>OX244042.2:37444663-38865852 GCA_945859785.2 Tridacna gigas
AGAAAGTTAATAGCAGATCGAAGAAGAGTTGTGGAGTGCCCTATCTGTCAGGCAAATTTTGGATACTGTCATTAGAGGAGGCGGAGGAAAAATCCACAGCAAAAAGAATCAAAGGAATGCTGTCGATAAAAGCAATAAAAAATCTTTGAAAGAGCTATACCAAAATCGAAACAGTCCTTTTCAGGACTAACCAATACCTAGGAAGTCTATCTTTTGAGAATTGTCAATCGATATATAGTTCATATTGTGGAGAAAGACTAAGTCCAATGATGGTAGAGAATTGGTTAACTCCTACAGAGGCGAACGATGATCGATCAACCTAAACAGTGTAGATCAAGATCAGACTTGTCTCCAGAGAAACCTATCGTGGAGAAAAAGACTAAGTCCAACACGATGCTAGAGAGAAAGTCTAAGTCCTACAGAGGTGAACGAAAGACGGTGGAAAAAAGACTAAGTCCAACCTGTGACGTCACATGACCATTATACCCCGGTTTGACATCTTGAGGGTCTTTTAGGACAAATTGTCCCGAAATTGCCCTCCCTAGGGAGGGTAGATTCGGGACAAATCCAAGATGGCGGACATCCACTTCCGGTTTGACGTTTTGACCGGTCTTTTGCCCAAATTGTCCCGAAATTGCCCTCCCTAGGGAGGGTAGATTCGGGACAAATTGGCCCCAGGGAGGGTAGATTCGGGACAAAATGCCTCATTTGTCCCGAATCTACCCTCCTATACTACTGCCGCCTTTCGACGACCCTGGAAAAAGAAGCCTTTTGAAAACATTGTGAGAAAAGGAGAAAGCGCTGGTAACCAGCATTTTCTCCTTTTCTCACAATGTTTTCTACCCTATCAAAGAAAAAATGCACCATTTGAGCTACACTGAAATTGTCGTCTGCAAATGATTTCAATTTGGACAAGGCTAAAATTTTGTCGTCTGGTAAAGGGTTAAATGCTAATAAATTGAGCAAAGAGCCACGGACGATGGAAATATTGAAATACGATATGAGCCATGCTCTGTGAAAAGGGGGCTCAATGCATTTGCGAAAAGTATCGACCCATGTCAGCCTGCGCAGTCAGCGCAGGCTGATATGGGCCGAAACTTTTCGCTGACTCTAAATTTCCTGCCTGTCAAAGGATTATTCTACCTCATGCATTAGTCGGTTGTTTGTCAAAATGGATTTTATGGATCCATAATTAGGTGATGTCTTGCTTGGTATAATGCATTACAGAGATGCATTAGGCCCTTTTTTCCAGAGCACGACTTATATCAAAAATTCTCATCGATGAAAAAAAAAAGCAGTTCGTTATACCGGGAGGTGGAGTTCCAGGATCGGACAGCCATGACGTAACGTGCAGTCTCATCACGATCCTAACTGTCCGTAGCAACAAATCAAAGTCATGCCCAGCAGCCGAAGGATTATCTTAACCCTTTCCCAAACGACAAATTTTGGACTAGTCCAAATTGAAAGAGTTTGCAGACGACAATTTTAAATTTGATGAAAATGGCAGAAAGGTCTCTAAACAGGTAGAAAACACTGTGGGAAAAGGAGAAATTGCTCGTTACGAGCAATTTCTCCTTTTCCCACAGTGTTTTCAAAAGACTTGTACTGCAACAAATCAAAGTCATGCCCAGCAGCCGAAGGATTATCTTAACCCTTTCCCAAACGACAAATTTTGGACCAGTTTCTTTTGTTTTTCTTTAGCAAAGTGTTTCCTTTTCTCTCTCTTTCTCCTTTAAGAAAACATTGTGGAAAATGGAGAAATGGAGTTGCTTCTTATAATTCGTTTCTTACCTTCAAATAGTTTTCCTTTGTAAAGGGCTAATAGGTTTGATGTGTTTTTCTTTTTTTTTTTATTTCGAACTCATTGGAAATTAGAAGAGGCTGTCTGTATTGAGCAATTTCTCCTCGCCTCACGACGAATTTTTGTTGTATAAATCAAGTGACCATTCTCTTCATGTTACTTTTTAATAATGTCTATGAAATTTAAAATACCTTAATAACTGCTCTGTGTTTCGTTTCGACAGAGAGTTAAGCGGGTATTACTCATCTAATATACTAGTAAGCAGACTCCGGTATGATACCTCTATTTTTTACATTGTTTCCCTTACTGTAATAATAAAATATTACTTAAATTACACGACTAGTGATCTCACATTCTCACCTTTCCAAATTAGATGTTGCTATACAGATTAAGTTACTGTTGTATATATGTTATGTATTCTTTATCTTTCCCTTCTCTTTCTGTCTATGGTGGTGCCTCTGGGGATTATGCTTTGAATGGTGCATTCTTGGTGGATGCTCTCGGTAGACAGGTCATTTTGCCTCCTAATGGGTAGTGACCTGTCTGCATGGAGGGTGTCCATCGGTTTGTTCCATGGTAAGTTCTATAACTGTTGCATAACATTTCAGCCTTACAAACAACTTGGTAAGACCCGTTGTCTCTCATTTATGTTAAAAAGATTATTACTATGTATTGGTTCGTTTTTATCCATAGGAAAAAAGAATTTGAAAGAGAACTCAATCCAATTTTTTCTTCTCATTTTACTTCTCATTTTACAAGCTGGGGATGTTGAGCGAAACCCTGGTCCTGTATCTTCTGGAAAATCTTTTTTATTATCAATATTGCATTGCAACATAAGGAGTGTAAGAAATAAGTTAAACTTTATCAGAGATGTGTTTTTAGATTTTAACATATTGTGCTTTACAGAAACTCATCTTAATAATGTTATTAAAGATGATTTCTTATGTTTGTCAGACTCATTTGACAAACCCTATAGAAAAGACAGAACCAGCCATGGAGGTGGGATTCTCGTCTACCTAAATAAGGATCTTGTTCATTCGAGAGTTGCTGATCTCGAGGTGTATTGCAATGAGTCAGTTTGGGTGAAAGTTATCATAAATACTGAGCTATATTTAATTGGTACCTTTTACAGTCCCAGAACGGCCGATGTTGATTTTTTTAGAAATCTCAATCTTAATATTGAAGCAGCATTTAATATCTCGAAAAATGTTATTATTCTAGGTGATTTAAACGAAGACTTGCTGAACGCCAATTTCCATAACCTAAGAGATACTCTGATTCTAAATTCAATGATTAATGTTATTAACAACCCAACTAGACAAAATGCTATTCTCGACCCCATTTTAGTCCCAAACGATATGGAATTTTCAGATTCGGGCATTATTATATTACCACAAGAAATAAGTGACCATTCGGCTACTTACGTGTCAATACCTTTTTCCTACGAAGTTCAACAAAGTTATGAAAGAACTGTTTGGTTGTACAAAAAAGCTAATTTTGAAATGTTAAATCAAAAGATTTTTAATTATGATTGGAATATTTTGCATAATGGTTCTGTTGACGAATCATGTGAAATTTTTACTGATACCTTTATTGAAATAGTTAAACAATGTATTCCCTGTAAAAAAAAGTATGTGTTCGACCGGACGACCAGCCATGGTATGACAGTGCAATTAGAAGACTTTCCCGCAAAAGAGATCGAACGAAAAGCTTAGCTAAAGCTACAGGAAAACCCGCTCTCTGGTTAAAATACAAAAACATAAGAAATACAGTTAACAATATGAAAAAATACGCCAAAGAAAACTTTTTTAAAAATTTAGAAAATAATTTAACGGAACTCAATTGCAATGATAAAAAGGGGTTTTGGAAAATTATTAAACACTTTGTCAAAAAACACAATTCTGTTTCTTGTTTTCCACCTTTGAGTGAGATACTTCCAAATGGGGACAAAATTTGGCATACCTCTCCAAAAGAAAAGGCGAATTGCTTAAATAGTTACTTTGCAGAAATATCAGCCGTTAATGATAGTAACACTGTACTTCCTCAATGTCAATACAAAACCCTCAACAAACTAAACATTAATGAAATCACCATATCCGAAATAAAAGACATTATTCATTCTTTAGATATAAATAAGGCGAGTGGTCCAGACAATATCAGTCATAGGATGCTGAAAGGATGCATAAGTACCATTTGTAAGCCACTTTGTGTATTATTTAATCGTTCGCTTAAGGAAGGAGTCTTTCCGGAAACATGGAAGAATGCAGTCGTTACACCATTATATAAAAAAGGCGACAAATCTTTACCATCTAATTACAGACCGGTTTCTCTTTTAAGTTGTTGCGGTAAAATCTTTGAGAGAATTATTTTTAAATATTTATACAATTTCTTCATCGCAAATGATCTTATTTATAAATATCAGTCTGGCTTTTTACCTCAACACTCTACAACGTATCAACTCATAGATATTTATCACCAAATATGTCAAGCCATTGATCACGGCCAACTCTCATGTATTGTTTTCTGCGATATTTCCAAAGCTTTCGATAGAGTGTGGCACAAAGGTCTTCTGTTTAAGCTTAAGGAACATGGAATTGGTGATCATCTACTCACTTGGCTGACAAGTTATCTGAACAATAGAAAACAAAAAGTGGTTATCCAAGCATCCGAATCTACTCTTTTACCCTTAAAAGCAGGTGTGCCCCAAGGTTCTGTTCTTGGGCCTCTTCTATTCATTATTTATGTCAATGATATTACCCAATCCTTATTAAGTTTAACTCGACTATATGCAGACGACAGTTCTTTGTTTTGTTCTGCAACCTCATTACAAGATATAGAGGGTATACTTAACCATGATTTAACTATTGTTTCTAAATGGGCAAAGCAGTGGCTGGTTGATTTCAACCCAAACAAGACTGAAGCGGTTATTTTTTCTACGAAAAGAGATTTAGGGGAACCAGAGTTAATTTTTGAAAATACTAAGATCAAAATCGTAGATCAAGATAAACATCTTGGTTTGACATTAAGTAGCTCAGCCCAATGGAATGACCATATAAATAATAGTTTAGAGGCTGCTTCTTAGGTAATACACATCATGCGTAGACTTCAGCTTATCCTTACTCGTGTTGCTCTAAATCAAATTTATCTGTCTTATGTAAGACCCATTTTGGAGTATGCATCGATAGTTTGGGATGGTTGTTCCAAAACATCCTCAGATTCCATTGAAAAATTACAAAATGAAGCTGCACGCATTGTAACAGGCCTCACGAGATCAGTTTCCCTAGAAAACCTTTATAAAGAATGTGGCTGGGAAACATTAGAGTCCTGAAGAAAAAGTTTTAAATTATATTTTATGTTCAAAGTATCTAATAATCTTGTCCCACATTACATAGAAGAACTGATCCCTCCTTTAGTTGGTAATAGAACGCAATATGAGCTTAGAGACAGCCAAAATTTTGATAACTTATATGCCAGAACAAGTTTATTACAAAAGTCATGTATCCCTTCTTCTATTTGTCTTTGGAATAATCTCGAACAAGAAATAAGAAACAGTACTTCGATCAATTCCTTTAAATGCAAAATAAGTAAAAAGACGAAATCTACAAAAATTCCAAACATCTATTGTATTGGAAATAGAAATATTTCGGTTTTACATGCACGATTAAGAAATAACTGTAGTAATCTAAGTGAAGACCTCTACCAAAATCACTTGAGATTGGACCCTATGTGTGAATGTGGTAACGAAATTGAAAATGCAGAACATTATTTCTTTAAGTGTTGCCGCTATATAGATATCAGATCCTCGCTTTTCAGGGCAACTAGGACTTTTCATCCTTTGAGTGTTCATAAATTACTGTTTGGAATTACCAATTTGAGCTACAACCAAAACTGTTTACTTTTTGAGGCAGTTCACTCATACATTAAAGATACCAAGCGTTTTGTGTAGCTGTTTTTTTTTTTGTAACGGTTTTACTTTTTACTGCCTATTGGAGCATCAGTATCCTACGGAGATCACCATCTGGCTTCCTATAAATTCTCTCTCTCTCTCTTTCTCTCTCTCTCTTCTCTGCATGTATGTGTGTGTGTAATGCGTGTGTGTATGTGTTTTTTTTTTTTTTTTTTTCTTTTCTTTTATGTATATGCCATTGTAAAATTTGTACTGAATGTTTTGTAGGGGAAGGACCGTTTCTAAGTTGGAAGAACTTGTGGTCCAACCCCATTTCTATTTGTTGAAATAAAATATGTTTAAACTAAACTAACTATAAGAAAATTCAAGATCAGGCTGCACCTATTCACAGGTGCTAATCAGTCGAACTAGCTCTAAAAGTGTCAATGGAATTTTGTTCCGTCGGCACATCCGGGTACTCTGATAGGAACATATTTCAAAGCTGATGAATTTTCAAAGGTGTCGGAGTGCAGGGCAATTCAAGACTGTCAATATTAGTACTCATCTGTGTAAATCCACAATGTTACTAAGAATAATGTAAGAAAAATATTTTATCGTCCGATCATGCATTTGGTTCGAGGCTAGTTTGTTCAAAAACTATAGCTTGGCCATGAGCTTTTTCATCCAGGCCTGTTTGTCCCACATTATTGCACGCTACTTTACTAAAATGAATTTTAAGTGAAACATGAATTAAAAAAATCAAGTAACATCATATATCTACAATTAGGAATATTTTTTTTTTCTAATTAATGACTGTGAATCACTGGTTTTCTTAGAATTTTCACCATCAGCAATGGGGAACAATCTCAAATTTGTCGCCATCATTGGCTACTTCTAAATACCAAGATTACCAATGGTCAAAATTCAGAATTAAGGTAATATAAAAGCTCAGTGCTTGAGTGAGAGAGGATTGAATTGTGTCGTAATGACTACCATCAATCATCAAAAAGAAATTAGCTGAGCTAAGGATTCAAACCAGTGACCCCCCTGTTCTCAAGTCTGGTACGCTAACGACTGTGTTAATGGGGCTCGACTGCAGTGATTGGTTTTAACTTTTTACCAAATGATAAAATTTTAGACTTAACCAAATTGAAAGCCTTTGCAAATGATGGAGGGTAGAAAGCATTGTGGGAAACGGGGAAAATGCTAGTATACATAAAAGCAGCAGTATCTTGAATCACTTCGAAAATGCAGAAAATGAATTCAATATGTTAGGAACAGGCCCAGTATTCTTAAATTTTAAAGAATCAGAAAGAAAAGAGAGCAAATTGCTTGTTTACGAAAAAGAGAGCCATTTCCTTTTTATCCCAAAAAGGGCCATGTTTTGCTCCAAAAATATTGACCATCAGCAAATCATTTTTATGCACCATGTCTTGGATAAAGTTAAAAGTAAAACTGTAGCAAACACCAATCATCTGAAGACTACACCTCCGGCCAAATATTCACCACATTTAGTCCTAGTATTTGTCTTTATATTAATATTTAATCCTTTACCACACAATCCTGAGTTTTAACAACTGTGATGAAGGAGGGTTTAGAAAATACTGGAGGAGGGGCTCAGGAGAAATTGCTGGTGACCAGTATTTTCTTCTTTTTCCACATTGTTTTGCTACATTTTCCAATGTCAGCATTAGCATCACATTCAATTTGTCGTCTGCAGTAGATTTCAATTTGGACTAGTCTAAAATTTTGTTGTTTGATATGGAGTTAAAATAATTTTGACAACTGCCACTATGCAAATATGAAAACTGGGTTAGCTAGTTTGTTTCCTAATTACAACGGTCACAAGTTTAAATTTTGGTCAATCTTGGTAAAAAGTAAATAGGTCACACAAGGCAGATTACAATCAGTCTTGTTGGTTTTTTTTTTTGGAATAAATCAGAATCATCTAAGATGATTTCGAATGGTTGCTCCCCTGGTCACAACACTGTTTATTCTTTTGAGACCACATTTTGATTACATGAACTAAGTTCATATTCACCAACTTTTCTTCAGAACGTTCTTTGTCTTATTCTCCAAGATTTTAAAAACTTGAAAGTAAAACACTACTTCTGATTGGCTAAACCAGATGGTTTAGCCAATCAGAAGTGTTACTTTCAAATCTAGAAAATTCAGGAGAAAAAGACTGAGAAAGTTCTTAGGAATGGTAAGTAAATAGAGATCCTGATCTGTCCATCTGTCTTAATAGTATGCCATGCAAATTTCCATTTGTGTTTAAAGCCAAGCCACGACAGGTGGTTCAGTCTATTAAATACAAGGCTTGAAAGCCAGGTTTCCTGAGCTCTGCCTATTTCTTTCAGACAATTGATGATGGTCATGGGAAGAGGATTTAACCCCTCTCACTGCTCTATATTTTTTTAACTATGTTTATGTGGTAAAGTAGCCAGTGGCTTAAAAAGCACAAGTTAGACCAATTCTAGGAAGGCATGTATAGGTGCACTAGCCTTTGCAATAGAATTGAAATAATGTTGGAAATAGCGTTAAACCATAGAAGCAAGTTTTGGTCCAAATTTACTGAAAATTGTTGGGCCAAAATTTTGTCTAGATAATCTTTTTGACTTTACAATACCGATAGGTCCATTTGTATACATTTCAAAAGCAGTATAAGCATAGAAAATCCTAAAAGGATATCAAACAGGTTGCCCTCCAGCCCAATGTCAATGAAACTTGGTAAAAATGTTAGATTTCACTGTGTTTTTAAGGGTAGCTTGACTTTTAAATTGAAATTGGGCAGAATATGTGTAATTTTAAACCAACGTTTCCCTAAAATACAGTGAAATCTAACATTGAAATTGGGCAGAATATTTGAGTCCAGCCCCTGTAACTCAGTTGGTAGTGTACAGGACTTGAGAGCAGGGGGTCGCTGGTTCGATCCCCGGCTAGGCCAATTTCTTTCCAAGGATTGATGATATTCAATGCGACAGGATTCATTCCTCTCTCATGGCTGATCATTGTTTTGACGATGGTTATGTGGGAAAGCAGCAAGTGGCTTGGAGAGAATATTGTGCGTAGTACTGGTAAAAGAAACTCAAGGAAAGTATGGATAGGTGCACAGGCTGCCGTGATACAACTGAAATAATGTTGAAAAGGGTGCTTAACACTATAAATCAATCAGTCAATCAGAATATTTGCCTTGGTAAATATTTCAGACAAGTTTGAAATGAACTATATCGGGTCAAAAAGTAGGTCTCTGGGGAAAATCGTAGGAAAACCTTGTTTGCACTCGGAGATAAAATTTTCAGTCAGATACTCTTGAAAATTGGTTGGAATTTTTGTCTTAATGACATCTCGTACAAGTTTGATATTAGTTTGTGTAGTATCAAAAAGTAGGTAACTTTTATGAATCAGGAAAACGTTTTGTGCACCATATAGGCCACATTTATCAGCAGTAGACCTATTCCTTTTTGCATGCTGCTCATTTTGATTGGTTGCATGAGCCTTTACAAATTTATGTTTTTCCATTCTGTTGTCAACTCCACAGACTGTCAGTGTGAGACAATGTAGAGATATTTTTATTAGTCTGTACAAATGTGATCTATAAGTTTCAAGCCTGTACAAATGTGATAGAAATTTTGAGCTTCTGGGCCTCTTCTTTCTTCTTCTTCACCCCTTCAGATATCCAGGCTTTCAGTGCCTTTGGCGTTTTGATGTTGAGCTTGCACTCTGTACACACTTCGAAATACCTAAGAGATAACTTGTATGTCAGATAATGCCTCCGTATTAGAATAGTATGACCATTTTGGTGACAATCTTCTGTAACTTGGGTGCTATCTTGTATACAATAAAAATCAATAGAATCAGTGGCGGCACTGCACATATACAGATGCTTAACCATTTCATTGGCAAAACGATTGCCTGAATCAACAGTTGAAATTGTGAACTCTGGTAAAACGCGGTATAATAGTTGATACATAAAATTGTAAACATCTTGTTTATTTTCAGATGGATGTGTTTAAAGGGAAAACAACCGTGGGAATATGTCTTTCCAGAGCTAAATATCGGCCCTATCACCCTAGCAGAAAGAAAAAAAAAGACGAACAACAGTTCAAAGAAAGAAAAAATATTTCGTCAGGAAATTTGATTCTATTCAGAAGGCGCACACCACATTCTGACAGAACTACGTCTCCTTTGCAGTATCATTTCTGTCTCTAATCAGAAGAAGTAAACCGCTTCCTGTCTGTTTCAAATGGAGAAATTGTAAGCTCTCTGAGTAAAACATAAAACTTCTCTTGACTGTGATGCTTTCTAGTATGTTATGTCATGTCTCTCTTTGTGGCTAGTTTCTTACCACAAGAATAACGAGGGAATTTGCGAACACCCCCTTGAGCATAAGCTACGTGACTTTTCGATGAAGCTTTTGTACTGAACTGTTTTTTTTTTTTAACACTGACTACAAACTCGCCCCTAATTGTAGATCTACCTGATTGATCCTGATGCAAATTTTGGGCGTGTACTTTGAGTCTATACTTGGAGGTGAAAGTGAAGGTACAGTCTGTACATGTGTACAGTTTTGATTCCCTGTGTAGGATTACTTAACATCTTATTCTCTGATAAAAAAGAGGGGGAATGCCACGGTTTTGAAGTTCTAGTTTACTCAAAACGCATCGATACGCTATACCTACCAGTACAAGGGGTATAACGTAGGCGGTTTTTGTAGTCAGTTTTTTCGTATTTTATTGCAGGTTCCCGAGTACCACTTGTATTTCAGAAAACGGTGAGATTGATTCTATGGTGTTTAACGCCGTTTTCAACATTGTTTCAGTTATATCACGGCGGCCAGTACACCTATCCATGCTTTCCTGGAGCTTCTTTTTACCACTACTCCGCACAATATTCTTTCCAAGCCACTGGCTGCTTTCCCACATAACCAGCGTCGAAACAATGGTCAGCGGTGAGAGAGGAATGAAACCTTTCGCGATGACTATCACCAATCCTCGGAAAGAAATTGGCCAAGAACGGGGATCGAATCAGCGACCTCCTGTTCTCATGTCCTGTACGCTACCGACTGAGCCACGGGGGCTTGGCAGAAAGAAAAGGTGGGACTGAAGCCTTTTGAAAACATTGTTGGCAAAGAAGAAAACACTGGTAACCAGCATTTTCTCCTTTTCCCACAATGTTTTTACCCTTCCTACATCAAATTTCAATTTTTGGGTCGCAGATATTTTGTTGTCTTCAAATGCTTTCAATTTGGTCGAGTCTAAAATTTTGTCGTTTGGTAAAGAGTTAATTTTACTCATTCAGCAGGATAAGGGTTAATTTATATCGCCCTTCCATGTCTATTTCTGTCCCATGTCGTGAACCCAGTCCACGTGGATAATACAAAATGAAACTGAAAGACCAATTCCATATGAGCCATGCTCTGGCAAAAGGGGTTTTAATGCATCTCCGTGATCCATTATACCAAGCAAGTTATTACATAATTATGGATCCATAAAAGTCCATTTTGTCTAACAACCGACTGAATCATGATGTAGACTGGTCCTTGGACATACGTAAAATTTAACAGCCTGAGATGGGTCGATACCTCTTGCAAATGCATTAAGCCCCCTTTTCACAAGGGCATGGCTCATTTAGCTCATTTACAGCAGAGAACGGCCGTGTATCATGGCGGTCTTAACTAAGATGTTGCGCATAAACATGATTTAAATGTAGAAAATTTATGAGCCATGCTCTGACAAAAGGGGGCTTAATGCATCTCCGTAATGCATGCTACCAAATGAGTTATCCCATAATTAGGGATCCATAAAATCCATTATGTATAACAACCGACTGTATCGTAAGGTAGAATGGTCCTTTGACATACATAAAATTGACCAATAGCGAAAAGTTTCGGCCCAGGTCAGCCTGCGCGGACTGCGCAGGCTGACCTGGATCGATACTTTTCGCAGATGCATTAAGCCCCCTTTTCACACGGCATGACTCATATGTCAACCCTTAGCTTACTGAATGAATAAAATGCAAATTTTCAGCCAGTAGAAAAAAACCTGATTTGTTATCTACACTTAAAATCGGATAGTGTAGACCAAAATTATAATGCATACCCTCCAGTCTGATCTTGATCTACATTGTCTCCGTAAGAAACTACAGTTGTAAATGACCCTCCAAAGATTAAAAATCTACAAAATTTTTCAATGTGATTCTTTGTATCTTTCAGAAGTTGTCTCCCTTTTTTCTGCGTAGCCGAATCTGCTGGCTCTTGACTCACTTTTTCGTACTGACAAGAATGAATAAAGAGAAATTTATGATTGGCCAGATATGTAGACATGTTTATTCTAAGGGCCCCTGTGGTTAAAAAAAAGTGTAGACATGTTTATTCTAGGAGCCCCCGCCTATTTGCTCTCAAATTTACGCCGTCCATCTTTTTCAGAGATATGTCTTGTTCTTTTTTTATATTTTCCTTGTAAATGTCAAAGTGTTAAGAAGGTAATCTTAAATTAACCCTTTACCACACAGACCCGAGTTTTAACGAAGGTGAAGGCTCTTGGAAACATCGTGGAAAAAGAAAAAATGCTGGTAACCAGCATTTTCTCCTTTTCCCACAATATGTTCCACCCCGTGAAAGAAATTCGGTTCATTTGTATCATATTCGAATTTGACGTCTAAAGACCCTTTACCACACAGACCCGAGTTTTAACGAAGGTGAAGGCTCTTGGAAACATTGTGGAAAAAGAAGAAAATGCTGGTGACCAGCATTTTCTCCTTTTCCCACAATATGTTCCACCCCGTGAAAGAAATTCGGTTCATTTGTATCATATTCGAATTCAACGTCTACAGGTGCTTTTCGACTGGAAGCGTCTAGAATTTTGTATTTGGTGAAAAAATAGTTCCCCAAAACAGAGTTTCTCACATTTTTCTATTAAATTGAATATCAGAATATAAACATTTGGAAAAACCCACGGAGTACTCGCTGAGTCATATTTAACCTTTAGGCTGCTAAGAGCTCTGGCAAAAGTGGGCTTAATGCACCTCCGTAATGCATTGTACCAAGCAAGACACCACACAGTCAGAGATCCATAAAACCCGCTTTGTCTAACAAAGGACCGCATCCTGATGTACAAGTATACCGGTCCTTTAACATGCAGAAAATTGACTAATAGCAAAAAGTTTCGACCCAGATCAGCCTGCGCGGACTGCGCAGGCTGACCTGGGTCGATACTCTTTGCAGATGAATTAAGCCCCCTTTATCACAGAGCGTGGCTCAGATGCATTTTAATGCAGCCACGGTGCACAACTGGAATTCTGCGAAATGTTCTTTCACCATTTAGGTTTTACCAGCTTATTAGTCACCCATTTGTTTTAAAATGAGCCATGCTCTGGGAAAAGGAATCTTAATGCATCTCTGTGACGCATTGTGGCAGCCAAGTTATCACATTGTTGTTTATCCTTGAAAATCCATTTTGTCTACTTGCCGGCTGAATCAGACTGAGGTAGACTGGTCCTTTGACATGCAGAAAATTGACTCATAGCAAAGAGTTTCGGTCCAGGTCAGACTGCGCGGATTGCGCAGGCTGACCTGATCGATACTTTTTGCAGATGAATTAAGCTCTTTTTTTCTTTTCACAGAGCAGGGCACAGATGTATTTTTATGCAGTCACGGTGCACAACGGGAATTCTGCGATATGTTTTCCATTGTTATGAGGTTTTACTATTTTCTTAGTCATCTATTTGTTTATAAATGAACCATGCTCTGGCAAAAAGGGATCTTAATGCATTTCTGTTATGCATTATACCAAGCAAGCCTTCACACAATTATGTATCCATCAAAATACATTCTAACAACCGACTGAATCATGAGGTAGACATGTACTTCGAAAAATCATGACAACTAGCAAAAAGTATCGATTCAGGTCAGTCTGCGCAGCCTGACCTGGATCGATACTTTTTGCAGATGCATTAAATTTCCTTTTCACAGAGCATGACTTAAATGTAAATAAAGACCAGTAAGTACAAGGAAGTTAGTCAGTATTTGTGCGATACGGGTTTACCAGCATTTTGTCTTTTCACATATTGTTTTCTACCATTTAAGTGACAAATCCCATCATATTTCCCACATTTAATTTGTCATCTACAAATGCTTTAACTTGAAACGATTCAGCAGACGACAAAATTCTAGACTTGTCCAATTTGGAAGAATTTCCAGACGAAAAGTCAAGCATGGTGCAGTGATGCTGGCTACCAGCATCGCCTCGAAACCGAAGTGGCGGGTAAAATCAATATAGGGAACCAGTATTTTCTCGTGGATCACGCTCTCTCACCTGACAGCGAACTGTGTGGACGTCCACCAAGTCAGAAGCTATAGAGATACAGCCAGCCACTCTCAACGTGAACTGCAAGTATTATACAACACATAAAGGACAGGTATCAGCCCCAAAACACCCGGCACACTTTATTGGCGACGAGGATTAAAACAAGAAAATTTTCAATTGTTTTCGGTCTTTTTGGTTGTTGGTATTGTGTTTTCGCGAACCTTCTATAAATCCCAGAAAGACTTAGTCTCGCTTGAAAACAGTTTGAAAACAAGGCACTTGTCGTGGATTCAGTGTATTGAATTGAGTTTTATTCATGCAATACAGCTTTTGACTTTGAGACTTAACGAGTTCTATTTGTTTAGTCTTTGTCTTCTTGTGTTACATAATTTGGTTTCCAGCTAAAGTGGTTACATTGTCAGCTTTATTTTGGTCTACACAGTATAAGGAAAGACTAATTTAAATTCAGGTTAGGGTATGCCAGTTAATCTTTACAGGCAGGAAGCGCCCAATTTACTGTAAAGCCAGTACTTACCCCACCCACCTGTTTACAATTAGAAAGTTTTCGGTTAATTTCAGGTACGCTTTCTAAGCACTTGAATTAGCTGCTAGTAATTTAATTTAATTAACTTGTTTAATTTATATTTGCATGCTTTCTTTCTTGCAGGTTTTGCATTTTGTTTAAGTGAATTACAGATTAAACTTCAAATTTACCTGTGTGATTTTTCTCTTCGGAAACATGAGCAGAATGAATATCAACAGTGCAACAGTTGACCAACTCTGCAACGTTAAAGGGATTGGCCGAAAAAGAGCAGAGGCCATTGTCTACCATGGAGAATTGTATGGTCGAGTTACAAAAATGGCTTTCTCCATGATGTTGATGGGGCAGTAGATGAAGAAACCTGGGATCAGTTAGATTTCAGTGTTCCTTCTAGAATACAGCTGAAGAGAGAAAGGGCGGATAAAAGTTTGCCACTTCCTTCTTTAACTTTACTAGAAGTTGAGGCGGCTGAGCTTGAATCTCAGATTAGCGAGACTGAGGATCAGCTCCGCAGGCTCCTGTCACGCAGTGAGCCAAAGCCATCAAAGAAGGCTCAGGGTTTTGAGCTGCTAGTTTCGGAATTACCTAAGGCTACGAAAAATGCTGCCACCCCACAAACCCCACCCCATCACACTAGACCTACTGTGCAAAAAACAGAAATGCCCAAAAAACATTCTGCCGAAGAAGAGCAATTCCCACAGTTGGTTTCCCCACCCAAACCAACACTTCATTTGCTTCCAGCCCAATCACCTTTGACCCCACATAGGCCAAGTCCATTAAAGAGGCAAATGGATATGGTCACACTGCAAGTACTCCAAGAACAAACTTCAAAACAAATCCAAGACTTGCAGAAATTTATTAGGACGCAGTTGAACCTGTAACAGTCGCTGGTACAGCAACCGGCTACTTTTGACTTGTCTTCTAGACAACCGGCTGCTGTTGATGTGTCTTCTAGACAATCACCAGTTCGCACTGCTTCACCACGTGTCCCTCCTGGATTCAAACCCCTCACACAGGAGTTTGAGAATCTGGAGGAACAAGTACCAAAGAACAAACCTAATAAAAGACCAGAGGAAGTGGCTCAACCGCCTAGTCCAAGACTCACCAGCACAAGCAAAAAGTCTAGGAAATTGAGAGTTCACAGAAGACAGACTGGATTATATCCGGACGAGTCTTCCTCAAATTCAAGTTCGGGTTCTCCAAACCCTATCAATGCTTTCGGATTGCAGGCGTCTTCTAGACCCACTGACTTGAAAAGAGGAAATCCGGCTTTGCTGCCAAAAAATTTACATTTTAATGGCAAAACGAGCTTGTTCTCTTTCAGGAAAATGTTCGAAAGCTATAGGTCGGTTTTTAACTGGGGGGAACATGAAAGCAAAGACTATTTGACTTGGAATCTAGAAGGTAAGGCGCTAGATTTCTTCACCATCACTCTTAGAATGGATGAAGAGTTTACTTTCAAGGACATCATTAAGAAACTTGAAAGTAGGTTTGGCTCAATTGATTTGATTGAGACTGCCCGAGTGAACTTCCAACAAGCCTCACAAAATCCAGAGGAAACACTGAAAGACTGGGCAGATAGGGTTATGACCTTTGCTACATCAGCCTACAAAGACTTGCCTGAGAGTCACAGAATTCAGGAGGCTGTTGCAAAATTTAGTCAGGGTTGTTTGGACATGGAGGCAGCCAAACATGCTTGCCTAAAAACATTCAGCAGGCCTTGAATTTGGTGAAACATCACCAATACATTACCAAGGCTGTTGACGGACAGAAATACAAAAGACGAAGTGTCCGTCAATCAGGTCACTTTGGAAGAAGTCGAGAAGGTCATTGCTGAAGCAATCAAAGCAGAAAATGAAAAGAAGGCCAAACCAAGTGACCCTTGTTTCTTTTGCAAAAAGGCAGATCATCTCAAAAAGATTGTAAAAGGTACAAGGCCTGGTTGCAAAAGAAGCGCAAGGAGTCAAAGAAAGAGCAGAATTTAAACGGGTAAGGACTGAGGGTAAGGACCACGCCCCTTAGTCCACTGTCAAAGCAGCAAAATACAGTGGTCTAACTCGGTCTACAGTCAAGGTTTCTAACCTGACACCTGAGTCAGTCTCGGTTTCTAACCAGACTAAAACTACTGTCAAGGCAACAGAAAAAAGTGGTCATACTCAGTCTGATGTCACGGTTTCTAACCGGGCAACAGAGTCAGTCGTGGTTTCTAACCCGGCAATGGAGACTCTCGGTTTCTAACCAGACTAAAGTGGATGGTAATGCTGTGACCATTGTTAATCCTAATCCCCCAACCCATAAAGACGAGCCGGTTAAAGTGCATGTTGTTTGTGCAGGCTCTTCTTTCATCAATTTGAAAGTCGGGGAGAGAGATATTCAGGCTAGGATTGACTCAGGAGCAGAAATTACTATTCTCCCCAAACAGGTCTATGATTCCTTGAAACAAAAACCCAAAAAGATCAAGGATATTGTAATGCAGATGGCAGATAGGGATAATGTTTTACCAGGTTTTATTATTAAACCTGTACAGTTAGGTCTTGGCTCCCAGATAATTAGGGAAAGACATTACGTCGCCCCTATTTCAGATGACATGTTGTTGGGCCATGACATCATGCACCATTTGGGTGTCTTACATGATATGAAGTCTGATACCCTTGTGGTGAATGGAGAAAAAGTCCCTGTCATTACCCATTTGCAGGATAAAAAACATGTTGTTGCTAGAATGTCTTTGACAAAAAGGATGGTGGTCCCTCCTAATTCTGTTGTTCGTGTCGCATGTAAATTGGACGATCAGCTTGGTGATTATCTTGAACCTGGTGATCTGATACATCAGAGAAAGGTTCTTATGCCTTGCATTGTCAGATCTGCCGGTGATAGACCAATCATTTGTCTGGTCAATCCCACAGATAATTTCAAAACATTGAAAAAGAATGAAATTATCGCAAATGCACACGAAATTGACAGTTTTAGGGGACATGCACAGTGCAGATGCAAGAATGGCTTCTAGCCCAACTGAAATAAGCCATGGGTTCGGGCCTGCTGCGGCTCCTAGCCCAACAGGAGAGCTCAAGAGTCACGGATCAATAAATTTTGCGGATTTTAGCCCAAAAGGTGAGAGGGATTTAGCTGTAGAATTACCATCTCATTTACAAGGTTTGTTTGAGGCATCCAGAACTCACCTTAATGAAGAGCAAGAATCGAAATTAGCTGGCGTTCTACGTAGCTATTCTGATGTCTTTGCTCAAAGTGATTTTGATCTGGGTCAATTCACAGCTATTGAGCATGCAGTAGATAAAGGTGACGCAAAGCCTATCAAACAAAGAATGCGCAGAACCCCTGCGTGTTTTGTTGATGAGGAAGAAGCTAACCTGAAGAAAATGTTGGATGCCGGCGTCATTCAGGAATCTGTTTCGGAACGGGCATCTTCTCCTGTCTTAATCAGGAAAAGAGATGGCTCAGTTCGATGGTGCATAGACTATCGGGCTTTGAATGACGTCACAGTTAAGGACACATTCCCATTACCATTAGTAGAAGATTGTCTCGATACATTAGCAGGAAACATTTGGTTTTCTAAACTAGATGCAAATTCTGCTTATTGGCAAGTTAAAGTCAAAGAGGACGATCGTAAGAAGACAGCTTTTCTTACAAAATTTGGACTCTTTGAACATGTCAAGATGGACTTTGGACTAACCAATGCGCCTGCTACATTCTCTCGGGTTGTCAACTTCATTTTGAAGGGACTGACCTGGAAGATTGTACTTGCCTTCCTAGATGACATTCTTGTGATGGGAAAAACTTTCGAGGAGCACTTGCAAAATCTATGTCAAGTCCTGGATAGATTCACAACAGATGATATGAAGCTAAAGCCAAAGAAATGCCTCTTCTTTCAAAATGAAGTAGAGTTTCTTGGCAGATCTGTCAGTGGTAATTCTTTATCCATGACAGAGAAGGACACAGAAACTGTTAGAAAATGGCCCAAGCCAACAAACTACAAAGATGTTGAACGGTTTCTGGGGCTGGCTAACTACCACAGAATGTTCGTAAAAGATTTTGCAGAAATTGCTCGTCCTCTGTACAAATTGACAGGGGGGGAACCTTTTTCTTGGGGTGAAGAGCAACAAGGTGCTTTTGAAAAGTTGAAAGCAGTACTTACAAGTCCACCTGTTCTAGCTTTACCAAACGTCAATGATTCTTTCATTTTGGATGTGGATGCATCTCAGTTTGCAATAGGTGCTGAGTTGATACAAGTGCAGAATGGGGTCGAGAAGGTGATTGCCTTTAGCAGTTTTTCTCTGACTCCTGAGCAACAGAATTATTGCACCACACGTAGGGAATTGTTGGCCATTGTTAGGTTTACTAGACAGTTCAGGTTTTATCTGCTTGGTAAGATATTTACAGTCAGGACAGACCACTCCAGTTTAAACTGGTTATTAAGGTTCAAAGAACCACAGGGCCAGCTAGCTCGATGGATTGAGGAACTTTCTCAATACCACATAGCGGTCAAGCATCGAGAAGGATCAAAACATGGAAATGCGGATGCACTTTCAAGGATCCCAGATCATTTAAGTCCATGTTTCAAGTATATTTCTGGCATAAAGCTTGCGGAGGATGCCATTACTGCACGAGGGCGCATAACCAGTGGGCTAAGTTCACTGACGAAGTGGATGAGGCTGTTAGTCTGGTCGTGCAGGAAACGGGGGCACCTCTAACAGAGGTTAACCGAAGAGTGGTAGGTGCAAGGAAAGGGGAAGCCAGGTCAGTGGGAGTCCGCCGGGTTTTTTCAGAAAGATCTTGTACTGCTAATGAGTTGAAGCCTGAATCAGGTCTTCTAGACCATTCAGGGCAGTATCCAGGTAAAAAGAGCAGTCTGGGCTCAGGTCTTCTAGACCAGCCAATGGACGATGCTCACTGTAAAGACAGCCGTCTTCTAGATGTCACTGGTTCTGGAGACATTGACGGGTTAGGTAGTACAGAAGCGCACTTTGACATAACATTCCATAAGGAAAGAAGAGTGAGCCACATTGGGTGTTGCACCGTCTCCCTGGGGGTACGGCTGACATCACAACCACAAGAACGTGCTGGGGCTATTCCCTCAGTGAACTGCGGGACACACAAAACAAAGATGGAAATCTCACCATGCTTCTAGCGTGGTTCGAGAAAAATCAAGAACCATCCGAAAATGAGTTGTTCATTGCCAGCATTGAGGCAAAAAGTTACTGGCTGGATAAAGAACTGTTCAGGCTCATAGATGGAGTCTTATACAGACAGAAACCAGACGAAGACATGGGTGATTGGCTTTTAGTCGTCCCCGAAAGTCTAAAAGAGTCTGTCTTGTCCTTGCATCATGATATACCATCAGCTGGGCATCAAGGTGTCGCTAGGACTAAGGCAAAACTCAAAGAAAAGTTTTTCTGGTTTCGTATGTCAAAGGATGTGGAGTCCTATGTACTGTCATGCAATGTCTGTAACCAGAATAAAAAGAACAAGGCTTATGGAAAGGTCCCATTAACAGAATTTCAAGCTGGGGTACCAGTGGAGCGGGTACATATAGATTTTATTGGTTCTTTACCTAAAGCAAAGCTCGGTAATGTTCACTGCCTAATGATGGTGGACTAGTTCACAAAGTGGTTTGAATGCGTCCCTTTGCCTACTCAGCGCGCGGAGGAAACGGCTCAGGCGGCCAATGATAACTTTTTCTCGCGTTTTGGTCTTCCACTACAGATTTTCTCCGATCAAGGCAGGAACTTTGACGGAAAATTATTCGAAGCTTTATGTAAAGCTTTGCAGATCCATAAGGCTAGAACCACTCCTTATAGACCTGCAGCAAACGGACAAGTAGAACGATTCAATCGTACTTTAATGGATGCTGTCCGTTGCTTTTTAGGTAAAAAACAGGATCAATGGGACAAGTACCTCCAGCAAATAGCTATGGCAGTAAGGGCTTCAGTTAACAGAAGTACGAGTTTTACCCCAAATAGATTGATGTTGGGACGGGAAATTAATACACCTGCAAATTTGATGTTCCCTTGTCCCAAAGGTCAGTCGGTGGATTACGGTGACTATGTCAATGATCTGGTTAAAAATATGCAATCGGCTCATGACGCTCCTCGCCGGAATCTGAAAACTTTGCTGAAGCGCATGAAAAAGAATTACGATCTTAAAATTCTTTTAAGACCATATTCTGAAGGAGATGTTGTGTATCTACTAGATACAGCAGTTAGTAAGGGACAGTCCAGAAAACTGACATCTCCTTGGAAGGGACCAGCCATAATTATAAAGAAACTGTCTTCATACCTATACCTTGTGAAGCTCCATAAGTCTGTGTTTGTAGTAAACCATGACAGGCTAATGCCCTGTAGGGATAGGACTCTCCCAACTTGGATCACAAAGCATAAATCCTTACCTGAGGATTCAGCAATCATTCCTGACAGTGAGGAGAACACCAGGTATTGCTTGTGCCGCCAGCCCTGGAATGGTCACTTCATGATACAATGCGATCATTGTGATGAGTGGTTCCATGGTTCATGTGTCAATATCAGTGTGTCAGATGCATTGGCTATTGACAAATATAAGTGCAAGGCCTGCAAGAGTGGAGGAACTGTGGAGGTCTCATACTAATGGACCACCCAGAAATTCTGAAGGGTTACCTGCTGGGTAGGAGGATATGGCTTCTAGCCTGTCTTTCTTTGCGGGTGTACCCATGGATGTGGCTTCTAGCTCATCCCACAGCCAGGCTGAGGCCTTGTCAGCAGATTCGCCCACTCCGTCGGAAACTTCTTTACCTTCCACTCCAGTCGGGTTTAGTCCCGCTGCCTCCAGCCCCGGGAGGGCCCCCGGAGAGGCGGCTCCTAAAAAGGGGGAGAGGGAGGAGGTAAGAAGAAAAACAAGCGAAAAAACAAAAGAAGTAAGGCGGCCTCTACAGCTTGGGCTTCTAGCTCCCCTAAGAGCCCGCAGACTTCAGATGTTTGTTCGTAAGACGGCCTCTAAGGCTGGGGCTTCTAGCTCCCCTAAGAGCCCGCTGACTTCTGGTGTTGCTGTGACGCACACAGTAGCGCTGGTTGGAACAGACCTCCACGTCAGGCCAACTAGTGTTGC
The DNA here is from genome assembly GCA_945859785.2 of Tridacna gigas. Classification (NCBI taxonomy): domain Eukaryota; kingdom Metazoa; phylum Mollusca; class Bivalvia; order Cardiida; family Cardiidae; genus Tridacna; species Tridacna gigas. The sequence goes on from OX244042.2 coordinate 37,466,290, forward strand.
TGGAGGGAGTTGTACCCTTGTTCATAGTAGCAAGTTCTGGTGTTGCATTGCACCGTGGATGGAGACTGCGGAACTGGGGCTTTTCTCTAGCTTCTGTGTTCTACACAGAAGTATGTTAAGCTTCACCAAAGGATCCAACTACACTGCTGCACTGGGAACCAGAGTGTAGTAGACGGATGGCTGAAGGAGTTTCCCAATACCTTCCTGAGCTTCGCCAACACGATCAGGGCTTTTAGTCTAGATGAGGTTGAGGCCTTGAAGTTGTTGCGGGGAGACCGGCTGCTGCTGGAGTCTTTTTTTTTTGTGGTTGGGCCGGATGCCATCTTATAAATTTGGCTTCTAGCCAATGACATTCTGGTGGAGGGATTCTCTCCTAAACGTAGTAAAGTACTGGTCTGTTACCCAGGATAAGTTGAGTGTGCTGTTGTATAATACACCAAAGAAACTAGGGAGACTGCCCAGATTTTCTCTGCGGCTTCTAGCTCAGTGAAATAGAGCTTCTAGCTCCTTTCTCCTGTATTAGTTTCTCTCTAGCTTGTTTTTTTCCAGTAATTGTGCGGCTTCTAGCCCACTTATTCAAAAGCTTTTAGCTTAAAAATTCTTGTGCGGCTTCTAGCCCACTTGTTCAAAAGCTTCTAGCTTAAAAGTTCTTGTGCGGCTTCTAGCCCACTTAAGGGGCAATTTAAGCGGCTTCTAGCCCCAGGTTTTTTGAGTTGAGATCCAGGGAATGGTTACCACCCCACTTTGGAAGTAGTTCCCCCAAATAAGAATCCGTCAGCTACCGCCGAAGCCTTCTTGGAGAAAGTTGGGAGGAGTGTAGTGATGCTGGGTACCAGCATCGCCTCGAAACCGAAGTGGCGGGTAAAATCAATATAGGGAACCAGTATTTTCTCGTGGATCACGCTCTCTCACCTGACAGCGAACTGTGTGGACGTCCACCAAGTCAGAAGCTACAGAGATACAGCCAGCCACTCTCAACGTGAACTGCAAGTATTATACAACACATAAAGGACAGGTATCAGCCCCAAAACACCCGGCACACTTTATGGCTCACCAATTGACCTTGTCGCCAGTGAAGTAAATCAGAGGAGAAAAGTGTGCCCGACGCGGGACTCGAACCCATGACCTCCGGAACACTAGTGCCGCAGCTCTACCAACTGAGCTAGCCGGGCAACTGGTCATGAGTCTACCCAACGCCGATTGCAACAATGGCATAAACGATGGACGTTGCCTGTGATTGGGATAGAAAACACTGTTGGAAAAGGGAAAAATGCTGGTTACCAGTATTTTAGACTAAAATTTTGTCGTCTGGTAAAGAGTGAAGGTTAATTATAGCTAGGCTTCGTCTTCGCTCCAGTCGCTATCGTAAACAACGTCCTTCTTGGAACAACAACGTCTATGACGTCATAAATAAAGGGACGCAACAAATAACTATGGGAAATAAGCAATGTCGTAAATATTAACAAGCAGAAATAAAAATTTGGATAGAGTTCCTTTACTGATTTTTTTTTTTTTTTTTTAATTACAATATTACCAGAGTACCAACTGATAAAAGTAGTTTTGAAAATTAACATTTTCTGGAACCTATAGATTTGCCGTTTAACTAAGCCATTGTCGTGATATGTTTGAAATAAGATGGAAAGTGGCGTTTAACTTAATTCATTTAATCTGCATTAACCCTTAGCCTGCTAAATAAATCAAATCCCCTTTTCGGACAGTGTAGATCCAATATAAGACTTCACGTTCTGTGCAGTCTGATCTTGATCTACATTGTCCGCAAAAGACCCCTTAGTCGGGTTTAGCTGCCCAAGAGTTAACAAAATGGACATTGTTGAAGTCATAATATGAGGCCCAGTTATTGCAAATTTTCAGCCTATCTTGGTCATAAAATCCTTCAAAAACCCACAGACCATGTAGATACAGTCCGGTCCTGATCTACACCATGTACAAAGGTACTCTTAGATACCCACACTGAAATAAATGAGCCATGCTTTGTGAAAAAGGGCTTAATGCATCTGCAAAAAAGTATCAACCCGGGTCAGCCTGCGCAGTCCGTGCAGGCTGACCTGAGCCGAAACTTGTTTGTCCAAGGACCAGTCTACCCTATGATCCAGTCAGTTATTAGGCAATATAGATTTTATGGATCCATAATTATTAGATAACTTGCTTGGTACAGTGTATCACAGAGATGCATTAAATCCCCTTTTGCCAGAGCATGACGCAAATGTACATGTACTATCATTGTATTCATTTGAAATTCAGCGGAACCTTCGGTGGATACTGAAATAACCCTGTATAAATCCCTTTACCACGCAATCCCGACTTTTAACGACCCTGCAAAAAGAAGCATTTTTGAAAACATTGTGGGAAAAGGAGAAAATGCTGGTAACCAGCATTTTCTCTTTTTCTCACAATGTTTTCTACCTTCTTCAAAACAAATTTCGAATTTTCAGTCACATTTATTTTGATGTTAGCAAGTGCTTTCAGTTTGGACCAGTCTGAAATTTCGTCGTTTGGTAGAGAGTTAACCCCTCACTAAACAATATTGTGTTTCAACGATCACGAAGAAAAAGGCTTTTGAAAACATTGTGGGAAAAGGAGAAAATGTTGTAAGCCAGTATTTTTTCCTATTCCCACATTTTTTTTTCTGCCATTTCAAAGACAGAAAATCAGTTTGACGTAAAAATCAAATATGTCTCAAATTACATTTTTTTCTTTTAGATGTAAAGGTAGAAAACATTGTGAAGGAGAAACTGCAGATTAGTAACATTTTCTTCTAGTCCAACATTGTTTTCCTGGAAATGCCTTCTTGGCCAAGGTCTTATTACCATGGGTTCGATTGGTAAATTCTAATCACTCTTATCAAACGACAAAATTTTACACTCGTCCAACATTGAAAGCTGTCGCAGACCCCAACTTGAATCACCTGACGAAACCTGACTCTAACAGGGTAGAAACCATTGTCGGAGAAGGAGAAAATGCTGGTTACCAGCATTTTCTCCGTTTCCCATAATGCTTTCAAAAGGATTCTCCCCCAAGGCCGTTTTCTAAAGGGTTAAACTCAAAAAGTGACTGAAATTGACTTTTTATGACAGTAAATTAAAAAAGGAAAAAGGCAAAATTTTGCAAAATCGCTTTTTATACCAGGATACTTTACAAAACATTGAAATGTGTGGCTTTAAGATCAGACCTCAATTATGTAGAGTCTAATGATCGTCTGATCTTTGAGCCGACGTGTCACGGAAAAAAAAAAAAAACCTTTATATCCTTACGATACAATCCCAAGTTTAAACTCACATGAGGAAAAAGACTTTTGGAAACATCATTGAAAAAAGAGAAAATGCAGGTAAGAGGCAATGTCTCCTTTTCCCACAGTGTTTTTAGCACATCCACGGCATTTCAATGCTTTCAGTTTAGATTAAATTAACATTCTGTTGCTATGTAAAAGGCAAAAATATTGTTACGACTTCTGAAGGGATAGGAAATATGATACGCTCCCCCACCTGTTTTAGTTTATCTATTGTTGGAGTTCGCCCTTATAGGGGGGAAACTTAATATTGTCTAAAGAATGCGGATGTAAATAAGACGTTTTTTTTTTTAACTCTTTACCATACGACAAAATTTCCGACTCGCCAGTTTTCAAAGCATTTTCAGACGACAGATTAAATATGGATCAAATGATGGGGTTTGTCTTTGAAAGGATAGAAAACATTGTGGGAAATGAGGAAAATACTGTTTTACCACCATTTCCTTCTTTTCCAACAATGTTCCAATGGCCTTATACATTGGTGTGGTTAAAGCACGGTATTGTTTGGCTAGAGTATTTTGTGTTGTCATTTTTCCCCATTTGATCACGTGACAGTGCGACTTGACTCTTTACCGTAAAATCACGACTTTTAACGACCTTGAAGGAAAAGCTTTTGGAAAACTTCCTGGGAAAAGGAGAAAATGCTGGTAACCAGCATTTTTCCCTTTTCCCACAATGTTTTCTACCCTTTCCAAACTGAATTTCAGTTTTTGAGTCATGTTTATATTGTCGTCTGCAAACGCTTTGAATTTTGACCAATCTAAAATTTAGTCGTCTGGTAAAGAGGTAATTCCCGGGTTGCTATTCTTAGCCCGAACAAAAGCGTTTACGAAATTTTTAACCCTTATCTCGTTACCAGACTGCAACAGTTAAGACTTGTCCAAATTGAAGTGACTTGCAGACGACATATTAAATGTGGTTCAAACGTTGGAATCTGTCGTGGAAAGGACAGAAAACATTTTGGGAAAAGGAGAAAATGCTCCTTTTCCCGTAATGTTTTCAAAAGGCTTCTTACCCAGGGTCGTTAAAAGTCGTGATTGCGTGGTAATAGGTTATCCTGCTAAAGAAGTTAAAAGAAACTTTTAAGCGGATAGTAAAAACCCAAATATTGCTATTTCGAAATTCTTGTGGGGGGGGGGGGGGGAAAAGAGAGAAAGGGAGATATCTTTTCATCGGACAGTGCAGTGTAGATCGAAGATCAGATTGAACGTTCCATGCAGTCTGATCCTGATCTACGCTGTCCGCAAAAGGTCTTTGAATCGCGCTTAGCAGCCCAAGGGTTAACATATCGTCGGATAATTTCGAGTTTTTAAAGACCCTGACGCGGAGATTATTTGAAAACCATGTGGTAAAAAAAAGGAGAAAAATGCTGGTTACTAGCATTTCTCTTTTTCCCAGAATCTTTTCTATCCTCTTTAAAAAAAAAAAAAATTAACTCCATCATTATCAGCACAGTCTGCCAATAGAAATCTGCTGAAAAAGGAAGTTTTTGTATACAGCGTGATCTGCATCTTTCATTCCTTATTCCGATAAACCAGCTTCAAATGAATTATAAAATTACCATGGGAAATTCATCTACAAAGCAGTTGTTAGGCCTATATGGCCTGCAACATGCGAAATGAGACCTTCGGACATTTGCGTAAAGTGTCGTCCCGGACAGTCCGCGCAGGCTAATCCGAGACGGCACTTTACGACCATATAAGATTGTTTCTTACATTAGACTTTCGTGAAACAAAAAATCGCACAAAAACGGGAAGTGTCGTCTCGGATTAGTGACAGACTGCACAGGCTGATCTGGAACGACACACTTTTACGCATATGTCCGAAGGCCCCTTTTCGTGTGTTGCATGCCAAATGCGTCTGCGAAGTTTTACTTTTTTTATCGGCGAAGTTTTCTTGACCTAATTCTTGGTACCGATAAAGAATGAATAGGTGGTAATTTGCGATTGGTCAAAAATATGTACATGTTTATTCGGTGGCACCCTGCTGGCATATTTGCTCGCACATTTATGAAACCACTATTTCCAAGGCGTTGCTACCGCTAATCAATACCGCGGGGCCTTGATTCATACCATAGCAGATTAATGTAATGTAGAATGGTCCTTTTCTTTTTTTTTTTGTTCAGTTTGGAAATTTAATATTTCACAAGCGTTTCCTAATAACCCATTAAGTACTCCTTTGGCTACCAGCATGCTCTCCTTTTCCCACAATGTTTTTAAAAGTTTTCTCTCTGAGGGTCTTTAAACTCGGAATTGTGTAGTTAAGGGTTAACAACTTAAATTGACAATAGAGATCAAGATCGGCTTACACAGAGCGTACAGTCTGATCTGGGATCTTCAGTGTCTGCTTCTTCCAAGGGTCTAAGGCCCATTACGCACTATATGCATGTGCGTATAAAAAATCTGCGACCAAAGTTGTAAATGACAATATCATATACGTTACATGCTTTGATCTTTCTTTAGAACTGCGCGGTTTTTTTTTTTTCAGACTAAGTAGATGGGTTAAATTGGTGCACTGATGACTCGGGGATTCCCCCATGCTGTTACAAAAATGGTGATATTTGATTGGTTACCTCCCCTGATACAGCAAGTGTGTAGGGTTGTAATTTGTATATCTACAACGGGGACCAGTTCAGGTGATATTCAGCTCCCTCCCCCCATCGGCACTTCGTGCCTCAGTGTGCGTATAAAAAACTATAAATATTTTAATCCTGTCTTCGCCTATGTCTCCGCCGGATATTCTGACAACTAAAAATAGCTCTGAAATCACAATGCCTGCATCTTGAGCAGTGACTCATTCTTTTCTTACACTACTGAACTTTGTTGCTACGATGTATATGAGGGAAACAGCCGGTTGCATGGAAAAAAAAATATTAGCGAAGTACTGGAAAATATAATAAAATATCCAGAAAGGCATGGAAAGGCGCATAGACTGCGCGATAGAAATGAAACAATGTTGAAAACGGCTTTAAACCCCAAATCAGATCAATCCAACCAAAAAACCTCCAGTAAACATTTCCGAGATTGAAAGACCCTAATAAATACGGCTTTCAAAAAAGATTGTGCGGGAAAAGGAGAAAATGCCTGTAACCAGCATTTTCTCCTTTTCCGCATGATATTTTTGTCCCTTTAACTCTTTACCAAACGACAGAATTTAAGACCGGTCCAAATTGAAAGCAATTGCAGACGACAAAATAAATGTGACTCAAAAATTAAAATTGTTTTGGGAAGAGTGGAAAAGATTGTGGGAAAAGGAGAAAATGCTGGTAACCAGCATTTTCTCCTTTTCTCACAATGTTTTTTAAAGGTTTCGTTCTTACGGTCGTTAAAAGTCGGGACTGTGGGGTAAAGGGTTAAAGGTATGTCCAACGATTTAAGCCAAATTTATTTTATCGTCTGAAAGTGGTTTCAATTTGGACTAGTCGAAAATGTATTCGTCTGGTGAAGAGTTGACTCTCTTTACCACATGACAATATTTTAGACTGGTCCAAACCGACAGCATTTGCAGACGACAAATTAAAATATGGCTTAAATGATTGGATTTGTTTCTGAAAGGTTAGAATACATTGTGGGAAAAAAAAGAAAATGCTGGTTACCTGTATTTTCTTCTTTACCCATAATGTTTTCAAAAGGCTCTTTTCCCACGCTCGTTAAAACTAGAGATTGTGTGGTAAAGACTTTAATTGCTGAAAAAAGAAATAACTAAAGTTCTGCAGCTATAGAAATGAAAAACGCCTTTATTACAAGCTTAGGGCCGTTTGGGCCATATCATACAAAGTATCAAATCAGGTGGATCCAAGATCAGGCTGCGGGTTCTGTGCAGTCTGATCTTAATCCATATTTTCCGCAAAAGCAACTTTGTTTTTGTTTTATCTTAGGAGATGAGATCATTTTCACGGAAAAGACTGGGAAAAGAAGGTTATTTCTGACAAACAGGAAGGTTTTTGCATGATATACTGTATTGTGTATTTAACACTTTAACTGCTAAGCGCGACTCACTGACCTTTTGCGGACATCGTAGATGAAGATCAGACTGCACAGAACATGCAGTCTGATCTTAGATCTGCGCTGTCCGATATGGAGATATTTCCCTCCCCCAGAAAAAACCGATGAAATAGCAAAGATTGGGTTTTTACAATCGACTTGAAAATTTCGTTTCATTTATATAGGCGCTTAAGGGTTAACGGACTTCTATCACATTTCGAACTGCGTTACTATTGGCTTAACCTCAATGAATGGGGTATTTGTCGAAAATTTTACTTTTAAAATTGTCGTCGCTCCAATAGGGTGTTTAATTTTAGCTAGTTACCTAACAGTAATCATGTTTGGTTGGTCCAATGGTGTTTAATTCCGTTTTCAACATTATTTCAGTCATGTCACGGCGGTCAGTGCACCTATCCATGCTTTTCTGGAGTTTCTTTTACCACTACTTCGCGTGGTATTTTTTCCAAGCCACTGGCTGCTTTCTCACAATGGTCAGTGGTGAGAGAGGAATGAATCCTGTTGCAATGACCATCATCAGTCCTCGGAAAGAAATTAGCCGAGCCGGGGATCGAACTAGCGATCCTATGTTCTCAAGTCCTGTACGCTACCGACTTAGCTACTGGGGCTCGGCTAGCAGTAATCATATTTAGTAACTGCGCGCAATGGGTGATACGGACGGACGAACGGACGGACGGGCGGGCAGGAGGGCGGGCGGACGTACGGACGGAAAGTCAAACGCACACACACAACAGGCAGAGTGAGAGAGAGAGGGGTAGTCGAGCCTACAGGAAGCTTTTAGAATGACGGTACCGCGGACCTAGCATATACGTGACAAGCCGCAATTTTATTGGCTGAATGACGAAAGAGGTGTATTTGTTGAAAACTTTGACTTTAAAATTGTCGTCTGTGTGTGCTGACTTGTGAGTTAGTTTCGATTTCATAATTAACCCTTTACCCTAATGCCCCCAGCTGGGCGGGGGGATAGAAATAGCTCAGCTGTCGCACTACAGCAGGGGTAAGACCCCCCCACTGTGCCTGCCTGTTTGCCGTGGGCTGCAACTCGTGTCGTTCGATGACGGGATCCTGGTGGTTGAGTGGATTCAGAGCTCGGCCCTTTGATGGCTCTGTTTTCGCAACACACCACTTTGGCCTTGAATTGAATTAAACGAGGGGTCAGGAAGGCCCGTTCTGATCAATCGGCTGGTCACGCCGAGCCCTAGGGTGTTTCTCTGACTTTGTTTTCTTTTAATCATACACAGCTACATCATTTCTCTGTCGTCAGTTGCTGTATGTCAATACCCTAGAAGGCGGTGGCTCATGGGCTAATCGAGTGAAGGTTGGTGTTTGATTGACACTTGTAACCGCCCAAAGTTAGTCTATGCTTGGTAGGACATTCTGCGGGCCTACATTTGTCCGGTCTAGCCCTTTCACTTCGAGTATATCACCGATGTATCCCTGTCATGATCTGTGTTAGGTTTCCCCAGATCATGTCCCCATGTTGGACTCCGAGGCGGGTGGGGAGCATCGGTGATGAATATTCAAAAACAACTATGGCTTCTCAAAAAAAGGCCAAGCGTGTACTCTCAGACTCCGATTCAGAGTCTGAATATTCAACACATTCATCATCATTTGCACGCTTTTTAGTTATCGAATCTGTAGACTCTACCAAACCAATTACAAAACTATCTCCTTTTGTTATTGAAAAATCCCTTTCGGCAATCCTTGGCACACCCAAATCTGTTAAAAAGCTTAAAAATGAAACTCTGCTTGTTGAGTGCTTCTCGCAACAACAGGTTAGAAACCTGCTTGGACACAAGAAACTTTTCAATCTTGATGTCAAAATATTTCCTCATAAGACCCTTAATACCTCCAAGGGGATCATTAGATGCAAAGAATTAAGCTTCTGTGACTCTTTGGAGGAAATCAAATCAAGCCTCAAAAGCCAGGCTGTGTCTGATGTGAAAAGAATTTCAGTACTCAGAGATGGCATTCGTAGAGATACACATACATACATCTTAACATTCTCTACACCAACTCTCCCTACTTCAGTTAAAATTGGATTTCAGTCGGTCAAGGTCGATGTTTACGTGCCTAATCCGTTGCGCTGTTATAAATGCCAGCGGTACGGCCATCATGAAAGTAACTGCAGAAGCACACCTGTTTGTCCCAAATGTGCTTTTGAAGGGGAAAACCATGACCAAAAGACTTGCAATAACCCTCTTCTCTGTGTCAATTGCAAGTCTTCTCATCCTACCTATTCCAAAGAATGTTCAGTTTGGAAAGATGAGAAAGAAATCCTGTCAATCAAGTTTAAGGAGAATGTTAGCTTTTTGGAAGCCAGGAAAACAGTTGAAAAACGCAGGTCTGATCAGGCATTGTTGAGCAAAAGCACAACATACGCAAATGTTGCATCTCCTTTGCCTGCAAATGGACATTGTCCAACCTGCGAACTGTTGGCTAAAAAACTTCTCCAAAAGTTTCCTGAAATGAGTAGTGAACTGAAAGCTCTCCTTCCCAATGTCGAGGTTACAACACCTTCCACTCAGACTCAGCCTGCATCTGAAACAAACAAACCCTCTTCTGCACCCCCAAAACCCACAAACTCTCAAAGTATTCCTTCACAAAAAACCCCAAAGCCCTCTTCCTCTTCACAAAATATTTCATCAAAAAAAGCTTCAAAGCCATCTGCCCCTTCAAAACAGCCTCCTAAGAAACCCCAACCTCCATCTTCACAGTCTACAAATAAATCAAACGTTCCACCTAAAGATAAATCTTCTCATGTACCCCGATCACCAAAAAGATCTTCCTCAAAATCTAAACCACAGTCTAGAGATAAACATGAATCCTGTGAAATAGCAGTCACAGTAGATGATCCGGTCCCTACCTCCAACAGATTTTCGGAGTTAGAGGACATGGATGCAGATACTGAAAATCTGGAAGGTGAGGCTTCAGATTCAGAAGCCTCTATCTGGTCCAGTTCTAAAGATCTTTGGAACAAGGACACTGATACTTGGCACACGTCCAAACCCGAGACAACTGTAATTAAATCTTAATCTATTTCAAAATGTATTGGTTTACGGCCTCTTTTTTTACTTTAGCTTTTATACTCTCTTCATGCACTATGGATAGCATAATCCAGTGGAATTGTCGAGGTCTAAAGTCAAACTTTGACGAACTTTCCCTTTTAATCAATGATCACAAACCAGTTGCTGTTTGTCTGCAAGAAACCTTCCTTAAGCGGGAGAATGATATTTCTATCAAATATCATTCCATTTACAATAAAGTCTTTACCGAAGGCGAGAAAGCTAGAGGTGGTGTTTCTATTATTGTCAATAACAACATTCCTCATAAAGTTGTGTCTCTTAATACAAACTTGCAAGCTGTTGCCATCAGGTTATCTTTACACAGTGCTGTTACACTGTGTTCTTTATATCTCCCCCCAAGCACACCTATCAATGAGAACAATCTGAATGATCTCATTTCCCAATTGCCATCCCCCTATATTCTTGCTGGGGACTTTAATGGTCACAATGTTATGTGGGGTTGCAATGACACTAACCAGAGAGGTTTACAGTTGGAGAACTTCATTTCGAATAACTCCTTATCTTTCATGAATGATAACAAATCCAAAACCTACTTGCATCCAGCAACGGGATCTTACTCTTCTATTGACTTAACCTTATGCAGTCCAGTCTTACTTCCCGATTTCACCTGGAAAGTGACTGAGGATTTGTGTGGAAGTGATCACTTCCCTATTATCTTATCATCTACACAACCATCCAGCAGTGTAAGACCGCAGAAATGGAAGCTCTCTAAAGCCAATTGGAATAGATTTGAAACCCTCTGTGAACAGACCATTACACATGATAAATTTGGAAATTGCGATGATCCCGCAAAACTTTTTACTTCGCTGTTAATTGATGCAGCTAAACAGTCCGTCCCTCAGACCTCGACAAATCCAAAACGTCCCGACAAGCCTTGGTACAATGAAGATTGTAAACAGGCTGTCAGAGACAGAAAACAAGCCCTTAGAAAGTTTAACCTCAGACCTACCAAAGAAAATCATAACCTATTCCGTATTTCCAGGGCAAAGGCTCGTCGTACCATTAGAGAAAGTAAGCGCAAGGCTTGGAGACAATATGTCTCTAAATTAAATAGTAGAACTACTACTAAAAAAACCTGGGACATGATTAGAAAGATCAATGGCAAAGGCCAACCCCCTCTCAGTCACCTTAATGTTAACAATACTTCGTTGGAATCACCCCAGGATATAGCTGATGCTCTTGCCGACACCTTTTGCAAAAAGTCTTCCTCTGCAAACTATTCTGAAAAGTTTCAGAGAAATAAAGCTAGAGAAGAAAAGAAAAAACTTAATTTCAATTCTTCTAATTCAGAGCACTATAATAAACTCTTCACCTTTAAAGAATTAAAATCTGCTCTGAATAAAGCTCACGATTCTTCTCCTGGCCAAGATAAAGTTCATTACCAGTTTTTAAAACACTTACCTTTTACTTCTCTCTCTGTTTTACTTGATATTTTTAATGATATCTGGCAGTCCGGTGATTTTCCTTCGTCCTGGCGAGAGGCACTAGTCATTCCTATCCCAAAAACCTGGCAAGGATGCTAGTGACCCAGCCAACTATCGTCCAATAGCTCTTACTAGTTGTCTCTGCAAGACTCTAGAACGTATGGTCAATGACAGGCTTGTCTGGTTTTTAGAGAAAAACAACCTTATCGTTGATGTACAAAGTGGATTTCGTCGCCAGCGTGGTACCATCGATCACCTTGTCCGCTTTGAAACCTTTGTCAGAGAAGCCTTTATTAATAGACAACATGTAGTATCTGTCTTTTTCGACCTTGAAAGCGCTTATGATACGACTTGGAAATACGGAATTCTTAAAGACTTACATGACTTTGGTCTTCGAGGCCGTCTTCCTCTTTTTATCTCAGCCTTCTTGGATGAACGTCTTTTCCTCGTCCGAGTTGGTAATACTGTCTCGGGAGCCCGTCAACAGGAGATGGGTGCGCCCCAAGGATGTATTCTTTCTGTTACACTTTTTTGTGTAAAAATAAACAGTATAGTTAAAGCTATCTGTCCTGGTGTAGACTGTTCTCTTTATGTTGATGACTTTGTTATATGCTTCAGATCTCGAAATATGAATATTATTGAGAGACAACTTCAACAGTGTCTCAACAAACTCCAAACGTGGTCTGATGAAAATGGCTTCAAATTTTCCAAGTCCAAAACAAAATGCATGCACCTTTGTAATCTACGTGGTGTTCATCCAGACCCTGAACTGTATTTGGACAAAACCAAACTTGAAGTCGTTTCTGAATTTAAATTTCTCGGAGTCATCTTTGACAGAAAGCTTTCCTTCCTTCCTCACATCACTGCACTTAAAAAGAAGTGCAAGAAGGCTCTTAATCTTCTAAAGGTTGTGGCCCATTCTGAATGGGGAGCAGACCGTAAAGTCCTCTTGCGGCTTTATCGGTCTTTAGTTCGCTCCAAATTAGACTATGGATCTATCGTATACGGATCAGCCCGTAAATCTTGTCTTAAAATTCTCGATCCTATACACAACGAAGGCCTGCGTCTTGTTCTTGGAGCTTTCAGAACTTCTCCTGTCAATAGTCTCTATGTTGAGGCTAATGAACCTTCTCTTTCTTACAGGAGGGAAAAACTCTCACTTCAATATCTTTTAAAACTGAAATCAAATCGTTTTAATCCAACTCATAAAGTTGTTTTTAAACCTCAGTATAAACGTCTTTTTGAAAGGAAACCAAATGTTATTCCTCCATTTGGTATCCGCATGGAGCCCATTGTAGATAACCTTGGCATAGACATTGAGTCTATTGCCGACTATAAAATCTCTGAAATCCCTCCATGGACACTAAACAGTGCAGAATTCAGATTTGACCTTGCATCCGACAAAAAGTCAGTCACGGATAGAACTGTATTTCATGCTAGATACAACGAGATAAAGGAGCATTATTTTTCCTTCAAACCAATCTATACAGATGGATCTAAAGAGGGAAATTCTGTAGCAGCTGCCGCTATTTATGGAGAAAGGAGCTTAAAGTGCCGCCTTCCAAACAATTCCTCTATCTTCTCTGCAGAAATTAAAGCTATTGATCTTGCCCTTAATCTAGCTGAACATTCTAATTCCAACCGTTTCATTATCTTTTCGGACTCTTTGTCTACATTACAGGCCCTTTCAAATCAACGACTTGAGAATCCTTTGATCTGTACTTTACTTGAAAGGATCTCACAAATTTCTTCTATGAATAGATTGGTGTTCTGCTGGCTTCCAAGTCATGTAGGCATCAAAGGCAATGAAAATGCCGATAGGTCTGCCAAATCTGCACTTAACCTTCCCATTTCAGATTTTAAAGTTCCACACACTGATTTTAAATCCTCTGTTTTAACACATATCCAATCTTCTTGGCAATCCCAGTGGGATGCTGATGTTTTCAATAAACTATATTCAGTTAAACCTTCCCTTGGTGAATGGTACCCCGTTTACAGGTCTGTTTGTCGAGAAGAAGTGATAATTGCACGACTTCGAATTGGCCATTCACGCATTACACATTCCTGGCTTTTGACCAGAGATGATGCCCCTGAATGTATTCCATGCAATGCATCCTTTTCTATAAAACATATCCTACTAGATTGCATTGACTTTCAACCAATTCGTTCAAAATATTTCAACGTCGATAGTTTAAAAAATCTTTTTGATTCTGTCAGCGTTGAATCTATTATCGCTTTTATAAAGGAGATTGGTATTTACAATAAACTGTGATATTTGCTTTTTGAGTTTCTTTCCCATGTTTTTACATTCTTTACACATCTTTATATAAAATACCTTGTCAGCTGATTCACCATCTTACCTTTTTTAATCTAGAACTTTTGAGTAGGCAGGGAATGCCCAGCCACTCAATATCATATTTTATGCACATTGTCAGTTACACGTAACCTTTCTTCATTTAAAGACTCCTCTATTATCAATTTAAGACTGTTCAAATCTTTTTATCGCAGTCTTAACATCATTATTCAAAACCTTTTTGAGTTAATAGGGAAGCCCTGTTGCTCAATTATATCCTTTATACATACTTAGATCACACATGATCCTTCTTAATTTAACTCTTTTATCATTATTACTATATTCAAACTTTTTTCAGTTTAAACAATTTCACTTTTATTATCTTTTAACACAGATATGCGCGCTAAATGACCAAAGTTGTCGATGCGCCATAAAACAACATTCATTCATTCATTCCTTTACCCTAAACAAACCGGAGTTTTAACGATCGGGACAAAGAACGCTTTAAAAACAATGAAAACATTGTAGGGAAAAGGAGAAATTGCTCGTAACCAGTATTTTCTCCTTTTACTTCAATGTTTTCTGCCTCTTCAAAGACAAATCTTGTCAATTTGAGCCACATGTAGCTTCTTGTCCCAAGATTCTCTTAAGTTTGACAATTTTAAATTTTGTCGTTTTGGTAAAGCGTTTGTACATGTATAGTTGAGCCATGCTCTGTAAAAAAGGGGATTAATGCATCTGTGAAAAGTATAGATCCATGCTTTGTAAAAAAGGGGCTCATTACATTTGCAAAAAGTATCGACCCATCTCAGCCTGCGCAGTCCGCGCAGGCTGACCTGGGCCGAAACTTTTTGCTTTTGGTCAATTTTCTGCATGTCAAAGGACCGGTGTATCCCATGATTCAGTCGGTTGTGATACAAAACGGATTCAAAGTTTAGTGATTTATGGTACCGTGATGACTTGCTTGGTATCATGCATCACGAATATGCATGACGCCCCCTTTTGCCAGAGCATGGCTTATACTATACGTTTAATCTACGAGCACATATAATTTGACTCATACCTACACACAGACATACAGACAAACAAGCGCGACGTAAGTGAATTAATAATCATTCTGGCACTTGCAAACAAAAATCGTCTCTGGAGTAAAAATAAAATTTAACATTTTCAATAGGCGTGTCCTAGAGGAAAGTCGGCCTGTCTCATATCTAAGACAAAGTTTGTTTGTTCGTTCGATTTTTCGATGCTTAACGCCGTTTTCAACATTATTTCAGTTATATCGTGGCAGCAAGTACTTCTTTCTATGTTTTCCTTGAATGTATTTTACCAGTGCTTCCCATGACATTCTTTCTCAGCCGCTGGCTGCTTTCCCATATTAACATCGTCGAAAAAGATGTTCAGTGGCAAAAGACGAATGGATCCTGTGACAATGACAACACGAAGTGAAATCCTAAAATTTTACTGCTCTTGTCTCTTTAACCCTTTCCCAAACGATGAATTTTAGACTGGTCCAAATTGAAAGAGTTTGCAAATGACAATTTTGAATTTGATGAAAATGACAGAAAGTTCTCCAAAAGGGTAGAAAACACTGTGGGAAAAGGAGAAATTGCTCGTTATGAGCAATTTCTCCTTTTCCCACAGTGTTTTCAAAAGACTTGTACTGCAGACACGTGAAAACCAGGGCTTGTTTGGGAAAAGGTTAATCCGAAGACGACAAAATTCCCGACTCCTCCAATTTCAAAGCATTTGTGCCATGCCCTGTGAAAAGGGGGCTTAATGCATCTGCGAAAAGTATCGACCAGGTCAGCCTGCGCAGTCCGCGCAGGCTGACCTGGGCCGAAACTTTTCGCTATTGGTTAATTTTCTGTATGTCAAAGGAACTCATGATTCAGTCAGCTGTTTGACAATGGATTTTATGGATCCGTGATCATGTGATGTCTTGCTTGGTATACTGCAAAACGGAGATGCAGTAAGCTCCCTTTTGTCAGAGCAAGGCCCATTCACAGACGACATTTGGCTCACATGTGAGAACTCGTCTTTGAAATTGAAGGGTAGAAAACAGTTTGCCAAAAAAGGAGGAAATGCTGGCTACCAGTATTTTCTCCTTTTCCTAAAATGTTTTCAAAAGCCCTCTTCCTCAGGGTCGTGAAAACTCGAGATTATGTGGTCAAGGGTTAACTCATTATCAACCTCTACATCCGTAAAATACAAAGCTTTGGGGGGGGGGGGCAAAAACCAAGAGACCAAAAAAAAAAAAGTTGTTTCTCATAAACAGTTGCGTTATTTTACAAAATGTTTGCGAAATAGTTTAACCCTTATCCTGCTGAATAAAAGAAATGAAACTTTATAGTAGATAGTAGAAGCCCAAAACTTTCTTGTTTGAAAGGTATATTTGGAGGTAAGATACCTCCTTATCGGACAGTGTAGATCAAAGATCAGACTGCACGTTCTGTGCAGTCTGATCTTGATCTACGCTGTCCGCAAAAGATCGGTGGGTCGCGATAAGAAGCCTAAGGGTTAATACTTGTAAAGCTGAAAAAAAGGGGTAAATTTCAGGTACAGATACATGTATTTCCATTTTCAAGTCTGATTTTGTCAGAATTCCTAGCAAGAAAAAAAACAACGGACGGTGCAGATCCAAAATTAGACTGCACGTTCTGTTCTGCAGTCTGATTTTGGACCTACACTGTCTCAATAAGTAGTTAAATCCGGGTTCAACGCTGCAGGGGGTTATTAACATATGAGGCATGCTCTGGCAAAAGAGCCAAGCCCCCGTAGCTTAGTCGGTAGCGTACAGGACTTGAGAACAGGAGGTCGCTGGTTCGATCCCCGGCTTGGCCAATTTCTTTCCGAGGATTGATGATAGTCATTGCGACAGGATTCATTCCTCTCTCACCGCTGACCATTGTTTCGACGATGGTTATGTGGGAAAGCAGCTAGTGGCTTGGAAAGAATATTGTGCGGAGTACTGGTAAAAGAAACTCCAGGAAAGCATGGATACGTGCACTGGCCGCCGCGATATAACTGAAATAATGTTGAAAACGGCGTTAAACACTATACAATCAATCAATCTGGCAAAAGGAGGTTTGGTGTATCTCCGTTATTGCGTATACAAAGCAAGTCATTGCATAATTGTGGATTCATGAAATTAATTTTGTATAAAAGCCCAGTGAATCATGCGGTAGACCGGTCCTGTGACATGCGAAGCAATTGACCAATTAGCAAACTGTTTCAACCCATGTCAGAATGGGTCGATCCTTTTTTGCGGATGTATCATGTCCCCTCTTCACAGAACATCACTTATTTGTTTATTTCATTCCTATATTTGACATCCGGTATAAAATTAACGCTCGTCCTGCTAAATAACTTAACTCTTTACCAAACGACAAAATTTAGACTGGTCCAAATTGAAAGCATTTGCAGACGACAAATTAAAGGCGGCCCAAATGATGAAATTTGCCATTGATAGGTTAGAAAACATTGTGGGAAAAGGAGAAAATGCTGGTTACCAGCATTTTCTCCTTTTCCCACAATGTTTTCAAAAAGCCTTTTTTTCAGGGTCGTTAAAAGTCGGGATTTTGTGGTAAAGGGTTAAATAAAACTTTCAATCCGATGGTAAAAGCCAATACGTTAATATTTCAAAGTTATGGAGGTTGGGGGAAATATCTCCTTATCGGTCAGTGTAGATCCAAGATCAGACTGCACGTTCTGTGCAGTCTGATCTTGATCTACACTGTCCGCAAAAGGTCCGTGGGTCGCGATTAGCAGCCTAGGGGTTAACGCCGCTGCACTTTTTTTTTTGCTCGTAATCACCAACCGTTCCATATTTTGTTCTAGTTCTAATAACAAATCAAGCCATCTGATTGGTTCAGATGTTCTGTCTCAACCAATCAGATTGTCCGCCCTTTTTGAATTCAGAATTAGAACAAATTTTGGAATGTTTTTGGGTGACGACAGCCATCCGGGGTGTTTGCTAAAAAATTTACACAAGTCCAAATTCAAAAACTAAGCAGACGAAAGTTAAAAAGTGGCTTAAATCATTGTTTTTCTTTTAAGGATAAAAAACATTGTGGAAAAAGGAGAAAATGCTGGTTACCAGCATTTTCTCCTTTTTCCACGATGTTTTCAGGAGATTTCTTTCTCAGCGTCGTAAAACTTGGATATGTGTGGCAAAGGGTTAACTTTTAACCGGTCGAAAAAAAAAAATTAACCCTTCCGTATTAAAAGCATTTTGAGAAGACAAAATACATTAGTCCAAATCATAGAGTTAAATTTGTTTTTTTTTTAATGGGTAGAAAACATTGTTGGAAAACGAAAGAGTGATGGTTACCAAGATCTCCTCCTAATCCTACAATATTAAAAAAAAAGACCATGCTTTCGCAAAGCTGATACTTAACATTCGTTTTGGCCATTGAAATAGCGTGCAATCATGTGGCACGAACAAGTCCGGGCGAACGACCCCAAGGACGAACACGCCCAGAAACGAACCGCTTTTGGAACGAGCAAGCCCGGAACCTTAAAATAAGGGATCAGCTGACAAGAAGCTAAGGATACAGAATTATAATGTAGAATAAAATTTCGTAACAAAATAATTTTATTAAATAAACTTTATAGATACAAATAGAAAAAAAAAATTTAAAAAGTGCAAAAATACTTGAAAAAAAAAATAATAATTGTTGGCAAAACTTGTGTAAAGAAAATTTTAAAAAAATATGATAAAAGATTGCTGTCCAGTGTGTAAAAGAAAAATAATAACACGTAGGTTAAAACAAACTCTTTGAAAATAAATAGTAAATCCATTTACGCATTAGTGCTAAGTTTAGATCCTAACAATGATATATTTGACAAAACATGAATATTTCAAAGAAAGGAAAACTTTTTCCTTCATGGAAAAACATCACGAGAACAGAAGTAAATGCTTAAAACGAGCAATTTCTTCTTTTCTCGGAAGGTTTTTCAAATGCTGTATGGCATCAAAATATCGGTTTTGTATGGTAAAGGGCCAATTCCTTATCACGAGTCTTTTCCAAATTGAAAACATTTGCGGACGCAAAAAATTGAATTCGGCTCAAATGATAGAAATCGCATCTAAAAGGATAGAAAACATTGTGGAAAAAGGAGAAAATGCTGGTTACCAGCATTTTCTCCTTTTCCTACAATGTTTTCAAAAGTCTTCCATCAGATTGTTTGGTAAAAGGTTAAACGTGAAATAGGTCTTGACAAACACAACTGGGTTCACATTTCTTCAATAATCAGAATCATTGTTTGGCAAACACATCTCAGTTACACCAAACAGTGTAGACCAAGATCAGAGATTGTACGTTCTGAGCAAACTGACCTCGATCTGCACTGTCCGCTAAAACACTCAAACTGGCCTTCTTCGTGCTATCAAAACAACGTGCTTAAGGTAAAACAATCTTTAAAAAAATAAAAATAAATAAATAAATAAAAATAGAGAAATAAATACATAAGCCAGACGTGCTCTGTGAAAAGGAGGCTTCATTCATCTGAGAAAAGTATCGACCTAGGTCAGCCTGCACGCAGTCCGCGCAGGCTGACCTGGGCCGAAACTTTTCGCTATTGGTCAATTTTCTGTATGATAAGGGATCAGGTTGTTTGACAAAATGGACTTTATGGATCCATAATTGTAATGACTTGCTCGGTAGAAGGCGTAACGGAGATGCATTAAACCCCCTTTTACCAGAGCATGGCTTAAATAGAAATGACTGGATTTCCTTGACTGGCTTTGGGCCGTGTAAACTGGATTGGCCCAGAGCTTACGTTCTCTGTCTTACAAGTTTTCAGCTAAAGTTACAACGATGACAACAACAACACAAACAACAGACAAAATAATGGAAACAATGACAAAACTGAGTAAAGAAGAACACTACTTTCAGCTTAACTCTTTACCAAACGACAAAAATTTAGCCTGGTCCAAATTCAAAGCATTTTCGGACGACATGCAAAGTGATACTCAACCACAGGCGTTCGTTTTGTGACGAAGTTTGCCATCTATATAATGTAATATATATTGCATTATATCGATGGCAAACTTCGTCACAAAACGAACGCCTATGTACTCAACACATAAATTTTGTCTTTCAAAAGGTTCAAAACATTGTGGGAAAAGAAGAAAATGCTGGTTAGCAGCATTTTCTTCTTTTCCCACAAAGTTTCAAAAGGCCCCATCCCCAGAGTTGTTAAAGCTCGGGATTGTGTGGTAAACAGTTAAGTGGTTCACAAAAGTCATTAGTAAGTTAGATTTTGTGCGCGTTTTTTTTTTCTTTAAATTTATTTATTTTAAGGTATCTTCAGCTAGAAATATTCAAATTAAAAAAAAAAAATCTTCAAACAAAAGTATCTACATTTTGATTACTGAAATGATGAAAAGGCTTTTTTTTAATTTTGGGGTGGAACTGTACATCTAAGAACGAATTTATCTGGCAGCGAAATTTTCCACCCACGAACTCAACCTTATTTTCTAAGAACTAATGATTTTAAAACCTGCCTACGATAGAACATAGAAACTATCTATATCTAATGGAAATGATTTGGTTCGAAATAAATAGAAATGAGAAAATATTTACGAGTATAAATAAACACCCACATCCTGCTAATCACGACCTATTAAGTCTTTGACGAAGAGTGTTGATTAAGATCAGACTGCAATTTTGGGTCGTATTTCTGACTCTCTGATAGGTTTATTCGGTGCTCTAATGGTTAAGACGACAAAATGAGTGTGGCACAACTAATGGTACTTCTCTTTTCCCACAATATTTTCAAAAGCTTTCTTCTTCAAACAAAGGAGGGTTTGGTAACAACTGACTTTATTTAGCAGGACAAAGGTGAAACGACCATTGTGGTCTAACAATCGACATTGTCCACTTAGACAATAGTCATAAGATAAAATTAAACAACCCCGATATAAATACGAAAAAAGTCGGTAACAATAAAAAGATTTCGTGTGTGATCAAAATCTTTTTGTATTTGAGCTGTGCTCTGGCATAAGGGGACTTAACCCTTTCCCAAACAAGCCCTGGTTTTCACGTGTCTGCAGAACAAGTCTTTTGAAAACACTGTGGGAAAAGGAGAAATTGCTCGTAACGAGCAATTTCTCCTTTTCCCACAGTGTTTTCTACCCTTTTTGAGACCTTTCTGCCATTGTCATCAAATTTAAAATTGTCGTCTGCAAACTCTTTCAATTTGGACCAGTCCAAAATTTGTCGTTTGGGAAAGGGTTAATGTACCTCCGTGATACAGTATACCATGCAAGTCATCACGCAGTTATGGTTCCATAACATCAAATGAATCATGAGAAAAACTGGTCCTTTGACATGCAAAAAAAAAATGATCGAAAGCAAAAAGTTTCGATTCAGGTCAGATTACGCGGACTGCGCAGGCAGACACGAGTCGATATTTATTTTTTTTTAAACCAGATGCGTAAAGCCCCCTTTTCACAGAGCACGGCTCAGTTATTTTTCCGAATATCGGAAAAATATCGAAAAAAAAAACGAGTACAACAACAACAACAACAAAAAAAATGCCCACTTACATAATAATCGTAAAAAATCAAATTGACGACCTCGAAATTGCTTTTTAAAAAATCTTACAAAATGATTTCGACAAAATTGAAATCTATAACCCTTTCAGTGCAAGACCTTCTGCGGATGGCATAGATCAAAATCAGACTGCACAGAACGTGCAGTCTGATCTTAGATTTACACTGTCCGATAAGGAGATATTTCTTCCTCCTGAAACAACTTTGAAATAGCAGAATTTGGCTTCTTATTATCAGCTGGAAAGTTCCATTTCACTTATTTAGTAGGTTAACGAAAGTTTCCCCACTCTCTCTAGGAATAAGCAAAAGACTAGAGAAAAACTTTTTTTCAACCCTTTACCACACAATTAAATTTTAGACTTGTCCGTAAAAAAAGCAGTATTACACAACGAATGAGATGTAACTCAAATGATGAGATCTGTGTCGAGAGTATGAAAACACTGTGGGGAAAGGAGAAAATGCTGGTAAGCAGCATTTTCTCCTTTTCCCACAAAGTTTTCAAAAGCCCTTTTTCCTTATG
Source organism: Tridacna gigas (assembly GCA_945859785.2). Lineage (NCBI taxonomy): Eukaryota > Metazoa > Mollusca > Bivalvia > Cardiida > Cardiidae > Tridacna > Tridacna gigas. The sequence continues at coordinate 37,488,482 of OX244042.2, forward strand.
GTCGATAAAAGGTGGGATTGTGTGGTAAAGAGTTGAATAAAATCATCGGTGTAGATCATGATTGAAATGAAGCGAAATAGATATGTAGCGCCAAAAATAAGGGAACCCTGTTACTTGTTTCTTCTGACATGATATGACAGTTTGACTTTATTTCTAATTATTTTAGCAGATTCCGAGAACAACGATACGCCGTATCCATCTCCAGTATGCCCGCCAGGTGTCGTGCAGGTATAGCTGCTCATGGAGATCACACCCGATATTAACTTAAAATCTTTATCTATTATATGTTCAAGAAAAATGAAAAAAATACCTCAAGATTAAATACAAGGGTTCCCTTAGTTTTGATTCTACGTACATAGTATTCTTTGTTTCTACGTAACATTTATCCAGTAAAAATCTTGTTGTTTTGTTTATCAGCTGGATTTACCTTTCAAAAATGTCGTCAGATTCGTTTCCACTGTCAGAGTTGGGTTCACTATCAGGTGTGGATTCACTGTCAGATGTTGGTTTACTCATTGCAATCTTTTTTGATGCGCATGTAAAACCGACGATAACGTTATATTCACTTTCTCTATAAATAAGATTGCCTTCCGTATCGGTACCATTCTGGATCAACACGGACATGGCTTGGTTTACAGGGGCACATTCGAGTGATTTATCTCCAAGACACGACGTACCGCATTTCAGTGTTGCCACTGGGATGTTCCTTGGATACCGTGCAGAATCTTTATCGTTTCTGTAGTACCAGGGACAGCTTGATCGCTTGTACACTGGTGCTGTTGGATCTGAGATCACATTCTTACAATCATGGGTGTAGTCACCGGGGTAGGTTCCGTCGTCCACCTGTTTCTTCAGTATTTCGTCGCTATCATCTAGAGGTTTGCTGTCTTGTAACGTGAATTCCACCACCGTCGAGGATCGTTTTGTCCTCGAAATTTCCGGGAGAGGAACGGCGATCGTGAGACCGGCCAGAGTAAATATGCATAAAAGTTGCGAGAGATCCATCTGTTGGGGAGAGAGAGAGGGAAAAAAAAAATGAGTCATGCTCTGGTAAAAGGAGGCTTAATGCATCTCCGTTATGCATGATACAAAGCAAGTTATTCTATAATGATGGACCCATGAAATCCATTTTGTCAAACCAGTAACTGAATCATGGGGTAGAATGGTCCTTTGACATACAGAAAACTGACCAATAGCGAAAAGTTTCGGCCCAGGCCAGCCTGCGCAGTCCGCGCAGGCTGACCTGGGCCGAAACTTTTCGCAGAGATACTAAGCCCCCTTTTCACAGAGCATAGCTCAAATTGTAAATTGACTCTGAGTTAACCCCTTACCAGACGGATAAAAACACTTAACCCTTAAGCTGCTGTATAAATGAAATGAAACTATAACGCTGATTGTTATATCCGAAATTTTACGATTTCAAATGTACTTTTTTTTTTTGGCAAAGATATCTCCTAATCGCACAGTGTAGATCAAGATCGGAGTGCACGTTCTGTGCAGTCCGATCTTGATCTACGCTGTCTGCAAAAGGTCAGTAAGTCGCGTTCAGCAGCCTGAGGGTTAAGGGTTAAGATGGGGGTTGGTTATTAAATGGGTAGAAAATTTGGTTTAACCCTTTACCACACAATCCCGCCTTTTAACGACCCTGAGAAAGAAGCCTTTTGAAAACATTGTGGTAACCAGGATTTTCTCCTTTTCCCACAATGTTTTCTACCTTTCCCAAAACAAATTTCAATTTTTGAGTCACATTTAATTTGTCGTCTGCAATTGCTTTAAATTTGGAGCAGCCTAAAATTTTGTCGTATGGTAAAGAGTTAACAAAAAAAAAATGATATGTCCAAATTGAAAGCATTTGCAGACGACAAAAAAAAAACAACCCTGTTACCCAAAAACTGAAATTTGTTTTGGAAGGGTGGAAAACATTGTGAGGAAAGGACAAAATGCTGGTTACCAGCATTTTCTCTTTTTCCTACAATGTTTTCAAGAGCCTTTTTTTTTTTCCTCCAGGGTCGTTAAAAATCGGGATTGTTTGGTAAAGGATTAAAAAAAGAGAAAATGCTGAATTTTAGACTTCGCCAGCTTGAGGCATTTACACCCCACCAATCGTAGTAAATGACGAGATATGTCCTTGGAACAATTGAAATATCGGTGCTGTGGATGAAGGGAAAACGCTTGTCACCAGCATTTTCTCCTTTTTCCACAAAGTTTTCGTACGCTTTCTTCGCCACAGGATCGTGAACACACTGGGTTGCTTGGTAAAGGGTTAAGCATTTCAACATCAGATATATAAACCCGACCTCTTGTGAGGCAGAAAAAACAACCCAATGAAATAAACTCTCTACCACTATTCCGAGTGTTAAGGACCCTGAGAACAAAGCCTTCTGAAAAGATTATAGGAAAAGGAGAATGTACTGGTGACCAGCATATTGTTCTTTTTCCACAATCTTTTGTACCCTTTCGCAGACGATTCCCATCATTTGAGTTGTTGTCTGCAAATGCTTTCAATTTAAAATAGTCCAAGAGTTTGTCTTTTGGTAAAGAGTTAAGAATTATCTCTATCTTACAGGCTAAACCATACACGGTATATATTTTGGATCAGACTGCACGTTCTGTGCCAAAAAAGCCAAGGAAGATGGGAAAGAAAAAACCTTGACTTACCTGTTTTATCTTTATTTTTCTTTTCACTGAAGCTCCTGTCAGTCAGAAGAAATAAGTTGATTGGTTAAAATTCCTTTAAAATAAGCCAATCAAATTAACGGTAAAAGTTAAGATAACTCGAGGACTGTTAACTCTGTAATATTTTTTTAACACACTCTTTAATTTGTAAAGCTTTTTTTTTTGTAAGTTTAGGTGTTTCTGCAGTTTATGTATTAGCGTCTGCTTTGGTTGAAATGTTCTTACTTTTACTGAAAACTGCATCCTAACTGTGTATTTATAACACATTTCTGTAAAAAAATCGAGAAATTCCCTTTCTAAAAATAAACTCCGTGCAGTAGGCTTGACGTAAACAGGAACTAGAGTGGTCGATCTCATGTGTTCTATATTTAGCTTTGTGAACCGGTGGAGAATTACTTCCGTATCGGAAACTGTTAAAACTTTATCAACCCTTTTGCTATAATTGTTTGCAATCATACTTCTGTAACAAATTTATGTGAAAACATTGTGAGAAATGATTAAATTCCTCATTTGGATTGGAGTTTCGCCATCTTTTTACACCCATTTTAATTTAATCGTATAACCGTCAAATAAGGCCCAATATTAAAGATCTACTGTGTTTTGACTTGATTATTTTCATTGCAATTTCGAATGTTAACGTCCAGAACTTACTCGTCATGCAAGAGAAAGAAAGAAAAAGCGTTATGGTAGTCTTTCCTGTTAAACTCTTAACCAGACGATAAATTTTTAGCCTTGTCCAAATTGAAAGCATTTGCAGACGACAAATTAAAAGTTATTTAAAACATGATATTTGTCATTCAAAGGGTAGAAAACATTGTGGGAAAAGGAGAAAATGCTGGTTACCAGCATTTTCTCCTTTTACCGCAGTGTTTTCAAAAGGTTTCTTCTCTCAGAATCGTTAAGAGTCGGGATTGTGTGGTAAAGGGTTAAGGCAAGTAATGATTGTATTGTCTTGTCATTTTAACTTGTATCTCATACTGATGAATGGATTATGATTTAACGACGAAATACAAATTTCATCATTTGAGCCACATTTAATTGATCGTCTGCAAGTGCTTTGAATTTGGAAAAGTCCAAAATTTTGTCGTTTGGTAAAGGATTAAGCCCTTTCCAAACAATTCCATGATTACACGACATTGAGGAAGACGGTTTTCGAAAATATTGTAGGAAAAAGAAGAAAATGCTTGTAACCAGGGTGTGTCGTTTTTCCCCTATGTTTTTAGCTCTTGGAAAGACCGCCTCCATTCCTTGATCTGTGTGAGCCACGCTCTGGCAAAAGGGTGCTTAATGCATCTCCGTAATGCATGATACCAAGCACGTCATCACACGATCATGGATCCATAAAGTCCATTTTGTCTAACAACCGACTGAATCATGAGGAACACTGGTCCTTGGTCTTGCAGAAAATTGACCAATAGCAAAAAAGTTTCAGTCCAATTGAAATACAATTACTCGGGTTTTTACTATCGGCTTGAAAGTTTCAATTAACATATTTAGCGGGATAAGGCTTTAACTGTCTCGGAGTAGCGAAAAGACCGTCATGCAAAACAGGAAGGTTACGAACAAAACTGGGAGTGATCATCTCGAGAAAGCCGTAACAGTCCGGCACTCTGATTGGTTTGAGAGCCTGAATGAATAAATTATAGCTCTGTGAAGCATTGGACAATTACACATTTGCCCCCGCCTTCGCTGTTGCAGCAACTTTTTTCCCACAGCGGATCAAAAAAGACCCCAAAATCTTAATATTACGTGTACCTCGTTACCAAACGACGAAAGATTCTTCCGGTTTTAACCCTTTGGCTGCTGAGCGCGACTCACCGACCTTTTGCAGACTGTGTAGATCAAGATCAGACTGCACAGAACGTGCAGTCTGATCCTAGATCTACACTGTCCGGGAAGGAGATATTTTACTCCAAAAAATAACTTTGAAATAGCATCGTTTTGGTTGTTACAATGGGCTTGAAAGTTTCTTTTAAGTCATTTAGAGGGTAAGGGTTAAAGCGGAAAATATTGACTAAGATTATATGCAGGCTGATCTTTGGCTAAAACACATCCCTGGCCTCGTATGACTGAATAAACTTTCACGTATAACCCGTTCAGTGCCACAGGCGAAGTTAGAGGATTTTACGAAAGGCATAGATCAAGATCAGACTGCACAGAATGTGGATTCTATACTCTTGGATCTTTTTCACGCGTTTGCAGTCCTGCTTTTCAGATATAACTCTTTCTGAGTTTCTGGGAATGGTATTTTCAACCGTTGAAAGAGGTCTAGTTAACATATATCTGAGCCATGCTCCGGCAAGTGGGGGCTTAATGCATCTCCGTGATCCATGATACCAAGCAAGTCGTCACATAATTATGGATCCATAAAATCCATTTTGTCCCACAACTGGCTGAATTATGAGGTAGAATGGTCCTTGGACATGCGGAACAAAAAGATTTCGACCGAGGTCAGCCTGCGCGGACTGCACGGGCTGTCCTAGATTGATACATTTAGCAGGTACATTATACCCCCTTTTCACAGAGCATGGCTCATTCCTGTAACGAAAAGAGTTGACTCGCATAGTTGAAATACTTGACGATAACGTCGCCAACTATTTTTCGAGATCGAGGTGTAATAGGCTATTGATTTTAACAATACGCCCGAAAAAAAAAATATTGTGATGATGGATGGTGCGGATAAAGATCAGACCCCATCATTCTTAGTAAGACTGGTTTTCGTCCCGATCTTTTCCTAAAACACATCAGCTCTCTCGACATGCAGGACTTGAGTTGACCGTTTACCTAGAATTCCATGTTTTATCGACTCTGTAGAAGATGGCTTTTGAAAACATTGTGGGAAAAGGAGAAACCAGCATTTTCTACTTTTCCCCTAGAATGTTTTCCAACCTTTCAAAATCAAATGCTATTGCCTGAACGACATCTTACATGTCGTCTGCAAATTCTTTTCATTTCACTTTGGAGAGGTCTTAAAACTCTTTACCGCACAATGCCGCCTTTTAACGACCCTGGGAAAGAGGCCTTTTGAAAACATTGTGGGAAAAGGAGAAGGTAACTAGCATTTTCTCCTTTTCCCACGATGTTTTCTACCATATCAAAGAAAAATTTCACCATTTGAAAATGTCGTCTGCAAATGCTTTCAGTTTGGACAGGGGTAAAATTTTGTCGTCTGGTAAAGAGTTAAATTTGTCGTCTGGCTTAAACTCGTTTTTACAGAAAAAAAATTGTCTAGAAATCCTCTTTCAGTAGGTAACGACCAGGATTTGAAACCCAAAGGTTCGCTGGTTCGATTCCAAGCTAGGTCATTTTTTTCCGATGATTGATGATATTTATTCGACTCTTCAAGCTGAAGATTGTTTGGATGATGTTTATACAGGAAAGCTGCCGGTGGCTTGGAAAGAATGTAGTGCAATGCATTGGTAATAGAATCTCCAAGAAAGCGTGGTCTGCCGCGATATTACTGAAATATTGTTGGAAACGGTGGTAAAGCCTTCAAGATATTTACAGATGTTTCGGTAACTTTTTTTTTTTTAAATGTATGAACAGCGAGGAAAAATACTGGAAGACACGAAGAAATACTTCGGTATAACCTTCGTCTACATTTGTCATTATGTTTTCTGAAGTTGACTGTTTCAGGTGTCCCAAGGTACAACCACAAGAATTGATTGATTGATTGATTGATTGATCGATCGATCGATCGATCGATCGATCGATTGGTGTTTTTCGACGCTTACAACATCATTGGAGTCTCATCACGGCGACAGCTCACATATTGACGTATTAACTGATTTTCACCAGCACTAGACTAGGGCTCTGAAATATTTTGCCCAAGGACACTCCCCTGGAAAAACCCAGTTTTTCAAGTGAGGGTCGAACCCGGGACCTCCTGGCTAGAAATTCTACACTTTACCACTGAGCCAACGCAGGACTCCTGACTCACAAGGGGAAGAGACTTCACTTTTGAGTCAAACGCCGTCGCTCGTTTCCGGGTCAATCACTTGCAATTTGAGTACAAGCGATCAGTCTATATCAGACGACAAAACTTAATGCCGCGTCCAAATTGAAAGCTTTTGCAGACGACAAATTAAATGAGTTTTAAATGATGAGTTTTGATTTTTAAGTGGAAGAAAACATTGTGGGAAAAGGAGAAAATGCTGGTAGCCAGCATTTTCTTCTTTTTCCACAATGTTTTCTTTTTTGATGTCAGGGTCGTAAATACACAGGTTTGTTCAGTAAAGGGTTAGCCGCCAAGATCAAGTCTGATTGTACAGCTCATTGAGATTTCCGATTAACCCTTAACCATATAGTTCCCAGTTTTAACGAGCCTGAGGAAATAGCTTTTTGAAAACCTTGTGGGTAAAGGAGAAAATGCTGGTAGCCATCATTTTCTCCTCTTTTTTTTTCTCAGGGTTTTCTACACTTTCACCGACAGTGGCTATCATTTCAGTTACATTTAGAATGTCGTGTGTAAATGCTTTCAAGGTTGAATGACGGTGCTTTCCCCCCCCCCCCTCCCCCAAGTTGTATGGTTTTCATAACTTGAAGAAATAAAACTTTTATAACTTTGTGGTTATTACGGTACTTTCCTTCCTAGTCCATGGTTATGTGGGAAAGCAGCCAGTGGCTTGGAAAGAATATTGTGCGGAGTACTGGTAAATGAAACTCCAGGAAAGTATGGATAGAAGCGCTGGCCGCAGTGATATAACTGAAATAATGTTGAAAACGGCGTTAAACACCATACATACAATCAATCAATCAATCAATCAATCAATCCTTCATAGTCCAACTGATAATCTGTCTACCGTCACTCTGACGTGCACATCTTTTTAAAACTTCCTGTGCTCGTCCCTGAATCTGTGTATCCTTCCATTCGTTTAGCGACTCATCTGTCAGTCTTCCATCAAACCGTCTGTCTGCCCCTCCGTCCCTCCGTCCGTCCATCCTTCCCTAAGCCCCTCCCCCCATCTATCCGTCGCTGTGTCCCTCCGTCCGTCCATCCACCATTCACCCGTCCAACCGTCCGTCCGTACGTCCGTCTGTCCATCATCGATCCATTCGTACGTACGTCCATCCATCCATCTATCACTTCGTTTGTCTTTCTTCCTTTCCTTCGTTCGATCGTTCAATAGTTTGTTCCTTCGTTCGATCCTTCGTTCCTTCGTTCGTTCGTTCGGTCGGTCGGTCGGTTGCTCGTTCGTTCGTTCGTTCAAAACACGTCATCACGTTAGGAAGAATTTAAATTTGAGTCAAAGTTCTGTAGACTTGTCCGGGTAAATCACCTGTATTGAATAGATCTACACGACAAAAATTACGCGATATCCGCCAAATTCTTTCTACTCCCCCGCATAGTTATTTATCCTAGTTAAACCCTTCAGCCCTTTACTCTTTCATTTGCCAAATTTCTAAATTCGACCTCTTTCGACAGCTGCCAAACCCCCGTAGCTCAGTCGGTAGCGTACAGGACTTGAGAACAGGAGGTCGCTGGTTCGATCCCCGGCTTGGCCAATTTCTTTCCGAGGATTGATGATAGTCATTGCGACATGATTCATTCCTCTCTCACCGCTGACCATTGTTTCGACGATGGTTATGTGGGAAAGCAGCCAGTGGCTTGAAAAGAGTATTGTGCGGAGTACTGGTAAAAGAAACTCCAGGAAAGCATGGATAGGTGCACTGGCCGCAGCGATATAACTGAAACAATGTTGAAAACGGCGTTAAACACCTTACAATCAAATTTATCAATTAACTTTCGACAGCTAAAAATTCAGTCCACTGACAATTAGACTGATCCATAGCTTACAGGCCTCACTAAACAAGCGGACGGCATAGTTCAGTGATCAGGCTGCACGTTCTGTGCGGTCTGATCTTGATCTATGTCGTCCGCAAAAGCCCCAGTTTTCGCCTGTGGCACTGAAAGAGTGAAACTGCTAAATAAATCGAACAAAAATGTCAACTCAATAGTAAAAAACCCAAATATTGCGCTTTCAAAGATGATTTCACCGGGAAAAAAATACTGTATAGGACAGTGTAGATCAAAGATCAGACTGCACGTTTTGTGCAGTCTTATCTTGATCTACACTGTTTGCAAAAGCGCCCCAAGTCGCGCTTAGCAGCCTATGGGTTAAAGCGTTAGCAGACGGAACAGTGTAACACTTGTCCAAATTCAAACATTTTGCAGAGGACAAGCTAAGTGTCCTAAGTCAAACGATGGCGTAGATTGGAAAGCAGCCAGTGGCTTGGAAAGAATATTGTGCGGAGTGCTGGTAATAGTCTGGATTACCTGCCCCTACCACTACGTTAAAGGGACGTACTCTTGTAGTACGGCGGGGTACCAGACTATGCTGGTAAAAGAAACTCCATGAAAGCATGGATAGGTGCACTACCCGCCGTGATATAACTGAAATAATGTTGAAAACGGCTTTAAACACCATACAATCAATCAATCAATCAATCAAACGATGGCATTCGTCTTTGAAAGTTTAGAAAGCATTGTAAAAAAAGACAAACTGCAAGTTGGCAGCATTTTTTTCTTTTTCCAGTGTTTTCAGACATGTTTTTCTTTCAGGTTATTTAAAATTCGAGATTGTGTCGCAAAGGTATAATGTTTCTAATGCATTTTTCACACCCCAACATGGTCTACTGTTTGGTAGAAAAAAAAAAGGCGTTGCTGCTGCTATTAACAACATGTTTTTTCCTGTATGATTTTCATACATGTATTCAAAAAGTAAATACGAGCCATGCTCTGGCAAAAGGGGGCTCAATGCATCTCTCTGGTGCCTCATACCAAACAAGTCATCACATAATTAGCGATCAATATAATTCGTTATGTCTAACAATCGACTTAATCATAAAGTAAACTGATCCTTTGACATACAGAAAATTGACCAATAGCGACAAGTTTCGGCTCAGGTCAGCCTGCGCGGACTGCGCAGGCTGACCTGAGTCGATACTTTTCGCAGATGCATGAAACCATCTTTTCACAGAGCATGGCTCATGTGTTATTTCCCCTCTCCGACAAATGTTACGTTTTCGTGTCAGTTGTGTTTTCTATCAGGCGATATGTAAAGGAAAAAATACACGTTCATTCAGTCATCGTCCCATTGATATCCTACTTGTCAATGATAGGAGATGATTTTATCCTTGTTCTAAATGTTAACCCTTAGACTGCTTAGCGCAACTAGAGGACATTTAGCGGACAATGTAGATCAAGATCAGACTGCACAGAACCTGTGGTTACTTTTCATTACCCTGAAAAGAATTTTAATATACAGTGCCTCATAGTATTACGTCGTCCATCACGTGTTTTAGTGCAATACTCTTCGATATGAGCCGATATCCGGCAAAAGGGGTTTTAATGCATCTCTGTGATGCATGGTACCAAGCAAACCATCACATAATTATGGATCCATAAAATCTATTGTGCTTAACAAAATCGACTGAATCACGAGGTACACTGATCATTTGACATTCAGAAAATTGACCAAAAGCAAAAAGTTTCGACCCATGTCAGCCTGCGCGGACTGCGCAGGCTGACCTGGGTCGATATTTTTTGGAGATGCATTAAACCCCCTTTTAACAGATCAAGGCTTATTTATATTGATATTCCATACGTTACAAAGATATTTTCAAAGCTGTCAGATGCAAATTCCTCGCGGGGGAGGGGGATGGTGTAAATTAATTAAATTAGTGACAATTCGAATAGGTATAGACGTGCTATTTTTAGAACTGTGAATGAAGAAAGGGTAAACTCCCTGACGCGGATACGGTGTGTCGCATCCTTTCGTGTTATCCGTTATCTGTGATTATCTGCTATCTGAACCGTGACTCAACATTTTTATTTCTTTGATTATACCATTTGAAAAAAAAAATTTTTTTTTTGTACATTTTTGACAGACTAAAATGCATGCTGACGTAAATGACAACGTCGTCCTGGTGGGCACTGTTTAATAGTAACTTCATGTAGCTGTTTTTATGCAACCTTTATACACAAAGTCACGTGTTTCAGCAATCCTGAATGAAAAAAAAACCTTTGAAAATGTGAGAAAAGAAGGTGTTGATTTCAAATATTTTTTATGCCCCTGCCATGAAATGGGGGGGGGGGGGTGTTAGTGTTACCCCTGTCCATGTGTTTGAGTCGTGCTCTGTAAAAGGGGGGCTTAATGCATCTGCAAAAAGTATCGGCCCATGTCAGCCTGCGCAGTCCGCGCAGGCTGACATGGGCCGAAACTTTTCGCTGTCTTTGGATTTTTTGCATGTCAAGGGACCAGTCTGCCCCATGATTCAGTCTGTTGTTAGACAAGGCGGATAAATAGGGATCCCTAATTATGAGATATCGCGATTGGTACGATGCTTATCGGAGATGCATTAAGCCCCCTTTTCACAGAGCATGGCTCAAGTAGGGTTATAGTTGTTACATGCGCTGTAAGGGTTAACTTGGTAAGACGCAAGTTGACGTGGATCACGATTGCAACCCACTTTTAACTGCTTGCAATTTTTGTCTGTCAAACTTTCAACCCTAAGGTGCTGAATAAAATTTGTGTATGTGATCATTTAATCAGCGCAGACGCCCACACAAAGCACCTTTAACTCTTTACCAAACAACATGCTATTTGACTAGACAAAATTGAAAGCATTTGCAGACGACACATTAATTGTGGCTCAAATAATGATTTCTGTCTTTTATTGGGTCCGGTAGCTCAGTCGGTAGCGTACAGGAGGTCGCTGGTTCGATGCCCGGCTTGGCCAATTTCTTTCCGAGGATTGATGATAGTCAGTGCGACATGATTCATTCCTCTCTCACCGCTGACCATTGTTTCGACGATGGTTATGTGGGAAAGCAGTGAGTAGCTTGGAAAGAATATTGTGCGGAGTACTGATAAAAGAAACTGCAGGAAAGCATGGATAGGTGCACTGGCCGCCGCGATATAACTGAAACAATGTTGAAAGCGGCATTAAACATCATACAATCAATCAGTCAATCTTTATAGGGTAAAATATATTGTGGAAAAAGGAGAAAATGCTGGTTACCAGCATAACCAGCATTTTCTCTCTTTCCCACAATGTTTTCCAAAGCCTTTTTAAGTTTGGATGACATGATGATTTCTGTCTTTTATAGGGTAGAATACATTTTGGGGAAAGAAGAAAATGCTGGTTACCAGCATTTTTTCCATTTCCCACAATGTTTTTCAAAGCCTTCTTTCTCAGGGTAGTTAATACTCGAGATCCTGTGATAAGGAGTTAAAGACTCAATAGCGGCCAAAAGTAAACAATGGGATGGGTAAATTGCATTTAAATTCAAACCATACCATTTAAAAGAATGGAAACTATTGTGAAGAAGACAATCTGTTATTGTACAGTCGGTCAAAGTGTTAGTCACTGGCAGGAAAATGAATTTTAGAATCAGGTAAAAAGTAAAAATATATGGCGACCTGGCAACTTTGAACCTAGTTTTGGAATTAATTATTTCTCTGCCTGTGACTAACTCTTGGACCGACTGTACAATAACAGATTGTCGTCTTCACAATAATGTTCAGACTTTTAAATGGTATTATTTAAATGCAATAAAACACCCGCTTTGTTTATTTTTGGCAGCTTTTAGATTTATCCGTTTGCCAGAAGACAAAATTTTTGGCTCGTCCAAATTTATACCATTTGCGAACCGGCAATTTAGATGTGTCTCAAATGCTTGGATTTGTCTGTGGTAGGTTGGAAAACGTTATTGGAGAAGGAGAAAATGCTGATAACCAGCATATATTTGTTTTTCCTTTTCGCACAATGTTTTCAAGAGGTTCTTGCCTGGGGTAGTTAAAACTCGGGATTATTTTAACCCTTAGGCTGCTTAGAGCGACTCCAGGACCTTTTGCCGACAGTGTACATCAAGATCAGACTGCACCGAACATGGAGTCTGATTTTGATTCTATACTGTTCGGGAAGGAGATATTTTCCCCGTCTGTCCGAGCCCGCCCATGATCTCGTTACAGACGGTAATATCTTGGCATCTAGTCAAGTGATAAATCGACGTTTACCCAAATTCAAAGAAACAGACGCTTAAAAAAGGTTTGAACCATACTCTGTGAACAGGGAATTTTATGTATCTGCAAAAAAGTTTGACCAAGGTCAACCTACGCAGTCAGCGCAGGCTGATCTGGATCAAACCTTTTTTCTATCGGTCAATTTTCTCGATGTCCAAGGAGTTTTTCGAATTTCGAGCTGTTTTTTTTTTTTTTCAAAATATCTGGCAAAGAAGCCGCCAGTGTAGATCTATGATCAGACTGTATATTCCGTAGTCAGATCTTGATCTACATCTCCCGAATAAGCAATTTGATCCAGCCTTCAGCACTACAAGGGTCAACTTTTGCAAGGTGGGGGAGGGGGAAAGACTTGCTCCCCGTGGTACTGCGACTTTATCTTATTTATCGATCATAAAATGAGCCATATTCTGGCAAAGGGGGCTTAACTCTTTACCACACAATCCTGAGTTTTAACGACCCTGAAAGGAAAGACTTTGAAAACATTGTGGGAAAAGGAGAAAATGCTGGTAACCAGCATTTTCTCCTTTCCCCGCAATGTTTTCAACCCTTTCAAAGAAAGAAATAATCATTTGAGTTACATTTAGATTGTCGTCTGCAAATGTTTTCAATTTCATTCAGTCCGAAATTTTGTCGTTTGGCAAAGTGTTGATGCGTCTCCGTGATGCAGTAAACCAGCATTTTCTCCTTTTCCCGCAATGTTTTCAACCCTATCAAAGAAAGAAATAATCATTTGAGCTACATTTAGATTGTCGTCTGCAAATGCTTTCAATTTCATTCAGTCCGAAATTTTGTCGTTTGGCAAAGTGTTAATGCGTCACCGTGATGCAGTAAACCAGCATTTTCTCCTTTTCCCGCAATGTTTTCAACCCTATCAATGAAAGAAATAATCATTTAAGCTACATTTAGATTGTCGTCTGCAAATGCTTTCAATTTCATTCAGTCCGAAATTTTGTCGTTTGGCAAAGTGTTGATGCGTCTCCGTGATGCAGTAAACCAGCATTTTCTCCTTTTCCCGCAATGTTTTCAACCCTATCAAAGAAAGAAATAATCATTTGAGCTACATTTAGATTGTCGTCTGCAAATGCTTTCAATTTCATTCAGTCCGAAATTTTGTCGTTTGGCAAAGTGTTAATGCGTCTCCGTGATGCAGTAAACCAAGCAAATCATCGCATAAATCATGGATCCATAAAATACATTTTGTCTAACAATCGACTGGATCTGGCTTGTTCTTTGACACGCAGAAAATTTGCCAAAAGCAAAAAGCTTCGACCCATGTCAGCCTGCGCAGTCCGCGCAGGCTGACATGGGTAGAAACTTTTTGCAGATACATTAAGCTCCCTTTTCGCAGAACATGACTCAAATAGAGGTTAAGTTACTTAACCCTTTTGCTACAAAATAAATGGATTCGACATTTCTCAAGTGTCTAAAAGTATTTCATCGTTGCTTTTTGAATCTGACTTTGGTCAAAGATTAGTATTAGGTAGCAGATGGTGTAGATCCAAGATTAGAATGCACAGTTTGTGTAGTCTCATCTTGATCTACACCATCCGCAAAAGATGTCCAGGGTGACATTGGTAGTGAAAGAATTATTCTCAGTGACAGGTGTCGGCATTTTACTCATTTCATTTTCACTCTGATGAAAAATTTCCGAGTATTGCAACATTGTTAATTTTCTTTTCCCCCCACTTAGAAATTCCAAGTATTGCAGCAAAATTGTTCATTTTTAAAAATGCATCTGTATTTGTTTTCCGCGAGTTTTCAGCCAGTCTATAAACCGTTTCATCTTTATTTTATGAAACTATAATCTTTCTTTTATCTTCTTGCAAAATGTGGCCCCTGACGACTGCAAGATCGAACAGATTACAGCGGATATAAAATGCATTTCATTTTTTGGCAGGCTTCAAAGGAATCACAGTTGTCGTTTCCGGTTTCAGATGAGGACAAATCCCTTCAGTCTCTCTATCCCTTACACCATATATATTGGTAATTTAACTATGTTTACACAGCTGACCTAATTCTGAACCATTCTACACATTTTCAAGTTTTAACAGCATTTTTTCCCTCTCTGGCTGTAAGGATGTACCTTCAAGTAATAATATCGCATAGAAATTTTCCGAGTACATGTATATATATAGTGCAACCCGTATTAAGCAAGCGTCAATCGGAAAAATTCAATTATCCTTGCTTAACTCTGCCACTCGACAAACGACAAAATTTTATACTCTACAAATTGAAAGCATTTGCAGACGACAAAATAAACATGACTCAAAAATTGAAATTTTTTTGGAATGGGTAGAAAACATTGTGGGAAAAGGAGAAAATGCTGGTTACCAGCATTTTCTCCTTTTCCCACAATGTTTTCAAAAGGCTTCTTCTTCCTCCTCAGGATCGTTAGAAGTCGGGATTGTGTGGTAAAGGTTTACAGCCAAAGAGAGACAGAAAGAGAGAGAGAGAGAAAGAGAGAGAAAGAGAAAACACTGTAAAAATTTGATAGACTGTAGGATGGTTCAGAATTTAGTCAGCTATGTAACTAAAGATGAATACAACAGTGCTTTCTTTGATGGCCTCCAGAAAATGAAATGCATTTTCTGTCGGCCGTGTTCTATGCAACCTTGCTACCGTCAGGGGTAACATTTGAGATACAGAATGATTGAAGTCCGATAAAATAAATATAATGAGTTAAAAACAGACTGAAAACGAGTAGAGATGTATCTTTAAGCCTGGTCCTTGCCTAGTACAGGTATATTTTAATATGTTTGTTTTTCCTGGTACCAAACCAGAAGCTTGCTTAATGGACATTGGTTGCTTAATAGATGTGACCGCTAGGACAGGTTCAACTGTATTGCAATATTGGTAATCTTTATCCTGCTGTATAACTCAAATGAAACTTCCAAGTAGTAAAAACCGAAGTTTTGCTATTTCAGAGTCATTTTTGGGGGGAAAAATATCTCTTTATCGGAAAGAATAGATCCAAGATCAGACTGCACGTTCTGTGCAGTCTGATCTCGATCTATAATGTCCGCAAAAGGTCAGTGAGCCGCGCTCAGAAGCTAAAGGGTTAAATGTCATTGTTTTATTTTTAAAATGATAAGTATGTACATGTAATTAGTATTGACATCAGGTCGACTGGTCGAGTGAATGTTGATTTACGCCGCTTTCAACATTATTTCAGTCACATCACGACAACAGCTCACATATTCATGTACTTCCTGGGTTTCCCCAGTACAAGGCTAGGGCTCAGAAGTGTCTTGCCCGAGGAAATTCCCACGAAAAACCCAGTGGATCCAGTGAGGCTCAAACCCGGTGCCTCTAGGTCACGAGTCCTCTTAGCCACGCAGGACCCCTGAAATCAGGTAAAACCAGCATTTCGAAATACTGTTTTCTAATTCTATTTTACAAATGGCTGAATTCGAAGAATCGGAGTGAACTTTTCCGTTGAGTACAGTTAAGTAGTTACTTAAGTAGGTACATGAATGATTATGAGCTATGCTGTGTGAAAAGGGGGCTTAATGCATCTGCAAAAAGTATTGACCCATGTCAGCCTGCGCGGACTGCGCAGGCTGACATGGGTCGAAACTTTTTGCTACCCCATGCTGCGGTAGATTGTTCGACAAAATTAATTTTATGGATCCATAATTATGTGATGACTTGCTTGCTACAATGCATCACGGAGATACATTAAACCCCCTTTTGCAAGAACATGGCTCATGTGTATTTACTTAACCCTTTACCTCACAATCTCGAGTTTTAACAACCCTGAGAAAGAAGCCATTTGGGAACATTGTGGGAAAAGATGAAAATGCTGGTAGCTAGTATTTTCTCCTTTTTTTTTTTCCCCACAATGTTTTCTACCCACTCAAGGACAACCAGTATCATTTGAAAAACGTCAGACTTGTCTTCTGTAAATTCCTATAATATGTGAGCCATGCTCTGTGAAAAGGGGGCTGAATGATCTGCGAAAATTATCGATTCAGGTTAGCCTGCGCAGTCCGCGCGGGCTGACCTTGGCCGAAACTGTTTGCTATTGGTTAATTTTTTACGTGCCAAATGGCCATTCTACTTCATAATTCAGTTAGTTGTTAACACTTAAACTACGGAAGAAATGAAACGAAAAATTTCCACTCAGTTGTTAAAACCAACATACTGCGATTTCAAAGTTGAGTTCGTCGGAAAGAAAATACTGCATCGAACAGTGTAGATCAAAGATCAGACTGCAAGTTTTGTGCAGTCTGATCTTGATCTACATTGTCCGCAAAAGCGTCCGGAGTAGCGCTTAGCAGCCTATGGGTCAAAAAGCTGCGGCTATTTCGAATCCATAATTTATGTGAAGTCTTACTTAGTATCATGCATCACGAAGATGCATTTAGCTCCCTTTTCACCGAGCATGGCTCATGACCGAGCCTGAAATTTTGCCCTGTGGTAAAGGGTTAAACTGACCTGAGGTCAAAATATCATTGCGAAATTCTGATAACCCTGAACTAGCTCCTGACAGACTTTGCTATGTGCGACTTGGGGCGCTCCTGCGGACAGTGTACGTGCAGTCTGTAACGTGCAGTCTGATCTTGGATCTACACTATCCGTTACGGTATTTTATTCCTATTAAAATCACCTTTAAAATCGCAACATTTGGCTTTTTACTTTTTAGCCGAAAATGTCGTTTCGATTATTTGGCAGGTCCATGACGTAGTGGGATTGGCATATTTCATCCCCTACAATGTTTATAGTGCGATTTCACTTGGACAAGTGAGTGGTGGTCGAAGTGAACGGACGTGCTTTTCTTCACGCTTCCTTAAGCTGGACGTGTTTTTCTTCACGCTTCCTTAAGCTGAAGTTTAAGCTGGACTTGTATTAGTATTTACTTACGTTACTGTGTGCTTTCATCCCCGATTCAAACGGGTACTTTTTCCTTGACATTATAAATTCTGTGCGTGATTCATTATGGGTTACCATGGGGAATCGAAAAAGAAGAAGGAGGCGTAGTGAGAGAAATAGTAGTGATAGTGATTTAAACTCAAATTTAAGAAAAAAGACAAGGGGTGAAGAGCTTCACTCGGACCTTGATGTAAGTACAATCCTTAAAGAAACTAACGCTGTACTCTATAATCAGTCAAACACTAGTGTATTCGAGTCGGACGTTGATGCGACTTTCAGTCTGATCTCTGATCCACATATATCTCATATTCATCCAGATAAAGATTCAAAGGAAGGTGAATATAGCATGAAAGGACCTTGCGAAAGTTCACTCATCATGGAAAATCAAAATGATCCTAAGAGAAGAAACTCGCCAGATTCAAATACCTCTACGTCGGATTCGGCCAAAATTGATTATTTGGTAAATTCTATTACGGAGATGAAGAAGAATCAGGAAGGTATGAGAAGAATGATTGAATCAAAAATCGACAAACTTCGCCAGGAGTGGAGGGAAGACATGGACTCGAGGATAAGGGTGCTCCGTGATGACTTGTCATTGGATTTGGGCAAAGAGAGCGCTAGATTGGATTCATTGCTAATAACGGTCCAGTCCCTGCAATCAAGAGTACAGGGTATTGAAAATGTGACAAAAGATATCACCTCGGGCAACATGGCACTTAATCAAGGTGTCTTACAACATTCGGCAAAGAACGACAACTCAGATTTAACGGTTTTCGTTACGGGATTACATTTCTCCGAGGACGAGGACATAGTCCAGAAAGCACGTGATCTGATCTTAGCCCTTGGCGAGGATGTTTCATCTTGTGTCAGCATAACAGCAGCTTTCAGACTTCCTTCTAGAGTTCCTAATCGTCCTGGTCCTGTTAAAATTACATTCAATAATACTGACGAATGGGCCAAAGTGTTGAAGCATAAAATGTCTCTAAAGAATTCGCGCACTTACAGCAAAGTGTTCATTAAACCATGTAAAACATATGCAGAGCGGCTCATAGAACATAACGCACGTGCGTTGATCCGTGGTCTTCCGGCAGGTCACAATCTCTCGGTCGACTCCAGAGGGCGCATCACCGACCGATCCCGCTCTGATAGAAATACGACTGATATTCCAAGACAAGAAAATACTACTCGTATCTAGGATTTATCCCGTCCCCATGATATTTTGACAGTAGCACATTTAAATGTTGGCGGTTGGACAGCAAATAACCATGATTTACGTTGCTCCATTCTACGCGCGATAGATGCTGATATTGTTTCAATATGTGAAACTCATCTAATGTTCGATAATTGTTTAGAAGTTGACGGGTGTAGGTGGTTCGGATTTAATAGAGTAGGGGTGCACAGACTAGCGCCAAAAGGTTCTGGGGGTATTGGTGTACTCGTAAAAGAGTGGGTTTTTGACGAATATCATGTACAGGTTACCGACAAGTCATTTGAAGGTATTCTATCTATGAAATTTACCCATAAACAGTCAGATTACGTATTGCTTATTATCACATGCTACTTACCTCCAGAGAACTCTCCGTGGGGTCGTAATGCTCAAGCTTTTTATGCTCACATACTTACCCAAATATACTTACAGGAAGAGTGTAATTCAATAGTACTGACGGGTGACTTTAATAGTAGGCTTGGAACTATGAGTGATATTAGTGACACAGATCATTTACCCCAACGACAGCCATTAGACACTGTTAGCAATAATCACGGAAAAGATCTTCAAGACTTTTTGATCGATTCAAAGTTTTGTGTTTTAAACGGTCGATATCCTAATGACAATTATACCTGTATTTCGAGTAAAGGGTTATCAGTAGTTGATTACATGTGCGTTCCACATGACGTGCTCAAACATTGTCAAGCGTTCAAAGTATTAACGGTAAGCTCAATTATCGAGGAATTTGATCTCCATGGACTTCTTAATGAACGATCGCGGTCGCCCGATCACAGTGTACTCCTATTGAAGCTAGGGATAAGGGGAGACTACTCTTTAAATGATGTACGTAGAAACGCTAGTCCGAGTGATTACTCTACCTGTCGAAAAAAATACAATATTAGTAAAATTCCACGTGACTTCATGGACAGCGAAATATCTCGCATCGCACTGATCGAACTGATATCAAAGATCGAAGGATCAAGGGAATCGCAAAACGAGATAGATGAGAGATATTCGGAATTTTGTACCATTGTGAATAACGAATTAAATACACGTGTACCTCGTTTTAGTGGGTCACCTTCTACCTATAAACGATATAAAACGTCCAAACCTTACTGGAATGAGACATTATCCGATCTGTGGAATGAGATGCGTATTGCTGAACAGAATTATTTAAAATTCAAAGGTTCGAGGAGAACGCGGGAGCACAGAAGAACGATTTTCAAAAACGCGCGAAATGTATTTGATAAATATTTACGTCAAACAGAAAGAGCTTATAGACTCTCAGTGGCTGTGGATATTGAATCTCTATCTACACAAAAGCCTAATGACTTTTGGGACAAAATCAACTCTCTGGGCCCAAAGCGGAAGGTCAATTCTATCCCTATTGAAGTTGTAGACGCTTGCGGACATCCCGTGACCGATGAGAACGCGGTATTTGAAAGGTGGAAAAATGATTTTTGTAATCTCTATAACGCTCCTAGTACTGAGGAGTTTGATGATTTCCATTATGACAGATGCAAAATGCACAAACATATCAAAGAGTTGAATATGCAAGACCCACTATATGTTCCCAATGTTTCTTTAAATGCCAAAGTGTCGATTGAGGAAATAACCCAGCTTGTGATGAAGGCCAAATCTAAATCCGCTCCAGGTATAGACGGTATATCGTATGCTTTTCTTAAATTCCCACCTGTGATCGGTGTTCTGAAGGAACTTTTTCAGCTGCTATTTGATACCGGTATACTGCCTTCTTCATGGCGAAAGGCAATAATATGCCCTATTCTCAAAGACGCTCAATCAGATCACCGGAATCCGTTAAATTACAGGGGCATTAGCCTGCTCCCAAGTGTGAGTAAACTGTATTCAGGGTTCCTGAATAAACGTATTTCCAAGCACTTGGATTCTGAAAACATTTTAGCAGGTGAACAAAACGGTTTCCGTCGCAACAGATCTTGTGATGATCACATCTTCTCACTTAATACTATGGTAAAAAACAATAGAGAAGTGTTTTCGGCCTTCATTGATTTGAGAAAGGCATTTGACTTTGTTGATCGTGAAATGTTACTGTACAAACTACTTCTTAACGGAATCGACGGTAAAGGATACAATTCGGTGAAATCCATGTACTGTAATTCGTCTGCTTGTATAAGGATTAACGGAAAAACTACTGACTGGTTTGACTGCAAAATGGGCGTCGTTCAGGGTGATTGCGCTTCTCCCACACTATTTTCTGTTTTCATTAACGACCTAGTGAGCGAAATCAATCAATTGAATTTAGGCATACAAGTTGATAATTCCCAAGTTTCCATTCTCCTATATGCAGATGACATTGTGTTAGTTGCTGACTCGGAAATGTCCTTACAAGCTATGCTTGACTGTCTTCACGACTGGTGTAAAAAGTGGAGAGTGCTGATAAACACAGACAAATCCAAATGTATACATTTTAGGAAAGGCAGACAAGAGCGTAGTAAATTCACTTTCAGGATCGGTGGAAACATTCTCGAAACTGTATCAAAGTATAAATACTTAGGCGTAATTTTCGATGAAAAATGTAACTTTTCGTCCCATTGTGAGTCTATCTCAAGGGCGGCAGGGAGAGCTTTAGGAAGTGTAATATCAAAGATTCACCATCTCAAGCACTTTGGATTTAAGTCCTACGAAAAACTTTATTTCAACTGTGTTGTACCTATATTGGATTACGGGGCTTCAAGTTGGGGCTCTAAAGCGTATCATACTATAGACAATATACAAAACCGGGCTATGAGGTACTTTCTAGGTGTTCACAGGTTTGCCCCAATTATAGCACTCATAGGAGATACCGGATGGCTTCCCAGTCTCTACAGGCGTTGGGTTGTGATCCTCCGCTACTGGAATCGTCTGCTCTCATTCGACACTAATAGGCTGACACGGCGCGTATTCGAATGTGATTATCGTATTTGTTCCAAAAATTGGTGCAGTGAAGTTAAAAAGATCATGACAACACTAGACTTATCTTCCAATTTTAATTACAAACTACCGGTAAATATTAAGGAAGTGGAAATTAGGATTAAGTCACATTACGCGTCTATTTGGTCAGAAATGATGAAAAAGACAAATAAATTGCGAACTTACAGTCTTTTTAAAGACACTCCCAACCCAGAAAAATATCTGCAGATAAATTTAGCAAAAAACGAAAGATCTGTGCTAGCGCAGTTAAGATGCGGAATTTTACCCCTTAGAGTGGAATCCGGGCGGTACGTTGGGGAAAAGTATGAAGACAGACTATGTAATTTGTGTCTTTCGGGTGAGGTAGAGAATGAGATACACTTTGTAATAGACTGTCATATCTACAACGATGAACGAGACTATTTTTTTAGACACAAGAACAGTGACATTCTATATATGAACCTCTCACCTGCTGAAAAACTAGTGTTACTATTGAAAGAGGAGCCCAGAAAACTTGCCAAATTTCTTGGTAAATCTTACATTAAAAGACGAGGGATCCTATATACGTAGCCAAGAAACCTATCAAATGATCCTGATCGGAAATACAGATTAAACTATTACTTTGTTGAGATTATTTTTCAAAGAGTATTTCACAAAATAATGGATAGTACAGATCCAGATCGGAGCACAGAATCTGTGTGGTCCGATCTTGATCCATACTGTCCATTAAGACAGTTTGACTTCATTTAATCTTCAAGTTGTCTTGTGTGTCTAAAATCATGCTTACCTTTCAAGGCATATGTAAATAATAGGCTGAACAGTAATGGGTTAATCACCTAAGACTTTATAAATACACGCAAACATTTATTTCGGGTGAGATTATTTCAGAACTTTGATAATCGTCTACGACGAATAACAGGATACTCCCTCTTGGCCCGAGGCAGACGGACAGTCAGTAGTCAGTAGGAAATGGTATTCGGCAGATGAACAGTTATTTATCTGTCTTATACCATTCTGACCCATTCCACTTTATCCTTCTTGTTCGTGTGTACTTAACCTTGTCAACTATCATCCTTCAATTTAACCACAGCCAGCCAACATTCATTCATTCATTCATTCGTTCATTCGTTCGTTCGTTCGTGCATTCATTCATTCATTCATTTGCTTCGGTCTAATTCAGTATTTTTCAGTAATCCACCATTCATTTTCTATTTATGCTCCATTTATCATTTAGGTGACATATAGGCCCATGGGGCCGGGTGTTGAAATTTCTATATCATGTATTTGTAAACTTGCATGTAATTGTATAACACATGTCACTATAATAAAAAATTTACTTACTTACTTATTGTATACGGTGGCACAAAAGTGACATGGAAGATATATTTTATACTACGTGCGCACGTAATAGTTATTACGTGCGCACGTATTAGCTACTGCGTGCGCACGTACTAGCTACTGCGTGCGCACGTAATAACTAATACGTGCGCACGTAATACTATTGCGTGCGCACGTATTAGCTAATACGTGCGCACGTATTAACTAATACGTGCGCACGCAATAGTATTACGTGCGCACGCAGTAGCTAATACGTGCGCACGTATTAACTAATACGTGCGCACGTATTAACTAATACGTGCGCACGTAATAATCGACCAATCAGTTTATAAGGAACAGAAGCCATATTGTTGCGAGGGAAGGGCAAAATTACATTGGTCCAACACGGCAACAGATGTGCATACATCTGACACCCAAGTAAAAAATCAAGTAGAGCTATTATTTCTTAAATCGTTTAGGCATACTGCGATTATTTTAAGTATCTGTACCTTGGTACGGTACAGTAACTATTAATACTCTAGCCTACGGTCCATCGAATTACCCCAAACCACCCCAAAACACCCCAAACCACCCCAAACCACCTTTTATCATATAAAAGTAATACTGTGGTGGGGTTGGGGGTGGAATGATTTGTAGGGTACGAAAGACTGATGAGCTATACAAGGAGTTTTGTCACCGAAAACTACCCAAAACACCTCAAGAAAACAAAAAAGGCGTTTAAAGTGATATCATTTTACAACGGTTTAAGATGCAGGAACAGTATAAATCAAATTGAAAATGGCATACACATTAATTAATTTTCCTTAAACTGAAATATCTATGGTTCAAAAGATGTAGTTTGAATGCCTAACACCGTGGACCCCAATCAGACTGTTACTTTAGTAGCAGTCTGATGATCTGGCTGCACACTGTTTGCATATATCTAACTTCCCTAAACTTATATAAATTACGGTATCTGTTGCCATTCTGACTACATATAGTTTGGAGGCACGAACGAACTTTTTCAGGCAGTCAGACATGACCAAACATTATGGACCCAGATCAGACTGCTCCTTCAAGGGGCAGTCGGATCTGGGTCCACAATGCTTGCCATTCTAACTACATATAGAGGCATGAACGAACTTTTTCAGACAGTCAGACATGACCAAACATAATGGACCCAGATCAGACTGCTCTTTCAAGGGGCAGTCGGATCCGGGTCCACAATGTTTGCCATTCTGATTACATATAGTTTGGAGGCATGAACGAACTTTTTCAGACAGTCAGACATCATGGTCCCAGATCTCAGTGGGGCCAAAAAGTCTCTAGCGCATGTAATGCATGTAGTCCTTTTATCCTTAGGCTAACGTGACAGGACGTAATATAGATATTTTTTGTTAAAAGTGATCCTTACCCAACAATTCAACCAACCCTTACTGTATTAATAATTTTATATCATATAAAAGGTGTTTCGGGGTGGTTTGGGATGTTTTGGGGTGGTTTGGGGTGTTTTGGGGTGGTTTGGGGTAATTCGATGGACCGTAGGCTAGAGTATTAATAGTTACTGTACCGTACCAAGGTACAGATACTTAAAATAATCGCAGTATGCCTAAACGATTTAAGAAGTAATAGCTCTACTTGATTTTTTACTTGGGTGTCAGATGTATGCACATCTGTTGCCGTGTTGGACCAATGTAATTTTGTCCTTCCCTCGCAACAATATGGCTTCTGTTCCTTATAAACTGATTGGTCGATTATTACGTGCGCACGTATTAGTTAATACGTGCGCACGTATTAGTTAATACGTGCGCACGTATTAGCTACTGCGTGCGCACGTAATACTATTGCGTGCGCACGTATTAACTAATACGTGCGCACGCAATAGTATTACGTGCGCACGCAGTAGCTAATACGTGCGCACGTATTAGTTATTACGTGCGCACGCAGTAGCTAGTACGTGCGCACGCAGTAGCTAATACGTGCGCACGTATTAACTAATACGTGCGCACGTAATAACTATTACGTGCGCACGTAGTATAAAATATATCTTCCATGTCACTTTTGTGCCACCGTAACTGTACGGTTTTTTAAGTGCACTTTAATCGGTTGATGTACAATTTCGAAATTTCATTTTAACAACTGTCACATAGCCTAAAATTGTATTGAAATGACGCCTAAAAATAGAAAGGAAATGTAGATCAGAGATCAGACTGAACAGAAAGTGCTGTCTGATCTAAGATCCACACTGTCCAAGACAGATGAAATTTTTCTGGCTGAAAGAACGTTGAAATAGATTTTTGCTATTAGCTTAATTTTTTATTATTATTATTCAGTTTATCTGGTAAATGGACGATTAACTCTTTCATCGCCAAATATGGCCCGCAACATTGGAAATGTGACATTTGCGTAAAGTGTCGTTTCGGATTAGCCTGCGCAGTCCGCGCAGGCTAATCCTAGACGGTACTTTACGACTACATAAGATTTTGTCATACAGTAGACTTTCGTGCAACAGAAAATCACATAAGGACGGAAAGTGTCGCCTCGGATTAGTCAATACGGACTGCACAGGCTGATCTGGGACGACACACTTACGCATATATCCGAAGGCCCCTTTTCGTGTGTTGCGGGCCATATATAAACTCAACATTTTTGAAAATACAATATACTGAAACTCGCAAAAAAGTTTTATATAATAGCTTGACTAAAACAGTGGACGACATACATCAAAGATTAGACTGCACATTCTTTGAAGTCTGAGCCTGATCTATGCCTTTCACAAAAGCCCCTGATTTTGCCTGGGTTCTGAAAGGCTTAACTCTCTAGTTAGACTCGCCCTGTTGGTTTCTTGACAGTGTATAAACTTTGTTCCTGCCGTAGAAAGTACGAAGTTACTTTTAATCTTGAGTTGATCGGGGTCCGTATTCACCAACCATTCTTAAGAACATTCTTAGTCTTATTCTCTAAGATTATCTAAATTTGAAAGTAAAACAGCTTGTGATTGGCTAAACCAAGTGGTTTAGCCAATCAGATGTTGTGTTACTTTCAAATTTAGAAAATTATTAGAATAAGACTAATAATGCTCTCAAGAATGGTTGATGAATACGTACCCTGGTGTACGTGCCTCGGAGATTATTTCGGACGACACGCCCGGTTGCTCCGAAATTGTTAGTTTGAAAATATTTTATTGCCATAATATACATACATGTACATATACATTTCATGATCAGATGACCATTGTTTCGACGATGGTTATGTGGGAAAGCAGCCAGTGGCTTGGAACGAATATTGTGCAGAGTACTGGCAAATGAAATTCCAGGAAAGCATGGATAGGTGCACTGGCCGCCGTGATATAACTGAAATAATGTTGAAAACGGCGTTAAACACCATACAATCGATCAATCAGTCAACCAACATTTCATGATTACAAGCAAGAAAAGCAGCAAATGGGTTGAGTCACAAATTCAAAAACTTAGTCATTGAAATAAACTTACTTTTGTACACGCAGAAAATATTTTTGGCAATGTATGTAAATGAGAAAAAAAAAATAACATTTGTTAAGAACAGAATGTAAAAAAAAAACGAAATAGAACTTACTTTGGAAATACAATAAACTGCTAAGAAGCGCGTATTATACGTATTACGTATTATACGAAACTAAATGCGATGGCTTTTGACCTTCTTCTTGGTATGATCAAGTCGAATAAATAGAATGTATTTTGCGATTGGTTAAAAATGTGCACATGTTTATTCGGCGGGACCCTGCTGCCCTAATTGCTCGCACATGTACGACACTAATATGCAAGCGTTGATATCACTAATCGATACCCTAGAACCAAAGCAAACGAATATGACAGAAGATGATCCTTCTCTTGTACTATTTGGTAATTTTATATTTTTTCTAAGCATTACCCAATAACCAAATACTACATGTATATGTCTACACACGAGTGTAATTCGACAAACCTCGATAGATTTTGGAATCAGCCGAAAGAGTGCAAGTATACGTCATGGAGATTGATTGATTGTATGGTGTTTAACACCGTTTTCAACATTATTTCAGTAACATCGCGGCGGCCAGTGCACCTATCCATGCTTTCCTGCAGTTTCTTTTACCAGTACTAAGCACAACATTCTTTCCAAGCCACTGGCTGCTTTCCCACATAACCATCGTCGAAACAATGGTCAGCGGTGAGAGAGGAATAAACCCTGTCGCAATGACCATCATCAATCCTCGGGAAGAAATTGGCCAATCCGGGGATCGAACCAGCGACCTCCTGTTCTCAAGTCCTGTGCGCTACCGACTGAGCTACGGGGCTTGGCACGTCATGGAGAGCGGTTATCCATATAAACTCTTAACTCTTTACAAAACGACAAAAGCATAGACTAGTCCAAATTGAAAGCATTTGCGAACGACAAAATAACTCTGAATCAAAAATTAAAATTTGTTTTGGACAGGGCAGAAAACATTGTGGGAAAAGGAGAAAATGCTGGTTACCAGCATTTTCTCCTTTTCCCACAATGTTTTCAATAGGCTTCTTCCTCACTCAGGGTCGTTAAAAGTCAGCATCATATGGTAAAGGGTTAAAGCGTATTCAGCTAATGTGTAAGTATCTGGCACAGCGGTATGGTTTGATGCGAGGCCCTCCGAAGAAGTGAAGCAACATGCACTAAGGCTTGTGCATGGACGTGTCTCCAAATCGGGATGCAATTCCGATGTGTGTCCGTACCGATTTCCTTCCTTTTTTCAAAGATAATTGGGGTTAACAGTAGTATAGGAGGGTAGACCTCGGACAAAATCCGTTTTGTCCGAGGTCTACCCTCCCTGAGTGCCATTTTGTCCGAGGTCTACCCTCCCTGAGTGCCATTTTGTCCGAGGTCTACCCTCCCGGGGAAGCAAAAGACCGGTCAAAATATCAAACCGGAAGTAGATGTCTGCTTTTTCTGCCCCCCCCATGCCACGGTCAGAGCCCCTTTTTAACTATCTCTGTGAAAAGGGGTCTTAATGCATCTGCGCGCACGCGCGCACGGATCGTAATGATATGGTTCGGCAGAGACTATCGTTGGACTTAGTCTTTTTTCTTCATCGGAGATAGATGTTCACCATCTTTGACGCGGCAGGGATCCTTTTTTAAAACCGTGGTCTGTGAAAAGGGGTCTTAATACATCTGCGCGCACGTGCACGGGTCGTAATGATATGGTTCGGCAGAGACTATCGTTGGACTTACTCTCAAAAAGACCGGTCAAATTGTCAAAACGGTGGTAGATGTTCACCATTTTGACGCGGCAGGGGTCCTTTTTTTAACCATGGTCTGTGAAAAGGGGACTTAATGCATCTGCACGCACGCGCACGGGTCGTAATGATATGGTTCAGGCAGACACTATCGTTTGACTTAGGCTTTTCTCTGTCATCGTTGGACTTAGTCTTTTTTCTCCGTCTTTGTTCGCCTCAATCTTTCTCTATTACCGTTGGACTTAGTCTTTTTTTTCCCACGATATGGGTTATTTCCCCCTCCTCAGCTTGGCTCAGGCAAATACCATCGTTGGACTTAGTCTTTTTTTCCGTCTTTTGTTCGCCTTAGCCTTTCTCTATCACCGTTGAACTTAGTCTTTTTTCCGTCTTTTGTTCGTCTCAATCTTTCTCTATCACCGTTGGACTTAGTCTTTTTTCCACGATATGGGTTATTTCCCCTCCTCAGCTTGGCTCAGGCAAATACCATCGTTGGACTTAGTCTTTTTTTCCGTCTTTTGTTCGCCTTAGGCTTTTTCTCTGTCATCGTTGGACTTAGTCTTTTTTCTCCGTCTTTGTTCGTCTTAACCTTTCTCTATCAACGTTGGACTTAGTCTTTTTTCCATGATATGGTTATTTTCCCCTCCTCAGCTTGGCTCAGGTAGAGATCACTGTTGGACTTAGTCTTTTTTCCGTCTTTTGTTCGCCTCAAGCTTTCTCTATTACCGTTGGACTTAGTCTTTTTCACCACGATATGGGTTATTTCACCTCCTCACACTGGTTCAACCAGACAACATCGTTGGACTTAGTCTTTTTTCACCACGATATGGGTTATTTCCCCTCCTCAGTTTGGTTCAGCCAGAGATCATCGTTGGACTTAGGCTTTTTTCCGTCTTTGTTCGTCTATCTTTCTCTACCACCGTTGGACTTAGTCTTTTCTTTGGCTCCTAGCAATATGATCTTTAGACATTACCTAACTATATGATCTGAGTGTGGGTTTTTTTCCCGACATTTCCCGGAAATCAGTTCGTTTAGACTTACCCAATCTTAGATTTTATTCGTCCCTAGTTTTATTCGTCCCTAGTTTTTAATCTGCAAAACTTTTTTAAATTGTAAAAAATTTTTTATCCGAAATTTTTCTATGATAAAAATTTTTAAGCGTAAAAGTTTTTTCTATCGGTAAAATTTTCTCTGTAAGATTTTTTGAAAAAATTTTTTCTCTGCAAGATTTTTTATTTGAAAAAAATTTTTTCTATCGATAAAAAAGTTTTTTCTCTCTGTAAGATTTTTTAATCTAAAAGTTTTTCTCTCTGTAAGATTTTTTAATCTAAAAGTTTTTCTCTCTGCAAGATTTTTTAAAAATTGAAAAAATAGCTGCTCCATATTTGATTTTTCTCGTCTTGGTATACTTTATAATTTATTTACACTACTCGAGAAACGAGAGATGAATGATTGTAGGAAAAGTTCACTGGATTTTTTATAGCTTAGTGGAGGGTTTGGGCTGTTTTTGTCTTTGAATTAAGAACACGAACGAGGCCTGAGTATGTAGATAGAACATAACGTACTGTAAAAATCATTCACATAGAATGTTATAATCTATCTACAATTTCCAAGACTGATCTTTTTTTGAAGAAATGATTGAATAAAAATGCTTCCATCGTTATTTATGTTGTCATTTTATTATTAATCCTTAAAGAGAAAAGTAAAGAAATCATGGAGGTGAATGTACAAGCTATTTTATTTCAACATCCTTGTAATATTTTCATCACAGGTCCGACTGGTTGTGGAAAGACAGTCTTTGTTCATAAATTAATTGACTATCGAGAAGATTTGTTCAATATCGTTCCTGAAAGAGTTGTCTGGTGTTACAAAGAATGGCAGTATGCTTACAATCTTATGCAGGAGAAATTCAATTCGCAGTTTGAATTAATAAAATTCGTGGAAGGAATTCCTGACGATGAAAACGAGCTTGTCAGCGATGTATCTATACCGCATTTAATCGTCTTTGATGATATGCTGGGTGAAAAAGATGAGGAAAAAATTAAACTTTGGTTTACAAGAAAAGGACATCACCGTAATGCAACCGTGATTTATATCACACAAAATATGTTTCAACAATCGAAATCGAGTCGAACCATCAGTCTTAATTCAAGATACATGATTTTATTTCGAAATGAACGAGATAAAAATCAGATTAAAACACTAGCTCACCAAATGCAAGCTCCACATTTACTGTCTGCTTATGATGACGCTACATCGATGGATCATGGATATCTTGTCATCGATTTCCATTCACGAACAAATAAAGAATTAAGACTGCGAACAGATATATTTCATCGTTATGAAGAAGACGAAAGAGGTCCAACCGTTTATTCCCCTGCTTAATCGTTATAATGTTTTTTAAAATAAAAATGACTTCATTTTAATTTATATTGTCATTCTATCAATAGGCGACAGTGAGTAAACATGGCTTTACCAACCACACCAACTTCAATTTTAGCTGCTTTGCGAAATTTAAGTCAACAAACCAATAGATATGAAAGAGAATCTGTTTTGAAAGCAGGATTAAAAGAAATTTTAAAATGGTTTACGTTAGCAGCACAAAATATCCTTGAAGATAAAATCAAATTACCAAAACAAACCACCACGTATATGACAAAACATAGAGCAGATATCGAACAGTTAGCAGATCCGAATATTGATGAGGAAATTAAACGTAGAATTATTTTAAAACCTGGAGGTGGTGGATTTCTAGGTGGTGTTATTATCAGAAGTTTACTGAGATGGGATGGAACTAAAACCGTTAGGAAATTTGGGGATGAAAGGCAACCTCGAAAACGTGCTCCGCGAAAGAGGAAATCTCCAAAGAAGAAAAATTCTCCAAGGAAGAAAAAGTCTCCAAAGAAGAAAAAATCTCCAAAGAAGAGAAAACCCCCGAAAACGCATGCAAGAACTATCACTTCACCACCTATAATTGATGCAAGAACTACCACTTCATCACCTATGATTGATGAAAGAACCACCACCTCACCACCTATAATTGATGAAAGATTTGTTACTATGCGAAGACCTGTAGGAAGCAGCATTTCAGAACATCAACGCTATCCGAAATCCAGAAAGGAACTATTAAGTGAAAGAATGCAAAAACTCAGAACAAAGTATTCACAATTTATAGAACCAGGGAAAAAATTGAAGTTTCAATCCATTCCATCCGCCTCATGGTCTCCAAATACATTAGCTAAATATAAAAAAGGTAGAAAGGCAGAAGATCGACTGTTTGGGGATATAATCCAATATAACCTTGACACAGGAAAATATCGTGTTGACTATGACAAACGTCTGATTCATCTTGGTGGTGGAAGAACCATTCCTCTACCCGACAGAGGGTCAGATGTAGAAGAAAGCGAGGATGAAGAACTCACTGATTCCGATTCGTAGTTTTCTTTTGTAAAAAAAGACAGTATGATAAAACATCAGGTATAAATGATAGTGACATGGAAGTTTTATTTTCATTTGATGTGAAATAGTGATAAAGTCAACATGAAGAAAAGACCTCTGATAAAAAAACACGGCTCAATGGTTATGGCCATGATACAGGCTACACCAAAAATACGTAAAAAGCTTGTCAAAGATTCACCCTCAGAAGCAATAAGGTGTATATCGGAATGCTGTCATAATGTTTTAAAAGGCAATGTACATTTATCACCAGATCAGAAGAAGAAGTTGTATTCAAGCCGACAACATCTCAGACGTTTAGCTTCAAAATCGGTCTCTGTAAAAGATAAAAAACAAATTTTAAATCAAAAAGGTGGATTTCTTTCATTGCTTGCACCTGCATTATTACCTTTGTTAGGAAAAGCCGTTATCGGAGGAATAGGAGGAGCTCTAAAAGCGTTGTAGATAAAAAAATCTTGTAGATAAAAAAATTTCAATGAAAAAATCTTATAGATAAAAAATCTTGTAGATAAGAAATCATGTCTGTTAGAAAAATGGTTATCGTACCTTACCAGGTCTTAGAAAATATGAAACGATGGAAAGTCGAACAAGCTCAAAAACCTCGTTTACCACCTAATCCACAAGTTGCAGATGCATCACATCTTCGACAAGATATGAGTCAAATTTTACAAAGTACCGACCTGTCAGAAACAGAAAAGGCTCAAAGATATGGCGAAACTTTGATTAAGTTACAAAATTCGCTTCAGAAAACAAAACCAACTTTGATCAATTTTCCTCCAAAAACCAATGATGGTGCACAGGAATCAGCATCTGTTGGCCTGCAATCTGTTGCCTTGTATGATCGAATTTTGCAAAGTGTGCCAAAAACCATGAAAAGAAAAGCTGAGTTACTTTTGAGTATGATAAAAGACAACGATAATTTAACTTGGGACGAACAAGGGGTGGTGTCATATAAAGGTACACGCATTCATGGTTCCAATATCATCGATCTTGTCAATGATGCGATACGTCAAAGAAAAGGTATCGAGCCCAGAGGTTGGAAAACATTTTCAAAGGCATTACATGAAAGCAATATACCTCAAGAAGTTATTGGTAATTTAAACAGATGGAAATGGATACAAAAAGTCCATGATAAATCACCGAGTAAATCATTGAGCGAAGATGAAGAATCCCATGCAGAATCCTATGGAGATTCCGATCACTTATTTCACACACCAAAAAGTGTACGAAAAAGTACTAAGTTAACTCCTATAAAAAGAAGTATGAAAAGAATAAAAGAAAAATCTCCATACATGAAACCTGAAGAAAGAGAACGATTGAAGCAATTCTATGTTAAAGAACTGCTAACTCCCCCAAAGTCTATAAAAAAGACTCCGAGCCGTAAAACACTTCAGTCATGGGAGGCATGGTAAAGTCAAAACTTGATTACGTGTTAAGAAAGTTGTTTTATGATCCTAAAAGTACTGTAGCATTTAGTGGAGTAAAGCAATTGTATCACGCTGCGAAATCTGTTTTGAAAGGAATAAGATACAAAGATGTTCAAGAATGGTTACAGGGTGAATCCACCTACACCTTACACAAACCGATTCGTCGTCGTTTCAAAAGACGAAAAACTATTGTAGGTGGTATAGATTATCAATGGCAAGCTGATTTGGCTAACATGCAACATTTAGCAAAACAAAATAATAACAAGAAATATTTACTTTGTGTGATTGATGTGTTTTCGAGATTTTCGTGGGTTATTCCTATTCCAGACAAAACGGGTAAAACTTTAATCAAAGCATTTCAATCTATCGTTCAGAAATCAAAACGTAAACCTTTGGCGCTTCAAACAGACAAAGGTTCGGAATTTAAAAACAAATCGTTTCAAGACTACTTGAAAAAGAATCAGATTCATTTTTTCACCACTGAAAACCCAGAGACAAAAGCAAGTATTGTTGAAAGATTTCAACGAACTTTGAAAACGAGAATGTGGAAATACTTTACGTACAAGAAAACAAGGCGTTACATTGACGTATTGAATTCTTTAGTTAAGAATTACAACCATACTTTTCACAGAAGTATAAAAACATCTCCTGTAATGGTAACAAAATCCAATGAGGCAGAGATTTCAAGAAATCTGTATCCTCAATTATCGGCAAATGTAATGACAAAAAAGTCGAAATTCAAAATTGGAGATCATGTTCGAATCAATAAAACAAAACGTACATTTGATAAGGGCTATTTACCGAATTGGACGCAAGAAATATTTGAAATCAGCCATGTCAACAAAACATTTTCGCCTATTACCTATAAAGTAAAAGATCTGCTGGGAGAACAGATTTTAGGAACTTATTATGAATATGAACTTCAATTAATAAAAGATGATGATATTTATGAGATTGACTCAGTTCTTGATAGACGCACAAGACGTAAGGGTAAAAAATTAATCAAAGAAATAAAAGTCAATTGGAAAGGCTATCCAAAAAAATTTCAAAGTTGGATACCAGAATCCTATTTGGTATCTTGATCGGGAAAAAAGTCTTATCTACAAGATTTTTATAAATAAAAAGACAATACAATTATGATAAATTCGCAGTCAAACATTGAGACTGGGACAGAAAGTGTCGATAGTGTTAGTACTAAAAATTACAACTGCTGTGGAAATCGTGTCCCAAAGAATCAGTTTACCTATATTTCACAGATTTTAGTCATTTATGCAATTATTGCAACCTCAATAGTACATTTAAGTATTCAAAGTCAAGATCGTGAATTGTGGTTGATCCTGTTAAGCAGCTCACTCGGGTATATTCTTCCATCACCAGGATTAAAATTCACAAAGTCTGGACAAAAAACAACTAGTGGGGTTGATTTCGTTGACAGTAAAAAATAAAATATTTAAAAAATGAATTCGTTTTATCTCACTCTACCCAGCGATAGTTCCATGGACCTTTATCCGAACAACACCCAATGTTGTTTTAAGGTTGATTTACCAAAGACAGTTCATATTGACAAGGAAACTTGGGAAGTTGCATTAGTTCATCTTATTACCCCCTCTCAGTTCTTAAACATAAGTGAACAAGAAGCGAAGTTCGAAATTATAACTGCAGATCTTAATTTATACAATGCAGCAGCAGCGGCAGATAAAAGAAGAGATAATATGAAGGTAATTCCATTAAAACGAAACGCAAAAGGTGAAGCAGTAAAATGGTCAATTGGATTTACTTTTCCACCGGGTAGTTACACTTCAGCAAAACATGTTATAGAGGTAATGGAAGAATTGATTCAAAATAACCTAAGTGAAATCTTTCAGAAGCATTCAATCGGGGTGTCTATTAGCTATTCAACCTCAAGCAAACGTCCAAAATTGGGGTTCGTAAATATAACAAGAACCGGATTCAAATTTCATCCCCAGCTGTTTTTAAAACTGGGAGGATCACCAGAATTCAAATATGAGATAATTTATTCGAATAGAAATATTTTAGATGTATTTAAATACACTCCTAACATTGATGCTGGCTACAATCATCTGTTTGTTTATTCAGATGTTGCTGAACACACTATAGTGGGTGATACACTTGCTCCCATACTTCGTGTTCTTCCGTTCAAAGCAAACATATCAGGTGAAAATAATTATGAAACCCAACATATCAGCCATGAAATCACATTACCGCATTACGTCCCCGTTTCGAAATCTGATTTCAATACTATTCACATTCAAATAACAGGGGATTCTGGCATACCGTTTCATTTTATTATTGGTAAGACGATAGTGAAGTTACATTTCAGACAGAAAAAATAAAAATATTTGACAAATAAATATTTAAATAAAATATTTGGTAAAAAATGCTACCAGTTTATCGTGGTGTAAAACATCAGTATGGCTATGGGTTAGGTTCCCTATTTAGATCAGCAATTAAAGTAGTGACTCCATTGCTTAAACCCTTGGTCAAATCTGGGTTGAATGCTGTAAAAAAAGAAGGAATCAAACAAGGAATAGGCGTAGTAGAAGATATCCTTTTACGTGGCGAAAACCCTAAAAAAGTTGTAATTTCAAGGGGAAAACAAGCCATTCATGATCTAGCAGAAAAGCTAATACCAGGGATAAATAAAAGAAAATCACGAAAACCACATCATTCCCCCTACCGCCTTCACAGTGGTAAGATCATAAGACAAAGAGACAGACGACCTCTTGATATATTTGATTAATATATTGGATTCATATATTGAATTCATCTACTTGAATTATAAAAAATGATGCAAAACGGTTCTTGTGAATGCAGTAAGTCAGAACTTGATGTTCTTTCTGTACCACCTACAATGACAACGATGCAAGAAAGTCAGTGGATTGAACATTTTCCAATATCGTCTTTGGCAAACTATGCACCGATAGAATTCATCATACCACCTCAAACTGAACATTGGACAGATTTGTCACAATCGTATTTGTATGTCAAATACAAAATCGTTCAAGCTGACGGTAGTGATTTAGATGCCAATACAAATGTGGCCCCTGTAAACAACTTCCTGCACAGTTTGTTTAGCAGTGTCGATTTGTATCTAAATAATAAACTAATCACCAGCAATTCAGATACCTATCCATACAGAGCATATATCGAAAATCTTATGTCATATAATTCTGACAGCAAGACTACGCATTTGAAAGCTGGTGATCTTTGGATTGAAGACACCACTGCTCATTTCAATTCACTCAACCATGATGGAACTAATGAAGGTTTACAAGCTAGAATGCGTGAAATTGAACGAAGTAGAACCGCCGAACTTTTTGGACGCTTGCATCTTGATCTGTTTCAACAAGAAAAATATTTACCCAATGGTGTTGAAATCAGACTTAGATTAAACAGGTCTTCGCTAAACTTTTGTCTCACAGGAGGTACTGGTGCACCAGATCCAAAAATTGTACTGGAAACAGTCAGTCTTCATGTGCGAAATGTCGAATTGTTGCCTGTTGTTGCAAATGATCTAAATCATGTTATTGCTCAGCAAAACATGAAAATTCCTATTCGCAGGGTTGAAGTAAAAACTTTTACCATTTCTACAGGTCTTCAGTCTAAAGTTGAAGATCATCTGTTTCAAGGACAACTTCCAAAACGCATTTTCATTGCAATGGTAGCAAATACTGATTATAATGGGACTTATAACAGAAATCCATTTTTCTTTCAACATTTTAATCTGTCAAAAATTGATGTATCATGTAATGGTCACAGTATTCATAACAGACCCTTTGAACCTAACTTTGAAGCAGGATTGTATTTGAAATCCTTTCTATCATTGTATCAGGCTAACTCATCTTTAGCACTTAATAAATCATTTAATATTGGTAAAGAAGACTATGTTGGTGGATACTGTTTGTGGGGATACGATTTGACAGCGGATCAAGGTAGTGAAGAAGGACAACTTCATCCTATAAAAACTGGAAATCTTCGAATTGAACTTCAGTTTGGTCAAGCTCTGACAGCAGC
The DNA here is from genome assembly GCA_945859785.2 of Tridacna gigas. Lineage (NCBI taxonomy): Eukaryota > Metazoa > Mollusca > Bivalvia > Cardiida > Cardiidae > Tridacna > Tridacna gigas. The sequence goes on from OX244042.2 coordinate 37,525,655, forward strand.
TATCAACGTTATTGTCTTTGCTGAATTTGACAATCAGATTGAAATCAACAGTTTGAGAGAAGTTATCACAGATTATTAACCCTGGAAAAACCAACAGAAACTCTCTGATCAAAAAGATAGCTTTCACAAAAAACAGTCCTTTTCAGGACTAAGGAATATAATATCGAAAACGACAGTTCTTTTCAGGACTATTGAAAAACAGTCCTTTTCAGGACTATCTACAGGACTAAAGAAGTAAAAAACAATGTTGGGACTCAGATTTGCTATAACACTTAGAGAAGAAGCAGAAAAAGTGAAATATTCTGTGTCGAAGTGCATCTCTACTCGGAAAAATGACATTCACAACAGCTTCGAAAAACATATGACTGAAAAATTAAAAAATCTTATTGTCAGTGAAGTTACCAACCAGTGTTACGGATGTCAAGTGGATCATCCCAGTCAAACACAGCATGAACTGTGTTTATTCAAGGATAGACAAGAACATACAGACATGTTCATAGAAAAAGCCATGATGGAATTAAATCCATACGAAATCATGGAGAAATGGTATCCTGAACTCATAGAAATGAAACTCGATGAAAGTGACTATGTGGAAGCCTACAGATTATGGCGAAATATAAAACAAAACATTTTATCTGAATTCACGGAGTCGTGGTTACAATACTGGTGTGACAAAGTAAAACAATCCTGGGGAGAAAGTGATTAGAAAAAATGTATACTTCTGAAATTCAATACATATTGGATCACGGAACATGGATAAAAAATCTACAGGCAAAAGTCTGTGCAAAAGATCAGTTACCTCGACAAAAACCCAATCATGTGAAAGCCTACATTGTGAACACAGAGAAATCAACCGGTCCAGGAGAACATTGGGTAGCCGTGATATTCAACAATAATGGTGATGTACTATACTTTGATCCCTACGGACTACCACCACTTGAGCCAGAAATCATTAACTTTTTAGACAATCATTCTTATTCGTGGAGATACAATCGACAAACTCTTCAGAGTCCACAGGGAAAAGTTTGCGGATTTTACTGTATCTTCGTATTGGATGCTGCCGCCAGAGGATACAACATACAGAAATATCTTCAACAGAAATTCCTCTCAACGGAACATCGACGAAACGATCGAGATGTAGTGTTATGGTTCAATCAGCAGTATGGAATTCTATTCAATAAAGCTCAGAGACTTTTTCCCCACAAATAGTATATAAATGTATTATAGTTCTTTTATCTATGTGTTTGTTGTAAATATGTTCATTGCTCAGTTCATTGTTCAGTTCTGTTCAAATAAAAGTTATACTGTTTAAATGGTGTTTTTTCATTCTTTTTTTCCACAAAGATAATTCCTCCACAAAATATCAGTCTTGGAAAAAAAATGTAGATAGATCATATAGTACATTATATTCTATCTACATGGTCTCGCCCACGTTCGTACTCTTAATTCCAAGACGAAAAGTAGGTCAATCCCTCCACCAAGCTATAAAACCACCAAATTTCTCTATATGCCATTTCATTTCCACGATGGGTTTGTTCAGATTCTGCTGTGGACTATTTGGTGAAAGTCGAAGGAACAAGGAGAAGAGAAAACGTCAAAAGACAAAGACGTCGGCTGAGTTCTCTGCAAGACAAGGGGATAACCCCTATACCCAGAACCCAGCACCTAATTTCTACCCCGATCTTTGGGTTATGCCAACTGATGATCCAATCTTTGGGGAGTCTGTGATATCAACCAACCAATGAGTTGATGATGAAGAGGTTTAGAATCCTCTATCTTTCTCTGATTTTTGGAATTAACTTGCTCGGATGATTAATTTAATTCCAACCCAGAGAATGGTAAAAACAGTTCTTTTCAGAGCTAACATTCATTCCAGAAAGTCCTATCTTCGAGACTTGTCAATTTTACGACTGAGTACCATTCCAAGAGTTACATTCCAAGAGTTACATTCCAAACGATATACTTCAATTCAAATTAACTCAAAAAAGGTTAAGCCCAACACGATGTTTGTATGGTAAGGTTTATGCTATAACCAAGCTGAGGAGGGGAAATAACCCATATCGTGGAAAAAAGACTAAGTCCAACGTTGATAGAGAAAGGTTAAGACGAACAAAGACGGAGAAAAAAGACTAAGTCCAACGATAACAGAGAAAAAAGCCTAAATCCAACACAGTAATAGAGAAAGATTGAGGCGAATAAAGACGGAAAAAAGACTAAGTCCAACGATACTCTCTGCCTGACCCAGCGTAAGTAGAGAATATAGTCCATATCGTGGAAAAAAAAGACTAAGTCCAACGGTAATAGAGAAAGATTGAGGCGAACGAAGACGGAGAAAAAAGACTAAGTCCAACGATACTCTCTGCCTGAGCCAAGCTGAGGAGGGGGAAATAACCCATATCGTGGAAAAAAGACTAAGTCCAACGGTGATAGAGAAAGATTGAGACGAACAAAAGACGGAAAAAAGACTTAAGTTCAACGGTGATAGAGAAAGGCTAAGGCGAACAAAAGACGGAAAAAAAGACTAAGTCCAACGATGGTATTTGCCTGAGCCAAGCTGAGGAGGGGAAATAACCCATATCGTGGAAAAAAGACTAAGTCCAACGGTGATAGAGAAAGATTGAGACGAACAAAAGACGGAAAAAAGACTAAGTTCAACGGTGATAGAGAAAGGCTAAGGCGAACAAAAGACGGAAAAAAAGACTAAGTCCAACGATGGTATTTGCCTGAGCCAAGCTGAGGAGGGGGAAATAACCCATATCGTGGGAAAAAAAGACTAAGTCCAACGGTAATAGAGAAAGATTGAGGCGAACAAAGACGGAGAAAAAAGACTAAGTCCAACGATGACAGAGAAAAGCCTAAGTCAAACGATAGTGTCTGCCTGAACCATATCATTACGACCCGTGCGCGTGCGTGCAGATGCATTAAGTCCCCTTTTCACAGACCATGGTTAAAAAAAGGACCCCTGCCGCGTCAAAATGGTGAACATCTACCACCGTTTTGACAATTTGACCGGTCTTTTTGAGAGTAAGTCCAACGATAGTCTCTGCCGAACCATATCATTACGACCCGTGCACGTGCGCGCAGATGTATTAAGACCCCTTTTCACAGACCACGGTTTTAAAAAAGGATCCCTGCCGCGTCAAAGATGGTGAACATCTATCTCCGATGAAGAAAAAAGACTAAGTCCAACGATAGTCTCTGCCGAACCATATCATTACGATCCGTGCGCGCGTGCGCGCAGATGCATTAAGACCCCTTTTCACAGAGATAGTTAAAAAGGGGCTCTGACCGTGGCATGGGGGGGCAGAAAAAGCAGACATCTACTTCCGGTTTGATATTTTGACCGGTCTTTTGCTTCCCCGGGAGGGTAGACCTCGGACAAAATGGCACTCAGGGAGGGTAGACCTCGGACAAAATGGCACTCAGGGAGGGTAGACCTCGGACAAAACGGATTTTGTCCGAGGTCTACCCTCCTATACTACTGTTAACTGGTAATCTTGAAATGCTGATCGATATCTAATCAAAAATTACACTTTTTCAAGAAAATGAAAAGCAATAAGGAAAAAAAGAAAGGCAGTCGCTGTCAAGGTTAATTTTTTTTTACTATTTTTCTCCATATTGACGACGACGAAATGTATGATGTATGTTAACTGTAATACAACGTAATACGGTCGTATGATTTCAATGGATCATCCAATGTGTGCTCAATGGTTATACACTGTGTGGAAAAATGCCCATGCTGACCCAAAATTAGTCGGAACATTAATATGTTTGATAAACTCAAAATTACAAACCCCAAAGTGGGAAGAGTATTTCTAAACAAGAAATCGTTGAAACAACAACCTATGACGTTGACATGGGCAGATCCCTGCTCAACGTGGAGAAACTTAGGGAATCACCTTTGAACAGTATATATATCATAAACCACATTATAACGTAAACACAAATGAGTCAAAATGAGCCAAATTTTCATAATTGGACACGTGGTATGGAACTGACGTGTCCTTTTGGCGCGCCCCGATTTCCTCTATGTCAATGATTATTATACTCACCGGAGTTACAACAATACACATGGTTTATGACACGGCTCTTATTTGCCAGTCATGCTGTCATTTTATCAAGATATCAAAACTTGGGTTTTTTTATTTTTACCTTATAAACGGAAGAAAATATCGTCGAAAAAAGGAGAAAATGCTTGCTCGAAGAATTGCCGAACATTAAACCTGAAGCTGCTAAGCACGATTCAATGACATTCTGCGGACAGTATAGATCAAGATCAGCCTGCACAGAACGTGCAGTCTGATCTTGAATCTACATTGTCCGATAAGGTGATATTTTTTCACAAAAAAATAACTTTGAAATAGCCATATTTGTGTTTTAAATATCGACTTGAAATTTTCATATGACTTATTTAGCAGGTTGAGGGTTAACAACAACAGTGGTACAACAATACACGTGGTTTATGCTACGGCCCCAATTTGCCAGTCATGCTCACTGTATCGAAATATTCCCAAGTGTCGGTCCTTAGAAATGATAGAAAACATGATGGAAACAGGAAAAAAATATTAGTTAGCAGCATTTTTCCTTTTCCCACAATTTTTTCAAAAACTGTCCACCTCAGTGTCTTTGAAACACTGAATTGTTTCGCAAACAGTTTACTCTGAGAGAGCCCAATAAAGAGAATGAAAAATATGCTGTCAGTATGATAATAACCCTTAACCTGCTAAGTACGTGAAACGAAACTTTCAAGCCGATAGTTAAAACTCAAATTTTGCTATTTCAAAGGATTTTTTTTTTTTTGGGGGGGGGGGGGCAATATACCGGTATCTCCTTATCGGACAGTGTAGATCCAAGATCAGACTGCACGTTCTGTCCGCAAAAGGTCAGTGAGTCGCGCTTAGCAGCCCAAGAGATAAGACCCATGAAAGCGCAAAATAATTGAAAATAAACATTCTCAGTCAGATACAAGGGATGCTAATACCATGCAATTTCAAGGCTTTGTTAGTCAGAAAATCTGGCAAAGTAACCGACAGTGTGAATCAATAATCAGACTGCACGTTCTGTACAGTCTGATCTTGATCAACCCTGAGCCTTAAAGCATCTGTTGCCGGGTTTACCACCTTAACACTTTATCAAACAGTCCCGTTATTAACGACCCCAAACAGAAATGCTTTCTTTTAAATATTATGGGAAAAGGAGAAAATGCTGGTAACCAGAACTTTCTTCTTTTCTTACAATGATATCTATCCTTTCCTTGATAAATTATTTGAGCCGAAGTTGTTTTGTCGTCCGTAAATGCTTTCAGTGTGGAGTAGTCAAATTTTGTCGTTCGGTAAAGGGGTAAGGTTCAAGAACCTATAGAAGAAAAGATTGGTTGAAAAAAATAAAATCCCTTTAACGGCCATTTCTCTTTTTTTACAGCAATATTTTCTATCATTCATCACGTTATCATCATTTTAGATGTAATTAATTTGTCAGCTTCAAATTATTTCGCTGCGAACAAGTCTAAATTTTTTGCTAGTACAGATTTCCGGGTAGAGGCATAAATCTGCTCCCGTATTCACCAACCAGTCTTAAGAATTTTTACGGTCTTATTGTCCAGAATTTTTCTAAACTTGAAAGTAACACAACTTCTTATTGGCTAAACCATTTGCCTTGCCCATCAGAAGAGGTGTTATTTTCAAATTTTAAAAATCTTGAGGAATAAGACTAAGACTGTTCTTAAGATTGGTTTGTTCAATACGGACCCTTGACGCAAAGGCTAGCTTGTTTTCAAATTTGGATACGTTTTTGTCCATGTAGCAACCTAACAGGTTTCCGTCTGTCATGTTTCCCTAAGATCGTTGTCAGGTCAATGATATTTCATATGTGCAGAGTTGGATATTCTAAACTCTGATATTTCCTACTCTAATATTCTCTACCCTGGTATTCCCTACTCTGATAGTCCCTACTATGATATTCTCTACTCTGATATTGCCTACTCTAATATTCTCTACTCTGTTATTCTCTACTCTGATATCCTCTACTCTGATATTCTCTACTTTGATATTCCCTATTCTGATATTCTCTACACTGATATTTCCTACGCTGGTATTCTCTATTCTGATATTATCTACTCTGATATTCTCTACTCTTATTTTCTGTACTCTGATATTCTCTACACTGATATTCTCTACTCTGATATTCTCTACTCTGATATACCCCATTCTGATATTCTCTACACTGTTATTTCCTACTCTGATATTCTCTACTCTTATATTCTCTATTCTGATATTTTCTATTCTGATTTCTCTACTCTTATTTTCTCTACTCTGATATTCTCTACCCTGATATTCTCTATTCTGATATTCCCTAGCGTGATATTCGTTATTCTGATATTCCCTACTCTAATATTCTCTACACTTATTTTCTCTGCTCTGATATTCTAAAATCTGATATTCTCTACTCTGATATTCCCTACGCTGATATTCCCAACTCTGATCTTTCCCATTCTGATATTCTCTACACTGATATTTCCTACTCTGATATATTCCCTACTCTGATATTCTTTACTCTGATATTCTCTACTCTGATATTCTCTACTCTTATTTTCTCTACTCTGATATTCTCTACTCCGATATTCTCTATTCTGATATTCTCTACTCTGATATACCCCATTCTGATATTCTCTACTCAGATATTCTCTACCCTGATATTCTCTACCCTGATACATTCTATTCTGATATTCCCTAGTGTGATGTTCGCTATTCTGATGTTTTTACTCTGACATTCTCTACACTTATTTTCTCTACTCTGATATTCTAAACTGTGATATTCTATACTCTGATATTCTCTTTCTTATTTTCTCTACTCTGATATTCTCTACTCTGATATTCTCTACTCTGATATTCTTTACTCTTATATTCTCTACTCTGATATTCTCTACTCTGATATTCTCTATTCTGACATTATCTACTCTTATATTCTCTACTCTGATATTCTCTATTCTGATATTCTCTATTCTGATAGTCTCTACTCTTATTTCCTCTTCTCTGATATTCTCTACTCTGATATTCTGTACTCTGATATTTCCTACTCTGATATTCCCTACTCCGATATTCCCTTCGCTGATATTCTCTATTCTGATATTCTCTACTCTGATATTTTCTACTCTGATATTCTCTACTCTGATATTCTCTACTCAGATATTCACTACTCTGATATACTCTATTCTGATATTCTCTACTCTGATATTCTCTACTCTTATTTCCTCTTCTCTGATATTCTCTACTCTGATATTATCTACTCTGACATTTCCTACTCTGATATTCCCTACTCCGATATTCCCTACTCCGATATTCTACAGCCTGTGTTGCTCAGTGATGAAGGTGTGGGACTGCAAACCTGAATCCTTATTCATCAACCATTCTTAACGGTTTTTAACTCTTTGCCAAACGACAAAGTTTTATTCAAACCCTTAAGATGCTAAATAAGTTACGTAAAACATTTAAGCCGATACTAAAAAATCCAAATATTGCTATTTCAAAGGATTTTTAGGGGAAAAACATCTCCTTACCGGACATTGTAGATCCAAGATCAGACTGCACGTTCTGTGCAGTCTGATCTTGATCTACATTGTCCGCAAAAAGTCAGTGAGTTGAGCTCAGCATCTTATAGGGTAATCCAAATTGAAAGCGATTGCAGACGACATATAAAATGTGACTCAAATGCTTAGATTATCTTTGGAAAGGAAGAAAACATTGTGGGAAAAGAAGAAAATGCTGATTAACAGTATTGTCTCCTTTTCCTACGATGCTTTCAAAAACTCTTTTCTTCAGGGTCGTTAAAAGTCGGGATTGTATGGTAAAGGCTTAAGAACATTCGTAGTTTGATTCTCATTCCAAAGTATATTCTAAATTTTGAAGTATTACAACTTTCGATTGGCTAAACCAAATAGTTTAGCCAATCAGAAGTTTTGTTACTTTCTAAATCTTGGGTAAAGTAGAAAATGCTGGTAACCAGCATTTTCTTTTCTTTGTCCGCTCAATATTTACTAGCCTGTCAGAGACATATGTTATCATCTGAGCAACATTTAATTTGTCGTCTGCAACTGCATTGTATTTGGACGAGTGAAATTTTGTCGCATGGTATCCAGTGTTTACGCCGCTTTCAACATTATTTCAGTCATATCACGGGGCAGATTCCTTATTCGTGAGCCTCACCAGTACTAGGCTATTTGTCTGAGGTGTCTTGCCCAAGGACACTCCCGCGAAAACTTGTCGTATTGTAAAGAGTTAAAGCGGGGAAATGTGAACAGGAAAATAAACCATTAAAATTTAGCATTACGAATAAGAAGGAAAACCAAAACAGATTTAATTTCTAGCCAGTTTCCGCAACATTATTTCAAGGAACAACGTAATGACTCGGTTAACCCTTTACCACACAATTCCGAGTTAACAACCTTCAGGAAGCAGCCTTTTGAAAACGTTGTGGGAAAAGGAGAAAATGCTGGTAACCAGCATTTTCTCCTTTTCCCACAATGTTTTCTACCCTATTCAAGACAATTTACATCATCTGATTCACATTTCAATTGTCGTCTGCAAATGCTTTCAATTTGGACCAGTCCACATTTTTGTCGTTTGGTGAAGAGTTAACTGTACAGTGGGCCTTTTTGTGATGTTTTTGTATGTCAACAAGTCTTTATCAAGCAATCTATGGTTTTAACGTCCTGAGGGAAGAAGACTTTTGAAAACACTGTGGGAAAAGGAAAAAATGCTGGAAACCAGCATTTTCTTCTTTTCCCACAATGTTTTCTATCCTTTAAAACCCATTATTTGAGTCACATTCTAGTTGTCGTCTGCAAAATGGTTTAATTTCCGACAAATCTAAAATTTTGTCGCTTGATAAAGAGTTAAGATCTGGAACGGAAACTGCATCTATGATACTTCAACCTTTTTTTTCTAACCCTTAACGAAAGGACGTTGATTTATACTGGTCCGAATTGAAAGCACTTGCAGATAACTAAGAATAATTGGTGAACACGGATCCTGAATGCTGCGGGTTCGATCCCCGCTCGAAGTGCTTTTTTTTTTTTTAAGTGTGCCCATGGGCAAAACGATACAAAGGCCTAGCTACACACACACACACACACACACATATGTGTGTGTGTGTGTGTGTGTCTCTCTCTCTCTCTCTCTCTCTCTCAAGGGAATGTAGATGAAAGGTCAGGGTTTGTATTCACCAACCATTCTTAAGAATATTCTTAGTCTTATACTGAAGAATTTTTGAGATTTGAAAGTAACACAAGTTCTGACTGGCTAAACCATCTGGTTTGACCAATCAGAAGTTGTGTTACTTTCAACTTTCAAAAGTTCTTGAGAATTAGAGAAAGAATATTCTTAAGAATGGCTGGTGAATACGAACCCTGAACTGCTCAATTTGAGCGGTCAGATCTTTTTTTTTTTTTCACTGTCCACAAAAAAAAGGTAAGTATGTCTTCTGTAGTAGAAAGGTCGCTGGTTCGATCCCGGGCTTGGCCAATTTCTTCCCGAGCATTGATGATAGTCATCGCGACAGGATTTATTCCTCTCTCACCGCTGACCATTGTTTCGACGATGGTTATGTGGGAAAGTAGCCAGTGGCTTAGAAAGAATATTGAGCGGAGTACTGGTAAAAAGAAACTCCAGAAAAGCATGGATAGGTGCACCGGCCGCCGTGATATAACTGAAATAATTTTGAAAACGGCGTTAAACACCATACAATCAATCAATCTGTAGTAGAAAATGGTCGAGCCTTTACTAGACACAAAAATTTGATTTCCTCGAAATAGAAGGCCCTTGCAAACGACAATTGGCTCCAGTCATAGTAAATTTCATCGTAGGAGTTTAATGCGAAAAGGAAACTTTGACGTGATTTGACGTTAATCTGATAAACGTTTCCTTCTAATCATAATTATGGTGACCTTACTTCACTTCTTGTTTCTGTTCCTGTGTCCGGGGAATCGTTTGTAGCTTTACCAAAAGATTAAAACCCGGACTTGACCAAATTGAAAGCATTTGCAGACGACAATTCAATTGAGGCTTAAACGATGGGATTTGTCTCGGAAAGGGTTGAAATATTGTGGGAAAATGAAAAAATGCTGGTAACTACTATTTTCTCCTTTTCCCACCATGTTTTCAAAAGCTTTCTTTTTTTTTTTTTTTTTTCTCGAGGTCGTAAAGACACAAAGCAAATCATGTTCTCACTCGAGAATGCCCTCGGGCAAGGTACAGCAGAGCCCCAGCTTTGTAAACACTGGTGAAAAATATGAATCGGTGATCTGTCGCCGTGATATGGCTAAAATACTGCTGAAGCACCTTTTACGTATTATGCTAGAATCGTCTACGGGTGTCTGTATCTAAAAACAAAATATACCCTTTTTTAACCCTTATCCTGCAAAATAAATAAAATGAAACTTTCAAGCCGACTGTAAAAACCCAGACAATGCTATTTCAAACTTATTCTTTGGAGAAAAATATCTCCTTATCGGACAGTGTAGATTCAAGATCAGACTGCACGTTCTGTGCAGTCTGATCTTCATCTCCACTGTCCGCAAAAGGTCAGTAAGTCGCGCGTAGCAGCCAAATGGTTACAAAGATAGACGTTCTAAGAGGACTGGAACATGAATACTGAAAATCTATTGTGGTTTGATATAAAGAAAGTAAAGAATAACGTTAGTATCTAAGCCAGCAATGCTTCTTTTTTCCCCTTTGTTTTGAATACTGTTGAAAAGTGAAATTTTCAATGAGATATATTTTTCAAATTTAGATGTTAATCCAAATCATCGCTGGAAAAGGATCAGGTTCTGTTCTAAATGGTGTACCTAAAAATTCATGCAAGGTATACAATAATAGGTTATAAGGGTAACGTATAAAAACAATACGAAATTGCCAGAGAGTAAGACAAACGGATTACCCCCTATCATATCTATCTTAGCCTTGCTCTGTGGAAGGGAGTTCTCGATGCATCTGCCAAAAGTATCCACCCAGGTCAGCCTGCGCAATCGAAACTTTTTGCTATTGGTCAATTTTTTCTGCATGTGAAAAGACTTGTCAACCCCATGATTCAGTCGGTTGTTAGACAAAATGGATTTTATGGATCCATAATTATATTATGACTTGCTGGGAATAATGTATCACAGAGATGCATTAAGCCCCTTTTACCAAAGCATGGCTCAAACTATTTTGTTATCTCTTTACCACACAACAAAATTCACAGCATTTGCAGACGACAATTTAAATGTGGCTCAAATGATGAAATTCGTCTTTAGTAGGGTAGAAAACATTGTGGGAAAAGGAGAAAATGCTGGTTACCAGCATTTTCTCCTTTTCCCACAATGTTTTCAAAAGGCTTCTTGCTTAGGGTTGTTAAAAGTCGAGATTGTGTGGTAAAGAGTTAAGGCGTTTTATGCGGGGTTTCGATGGCAACCTTTCTATACAGTAGTGTTGTAATGGGCCCGGATTTAGGCCCGCAGAATATAGAAGCCCACATTCTTCACCAATTGCAAATTTCTGTTTATTCATTCCAGACTAATTTCTAAAAGAAGTAGGCCAAAAGCCAGCTAATGGTGTAACACCACTGCAAACTCCTTCCGGGGTAGCAGCGGTCAATAGTAGTCCCATCTGAAGATTAGACAGCAAGCACTTCTGCTGCATTGTTTTATCAGAGATAATGGAAGGACAGGCCTAAAATGAGTTTCAGGTGTTGATTTGATGATTTCTGTAGAAACTTAGTGCAAGTTTGTTATTTCTTTGGGAAACTATTTTGTGCTTGTGGCCACTTAACCCTTTACCAAACAACAAAATTTTAGACTGGTCCAAACTGAAAGCGATTGCAGACGACAAAATAAATGTTACCGAAAAATGGAAGTTTGTTTTGGGAACAACAAAATTTTAGACTGGTCCAAACTGAAAGCGATTGCAGACGACAAAATAAATGTTACCGAAAAATGGAAGTTTGTTTTGGGATGGGCAGAAAACATTGTGGGAAAAGGAGAAAATGCTGGTTACCAGCATTTTCTCCTTTTCCCACAATGTTTTCAAAAAGCTTCTTTCTCAGGGTCGTTAAAAGTCGTGTGGTAAAGGGTTAAAGGAACATGATCTACCACCCGAATGGGCCTTTATTTCACTGTGATTTTTCAAGGGTAGAACTTTGAAGTGGAATAGCAAAAGAGGCAATCAGTTAAGGTGCCAGTTTCTTTAGCTTCTCGTGTAGGCCTATATGTGATAGAAACAAATAGCAAAGCTGTGGGTTTGTCAATAAAAGTACAGTAGGCGGTCAAAGATGGTGAACATCTCTCTATTTTCAAAGTAGCAAAAAAACTGTAATGGGACACCTTTTAGGCATACAGATACGCTGCAGAAAAAAATACTTACACAAGGACACTTTATCTCTATCCCCTAACTCTTTACCAGACAGCAAAACTTTAGACTTCCCCAAACTGGCAGACAAGTTGGCTTCTTTAAAAAAGAAGCCAGGAGAGGTCAGCATCAATGTTTTCAAGTAGTTAATTGCTTTTAATTTCAATATATTTTGGTACATGTAAACAAATAAGTTAGGCATTCTATGATTGCGGCTGTGTAAAAACGAGAAACCCTATATGAATTACATGACAGACACGTGACCTTCTTCCCACGTTTTCAAGTCGCGTGATCTTTTCCCGCGGTGTTCTCTTTTTTAACGAAGTTATTTTTTGTATATGTAGCTTTATTTGTTTAATGAAAAATTACAACTACTGGAAAGGTCATTTGCAATCAAATCAATATATCAAATCCTTTTTTGAAATCCGTCATATAAAAACAAAACACGTCTATTTCCTATTTCAGTTTTTTGATTTCGGTTTATTTATAAAACCACGACGAAACAGACTGTGTATCAGAACAATTTCGCAGAAAAGCATGGAGTTAGGCAGCAGTTTCTGAGGCAGTCTGCCTTTTAAACTCACCACTGTTGGAGAGGTCTGATGACCTCTCCAATTACATATTACATGTGGCTCAAATGACGGATCTGTTTTTGAAAGGGTAGAACACATTGTGGAGACAAAGGAGAAAATGCTGGTTATCAGCACTTTGTCCTTGTTCCAATATGTTTTCAAAAGTCTTTTTCCTCAGGGTCGTTTAAACGCGGGATAATGTGGTAATGGGATAACGGGTTACATTTATCCCATAATGGACGGATACCAACCTGGACACAATCTTGTTACATAACCGAACGAGGGGGTGGGCTTGAATGAACAAGGTTTTTGAAAAAGACAACGACACTCCTATCTTACAGTTAAATCTCAAAGAAAGAAAGAAAGAAAGAATATTGATTGATTGATTGATTGAGGGGCGTTTCACGCCGCTTGCAACATTATTTGAATCACGGCGACAGTCTACATACTCATGTATGTCCTGGATTTCACTAGCAATAGGCTGGGGCTCTGAGGTTTCTTGTCGAGGGACACTTCCACGAAAGTCCCAGCTCTCCCAGCGAGGATCGAACCCAGGGCCTCCTGGTCACGAGTCGTATACTTTACCACTGTGCCAAGCATGACCCCAAGAGAGAGAGGGGGAGAGGGGTAGAGGTATTCTTGCGGACACGGTTATTACGTGTATAACAATAAATTGAATAATACAAACACATCTACAGATAGATAGGGATGGACGGGGATTTATGCAGAAGCTACGACTGTATGCAATACATCCTTGACAGTAAATACTGCAACGTGATTTGTAAACAAATCGCTTAGTCACTGACTCTACTCAGTCTAAACATCATAATAGGTTGATTCATAAAATTAACCCTTAAGCTGCTAAGTCATTGTCCTTTTGCGGAAAGAGCTTCTTCAACAAAAGGTCTATAGAATCAGCCTGAAATGATAAAGAGCACTTAAATGCAACAGGATAACCCCAGTTCTTTAGATTTCATCAAGAAATCGTGTTAAACTTGTGAAATAGTGAATTTACTGACCAATACAGGCAACTGGCATGGTCGGAAAAAATTGACAAAATAAGCCATTTTAGCCTTTATTCCAAAATTCACAAAATGCAAACCCAGGAAACTAGTCTGAAAATGCCAAGCTAAATTGAAACTCAAAACAATACATAATTTGGGCACAAAATCAAAAATAGCACGCTACCATGTCGTTTTTTCGCAATCTTTCATGGCATCAGCCCAACCTTGTTTTTACTGCTAAAGCCAGCTACTTACTCAATGACCCTTCAGTTTCGCATTTGGGGTCAAAACTAAAGGAACAAAGGAGGAAAGGTCATGAACTGAATGCTTCTTTTCAATAATCTTACACAATTCATGGGTGTAATAACTGCTCTTCTTATTAAACTTGCATTGAAAACCTACCTTTCTCCATTTGGACATGGCCAGTTCGAAAAGAACTGTTTACATGTGCCGAAGCACAGTTTTCACCGGTTGTTTCAAGTTTTATCAGATTTTGTCGCGTTTCTTCGCGGTCCTCCCGGCAAGTTAAGCTATGTCTCAACCGTTCTGTTGCGTTCTATTAAGGCACATCCGCGCATGTGCCGGTTTATGGATCCAGCGTGTTATGGCCCGTCGTGCTGTACTCCGGCCTGACCTGACGTGGACGACCAGGGTCCGTATTCACCAACCATTCTTAAGAATGTTCTTAGACTTATTCTTCAAGATTTTCCAAGTTTGAAAGTAACACAACTTCTGATTGGCTAAACCAAATGGTTTAGCCAATCAGAAGGTGTGTTACTTTCAAATGTAGAAAATCTTGGAGAATAAGACTGAGAATATTCTTAAGAATGGTTGGTGAATACAGACCCAGGTTCAACCTGATGATCTTCCAGGGCCCTATGTCTCACAAACTCCTGAGCGGGGGCTGTCCATTCATCAGGCGTCACAGGAACAGCGAACACTTCGTTATTTTATATCGTATGCTTCTACAATATATTGCACACTTCTCACACCCTATGGCAGATCTGGCTGCTTTACCACACCAAATGTAGAGGAAAATGATGAGTAATTGTCTTTTATGGTCATATGTCTCAGCCAGGAATAACCTTCGACAAAGTTGTAATGCAAAGCGGCGCCTCGTGTCCTGTCTCTCAATGACTAGTGTTACCATTTCCAGGATTTCGTAAAAGGAGTTCTGCAGGCATCTAGATGGTTCTGGAATGTGCTGATATCTTCAGTGCAAAACTCTTGGATGAGAATTGTTGAGCAGTGGCCGAGGTGTTGCTTTCTTTTTTCTCTATCCATTTCTCCCACCCACCATGATGGATCTTGGTTTTCTCGTCCTCCTTCCTCTCTTTCCTCCTACTGCAGTCATGTGCAGTGTGGCATTTCGTCTCCTTCATCTTTGCATGTCATGTTGACAAGGCCAAGTCTTAGCCTACAAAGATACTTATTGCTTGAGAGGCCTTCCTGTTATACCGTGGACACAAACGTGCTCCAAAAATGCCCGTTCACCACGTTCCATCCCTCGTAAACCTTGACAGTACGTGAAGAACGTGTCAGACCTTGATAGGAACGTTAGAAATGTGAGGGTTCTGACCGGAACTTGACGGGCCGGGATGGAACGTACTAGCATCCGTGGCAGAACATAGGTCGAACCATGGTAGATCTTTGTGCGCCGTGCAACTGAGTAACCCCTCCCCTCCGCTTGTCACGGATACCGTGATGTACCGTAAAGAAACTTAGCTAGACCTAACTGAACTTGGTTATAGAGAAAAAAAAACTACCAAAATCTCACGACACTCTACGTTTCGAACAAACGGGGCTACCGTAGTCGCCGGGAACATGGTGTAAACGCAGCATAAGTTTGAAGAGATTATAAAAGTCTGAATAGCCCCCTTCGACGTTTAGCAGTTCCTTTCCTGTTTCTGCTATCTGACTTTTTTAAACAATGCACCCTAGATTAACAATGAACGTGCGAGAAACGTGAGAAAGTCTTTAAGGGCGAAAAGCTTATCAGAAGTGTTAGGTCGTGAGTTTATCATAAGGAAAATAAATATGAGTTATGCTCTGGCAAAAGGGGGCTTAACGCATTTGCGTGATGCATGATACCAATCAGTCCATCACATAATTATGAATCCGTTACAGCCACTTTTTTTTTTAACAACCGACTTAATCATAAGGTAGACTGGTCCTTGGACATACAGAAAATTGACTAATAGCGAAAAGTATCGACCCAGGTCAGCCTTCGCGGACTGCGCAGCCTGACCTGGGTCGAGACGTTTCGCAGATGCATTAAGACCCCTTTTCACAGAGCATGGCTTATATGATATGATATCTCAACGTGCAACAGTACAAAACTCTCATCTAACCATTTTACCATTGAACAATCCCATGTTATAACAACCCTGAGGAAGAAGCTTTCTGAAAACATTTTGGAAAATGGAGAAAATACTGATAACGGACGTTTTCTACTTTTTCCCACAATGTTTTCTACCATATTGGAGAACTTAAGGAAAGCATGGATAGGTGCATTGGTCTTCGCGACATAACTG
Source organism: Tridacna gigas (assembly GCA_945859785.2). Classification (NCBI taxonomy): domain Eukaryota; kingdom Metazoa; phylum Mollusca; class Bivalvia; order Cardiida; family Cardiidae; genus Tridacna; species Tridacna gigas. The sequence continues at coordinate 37,542,142 of OX244042.2, forward strand.
AAAAAAAATGTTGAAAACGGCGTTATACACCATACAAACAAACACGTTATAAGTATGTACAACATTTGTAAGGAAACTGAAGGTACCACTGAAATAAAATTTCGATCTTCATCTGATAAATCGATCTCGGTCCAGATCATGAACAAACGCTAATATGCTTAGAAGTTCTTTTACAAAGTCATGTTTTAAAACAACCCATACCGTGTGAAAAGGGGGTTTAATACATCTGCAAAAAAATTTCGACAAGGGTCAGCCTGCGCAGTCGATACTTCTCGCACCTGGATCGATACTTTGATAATTTTCTGCTTATCAAAGAACCATTTAACTCTTTGCCAAACAATACAATTTTTATGACATGTCCAAATCGAAAGCATTTGCAGACGACAAAATAAAGGTGACTCAAAAATTGAAATTCGTTCTGGGAAGGGTAGAAAACATTGTGAGAAAAGGAGAAAATGCTGGTTACCAGCATTTTCTCCTTTTCCCACAATTTTTTCAAAAGGCCTCTTTCTCAGGGTCGATAAAATTCGGGATTGTTTGGTAAAGAGTTAACCTCATAATTCAGTTGGTCATTAGACAAAGTGGATTTTTTTTATCTATAGTCAATGTGACGACTTGCTAGGTATCATGCGTCACGGAGATGCATTAAACACCCTTTTGCCAGAGCATGGCTCAAATATTTTTATCACGATTTTCATCGGAGAAATTGGACCGATTTCGTCATTCGTCATAATGTCTTCAGAGACTATTACCGCTGTTACGTCAACGGGTGTTAATAACGAGCTTCAGTGTATTGATACACGACACGAACACCGTTTTATTAACCATCATTTTATTATTATAACTCAGTTCGTTGACATTAGAATATTCCCCCTGCAACTCCGGCAGCGCAGTATACAGTTACCCCTTTACCAGTGCTTAACCCTTTCCCAAACAAGCCCTGGTTTTCACGTGTCTGCAGTACAAGTCTTTTGAAAACACTGTGGGAAAAGGAGAAATTGCTCCTAACGAGCAATTTTTCCTTTTCCCACAGTGTTTTCTACCCTTTTTGAGAACTTCCTGCCATTTTCATCAAATTTAAATTTGTCGTCTGCAAACTCTTTCAATTTGGACCACTCCAATATTTGTCGTTTGGGAAAGGGTTAAAATTTTAGACTTGTCCAAATTGAGAGTACTTGCAGACGACAGTTTAACCTTTTACCAAACAATCACGTGTTTTAACAACCCAGAGGAAGACAGCTTTTGAAAACATTGTGGGAAAAGGAGAAAATGCTGTTAACCAGCATTTTCTCCTTTCCCAACAATGTTTTCTACGCTATCAAAGATAGAAATTATATCTGGGCTACATTTAATGTGTCCTCTTCAAAAAGTTTTAGTTTGAAGAAATCTGAATTCTGTCGTTCGCCAAGGAGTTAAGAGAGGCTCTAATGATGGAATTCGTCTATCAAAGGATAGGAAACATTGTGGGAAAAGGAGAAAATGACTGTTACCACAAAGATAGAAATTATCTCTAGGCTACTTTTAACGTAACCTCTTCAAAAAAATTTCAGTTTGGAGAAATCTAGAATTTTTGTTGTTTGTTAAAAGAGTTAAGGGTGACTTTAATGATGGAACTATCAAAGGGTAGAAAACATTGTGGGAAAAGGAGAAAATGCTGGTTTACCAGCATTTTCTCCTGTTCCCTCAATGTTTTCAAATGCCCTTCCCCTCTGGATCGTTAAAACTCGGGATTGTTTGGTAAAGGGAAGTTAATAGACGAAAAAAAGTTTTTGTTTTCATGGTCTATTTGTTTGAAGAGACACTTTAGTCTTAATTTAGAATAAGAGAGCGGACGTTATGGATCCAAGATCAGGCTGCACTTTTTGTGCAGTCTGGTCTTGATCTACACCCTCTGCAAAAAAAAAAAATGTTTATTATTACCTATGACTGTGAAAGGGAAAAATTCGAAACATGATACATTAAACTGGTATTTGTCCGGGTTTTATTGTATACTATGTAATTTTTTTCGCATATTTTGTCGGCAATAAAATCTTGAGTGGGTGAATTTAACCCTTTTCGTGAAGGTATGTCACAGATCATTAACCCTTAGGCTGCTCAGCGTGACTTAAGGACCTTTTGCGGGCAGTGTAGATCATGATCAGACTTCACAACAGAACGTGCAGTCTGATCTTGGATCTTCACTGTCCATTAAGGAGATACCCCCCCCCCCCAAAAAAAAAAAAAAAAATGAAATTGCAAAGTTTTGTTTTTACCCGTTTTTACTATCGGCTTGAAAGTTTCATTTCACTTACAGACCCTTTTAGCCACTGACCACTTCTTCGTAACAAGACCGGAAAACTGCACACGCGCACTCGAGTAAGGCAAAAAGACCAAATAAAACAGTGGCAGATTATTGAAATGTACAGAAAATCATTAAATTATGGGTGATTACATGTACATGAAAATCTTGCTGACAGAGGCAAAGAAACGATAATCAGACTACCTTATTTGCTAGGGGTTCATCCACGTGGAAGGAAACGATCCGTACTTAACCCTTTCCCAAACAAGCCCTGGTTTTCACGTGTCTGCAGTACAAGTCTTTTGAAAACACTGTGGGAAAAGGAGAAATTGCTCGTAACGAGCAATTTCTCCTTTTCCCACAGTGTTTTCTACCCTTTTTGAGAACTTCCTGCCATTTTCATCAAATTTAAAATTGTCGTCTGCAAACTCTTTCAATTTGGACCAGTCCAAAATATGTCGTTTGGGAAAGGGTTAAGTGCTAATAAGACGAAGACTTTAAAAAACCCACGGCGCCGTTGGGGTTGACGATAATTCTAAGTGGCGAGTGTCCAGTTTGGCTCAATATACGTTTGTTTGTCAGACAGTCCAGGACCGTTTACGGGAGATAATATACGCGCCTACAAATCCTTTCGCGCTAACAACTTTTTGTGTGTGTGTGTGATTGGCCGGATACATACATGTAACATGCGAATATCAGATGCCAGCTACCGCATCATCAAAGGAAAGGTTAACCGATCCCAGGCAGTAATAAAACAGACCCCACGAAGAATGGGCTGGAACACTGCGACAATAGCAAAAATGCATGTTACCAGCATTTTTATCAGTTGCCATAGTGTTTCCACAAGCCCATTGATGTAGGGTCATTAGATAGAGTGTAGGTAAAAAGTCCAACAGGTGAAAAGCCCACTAGGTAAAAAGCTGCCCCCCGCCCCGGGACAAAAGCCCACCGGTGAAAACCCCAGAGTACCCTTAAGGTGTCGCACCACTGCGAGTTTGCTTCCGGGTCGGGTCGTTGTAGTCCGAATTTAAATTTTGCGGTAGCACTTTTGTTGCACTGTTTCGTGGAGCTGAGAGGGCTTGGTGGTATATAATTTAGATTTGCTTCAAATTTAGGTAGTGGGGGGACTATTTAGATGTGATTTTATCATATATTGATTGGACTATTTTATGTCAGTGGAGGGCCAAAAACTTGGGGTCATGGCGGTGAACAGGCATTTTTGAGAGGACAATTTCTAGGGTGCCTGTATTGATTGGGATTTAGCGAAAAACGCAATCGGTTGACATGTTGTTTTTTATGCATTTTTTTGAAGGACTATGACTGTACTTTTGAGAGCAAGAGATGGTAAAGCCAAAGTTTTGCCATTAAGCGATTTGTGAAGCTTCAAAGATGGTCAATTTCACTCTATTTTCAATATGACAAAAAACCAGTGGTGTGACACCTTAAATGAAAAGTGGACAAAAGCTCACCAGTGCTACAAAATTAATATATCTTATGTTTAAATGAATTTATAATTTGTTTTGTTCATGCAATACTGTGAGTATGCATGTAATGATTTTGAAGTATTATGAAGCGTTTATCTGAGTGAATAGAATTTACGAATTTTATTATTAATTGTATTGTAAAGCTAATACTAAAAGTGTCTGTTATTTGTTTTAGATACATGTATATGAAAATATGTATTTTTTTTTTAAATATGACTTGAATGACTTTGAAATAGATGTGCACTGTTACCAATTTTAATTAAGGTTTAAGTAATACTAATTACGGTTAATGACATAACTTAACGTAGATTCCTCTTGTGCTGGTTATAAATGGGCCTTTTGAAAAGGGGGCTTAATGCATCTGCGAAAAGTATCGACCCAGGTCAGCCTGCGCAGTCCGCGCAGGCTAACCTGGGCCGAAACTTTTCGCTATCGGTCAATCTTTTGTATGTCAAAGGACCAGTCTGCCTCATGATTAAGTCGGTTACTAAAAGACTGGCTATCATGAATCCGTAATTATCTGATGGCTTTATTGGTATCATGCAGCACGGAGATGCATTAAGCCCCCTCTTGCCAGAGCGTGGGTCAAATATATAAGTACTGCAGGATATGTGTTAAAATTCAATAACCTATCGCATTAAATGACAACAATAAAATAGAATAAAAGAAATAAGTGTGAAGAATCTCTTTTAAAAATCAAAGGGCTGTCAGCACTGTAATCGGTCGACACAGAATAAATGTACTGGTTGGAAATCTCAAATGTAATGGTAGTTGTTTGAACTATGTATGGGATAAAAAAAAATCCTGCACCTTACAACAGAGCCACGTAGGAGCCCCTTTTTAACTGTATTTTACAAATTAGTAGTTTAAAAATTATTAGTTTAACGGAATGGTTAAAATATATGAGCCATGCTCTGGCAAAGGGAGCTTAATACCTGATACCGATCAAGTCATCACACCATTACGAGGGTCATTCACTTGATTGTGACACTGAGTGTTTATGAGACGCATTATATTAAATGCATATATTTTGTTAGTTTCATCCCTTCAAAATATTCTTCATTGACAGAAATACTGCTTTCAAGTCTGGAAATCCAGTCTGTGAATGCTGCAAAATAGGTTTTACTGGGAATACCTTGCAGACACAGGAAAATGGCACTTCCCAGGGCACTTTTAGAGTCATATCGACCCACAGAGAGGGTTTTCTTCAATAAAGGAAAGAGAAAAAAGTCACATGGGCTGAGGTCGGGAGAATACGGTGGGTGGGGAAGCTATACCACCTTTTCCGTTTCCAGGAAATTCTGAACAATTGCAGACTTGTGAGCAGCTACATTGTCATGAATAAGGCACAGGCCTCATAATGTGGTTTCAGTAATAAAGCCAGTGTATATGATTGCACCTACTTAAACTTTCAATAACTTTTGAAAGAATGAACCTATTACAACAAAATTTCGTGCCAGTATTTAGAACAACTTCCTTTTGAAAATACCGTTATTTCCTTGTGATACGTATGGTCATGCGGTATGGAGGCCCATTAGTGACACAATTAAATGAATGCCCCTCGTATGCATCCCTAACTCAGTTTTGTATAATAGCCTTCTAAATCATGAGGTGCACTGGTCCTTTGACATGCAAAAAATTGACCAAAATAAAAAAGTTGCGGACCTAGGTCGATACTTTTTGCAAATGCATTAAGCCCCCTTTTTCCCACAGCATGACTCATATGTTTGCCAGTCGACAGCAATAGAAGGTAAAATAAAAGTGACGATTCCGATAAACAATGCCCATTATCAAGTTTTAGAAATCACTCATCATGAATAACAGTATTTACCAACATTTTAAAGGAGTTAAAAGCAAACAATCTTTTCTGTAACTATGGTAACTGTGCTGTAACATATGCCGGCTAACCTTATGGCTGCTAAGCGCGTTTTCAGGACCTTTTGCGGACACTGTATATCAAACTCAGACAGCACAGAACGTGCAGTCTGATCTTGGATCTACACTGTCCGATAAGGAGATATTTTCCCTCAAAAATACCTTTGAAATAGCAAAATTGTCCGATAAGGAGACATTTTCCCTCAAAAATACCTTTGAAATAGCAAAATTTGGGTGTTTACTATCGGGTTGAAAGTTTCATTTCACTTATTTAGCAGGTTAAGGGTTAACTAAGCGACTACAGATGTTTTCTATTATGATAACGCAATTCGCTTTCCCTTCGTCAGCAAGGGCGTATATAGATTGGTATCAGTCCGTTAAATAGAGTATTTTCATTTAAAAAATCATAAAATAAAACAGCAGAACAAATACACTCATATAATGTTCTCAAGGTCTGATTTAACTGTGTTTCAGATAAAGAGCAGGTAACAACATATATGTCTGAGGGTTTACAATAGTTGTGTACCTTGTTTATTAGAATGACTCAAATGCAGGGCCTGAATGCCAGTCTAGGACGTATATCAAAAGCGCAAAATGCATACCGTGACGGTTTTTTTTTTTTGCAGATTTTTTTTTTTGTAGATAATAGATCTGGTTAAAAAAGGTAGGTATATATTTAACCCTTAAGTCTCCGCCCGAGTGACACCAAACTAGTTCTTAGAACGTCTTAATTCCGTTCTACTGTAACAAAATCGTAAAACGGGTTGCAGTCGGGGTAAGACGTTACAGCGAACTAGTTCTTGGAGCGTCTTGTCCTCTGCTAAAAAACCGTAAAATGGGTTGCAGTCGGGAATGTGTAATTCCATTCGGTTTGCAAGCTTACAGCTAATTGAATGCCCACTACACAACGTCGTTACACGTCCCCAGTAGGATTGAATACGGCAGGTCCGTTTGTAGTACGTCCATCTCGTTGCCACTCAGTCTAATATTACAAGACGGGATGGACGGCAAAAATTTTTGAGGCAGCTCAAGGTTTCCGTCCTGGCCAGTCCATGAAGTACGTTAACAGATCGCAAAAGTTGGCCACTGCGTCCACACAGTTTTGAGCCCTTTGGACAACAATTTTCGGAACGTAGTGAGAACGAGTTCGGTGTGACGGGGGTGTTAAGTTGCTTAAGGTGTTACCATCCTAACGTTTCTAGTGCAATATGGAATAAAATTTCTTATTAGTTGACGAATAAGGATTTATACTGATATAATATTTTGTAACATTTTTAATCGACCGGAATTTCATTTGTTGTCTATCTTGAAATTATTTGATGATATTTTTGCTAGTTTTCTGAAAAGGGAGGTAATTATTATCTCTCTTTGTATTGAGAATAGAGTGGCTTTAGATTTATAAATGATAATTCTAAGAAAGAAAAAATGGAAAAAGTGCTCGGTCAAAGTATTACAATAATATTCACTTTTAATCATAGCACATTTTTTGGGATAATATCATTATGGAAATAGCCGTTTTTCATTAGAATGGTACTAAATAAAATGAAACTTTATAACCGATTGTAAAGAAAACCAATTTTTGCTATTTCACAGGTATTTTGGGGGCGAATATCTGGTTGCCAGCATTTCCTTTTTGTTGCAAGTTTTTCTTTTTCAAAAGCCTCTGTTCCCTCAGGATCGTTAGAATTCGGGTTTAAGAAGTGAAAGGTTTAATTCTTTCCCAAATAGGCACTGGTTTTCACGTGTCTGCAGTACAAGTCTTTTGAAAACACTGTGGGAAAAGGAGAAATTGCTCGTAACGAGCAATTTCTCCTTTTCCCACAGTGTTTTCTACCCTTTTTTAGACCTTTCTGCCATTTTCATCAAATTTAAAATTGTCGCCTGCAAACTCTTTCAATTTGGAACAGTCCAAAAAATGTCGTTTGGGAAAGGTTTAACTCTGTACCGCCCACCTAAACATCCCATCACACCACTTTACAGACAAATGAGTCATCAGGTAATTCACGTAAAGCTATCTTGCGGAAACTTACAAGAAATTAAATCTGTTGCGGTTTTGCTTCTTTTTCTTCAGAATGCTACATTGTAAGACTTGTTTTCCCTGTTCACTTTTCCCACATCTTAACCCTTTACCGTACGACAAGTTTTCGCTGGTGTTTCCTTTGGCAAGCTGTTCTGCAAGCCCTGGGCGGAAACTGGGCGGAAGTACACAATATTGTGCCCATTGTCTGCAGGTCACTTTCAACCTGTCGTAAGTTTAATTTCGACATTAAATTCCCAGGTCTAAGCAAACTTAAAAGCCTCTCGTTTTTCATAAAATTGAAAGCAATATCTATGCAAAAAAATTCCTACTTACCATGAGGTCAAAAGATACCTCAGTTTAGTTTATTTTATAAGGAAAAGACTGGTCTGTTGGTGTATGCAGCAGCCGGATTCCTATTTCTACCCCGTTTTATATTATTTACGCCAGAAAATCCAACCCGGTAAAAAACACAAGGGGTTCAAAATTAGTTTAACTGTGTATATATGAGTCATTTTCTGGCAAAAGGGGGCTTCTCCTTGATCCATGATACCAAGCAAGTCATCATATATTGTGGATCTATAAAATCTTTAAATTTTATCTAACAACCCACTTTAATCTTCAGACAGAATGATCCTTGGACAAATAGAAAACTGACCAAAAGCAAAAAGTTTCGGCCCAGGTCAGCCTGCGCGGACTGCGCAGGCTGACCTGGGTCGAAACTTTTTGCAGATGCATTAAGACCCTGTTCACAAAGCATGGCTCATACTCGAAGGTTACTTTGTCAAAAATGACGGTAATAATTAACCCCTAGGCTGCTAAGCGCAACTTGCAGACCTTTTGCGGACAATGTAGATCCAAGATCAGACTGCACAGAACTTATAGTCTGATCTTGGATCTACACAGTCCGATAACGAGATATTTTTCAAAAAAAAAAAGTTTGAAATAGCAAATTTTGGATTTTTACTATCGGCTTGAAAGTTTCAGGTCACTTATTTAGCAGGTTAATAGTTAAGGAACCGATTATAAGTTCATGGCTAGGTATCTATCGCGACAGGAGCCTAGCCCCCGTAGCTCAGTCGGCAGCGTACAGGACTTGAGAACAAAAGGAGGTCGCTGGTTCGATCCCAGGCTTGGCCAATTTCTTCCCGAGGATTGATGACAGTCATCGCGACAGGGTTCATTCCTCTCTCACCGCTGACCATTGTTTCAACGATGATTATGTGGGAAAGCAGCCAGTGGCTTGGAAAGAATGTTGTGCGGAGTATTGGTTAAAGAAACTCCAGGAAAGCATGGATAGGTGCACTGGCCGCCCTGATATAACTGAAATAATGTTGAAATATGGCGTTAAACACCATACAATCAATCAATCAATCGTGAACGGAGACCGAGTGAAAGAGTGATAGAAATATTACCACCTGGACCCAGGCTAGGTATTTTAACGACCCTGGGGAGGAAGGCTTGTGAAAACATCGTGGTAACCAGCATTTTCTCCTTTTCCCGCGATGTTTTCTTCCCTTTTAAAGATAATTTCAGCCAATTGAGATAGGCTACCTTTCACCCTTAACCCTTTCCCAAACGACAAATTTTGGACTGGTCCAAATTGACGACAATTTTAAATTTGATGAAAATGGCAGAAAGTTCTCAAAAAGGGTAGAAAACACTGTGGGAAAAGGAGAAATTGCTCGTTACGAGCAATTTCTCCTTTTCCCACAGTGTTTTCAAAAGACTTGTACTGCAGACACGTGAAAACCAGGGCTTGTTTGGGAAAGGGTTAAACTGCTAAGCACGACTCAAGGACCTTTTGCGGACACTATAGATCAAGATCAAGATCAGACTGCACAGAATGTGCAGTCTGATTTTTGATCTACACTGTACGATAAGGAGATATTTTTCTCCAAAAAAGTTTGAATAACATTATTTGGGTTTTTATTATTGACTTGAAAGTTTTATTGAACTTTTTCCGCAGGATAAGGGTTAATTTGTCGTCTGCTAATGCTTTCAGTTTTGACCAGACTCTAATTTTGTCGGTTGGTAGAGAGCGAACTCTTTACCAAACGACAAAATTTTAGACTATTCCAAATTGAAACATTTGCAGACGATAAAAGAAATGTGACCGAAAAGTTAAGATTCGTTTTGGGCAGGGTAGAAAACATTGTGGGAAAAAGAGAAAATGCTGGTTACCAGCATTTTCTCCTTTTCTCACAATGTTTTCAAAACGCTTCTTTCTCAGCGTCGTTAATAGTCCGGATTGTGTGGTAAACGGTACAACTCTAGTAGCCACCTCCATTGGAAATCGATCTTGGTCGTTTCCGTATCGGGATCTTCAAGGGCCCGATGGTGGAGGCGTTTATGTCCTTCACCACCCAATCAAACTTTGCTGCGTTCTGCCTCTAAACCTAAAAACTTTTCAAAACTTCACAGGAACGCCAGGCGGATAAGCCAACCAGAGCTTGCGTTACTTTCCGATTTAGACTCCCGAGATCGATTTTCATTGGAGACGCTGGTCACCTGAGTGCATATCCTTGTCTCGTAGGCACAGAGCTCTCCTGAAGGCTGGTACTATGAAAACACTGGAACGACTAGAAAACATGAACTGTCGCCGTAATTTAACTGAAATATGGTAGAATGCGGCCTACAAAGCCTTTCATACCACGAAAGAAATTTTCCCGCTTCCTTATTATTAAGTAAGTTGTTGCGACGAAAAGAAATTTTGTTCCAAAAAAAGATTATACGTCTATTTTTTTTTTGGGGGGGGGGATTTTTTTTTTTTTTTTGTTTAACTCTTTACCAAACGACAAAATTTTAGACCACTCCAAAATGAAAGCTTTTGCAGACGACAAAATAAATGTGACCCAAAATTTGAAATTTATCATGGGAAGAGTAGAAAACATTGTGGAAAAAGGAGAAAATGCTGGTTACCAGCATTTTCTCCTTTTCCCAAAATGTTTTCATAAGGCTTCTTCCTCAGGATCGTTAAAAGTCGGGATTGTGTGGTAACGGGTTGAACCATATCCTGCTAAATAAAAGCAATAAAACTTCCAAGCCGATTGTAGTAATCCAAATTTTCCTATTGCAAAGGTACTTTTGTGGGAGAGCTATCTCCTTATCGGACAGTGAAGATCAAGATCAGACTGCACGTTCTGTGCAGTCTGATCTTGATCTACACTGTCCGCAAAAGGTCAGCGAGTCGCGCTTAGCAATAAAAGCAATAAAACTTCCAAGCCGATAGTAATAACCCAAATTTTCCTATTGCAAAGGTACTTTTGGAGGAGAGCTATCTCCTTATCGGACAGTGAAGATCAAAGATCAGACTGCACGTTCTGTGCAGTCTGATCTTGATCTACACTGTCCGCAAAAGGTCAGTGAGTCGCGCTTAGCAGCCAAAGGATTAAACCTTATATTTCTGGTTGAATACAAAAAAAAAAAAACAGCAGTTGTTGAAAATTTGTTGTTTATTTGTAGAGTTTGTTTTTAATAGTGTTTAACACATTTTTACATTATTTCACCTATATCGAGGCGGCCACTGCACCTTTCCACGATTTCCTGGAATTCGTTTTTAACCAGATCTTCCCAAGCCAATGGCTCCTTTCTCTCATAGCCATTGTCGAGAAGATGATCAACAATGAGAGAGGAATGAATCCTGTCGCAATGACTAACATCAATATATATAAGAAATTGACCGAGCTTGGGATTCGAACCTGAAACCCATGGTTTCAAGCTGCGTAGGTTACCGACTGAGCTATTGGATGGTGTGGAATAGCCTGGCTGGGAACATATACGGGACATTTATGTCACAAATGTGAAACAAAAATGTATAACGACAAGCACCAATAAGCCACAGACGTGGAACAAGCATGATAACGGACGCACAAGATCTAATTGTACACGTGGCAAGTTTTCTTGATGGTGAATATAAGGTCAAGAAAGTAAATAATTATGTTTTTCTTGATTTTCGAAATTTCATTGGGAAACCAACACTGGAACACTTACCAAAAAATCCCGTGTTTAAACGACGGAGGAGACAGCTCTTGAACACATTGTGGGAAAAGAAGAACATGCTGGAAATCAGCATTTTCTTTTTCCCACAATGTTTTCTATCCATTTCATAGACAACTTTCAACATTTCAGGTCCATCTGTCATCTGCATCAATTCGGACAAGTTCAAAGTTTTGCCATTTGGGAAAGAATTAACCCTTTCCCAAACAAACCCTGGTTTTCACGTGTCTGCAGTACAAGTCTTTTGAAAACACTGTGGGAAAAGGAGAAATTGCTCGTAACGAACAATTTCTCCTTTTCCCACAGTGTTTTCTACCCTTTTTGATAACTTTCTTCCATTTTCATCAAATTTAAAATTGTCGTCTGCAAACTCTTTCAGTTTGGACCAGTCCAAAATTTGTCGTTTGGGAAAGGGTTAAGTAGGTTGATTTCTATTTATAGAATGTTTTTTCCTGTTCCGATTGTTACATTTGTATGTATACCATTTATTAGTCATATACCATAAACATATATGATCAGTCATATACCATAAACATATATAATCAGTCATATTTAAATGTCCCAATCATATACCAGTATCTGATGGGCAGAGAGTTGTACCACAAACGGGCAGCTGGACGAACGTAGTAAGTTAGGTAATCACAATGGCTCACACTGGGCCCCAATATGCTGCGTATCGGTGCACTTGGCACCGTAATACAAACTGTTACACGGCTGGAAACGGCGTCGTTCACAAAACACATTCGGCAGAACCGCGGGTAATCCGTAGATCTACTTGGTTACGGAATTGACCGAGTTGTGACGAGTGCCAAAATACAAATGACATGAAATATCATTATCAAAAAGAGAACGGCATAAATGTGCCACATATGGGCCGGAAGGGACCCTCAAAAAACATAAAAAACATGTTCACATGTTTTATTATTTATTTATTCATTTGAATATATCAATACCTAAACTGGCAACCTGTTATCGATTTTCGTATCAACAGTCTATCGGACGGTTGCGGGAGATACAACGGGTACCAGTTTAACCCTTTCCCAAACGACAAATTTTGGACTGGTCCAAATTGAAAGAGTTTGCAGACGACAATTTTAAATTTGATGAAAATGGCAGAAAGATATCAAAAAGGGTAGAAAACACTGTGGGAAAAGGAGAAATTGCTCGTTATGAGCAATTTCTCCTTTTCCCCCAGTGTTTTCAAAAGACTTGTACTGCTGACAAGTGAAAACCAGGGCTTATTTGGGAAAGGGTTAATTAATCAGTACCAAGACGTAGGTCAAAAGCCAGCGCATCCAGCTACGCCGTAAAAAATTATCCGAGTTGGTATGATGGCGCCGTGCTTTAGCACAAGAGTGAAAAGACCCTAAAATAATCAATGATCCCTGTCATCAAATGAAAGCGGTAGATGATATGTTCAATATATTTGATTGTAAGACAAAAATTAGACTGCGTTGTGGGGTACTTAATCAAACAATACCATGTTTCCAAAACCACGAAGAAGAAGGCTGAAAACACTGTGGTAAAAGGAGAAAATGCCGGTGTAATGCAGAGAAATGACCCTCCCCTACAAAATGACCCATGGGTCATTTCACTACTTACAGGAATGACCCGGGTCATTATTCTACGTAGAAAAATGACCCCAGACCGCCGTCTGGGGTCATTTCTCTACGTAGAATAATGACCCGGGTCATTCCTCTACGTAGTGAAATGACCCATGGGTCATTTTGTAGAGGAGGGTCATTTCTCTGCATTACACTGGTAGCCAGGAATTTCCTCTTTTACCCCCACTATATTTCTTTTACCCTTTTAATTTCAAGTCTTTTTATTTTTGACATATCCAATTAGTTGTGTGTAAAGGCTTTCAATTTAGACAAGAATTAACCCTTAGGCAGCTAAGCGCGACTCACTGGCCTTTTGCGAGCAGTGTAGATCAAGATCAGACTGCACAGAACGTGCAGTCTGAATTTGAATCTACACTGTCCGATAAGAAGATGTATTAATCCATAAAATAAGTTTGAAATAGCATTATTGTGTGTGTGTGTGTGTGTGTTTTGAACTATCGATTTAAGTTATTTATAATGTTTAAGTTTTGTCGTCATCTAAAGGCTTAAACTTGTTGCCATGTTTAACTAATTACCTCCTGCAATTTATAAGAACTCTTTTCTCTTGCGTTTAGGGGAATACTAGTTTTGAAAAAATTGTTGGGAAAGGACATACGAGTATTTGTCATAACGAAATTCCAATGATTCGCAGCGAGGTTTCTTTGGCTAAATTCAGTCCTATTTTCTGTTCGTCTTAATAAGCCATATCCTGCTACATAAATGAAACGAAAATTTCAATCCGAGGGTAAAAAAACCCCAAAACCCAAATTTTGCTATTTCAAAGGTACTTGGAGGAGGGAAGGATATCTCCTTGTCGGACAGTGTAGATCCAAAATCAGACTGCACATTTTGTGCAGTCTGATTTTGATCTACAGTGTCCGCAAAAGGTCCTTGAGTCGCACCCTGCAGCCTAGAGTTAACGCATCGTGTGCTCTGTCACGTAATATTTACATGATTCAAGAAACGAGTCACTGCGCTGGAATCCTTACAGTGCTATGGCCTACTAGATACATGTGGTTTTATTTGGTGTTAACCCTTTTCCTGCTGTATAAATTAGATAAAACTTTCAAGCCGATAGTAAAATCCCGAATAATCCTATTTCAAAGTTATTTTGTGCAGAAAAAAATATCTTCATATCGGACAGTGTAGATCCAAGATCAGACTGCACGTTTTGTGCAGTCTGATCTTGGATCTACACTGTCCGCAAAAGGTCAGTGAGTAGCACTTAGCAGCCTAGGGGTTGAACGCCGCTTTCAACATTATTTGATTTACACCACGGTGGCCAGTGCACCTACCCATGATTTCCCCACCCCCCTTAATTTTTTCTTCTTTTTCTTAATCAGTACTTCGCACAATTTTCTTTACCGGCCAATTTGTTGCTTTACCACACAAACATCGCAGAAACAATTTCACAGGTGAGAGGACTGAATCTTATTGAAAGGACCGTCCACAATTCCTGGACAGAATTTGGCTAAGGCGGGGGATCGAACCAACCACCCCTAGGTTTCAAGTTGTGTGCTCGGCTTGACTTAGGTCAAAGATACGGTTTCTTCTCCGAGAAGGGTGCAAACCTCGCTGTTGTTCTTTGTGGATAATTTAGCCCTTTACCACACGATGCCGCCTTTTAACGACCTCGGGAAAGAAGCCTTTTGAAAACATTGTGAGAAAAGGAGAAAATGCTGGTAACCAGCATTTTCTCCTTTTCCCACAATGTTTTCTACCCTATCAATATAAACTGCACAATTTGAGCCACGTTGAAATTGTCGTCTGCAAATGCTTTCAATTTGTACAGGGCTAAAGTTTTGTCGTCTGGTAAAGGGTTAAATGTGGCTTGAATTGTGGGATTTTTCTGAGATAAGAGGGGCGGTGGAACATTTTCTATATTCTCTATTTTCTATTTTCCCCCCACTAGTTTTTATTCTACCTCTAAATCTACCATTTTGGCCACATATAATTTATTGTCTGCAAGTGATATCAATTCCAAGAAACCTGCGGTTTCGTCATCTGGAAAACACCTCCATCTGGCGACAAGCGGACATTATTCGTTTATCTCATCAGACTCAAAATTATCAAAATTGTGGAATTATCTAAATGAGTCATGCTCTGGCAAAAAGGGGGCTTAAGGAATCTCCGCAATGCACTAAACCAAGCAAGTCATCACATAATTATGGATCTATTAACCCTTTCCCAAACGACAAATTTTGGACTGGTCCAAATTGAAAGAGTTTGCAGACGACAGTTTTAAATTTGATGAAAATGGCAGAAAGGTCTCAAAACGGGTAGAAAACACTGTGGGAAAAGGAGAAATTGCTCGTTACGAGCAATTTCTTCTTTTCCCACAGTGTTTTCAAAAGACTTGTACTGCAGACACGTGAAAACCAGGACTTGTTTGGGAAAGGGTTAAAATCATTTTGTCAAAAAACCAACTGAATCATGAGGCAGTATTGTCCTTTGAGATGCAGAAAATTTACAAATAGCAAAAAGTTTCGGCCCCATTATCTCCCGCTAGATGGCATTCTACAAATACACATCTATCTAATTTGGGCATCCTGGGTACAGTAGCGGAGCAATTTTTCAAAACAACAACCGTGACTTTGAATTTCAAATGAAATATACGTTTACTCAATAAAACGCTACCTGGTGCCATTCATTCAGCTATGATCGGCTAGCATGTAACCTATGCACGACCATTTATTAAAACAGCCCCTACATGCTTTGGTATAAGGCTAATAGCTTCGATATAAGCCCAACTTTTCCCAAGTATAGGGGGATGGGTGATGCGTCATAGCAGACAGGTCGAATCTTCGAAGAATATGACATGCGCAGACAACGATTTCGGCCCATGTCAGCCTGCGCGGACTGACGTGCTTTGGATACTTTTTGTTGATCCCTTTTGGACTTTGGCACAAATAAATGACCAAAAACCTAAAAACTATTAATGGTGTTATCGAACTTTTTCATCAGACGACAAAAAAGTCACACTGGGCTAAATTTACATCATCTGCAGGCGATAACTATCATTTGACTCAAACGATGGAATTTGTCATTAGGCCTACATGGGGAGAATAGAGTATAGGAAAGGGAGAAAATACTGGCACCAACAACTGTTCTTTTCCCACCGTGTTTAGAAAAGCTCTCTGTCTACGAGTAAATAGGAAACAGCTACGTAGGCCTACTTATTTACCGGTTGTCTATTTCCCACACAGCAAAGATTTAGGCTTGTCCGAATTGAAACATTTGCAGACGACAAATTCACTGTTGCTCAACAGATGGTATCTTGGAGATGGTAGAAAACATTGTTGGAAAAGGAGAAAATGCTGGTTTCCAGCATTTTATCCTTTTCCAACACTGTTTTCAAAAAGGGCTCCTTCCTCAAGATCGTAAAACTCGGAATTGTGTGGTAAAGGGTTAATTAGATCAATAAGAAATTTCTTAATAACCGAAAATAGCTATAACGTGGACAGTTCGATTTGAAATTCTGTATATACACTACGCACAACCCGTTTGTTCCGTACTTTATTCCTATTCCAAACTACACGTTCTGTGACGTCTGGGTCTGTATTCACCTACCATTCTTAAGATTGTTCTTTGTCTTGTTCTTCAGAATTTTCTACACTTGAAAGTAACACAACTCTTGATTGGCTAAATCATTTGGTTTCTACATTTGAAAGTAACACAACTCCTGATTAGCTAAACCAAATGGTTTAGCCAATCAGGAGTTGTGTTACTTTCAAACGTAGAAAATCTTGGAGAATAAGACTAAGAATATTCTGAAGAATGGTAGGTGACCCTGATTGTGATGTACGCTGTCCGCTCGAGCTATGTCGCCTATAGGTGTAACAAGGGTTGACACTAAATACAGAAGTTAATGTACATTTTTAGCAAGACAAATATGTCACGATATCATGCTATTTTGACAAGACTATCCAGCTCCTATGGTTCGGACAGTGCAGAATTAAGATCAGATAGCACTTTCTTTCCAATATCATCTTCGTCCACACTATCTATAGAAGCGACTCAAGTTTCTTGAAACCTTTACCAAACGACAAAATTTTAGACGGGCTCAAATTGAAAGCATTTGCAGACGACAGTAATTCTAGCTCATATCAAAGTATTTATATTGTTGATAAGATAGGAAACATTGTGGACAAAGGAGAAAATGCTGGTTACTCCGCAACGTTTTGAAAAGCCATTTTTCTTGGTGTCATTAAAAATCGGGAATGTGTGGTTACAGGCTTAAGACACCTAATTGGTAAATGAATTTAGCGATTATTTTACGTAATGCAGGGAAGGAAAACGACAAGCTGTCCCATGTATTTTCCTTACTTGTCGTTATATAATACCGCTATTTTCTGGAGTTTAATATCTGCTGTTGGTTTTTTTCTTCATCCCGCGCGTGGGGCGACCAGTGTTGTGTACATTTCAGTCGGCTGGTATTTCCTAACCCTTTACCACACAATCCCGAGTTTTAACGACGCTGCGAAAGAAGGCTTTCGAAAAATTGTGTGAAAAGGAGAAAATCTATGTAACCAGCATTTTTTTCTCCTTTTCCCACAATGTTCTCTACCCTTTCACAAACACGTTTAAACTTTTGAGCCACATGTATGTTGTCTTCTGCAAATGCTTTCTATTTGGTCAAGTGTAAGATTTTGTCGTTTGGTAAAGAGTTAACTCTTTACCAAAAGACAAAAACACAGACTGGTCCAAATTGAAAGCATTTGCAGATGACATAATAAATGCGAATCAAAAACTTGGGAAAGAAAGAAAACATTATGGGAAAAGGAGAAGATGCTGGTGACCAGCATTTTGTCCTTTTCCCACAATGTTTTCAAAAGCTTTGTTTATCAGTTAAAAGTCGGGATTGAGTTTTTTTTGGTCATAGTAGAAAACATACACCCATAATGTGGACGGCATAGTTCAAGATCAGACTGCACAGAAAGTGGAATCTGATTTTGGATCTATACAGTCCGCTTTTTAGTCAAGCCTATTGGATAAATTCCCGTTGAGATTCAATAGAAATGATATTCTGGCGCCTAAAAAGGTCGAGTCAGGAGTGCTTCGCGGTTCATTCCGCACAAGGGGCCCAAAGATTGATTCGCTGTGTCGGTTTAGATCAGAAGAAAATTTCTTGCTAACTTCAATCATACAAATCCTGGGAGCATTTTGATCATTAAGCGCATAGAGCCAGCAGTGTACATGTTTTGCCCTCGATAATTATGAAATCTACTAGTGTAAGGATCGGAGAAAATGATCAAGGGATGTAATTCTTGTTTTACTTATTGCAGATTGTAACCGTTTATCTTCCTTGATATCGTGATGCGCTATGACGTGGCGAGTTTCTGTATTCATGTTTTATTTTGATAGAAAATATTATTTTTACTAAAAACAATTTATTCTGGTGTAAATGCTTGTACTCCCAAAAATTGTATCTTTATCATTATGTGGGGTTTGTATCAAACTGTTTTTTTATTTTTTATTTCTCCAAAAGTTTACCGTTCATGCTAAAGGTAAATTTGGGGTTTTTTTGCTGAGTTTTTGAAATCTTATTAAATACATGTTTGTCAGACTTTATTGATATTTGGTATGCATACTACTTGTTAAGATCTGCTTGTATTCACCGACATCATCTTGTCATGTGAAAAAGAGGTGACTTTTTTTTACCAGGCTTATTTTCTCTGAAATTTAAATGCCATACAGACTTGAGGTGACTTTTTCTTACCAGGCTTATTTTCTCTGAAATTTAAATGCCATACAGACTTTTTATGATTTAACTTGTAGGCTGGTAAGCGCAAACTCAGGGACATTTTGCGGACAATGTAGATCAAGATCAGACTGCACAGAACGTGCAGCTTGATCTTGGATCTACACTGTTCGATCAGAAGATATTATTCCCAAAAAATATACCATTGAAATAGCAAAATTGGAGTTTTTACTATTGCCTTGAAAGTTTCATTTCACTTATTTAGCAGGATAAGGGTTAACCCTTTAACAGACAACAAAATTTTTGCCTTGTCCAAATTGAAAGCATTTGCAGACGACAATTTCAGTGTGGCTCAAATGGTGCAACTTTTCTTTGATAGAGTAGAAAACATTGTGGGAAAAGGAGAAAATGCTGGTTACCAGCATTTTCTCCTTTTCCCACAATGTTTTCAAAAGGCTTCTTTCCCAGGAGCGTTAAAAGGCGGCATTGTGCAGTAAAGGGTTAATAAATAATGGTGTCTCTGCAGATGCCCTTTAATTGTATGGTACATTTATTTAACCCTTAAGGTGCTGAATTAATGATTTGGACCTTCTGAATTAGGAAAAAACAGCCCAAATTAGGGCTACTTCAAGGTTGTTTCCATTAGAATATGAAACATAGTGGCAGACAGTGTAGATCAAAGATGAGACTGCACAGAATGTGCAGTCTGATCTTTGATCTTCACTGTCTGCAAAAACAACTTAAGTCAGTCCCAGGGCTTTATGGGTTAAAAGGCAGTGAAAGCACTACAAAGTTCTTACAGATTGAACAAGGAAATCAGTCTAAACATGGCCTTCCAGTGGTTTTTTTCTGCTTGTTTTTACTAACGTTTCCAACGTCATTTCAAATTTGTTGCCAAGGCCTGTGCACCTATCGATGTTTTCAATGAGGTTCTTTTACAAGCCCAATGCAGAGCATTCTTTCAAAGCAACTGGCTGTATTTCCACATAAATCATTCCCACATATACATCATACAGAAAACAATGTACAGCATTCAGAGATAAATACATTCTGTTGCAAAAACTATCATCAATCAAGGCTTTCCTTGGTTGTTTCTTTATTTTACCTCAAATTTGGAACATGGATTCAGTTCTATAACCACATAATACAACAACAGCAAAACCAAGGCAATACATTTTAAACAATTTTAATTTCCCACCAGACTGAGACAAAACAACAAAAAAGTAATGCTCTATGAAAATTTCCAAGCCGAGGGAACTTTTTTATTTACACAAATAATAAACAAATGAGGTATGCTATATGAAATGGGGGCTTAATGCATCTGTAGAAAGTTTCGCCCCATCACAGCCTGTGCAGTCCATGCAGGCTGACATGAGTCGAAACTTTTTGCTATTTTCCGCATGTCAAAGGACCAGTCTACCACATGATTCGTTAGACAAAATGGATTTTTTTTTATCCCTAATTATGCGACGACTGGAATGATATAATGTATCGAGGAGATACATTAGACCCCCTTTTGTCACAGTATGGCTCAAATTGTTCTCTTCATTATCATCCCACCATCAGTCTATACATGTTACAGAAATGTGAATATTTTGCCCTCTCTTTCAACCTTTCACCACACAAACCCTACTTTAAACAACTTTGAGAAAGAAGACTTTTGAAATCATTGTGGGAAAAGGAGAAAACCAGCATTTTCTCCTTTTTCCCACAATGTTTTCTATGTCATAGACAACTTTCACAAAATGATCCACATTTAATTTGTCGTCTACAGATGCTCCGACATGTGTAACATTTTGTCATGTGGTAAAGGGTTAACACGCTGACACCAAACTCTTCATCTCCCTGCAGGAAACATATTTTCAAAACGTAGTGGCAAAAGGAACAATCACATGTAACAGACATTTGCTCCTTTGCCCCCACAGTATTTCAAGATAATACTCATTCCCCTTCTGTTTGTGCTTGTATAATTCACAATGATCTTTGTAGTTCTACAACCAGTCTGATTTGCACAGTAGAGTATATTGGCCGTTTTGATGCTTCTTTACAAATATTAATGATGATGTCACGATGTTTTCCCACATTCAGTGTGTTAATCCTTTACCAAACAATCCCTTGTTTTCACAACTCTGAGGAAGAAGACTTTTGAAAACAATGTGGGAAAAGGAGAAAATACTGGAAACCAGCATTTTCTCCTTTTTCCACAATGTTTTCTACCCTATTAAAAAATTCAGTACATTTGTACCCCTCTCAGATTTGTCATCTGCAGATACTTTCAATTTGGAAGGGTCTAAAATTTGTTGTTTGGGAAAGGGCTAAGTAAAATCTTAAAACGTTTATCTTTGTAGGTTTCTTGCATATCACCATTTTCTCCTTTTCTCACAATGTTTACAATAGCCTTCTTCCTTGTAGTCGTCAAAACATGGAATTATTTGGTGGGGAGTAAAGACTGTGTTGATCTCTAACTCTCCTCTTCTGATCCGGATTCGGCTGCACTGGACGCTTCTCCACCTGATCCTGGCTCTGAATGCTCCGGGGAGCTCAAGATTTCCTCCTCATCTGGAAGCTGTCAATAGAAATGAGCAATGCTCTGTGAAAAGGGGGCTTAATGCATCTCCATAATGCATCACAGCATGCAGGTTATCATATAATTATGGATCAATGATAGCCACTTTTATAAACAGTTGACTGAATCATGAGGATGACTTGTCCCTGGAGATACAGAAAATTGACTAATAGCGGAAAGTTTCGACCCAGGTCAGCCTGCGCAGGCTGACCTGGGTCGAAACTTTTCGCAGATGCATTAAGACCCTTTTCACAGAGCATGGGTCATTTTGATGGTTGCCAGCCCCTATTGTATGGGCTCCCCTCTTGAAAGTTAAGAACTACTCCAAGTTTGAAATAAATATCTTCAGTAATGACAGAAATATTATAAAATGTCATTTTTTTTTTAAATTCTAAGTCCAAAAAGGGACATAACACTGTCAAAAATATTTGAATGGTTACCTGCCCAGCCGTTTCAGAGAAGAATAATTTTCAAGAATTTCTTCATGGCCGTATAGTGTAAGTAGCCCCTATTCACCAGAGCCATGTTTCTTGACGGGTCAAAATTTCACATACAAGTTTTGAAAAGGGTCACCCAAAGAACATCTCTGTGAAATTATTTCAAAATCTGACCAGCTGATTCAGAGAAGAATTTTCAAGAATTTCTTCATGGCCGTCTAGTGCAAGTAACCCCCATTCACCAGAGCCATGTTTCTTGACGATTCAAAATTTCGCGAACACTTTTTGAAAAGGGTCACCCAAGAAACATCTCTGTGAAATTATTTTAAAATCTGAGTGGTGGTTTCAGAGAAGAAGAATTTTTAAGAATTTCTTCACATCTGTATAGTGCAAGTAGCCCCCATTCACCAGAGCCATTTTTTAGACAGATCAAAATTTCGCGAACAAATTTTGAAAAGGGTCACCCAAGGAACATTCCTGTGAAATTATTTCAAAATCTGACCAGCGGTTTCAGAGGAGAAGATTTTTAAAGAATTTCTTAGAAAATTCCATTTCGTTACCGTGGCAACCAGAGTTTTTGAAGGAATCAAATTTTGTGAACATTTTTTAAAGAGGACCTCCCAAGGAACATTCCTGCCAAGTTTGGTCAAAAATGGCCCATTGGTTTAGGAGGAGATGATGTTTAAAGAATTGTTGACGACGCACGATGAACGACGCATGACAAACGACGAACGATGGACACCGGGAGATCCTAAAAGCTCCCCTTGAGCACGCTGTGCTCAGGTGAGCTAACAAGAGGGCCATGATGGCCCTGTATCGCTCCACTGGCTTATAAATATAAACCATAAATACTAAACATTTCAATTCTGAGCCAAATGGTTTCAAAATGAAGACTTACAAAGTTTTCTCTGTAAAAGCCCACATGTGAAAGTTGAGACCCGCAAGGCAAAGCCATTTTTGATCCCAGAGCTATAATTACTTGAACCCTGGTAGAGGTCCACAAGATAAAGCCACATGCCAAAATAATACAAGTCTATGCTGTATGGTTATAAATAAGGTGATTTTCAAGTTTTGTCCATATGAAGCCTCTGTAAAACATAAGACCCCTGATGCAAGGCTAATTTCAAAAAAAAAAAAAAAAAAAAATCAAAACAGGAAGATTTCTTAAGTTGTCACTATGTAAGCCCATGTAAAACTTGTGACCCCTACGGTGGGGCCAATTTTGACCCCAGGGCTAAAATTTTGGCCCGCTTGGTAGAGGCCCACTAGATATAGCAACATGCAAAATTTGGTAGCTCTAGGCCTAATGGCTAGGTACAGGAAGATTTTTAAAGTTTTCTCTATATAACCCTATGTAAAACTTGTGACCCCTGGGGCAGAGCCAATTTTGACCCCAGGGCTATAATTTGAAGAAACTTGATAGAGGTCTACTACATAAAGCTACATGCCAAATTTGGTAGCCCTATGCCTTATGGTTTCAGACAAGAAGATTTTTAAAGATTTCCAATATTTTTCAGTTTTGTTGCTATGGCAACCAGAGTTTTTGAAGGAATCAAATTCTTTCAAGAAATTCTGAAGAGGACCATGGCAGGATCATTTCTGTGAAGTTTCGTGAAAATCGGATGGGTAGTTTCAGAGAAGAAGATGTTTGAAATAAAAGTTAACGCACGGACGGACAGACGGACGGACGAACGCACGGACGCACGACGGACACCGGGCCATGACATAAGCCCGCTGACCTTTGGCCAGTGGAGCTAAAAAACAGAGATTATGTGACAAATAGAATTTTTTTCTTAATGACAGTTTTCTTTTTACATTAAAACAGCCACAAGCCGGCAAATAACAAATACCCCCCCCCCTTCCCTGCACGGTTGATGTGTCACTGAGAAAAATTTCAAGGGGCCATAACTTATGCAAGAGTCTACCATTCAAATATATAGCACAGAGTATTTGCAGATGAAAAATGAAACATGGCTCACATGATGCAATTTGATTTTGAAGGGGTAGAAAACGTTACAAAAAAAAAAGAAAATGGGTTTGAGTTCACAACATTTTTAACCTTTCAAACAATGTTTTGAAAGCTTTTTTCTCCAGAGTGGTAAAAATATAGACCTTCTTGTAAAGGCTTAACCCTTTACCAGACGACAAAATTTTATCCTTGTCCAAATTGAAAGCATTTGCAGACGACAATTTCAATGTGGCTCAAATGATGCAACTTTCCTTCTATAGGGTAGAAAACATTGTGGGAAAAGGAGAAAATGCTGGTTACCAGCATTTTCTCCTTTTCCCACAATGTTTTCAAAAGGCTTCTTTCCCAGAGGCATCAAAAGGTGGCATTGTGCTGTAAAGGGTTAAAGACTTATCAAGGATAAACAGAACTCACAGATCCAACATCAGACTCCTCCCCTTCCTTCCTCTGTGATCTACGTTTAACACCTTCTGTCTTCTCTTCCTCCTCTGACTCATCCACCTCCATCTTCTCCTCTTTAGGTTTCTTACTTTTCTTCTCTTTCTTTTCCTTCTTCGCTTTCTGTTGAATAAATATAGGATCCGGCGTTTGAGATAAAATTTTATGGAGAAAGTCTACAAAAATGTTACTAACCCTTTATCACACAATCCTTAGTCTTAACTATCCTGAAGAAGAGAGCTTTTGCAAACATTTGTGGAAAAAGGAGAAAATGCTGGTTACCAGCATTTTCTCCTTTTCCACAAAGTTTTCAACGCTTTCGAGGAAAAATCTCATCATATGAGTCCCATTTGATTTGAAAAAGCTTTGAATTTGCACCTGTTTAAAGTTTTGTTATCTGATAGATAAAGAGTTTAACTAGCCATTGGTAATCTTAATAAATCTATTTGAGATGGCTTTCGACTGATGTCAGCCTGCGTGGACGGTGCAGGGCTAACATAGGTCAATTTTTGTTTTGCAGATGCATTAAGCCCCCATTTAACAGAGCATGGCTCATATCAATGAGACATTCTTACAGCTTTAACAGGATTGTGTGGTCTGGATAAGAAAAGCACGGAATGAAATATATGTGTGTCTGTGAGCCATGTTCTGTGAAAAGGGAGCTTAATGCATCTGCGAAAAGTATCGACCCAGGTCAGCCTGCGCAGTCCGCGCAGGCTGACCTGGGCCGAAACTTTTCGCTATTGGTCAATTTTCTGCATGTAAAAGGACCAGTGTACCTTATGGTTAAGTCGGTTGTTAAAAATAGTGGATATTATAGATCCGTAAGTACTTGATGGCTTTCCTGGTGCCATGGATCATGGAGATGCATTAAGCCCCCTTTTTGCCATATATAAGCAAAATGAATGCCGCCAGTAAAGGCTGTGAATATGATCCACAGTCATATATAAGCTATGTTCTGTGAAAATGGGGCTTAATGCATCCCCATGATACATTGTACCAAGCAAGACATCACGTAAACAGGGATCCGTAAAATTAACTTTGTGTAACAACCAACTGAATTATGAGGTAGAGTGGTATACAGAAAATTGACCAATAGCGAAAAGTGTTGGCCCAGGTCAGCCTGCGTGGACTGCGCAGGCTGACCTGGGTCGATACTTTCACAGATGCATTAAGCCCCCTTTTCACAGAGCATGGCTCACATATTTATTTCATTCTCAGCTGTTCTTATCCAGACCACACACTCCTGTCAAAGCTGTAAGAATGTTTCATGAATAACTCTTTATAGGGTATTAAAAAATGTAAACCTGTTCATATTGAAAGCATTTGCAAATGACAAATACTTTGTGGTTCAAATCATGATATGTATCCTTGGAGGAATAGAAAACATTCTAGGAAATGGAGATAAAGCTGGTTACCAATGTGTCCTCAATTTCCCACTATGTTTTCAAAAGCTTTCTTTCTCAGGGTCATTTAATTTCAGGATCGTTAGGTAAGGGGCTAAATCTAAAAACAAGAGCACTGCAGGCAGGTGCAAACGCTCCGCTGCAGGTGCTCGATTTTCAGTGAAAATTTTGAGTCAAAAAAAGAGGCATAACTTTCAAAAATGCTTTGATGCCCTTATTGTATGCGTTCCCTTTTTGAAAGTTAACAACTTGTCCATGTTTAAAGTAAACATCGTCAGTTATAAAAGAGATATTATAATATGTCAAGCTTTTTTACCACACGGACGATGCACACCTACGGCAATAACTCACCATTTTTCTCAAAAACAGCCGAGCTCAAAAATAATTAGTGTAAAATTGACAAGCAATCTGTTCTTGATCTACACTGGTGGCAAATGCAACTATAGCTGTAAAAGGTGCTATAAGGGTGCAAAGTCATACTCAAATAACTCCATGTTAAAATAACCAAGATTCAACTCTTTAGCAGATGACAAAATTATTAGACTTGTCCAAGTTGAAAGCATTTGCAGCTGACAAATCAAATGTTGCTCAAATGGTGAGATTTTGATTTGAATGGGTAGAAAACAATGTGGGAAAAGAAGTAAATGCTGGATACCCATTTTCTCTTTTTCCCACAAGGTTTTTAAAAGCCTTCTTTTCCAGGTCATTTAAACATCAAATCTTTCGGTAAAAGGTAAAGAGACAACTAATTTACTTATATAACTACAAGTTAACCCTTTACCAAACAATCCCCAGTTTTCACGATCCTGGAAAAGCTGACTTTTGAAAATACTGTGGAAAAGGAGAAAATGCTGGTAACCAGCATTTTCTCCTTTTCCCACAATGTTTTCTACCCATTTGAAAAAAACAAATCGCGTGATTTATGCTACATTTAATTTGTCAACTGCAAATGTTTCCAATTTGGACCAACCTAAAATCTTGTCTTTTGGTAAAGAGTTAAAAATAACCAAGATTTATCGTTTTTTACCTTTAAAGGCTTATCCTCGTCTGACTCTCCAGATGACCCGCTATCTGATATAAACTCTTTACTCTTGTAAGAGCTGCCGGCTCCTGCTTTACTGTCAACTTTCTTTGGGCTGGCTTTAGATTTTTTCTTTTTCTTTTCACTGAAAACAAACAAAAACAAGAGGGCCATGATGGCCCTGGGTCGCTCACCTTAGTAGAGTGCCTTTAAGGTTTTTCTTTAATTTGACCATGTGACCTAGTTTTTGACCGCAGATGACCCAATTTCAAACTCATATTTCATGAAGACAAACATTCTGACCAATTTTCAAGTCAATTGAGCAAAAAATGTGGCCTCGAGTGCCCTAAAGATATTTCTTTAATTTGACCTAGTGACCTAGATTATGACCCCAGATGACCCAAATTTGAACTGGTCTTTGACTATATCAAAAGAAACATTTTAACCAATTTTCAAATCATATGAATAATAAATGTGGCCTATAGAGTGCCCACTAGCTATTTCTTTAATTTGACCAAGTGACCTAGTTTATGACCCCAGTTGACCCAAATTCACACTCATGTGAGATTTTACAAAGACAAACATTCTGACCAATTTTCAAGGCAATTAAGCAAAGAATGTGGCCTCTAGAGTGCCCACAAGGTATTTCTTTATTTTGACCTAGTGACCTAGTTTATGGTTCCAGGTGACCCAAATCCAAACTCATCTGGTATTTCATCAAGACAAACATTCTGGCCAAATTTCAGGTCATTTAGCAATAAATGTGGCCTCCAAAGTGCAAACAAGGTATTTCTTTTAATTTGACCCAGTGAACTAGTTATGACCCAAGTTGACCCAAATTAATCTTATGTGAGACTTTATAAAGACAAACTTTCTAACTAATTTTCAAGGCAATTGAGCAAATAATGTGGCCTCGAGAGTGCCAACAAGGTATTTCTTTAATTTGACCTAGTGACCTAGTTTATGACCCAAGATGACCCAATTTTGAACTCAATGAACTTGTTGCGCTTAGATGGGCAAACAAACTTAGAAGAGAATCACTACATACCAAATATCAAAGCTCTACGCCTTCCAGTTTTAAAGAAGAATTTTAAAGTTTTCCTTCTTTGTTCCTATGTTCGAACTTGTGACCCCCGGGGCTGGGCCAGTTTTGACCCAGGGGCATCATATGAACAAACTTGGTAGAGGTCCACTACGACATGCTACATACCAAATATCAAAGCTCTACACCTTCCCGTTTAAGAGAAAAAGAAATTTAAAGTTTTCCTTCTTTGTTCCTATCTTCGAACTTGTGACCCCCGGGGCGGGGCCAGTTTTGACCCAGGGGCATCATATGAACAAACTTGGTAGAGGTCCACTCTGAGATGCAACATACCAAATATCAAAGCGCCACACCTTTCGGTTTCAGAAAAGAAGAATTTTAAAGTTTTCCTTCTTTGTTCCCATGTTCGAACTTGTGACCCCAGGGGCTGGGCCAGTTTTGACCCAAGCAGCATCCTTGGAACAAACTTGGTAGAAGTCCACTAGGAGATGCTACATACCAAATATCAAAGCTCTATGCCTTCCCATTTAACAGAAAAAAAAAATTAAAGTTTTCCTTCTTTGTTCCTATGTTCGAACTTGTGACCCCCGGGGCAGGGCCAGTTTTGACCCAATGGGCATCATATGAACAAACTTGGTAGAGGTCCACTAGGAGATGCTTCATGCCAAATATCAAAGCTCTATGCCTTCTAGTTTTACAGAAGAAGATTTTTAAAGTTTTCCTTCTTTGTTCCTATGTTGGATATTGTGACCCCCGGGGCGGGGCCAGTTTTGACCCCAGGGGCATCATATGAACAAACTTGGTAGAGGTCCACTAGGAGATGCTACATGCCAAATATCAAAGTTCTATGCCTTCAAGTTTCAGAGAAGAAGATTTTTAAAGTTTTTCTTCTTTGTTCCTATGCTCAAACTTGTGACCCCCAGGGTGGGGCCAGTTTTGACCCCAGGGGCATCATATGAACAAACTTGGTAGAGGTCCACTAGGCAATGCTACATATCAAATATCAAAGGTCTACGCCTTCCAGTTTCAGAGAAGATAATTTTTAAAGTTTCCCCTCTTTGTTCCTATGTTCGAACTTGTAACCCCCGGGGCAGGGCCAGTTTTGACCCAATGGGCATCATATGAACAAATTTGGTAGAGGTCCACTAGGAGATGCTTCATGCCAAATATCAAAGCTCTATGCCTTCTAGTTTTACAGAAGAAGATTTTTAAAGTTTTCCTTCTTTGTTCCTATATTGGAAATTGTGACCCCCGGGGCAGAGCCAGTTTTGACCCCAGGGGCATCATATGAACAAACTTGGTAGAGGTCCACTAGGAGATGCTACATGCCAAATATCAAAGCTCTATGCCTTCAAGTTTCAGAGAAGAAGATTTTTAAAGTTTTCCTTCTTTGTTACTATGCTCAAACTTGTGACCCCTGGGGCGGGGCCAGTTTTAACCCCAGGGGCATCAAATGAACAAACTTGGTAGAGGTCCACTAGGAGATGCTACATACCAAATATCAAAGCCCTGCGCCTTCTAGTTTCAGAGAAGAAGATTTTCAAAGATTTTGCTTTTTTTTTCCTTTTTGTTGCCATGGCAACCAGAGTTGTGGGTGGAATTTAATTCTTTGAACAATTTTGGTAGAGCTTCACCCAAGGAACATCCCTGCCAAGTTTCATCAAGATTGGCCCAGTGGTTTAGGAGAAGAAGATGTTTAAAGAAATTGTTGACGGACGACGGACGACAGACGACGGACGCCGGACGCCGGACATAGGGCGATCACAATAGCTCACCTTTAGCACGTTGTGCTAAGGTGAGCTAAAAAAAACAAATGATTGAATGAGCCATGCTTTGTGAAAAGGGAGTTAAATGCATATGCAAACAGTATCAACTCAGATCAGCCTGCCCAGTCTGTGCAGGCTGACCTGAGTAAATAATGTTTGCTATTGTTAAATCTTTTGCAGACGACGAAAGAAATGTG
This sequence comes from Tridacna gigas, assembly GCA_945859785.2. NCBI lineage: Eukaryota > Metazoa > Mollusca > Bivalvia > Cardiida > Cardiidae > Tridacna > Tridacna gigas. Next base: position 37,571,942 of record OX244042.2, read on the forward strand.
ACCCAAAAAGTGAAATTTGTTGTGGGAAAGGGTAGAAAACATCTTGGGAAAAGGAGAAAATGCTGGTTACCAGCATTTTCTCCTTTTCCCACAATGTTTTCAAAAGCAACCTTTCTAAGGGTTGTTAAAACTCAGGATTCTGTAGTAAAGAGTTCAGGTGTATTTGATTTCACACTAGAATTTCATAAAGGATTGTGGGAATGTCACATGATCAGTAACATGCATCAATTACCTGAGATCGTATTGAAATAAACACAATGCTGTCATGTCTGATCTAATATTACAGAACTACCAATTGTAAAACAACCATTTTATTGCTACTATGTCACCCTTTTTGTGCACATAATTGTCTAGTCGTAGTGCTTGACAGAAAAAATAGTATTTAGTGGTATCCGTCAATGCAAAAATTTTAATTCACAATAAAAAATCTACAAAAGCCCCTTTAGAATCATAAATTCAGTTTCAAAAGAATAATTGATTATCCTTTATCCCCAATAAAATTTAAACCCAACTAACTTCCTGGTTATAATTGTATTCAAATTATCAAAATAAACCCCAGTTAGGAGGCAGACGATCAAGGCATAAAAACATTATTTCTTCACGTGTGGGCTAAATAATTCCCTACTTCAGCAAATGACAAATTCTCGACTCTTCAAAATCAAAAGCATCTGCAGATGATCAATCTGAAAGTGGTGCGATGAAACCAAAAAATTCTTTGACAGGGTAGATAACATTGTGGGAAGAGTGAAACCAGCATTTTCTCCTTCTCCCACAATGTTTTCAAGCACTATTTTCTTCAGGATTGCTAAAGCTCTGGATTGTGTGGTAAAAGGTTAAACACTTTACTAGATCAAAAAAATTCTATGACTTATTCAAACTGAACAAAATTTGCAGAAGACATATCATGTGAGGCTAAAATAATGGAATTTATCTTTGAAAGGATGGAAAACATTGTGAGAAAAGGAGAAAATGCTGGTAACCAGCATTTTCTCCTTTTTCCACAATGTTTTCAAAAGCCTTCTCTAACAGGACCATTTGGTAAAGGGTTGAAACATAAGAGAGTGTTCTCACTCTTTTCCTTCTTTGCTTTTTCCTTCTGATCTTCCTTCCTCTTTCAGTTTCTTCTTGTACTCAGCCATTTTTTGTTGGTACTCTTCCTTCAACTCCCCTGCCCTTGCCTCATACGGCTATAAAATAAATCAGGGAAAATTTGAACCAACATGTAAAAAATTTACATGTGGACAACTTTTTTTGAACACTTTACCCTACAACAAAATTTCAGACTCATCCAAATCAAAGCAATTGCAGACGACAAATTTATAATTCAAATGATGAAATTTGTCTCTGAAAGGGTAGAAAACACTTTGGCAAAAGGAGAAAATGCTGGTTACCAGCATTTTCTCCTTATCCCACAATGTTTTCAAAACCTTCCTCCCCAGGGTCCTTAAAACTAGAGATTGTGTGGTAAAGAGTTACTGATGTTACTGATGTTGCAATCAAAAGAAAAAATTGGTTGTGATGAGCCCAACCTCAGGATCACTAACCTTTAAAGTGCTGGAACCAGCTTTAAGTCATTTTTGCTGACAGCATAGATCACAATCAGACTTCACAGAATGTGCATTCTGATCTTTGATCTACACTGTCAGCTACTTCATTACATCCTCTGGCTAAAACAATCATGAAATGACAATATTTCGGATGTATTTTTTTTTTTCATTTAAAATGTCCATTTCATAAATTCAGCACTCTAAGGGTTTAAACTGGAATTGTTGGGTAAAGGGTTAACCACTGAGCCAAAAAGGACCCGGAAAACTTTTTACATCCATTAACCCCTTACCAAAAGGCTAAATTTGAACAGACTTAGTAACAATCTGCTAGATGAAGCTACATACCAAATTTGGTAGCCCTATTATTTATGGTTAGTATCCAAAAGATTTTCTTATTTTAAGTTTTCACTATAAAAGCATAATGTTAAACTTGTGACGTGAAGGGGGGGGGGGGGGCTAATTATCTAAATAACCTTGCTACAGGCTTACTAGGTGACAATACATGCAAAATATTACAGCTATAGCCCTCACAGTTGGAAGGAAGATGATTTTTAAAAGTATTCACAATATCAGCCTATGAAAACTTGTGACACCCCCCCCCCCCCCCCCCCGACCGCTGGGCTATAGTTTGAACAATCTAGGTAAAAGTCTACTAAATACATAGCTACATACAAAATTTGTAGCCCTAGGCCTTATGATCAGGCACAAGAAGATTTTTAAAGTTTTCACCATATAAGCCCATATGACCTTGAGGCAGGGCCATTTTTACCCCAGGGCTAGAATAAAAACACTTTTGGTAAAAGTTCATTAAATGAAGCTACATGCCAAATTCGGTAGCCCTAGACTTACTGGTTTTCATATAAAGATTTTTACAAACTTTCAGTATTTTACAGCTTTGTTGCCAGGGCAACCAGAGTTTTTACCAGAATCTAATTCTTTGAAGGAGTTCTGAAGAGAGCCACGGCAAGATCATGTCTGTGAAGTTTGGTCAAAATTGGATGGGTAGTTTCAGGGAAAAGATGTTTGATACAAAATTAACACACAGACACAAAGACAGGTATTCAATGGACAGAGGGCCATGAGATAAGCTAACTGGCCTTTTGCCAGTGGAGCTAAAAAATTATGAATACCTTTTTGTCTTCAGATGACAATCCTTTCCACAATTCGCCAGCTTTTTTCGTAACATCCACCACTGAAAAGTCTGGATTATCTGACTTAATTTTCTCACGTGTCTCCATAAACCACAGGAAGTAGGCTGATTGGGGTCTCTTGGGCTTATCAGGGTCCTCATCCTTCTTCTTTTTCTTTGATTTTCTTGGTCCTTCTCTCTGAAATACAGGACGGTAAACAGGCTTCCTCCAACTGATGACTTTTTTTGTTTTGCACCAGATATTTACTGAAGGCATTGTGACAAAAGGAGAAATACAGTACATATGATTTAATTTGTAAATCACAAACAAGACAATATCAAATATCAATTGTCTGTAGATTAGTCTTTGATCAAATTTGTATTTTTTTCTTTACTTCTTCACCTTTCACCAAAACATAATCTACTGCTTGAAGTGTACTAAAGGAGAACTGTTAGTTTTACTCTTTGCCAAATGTCAAAATTTTAGATCAGTTTTAGCAAAAAAGATCATAAATGTGTTTGATACAAAAAAAAAAAAATGTTCATTCACTAGGCAGTTATTTACTTATTCCATAATAATGACATCCCTGTTATGTGATTACAACATCCTAACCTGTTCAAAATTCTTGTTCACAGCTAAGCCAGTTCTAGTATTCATACATCTTATTTCCATTCTATCGTTTATAATAATTTGTTGAATTTCCTTCAAATATAGATATCTATTTTCTCCTTTGGGTACTACCTTGCTCTCTCTAGGAACATTTTACTGTCAAAATTAGTTAACATCATCTCCAATTACACATGATGTCAAACAACACTGATTAACCCTTTCCCAAACAAGCCCTGGTTTTCACGTGTCTGCAGTACAAGTCTTTTGAAAACACTGTGGGAAAAGGAGAAATTGCTTGTAACAAGCAATTTCTCCTTTTCCCACAGTGTTTTCTACCCTTTTTGATAACTTTCTGCCATTTTCATCAAATTTAAAATTGTCGTCTGCAAACTCTTTCAATTTGGACCAGTCCAAAATTTGTCGTTTGGGAAAGGATTAACTTGGCATATGAGCAGTAAAAACTTGCCTACAAAGGATAAAATGACACATTTTTGAAATGGTAACACCCTGTACTAGGTGACCCAGTGAAGATTGACACTTACCACAGTTTTGGCAGACTTTTCTTTCCTCTCAGCTCTTCTTTTTTCTTTTTCTCTCCGCTTCTCCTCCTTCTTCTCTGGGTCAGAGTCACTACGATCATCACCTGAACCCTGAAATCATTTTAATTTTCTTCTAAACATACATTTCTTCTGGGGGAAGGTTGGACATTTGGAAAAAAAAAAAATACTGCAAAAACAGTTAAATATTGCTGATATATTGCCATAATGTTTCCATATCCATTCATGCATTAACCCTACTATTAACTCTCAAAATTTTACCAGGATGTTTCCTTATTTCAAATTTCAAGACTAGTAATCTGATTGGCAGAGACAGAATCCTCAGCCAATAAGATGGCCTGTCTTAAAAATCAGACTTATGACTGAATACAAATTCTTTTGTTGCTTGTAGATCAGTCAGTAAGGTAGAGCGCTATACTCCAGGGGAACCCTAGTTTGATTCCCAAGCAAAATTTCCAAGTACTGATAATGGTCATAGTGACACAGTACCCCCTCTTGCTATAGAATATTGTTTTAACTTTTTTTGTCAAAAATAGCTAAAGGCTTTGAAAGAGTGCAGTGCAAAGACCTGGTAAAGGAAACTCCCAAAAAGTGTGGATAGGTACACTGGCGGCTGTGATGTAATTAAAATGACGTTGAAAACAGTGTTAAACAAGAGGGCCATGATGGCCCTGGGTCGCTCACCTTAGTAGAGTACCTTTAAGGTTTTTCTTTAATTTGACCATGTGACCTAGTTTTTGACCGCAGTTGACCCAAATTCAGACTCATGTGAGATTTTACAAAGACAAACATTCTGACCAATTTTCAAGGCAATTAAGCAAAGAATGTGGCCTCTAGAGTGCCCACAAGGTATTTCTTTATTTTGACCTAGTGACCTAGTTTATGGTTCCAGGTGACCCAAATCCAAACTCATCTGGTATTTCATCAAGACAAACATTCTGGCCAAATTTCAGGTCATTTGAGCAATAAATGTGGCCTCCAGAGTGCAAACAAGGTATTTCTTTAATTTGACCCAGTGAACTAGTTTATGACCCAAGTTGACCCAAATTAATCTTATGTGAGACTTTATAAAGACAAACTTTCTAACCAATTTTCAAGGCAATTGAGCAAATAATGTGGCCTCGAGAGTGCCAACAAGGTATTTCTTTAATTTGACCTAGTGACCTAGTTTATGACCCACGATGACCCAATTTTGAACTCAATGAACTTGTTGCGCTTAGATGGGCAAACAAACTCAGAAGAGAATCACTACATACCAAATATCAAAGCTCTACGCCTTCCAGTTTTAAAGAAGAATTTTAAAGTTTTCCTTCTTTGTTCCTATGTTCGAACTTGTGACCCACGGGGCTGGGCCAGTTTTGACCCAGGGGCATCATATGAACAAACTTGGTAGAGGTCCACTACGAAATGCTACATACCAAATATCAAAGCTCTACACCTTCCCGTTTAAGAGAAAAAGAAATTTAAAGTTTTCCTTCTTTGTTCCTATCTTCGAACTTGTGACCCCCTGGGCGGGGCCAGTTTTGCGCTTAGATGGGCAAACAAACTCAGAAGAGAATCACTACATACCAAATATCAAAGCTCTACGCCTTCCAGTTTTAAAGAAGAATTTTAAAGTTTTCCTTCTTTGTTCCTATGTTCGAACTTGTGACCCACGGGGCTGGGCCAGTTTTGACCCAGGGGCATCATATGAACAAACTTGGTAGAGGTCCACTCTGAGATGCAACATACCAAATATCAAAGCTCCACACCTTTCGGTTTCAGAAAAGAAGAATTTTAAAGTTTTCCTTCTTTGTTCCTATGTTCGAACTTGTGACCCCAGGGGCTGGGCCAGTTTTGACACAAGCAGCATCCTTGGAACAAACTTGGTAGAAGTCCACTAGGAGATGCTACATACCAAATATCAAAGCTCTATGCCTTCCCATTTAAGAGAAAAAAAAATTTAAGTTTTCCTTCTTTGTTCCTATGTTTGAACTTGTGACCCCCGGGGCAGGGCCAGTTTTGACCCCAGGGGCATCATATGAACAAACTTGGTAGAGGTCCACTAGGAGATGCAACATACCAAATATCAAAGCTCCACACCTTTCGGTTTCAGAAAAGAAGAATTTTAAAGTTTTCCTTCTTTGTTACTATGCTCAAACTTGTGACCCCCGGGGTGGGGCCAGTTTTGACCCCAGGGGCATCATTTGAACAAACTTGGTAGAGGTCCACTAGGCAATGCTACATACCAAATATCAAAGCTCTACGCCTTCCAGTTTCAGAGAAGATGATTTTTAAAGTTTCCCCTCTTTGTTCCTATGTTCGAAATTGTGACCCCCGGGGCATGGCCAGTTTTGACTCCAAGGGCATCATATGAACAAACTTAGTAGAGGTCCACTAGGAGATGCTTCATGCCAAATATCAAAGCTCTATGCCTTCTAGTTTTACAGAAGAAGATTTTTAAAGTTTTCCTTCTTTGTTCCTATATTGGAAATTGTGACCCCCGGGGCGGGGCCAGTTTTGACCCCAGGGGCATCATATGAACAAACTTGGTAGAGGTCCACTAGGAGATGCTACATGCCAAATATCAAAGCTCTACGCCTTCAAGTTTCAGAGAAGAAGATTTTTAAAGTTTTCCTTCTTTGTTACTATGCACAAACTTGTGACCCCCTGGGTGGTGCCAGTTTTGACCCCAGGGGCATCATACGAACAAACTTGGTAGAGGTCTACTAGGCAATGCTACATACCAAATATCAAAGCTCTATGCCTTCTAGTTTTACAGAAGAAGATTTTTAAAGTTTTCCTTCTTTGTTCCTATATTGGAAATTGTGACCCCTGGGGCGGGGCCAGTTTTGACCCCAGGGGCATCATATGAACAAACTTGGTAGAGGTCCACTAGGAGATGCTACATGCCAAATATCAAAGCTCTACGCCTTCAAGTTTCAGAGAAGAAGATTTTTAAAGTTTTCCTTCTTTGTTACTATGCTCAAACTTGTGACCCCCGGGGTGGGGCCAGTTTTGACCCCAGGGGCATCATTTGAACAAACTTGGTAGAGGTCCACTAGGCAATGCTACATACCAAATATCAAAGCTCTACGCCTTCCAGTTTCAGAGAAGATGATTTTTAAAGTTTCCCCTCTTTGTTCCTATGTTCGAAATTGTGACCCCTGGGGCATGGCCAGTTTTGACTCCAAGGGCATCATATGAACAAACTTAGTAGAGGTCCACTAGGAGATGCTTCATGCCAAATATCAAAGCTCTATGCCTTCTAGTTTTACAGAAGAAGATTTTTAAAGTTTTCCTTCTTTGTTCCTATATTGGAAATTGTGACCCCCCGGGGCGGGGCCAGTTTTGACCCCAGGGGCATCATATGAACAAACTTGGTAGAGGTCCACTAGGAGATGCTACATGCCAAATATCAAAGCTCTACGCCTTCAAGTTTCAGAGAAGAAGATTTTTAAAGTTTTCCTTCTTTGTTACTATGCACAAACTTGTGACCCCCGGGGTGGGGCCAGTTTTGACCCCAGGGGCATCATACGAACAAACTTGGTAGAGGTCTACTAGGCAATGCTACATACCAAATATCAAAGCTCTACGCCTTTCAGTTTCAGAGAAGATGATTTTTAAAGTTTCCCCTCTTTGTTCCTATGTTTGAACTTGTGACCCCCGGGGCAGGGCCAGTTTTGACCCCAAGGGCATCATATGAACAAACTTGGTAGAGGTCCACTAGGAGATGCTTCATGCCAAATATCAAAGCTCTATGCCTTCTAGTTTTAGAGAAGAAGATTTTTAAAGTTTTCCTTCTTTGTTTCTATGTTGGAAATTGTGACCCCTGGGGCGGGGCCAGTTTTGACCCCAGGGGCATCATATGAACAAACTTGGTAGAGGTCCACTAGGAGATGCTACATGCCAAATATCAAAGCTCTACACCATCAAGTTTCAGAGAAGAAGATTTTTAAAGTTTTCCTTCTTTGTTACTATGCTCAAACTTGTGACCCCTGGGGCGGGGCCAGTTTTGACCCCAGGGGCATCAAATGAACAAACTTGGTAGAGGTCCACTAGGAGATGCTACATACCAAATATCAAAGCTCTGCACCTTCTAGTTTCAGAGAAGAAGATTTTCAAAGATTTTGCTTTTTTTCCCTTTTTGTTGCCATGGCAACTAGAGTTGTGGGTGGAATTCAATTCTTTGAACAATTTTGGTAGAGCTTCACCCAAGGAACATCCCTGCCAAGTTTCATCAAGATTGGCCCATTGGTTTAGGAGAAGAAGATGTTTAAAGAAATTGTTGACGGACAATGGAGGATGGACGACAGACGACGGACGATCACAATAGCTCACCTTTAGCACGTTGTGCTAAGGTGAGCTAAAAACAAACCTGCCACCTTAACCCTTTACCACACAATCCCAAAAGTAGAAAATACTAGTTACAAGCTGTCTGAACATGCCTTGGATTTTGACAAGTCAAAAATTTTGTTGTATGGTAAAGAGTTAAAAGGAAAGTTAATGTATACATACTTCAGATGATTCTGACGTTGTTGGCGGGTTACTGTCATATTCTTCAGCAACATCGCTACCTGAGTCAGGTGGTTTGAAATCCTCGTCTAGAAAATAACAAAACAGTAGCGTAATTTCAGTTCTTGACTCTTTACCTAAGTTTTAACGACCCGGAGATAATAAAGCTTTGAAACATTTTAAGAAATGGAGAAAATGCTGCTTACTAGCATTTTCTCCTTTACCTATTATGTTTTCCTCCATTTCAAGACAGGGATCATCAATTGAGCTACAAAGAATTTTTTGTCTGCAAATGCTTCCAAATTGGTCAACTCTGAAATTTAGTCTAACAGTAAAGCTTTAACTCTTAACCAAACAACAACATTTACAGACATGTCCAATTTGAAAGCATTTGCAGTCAACAAAATAAATATGACTCAAAAATTTAACATTGATTTAGGAGGGTAGAAAACATTGTAGGAAAAGAAGAAAATGCTGGTCACCAGCATTTTCTTCTTTTCCCACAATGTTTTCAAAAGCCTCTTTTACTAGGGTCGTTATAAGTCAGGATTGTTTGGTAAAGAGTTAAATGATCACTGTTGATTGATTGATTTATTGATTGTATGGTGTTTAACGCCGTTTTCAACATTATTTCAGTTATATCACAACAGCCAGTGCACCTATCCATGCTTTCCTGGAGATTCTTTGGCCAGTACTCTGCACAATATTCTTTCCAAGCCATTGGCTGCTTTCCCACATAACCATCGTCGAAACAATGGTCAGTGGTGAGAGAGGAATGAATCCTGTCGCAATGACTATCATCAATCCTTGGAAAAGAAATTGGCCAAGCTGGGGATTGAACCAGCGACCTCCTGTTCTCAAGTCCTGTACTAAATGATCACTGAAGGTCATCAACACTACCTTTGCCCTCTACAACCCAGTGTAAGACAAGGCTTCAAACTGAATCTGAGGATTCATAGTTATTTCAAAAGTCAAATGGTAAGTTTGAAGTTTCAAAGAAACAAGATTTGTTCAATATATTCACCATCATACCACTTTTTCTTTCCGACAGAGGATCAAGAAAAATTAGTCTCATAGTCTGCCTCCAAAATTTCACTTTTTATAACTTGTCGAAACTTTCACAGATTTTCTAGCTTTTGTTTTGAAAATTCTTAATTTTTTGCCGAGGCGATTTTGAACTAAATGGCCTTTTTTGGGACTTGCTCTGTCCTGACACACAAGCCCCTTTTCAAAGCCACGTTTTTCTGTCAAATTTGTAAATTTGTTAAATCAACTTTCATGGATGATCAACAATAAGTCAAATGATTAGACTTTCAAACACTATCAGTCTGAGACCCAAGGCTAAAAAGTTATGAGGAAAAGGTCTCATCTTTTTATAAACAACCTTTTTATGTACCAGATCTAAGATAATTTACTGCAGAACACGTCAATAAGAACAACTTCTTTTTTCCATTTAATCTTAGAGACATGTGAAAAATACTGAAAAATAACTGGGGCTATGTTTGGCATACAATTCAGTTGACAATTTGTCTTCTATATCAATATATTGTACACTGGTGCATGTGAGGAAAAAAAGATAGGGGGAGGACACCATCTTGATGAATGGAGTGCAACACATAAAAAGGGGCCTTCTGACAATTGCATAAAGTGTTGTCCTGGATTAGCCTGCACAGGCTAATCCGGGACAGCACTTTACAACTACATAAGATTTTTTCATACAGTAGACTTTTTGAGAAGTATCGTCTCGGATCAGTCACAGACTGCACAGGCTGATCTGGGACAACACACTTTTAGGCATATGTCCGAAGACCCCTTTTCGTGTGTTGCACGCCAAATGAGCTTTTGTACCTGATGAGTCACTGTCATCATCCATGTCATCACTGTCTCTGTCTTTCCCTTCGGCCTTCATTCTCTCCAGATAGGCATCGTGTGTTCCGTCTTCATCATCACTGCCAAGCATTGCGTCATAATCCACGTCACCCAACTAAAATGGATAAAGGAAAATACAAAATCAACTCTAAGAGCACCAAATAGACTTGACAGACATTTTCAGATCTAAAAGAGAATCCTATAAAATTGCAATTCCAAAGTTGCTTTTGTCCTAGATGTCTCAGCAAAGCTGACCAGAGTAGATCAAAGACTAGATGACATATTTTGTAAAGACTGATCATGATCTCTACTGGCCACAAATTTTGGCACAAAGGCAACTAGAATTGTGAAAGGTGCTTTAAATTTTTTCCACAAAATCCCAAGTTTTAAAGACCCTGGGGAAAAGCAGAAAGTGTGGTAACCAACCCTTTTTTTCCTTTCAGACAATATTCTCTACTCTTTCACAAACAATCAAATAATATTTTTGCCACATTTAACGTCTTCTGCAAATCTTGAAAGTCCCTAAGTTTGTCATAGAAAAAGACAATGGCTTTTCGTGCAGTCTGATCTTATATCTATATGGTCTACTTCCTTAGGCAAGTCTATCCCGAAAAAACCTTTCTGAAATTCAGTTGGTTGTATTTTCAGCCACCAAGAGGTAGATTTGGTATATTTGGTGCTGAGCTACAACATTTTCTACTCTATCAAAGACAAATACCATCATTTGAGTCATTGTTTATCTGCGAATGCTTTCAATTTGGTCAAGACTAAAATTTTGTTGTTTAGTAAAGAGTTTAAAGTAATTTCTCCTTAAGCTGCAATGTTTTAAAATTTGTCCAGTGCAAACAAAGAAGTTGTCTGACAAAAAAAAAGAAAACCATGTAACCTTCTTCCAGGATTGAGAAATAAATAGTAGGAGAAGTTACCTTTTTGCCTCCGATATTTTTCATTCTCAAATTCTTGTTCTTAGCAAATTCAAACAATTTTCCATATTCATCCCTGCAAAAGAAAATTTAACAAATAATAAGAGAAAACCTAAGAAAATTTGTTGTAACAATATTAACTCTTTATCAGATGACAAAATTTTAGCCTTGTCCAAATTGAAAGCATTTGCAGGCAACAATTTCAATGTGGCTCAAATGGTACAAATTTTCTTTGAAAGGGTAGAAAACATTGTGGGAAAAGGAGAAAATGCTGGTTACAAGCATTTTCTTCTTTTCCCACAATGTTTTCAAAAGGCTTCTTTCCCAGGGGCGTTAAAAAGTGGCATAGTGTGGTAAAGGGTTACTAAAGTTATTAAGGTATAACAGTTCAAATATTCATGTTTCCTAAATCCTATTAACTTTGATTTAATATAATGTGTAACATATTAATAAAATGTTCATGATATTTCTCTCATTTTAAAAATCTTAATAACTTGTCATTGTACTATGTAAAGCTTAATACTAAAAAAAATACCCACACTCATTACTTTAATACACACTGTCACAATGAAATCTGCCATCGACTGAGTTTGACATGTATCAAAATCTGGCAGCTTTAGTAGAATACATGACCAGAATATCTTCCTGTTATTTAACCCTTTCCCAAACAAGCCCTGGTTTTCACGTGTCTGCAGTACAAGTCTTCTGAAAATACTGTGGGAAAAGGAGAAATTGCTTGTAACGAGCAATTTCTCCTTTTCCCACAGTGTTTTCTACCCTTTTTGATAACTTTCTGCCATTTTCATCGAATTTAAAATTGTCGTCTGCAAACTCTTTCAATTTGGACCAGTCCAAAATTTGTTGTTTGGGAAAGGGTTAACTCTTCACCAAACAACCATGTATTTTAACAATCCTGACAAAGATGGCATTTGAAATAATGTAATGATTAGGAGAAAACAGTGGTATCCACCATTTTCTCCTTTTTCCACAATGTCTCCTTCATTATCAAAGACAAAAGCGCACATTTGAGCAACATTTAACTTGTTATCTGCAAATGCTTTCAGTTTGTACAAGCCTACAATTTTGTCTTCTAATTATATCTGTTAAACACCAACTTTTCTGTTACAAAATTAATCCACAAAAACACCCAGTCCTTTACCTCCTGAACAATTCTGGACTTGTCCAGTTTGAAAGCTTTGACAACTACAAATTCATCTGCCTTGAATAATGATAACTATCTCACAAAGTACCAAGAACAGTTCTAAAAACAAGAGTATTGCATGCTCTTGCGAAAGCAACGCAGCAGGTATTTTTTTAAAGAAAAACTATAAGTTGAAAAAAGGGCATATCTGTGTTAAAAATGAGTTGAAATTTACTTGGTCTCTTGGTATAGGGTCCCTGTTTCATAGTAAGCAAGTGCTCAAGTTTGAAGTAAACGTCTTTAGTAATAATAGAGATATGACAAGATGTCAAAGGTTTCACACAACAACAAAGAGGATTATGATGACAGGGCTATGACTATACCTCAACTTTTTCTTTGGGAAAAAAAAAAAAGGTATGATTTTTTTTGCAGACTTACTTCTCAATACTTGAAAAAGTGTAAACAGTTCCTGCTTTGGTCTCCACATCAAAATCAAATGACCTTGTACTTCCAGCACTGCGGGCAAAGTTGACAGCCGCCAGTTCATCGAACCGAATATGCACAGGCGGCTTATGAACAAATATGAATCCTCTTTCAAGAGGATAGAGCAGGCCTGTGGCCGCCTTGTAGGAGCAGCTTATAGCTGGTGTACCAGAGTTCCTGAAATCATTCAAAATAGATAATTTATTAATTCTTCATTCATTAAAACAGGTGCCAGTTAATTCATACTTGTTGTTAAATAGGTACCCTGATCTATCAACTATCAACTAGAAATACATCAATATGACACAGGTTACCCTGCTTTAGACAACAGTGAAGTAGAAAAAGTGTCACAACTCCTATTACAACATTTTGCCCCAAATCAAACTTAACCTATCACAGAAATCTAATACACTAATCTTTTCCTAAGATAACCAATTGAAACAGCACTGAAATTGAAGTTGAAAAAGGACCATGATTTGGATACTGAAGTTGAAAATGGACTATGAATTGCATCATTGTCAATGAGAATTTATCAAAAATTGAACTTGACCTGTATTATATGCTAATATACCTTTGTGTCAAAAGTAAATCCAATAAACTATATTTTCCAAATTAAAGAACCATAAACAATATTTTTCAAAGACTGAAGTAGGAAAAAAGACCATAATTCCTCCCACACTGATAGGTGGGCCTAATCCAAATTTTTTTTTTTGATCTGCCTTTAATGATAATAAACCTGTGTATAAAACAATACCTCTGATCACTATAAATCTGTGTAAAAAATATCATTCTAATACAATGCTTTTTCCAAAAGATATCTTTCTGAAACCAGAATTCTTCAAAAACTGGCAAAGAACTTCCATAACTCAAGCTTGATGGACATCTAATGACTACATACACGAAGATAAAATTTTAATTACCTACACTGATGTATTCATTTGAATTTGAAAGGAAACTACTTTTTCATACATACTGAAAAAGCTGATGCTATCATTTATGCACCTCCCTTTGAAAGCACCTACCCTAGAAAACTGCCTGGTACTGTGATTTTTCTGTTAGTGACAGCTTTGAATACTTTACTAATTATTTCAAACTCTGGGCCTTTCATCTCCTTCTGTAACTTGCCCTCATATCTCTCCTCTAGCTCACTGAAGTAAGAAGAAAATATAGGAGCCATGCTCTGGCAAAAGGGGACTTCATGCATGTCCATGATGCATGACACAAAGCATGTCATCACATGACCACAGATCTATAAAGTCCATTTTGGCTAAGAAGTGACTTAATCATGAGGTAAACTGTTCTTGCACATGCAGAAAATTGACCAACAGCAAAAAGTTTTGACCCAGGTCAGCCTACACAGACTGCGCAGCTTGACCTGTGTCAATACTTCTTGCAGATGCATTATGCCCCCTTTTCACAGAGCATGGCTCATATCATGAATCATAAGTCTGCAGCACAAGTTGTGTTTCGGTAGAATGTTTTACACTGTTTCCAACAGGATTTCAGTCATATCTCAGCAATGGCTTATTCCAAGTTTTCAACAAATACTCGGCCAAAACTCTGCTATGCCTTGCCCAAGCACAGTCCCTTATGACCAGAGCTGGGAGTGTGAACTGAACGATTATCCCCTGATAACAAAGCTTAGGCCTTAATAAACTCTTCATCAAATGTCAAAATATTTTAGGCTCATCTGCATTGAAAGTGTTTGCAGACTAAATATAACATGTGACCAATCTAATGCGACTTGCATTTGAAAGGATGTGTAACACTTTGGGAAAAGGAGAAAATGCTGATCACAACAATAAGCTTTTCCAAGAATATTTTCAAAAGCCCTCTGCATTTGGGTTGTAAGAACACTGGAAAAACTTTGGTAAAGGGGTTAAGATTCAAGTAGAACAAAAATTGCAATAACTTAAAAAAGTCCTTTACCAAAGTAAAAAAATGCCACTGAAAGGTTGATCCCTGTCAATATTGACTTCAACAAATATTTGAGCTATGCTCTAAAAAAAGGGGGCTTAATGCATTTGAAACAAATAGCAGCCCAGTTCAGCTTAGTATCATGCATCATAGAGATGCATTAAACCCCCTTTAACAAGATGGCTCATTTGTTAGTCTCAGACTCTGCAGATCAATTCTTTAACCCTTTCCCAAACAAGCCCTGGTTTTCATGTGTCTGCAGTACAAGTCTTTTGAAAACAATGTGGGAAAAGGAGAAATTGCTCGTAACGAGCAATTTCTCTTTTCCCACAGTGTTTTCTACCCTTTTTGATAACTTTCTGCCATTTTCATCAAATTTAAAATTGTCGTCTGCAAACTCTTTCAATTTGGACCAGTCCAAAATTTGTCGTTTGGGAAAGGGTTAACAGAAGACAAAATTTTGGATAGGTCCAAATTTAAAGTATGTGCAGACCTCCAATTAACTGCTCAAATTGTGACAGTTGCCTCTGGCGTCCAACATTTTCTCCTTTTGCCACAACGTTTTCAAACACCATCTTCATCAGGCTTGTTGAAACTTGGGACTATTTGGTAAGGAGTTAACTATTTACATAATGAGAAAATTTTATGCTTATCGAAATTGAAAGCTTCTGCATACTAAATATCAAATGTGACTCAAATGATTAGACCATCTCTTGGAAGGGGAGAAAACATTTTGGAAAAAGGAGAAAATGCAGGTCACCAGCATTTTCTCCTTTTTCGACAATGTTTTCAAAAGCTCTTCTTCTTTATGGTCGTTAAAAGTCTGGATTGTGTGGTAAAGGGCCTTCATGAAGTATGAACAAGTCACTTCTATCCGAAATAAAAGCACAAATGATGACTTACTCTCCCAGGCCACAGGGTATAACTTTTTCATCATCATCTTTGTTGAACAAAAGAATCAGAAAATGGTATCTGGTCTGCCCCTGCTTAATGGGAGGATCTAAGCTCACCTAGAATTAAAAGTAACAGATGAACAGTGGGTTTTCATTCTTTCTTTAACCCTTTCCCAAACAAGCCCTGGTTTTCACGTGTCTGCAGTACAAGTCTTTCGAAAACACTGTGGAAAAAGGAGAAATTGCTCGTAACGAGCAATTTCTCCTTTTACCAGTGTTTTCTACCCTTTTTGGGTCCTTTCTGCCATTTTCATCAAATTTAAAATTGTCGTCTGCAAGCTCTTTCAATTTGGACCAGTCCAAAATTTGTCGTTTGGGAAAGGGTTAAAGTTTGGACCTTGTGGGAGATTGGCTCATTATTGACTGGTTTGTTACATAAACTAATTAAAGTCAAATAAATATACATAGTAAAATTAGTGTTGCACCCCCTGTGTTTTTAACGTGTTTAATTTTCTGGCGTGAATGCTATGAAATGGGTTTGAAATTAGAATCTGGCAATTGTATACAAGAACAAACAAGTCTGTTGTCTCTGAAATGGAATGAACTGAGGTATCCCTTAACCTCATGGCAGCAGCTACTGATCGTGCTGTTTCAACCTCTCGTGAGAGGTGCGAGACAAGAACTGCAAGCTGTTTTGCATTCCCCGGGCGGAAGTACGCAATATTGCCTGATTTTGTGTGTCCATTCTCTGCAGGTCACTTTCAACCTGTCGTAAGTTTTGTTCCGACATTAAATTCCCTGTTTTAACCAAACTTAAACGCTTCTCGTTTTTCTTTAATTTGAAAGCAACATCTAGGCAAAAGATTTCCACTTACCATGAGGTCAAGGGATACCTCAGTTCAGTTCATTTATGGGCAAAAGACGAGTCTGTTGGTGTAGGCAGCAGCCAAATTCTAATTTCGACCCAATTTTATCTCATTCACGTCAGAAAATCAAACCCGGTAAAAAACACAGGGGGTGCAACACTAATTTTACTATGTATATATTCAAATCATCATCAACCTGATCATTTGTATTTTGAGTTCCAATTCATTTTCCAAAAGTTGAACAGTTCTGATAAGTTTGATGTTACTTGGACTCGGAAAACTTAAACTAAAAGTCTACTTACTCCAAAGAAACTTCATGTACTTTAATCACCGACAACAAGATGAATTATTAAGTCTTATATTCAGTTAATCAATGCTTGACTTTTGTAAAGTAATTGTTGATAATTACCACAAAAAATATTTGTCGTCCATCTTTGTGGGGGAGAAGAAACAATCGTAAGACAGAGCTGTAGGGAACTTTGTAATCAAAAGTTTTCCCATGAAGCTGCAGGAAAGTTGTGTACATCTTAATGTCATAGCGACCTCTGAAATGAAACAGAACATCTTTGTTTATTTATTTACAACTATGATGTTTAACAATTTTTTTCAAAATTATTTCAGTAATACTGCAGCAGCCAGTGCACCTGTCTCATCCTTCCAGCAGTTTCTCTAACCAGCACTTTGCACAGCCATCTTCAGCCATTAGCTGCCTTCCCACATTAACTATGTTGAAACAATGATAAGCAGTGAGAGGGATGTATCCTGCCGCAATGAGTATCATCAACCCTCCAAAAGAAATTGGCCATGCTGGGAGATCGAACCAGCAATCCCATGGTTCAAGCCTGTATGTTACTGACTGAAGTATCGGGCTGTAAGATACCACATAATGTCGTTATGGTTTCCTTTCCACTGCATTAAAATCGTTTGAATTTCTTTAACTCTATACCTTTCGAAACAAATTTGCAGCGGACTACTACGAAAATCTTATTTAAACACTTTAAGAAACAATCCAGTGTTTTAAAAACCCATAGGAGGATGCTTTTTGGAGTCAATATTTCAATTAACATTTAAACTGTCATCTACATATGCTTTCATTATGAACAAGACTACAAAGTTGTCCGCTTATGAATCATTAACCCTTATGGCATTGACCCCAGAGTTAATAGCCTATGCAGTGAAGATAAGATTAGACTGAACAGAATGTGCAGTCTAATCTCAGATCTACACTGACCACTTCTTTGCCAGACATTCAGACAAAAACAGCCTTAAAATTACAATGCAACATAGGAGGATGCTTTTTCGGTCAATATTTAAATTAACATTTAACTGTCTTCTACAAATGCTTTCATTATGAATAAGTCTGAAAAGTTGTCCGCTTATGAATCATTAACCCTTATGGCATTGAACCCAGAGTTAATAGCCTATGCAGTAAAGATCAAGATTAGACAGAATGTGCAGTCTGATCTCATATCTACACTGACTGCTTCTTTGTCAGACATTCAGACAAAAACAACCTTAAAATTACAATGCAACATATACATCTTTAGTGCTGACTGAGAATGTCTATTTCACATGAGCCATGCTCTGACAAAAGGAGGCTTAATGCATCTCTGTGACGCATAATACCAAGCAAGTCATTATATAGTTATGGATCCATAATAGCCACCTTTTTTAAAAAAAAAAAAAAAAACGACTGAATCATGAGGTAGACTGATCCTCGGACATACAGAAAATTGACCAATAGTGAAAAGTTTCGGCCCAGGTCAGCCTGCGTGGACTGCACAGGCTGACATGGGTCGATACTTTTCGTAGATGCATTAAGCCCGCTTTTCACAGAGCATGGCTCATTCATTTAGCACTACAGGGAATCAGATATTTCTGAGCAGAAATCTAACCTTGGTGTGAGGCACTGTATTTCTGAGAAAATACACACAGCATCTCCAGTGGCTTGAATTATGTCAGCGTTCTCGAGAACTTTACTGTGAAACTCCTGAAATAAAATACGGAGATCACACATTTGTAAAACTGTAAATACAGAAAAACGCGTCTCAGTGACCACCTGTATTGAGCAAGCTGCCTGTATTGAGCAACCATACATTATATTTCCCAGAAAGTTAATTTTTTACCTGAACTAAACAAGCACCTGCCCTCTCGGGAGCTTGCTTAACTCCTTATCAAATGACACAATTTTAGACCAGTCCAAATTGAAAGCTTTTGCAGACTACAAAATAAATGTGACTCAAAAATTGAAATTTGTTTTAAGAAGAGTAGAAAACATTGGGGGAAAAGGAGAAAATGCTGGCTACCAGCATTTTCTCCTTTTCCTACAATGTTTTCAAAAGGCTTCTTCGTCAGGGTCGTTAAAAGTAGGGATTGTGTGGTAATGGGTTAACCCTGTATCACACAATTCAGAGTTTTAATGATGGTGAGAAAGAAGCCTTTTGAGAACATTGTTGGAAAAGGAGAAAATGCTCGTTACCAGCATTTTCTCCTTTTCCCACAATGTTTTCAAGAGGTAACCAGCATTTTCTCCTTTTCCCACAATGTTTTCTACCTTATCATATACAAATTTCATCATTTGAGCGACATGTAAATTGTCATCTGCAAATGCTTTCAATTTGGACAAGTCTACAATTTAGGCATGTGGTAAAGAGTTAATACCAGTAGGAATGCGGAATGCTACTCAATAGTTTGCACAACTCCAAACTGTGAGATAAAAAGTTAACTTGTTCGAAGAATAGTGGAATCAAAATTTACCTCCACGAAGTTTGTTTCCTGGTTGTTTGGATCCTGTGGGATATGAAATCTCAGTTCCATTAGAGAGACAGCTGCATCGTCATTTTGATGGAACTCTAGCGTTACTTCATTTTTGGTCCAGGTCGATTGGGAGACATTGTTCAAGGGGACTTCAAACGCCAGCCCATTGTCAATGGTGAAATTCAATCCATTACCTGCCAAACAGAGTTATATTGATATTACTTGCTACACATTCCTTTCTTTAAACCCTTTCCAAAATGACAAAAGTTTGGGCAAGCCCAAATTCAAAGCATTTGCAGATAACAAATTAAATGTAGCTCAAATGATGATTTCTGTCCGATGATTTCTGGGATCTAAGTTTCTGTTGTCTGGTAAAGGATTTGCATACCTTGAGTTAGTTTAACCCTTTCCCAAACGACAAATTTTGGACTGGTCCAAATTGAAAGAGTTTGCAGACGACAATTTTAAATTTGATGAAAATGGCAGAAAGGTCTCAAAACGGGTAGAAAACACTGTGGGAAAAGGAGAAATTGCTCGTTACGAGCAATTTCTCCTTTTCCCACAGTGTTTTCAAAAGACTTGTACTACAGACACGTGAAAACCAGGGCTTGTTTGGGAAAGGGTTAACAATATTTCACCTGGACAAATTCAGTTTTATCTAGTAGCCATATTGCTAGACAAATCAAACAAAACTTCATTTTAACTCTTTCACTTTACAATTAAATTTTGGACTTGTCCCACTGATAACATTTACAAATTTCAAATTAAATGTGATCTACATGATAAAATGTATTTTTGAAAGAGTACAAAACATTGAGGAAAGAAAGAGAATATAAAGCTTACCACATTTTCTATATTTCCCACAATATTTTTTGCACCAATTTTTTTCTCCAGGGTCGTTTAACCCTTTACCACACAATGACGCCTTTTAATGCCCCTGGGAAAGAAGCCTTTTGAAAACATTGTGGGAAAAGGAAAAAATGCTGGTAGCCAGCATTTTCTCCTTTTTCCACAGTGTTTTCTATTCTATCAGAGCAAAATTGCATCATTTGAGCCACATTGAAATTGTCATCTGCAAATGCTTTCAATTTGGACAAGGCTAACATTTTGTTGTCTGGTAAAGGGTTAAAATTGAGATTTTCTTATTACAAGTTTATCTCACATGAATGTCAAATTCTTTTCATTACTTGATATCATCTCAAGAATTATCCCTTTACCACACAATGGTGAGTTTTAAGACCCTGAGGAAGAAGCCTTTTGAAAACATTGTGGGGAAAGGATAAAAATGCTAGTATGACCAGCATTTTCTCCTTTTTAAACATTTTTTTAAAAAATCTATTCAAGGTCATTTACTAACATTTTAAAAACGTTTGAAATGTCATCTGTTAATTCTTCAATATGAAACTTAGCTGTGTAGTAAAGGGTTACAGGTTGAAATCTTTGGCTGACTGAAAGTAAAACAGGTAAAATCAAGATAAAACAATTATTGTAAAAGATTATGTAATTGAAAAAAGAAAGCACAAACCATCAAACTGGGTCTGACCCCAATTCCATCCCTTCACTGATAAATCAACTTTTTCCATTTTCATCTCAAAGTTTTTGGTCACAAATGTTCCAAGTTTCTCTTGGTCCTGTAAACAGAAGAGCAATCAGCTATGACCTATGCTCTGTTAAAAGGGGGCTTTATGCATCTGCAAAAAGTATTGACTCATGTCAGCCTGCGCAGTCTGCGCAGGCTGACATGGGTCAAAACTTTTTGCTATTTGTAAATTTTCTGCATATCTAAGGATCATTCTACCTCATCATGCAGTCGGTTGTTAGCCAAATGGATTCATTACATCTATAATCATGTAATGATCTACTTTGTATGATGCATCACGGAGATAAATTAAGCCCCCCTTTTGCCAGAGCATGGCTAGAATACATGTAGCATGATCAACCCATTACCATGTGATGAGCATGTAGAGAAGGATTTGGAAAACATTGTGGTTAAAGAATATTTTCTTGTTACAAGCCACTTTTCCTTTTCTCACAATGTATTCTATATTACTGAAAACATTTTTTCCCTTTCTGACAAGTATTTGAGCCATGCTCTGGTCAAAGGGGGCTTAACTCTTTACCAAACGAGAAAATTTTAGACTTGTCCAAATTGAAAGCAATTGCAGACGACAAAATCGATCTTACTGAAAAACTGAAATTTGTTTTGGGAAGGGTAGAAAAGGAGAAAATGCTGGTTACCAGCATTTTCTCCTTTTCCCACAATGTTTTCAAAAGGCATTTTCTTTACGGTTGTTAAAACTCCGGATTGTGTGGTAAAGGGTTAATGCATCTGCAAAAAGTATCGACTCAGGCCAGCCATTCCAAAGAAAGAAATCATCTTTCACAGCTAAATTTCATTTGTCCTCTGTAAATGCTTTCAGTTTAGCCCCAGCCAAAATTTTCTTGTTTGGTAAAAAGTTCTGCAAATGTATTCAATTTGGTCTAGTCCAAAATTTGGCCCTCAGGTAAAGAGCAAAACAAAACTTACACTCTCTTTAAACCCATCGTATCTGTGAATGTGTCCACTGTGCAATTTAAACTTTATGCAGTAACCCCGAGCCCGCTTCAACCACTGCACCTTGTCGATATCTGTCGACTGAAACTGGTCAACTTTGCCTGTCTTACTGTTTCGAAATACAACACTGTTACTCTGCAGCTTCAACCTGCCTGGATTCTGCAAAAGAAAAATTTCTATTACTCAAAATCTCATTGAAAAAATATACACCAGTAGAGCGTAAAATGTAGGTTCCTGCTCAAAATGTACCTTTTAGAGTGTGTGAGACCCCAAAATGCACTCAGTGACCCTAAAAGTGCAGACAGTGCTGAAAGTTACAACAAACATGTCCGGATTTTATGGTCTTTTAGTTGCATTGGCTGCTTTAGAAATATATAACCTTTATACATTTTATATATTTTAGCAAAAGGCTGCTGGGGTCACTGGCTGCATTTCGGTCCTGAACCTACATTTTATACTCTACTTACAGCCATAGGCAAAAATACATGTACATGTAAAATGCTTTTGCAGACAGCACAGATCAAGATCAGACTGCACGGGTGTGCACTTTGACCATGGTCTAGTAGTTTATCGTCTGCTTAGTAAGTCAAGCCTTTAGCCCTTTACCTGTTGTTAAAACCCTGGGAACAAAGCCTTTTGAAAAAAAATTGTGGGAAAAGGAGAAAATGCTGGTAACTATTTTCTTCTTTTCCTCCAATGTTTTCTGTCCTTTTATTTACAAATTCGTATTTTGAGTAATATTTAATTTGTTGTCTGCTAAGGAGATCTCTTGACGAAACTCACCCTTAAAACTCTCATAAAATCAGCTGGGATTCAATCTGAGTTTCTTAAAGTACTACCCCTATTCAACATCTGGGGACTTACGATCTAAGTTTTGCATTTTGCTACAATTTGCATAGCTAAGTTTGAACGGAAGTTTTTGCGTAGCTCTAAATATAAAAAATATCTTATGTATGCAAGAACACAGGCAGAAAAAATGGAACTATTTTGTGTGCTGCATTGTTAACCCTTTACCGCACAATGCCCCCTTTTAACGACCCTGTGAAAGAGGTCTTTTGAAAACATTGTGGGAAAAGGAGAAAAAGCTGGTAACCAGCATTTTCTCCTTTTCTCACAATGTTTTCTACCCTATCAATGAAAAATTTTACACCATCTGAGCGACACTGAAATTGTTGTCTGCAAATGCTTTCAATTTGGACAAGGCTAAAATTTCGTCATCTGGTAAAGGTTTGAATAGCAAAATTTTGTATAAAACATCAGAATAATCCTCGAAGCTACCCCTTAATAATCATTTAACTCAATTTTTGACCAATTATTTTTTCATCACACAAACATGTTCCATATTTGACGGAAGCGGTTGATACACAAGATGACATAAAGCGTCAGAAATGCAGCATAAACACACTTAAATTTTACCACATTTCCCTTCTGAGTGAATAGTATGTGCTGTTTACCTAGATAACAAGTAGACAGGACCTACTGTTTCTGCCTTTGCTTAAGAGTTATGGAAATATTTACCAATACAAATTCACAAAGTTATGAAGGATTAGTAAACCAGATTTACAAATTTCATAAATCTGAATGTAGGCATAAAGTTACCATAATTCTTAGGCAAAAACTTAAAAGAATTGTTTGTGAAATGGTCCTCTGGGCTACTGGTTCCATACATGCATGCTTAACAAAGGTCTACCCGTAACAAAACAAAGATATTACAAAGTATAGGCTTAGCAGTAAATAGAAAATCCTTACCAAGGCACCCCTCACTTCTTGCATAACATCTGGATATTCTTGAAAATCACTCATCTTGTAACAGCTGATTTCAATCTGGAGGAAAGGGAAAACTTTTCGACTATTAAGCACTTGAGAAGTACATGTACAGGCTCCAAAAACAGCCATACCAGCATTTTCAAATGTAAATGCTTTCAAAAGCCTACTTCCTCTGGGTTACTTGAACTTGGGTCCTTTGGTAAAGGACCCCCATGCTTTCAAAAAATGTGGGGGGATTTTCAAATGAGTGGGGACTCATACCACCAAGTAACTAAGACATCAAATTTGTTAAATTATTTATTATTAAATCATTTATTTACTTTCTTTTTTGCAGTAATGAATGTGCTTTTTAGGCCAGGATTCAAACAATCCAAGCAAATCATTTTACCCTTGTCATTCTTTAGTAACCATGACCAGTATTTGAGCCACAATTGCTTAAATGTGTGTTGCTTATGGTCTGACAAGGGTCCCTTGTCTGTCTAAATACAGAGCTCCAGATAAGAGGGAGTGATAGCATTCTAAATCCATTATTTCTCTTCCAAACCCTATGTTGTGGGTACTCATTAGAATCGTCTCGAAGAGACGATTCTAATGAGTAGCTTTTCGAGACGATTCTAATGAGTAGCTGTAACATAGGGTTTAGTGGAGAATAATTAATATTTTCAAATTTGAAATCAATATCACTCCCTCTGTCTGGAGCTCTGGTCAATAGGATTAATTTTGATCATGGCTTACTCAGCTTCCTCATCAGCTTTCTGGGATGAGGATGTGGTAGACAAAATGAAATAGTCACTTATTTTGTGTTTCAACAGTTCTGGATTGTAGAATGGTCTAGTATTAACAGTTTAAAATTTATATTACAGAAAACATAAATATTTTTCTCAGTGTTGCATCTAGGATTTTGAGGTACAATTAGGCCCCTTTCTGAAAAGGGGGTTGGGACGGGAAGGAAAAAACAGCATAGCTAAAAGAACAAAATTCTATAAATTTTACTCCAATATTAACATGAAACTTGGAAAAAAGCCAACAGTGTTGTTTCATCATCATGTGAAGAATTGTAACTGGGTTATGGCCACTGTGTAAATTTCGCTATGAAAATATAGATATTTTAGAAGCAGTCAATGCTAACACTGTAGGTAGGCCCCTTTCGTGCATAAATAAAATTCAACCCTGATATGTTCACAAGAAACTCATTAACACTGTAATGTCGCTACAAATACAGCGTCCTTCTTCCTTATGATTTGTACCGATGTTGTGAACAAAAGATTGTTGTGAATGTGGTCAGGATTTTTGTTGTGCCATTTGGACTCGATGATTTTTATTTCGAAGGACAACTGCTAATAGTGGGGAATTCCTGCAATGCCAAGGCATAGATACAATACTGTTTTGTCATACTGTTACTATGGGCAAAGGAAAATGTATGTTTATTTTTCAGATTTGATACGAAATCAGAAAATCTGTCATAGATCAAACTACTTAAATAAAAAACAAGAAAGCTTAAAACAAATAATTATACATGTAATGTTGCATTAATTATCTATTTTTGTTATAAAAGATATTCAAATGATTCTCAATGCGACATTCACATTTTTCAATCGCAACTGATCTGAGGTATTTTAAATTTGGAGATCGCATTTTACACTGTTGCTTTTAACCCTTTACCACATGACAAAGTTTTGGACTTGTCCAAATTGAAAGCATTTGCAGATGACAAAATAAATGTGACTCAAAAATTGAAATTCGTTTTGGGAGGTTAGAAAACATTGTGGGAAAAGGAGAAAATGCTGGTTACCAGCATTTTCTCCTTTTCCCAAAATGTTTTCAAAAGGCATTTTCTTCAGGGTTGTTCAAACCTGTGGTTTTGTGGTAAAGAGTTAAATGCTCTGGTTCTCAAATTAACTATGAAGCAGGAAATCTGTCGATTCTGACAGACATATTTTTCTGGCATGAAAATCGTCTGACTCAAACATTATTGACAGAAGTTCTAACTAATGTTTACATGTCATATTGAATAGGCAAGTTATTCAATTCATTGATGCAGAGTAGCGCAATCAAAGTGCTGTGGGTTACCTATAATTGATTTTAGAATGTGGAGGCCTTGTACCACACAGTGTCAGAAAATGTGGGGGAATATATACAAAAGTGGAGGATTAAGGCAGTCCCACAGCCTAGATAAAACGTTGCATAACCATATCGGACCTTGTTAATGTATCGATCATGTCTGAAAATGTTCAGAAAAAAAAAAAGTCTCTTTCGCACTTTTCTTACGTTTGCCTATTTTCAAATGATCTATGGCTGGACTGTAAAAGTTCGAATTTGCATGGTAAAAGGGTAATCATGACACCTTTTCTTTTGTCTGTGGTAGATGTAGCAGCCTGTATTGGTTAAAAACACTGCTAAGTAAAAGCAAGATTTTGGCCGCAAGATGGCGGGAAAATAACAAAAAAACATACTCATGCAGTTGTAACAGATGAAGCAGATAGATTTTTAAATGTCATAAATTAGACTGATTTCGTGTGCGAAATGACGAAAAAAATACATCTAGAAGGATTACGGATGTAGGACAGGAATTAGGATTCCTAAACTACCTGATTTCGAGAAATGCGTAATGTTCGCAGAAAGTCGGTGTCATTAAGGTGCTTGCATACTTGTTTGTTTCCGTTTTATTTACGTTTCTTAATGTTACATTTGTTCAAGAAAATTTCCAGACAATTCGGCCTCAGGAAGATTCGGACCCAAAAACGTAGAAAAATCAGCCCAAGTTGCTTTATTGAATTATAAGCGAATGATTATCATAGTTGGAATGAAAAAGTAATACTGCTTTTTATCATGTAAAATTCATAATTATTACCACATATTGGTCGGTAACAATGAACATTAGCTTGTTTGTTCTTTTATTGAATTATTCAAAGGTATGTAGTTGTGGAGGGGCTCTTTTTGTTGAAAATTTGACTTAAATATTGAGAAGATACCGCACCTGGCTGTGTATTATTAATCGAATATTTTATGTGGATCTTTTTAAAAAATTATTGACATTGCCATTGACTTGACGTTGCATCATGCATTGCATGTATCTTCATTTATTTGTTTCATTTAACCTATAGAATATGGCTGTAGCTATCATTACCAAAAAAACCACAAAAAATATATATATGAAAAAAGTGAAAGAATGACGGCACTTGTCCCGAACCTTTTCAAACACCACTCATATTATATTTCCATTCTCCATTGATCAGGATGATAGTGTGACCGTCATGGCTATATAAAAATGAACTATTTACCGAAGGACAAAATTTAAGCCTTGTCTAAATTGAAAGCAATGGCAGACCACAAATAAAATGAAACTCAAAACATCAGTTTTTGCCTTTCACGATGTAGAAAAAATATGGGAAAAGGAGAAAATGTTGGTTACCAACTTTTTCCACTTTTCCCACAATGTTATCAAAAGCCCCAGGGTGGATTTTATGCTATAGCGTTAACTCCCAATTACTCATGCAAATGAAATAGGCTAAAAGCAAATGTTGGGGGGGCATGTGTTGTTATATGAGCCAAGGCTGAAACATTTCTATTTAGTTTGATGGAAGCCTCAGTCTGCTTGTCTGCCATAACTACACCAAACTAGGAGCTTTGCTGTATTTGTCAGGCTTGTCTTATGGATTTGCTCTTTGTTGCAAATATGCTGGGTGTAACATTCAGTGATACTGCTTCAATAAAAAATGCTGAAAAAGATTTATTGGATTGATCAGGGATCTTATATACACCTATCTCTCTATATTTATGATCCCTGGATTGATGAAATTCTTTATTAATGAGTTGAAGCCAATTATGTAATCAAATTATATCAGGCTACCTTTGACTCATATGTATTTGCCACATGTCCAGACGACACTGGCAGAGTCATTCAGCAAACCTTGGTGGATCCTGTGATCAAGTCCCTTGGCTGTATCAAGTAGCTTGATATGCACCTATATGGTACATGTCTTTGCCGGAAGAATGTCATTTTACCATTATGAAAAATTTAAGGCTCCTCTAAAAGAAAGGAAAAAAAAAAAATACAATTTTCTATCGGTATCTTTGTAAGAATATTTCTGTCGGCAAACAGTTTACACATTCAATTTTTAGCACAGTTTATCAATTCTGTTGGGAGCTTTCATTGACAGATTGATAGGTCTATATATGTGAAAAACTTCACCGTAGTTGTTGTTGCTAAGCGATTTACATGGACGCCGCCAAGTTTAGGATTATGTGATAGGTAGATCAAAATGGGAAGCTCCTTTATACGACGAGGTTAGATGTAGGTACGGAATCGGCCAAGTTGTGACAAGTGAGGCAGTCATACAGAAATTAACGTTAATTGTCATCTTATTCGATTAAAAAAAAACGCTCACTTTTTAGATCATTAAAAAACAAGTGGAGTTAAATTAAAACATCTGCCTGACCATGATGCTATGCGGATACCTTTAGATGATTTCGGTAATCCGGCAGCCTGTTATCGTGTAAGTTGGTGAGTAACGTCACTGTTATTATGTTTTAAAAATAAAAGCATTTTAAACCAATTAGAAAGTTTTTCCCATAAAAATTAATGCATTAACAATACAACAAGGAGAGTGACAATAATACTGAATTCTTTTTTTTTTTTACATGTACATATGAAGCTTGGGTGTATTTTTACCTGGACAACAGACAACTGTCACTCAATAGTAATGTGCAGCCAAACTCACAAACTGGAAAGGTGTGCTCACAGCCCAACAAAAGTTATTCAAACAGCCGTTATGAGTTTACTCCTTCGGCAAACAATCCTGTAATTTTACAAACCTTGAGAAGAAGGACTTGAAACCATTGTGGAAAAAGGAGAAAATGCTAGTAACAAGCATTTTCTCCTTTTCTTATAATGCTTTCGATCCAGTCATTCCAAAGACAAACCCTGTATTCGTAGTCACATTTGATTTGACCTCTGTAAATGTCCAGCCAACAAGATATGAGCCATGCTCTGTGAAAAGGGGGCTTAATGGACCTCTGTGATGCATGATACCAAACACGTCATCACATTATTATGGACTCATAAAATCCATTATATCTAACAACTGACTGTATCATAAGGTGGACAGGACGTTTGACAAACAGAAAATTTACCAGTATCGAAAAGATTCGGCCCAGGTCAGCTTGCGTAGACTGCGAAGGCTGACCTGGGTCAATACTTTACGCAGTTGTATTAAGTTCCCTTTTCACAGAGCATGGCTCATATATTTCTAGACGTGTACTAGTGGCTCAATGACTCGGCTCATTATCCTTGTGCAAGAAAACCTTTTTCAAGGTTGATGTTTGGTCACTTCTAGGATTATACTGCACAGCATAACTTTATACCATTTTTATCAGTGTCATACTGGTTGACAGATTCCTTCCTTTCCTAACAAGTAACATCGTCTTTTACCTCATCCTAGAAGCTTTTATGCCAATTATAAACTAGGGCACACGACACATTGGTTTTACATATGCTGCATCCATCATTTTCTTAGTCTGCATTGGCGTCTTCCCAAGCTGGATACAGAACTGTATTATTGTGTGACTTTTATGAAATCTTCAGACTTCATTTTCACAACAACGCTAGTCTTAGATTCATTTCAGGGTGAGCAAACAAGATATGTGATGTCAAAATTCTGCCCAAACAATGATGTAACATTACTTTGCTTGTCCACACCTTCCCTCAGAATTTAGTAGCATGAAATTGAATTAATAAGACACTAGTTTCTTGAAAGTTTATTCTGACTTTTGGTATACCCAGTAAACACATTATAGTGTTGCCATGCAACAGCTTAGTTTTTGTGTGGCTTTGATTTTGAAGATATAGTTTCATAATTTATCTGAATATATCAACCACTAGCAGTTTGATTGGGGAAAATTTCATCCAAATCAGACAGGAGATGACATTTCTAGAGCAAAAGTTTACATATATTTCTAGATCAACTGTGATATAGTTATACAGTATATGGCAGAAGATGAAATTGCCCTTTGTAAGCAATTTATCTTTGCCACAATTTTTTTGTCTAAAAAACAGAGATTTTTGAATACCAAGGAGATAATATGCATGTTGCCTGTAACATGTATTTTATTATTTATAATTTGTGACACTAAAATTTACAGTATGAAAGACCTTAAGTTGTTTATGTATTCATATATTAATACTTATAAAGAATGCACTGATTTCTGAATTTGTATTTAACGAAACTTATGACACATTGGTTAAGATGGTTTTGCAATATTGGGAGAAAGCAACTTTTTGTGAAGAATGTTTCTGGTAAAGGTTATTTTCACACAAAAAGGACATTTTGTACTGCAGTGACATGTGAAAAACAGCTAATGGGAGGGAGATAAAAAGAGATTGTTATAGGCAACACCTCCTTTTACTACAGTGTTTTTGGTAGATGTTTAACAAAGATGTAGCCAGGAATTTTTAAGCATTACACATGCCAAAGGCGAGTATTAGTGCTTGAATCTAGAGACGTCATTGCCATTCACGAACAGACACAAACAGATTATATGACGTAATAAGTTGTAGCGCTGTATATGTAAAATATGAGAAATTATAAATCCGGTCAGGTTTGCCTTTGAAATAATTCCATAAAAATAAAAGCATAAAAGTGTCATTATAAAAAAGTGTAAAAATTGGAAAATTAGGACATTTTGACCTATTTGCACAGGCATATGGTCTGTAATACTCTGGTGCTATGTCCTTGATTAATCTGTCTAGCACATGATAAAAGGTCAAGAGAAATGACCTAGCCTGATAATTACAAATACATGCCAAGCAATAAAAAAATTAATGTCTGATAATTTGTCTCTGCATGATTTGGTAAAACATGATAAAGATTATAATTATCGCTTTGTGTGTGATAATTATATTAACCCTTTACTTCACAACGCCTCCTTTTAATGACCCTGGGAAAGAAGCCTTTTGAAAACATTGTGGGAATAGGAGAAAATGCTGGTAACCAGCATTTTCTCCTATTCCCACAATGTTTTCTACCCTATCAAAGAAAAACTGCACCATTTGAGCCGCACTGAAATCGTCGTCGGCAAATGCTTTGATATTGGACAAGGCTAAAATTTTGTCATCTGGTAAAGGGTTAATGAACGAACGAATCATTTTATTGACAAAACCTTTGCACTTTTATAGTCATTACAAACGTGAACGTAAACAATGTATTGTCAACGTGATGTAGCTGAAAAAAAGTAAATATATAAGGAAATAGCTTATTGTTGCCTAATAGGACGTTTTTTTTTTTGTTTAAAGTTTGAATGATAAAGAAATCAAGTCAAAGATATGGAAAAATTTGAGAGAGGGAAAAAAAGAAAACTTTGTTGGAGGATCAGCCAAACATAGTGAAAAACTGTTGGCAGCCCTGAAAAACATTGCTGAGGAAAATAATAGTGATGTCTAGACAATTATGTCTGCCTCTGATTTGATGGACTAAAATGTGAACAAAAGTTTGATCATCACTAACCCTTAGAGTGCTGGATAAACCCAATAACTCCTTACCAAACGACAAAACTGTGTACTCAACCAAATTGAAAGCATTTGCAGAGGACACCTTAGATGTAGCTTAACACTTTCACCAAACGACAAAATTTTAGACTAGTCCAAATTGAAAGCATTTGCAGACGACAAATTGAATGTGACTTAAAACTGAAAATTTGTTATGGGATGGGTAGAAAACATTGTGGGAAAAGGAGAAAATGCTGGTTACCAGCATTTTCTCCTTTTCCCACAATGTTTTCAAAAGTCTTCCTTTTTAGAGTTGTTAAAAGTCAGGATTGTGTGGTAAAGAGTTACCTGATGATTTCTGTCTTTGACAGGGTTGAAAAGATTGTGGAAAAAGGAGAAAATGCTGGTTCCAGCATTTTCTCCTTTTTCCATACTGTTTTCAAAACCCTTTTTTTCGGAGTTGTCAAAACTCGAGATTGTGTAGTATAGACACTATCGGTCAAGAAATAAGACTGAAATTGCAATTTTGTGGTCACTTTTATCTAAAGCTTTAACTCTTTACCAAATTTGCAGACTGGTCCAAATTGAAAGCATTTGCAGACGACAAATTAAATATGTCTCAAATGATTTGATTTGTTTCTGAAAGGTTAGAAAACATTGTAGAAAAAGGAGAAAATGCTGGGAACCAGCATTTTCTCCTTTTTCCACAATGGTTTCACAAGTCAAATTTCCAAGGGCCGTTAAAACTCGGGATTGTGTGGTAATGGGTTAAGTAAATTTTGCATTGCAGATTATGATCAGGCTGGATGTTTTTAGTGAATGTCAGGTCTTGGTCTTCTCCGGCCACAAATGCAACTGTAGTTGTGAAAGGTGCTTTAGATATGGGTTAACCCTTTAAGCCCCTCTCACAACTCAAGTTGCCCTTGCGGCCGGTGTAAATCAAGATCAGACTACAGAATCTTTGATCTACACTGTCTCCTTTGTTGAGACATTCTGGACAAGTGCAACATTTAAAATGCACTAATAACTGAATTAAGTCCCAGTTCTTGAATGAAAATGCTGGATGGGTTTATTTGGCCTTCCAAATGTGAAGATAGTGATATTATTTTCACAGAATGATGTTAAATTTCTGTTAAAGCTGCCATTTTTTTTCATTTTTGCATTTGTAGGGTTAAAATATTATTTGAATATAGTTGTGTAAAGTTTAAATTAATCAGAGAAGGGTGAATTATAAGAGATCTATTCAGATAAAATTTAACCTATAAATGTATATGCATTGTGTGTGTGGACATGAGTTTAATCTGAACGATAACAATACAGACAAAATTTATACATAATGTATGAGCTGGACTCTCGCAAAAGGGGGTTAAACTCTGTTACCACACAATCCCAAGTTTTACCGACCCTGAGGAAGAGGCCTTTTGAAAACAATGGTGGGAAAAGGAGAAGATGCAGGTAACCAGCATTTTCTCCGTTTTCCACAATTTTTCTCATACCTATCAAAGACAAATTCCATTACTTGAGCCACATTCAAATTTTTATCTGCAAATGCTTTCAATTTGGACAAGTGTAAAATTTTGTTGTTAGGTAAAGAGTTAAAGGGGCATGTATTTAGTTTTTATGCTGTAAATCAAAATTTCTTGTGAAACAGCAATCATACAACTAGATGTATTTTCTTTGCAAGTGCATGAACTGTTGGTACATTCAGTAAAAAGATGCAATTTTGGGCGTATAAATAACAGGGTAGTCATTTTGCATTTGGTAACTCTGTCTATTTTTATCATATCCGATATGATGTCATCATGCTGATTTGAATGTTAATCCTTGCAATCGACAAAAACAAGTTTTAAAAACAAAATCGACAGGTGTATGATTTTCCAGGTACATGTAATTATTTCTAATGGGGCACTGAAATATTACCGTCTAAATCAAGAAAACAGTGTTGGAGATTAAAGTAGGCTGTAAATTCTGAAAAAGAGAACCTTCTGTTACTTGGAGATAAAGTTATCTACTCATATTTGTTGGTAATCATTATATCTGATTCGATCTGTTTTCTACGGAAAAAATCAGTAAGGACCCCTCTGTCATTCATATGGATATATTTCCCTTTAGGCGTCCCATACCAGTTTCCAGCTATCAAAGTTTAAACAATGACTTTTCAAAGCAAAAATAGATGACACACATAAAATAAGCTTAAAAAAATCTTTTTAAACCAGCATTTGAAGGAGACACCCAAACCGTTACGATAAAATGGCTAGAGAAGGAATGCGATAAGTCGCCAATGAACTTTTGTCCGTATTGATAGGTATTTTTCTGTCACTAGATTGGTAGTGACGGCTCAAAACACCAGTGTGATGTTATTTGTTTTTGTGATTGTATGATGTCACAGATATGAAAATATCACCCGTGAACACAGATGGCGAAATTTGATTACTGGCAAAATCGCTTACAGTGCTGTACTTTTTGTGATGCGATAAAACTCCTTTTCACAGAGCATGGCTCATAATTATGTTTGATGAATATGACTATTCCCTAAATCCTTTACCCTGTGTTAACCCTTTACCAGACGACAAAATTTTGGACTGGCCGAAATTCAAAGCATTTGCAGACGACAGATTAAATGTGGCTCAAATGATAGGATTAGTCTCTGAAAGGTTAAAAAACATTGCAGGAAAAGGAGAAAATGCTGGTTACCAGCGTTTTCTCCATTTCCCATGATGTTTTCAAAAGTCTAATTTCCTAGAGGCGTTAAAACTCTTCACTGTGTGGTTAAGAGTTAACATCCCAGGGTTTTGAAAACATTGTGGACACTAACATTGTTTCTTTTTTCCAGAATGTTTTCTACCTTGTCAAAAGTTCTTCTAAGTTAACCTTTGCAATTTTATTATGGGAAGGGGGGAAAGCGGTAACAGGTTAATAAACAAACCAGATGTTTTACTCTTTACCACATAATCTTGAGTTTTAACAACCTGAAGAAGAAGGCTTTTGAAAATATTGTGAGAAAAGAAGAAAATGCAGGTAACCAGGATTTTCTTCTTTTCCCACAATGTTTTCAAAGATCTCAGATACTGTCGTTTGTGCCCCACTTCATTTGTTGTCACGAAAATGCTTTCAAATTTGACTGGTCCAAAATTTTGTTGTGTGGTAAGGAGTTAACCCTTTCCCAAACGACAAATTTTAGACTGGTCCAAATTGAAAGAGTTTGCAGACAACAATTTTAAATTTGATGAAAATGGCAGAAAGGTCTCAAAAAGGGTAGAAAACACTGTGGTAAAAGGAGAAATTGCTCGTTATGAGCAATTTCTCCTTTTCCCAGTGTTTTCAAAAGACTTGTACTGCAGACACGTGAAAACCAGGGCTTGTTTGGGAAAGGGTTAACAACCTTGAGGAATAAAGCTTTTGAAAACACTGTAGGAAAAGGAGAAAATGCTGCTAAACCAGCTTTTTCTCCTTTTCCCACAATGCTTTGTTACCCTTCAATGACAAATCTCAACATTTGAGCCGTATTTCTTGTGTCGTCTGCAAATGCTTTCATTGCGGATGAGCCTAAAATTTTGCCATGTGATAACAGGTTAATGTGATGATTTACGATGGCTATTATGACAGGGTTATGATGAGCTTAATATCAGTCCATGTGAGAAATAGATAATTTATTGCCATGCCAAATACATTTGAGCCATTTTCTGTGAAAAGGGAGCTTAATGCATCTGCAAAAAGTATCGACTCAGGTCAGCCTGCGCAGTCCACGCAGGATGGATACTTTGCAGATGCATTTATCTCCCTTTTCACAGAGCGTGGTGCAACTATATTTGGCATTGAAAGATTAACTCCTTTAATAGGTCAAAATTTTGCATGTGACATGTATGTTACAGTGTTGATCCTTTACTAAACAATCTGTTTAGGCTGACCTAGGCCAGAACTTAGCTATTTGTCAATTTTCGGCATGTCCAAAGACCAGTTTACCTCATGTTTCAGTCAATTGTTAGACAAAATGGACTTTACAGACCCGTAATAATATGTGATGACTTGCTTGGTGTCATGCATCATAGAGATGCATTAACCCTTTCCCAAACAAGCCCAGGTTTTCACGTGTCTGCAGTACAAGTCTTTTGAAAACATTGTGGGAAAAGGAGAAATTGCTCATAACGAGCAATTTCTCCTTTTCCCACAGTGTTTTCTACCCTTTTTGAGACCTTTCTGCCATTTTAATCAAATTTAAAATTGTCGTCTGCAAACTCTTTCAATTTGGACCAGTCCAAAATTTGTCGTTTGGGAAAGGGTTAAGCCTCCTTTTGCCAAAGCATTGTTCAGATTTTATAACCTTTTACCATATGACAAAAATTTTAGTCTTAATATCGAAATTCAAAGCAGAAACTGTTACACAGAACAAATTAATCCTGTACCAAATAACAAAATTTCAGACATTTCCTTATTGGAAACGTTTTGGGATCACTTGTAATCAAAAGTGACTCAAATGATAGGATTTGTGTTTGAAAGAGTTGAGAACTTGAGAACATTACGGGAAATGGAGAAAATGCTGGTAACTAGCATTTTCTCCTCTTCCCACAGTGTTCTCAAAAGCCTCCTTTCTCAAGATCATTAAAATGCGGGAACGTTTTATGAGGGGTTGGTTGTCTCTCATAGCTACATGTAGGTGCATTACTGCATTGCATGATTTACTCTTTACCACACAGTTCGGAGTTTAAACGACCCTGAGAAAGAGGCCTTTAGAAAACATTGTGAGAAAAGGAGAAAATGTTGGTAAACAGCATTTTCTCCTTTTCCCACAATGTTTTCTGTTCTTTTACAAACAAGTCTCACCATATGAGCCACATTTAATTTGTTTTGTCTTCAAATGCTTTCAGTTTGTCAAGCGTAAAATTTTGTCTCGTGGTAAAGGGTTAAATGAGCACGGTTTTCCTCAACATGTACGTGCATATATTATGTGTACCTAGTTGAGGGAAAGTAACAGCAAGCAAAAGAAATAAATACCGTGCTGAATTTCACCAAACCCAAATTCTTGAGACCTTTACCAGACTACAAAATTTTGGAACTTGCACATTTTGAGAGCATTTTCAGCGGACCAAATTAGATGTGGCCCGAACGATGGCATTTGCCTTACAGAGGGTAGAAAACGTAATTGAAAATGGAGAAAATGCTTATTACCAGTATTTTCTGCATTTTCCATGGTGCTTTCAAGGCCTTTTTCTGTTAGTACCTTAAAACATGGATTGTTTAACCCTTTCCCAATCGACAAATTTTGGACTGGTCCAAATTGAAAGAGTTTGCAGACAACAGTTTTAAATGTGATGAAAATGGCAGAAAGTTCTCAAAAAGGGTAGAAAACACTGTGGGAAAAGGAGAAATTGCTCCTTACGAGCAATTTCTCCTTTTCCCACAGTGTTTTCAAAAGACTTGTACTGCAGACTCGTGAAAACCAGGGCTTGTTTGGGAAAGGGTTAATAAAAGGATCATTCACAAAAACTAAATTTTTCACCCTTCTCCAAACAACAAATTGTTGACTCCTCAAACTGAAAGTAACAGCAGACAACACATTTGAAATGGATACAAATGAGCTGGAGTTCTGGGATAGAGTCAAAAACATTGTCAGAAAAGGAGAAAATGCTGTTTACCTGCATTTTTTTTGTTTTCATACAATGTATGCGAAGATTTTTTTTCATGGGGTTGATAAAATTGCTGATGTTTTGGTAAAGTATGAACTCTTTACCACACTTCCGAGTTTTAACGACCCTGAAAGAAAAGCTCGTTGAAAATATGTTGGGAAAACGAGATAATGATGGCAACCAGCACTTTCTCCTTTTCCCACTATCGTCTCTACCCTATTAAAGACAGAAATCATCATTTGAGCTAAATTTGATTTGTCGTCTGCAAATGCTTTCAATTTTGTCATTAGGTAAAGGGTTAACCATTTACCACACAATCCCGACTTTTAACGACCCTGAGGAAGAAGCTTTTTGAAAACAATGTTTTATACCTTATCCTAGACAAATTGCATCATTTGAGTCACACTCAAATTGTTGTCTGCAGATGCTTTCAATTTGGACAGGTCTACAATTTTGGCATGTGGTAAAGGGTTTTAGAGACACTGATACTTTAGACAAATGTGACAGGCAACAATTTCTCCTTTCAATTTGCCAGGTGTAAATTGTGGGGTTTGGACATGGATATCTTTGAGAACAGTCGACCCATTACTGCACAGATACAACTCTTCATCTCATGTCCAAGCAAAATGACAGCATTGCAAAATGCTTTTGGAAAAGGAGCCAAACATACTATCGGAAAAGGAGCAATTGTTTCTGTTGTCTAAGTAATTGCTCCTTTTTCCTCAGTAGTTATTACCAAACATTTCCAAGTTCTAAAGACTCTGAGGAAGATGGCTTTTGAAAACATTGTGTAACAAAGTGGACAGTCAAGCTGAAAGATCAGACTGTAGTTTTCCTGCTATCTGATCCTAATGTACACAGGCTGAAAAAAGCAAAAAAAGTTTTGAAAGGGGCTCTGAGGGTTAACATTTGAGTCACTAAGTATGACTTACTGACCTGTTGCAGACAATGTAGATCAAGATCAAACTGCACAGAATATGCAGTCTGATCTTGGATTTACACTGTCTGATAAGGAGATATTTTTCTTCCAGAAATAATTTTGAGATAGCAAAGCTTTTGGTTTTTACTATCGGCTTGAAAGTTTTATTTAACTTACCGAGCAGGATAAAGGTTAAGATCAGTTGGGTTAATCCATTCCCAAACGACAAATTTTGGACTGGTCTGAATTGAAAGAGTTTGCAGACGACAATTTTAAATTTGATGAAAATGGCAGAGAGGTCTCAAAAGGGGTAGAAAACACTGTGGGAAAAGGAGAAATTGCTCGTTATGAGCAATTTCTCCTTTTCCCACAGTGTTTTCAAAAGACTTGTACTGCAGACATGTGAAAACAAGGGCTTGTTTGGGAAAGGGTTAATTTTCCCCTGTACTACAAAGTTTTTGGTGTAGAGAGGGTGTACTGGAATTAGGTGGTCTTTCAGTCTGCAGTTTTATGCCCCCTTTTTGTTGTAGAGTTCTTTACCAATTTCTCTGGTATGAACTCTTTACTACACAGTCATGAGTTTTAAGGACTTAGAGAAAATAGCTTTTGAAAACCTTGTGGAAAAAGGAGAAAATGCTGGTAACCAGCATTTTCTCCTTTTCTCACGATGTTTTATACCCTTTCCAAAACAAATTTCAATGTTCTAGTCACATTTATTTTGTCGTCCGCAAATGCTTTCAATTTGGGCCAGTCTGAAATTTTGTCATTTGGGAAAGGGTTAACCAAAGAAGGACATAATACATGTTGATAGGATGAACAGTAATAAGGATATGTACAAGTACATGTACTTAAAAGCGTATTGATTGATAACCCTTTACCAAATAATCCCAGGTTTTAACGGCCTTGCCAGATAAGGCTTTTGAAAACATTTTGGGAAAAGGAGAAAATAATGGTAACCAGCATTTTCTCCTTTTTCCACAATGTTACTGCTGAGTCAAAGACAAAAATCATCATTTTAGCCACATTGAATTGGTCATTTGCCAATACTTTCAATTTAGTGTAGTCCAAAATTATATCCTGCAAAGAGTAAAATGTATACAGAATATTATGTCGTAGTAACTTTCCTGGTGCTTGTGTGTGATTCGAGCAGCGTGAGAAAATTTGATATCGGGCAAGATCTGAGGGTGAGTGAGATTTCAAAATTTTCTTACAAAGCGAGAAGGAAATACGAGCACCAGGAAAGTTTGTACAGCATATTCCTTTTATTGTAACCAACAACTATGAAATTCTGCAACTATTGACATTTTTTTCAAAAACAGTAAATAAAATAAAACAATTAATGGTGTAGAAGGTAATACATATACATGTACCGTAACTTCGTTTTTATGAATGGTAAATGAATATTACAGAGTAGCATTTTTATTAATAAAATCGTTTATCCTGTCATTCCTGTGTATAGATGGTTTAACCTTTTACCACACGATCCCGACTTTTAACAACCCTGTAAAACAAGCCTTTTGAAAACATTGTGGGAAAAGGAGAAAATGCTGGTAACCAGCATTTCCTCCTTTTCCCACAATGTTTTCTACCCTTCCCAAAATAAGTTTCAATTTTTGAGTCACATTTATTTTGTCGTCTGCAAGTGCTTTCAATTTGGACCGGTCTAAAACTTTGTCGTTTGGTAAAGAGTTAATGCGTCTCTGTGATCACAAGCATGATTGATACCAAGCAAGTCATCGCATAATTATGAATCCATAAAATCCATTTTGTCTTACAACAGACGAAATCATGAGGCACACTAGTCCTTTGACATGCAGAAAATGGACCAAAAACAAAAAGTTTAGGCCCATGTCACCCTGCACAGTCCACTCGGGCTTACTTGAGTTGATGCTTTTTTGCAAATGAATTAAGCTCCCTTTTCACAGAGCACAGCTCATTTTATTTATTCCTTTATGACACATAATGCCCAATATGAACGACCTTGAGGGCAAAGGCTTTTGGAAATCTAGAAAAGACCCAAATGATATCAAGTTTCTTGTGGCTGAAAAAATCTCACAGAAGCACCTGGGTCAGCTTAGAAAAGTATCATAGGATGGATAGGCATAGCCAGGATTTAACCCTTTCCTAAACAAGCCCTGGTTTTCACGTGTCTGCAGTACAAGTCTTTTGAAAACACTGTGGGAAAAGGAGAAATTGCTCGTAACGAGCAATTTCTCCTTTTCCCACAGTGTTTCCTACCTCTTTTGAGATCTTTCTGCCATAATTTCATCAAATTTAAAATTGTAGTCTGCAAACTCTTTCAATTTGGACCAGTCCAAAATTTGTCATTTGGGAAAGGGTTAAGATATTTATATGTAGTGATGATGTTTGCTTGACAGCATGACATCACATGAAATGTCACCATTTATTGTAAAGCGTAGAGGAATTCCCCTAGTCATCAGAGCATCAATTTACCGTAATTCATCTATTTTGTTTGAAAAGGCACGCAGATCTAGAAAATAATCAAAACATGTATTTGATATTGTGATTACAAATTTGGTCGCAGATTTTTTTACACAGTCACGTGCGTATTGTGTATAATGGGTGCTATGCCCTAAATGGGATAGGTAACATTTTGACACACGGAAAATTAAATCAGTTTTTCAAAAGTCTGCCGACTGTAGCAGGGTATTAACTTGTATTTCCCTGGTATTACGTTAATGCTTCAGTATACCCTGTATGTCTACCCCTTTACCACACAATTCCAAATTTTAATGACCCGGAGTAAGAACACTTTTGAAAACATTGTGGAAAAGGAGTAAATGCTGG
The DNA here is from genome assembly GCA_945859785.2 of Tridacna gigas. NCBI lineage: Eukaryota > Metazoa > Mollusca > Bivalvia > Cardiida > Cardiidae > Tridacna > Tridacna gigas. The sequence continues at coordinate 37,612,283 of OX244042.2, forward strand.
TAAGCAGCTTTTTCTCCTTTTTTCGCAATGTTTATTACCCTTCCCAAGACAAACTGCAGTTTTGAGCTCATGTTTGTCATCTGCAAATGCTCTCAATTTGTCCAAGTCTAATATTTTGTCATTTAGTAAAGGGTTTACGGCATGTAATATTTTCAAAGTGTTTAACCCTTTACCACACAATCCCGACATTTAACAACCCTGTCAAAGAAGCTTTTTGAAAACATTGTGGGATAAGGAGAAAATGCTGGTAACCAGCATTTTCTCCTTTTCCCGCAATGTTTTCTACCCATCCCAAAACAAATTTCAATTTTTCAATTACTTTTATTTTGTCGTCTGCAAATGCTTTCAGTCTGGACCAGTCTAAAACTTTGTTGTTTGGTAAAGAGTTAAGGGAAAAGGGATGAACATTTTAAACAAATTTTTTTTCCCGTCTCACAACATTTTGCAAACTTTTTAATGAAATGATGTAAAGGTGCCGATTAGATAAAGATTAGTTGTTTAGAAAACTGGTGAAACTTGTAATGGCCTGTTGCTATAATGGCAAAAATTTTATCCGAAATTTTCAATTTTCTACACACATCTTTCAAGGAGCTTAAAGCCTTTTGTGACAACACAAAAGAAATATTTAATAGTGTATATCTGTATACAAAGGGTTCAGACTAAATTCAGTGTACATCCGTGTCAAATTCTATCACTTTTTAACCTTGTAGCAATGAAACTGGATTTAATTGCTCTTGTGGACGATGTAGATCAAGATCAGACTGTACAGAACATGCAGCCTGAATGATCCTGAATATACAATGTCTGCTTTTTGCAAAATATTCTGACAAAAACAACTATGGCAATATTTTTATCTTTAGTTCTAAGAGAAGCTTTGTCCATTTCATTATTTAACAATATCGAGATTAACTCTTTAGCAGATGCGAAAAATTTAGACTTGCCCAAATTTAAAGCATTTGCAGACGGAAATTTAAATGTGACGCAAATGATGGAATTTGTCTTTGATAGGGTAGAAAATATTGTGGGAAAAGGAGAAAATGCTGGTTACCAGTATTTTCTCCTTTTCCCACAATGTTTTCAAACTTAAACTTCTTCCTAAGGGTCGTTAAAAGTTGGGATTGTGTGGTAAAGGGTTTATAACACAGAGAAGTACAATTATCTAAATTTTGAGAGACAATTTTAGGTGTTATGCAAACAATGTAGATTAAGACCAGAGTGCACTGAATGTGCAGTCTGGTTTGATCTACACCGTTTGCTACACCTTTTAATTAATAATCTATTACAGAACACCCTTAACCCTCTACCATGGCACACAATAAAATTTTAGACTTGTCAGAATTGAAAGCATTTGAAGATATCAAAGAACAATTGTAGCTCAAAAGATGATTGCTGTCATTGGGAATGGAAGAAAACATTGTGAGAAAAGTGACCAGCACTTCATTTGGCATACTCTTCAATAAAACAGGATTCATTCCTCTTTTGCTACAATGCTTTTGATTGATTGATTGTATAGTGTTTAATGCCATTTTCAACATTATTTCAGTTATATCACGGCGGCCAGTGCACCTATCCATGCTTTCCAGGAGTTACCAGTACTCCGCACAATATTCTTTTCAAGCCACTGGCTGCTTTCCCACATAACCATCGTTGAAACAGTGGTCAGCGGTGAGAGAGGAATGAATCCTGTCGCAATGACTATCATATCAATCCTCGGAAAAAAATTGGCCAAGCCGGGGATTGAACCAGCCACCTTCTGTTCTCACTTAGTCCTGTACGCTACCAACTGATCTACGGGGGCTTAGCTCCAATGCTTTTGAAAATTGTTCTTTTATTGCTTTTGTGGAGAAGTACTCATTGACTCTGACAGTTCAAGATACTGGTGCATTTATGACAAAACCCAGGAAAGCTTGGGCATGTGCACTGTCCCACAAAACAGAAATAATGGTGACCAACCCAGATAAAGTCCTTCTAAGGATCAGTGAAAGTAGTTGTGGTTATTGGTTCTATTTCTCTCTGTTTAGGAGTGTTTTGACATGTTAGAAAAGCAGCCAGTGTCTTGGAAAGTCTCATTGTTATTTGTGAAACTGGATATTGAACTGCAGCTCTTGTCAAGTAATGTTTCAGCCTTATTTCAGTTATATCATAGTAATAGATTCAAGATTCAAGATTCAAGATATTTTATTCAAATATATAGGCCACCGGCCCATAATATATAAACAATTTTACCATGCATTCCCTCACAAAATATAATCTGTTACCTATAGGAGATGCTTAAGTTAACAATTATTAAACTGTTTTCGTCTTTGCACTTTATCAGATTTTAGCCTTGTCCAAAAGTAAAACATCTGCAGTCGACATTGCTCGAAACGGAGAAAATGCCATCAGCGTACATTTCCTCCATTTAACTTATTACCAAATGACAACACCCTAGGCTTGTCCAAATCAAAAGCATTTGCAGATGATAAATTAAGTAACTGAAAATTGGATATTTGTTTTATGAAGGGTAGAAAACAATGTAAGAAAAGGAGAAAACGCAGGTTACCAGCATTTTCTCCTTTTCCCAAAACGCCCACTTGAGGTTTCTTTCTCAGGGTCGTCAGAGTAGGGATTGTGTGGTAATGGGTTAACTCTTTACCAAACGACAACGTTTCGAGTATGTTCAAACTGAAAGCGCATGCAGACGACAATTTTAGCATGACTCAGATGATGAAGTTAGTCCTTGGAAGGAGACAAAACATTGTGAGAAAAGGAGCCTGTCCAGAGCCTTCTCCCTCAAGGAAGGTCGTTAAAAGATAGTTCACATTTAAACCCTTTACCATACAATCCCAAGTTTCAGCAACCCTAAGCAAGCAGGCTTTTTGAAAACATTGTTGGAAAAGCAGAAAATGCTGGTAACCAGCATTTTCTCCTTTTTGCACAATGTTTTCAATTCTTTTAAAGACAAAGTTCACTATTTGATGAACATTTCATTAATTTTGTTGTCTGCAAATACTAATTCAATTTGGACTTGTCTAAAATGCTTTCATGTGGTAAAGTTTTAACCCTTTCCCAAACAAGCCCTGGTTTTCACGTGTCTTCAGTACAAGTCTTTTGAAAACACTGTGGGAAAAGGAGAAATTGCTCGTAACGAGCAATTTCTCCTTTTCCCACAGTGTTTTCTATCCTTTTTGAGAACTTTCTGCCATTTTCATCAAATTTGAAATTGTCATCTACAAACTCTTTCAATTTGGTCCAGTCCAAAATTTGTCGTTTGGGAAAGGGTTAAACTGCATAAAGAAACAAAATGAATGCCCAAAATACCACTGTTTAGGCATCATAAAACACCAAACATACCTAGTAGAGATTATAACAATGAGGTTAGAATCAGAATTACCACCAGCTACATGTATTTGGATATTTTTGAAGGCAAGTTTAATCATACTTGAATTTGCATCGAAGAGTTTAACCCTTTACAATGTAATCATGGGTTTTAATGACTTTGGGGAAGACTGCTCTTGAGAACATTGTGGGAAATAGGTGAAATGCTGGATTCCAGCTTTGTCTCCTCTGCCCTCAATTTTTTCTCTCCTTCTCAAAGACAAATCCCATCATTTGAGCTATAACTGAGTCGTTACCAAGTTTTAAATTTGGTTTTGTGGTATAAAGTACATGTATACAGAGTGCAGTCTAATTTGTATACACCATGTAAATATTGATATTTTATTTCTATTGAATCACTCAGTTGAGCAGTGACATTACCTACATGAGCAAAAGATAGCACCATTTTGGTATTGAAGAGTGGATATAAGATATAGCCTTGTCCAACTTGGGCCATACTGAGAGTCTATGGTAATTGTGACATTTCTAGACAATGGACTTGAAGTAATGGTATATTTCTAGTATTGACAGCCTGCATAGCTCAAGTGGTAGAGAGTAGGACTTGTAATCATCAAGTCTTGTGTCATTCTCGGGTGTGGGTTCAAGCCCCAGGGCTAACCATCTAAAAATACTAATAGTCTTTTGGATGAAATGTTAAACCTAGGTCCCGTGTGACAGTGCTATACACTGAGTATGTTAAAGAACCAGGCGTAACTTGGGATAGGTTTTGTCCTGTATCTTGCACTATCCCCGTTAATAAAACTAACAGTCTTCAGGGGGCGTCACCCATATGGGCAACCGGTAGCAATGATAAATAAATGCAAAATCAATCATTTCTGGTATTGTACAAAACTTTAGACTTTCCCTAATATTGAAAGCAAATTTGCAGATGGCAAAATGATTGTGTCCAAAAAATGGAAATTCACGTTTGGAAGGGTAGAAAACATGGGAAAATGAGAACATGCTTCAAATGGCCTCTTCATTAGGATCATCAAAACCTAGGAAAAGCTAAGCCAGGTAGCATATTAACATACAAGGCTTGAAAACGAGGGGCTGCTGGTTCGAATTCCCAGCTCAGTAATTTCTTTATTGATGAAAGTCATTGAGACAGGATTCATTCCTCCATCAATGCTGAAACATTGTTTCAATGATTGTTATGTGGGAAAACAGCCAGAATATTGTGTGGAGTACTGGTAAAAGAAACTCCATGAAAGCATGGAGAGGTGCACTGGCAGCCACAATATAACTGTAATAATTTTGAAATCATACAGACTGTAAACACCATACAAACAAAAGAAATGCAATAATAAAACAAAATTACCATCACAGGGGACTAAACCATACAAAGTTTGATGGTCTAGCCCACTGTTGCATGTACATGTACTTGATGTCTAAATTTGGTTGTTTATCCCTGTACCAAACATGATGTCTAAATATGGTCGTTTATTTCTGTTCCAAACAAGGACCTTTTTTTAAAGACCCTGATGTAGAAAGCTTTTAAGTGAAAAAAGGAGAAAAGCTTGATGACAGCATTTTTTCCTCCTCATTTTCCCGTAACATTTTTCACCCTTTCAAAGGCATTTGAACAGATTTCTTTTGTCAGCTAAAAATGTTTTGAAAATGGAAGAGTCTGAAAATACTGTTGTTTGGTACAGCATCAAATAAACAATCTGGTGTTTTCATATCCCCCAGGAAGAAGACATTTGAAAACATTGTGGGGAAAGGAGAAAATGCTGGTAAACAGCAGTTTCTTCTTTCCCCGCAATGTTCTCTACCATTCCAAAGACAGCAATTTATCATGGTTGGTGAATATATGGTTCCTGATTTCACCAAGGAAAGAACGCATCCCTTAAAGAGCACAGATTTATATGCAGAACTAGACATTGTGGATCTAGATCAGAATGCACAGTACTTGCAGTCTGATCTTGGTTGTACAAAATAAGTTAGTGCACTGCCTGCCCTCGAAAATCCCAAACTTTGTCCTGTCCATATTAATCACATTTTTGATCTATAACTCTTGCCACACAATCCTGACTTTAAATGACCCTGAAGAAACAAGCCTTTTGAAAACATTGTGGGAAAAGGAGAAAATGCTGGTATCCAGCATTTTCTCCTTTTCCCACAATGTTTTCTATCCTATCCAAAAACAAATTTCAATTTTTCAGTCACATAATTTATATTTTGTCATCTGTAAATCCTTTTAATTTGGATAAGTCTAAAATTTTATTATTTGGTAAAGAGATAAAAGAGTGAATTATGAAATCACATGTGAAAATATTTCCACATGTTAGTATTATTACAGTCTAGTGGAGTATGTAATTAATTATAGAGCCATCAAAATATTTCTATATTGGTTTATGTTACCTATTATGGTCATATCATAGGATAGACCCAATTTAGAGCTGAGTAAGTACATCTTTATCTTGCATATGTATTGCAAGTTTCCCTTTGCTTCACATGTTGCTCTTTGGTCTCAAGCATTGAGATTGAACAGCACAATCAAGTTGCATATGCAGATAGCATAGATCAAGATCAGATTGGTAGTTATACCAACTGATATACAGAGAGGTTTTCTGAGAATTTCTTACAAAAAATAGTCTTTAACCCTTTCCCAAATGACAAATTTTAGACTGGTCCAAATTCAAAGAGTTTGCAGACGACAATTTTAAATTTGATGAAAATGACAGAAAGTTCTCCAAAAGGGTAGAAAACACTGTGGGAAAAGGAGAAATTGCTCGTTATGAGCAATTTCTCCTTTTCCCCACAGTGTTTTCAAAAGACTTGTACTGCAGACACATGAAAACCAGGGCTTGTTTGGGAAAGGGTTAACTGTTTTAACTTGATCCCGAGTTCAACTCTTTACCACACAACAAAATTTTAGACCAGCCCAGATATTGAAAGCGTTTGCAGATGACAAATAAAATGGGGCACAAACGACAATATCTGTCCTTGAGATCGTTGAAAAGGTTGTGGGAAAAGAAGAAAATGCTGCATACTGAAACAAAGCTTTTGACAGTTTGTGGGGCCTGCCTGGGTTAAGCTCAGTCGTTAGTGTATCAGACTTGTGACCTGCTGGTTGTGAGTTCGATACCCAGTTAAGGCAAACTTTCTTTACGGCGATTTTTCGCCTCTGACCTCTGATGCATGTGAGAAAAGTAGTCAGTGGCTTTGGAAAGAAAGTTGTGTCAGTACTGGTCTGAGAAAGCCAGGGAACATATGGGTGCATCACTGACTGCCATGATATGACCTAAGCTGTCAAATTGGCATTAAACTCTAATACAAACAATACAAACAAACAGTTTGTGGGAAAGAAGAAAATGCTAATAACCAGCATTTTCTCCTTTCCCAGCAATGTCTTCTACTACAGTAAAGATAATTTCCCACATTTTAACTAAGTAAATTAATTTACTTCCATTTTGAAGTAGTCTAAAACTTTGTTTTCTGTTAACCCTTTACCAAACGACAAAATTAAAGAGTCATCCAAATTGAAAGCATTTGCAGACGACAAATTCAATGTAACTCAAAAATTAAACTGTGTGTTTGGAAGGGTAGAAAACATAGTGGGAAAAGGAGAAAATGCTAGTTACCAGCATTTTCTCCTTTTCCCACAATGTTTCCAAAAGGCTTCTTTCTCAGGGTCGTTAAAAGTCGGGATTGTGTGGTAAAGAGTTAACTTGTTAACTTAACCCTTTACCAAAGGACAATGTTGTATACTTGTCCAAATTGAAAGCATTTACAGATGACAAACTAAAGGTGACTCAGATGGTGGAATTTGTTCTTGATAATTAAGAAAAGATTGTGGGAAAAGGAGAAAATGCTGATTACCAGCATTTTCTCTGTTTCACACAATTTTTTCAAAAGACTTCCTCTTCAAGGTCGATAAAACTCGGGATTGTGTGGTAAAGAGTTAAATGTCCTATCTTGATCTTTTCACAAATTGAATTTTACCATGTACATGTATTTATTTGGCTGTCCACTTGTTGAGCGCATTATGGTGAGAAAGAAGATATTTCCACCATAATGTAAAGATTATGAAATTATTTCTCAGAGCAAAAACAGTGTTACAGGTGCAAAATATTATCATTGCCATTTCTTGTCATTTTTCACACTGATTTTTATAAGTCAGTAGGTCCATACTGACAGACTGTCTGTTTGACTGAAGGGTAGTATGTATACACAATCTCTTTACCAGATGACACAATTTTTTAACAAAACTAAATTTGCATAAATTTTGCTGATGATAAACTAGATATAGCTCAGTGGACAGGATTGATCTTTTGCAGGATTGAAAACAATATAGGAAAAGGAGCATTTTTTCCTTTTCCCTCTATGTTTTCTAAAGCCTTCTTACATAGAGTAATTAAAACTTGGTTGTTTGGTTAAGGGTCAACTTTTTACCACATAACAAAATTTTAGACATGTCCAGATTGAAAGAATTTGAAGACGAAAATTTGAATTTGGATCATAAGAAGGAATTTGTATTTGATAGGGTAGAAACATTGTGGGAAAAGGAGAAAATGCTGGTAACCAGCATTTTCTCCTTTTCCTGCAATGTTTTCAAAAGGCTTCTTCCTCGGGATTGTGTGGTAAAGGATTAAAGTAAATACCTTAGGTTTGCCATATGTTGCTTTCAATAGATTAATAATAGTGTAGCTTTATATCTGTATATGTCTTGGTTGGGAAAATATATTGTATTTAGGTAATATTTTATTGAATTTTACTCATAAGGTTTCTTTTTTTTTCCCCTCAGGTGTTTTCCTTTTGCGGGGTAGTGAGTCATTTTTGACATTTCTCCTACTTTTGATTGGTGTTCCTTTTGGTAGCTGGGTTCTCCCATTTCGTAGCTTAGCATTTTCTCCTTTTCTCACATTTTTTTTTCCAAAAGCCTTCTTCCACAGGGCTGTTAAAACATAGGATTATTTGGTAAATGGTTCAGACAGATTTCAATATATTGACCCTGTGTAGGAACTCAGTGGTCTCTTTTTTTGCAATCTAGAGGCCTCAGGCTCAATCCTCACTTGAAGCGCTGGCTTTTCATGGGAGAGTCTATGAGCAAAACACTTCAGCCTTGCCAATATACTGGTGAAACCGAAGAAACAGATGAATAAGTGAGCTGTTGCTGTGATTTGATTAAAATAATGTTGAAAGTGGCATGAAACACCAATCGGTCAATCAGCACATAAATAGATGCACTGGATGCTGACTGACACATCTTAAATTCTATTGAAAACTGTGTGTTAAATGCCAACAAACGTTAATAAAAGTTAGCCTTTTACTATTAACTCTTTACCAAACGACAAAATTTTAGACCAGTCCAAACTGAAAGCAGTTGCAGGCGACAAAATAAATGTGACTGAAAAATTGAAATTTGTTTTGGGAAGGGTAGAAAACATTGTGGGAAAAGGAGAAAATGCTGGTTACCAGCATTTTCTCCTTTTCCAAGAATGTTTTCAAAAGGCTTCTTTCTCAGGATCGTTAAAAGTCGGGATTGTGTGGTAAAGAGTTAAGCAGTAAGCAACCTCAAATTTTAACAACCTTGATGAAAAGGTCTGCTGAAAACATTGGAGGAAAAGGAGAAAATGCCTGTCGCAAGCATTTTCTCCCTTTCATACAAAAGTGTCTACCATTTTGAAGGCAAATATTGTAATTTTAGCCACATATGATATCACCGTGCCGTCTGCAAATCCTTTGAATATGGACCAGCCTAAAATTTTGGTGTGTGGTAAAGAGTTAATTGATAAAAGAGTTAGGAGACATATTATACTATTAATATGGTTATCAAAAATGAACGACAAAATGGTAGAAAACTTGGTGGAAGAAAAAGGGAAAAAAATGCTGGTTACCAGTGTTTTTCCTGTTTCTTACAATGTTTTGAAAAGGTTTCGTCCTCAGGTTTTTTAGAAAACACGATTATTTTAGTAAAGGGTTAACCCTTTTACCAAATGACAAAATTTTGGACTGGACCAAATTGAAAGCTTCTGCAGAACACAAATGTAGCTCAATTGATTATTTCTGTCTTTGATAGGGTAGAAAACATTGTGGGAAAAGGAGAAAATGCTGGTTACCAGCATTTTCTCTTTTTCCCACAATGTTTACAAAAGCCTCCTTCGTCAGGATCATTAAAAGTTGGGATCATGTGGTAAAGGGTTAATAGAAAATTGTAGGAGGTGAAATGAACATTGATGTGGCCACATAAATGATTGAAATAAGCTAAATCTATTGACAGTGCAGATCATAATTGTGTGTAATGCAGTTTTATTGCAAATATGTCTCTACATGTCTGCCTGTAGGTCTCCAGGTGTCTACATAGTTTGTTGACTGTTTACTTTGAAATAAGTGAGTGTAATGCATATGTAGTTGAAATTTGTTTGAAGGGGTTGCGAATTATCAGTGGTTGCACAGCTAAAATTTTCCGTCACTTTTCAATAAGCTGCTTTAATGATTGGCCCATCATCTATCATATATGCACACGGGTAATTTTGTTAACCCTTTACCCATAATCCCGACTTTTAATGACCCTGAGAAAGAGGACTATTGAAAACATTGTGGAAAAAGGAGAAAATGCTGGTGGCAGCACTTTCTCCTTTTCCCACAATGTTTTCTAACCCTTCAAATACAAATTTCAAATTTTTAGACACATTGATATTGTTTGTTGTCTGCAAAAGATTTCAATATGGACAAGTCTAAAATTGTGTTGTTTGGTAAAAAGTTAACCCATAAAGCGCCTTTCACTACTATAATTGCCTTTGCGGGCAGTGTAGATCAAGATCAGGCTGCACAAAACGTGCAGCCTGCTCTTTGATCTACACTGTCTGAAACACTGTAGACCAAGGCAACCATGAAATTGTAATTATTTGGACCGTTTTTCTAGGTTGAAAATGTCCGATAGATTTATTCGGTGCTCTAAGGGTTAACATCTCGGTCATTAGGTGTCTTCCTTATGTTGAGGAAGGCTTTCCAAAATCGGTTATTTCTCAGTATACTATGCCCACTTTATGAATAAGAGATATTTCTTTATGTTGCTCTGTCTCCTACATTATTCAACCCATGGACCTCTTTCTACCTAGTTCTAACATGGTGGTTAGGGGGATTGCTGTCAAAACTGATTCCATTGATTTGCTATCTGGTTGGAATATATTGAATTTGTAACGGGCTGATTAGCTCTATATGTATGGAAATATTGCCAGAAAATGAAACCAGTGAAGCTATTGATGGCAGAAGGCTTTTCAGATTGAGTTTGCATTGTAGCAGATTACTTTTTTGCAACATTGTGGCAAATGGACAAATTGATTTCCTTGAGCAAGTTTTCCTTTTTCCACAATGATTTAGTATTATTCTTGTATTAACAAAGGCATTTGTAAACAACAAAGTAAATTTGCATCACACAATTTTACGAGTTGAAAACATTGAGTTGGAATGAGGAGAATGGACAACCAGCATTTTTCTCCTTTTTCCACAATGTTTTCTAAAGCCCTCATTTTCAGGGTCATTAAAACACAGTATTGTCTGGTAAAATGTGAACTGCTTTTGTAATATTTTTTTGCTTTTTTGTGTATTTCAGATCTTGGAATGGTTAGAAATTAGTGTTTGGATGAAGACAAGTAACCTGTACAAAAGATTTTAATAGCAGGTAAAACACATTTACATTTCGTTTGTTTTACTTTGATTAACAGATGTGAATTTTGAACCCAAAGATACACACATACATGTACCAGTAAGTTTACAGAAATATGCCCGAAATTCAAACCTAAAATGAAGAAGGTAAAAAGTTTTACGAACTTCTTGGAAAAGGAAAACACTTATTTAGAGCAATGGCCAGTGGATTTTGGCTATACACTTAACCTAAAGATGAGGACAGAGAGGCAAGTGCTTTCTGACCCTTTACCACACAATCTTGAGTTTTAACAACTTGAGGAAAAAGCCTTTTGAAAACATTGAGGGAAAAGGAGAAAATGCTGGTAACCAGCATTTTCTCCTTTTCCCACAATGTTTTCTACCCTACCACATACAAATCTTACCATTCAATCATTATTTAATTTGTTGTCTGCAAATGCTTTCAATTTGGACCAGTCTGAGATTTTGTCTTTTGGTAAAGAGTTAACCAAAGGATTGTTTGGTGAAGGGATAGGTTGTGATATGGTTTGGTACGCCATCTTGTATATACCGGTAGGTCAAGAAATCTTCTCAGAAATATCTGTTCACTGTTTTTCGCTGATCTGAAATTAGCTGGTAGTACGTATCCACAATGATCTGCACAGAATAGTATCTGTCGGTATTGGAATGCAAGTTGTTCTCATTGAAACCATGGATTCTTAAGGTAACTTAGGAACATATGTTGAAGATGACCAGTAACTTGTGCCAACTATCCACATGAAACTGTATCAGTCCACTACCCAGGATATACTTTGTTGTATATGTTGAGATACATATTAAATCTTTACCAAATGACAAATTTTTGGACTGGGCCAAATTCAAGGCATTTGCAGAAGACAAATGTTGCCAAAATGATAATTTTTGTCTCTGATAGGATAGAAAACATTGTGGGAAAATGAGAAAATGCTGGTTACCAGCATTTTCTCCTTTTCCAACAATGTTTTCAAAAGCTGTCTCTTTTAGGGTCATTAAAAGTTGGGATTGTGTGGTAAAGGGTTAACTCTTTTTTAGACCTGTCCATTTCAAAGCATTTGCAGACGTCTAATGAAATGTGACTAAAAAGGTGGAACTTCTCTTTGGATGCGTAGAAAACATTGCAGGAGAAGGAGAAAATGCTGGTTACCAGCATTTTCTCATTTTCCCACAATGTTTTTAAAAGCCCACTTCCTTAGGGTCGTTACATGCACTGGCCGCCGTGATATAACTGAAATGGTGTTGAAAACGGCGTTAAACACCATACAATCAATCCTTAGGGTCGTTAAAATTTTGGATTTGTAGTAAAGGGCTAAACACAGATTAGATGGGATAAATTTTGATGATACACAGGTTACTTGTCTGTAATTTTCAAAATTTTATAGTGGACCCTGTGGGTACAATTCAGACATTTATGGATTCTGCAGATGCAGATCAGCAGCAAAATCAGGCAAAATTAAAATAGATAGATACTGATAGGCTTTCTGCAGAATCGGTAATTATAATGTGTGTGTGTTTGTGTGGTTTTGTGTGATTTAAGCGTCATACTAGGTCTATGGTTTGCAAGAAAAGCTGTGGGGGAAAAAAAATTTAAATATTGTCCTAGTCTGCAGAAAAATGAAAGGATTACTGAGCCACATGTACCTTTGAACAGTGATCTATTATAGGGTAACCCTTTACCACACAATCCCCACTTTTAACGACCTTGAGGAAGAGTCCTTTTGAAAACATTGTGGGAAAAGAAGAAAATGCTGGTAACCAGCATTTTCTGCTTTTCCCACAATGTTTTCTACTCTGTCAGGGAGAAATTTCCTCATTTGGGCCAACTTTAATTTGTCGTCTGCAAATGCTTTCAATTTGGACCAGTCTTACTTTGTTGTTTGGTAAAGAGTTAAAAGCACACAACTGTTGCAAACTGACAAAATCCAATTTGATCTATTGAAAAGGTTGTTTAACTTCCATAATCTACAATAAACTCTTTACAATTCAGTCATGTGTTTTAACAACCTTGAGAAAAGGCTTTTGAAAGCATTGTGGGTAAAGTAAAAAATGCAGGCCTTTTTCCACAATGTTTTCTGTCCTGTCAAACATTAATCCCATTATTTTAGCAGCATTTATCTTTTCGTTTGCAAATTTATGCTTTTAATATGTAAAAGTCTACAATCTTGCCATTGGGTAAAGATTTAACTTTTACCAAGCAGCAAAGTTTTTGGCTCGTTCAAGTTGAAAGCATTAATTTTGCTGATGACGTATCAAATGTAACTAAAAGACTGGAAACTTATTATGAAAGGTTTGAAAGTATTGTGGGAAACAGAGAAAATGCTGGTTACCAGCATGTTCTCCTTTTCCAACCATGTTTCCAAATGCCTTCTCTTGCAGGGTCGTTTAAACTTGGCTTTGTGTGGAAAAGGGTTAAGAAAGTGTCAATATTTACCTTTAGAATATACAGCTTTGTTCTCTACCCTCCTGCAGCTCCAGACATAAATTAACCCATTACCACACAATGCCACCTTTTAACGCCCCTGGGAAAGAAGCCTCTTGAAAATATTATGGGAAAAGGAGAAAATGCTGGTATCCAGCATTTTCTCCTTTTCCCACAAAGTTTTCTACCCTATCAAAGAAAAATTGTACCATTTCAGCCACGCTAAAATTGTCGTCTGCAAATGCTTTCAGTTTGGACAAGGCTAAAATTTTGTCGTCTGGTAAAGGGTTTTAAACCCTTTACCAAACGACAAAATTTTAGACTGGTCCAAATTGACAGCATCTGCAGACTACAAAGTAAATTTTACCGAAAAATGGAAGTTTGTATTGGGAAGGGCAGGAAACATGGGAAAAGGAGAAAATACTGGTTACCAGCATTTTCTCCTTTTCCCACAATGTTTTCAAATGGCTTCTTTCTCAGGGTCGTTAAAAGTCAGGATTGTGTGATAAAGAGTTAAGTAGAGCGCTCTTGCAAAAACATTATGGTAAATGGAGATATTTTCTTTGTAATTTATCATGATGTTGTCGTGGCCCTGAGACTCCTTGTACCCAGAACAGTCATCTGACCATTTTGTTCTTTTTTCATGATGTCTTGCCAAGCCCAGGTAGATGACATTGGGCTTGTGATAATTATAAGGACAACAAGGTTGAATCTTTGCTCTATCAACCTGCTTTCTCTACATCAGACAACAGAATTTGAGACTGGCCAATATTCAACAGGTTGGCAGACGACAAATTGAATTAGGCTCAAATGATGGGATTTGTCTTTTAACGGAATTCATCATTGGAACAACTTTTTAACTTTTTTACCACAGCATTCTGAGTTTCAACGACTTGGAGGAAGAAGGCTTGTTGAAAAAGTATAAAATGTTGTTTTCGAGTATTTTCTCCATTTAACACAATGTTTTCCACTCTCTCAGAAACAAATGTCAACATTTCAGACGCGTCTAATCTCTCTGTTTTTTGTGGTGTACATATGAAATCATATTGCATAACTGAATTTTGTCATTTGGCAAAGAGCTAAGCTGTTGTCTGCAACTGCATGCATGCTTTGAATAAGTACAAGTCTGAAATTTTGTTGTCTGGTAGAAAGTTAACTGTTTGCTATATATTTACAGATTGATCCTGACATAACCCTGCATGGTACTGTCTTCATTGAGTTCACTGCATAACCAGATTTTGTTTCGTAGCTGTAGTCATCATGTAGTTACTCATACACCCGTCTAACGTGACTGACGAACATTTTCACCTCGTATTAACACCGTACTGACACCTAGTGACCTAGATTTTGTAAAATTGTGTGTAGAAACAGCAGATTTTGCCAGTTAACCCTTTACCACACAATCTTGAGTTTTAACGACCGTAAGAAGCTTTAGAAAATATTGTGGGAAATGGAAAAAATTTTTCTCACCACTATTTTCTCCTTTTCCTACAATGTTTTCTACCTATTCAAGGACAAATACTATCATATGAAAAACATTTGAATCGTCGCCCGTTAATTCTTTCAGTATGGACAAGTCCAAAATTTTGCTATGTGGTAAAGGGTTAATATCATATCTAGAATTCCTTTATTTTTCTACAGTGGATTTGAAAGCCAGTTATTTTACTTCTGTTAAAATCGGTAATATGCCTTTCACAACTTCAGCTGCTTTTTTGCTGGTGTAGTTTAAGATCAGACTGTACATAATGTGCTGAGACATTGTGGAGAAAAGCAACCATGAAAGTGCACTTATTTAGGTCTTATCTCTAGACTGAAATTGTCTGTTGGGATAACTGGAGGCTCTTAACTCTTTACCACACAATCCCGACTTTTAACGACCATGAGGAAGAAGGCTTTTGAAAACATTGTGGGAAAAGGAGAAAATGCTGGTAACCAGCATTTTCTCCTTTTCCCACAATGTTTTCTAGCCTTCCCAAAACAAATTTCAATTTTTCAGTCAAGTTTAATTTGTCGTCTGCAAAGTGCTTTCAATTTGGACCAGTCTAAAATTTTGTCGTTTGGTAAAGAGTTAATTGGGTCTTACTAATAAAACCTTTACGACACAATCCCGACTTTAACAACCCTGAGGAAGACGGCATTTGACAAGATTGTGGGAAAAGCAGAAAATGCTGGTAACCAGCATTTTCTCCTTTTTCCACAATGTTTTCTACTGTATTAGGAACAAGTTTTGTCATTTTGGCCACATATTATTTGTCATCTGCAAATTCTTTCAATTTGAACCAATCTAAAATTTTGTCATTTGGTAAATAGTTAGCTGTTTACCATATACATGTAACAGAATTTCACTCTTATCCAAGTTCCAGACAACAAATAAAATGTGATTCAGATGAGGAGATTGTTGGTGGTTGGGTAGAAAATGTTTTCGGAAGAGGAGAGCATGCTGGTTACCAGTTTTTTCTCCTGTTTCTGCAATGTTTTCAAAAGCCTTCTTCATCAGGGTCATTGAAATGTGGGATTATATGGTAAAGGATTAACTCTTTACCAAAATTTTAGACTTGTCCAAATTGAAAGCATTTGCAGACGAAAAAAATAATGTGGCTCAAATGATGAAATTTGTCTTAAATAGGGTAGAAAACATTATGGAAAAAGGAGAAAATGCTGGTTTCCAGCATTTTCTCCTTTTCCCACAATGTTTTCAAAGGGCCTTTTGCTCAGGGTCGTTAAAAGTCGGGATTGTGTGGTAAAGGATTAAGTTGCTCTTGGGGTCAAACATGCCACATGATTATATGGTATATGTTTATAGAAGTAACAACAGAGCATTCTTATCTGCATTCAGTGCTCTTTTTTTCTATTTTAAAATCTTACAGCCTTGATACATATCTATATAATTTTGTCTTTTGTAGATAAACAATCATGCTAGTTATGTCATATATACAATAACATTATCAGCATTTACTTATCTATTTATTCATTACATGTATTTCATAACTATTGCATGGTCGACTGTATAACTGATTTGTGTTTGCCATAATTATGAATAGGCTTGTTGTTCATTTTCATACTATGTATTAATATGTGTACTGTGTACGTGGATATATATATACGCATGTCGAAAAATTTGCGAATTACCTATTATGGACATTTTGCGCAATGAAAGGTTTGCGAATTCAAGACACTCATTATTTGTTGGTATACTGATGGTAAAATACACAAACAGAAAAGTTTGCAATTTTTTCAAATTCGCAAAATCGCCAAAGTTTCCATGTCACAAAAATGTCCACTTATCTCTTTATCACACAATCCCGACTTTTTACGACCCTGAGAAAGAAGCCTTTTGAAAACATTGTGGGAAAAGGAGAAAATGCTGGTAACCAGCATTTTCTCCTTTTCCCACAATGTTTTCTAGCCTTCCAAAAATAAATTTCAATTTTTGAGTCACATTTATTTTGTCATCTGCAAATGCTTTCAATTTTGACTAGTCTGAAATTGTGTCATGTGGTAAATAGTCACTGTACAGTACATAGTCAATTGGTGATAAAAATGAGTATTTGCAAGTAACTCCCTTGCAGGCAGTGATAATTTAGACTCGCCTATATTCAAGGCATTTGCAGACAACATTTAAATTTGGCTCAAATTATGGGATTTGTCTGTTAACTCTACCACACGACAAAATTTTGGATTGGTTTGAGTCAAAAAGCATTTACATATTACCATATAGGAATGTGGCACAAATAATTGGATTTGTTTGTTAAAGGTTAGAAAACATTATGGAAAAAGGAGAAAATGTTGGTTACCAGCATTTTTTCTCTTTTCCACGATGATTTCAAAAGCTTTCTTTCTCAGCATGGTTAAAAGTGGGAATTGTGTGGTAAAGGGTGGGAAAATTTGTGGGAAAATGAGAGAATACTGGTTACCAGACAAGTCTAGAATCTGTTAGGTAAAGACGTAAACTGTTTGATTTTATATGCCATGCAACACGTGAAAAGGGTTCTTTGGACATATGCGTAAAAGTGTGTCGTCCTAGATCAGCCTGTGCAGTCTGTGACTAATCCAAGATGACAATTCCCATTTTTGTGCAATTTTCTGTTTCAGGAAAGTCTACTGTATGAAACAGTCTGATGTAGTCTTAAAGTGCCATCTCGGATTAGCCTGCGCGGATTGCGCAGGCTAATCCGAGACGACACTTTACACAAATGTACTTATTCGCATATTGCGGGCCATATGAGGTATTCTGAGGTATATATGAGTCATATACGATTCAGAACAAAATTGTTTCACAATCTTCATATCATAATTATGTAGCTGTTGGCTAGTTGATCTAAAAACTCAAAATGTTTTATTATTCATCACAGCTTGTATACGTATGTCCTTTCAAACTCTGCATGTGACCTGTGAATTTCTGTGTTTGGAGAAACAAAAGATTTTTATGAAAATTATTGCATATACAAATAACTAACTTAATAACCACTGCATAAAAATGGCAGATCTTCTGAACTTTGATGATGATTATGATTTTTTTACCGAACATAAACAAGGAGAACTGAAGGATTCCAATAAAGAATTAGATGACTTGTTTGATGTCAATTCTGGACACGTTTCAGATGATTCACTAGATGCTATTCTAAAACCTTCAAAAAGTGAAGAAAAATCTTCAACAAAACCAATCAAAAAGAGGCAAAAGTCCTTTAAGAAAAAGTCTAGACCATTTGCAGAGGATGAGTTTGACCCTTTTTCACCTCCTTCTCAGAAGAGTGGAGATGATCAACTTGTACCTCCAACAGTGGAGAGTGGAACAAAACATGCCTCATCGTCGGTTACTTCTGTAGATAGTTTGGACTTCCTGTTGGATGCTCAGCCCCTTGGGACTGTCCCTTCCTCTGATGACCTTCTCTCATTGGATCCTTTTTCTACCCCTGTGGTCAGACACAAGGATGATTCAAAGGAACAGGTATGGATTCTTTTATTATATGCATAAAATGCAGAAAATAATTATGTCTTCATTTTTTTAATGAATTAAAAGGTGACAACTTAGGCAAGGCTATATAACTTTTATAGTAAATGTTCCTATTCCATCTTTTAGCAAAATTCAGGACACATCAATCCCTAAAAGTGTCTCTGCTAGAAATTCAGTGTCTTGGAACACTGGGGAAGCCTTTGTTTTGATCCCTGGTTTGAGTAATGTAATTATGATTATTTAGTTCCTTTTTTAATGTTACTGAAATAATATTGAAAACAGTGCAAAACACCATACAAGTCTAAAGCTGTATAATTTTATACAGGATCAAAAGTAAGTCCTCAGCAAATTGAGAAACCTTACTCTTCACCAAATGGCAACATTTTTTACTGGTCCAAATTGAAGGCATTTGCAGATGACAACTTAAATGTAACTAAAATGATAGAAATTTTCTTTGAAACGATGGAAAACATTGCAGGAAAAGGAAAAAATGTTGGTTACCTAAATTGTTTTCTACCGTATCAATGACAAATTTCATCATTTGATCTACATTCTGATTGTTGTCTGCAAATGCCTTCAAATTGGGCATGTCTACATTTTTGTTGAGTGGTAAAGAGTTAACACACAATCCCGAGTTTTAACAACCCGTAGAAAGAGGTTTTTGAAAACACCATTGGAAAATGAGAAAATGCTGGCTACCAGCATGTTTTCTGTCCTTTTACAGACATGTCTAGTTTGTCGTCTGCAAATGCTTTCAATTTGGACATGCCTACATTTTTGTCGTGTGGTAGAGAGTTAAATGATGTTTTTCTGTTCTGTGAAGGGGTAGAAAAGGAGAAAATTCTGGTTTTGTGATCTCATCTGCAAACATTTTTAGGTTAGACTTGTCTGTAATTTTGTTGTTTAGTAAAAACTTTATCTCTTTACTGAACGACAAAATTTTAGACTAGTCAAAATTGAAAGCATTTGCAGACAACATAAATGTGTCTCAAAAATTGAAATTTCTTTTGGGAAGGCTAGAAAACATTGTGGGAAAAGGAGAAAATGCTGGTTACCAGCATTTTCTCCTTTTCCCACAGTGTTTTCAAATGCCTACTTTTCCAAAGTCATATAAAGCAGAGATTGTTTGGTAAAGAGTTAAGATTCTTCATACCCTTCAGTGGTGTTCTCTTTGCTTTGTAGGGAGTAGAATTGATGGATCCATTTTGGTCACCAGAGACAGATATGCCTGTTGACAAGGAATCAAGGAAAGCTGATCTTGGTGCTGATTTTGATTTCTTTTTCTCACCTGAAACCCAGGCTGATGTTTCGGAAAAGCCAACTGATGATATTTTTGGTTTGAATGATGAACAAACTGATGCATCTACTATAGATGAAAGAAAAGATTTGATTGGTCAAAGTAATGAGGAGATGAATAAACCAGCAGATTTGTTTGGTCTTGATACTGAAGGGGTGAATGAAATAGAGGATTTGATTGGTCTGAATAGTACAGAGCTGCAGGTGACTAGTAAACAGGACCCTTTATTCAATGATGACATATTTGGGACAGGAGATGAGCAAAATTATTTATACAAAGACTTTCAAGCTGATGTAGATGATGGTAATGGAGTTAGTGATGGTGATGTTCTCACAGACCAGTGCAATGAGGAGCCTACAGGACCATCAGTGACTGAGTATCTATTTGAAGAGCAAGTAGTGGGTGGAGAGAGTAAGAATGTAAGAAATAATGAGCCGCCTTCTGAAGTACTTTATGATGATATACCTAATAAGGTAGGAAAATGCAACCGTCGCACCTTTACCTATTTACCACCCTATTACTCAGAGCGGCAAATGGTGATTGACCTTTAAACGCACCTGGGCTTATCCGACTCCCTATATATCTGCAACAGCTTTGATTTGCTTATTCCTTTACAATACAACCCCGATTTTTAACGACCCTGACGGAGAAAGCTTTTGAAAACATTGAGGGAAAAGGAGAAAATGCTGACCACCAGCATTTTCTCCTTTTCCCACATTGTTTTCTGCCTTACCTAAAACAAATATCAGCTTTTGAGTACCATTTAAATTGTCGGCAAATGCTTTGAATTTGGACAAGTCTAAAATTGTGTTGTTTGTAAAAGAGTTCACTCTGTACCAGGAAACAAAATTTTTAGATTCTTCCATCTTGAAAACATTAGCAGATGACAAACTTTAACTTGGGTCAAATGAATGGGGTTTGTCTATGACAGATTGAATATGTGGGTGGAGGAGAAGCACCTTAACTCTTTACCAAACAACAAAGTTTTAGACTTGTCCAAACTGAAGGGATTTGCAGACGACAAATTATATGTGTCTTAAATGGTAGGGTTTGTCTTTCTATTGGTAGAAAACATTGAGGAAAAAGGAGAAAATGCTAGTGACCAGCATTTTCTCCTTTTTCCACAATGTTTTCAAAAGCCTTTTTATTAGGGTAGATAAAACTGCGGATAATTTGGAAGAAGATTATTTCTTTACAGGACAACAATATTATTAGAGTTTGAAAGCACTGCCAAACAACAAACTAAATGTTGTTCAAATCATAGGATTTGTCTTTGAAAAGTCAGAAAACATTGTGGGAAAAGGAGAAAATGCTGGTTACAAGCATTTTCTCCTTTTCCCACAATGTTTCAGAAGTCTCTTCCTTGAAGGATCATTTGAATTTGAGATCGTTTGATAAAGGGCTAAGTTGTTCTAAATTACACATGAGATTTTGAAAAAAAGTGTTTGCTCTTTTATACAAATGACACATTTTAAGTTACTTTTTAGTTACTTAGCTGAGTTTTAACGACCCTGAGGAAGAAGCCTTTTGAAAACATTGTGGGAAAAGGAGAAAATGCTGGTAACCAGCATTTTCTCCTTTTCCCACAATGTTTTCTACCTTTCCCAAAACAACTTATTTTGAGTCAGGTTTATTTGGTCATCTGCAAATGCTTTGAATTTGGGTAAATCTAAAATTTCGTTGTTCGGTAAAAAGTTTAAGACAAAAAAAATGGTAACCCATGAAATGATCATTTAAGTTAAGATCTATACTTCATTTTTTTCTTCTTTTTGGATTCATACCCTTAGAGGGCATAGCAAAAACAATCAAAAGGCACTGTAAATCTGGAAAAAGAAACCCATCATTTTGCATGCCCACTTGTAAAATGTAGAAGTTTGGTTATAAAAGAGTACCTCTGTCCTTTCTAACCCAAATACATGAATATTGATTTTGCCTGTTTGCATATAATGCCTGTTAGATTGTGTATGGTATGTAGATTTTTTTGGGGGAAGGCTTTTGTTGTTACAGTCATGCTTGTTTGCATGTCACCTCGGTGTTTGTTAACTCTATATACTTTTAGACTTCTTTTAATCCAAGATTGATTAAGTTGAAGGGACATAACTGTCACTGAATTATTTGAGGATATTCAGCAGCAAGTACGGGAGTGGCCTCCCTTACTTTTTAAATTTACAATTTCTGTTGTCAGAAAACTCTGCGCTTTTTTATGTGTACTTAGTCTATGGATCATTTTCGTTTTTGACCTTTTACTAAACAATCCTGTGTTTTAATAACCTGGAGGCAGAAGTCTTTAACAACATTGTGGTAACCAGCATTTTCTCCTTTTCTTACAATGTTTTTGAAGACATACACTATCGTTTGGTCCACACTTAATTTGCAGTTTACAAATGCTTTCAGTTTGGACAAGTGTATATTTTTATGGTGTGTTAAAGAGTTTATTTGTTGCCTGTAAAGTCATGCTTTCAATTTGATCAAGTCTAGAATTATGTTGTTTGGTAAGGAGATAGGATTGTTTGCATTTTCCACCATGCTGCTGTGTAAGTTTTGTCTTTGTTTCGCTATTCCATGCATTTTTAGTTAAGCTAATAAGAACCTTTGCTTTTCTACTCTGTTGTTTTCTTTTTTGTTAAATATCATTATGTAATTTCAACTCTGCTACATGATATTATCCTTTTGCTCAGGCTTTTTATATGCACTAACTCTTGTCTTTTATCACATAACTACCCTTGGATTCAGTGTTTTACAGCAGTTACACATTTTCTTATCTTACACATGTTTGAGATAAGCAGATTGTGCAGTATTTGGTCAGAGCTCTGTAATCATATGCCTCATTTCTAAAACATTGCTGAGAGAGATTTCTCTGTAAAAGTACCTGTCAAAATTAATGAGTGTGACAAAGCTGAAAATTTTATCATCTTTAGATTCAAAACAAAATTATTATATGTCATTTTCTTTGGAACTATTTTTTGTCTGTGCTACACAAACCTGTCAAAGATGTGAAAAGGCTTCATATAAATTTCACTACATGTGAACATGCTGGCCTATTATTATCACATCTTTATTGATAATTCTTGATACAGTCATGTGATAAAAAGAATCTAACGAACAATTCCTTTTAAGGTAAAATTGTATTAAACTTGTCGACAAAAAATGTAATTAAGCTTGCCAAAGCCTTGCTTAAAAAACATTTTTCTAGTCTCATTTAATAAATCTATCATGTCAACTCATGTCAAATCCTCTAGATGTCATTTTTTTTTCACAGTGCTTTTTCTCTAGCTGTAGTCTGCATAACTTTGTTATCCATAATTATCATAGCTATTATTGTGATATATATCCCCTTTTTAGCCCTTTACTACACCATCCCATGTATATGTTTCAGAAGGAAAGCTGTTGAGAACATTGTGGATAAAGGAGATATTGGTTCTTGGAAGCAATTTCACCTTTTTCCACAATGTTTTTGTTGACAAAGCTCATCCTTTGAGCAACATTTAATTTTTCCTCCACAAATGCCTTCTGAGTTTGGATGAGTAAAATTTTTTGTCTGGTATCAATTTAATTCTAAGAGAGCTGCATGAAATTAATGAAACACATTGTATAATTGAGCTATGCTCTGTGCAAAGAAGGCTTAATGCATCTGCGAAAAGTATCTACCCAGGACAGCCTGCGAAGTCCACGCAGGCTGAGCTAGGCCAAAACTTTTCGTTATAGGTGGTCAATTTTATGTATGTCCATGGACCAGTCTACCTCACGATTCAGTCGGTTTTTAAAAAAAGTTGCTCTTATCAATCCATAATTATGGATGGCTTGATTGGTACAATGCGTCACAGAGATGCATTAAGCCCCTTTTTGCCAGAACATAGCTAAATTACATACTGGTACATACTGGTAGGCATAATTTCATTCAGGAAAACAGTTTAAGACATTTAAGTTCTGTGAAGTCTTTGTAGGGGGCCAAACCCATGACAAAAAAGGCTTTCGAAAACATTGTGGGAAAAGGAGCAAATGCTGGTTACCAGCATTTTCTCTGTTTTTCACTATGTTTTCAAAAGTTTTATGCTCCAGGGTCATTAGAACTTGGAATTGTTTGGTAGAGTCAAGCCTCAGGATAACATAACTTGATGAACTGTTTGCTTCAATATTACTGAAATACATGAACTTTTGAATGTTATATGACATGGAAAAGTCTTGTAACCTGATACTAAACTATCCTGTGTTTTAATAACCCTTGGGAATAAAGCTTTTAACCCGTTTTCACACAATTCTGACTTTTAATGACCCTTAGAAAGAAGGCTGTTAAAAACATTGCGGGAAAGAAGAAAATGCTGGTAACCTGCATTTCCTCCTTTTCTCGCTATCTTTTCTAACCTTTCAGAAACAAATTCAGTCATTTGAGGCACATATAATTTTTTGTCGGCAAATGCTTTTAATTTGGACCAGTCTAAAATTCTGTCATGTGGTAAAGAGTCAAACAATCCCTTGTTTTAATGACTATGGCAGCATTTTCTCCTTTTCCCACAATGTTTTCTACCCTTTCACAGACCAATCCTTTTATTGTTGCCACTTTACTGTGCTTTCTGCAAATGCTTTAAATTTGGACTTCTCTAAAATTTTGTTTCATGTCGAAGAGATAACACAAGTTTTATCAGTAATGAAATTTACTCTTGCAGGATTCACCACTAGAAAAGTCTGATCCTATCCAGGACAGTTTTGAAAGCCCCGATGATATAGAAACGGGTGCTGATAGCGCTCAGGACGAGAAGGTAGCTGACACAAAGGTCAAGGACACTCCACAGAAAGAAAAGAAGGGAAAAGCTAAACTGAAAAAGGTTTGTAGCACTATATAAATAAGAGTTGTTGTTTTAGTAAAATCATCAGATTTTTCACCAAAAACCTGTGTTGTTGGTACTCTGATGAATATTCTGAGAGCATCCATGGGAGAAACCACAACATAGGTGTCCAGTTAACCCTTTACCACTGAGTCCCGATCTGTAGCAACCCCAAAGAAGAAGGCTTTTGAAAACAGTGTGGGAAAAGGAGAAAATGCTGGAAACTAGCATTTTCTGCATTTCCCATATTGTATTCTAGTCTATCAAGGATAAATATCTTGCTTTGAACTACATCTAACTTGCTGCGTGCAAATGCTTTTAATTTGAGCAAGTCTAGAATTTTGTTAATTGGTGAAAAGTTAAAGGCTTCCGTCTAAAACATAGAATAATGTTGCTTTTCTAGCTTGGATTTTTTCCATGAAAGCATCAAAGTATTGTCACAGTCCTATTGTTTTTTGCATTGTCCATGTTCAAAAACTTTGCTATTTTCTTATAAATGTATCTCTGTCAATACTGAAGAGATTTACTTCTAACTCAGGCAGGTTGTAAGCTCTCAAAAGGGGAAGCCATACTAAAAAGCACCCTTTTTTTTTGACACAGTTGTGCCCCTTTATCTACACCCCTTTTTCTTCTTAACTCTTTACCAAACAACAAAATTTTAGACTAGTCCAAATTGAAAGCATTTGCAGACGACAAAATGAAAGTGACTGAAAATTTGAAATTTGTTTTTGGAAAGGTAGAAAACATTGTGGGAAAAAGAGAAAATGCTGGCTACCAGCATTTTCTCCTTTTCCCACAATGATTTCAAAAGGCTTCTTTCTCAGGGTGTCGTTAAAAGTCGGGATTGTTTGATAAAGAGTTAAATACTTAAAAGTTATCTTAACTCATGTTGCTGGAATTCAACAGTATGGTTGTTATCAGTCTAGAAATAATACCAAAGTAAGACCATTTTCCGGGTTGCTTATGTCTAGAACATCTCAGCATAGTAGACAGTAATGATCAAAGATCAGACTGCAAGTTTTGTACTGTCATGTCTTATCTACACTGATGGCAAAGGCATTTGGTAACCAGCATTTTCTCCTTTTCCAACAGTATTTTCTATCCTTCCAGAGACAAATTCCACAATTGGAACCATCAGTGATTTGTTGTCTGCAAATCCTTTGGATTTAAACAAGTCCAAAATTGTGTTGTGTGCTAAAGAGTTATCTCTTTACTGATGACAAAATTCTGGACTTGTCCAAATCCAAAGTATTTGCAGATGACATATTGAACATGTTTTAAATTGTAAGATTTGTGTTTGGAAGGGTAGAAAACATTATGTGAAAAGAAGAAATGCTGATTACCAGCATTGTCTCCTTTTCCCACAATGTTATCAAAGGCCATCTTTAGCAGAGTCATTAAAACATTGGTTTGTTTGGTAAATAGTGAACTCTTTTTTCAGACCACAAAACTTCTGACTTCATATTTAAAATATTTGCAGGCAACAAATTATACACAGCTCTGATGATTGGATTTGTTTGGGAAAGAGTTGAAAACAATGTGGGAAAAAGTCAGCTTTCATGTGCCTCCTTTTTCGGGGTGGTTAAAAACATGGGATTGTCTGGGAATGGGTTAAGGCACCGTGAACAGCCTGAAGTTCCTTTGGTGGACTGTGTAGATCAAGGTCAGACGTTTGTGAATGTAGACAGCAAGAAAACCTGAATAAGCAAGTTTGGAGTGGTTTTTTTTTTGCGGGGGGGGGGGGGGGGGGAGGCGAATGGGGGTGTGGAAAATGTGTATTTGATTATTGAGGGTTCTTAGCTCATGCCCCATAACACAGTTCCTAATGTGAGAGTGAGATCTGTGATATGAATCTTTGAAATACATGTTCAAAGTAGCTGAATATGCTGGCTTTTTTTGACCTACTTTTATGCATTGAAATACTGTGATGAATAAATTGGAATTTCTTATTGGTAAAAAATGTGCACATGTTTATTCTGTGGGCCTCTACAGGCCTATAGTGAGGGGCACATTGATTTATGGCACCAATATACAATATCTTTATTTTACAGCATCAAAGTAGTCAAATTCAGCAGAAGTATCTGAGGTAGAACAATTAAATATATCTTCTGGCATGTCATCATAATCAAAATATCTACAATCTGGTTTCACTATCTCACGTAATTTATACAAATCTTCTTTATTCACTGTCCTATATGCTTGAAGCATGGCTTCTTTTCTCTGTTTCCTCACAATTGGCCAAGAGATATTACTCTGAAGAATATGAAGAACATCTGCCAATAGTATATCTGATCTCCAACTGAACGATGTGTCAGACCAGCGGGATGGAAGTTTGGAATGTTTCGGAATGATACCAGATATTTGTAAAAATCGCCATGTCCGTAATAGGAACTGACCCGGTGGAATGGAGCATTCAACTTCTGTCATTTTCTGAGTGTACAGTGCAAGATTTATATGTACCCTTGCTATTTCTATGGCTGAATCCTTTTCAAAGTCACGAAATTGTATGTTTAAGTTGAAAGTCTTGTTCCAATGACTCATTATTTCATTTACATCATCTTTGAATGTTTCAAGTTTGGAAATATAGTCATATTTTGTCACACAAGGGTCACAGTGGGATGAAATAGATGTGAAATGTGAATTGATGCTTTCTTTTTCTTCGAATTTATATATTAAATATTTTACATAGTCAGCAAAGGTTGCTGTGTGACCACAAATTGGAGATTTGCCGGAACTACTTTTACTTGCAATAATCCTTTCAATCGGCTTTCCAATATGATTCCAGAACAGAGAATTAGGATGATAAAGTTTATCAACGTAAGCAGAAAATATTTTACTGTAAGGGTTTCTCACAACAAGTAGAGAAGTGGCATGGTGTCGAAATGAATCCATGTTCAAATTGGTACTATACTGGATGTGATGGAAGAAGGTCTTCAGTTTAAATCTCTTTCCTCGAACATCAAACGGTGAATTAAAATATCCCATACTGTTCATTGCAGTTAAAGTTTTCCTCCAGAAAGTGGATGCAACTTTTTCAATGGGACAGTAAAGTATGTTGTGAGGCAGTTCAAGAATCATTTTCGGGAAAAGTTTGCTGTGTATGATATCTTTCGGTGGAGTTCTTCCTTCCTCAGTACACATTCTCTCTACATGTTTCTGCCTGCTATCAAATCTGTCTGTTTGAGGTCTTGAGTGGTTCCAAACTGCCGGATCCTGTATTTTTCCCTGAAAATCTTCATCACAACACTTCTTGATCGAGTAATTACTGTTATTGGCTTTACCAATACGTCTTTGGGTTATTTCATTGGTATAGGATGATCTAATAGCCTTTACAGCCAGTAAATCGCTACTAATGTCGCTTTGATCTGGTAGACGGTGTGTGTTACTTGTCTTCATGAACCATTGTTGAGTATTATCAAGTTTTGGTGCTGCACCAAAATGTACTAGGGGTGCTTCTGTAAATAAAGAGCAGATTTGTTTTTTTGGCAATTAAAACTTAACCCTTTACCTAAACACAAAAGTTTAGAATAGTCCAAATTGAAAGCATTTGCAGACAACAATTTAGATATTGATTGGATAATAAGATTTGGCTGTGATTGGACAGAAAAAACTGTGGGAAAAGGAGAAAATGCTGGTTACCAGCATTTTCTCCTTTTTCCACAGTGTTTTCCAAAGGCTTCTTCCTCTGGATTGTGTGGTAAAGGGTTAAGCACTATTGAAGTAGAGCTTATCTGAATGATGCAGGTTTTATAGCTGGTTTTTTTTATTCTGTACAAAATGTTAACTCTTCACCCCTGGTAGACGAATCTTGAAACACTGGGCAAACGGAGGAAACTTGTTATAAAGAGCTTTTTATCCGTTTGTCAAGTGCTGTGTTTTCACATATGCTTATTTGTTAACTTTTATTCATAGTTTTCCCTTTACAACACAATGCTGACTTTTAACGACCTTTAGGAAGAAGCTTTTTGAAAACATTGTGGAAAAAGAAGAAAATGCTGGTAACCACAATGTTTTCTACCCTGTCAAAGAAAATCTTACCATTTGAGTAACATTGAAATTGTCGTCTGCAGATGCTTTCTAAAATTTTGTTGTGTGGTAAAGAGTTAATTTCCATATTTCACAAGGATGTTTTCAAAGTTGTCTTCCACTAACTTGCTTCAAATGGGATTGAGTTAACTCTTTACCAAATGATGAAATTTTGGACTTGTCCAGATTGAAAGCATTTGCAAACAACAAATTCATCGTAGCTGAAATTTGGTGATTGTCTCTGAAAGTATAGAAAACCTTGTGGGAAAAGGAGAAAATGCTGGTTTCCAGCATTTTCTCCTTTTCCCACAAGGTTTTCAAAAGGTTATTTCCTCAGGTTGTTAAAACTCGGGACTGTGTTGTAAAGTCTCTTTACCAAACGACAAAATTTTGGACTTGTCCAAATTGAAAGCATTTGCAGCCGACGTATTCAGTGTAGTGTAAGATGAAGATTTTTGTCTTTGATAGGGTAGGAAACATCATGGGAAAAAGGAGAAAATGCTGGTTTTACCAAACAACAAAATGTTAGACTCGTCCATATTGAAAGCATTTGTAAACTACTAGGTAAATGTGATTCATATGATGGGGTTTGTCTTTGATGGGGTAGAAAACATCGTGGGAAAAGGAGAAAATGCTGATTACCATTGTAGGAAACAAAGATTGATTATTTTTATTCAAAGTTTGTTGAAAGTTTTTCAAAGAGAGAGGGGTTGTCTGCCAAGGCTAATTATGATTTTATGTACATTAAATCCCAAAAAGACTCCATGAAGGCTGGCTGTTATAACCCTTAACCACACAGTCCAGAGTTTTAACGACCTTTATGGAGAAGCCTTTTGAAAACATTGTGGGAAAAGAAGAAAATGCTGGTCACCAGCATTTTCTCCTTATCCCACCATGTTTCTCCCCTTTCAGAAGCAAATTCCTTCATTTGAGCCAGGTATAATTGCTGTCTGCAAAACTTTTCAATTTCGATGATTCTTAAATTTTGTCGTTTAGATCTGACAGAAGAGACAATTCATTCATGGCATAGAGCCGACAATTTATAGGAAAGTTTAGGAACAATTCTGTGTTTTTCCCTTGCATTAAAACATACTAATTTGTAACAGTCGAAAGTCCAGCGAGTCAGGCCCTCCTATTGAAATACTCAATTTAACCCTTTACTAGACAATCCTGACTTTTAACAACCTTTAGGAAGATGGCTTTGGGAAACATTGTGGGAAAAGGAGAAAATGCTGGTTACCAGCATTTTCACCTTTTCCCACAATGGTTCTTTCCTTGTCTAAAATAATTTCAACCATTTGAGCTAAATCTAGTTTATCGTCTCTGGATTTGGACAAGTCAAAAATTTTGTCATCTGGTAAACGGTTAAACTAAAAAGTATATGATAAGAAAACGATCCTTGTAAATACCCCTGTGCATTATGTATTTCTGCTGGAATACAATAAGAACATAACTTTGAATTTTTTTTGTTAATTGTACTCATAGTAGTCATTTTTAGTACCCAGGAAGTTATATTAATGAGCCTGAAGGTCAATCGATAATATGTAGGGCCCACCAGGGTAGCTTAACCCTTTCCCAAACAAGCCCTGATTTTCACGTGTCTGCAGTACAAGTCTTTTGAAAACACTGTGGGAAAAGGAGCTCATAACGAGCAATTTCTCCTTTTCCCACAGTGTTTTCTACCCTTTTTGATAACTTTCTGCCATTTTCATCAAATTTAAAATTGTTGTCTGCAAACTCTTTCAATTTGGACCAGTCCAAAATTTGTCGTTTGGGAAAGGGTTAATGTATCTGACCTGTGACTTGGTGGTTACGAGTTTGATACCTGGTTGAGGCAAACTTTCTCTCTGGCAATTTTTCGCCTCTCACCTGATGTATGTGAGAAAAGTAGTCAGTGACTCGGATAGAAAGCCGTGTCAGTACTGGTGTGAGAAAGCCAGGAAACACATGCTTAGGTGTACTGACCGCCATGATATGACTTAAGCTGTAAACCAGCATTAAACTCGAATACAATCGATCAGTCAGAGCTTGAAACCAGGGGATCACTGTTTCAATACCGTAGCTTTGCCAACATTTTGCTGAGCATTGATGAATCATTTCGACTTCTCAGATGATCATTCTTTCAAAGATGATTATGTGGAAAAGCAGCCAGTAGCTTGGAAAGATAATTGTTCAAAGTACCATTAAAAAATAAATTATAGGCAAGCATGGATAGGTGTTCTGACCACTGTGATATATCTAAAAAAATGTTTAAAATGGCATTAACTCTTTACCACACAATCCAGTTATAATCACCCTAACAGAAAAGGCTTTGGAAAACATTGTGGGAAAAGGAGAAAAAGCTGGTAACCAGCATTTTCTCCTTTTTCCACAATGTTTTCTGGCCATTCACTCACAACTTCCATCATTTGAGTCACTTTAATTTTTTTGTCTGCAGATGCTTTAAAATTGAGTTAGTCTGAAATTTTGTTGTTCGGTAGAGAATTAACTCTTTACCACACAAGAAAAATTTAGAGTGGTCCAAATTGAAAGCATTTGCAGATGACAATTTAAATGTGTCTGAAACAATGAAGCTTGTCTTTGATAGCATAGAAAACATTGTGGGAAAAGGAGAAAATGCTGGTTACCAGCAGTTTCTCCTTTTCCCACAATGTTTTCCAAAGGCTTCTTCCTCAGGGTCGTTAAAACTCGGGATTGTGTGGTAAAGGGTGAAACAAAATACAAAGAAACTTATTTTATTTGTTAAATAATAGTAGTAGCTAAAAGTAAAACACTTGGAGTATTAAAATGCATCTAAATGTTAACCATACCATTCAAAAGTTTGGAAATTATTGTGAAGATGACTATTTGCTATTGTATGGTAGGTGCAAGTATTGGTTGCTGGCAGGAAAATGAATTTTAAAACCAGGTAAAAAGTAAACAAAAGATAAAGCAACATGGCAACTTTTGACCTAATTGTAAAATTCATTTTCCTGCCAATGACTAACACTTTGACCGACTATCAAAAAACAGATTGTCATCTTCACAATAATTTCCATAACTTTAAGCCTTTACCACACTATCCCGGGTTTTAACGACCGTGTAAAAGAAGCCTTTTGAAAACATTGTGGGAAAAGGAGAAAATGCTGGTAACCAGCATTTTCTCCTTTTCCCACAATGTTTTCTACATTTCCCAAAACAAATTTCACTTTTTGACCTACGTTTATTTTGTCGTCTGCAAATGCTTTCAATTTGGACTGGTCTAGAATAGTCTCATGTGGTAAAGAGTTAAATGGTATGATTTAAGTTTAAATGCATTTTACCACCTCAATTGTTTCCTTTGGCTGCTATTGAACTTTTAAATTAAACTGTACCTTTTTCAAAGCTCGTTTGAACATTCCATCTATCAACTCCAACATAAATCAAACTTATTGTAAGAATCACCAAAAAAGAAAGAATTAATTTCCAAATCCGATTCCTACAGTTTCTCATGGCAGACTCCATCTGTAAATGAAAAGAATTATGGGAAAATGTACTGCATCCAATTAACCCTTAGACTGCTAAGCGCAACTCACTGACCTTTTACAGATGGTGTAGATTAAGATCAAACTGCACAGAACTTACAGTGATCTTGGATCTACACTGTAGGATAAAAAGATAGTTTTCTACAAAAAATAAGTTTGAAATGGCAATTTACGGGCTTTTATTATCGGCTTGAAAGTTTCCATTAAGCCTTTACCACACAGTCCCGACTTTTAATGACCCTGTAAAAGAAGCCTTTTGAAAACATTGTGGGAAAAGGAGAAAATGCTGGTAACCAGCCTTTTCTCCTTTTCCCACAATGTTTTCTACACTTCCCAAAACAAATTTCAGTTTTTGAGCCACATTTATCTTGTCGTCTGCAAATGCCTTCAATTTGGACTGGTTTAGAATATTGTCGTCTAGTAAAGAGTTAACTTATACTGGCAGTCAGAGTGTGAAACCTTTACCAAACTATAAAATCTAAAACTTGCCCACACTGAAACCTTTAGAGATGAAAAAACTGAAGTTAACTCAAATACTGAAATATGTCTGTGAAGGATAGAAAATGTTGTGGGTAAAGGAGAAAATGCTGGTTAGTATACCTGCATTTGGTCCTTTTCCCACAGCATTTTCAAAAGCCTTTTTCAAATTGAGGTCATTAAAATTCTGGATTTTGTAGAAAAAGTTAAAACCTTTTACCCTTACAGTGCTGACTATTAAACCCTTTACAGAATAATCAATTTTTTTTTTTAAACCTTAATTAGGAAGAGGCTATGGAAAAGCGTTGTCAGGAAAGGAGAAAATGTGGTTGAGTGGCCATTTTCTCCTTTTCTTACTCTGTTATCTTTCCTATCTAATTTAAATCTATCATTTGAGCCAACATGAATTTGTTGTCAGCTAGTTCTATCAAAATGGTAGAGTTTGAAATTCTGTTATCCAATAAAGACTTAAGAAGTTGGAATCTATAATTTGGAAATGTTGGAGGGACCCGTCAATAAATGGAAGTTTATTTTTCTGTATTTTTATTGTTACATGTATTTGTGAATGAACTCATGTCGCAAGAAAATCCAACTTGAGTATCATGAATTTGTAACTGAATACTTAAGAAAGAGTCATACAGAGTAAATTTGCAACACTTACACGACGTTATCAGAAAATTTCTTCACTCTTTACCACACAATCCCGACTTTTAATGACCCTAAAAAGGAAGCCTTTTGAAAACATGGTGGAAAAAGGAGAAAATGCTGGTAACCAGCATTTTCTCCTTTTCCCACAATGTTTTCTACCTGTCTCATTGTAAATTTCAATTCTTAAGTCACGTTTAATTTGTCATCTGCAAATGCTTTCAATTTGGACTAGTCTGAAATTTTATCGTTTGGTAAAGAGTTAAATAATAACTGCGCGGACTGCACGGGCTGACCTGGGTCGATACTTATTGCAGATGCATTCAGCCCCCTTTTCACAGAGAGAGGCTCAATTGCATTTGGTTAGAATTGTAGTCCAACTATGCCAAAATGAGATAAAGATAAACAGCACAAACGACCAGACTGCACATTGACTCTTTACCACATGACAAAAATGTAGACTTGTTCGAATTGAAAGAATTTACAGACGACAGTTTAACCCTTTAACGCACAATCTGCCTTTTAACGGCCCTGGGAAAGAAGCTATTTGAAAACATTGTGGGAAAAGGAGAAAATGCTGGTAACCAACATTTTCTCCTTTTCCCACAATGTTTTCTACCATATCAAAGAAAATTTGCACCATTTGAGCCACATTGAAATTGTCGCGTGCAAATGCTTTCATTCTGGACAAGGCTAAAATTTTGTCGTCTGTTTCAGGTTTAAATGTTGCTTAAATTGTGGAAGTTGTCTTTGATAGGGTTGAAAACATCGTGGCAAAAGGAGAAAATGCTGTTACCAGCATTTTCTCCTTTTCCTACAATGTTTTCTAAAGGTTTCTTTTACAGGGTTGTTAAAAGTCAGGATTTTGTGGTAAAGGGTTAAGTTCAGACAGATCTTGATGCATTTTGCCTGAAAAGGTCCAGTACTAAAATGCTAATGTATAGTGGAAAAAAAGAGGTTGAATTTGTGGGTTTCTATTGAAATGAAGGCAGGAAAGAAGATAGGTACTGGATAAAAGGATGGGTGATTACAGTGCAATCATGAAAACAGTATGACAGGAGGTAGAATGGCTCATTTTCAACAATTTCTGCTCTTACCACAGTATTTTTCAAAAGCTCCTAAATTTTACAAAGGCAAATCTGATGAGGAAGAGTGCTTAAACTTGATTTGCTAGGGAATAAATCTTACCTCATTAAACCCTCGCCGGAAAGTTCCAAGTTAATCAACCTTAAAGAAGAAAGATGCCTGTAAAGACAGTACAGGAAAAAGAAAAAATGCTGGTAAACATTCAAGAAGGTTTTCTACCTTTCCACAGATAAATTTCAGGATTTGATTCACTTTTTTTTGCTATCTGCAAATGCTTAAATTAATTTGATCAATTCTAATATTTTGTGGTTTGGTTAACCCTTTACCACACAATCCCTAACGACCCCGAGGAAGAAGCCTTTTGAAAACATTGTTGGTAACCAGCATTTTCTCCTTTTCTCACAATGTTTTCTACCCTATGGGAGAGAGTACTTGTCATTTGAGCTGAATTTAGTTTGTTGTCTGCAAGTGCTTCTAATTTGGTCAAGTCCAAAATTTTGTTGTTTTGTAAAAATTTTAGTTAAAGGCTGACCCTTTATTAGGCATTCCCAAGTTTTTATGTCCCAGATGTAACACACTTTTGAAAACAAGGTGGGAGAAAGAGAAGTACTGCTGGTAATCAGCATTTTCTCCCTTTTCCAACAATGTTTTCTATCCTTCCAACAATAAATTTCACTTTTTGAGTCTTATTTATTTTGTCGACTCGTCTGCAAATGCTTTAAATTTGGACCAGGCTAAAATTTTGTTTTCTGGTAAAGAGTAAACTCACAACTTCCTGAAACAAAGTCTTGGCAGATATCTGAAAACATCCTTGTTAATCCTTTACCACACAATGTCCAGTTTTAACTCTACCACACAACAAAATTTTGGACTCCACCAAATTGATAGCATTTGCAGACGACAAATTACATGTAGCTAAAATGATAATTTCTGTCTATGACGGGGCAGAAAACATTGTGGGAAAAGGAGAATATGCTGGTTACCAGCATTTTCTCCTTTCCACACAGTGTTTTCAAAAGCCTTCTTCTTTGGAGTCGTTAAAACACTGGATTGTGTGGTAAAGAGTTAATACCCATGGGAAATCAGACTTTTGAAAACATGGGGAAAAAGGGTAAAATGTTTGTAACTAGCATTTTCTCCTTTTCCCACAATGTTTTTTAACCTGTAAATGACAGATTCCATCATTTGAGTCACATTTAAATTGTCGTCTGTAAATATTTTTAATCTGGACATGTCTCCATTTTTGTCATCTCGTAAAGAGCTAAATGTAGTTAATAAACATGACCTAAGGTTTCAAACCTAAAATTAACCAAAAACATTGTGGTAGAAGGAGAAATTACTTATCACAATAATTTCTCCATATGCCACAATATTTGAAAGGTACAATACTGCTATAGTAAAAGAGTTACCTTCTGGGAGTAATATGTTAACCCTTTACCAAACAGTCCCATGTTTTAATTACTCTTTATGAGGAATGCTTTTGAAAACATTGTTGGGAAAGGAGGAAGGAGGCTTCTGAAAACATTGTGGGGAAAGGAGAAAATGCTGGTAACCAGCATTTTCTCCTATTCCCACTATGTTTTCAAACCTTCCATGCTTTAGTTCAAATGCCTACAATCTGGACTAATCTTTCAATTTTGTAGGTTGTTAAAGAGTTGACCACTTCAATTCAAGCTAATTTTAGATCAGAAACTGTTACAAACAACAGCCACAAGCTGAAAGTGATGCAAGTATTAAAAAATAATATCTTTGACACAGTTATGCCTCTTTTCTTGACATAATTTTCATAACATTTGACATTTTATAATATCTCTGCCATTACTGAAGAGATTTACTGCAGACTCCAACAACTCATAGTTAACTACATGTATTTATAGGGGGAAACTGTAAAATAGGGACAGGTAACCACCAAAAATTTTTGACACAGTTATGCCCCTTTTTGACTAAGAATTCTCTCCGAAAGCAATTACAGTGTTGGCGTCCGCATGGAGTGCTCTTGTTTTTTCCTCAATTCCTCCAAGAATTTTTAACTTAAGCAAATAATAGATACAGTTTTTATGTTAAAATAGCTTAGTTTAATATCCGCTCTCCTAAGTATTACAGACTAATTGACATTTAATTTTTCAATTTTGATGCAAATATTCTCTTTGATCCTGTTGAACACTTTTTAACCCTTAGGCTGCGAAGTACTGCTTGATGTGCTTTTGCCAACAGTGCAGATCAAGATCAAACTGCACAAAATGTGCAGTCATATCTTTGATCTACATTGTCCGATATGCTGTTTCAATCTTTCAAGTGAAATCATCTTTGAAATCGCAACATTTGGGTATTTTATTACAGAGGGAAAATTTTCGTGTCATTCATTAACGAGTAAAAAGGTTAATTCCTTTAACTCTTTACCAAACGACAAAATTTTAGACTGGTCCAAATTGAAAGCAGTTGCAGACGACAAAATAAATGTGACTGAGAAATTAATATTTGTTTTGGGAAGGGTAGAAAACATTGTGGGAAAAGGAGAAAATGCTGGTTACCAGCATTTTCTCTTTTTCCAACAATGTTTTCAAAAGGCTTCTTTCTCAGGGTCATTAAAAGTTGGGATTGTGTGGTAAAGAGTTAAAAAAAAAAATTTGTGTTTTGTACCCTTTCAAAGACAAGTCCTATATCTTGAACAGCATTTTTTTTTGTCCTCTGCAAGTGCCTTCAAGTTGGACAAGTCTGAAAGTCTACCATTTGGTAAAGACTTGAGGCTTTTCCATGTTAAGACCAACTTAAGTTACTTCAATGCCATCAGTGTAGATTAACTCTTTACCAAACGACAAAAGTTTAGACTGCTCCAAGTTGAGAGCAAAGTAAATGTGACTGAAAAGTTGAAATTTGTTTTGGGAAGGGTAGAAAACATTGTGGGAAAAGGAGAAAATGCTGGTTACCAGCATTTTCTCTTTTTTCCACAATGTTTTCAAAAGGCTTCTTTCACAGGGTCGTTAAAAGTCAGGACTATGTGGTAAAGTGTTAAGAGTAGACTACAAAGAGCAAGCAGTCTAATATTGAATATACAGATACTTTGTGAGAAAATTCGTTGGAAATGGCCTGAAATTGCACTGAGTCATGTCTATACGTGTACATAGATTCATGAAAATGTTCACTTTTTGGTTGAGAGTTTACTCTGAAAATGCCTAATCACAACTGTTGTTGGTTTTATGGTCAGAATAGATCAGGATCAGGCTGCACAAATTTTGTGGTCTGAGCTGAGGACTAAGTGTTGACTGCACAAAGACATTTTGGCCACTATCAGCCTTGAAATAGCTTTTTTTTTCTTTGATGAAAAATGTCTGTCATGTATTATGGGACCCTTGGATCCCTTGGGGTTAACATTTTTTTATATGTCAATATATTCATGATAAAAAGCAAAACTTGGGTTTTCAATTTGAACACATACCATGGTGGTAACTAGCATTTTCTGCTTTTTCTAGAGTGTTTTGAAAAGCCTTCTTCCTTGGGGTCATTTAACCTTTTACCGCACAATGCTGACTTTTAACGCCCCTGAAGAAGAAGCCTTTGGAAAACATTCTGGGAAAAGGAGAAACTGCTGGTAACCAGCTTTTTCTCCTTTTCCCAAAATGTTTTCTGCGCTATCAAAGAAAATTTGCACCATTTGAGCCACATTGGAATTGTCGTCTGCAAATGCTTTCAATTTGGACAATGCTAAAATTTTGTCGTCTAGTAAAGGGTTAAACTGAGGATCATGGGGTAAAGCATTATATGACAGTATCTTCTAGATTAAAAAGAACTGAAAAATTAATATTGAAATGCAAGTATTGACAGAGTGTAAAAACGATATAGAATAAGATAGTAGGTAATTTCAGTCCACAAAAAATGCCTGACTCTTATTGTAAAATGCCTTTGCAAGATGTCTGATCTAACAAGAAAGTGGACAGTATAGAGCAAAGATTTCATTGTATAACCATTGTGTGCAGTCAGATCTAGATCTACATTGTCCACTGTCCAGAAAGCCCCTCGGAAATTGTGTCTAGCTTTTTAGCCCTGTACCACACAATCCTGAGTTTTCAATGACCTGAACGGAGAAGGCTTTTGAAAACATTGTGGGAAAAGGAAAAAAATGCTGGTAACCAGCATTTTCTCCTTTTTCCACAATGTCTTCTACCTTTCCCAGACAAAATTCCATCATTTGAGCCAAATTTAATTTGTCTTCTGCAATTGCTTTCAATTTGGAGAGGTCTGATATTTTCTGTTCGCTAAAGAGTTTGGTTTGAAATATTTATGTTTATCTTTGATGACAACTTTTATGTCATTTTAATGTTTCTTGGATCAGCCCACTTATGAAACTTTTCACTTTAGATCTTTTTATCCTTATAGTGTGCCTGGTAAAACTTGAACTCTGTACCAAACGACAAATTTTAGACTGGTCCAAATTGATACCATTTGCAGACGACAAATATGTTGCTCAAATGATGGGATTGAGACTTCTCTGAAAGGACAGAAAACATTGTGGGAAAAAGAGAAAATGCTGGTCACCAGCATATTCTCCATTCCCCACAATGTTTCCAACAGGTAAACCTGACAAAATATCGTAATTTTCTGCCAGAATATGTTACAAAGAAACAGACATTGTGGATCCAAGATAGGACTGCATCTTCTGTCCAGTCTGATCATAATCTGCATTGTGCATGAAAGCAACATTAGTTATGCTTAGCTCTCTAAGGGTTAGGGCTGAGGTTTATTTCTGTGCTACTACTGAACATAAAATAGGACTGTAAAAGAGAGTAAATAGTTTATATTGCATACTTTATTTGAGGAAATCAAAGGAGGTCTGCTTGTGAAACTCTTCACTACTAACTCCAGAAATTCAAATTTTTCCCCTGTTGTAAAAGTAGCTATCTACTGCTCTTGCAGTATCGTGACTACTTTCATAGATAAGTAAATTGTATCATGTAGTGGGCAGTGTAGATCCAAGAGTAGACTGCATGTTCTTTGCAGTCTGATG
This sequence comes from Tridacna gigas, assembly GCA_945859785.2. NCBI lineage: Eukaryota > Metazoa > Mollusca > Bivalvia > Cardiida > Cardiidae > Tridacna > Tridacna gigas. The sequence goes on from OX244042.2 coordinate 37,651,501, forward strand.
TTGATCTAGGCCGTCTGCAATAGCTACTTAAGTCGTCACTGGTAATGAAAGAGTTAGCCCTTATAATACTGAACCAGGATTTATTTGCTTCTGCAACATTGAAGATCAAGATCAGCCTGCACAGAATTAGCAGTCTGACCTTGGATTTACACTTTCTGCTTCCTTGCCAGATATTCTGACAAAAAAGACAGCTTTGAATTTTCAATATCTGCATCTTTTGTTCAGACTGAGAATGCCCATTTCATTTATTTACCCTTTACCAAACAATCCTGTGTTTTCATGACCCTGATAAAGAGGCCTTTTGAAAACATTCTGGGAAAAGGAGAAAATGCTGGTAACCAGCATTTTCTCCTTTTCCCCACAATGTTTTCTACCATGTCAAAAAACTTAATTTCATTTCTTTAAATGTCATCTGTAGATGCTTTCAACTTGAAAGGGTCAAAATTTTTGTTTGGGAAAGAGTTAAGCATGAAAAGGGTTCAGATTTGATTGCTAGCAACTGCTGTGTTACAACTTCTCTGACTGCCATACAAAAACATTCTCGGTTTAATTTTGTTTCTTTTTTCCCCACTCCCCTCCACATTTATAACTCCTTCAGTGCTAAATATGTAGACTGGACCACTTGTTAAAGGCTCAAAAGCCGTCTGGGTAGCTCAGTGGTTAGCGTATCTGACTTGTGACTTGGTGGTTGTGAGTTTGATACCCGCTTGAGGCAAACTTTCTTTCCGGCAATTTTTCGCCTCTCACCTCTGATGCATGTGAGAAAAGTAGTCAGTGACTTGGAAAGAAAGTTTTGTCAGTACTGTTGTAAGAAAGCTAACACATGCGTAGGTGCACTGACTGCCATGATAGGACCTTAGCTGTTAAAACAGCGTTAAACTCCAATACATTCAATCAACAAAAAGGTTGAAAAATCAATTCACTAAAACTTCAGGAAGATATTTATCCTCTAGGCCCGACTAAACAAGTGGCTGGTATAAACTGCACATTCTGTACAGTCTGATCTTGATCTACGCCATCATCAGAAGCCCCTGTGCTCATCTATTGCACTAAATGGGTTCCCACAGTTTGCATAGATGTTCTTGAAGTTGAGGTTGTCTGCTCTCATTTTGTTGCTTGATTGATTTTATGTTTATTAATTGTCACCTCTGGTTGACCATATGGGTGACTCCCCCTGATGGCTGTTAGTTTTTGTTACAGGGGATAGTGCAAGATACATGACCAAACCCATCCTAGTTTACGCCTAGTTCTTTAACTCTTTACTACACAATCCCGACGTTTAACGACCCTGGGTAAGAAGCCTTTCGAAAACAATGTGGGAAAAGGAGAAAATGCTGGTAACCAGCATTTTCTCCTTTTCCCACAATGTTTTCTACCCTTTCCAGCACAAATTTAATTTTTTCAGTCACAATCATTTTGCTGTCTGCAAATGCTTTTAATTTGGACTAGGCTAAAATCTTGCTGTGTGGTAAAGGGTTAATGTGCTCTGTGTATAGCACCCTCACATATATACCACCCTCACACATGACTTTGATCTAACATCTCAGCTAAGACTATTACACAATGTAGTAATTTTAGATAGCCAGCCGTGGGGCTCACACCCACCCGCTCAAGTGACCCAAGCCTCGACGTTTACAAGTCCTACGCTGTAATGCTAGAGCTATGCTGGTCGACTCCCATTTTGTTGCTGGAGGGAATGGATTTACTAGTAAACAAGTTTTGACATAATTATGTTGGTAGATTTAACTTTCTCAAAATTATGTTTAAATGTCAAATAAAATTGTCGGGGAAAAAGTTACCTATTATTTCCCTTGTAATGAAATACTTCACTCAAAATTGTGTCAGGTTAGCAAATATGGTTTCAGATGTACTTGATATCATAGTAATCTCATGGTAAATGCTACAGAATGGTCTGTAATGCTGTGGTCCCTCAAATGATCTGCCAAGAAAGGGGAAGGAGTGGGGAGACAGGGATGTGGGGGGGGGGGGGGGGGGGGGGAAAGGAGAGCTAGCTTGGCAATTTGATATGTAAATAATGTGCAGTGTGGATCAAGTTAGGGGATCTTAACCCTTATCTTGTTAAATAAATAGAATGAAACTCATCAAGACGATAGTAAAAACCCAATTATTATTATTTCAAATTTACTTTTTGAAGAAAAATGTCTCCTTATCAGACAGTGTAGATCCAAGATCAGACTGCACATTCTGTGCAGTCTGATCTTGATCTACAATGTCCGCAAAAGGTCAGTGAGCCACTCTAAGCAGCCTACGGGTTGATAATAAAAGGGCAGAGGTGTCTTGCGATAAAGTTCTGCTCGTGTGGTGTTTTTGTTCCTCATAACTGAAATGTTGAGAAACATAATTATATTCTATCACTTTCAGATAACTACACCTAATCATGAGCCAATGGATTGTCAGCTTTGAAAAAGTGGAAAAGATTAGGGGAAAAAAGAGAAAAAGCTGGTTACCAGCATTGTCTCCTTTTTCCACAGTGTTTCAAAACCTTTATTTTCAAGAGCTATTGAAGCATAGAAATGTTTGGTAAAGAGTTAAAAAGAGGCATAATTTTGAATGAGGTATATGCATGTGCATGACTCGCTCTATCCGCAATTGCTCAAATCTATATGAGCCATACTCTGTGAAAAGGGGGCTTAATGCATCTGCGAAAAGTATCGACCCAGGTCAGCCTGCTCAGTCCGCGCAGGCTGACCTGGGCCGAAACTTTTCGCTATTGGTCAATTTTCTATATGTCAAAGGATCATTCTACCTCATGATTCAGTCGGTTGTTGGACAAAATGGACTTATGGATCCATGATCATGTGATGACTTGCTTGGTATTATGCATCTCGGAGATGTATTAAGCCCCTTTTTGCCAGAGCATGGCTCATATATATATCATGCATTATGTTTAAGTTGTGTATCACTCCATTATTATTTCCATGACCCCTTTGGGGTATTTTCATTTTTAAAAACGCATGCCTACCACATACAAAATTTATTCAGTGTTCCCACTCACATCTCTTTTTGGGAGTGCATGCACTCCCTGGAATACAAGTTTGGGAGTGCAAGAGAAATTCTAGGAGTGCACTTAATATTGACAATTGTAGAGCATCTGTGGAGGACATTAAAGGCCTGTTGTATTGAAAATTTGTTTTGATGAGTCTTACTCTACAGTCAGCTGCTCTTGAAAACAATATGGGTAATTTAAAAAACACAAGATGCATGTTATAATTTTCTTACTTACGGGACCAGTTTCAGAGGGACAACTTACAGCCTGATGGCCAGTAGAATTTTCTATTTCACTGTCAATTTCTGACACTAATTAGGTTTCACTTATTGTTTTATAGAGATATTTATGTAAATTTACTGTTGAAAGTCATTGATAAAACTGAATAAACAGTTTGAAATGCCCATGATCGGACAACGTCAAACCAATTTTTGTTGTGTCATGGGTTTTCGCGTTTCTTGCAGCGATCTTTTTTTCATGCCTGTTAAGTTTTGGAGTAGTATTTCCGCATGATTTGACATAGATTTGTCAATAAGAATAGCATGTAACTTCAACATTTACACTAGAAAAGTGGATTGATACCAAGTTTGATTAGCAGTGATAAACAGTGACTTTCACATCCCAACTGGCGCCACTGGTGATCGACAACAGGAGCCCTGAAATCTGTGCATGCATGCACATTTCACTTCATATTTTTGCGCGTGATTATTCAGTTCAGTGCGTGAATCACACACATATGTGCTTGAATGGGAACCCTGTTATTAATGACTGAATTATGCTTTGTGAAAAGGGGCTTAATGCATTTGCAAAAAGTATGGACCCAAATCAGCCTGGGCTAGCTGACCTTGGCCAAAACTTTTTACTTTGGGTAAATTTTCTGTATGCCCACGGACCAGTCTACCTCATAATTAAGCAGGTTGTTATACAAAACAGATTTTATGGATCTATGATACTGTGATTACTTGCTTGGTATCATGCGTCACAGAGATGCATTAACCCTTTCCCAAACGACAAATTTTGGACTGGTCCAAATTGAAAGAGTTTGCAGACGACAATTTCAAATTTGATGAAAATGCCAGAAAGTTATCAAAAAGGGTAGAAAACACTGTGGGAAAAGGAGAAATTGTTCGTTACGAGCAATTTCTCCTTTTCCAAGTGTTTTCAAAAGACTTGTACTGCAGACACCTGAAAACCAGGGCTTGTTTGGGAAAGGTTTAAGCCCCCTTTTTACAGAGCATGGCTCATTTATGTATTTACAATATTAAAGAAAATATTGAAGGTAAACATTATTTTAGCTCCACTAGCCCAGGGCCAGCAAGTTTTTGTGTCATGGTACACTGTCAGTTGTGCTTCAGTATGCATGTGGCCGATGGTTGATTAATTGTGTATGAACATATTTATTTCATCGTTTGGTCGTAGGAAAACTTTTGAGGAAATGGCAATAGATATGTGGATTGAACGTGTTAAAATCTAGATGTCATATTTGGCCTGCTTGACTCTCTTTTTTAAGCATGATCTCATTACTGTCTAATTTCAATTATATACTGTTTTTATGGTCCTGAGGAAAAAGAACTTTGAAAATATTGAGGCAAAAAAGAAAAGGAAAATGTTGGACCAGCATTTTCTCCTTTTCCCACAATGTTTTCAAAAGCCGTCTGGGTCATTATAACAGGATTATTTGGTAAAGACTTACTGCATGATTCTGCCTGTTTGCTTGTTGTTTTTTTTTTTCTGCATTGATTGATTTATACTTTTGTTATGTACTTGCATTGCATAGAGCATGGAGCGGAGCTTTGAAGACTTACTGCATGGTTTAAGTGATGAGTCGGAACCAGAGCTAGATGAGATGATACTTAGTGATGACAATGATAACACAAATCTAGAGGTGGGTTTTGTGTCTCTTATTTATGACCTCACTTAGTTTCTTTCCTGCTTTGAAAATTGTGTTGAGCTAAAGTTTACCTGAGCACAAAGAATTCAAAATTAAAAAAAAAAAGCCTTGCCCATTTTCTGTGATACCTACTTCACATACACAGATTGTTCCTACAAGTTATTACGGATGGCACAAAATCGAAAAGCGTAATAGTACATAGATCTTTACTACTTCAACACTTTTTTGAGCAATTTAAGTTCAGTTGTATGTTGGTATGAGCTATTTATGGTGTATAACTGTTGACATATTTCCAGCTTAATTCCACAATGTGTTACAAACATACATGAGCATGTACAAAAAAGATACGACTACATGTGTATTTTATGATGTATATACAGAAAGGTAATAGCCCATTACAGACATGTACAAAATTAATGATCAAAGCATTTACATGTAAGTTACAACCTTATTAAAGTCACTTAAAAAAAACCCAAAAAACAATAAGTATTAATTGTGAATCCTTACGTTTCGAGATGCACAACAAACTTTACCTGAACATTTTAATGTGAAACAACATGGCCTGTGGGAGAAATAGGTTGGCGATGTATCAAAGATATTAACAACTACTGCTCCATTCTTCATGACACATAAAGTGCTCTTAACAAAACCTAAGAATCAATGAAACCATCATTAAATGACCTTTATCAAATCCTAAACAGCATGTAAGCATTGGTGTAAATCTATAAACTTGTTATTATACTAATTGTAACATATAATATTGATTTTTAGCTCCACTGGTTGAAGGCTAGCGAGCTCATATCATGGCTGTTGTGTCCATTGTGCATCCGAGCATGTGTTTGGAAATTAGTCTTCTGATTTTAATGAAACTTAACAGAAATGATCCTGCCATGGCCTTCTTTAGAATTTATTAAAAAAATTTAATTTGTTTGCAACCTGTGAGGACTGTAAAGATAATCTGTGTATGTGAAGAAGGGGTAAAGCATACTGCATGTCAACAACATAAAATTTACCTGGTTTGGCTCTTAAAGGCTACTTTGACCTGATTTGGACATGAGAGATTGACAACATGCCATAGAGGTGGGCGACCAACCAGGCTAATTTCATTGATGTGAAACAATAAAAATAGTAAGAAATGTTTCTATTTATTAAAATGTTCATTATGTAACTGGGTAGTGTCCTTGAATTACAAATAAACAATCTATCTGTTTGTGTAGCTGTACTAAACCAGATCAAAATAAACTGATAGTTCAGTTTAACTCTTTACCAAAATTTTAGAATCATCCAAATTGAAAGCATTTGCAGACGACAAAATTAATGTGACTCAAAAATTAAAATTTGTTTTGGGAAGGGAAGAAAACATTGTGGGAAAAGGAGAAAATGCTGGTTACCAGCATTTTCTCTTTTTCCCCCCAATGTTTTCAAAGGCTTCTTTCTCATGGTCGTGAAAACCCGGGATTGTTTGGTAAAGGGTTAATCTTGATAGTTCCAGTGTCAGAATGTGTTGCTTGGTGGAATCTTCATGCTAACAAAAAAAAAACAGAAAATATTTAGGACATTGAAATCTAATGCATTAGAGCCAGCCATAAGACTAACCTGTAGAAAAGTGTATACAACTCTGATAGTATCTTGTCAGATTTCCATCGACCAAGGCTCCATTTAACCCTTAACTCTTTACCACACAGTGTCAAATTTTTCAACGACCCAGAAGATGAAGCCTTTTGAAAACATTGTGGGAAAAGGAGAAAATGCTGGTGACCAGCATTTTCTTCTTTTCCCACAATGTTTTCTATCCTTCCCAGAATAAATTTCAATTTTTGAGCCACATTTGATTTGTCATCTGCAAATGCTTACAATTTGGACTGTTCTAAAATTTTGTTGTTTAGAAAGAGTTAATACCCCAAATAAACACAATGACCATGCCTAGACTAAGACCCAGAAATTGCAATTTTGTGGTTGCTTTTTGTTTGTAGTGTTTCAGCAAAGCAGACAGTGTAGGTCAAAGATCAGACTGTATGTTTTGTGCAGTCTGATCTTGATCTACACTGGATGCAAAGGCAATTACAGCAGTGAAAGGCACTAAGGGTTAAAAAGCAATGGTTGAGAGTACAAGTTTTTGAAAATCTGTCTTCACAGTGAAATCACTAACCAAATTTTTCTGAATTTAAAGACACTTAGTTTTTTTGTCTGAATACATTGCTTTAACTCTTTACAAAACAATTTTAGACTGGTCCACATTGAAAGCATTTGCAGACGACAATTTAAATGTTGCTCAAATAATGGAACTTGTGTCTGAAAGAGTAGAAAACATTGTTGGTGGGGGGGGGGGGAAGAGAGTAGAAAAGTATATGTGTAGACAGCTTAATTTTTTGGGTAACCAGCATTTTCTCCTTTTCTCCTTTTGTCCCAATGTTTTCTACCTTTTCACTAACAAATTTCAATATTTGAGTCACATTTATTTTGTCTTCCACAAATGCTTCCAATTTGGAAAAGTCTAAAATTTTGTCGATTAGTAAAGAGTTAGTTAAGTTTAAACATATTTTTATTATACCCCCGCAAAATGAATGTTTTCGGGGGTATACTGGAATCAGACTGTCTGTCCGTCCGTCCGTGTATCCGTCTGTGTACAAAATACTAGCAATTTTGTGTCGCAAATTCCTCCTACAGTTTTCCTTCAATTGCATTGAAACTTTGCACATATATTGATCATATATTGAAGATTTGCAAGACGTAATTTTCAAGTGTCAACATCCCCTGGTTGAGGAATTATCTCCCCTTGAACTTGACACTTTTTTTTCTGTCAAAGCGCTGGCGGGGGTATTAAGTCACATTCAGTGACAGCTCTAGTTTTACACTGATTGAGAAACAAGTTTTTACAACTTATGCTAGTCTCTCTCAATTCTGTTCTTAATTCTGCTTCTAGTACCCGAGTACTTGCACTTAACAATCCCAAATTTGACACCTTCTCCTGGGTATCAAACTCAGGACCATATGGTTACGAGGCCATTGTTCTACCTCACAACCACATCACAAGATTTAAAGAGTTAACTCTTTACCACACAAAAAAATTCTAGACTGGTCCAAATTGAAAGCATTTGCAGACGACAAAATTATGTGATTGAAATTTGAAATTTGTTTTTGATAGGATAGAAAACATTGTAGGAAAAGGAGAAAATGCTGGTTACCAGCATTTTCTCCTTTTCCCACCATGTTTTCAAAAGGCTTTTTTCTTAGGGTCGTTAAAAGTCGGGATTGTGTGGTAAAGGGTTAAAGAAAAGGGTCAGAGTACTCTGGAACCTTTGGCCTCTTTCACTGTTTTTGTCATTAAACCCATTTTGAGATGGGTGAAAAAATATGGAATCATGAGAGAAAATATAGAGAAACCAACCAAAAACACATGGGAGTTGTTTGTATCAATCTGCTTTAACCCTTTATCAAAATACTTTTCAGAAAAGCTTTTGAAAACAGTGCTGTTAAACAGTAAATGCTCCTTTTCTGACTGTTTCTCTTACCCCAGAGCTCCAGGTAGAGGGAGTGTTTTTGATTCAAAACTGAAAATATTAATTATTCTTCAATAAACCCTATGTTATGGCTACTCATATGTAATGAGTACCCACAACATAAGGTTTGGAAGAGAAATAATGAACTTAGAATACCATCACTCCCTCTTACCTGGAGCTCTGCTTACCCTGTTGAAGGCAAAATTGCATCATATAAGCAACAATTTCTCCTTTTTTCCTCGTTCCACAATGTTTTCTATCCTATCAAAGACTAAACCCAATATTTGAGTCACATTTAAATTGTTAAAAAAAATCCAAGATTATGTTGTATGGTGTTGTATGGTAAAGGGTTAATAGGCTTCTGACAACATTACCTACTTCTGTGGGCCATGGAGATCAAGCACAGAATTATCAGAGACGTCAGTCTTATCTTTATTCTGCATAGTTTCTGATATTTTATGTGATATTATGTCTATTGCAATGTTTAATTAGTTACTACACAGTGTTCCCACTCATATCTCTTTTTGGGAGTGCATGCGCTCCCTGGAATACAAGTTTGGGAGTGCAAGAGAAATTCTAGGAGTGCACTCAATATTGATAATTATAGAGCATCTACGGAGGACAGTAAGGGTCTGTTGTATTGAAAATTTGTTTTGATGAGTCTACTCTGCAGTCAGCTGCTCTTGAAAACAATATGGGTAATTTAAAAAAAGAAGATACCTGTTATAATTTCCTTACTCACGATACAAGTTTCAGAAGGACAACTTACAGCCTGAAGGCTAGTAGAATATCCCATTTCACTGTCAATTTCAGACGCTAATTGGGTTTCACTTATTGTTTTATAGAGATATTTATGTAAATTTACTGTTGAAAGTCATTGATAAAACTGAATAGACAGTTTGAAATGCCTACGATCGGACAATGTCATACCAATTTTTGTTGTGTCATGGGTTTTCGCGTTTCTTGCAGCGATCTTTTTTTCATGCCTGTTAAGTTTTGGATTAGTATTTCCGCATGATATGACATAGATTTGTCAATAAGAATAGCATGTAACTTCAAAACCTTTGATTTTACACTAGAAAAGCAGATTAATACCAAGTTTGATTAGCGGTGATAAACAGTGACTTTCACACTTGTTAACTTCGAGGGGTTACTGCCAGAACCTACTTTGTCCATTTTTTGAAATTTTACAGGAGAGACATTTTTTTGTCTCAAAATGTGGAAATACAAGATATTGAAACGAAACATAGTGGCAATGATCATTTAATCTTTATTTATCATATGAAATATATTTTGTTTAATTATATTGAGGACTTCGGCTAAAAAACACAAAACTTACACTGGCTCTCAAAAATACCCAAGTTTTACATAAATTGAATCGGACCAAAACATTCCATCAAGAGTTATCTGGTTTTGGTTTTCTGTATCAGCAAGATTAAGTTCAGACTCTTTGTGCCAGAACATTCCATAAAAAGATAGAATGCATACACCTTGAACACAACATAGTTCTGTATGTGCGAAAACATGATATCTATACATGGTATGCTCTGGCATTAACACATTTTGTAAAATATGAAAACAAACCAGTGCCAAAACATACTTGTGACAGTAAGCTGTTTATGGCATTGCACTTTCATGTTTCGATAGCATGGAAACTGTGACAAGAGGTCAAAATGAAATAGCCTTTTCTGGCAAAGGCTATGCATGTAACAAAGCTGCAGCAGATTCAGCCAAAACCAGCTATTGTCTGTGTCTTTAAACAACAGAAAATCCTATTTACATAAATCAAAGAATCTTTCGATGATTAACATAACTCATATCAATTTTTACTGAAGTTTCAATTTGTTGATTGAGGATTAAAGCATGTTTTGCTTATAAATCTCAAAGCTGTCAAAATCGTGAATATCTACCACCAGTAATACATTTTTATAGATTGATGTCACTGTCCTTTATTTCTCTAGAACCTTTTTTGCCATTTAGTTATTTTATCAGATCCCCAGCTAGAATGCTCTAAAACATCCGGTTTTGCAAGACAGTCTTTTAAAGTTTTACTTTAAGGAATACCTCAGTTATATTCACATATTCTGTTAGGATTACCCCATTTCGACAAAGATACAAGAGGTCATTTTTCTTCTCAGGAGAACTAGGGATTTTCTGTGACATTTCTTAGGCACTGGTGCATCTTTTTGCAGCTGCTGCTTCTTTGATCCATTAACTTTAGTGCCTTTAAATTCATCGTTGAAGGAATATTTGAAAAAAGAAAATGTGTCATTGGGTCAGATTTTTAAAAACATAATCCATTTCATTTCATACCATAGTATTCCTTTGCCAGAATCAGTTTTCTTCCTTGCTTTCATTTTCATACTGTTGAAGTATATCAGTGTACTTGAGTTGAACAACCAAATAAGTATACCTTCTTATTGCCATCTATAGTATGGTGTCCTACCGTGATGGAACAAATACCTGGGTTTTCTTCTTTGTGAAATGAACAGCAGGATGTATAGAATCAATTTCCATATGAGAATGCCCACTTTCCAAAAAATATGGTCAATTATTTTGATATCTTTGAGTGTATTGACAGATTATGAAGTAAGTAGTTCACACTGATCTTGCTTCAATTCTGTCCACCACATGCATCTGAGTAAACAATTAAGTAATTTACTTCTTTTGACAAGCACTGAAGATACAGATTACGGCATGTAGCTATTTCTGAGGCTGTTAATTTCTGGTTTTCCTATCAACAACATCATCAAATTTATTGTCAGTTGAGTTTATACCTGTTTCCTTTCCAGGACCATTATAAATATTGTGTGGTTTCACATAATATCACTGTATCAAATCATTGTAGCTCGATTTGCATAAAAGATGAGGGATACTTCATCATCAGAGTTACTTGTATAATCTGTGCCTTGGCTTCCTGGTCCTTGTCCTAATCCTTCAAGTTCTCTTAGGTGCTTGTAATTGACTGCAATCATTAACGGCTGTATTTTTATCCTCGGCTTGTTTACACAGTGTAGTTTTTATTTTACTCTTGACTTTGATACTAACTGACTTTGTTCTCCTGACTGGGCTACTATTTGTATATAATATCTGCTCTTAGTAAACATATGTGTTTGCACTCTGTGTTTGGGGACTACCTGTATTTGCACTCTCATTTTGTCTACTGTGTTTGCATTCTGAACTTGTGGATTTACACTGTGACGGAGAGAGGTTAGATATATAGGCACTTCAAACCTGCCTTGCTGTTAGACTAGCTTTTACAGAGATGCGGTTTGGTGCAGTTCTCTCTGTGCAAGTTAAGCAACGTGGTTATACTTAGTGCCTGGATGGGTGACCAGGTCGTTGCTTGTTACACATTTGGTGGCAGAGGTGAAATGATGACAAGTGCCGGACTGGAGTTGCCTTACCTTTGTATATTCCCCCGATTTATTTGTATATAAGGCTTGGGGCCGACACTTCTCGTAGGTGAGAGTACTGTCACGGAGAGAGGTTTAGACATATAAGCACTTTAAACCTGCCTTGCAGCTGTGCAAGCTTTTACAGCGATGCGGTTTGGTGTATTTCTCCGTCAAAGTTAGGCAACGTGGTAGTAGTTAGTACCTGGATGAGTGACCAGGTTGTTGCACATTATAATACTTTTGATTTTTTTGCTTTCCATACCTGTACTTTCGAATGATTTACTATGAGTGTATGCACCTGTGGCTGATAAACTGTCTGTATTTATTGTTTCAACTGGTTCACTGTCTTTATTTTCAGTCTTGTCTGGTTTAATGTCTGAAGTTGCTCCATTCAGTTGTGCAGTGTGGTCATCTGCACTCTCTATTAGGTTGCTGTTTATATTGACTGACATTTTCTCCATTTTCACTCTTGACTACAGCATCTGTTGTATTTGTACCATCTGCTCCAAGTGTTATCAGAATCGTCATATCAATCACTTTGATCAATTTCCATCTAGATAAAATAAATGAGCATAAGCATTAACCAAGTCTGTAAATTATGTATTTACAATTAACAGCATCAGGCTTGGTCTATGATACAAATGAGTACAATCCAGCTTTAGCATGGCAAGTTGTTCAATATTCCTTAAAATGTCCAACATTTTAACTAAGTTTAACAGTCTGGCACATGTTATTTTGTCCCCAGTTATCTGTGATTTAATCTGATGAGATTTAATTTGGTGTAGTAGCTCACTTGTAATTAAAAACATAAAACAACAAGAAAGTTATTGTCTTTTCAAGAATAGAAGATTTTATTTAACGGAAAGTAAAGACCTATGTAACAAAGTCATACTAACCTTTTTATTATTGAAACTCTGTTGTATCCTGCTTAAAGAAACATTTCAGTGACAATGAGAGTATAATTTTCTTACCATACAACATAAAGATGGTCTGTTATCAGCACAAATTATGGCAGTGTCACATCGCAAACCTGTCTGCCAGATCAAGCTTTGTCCATTTAGGTTGTTTTTAACACCAGTTTACAAAAAAATGCACAAGTTCTGTATCAGCCAGAAACTGCTATGTTGATATAGCATGTTTTGGCAGACACAAGAATTTACTCAAATTTTATTTTCAGTTTCTATCTTCATATAGAATGTTTTGGCACAATGGTTATGTGACAGTATTTCCTATATTGTGTCTGCCAAAAACAGCTACCTATAGATAGAATGTTCTGGAACTGTAAAATTGACCATGTCTTACAATATTGTCCCTGCCAGAAGAGGCTATTTTGATATGGAATGTTCTGGTCTGGTCTTACAGTGTATCAAGTACAAATTCGTGGCAGCTATCTTTATATAGCTTATTTTGGCTGAAAACATTTATGACATTAAAAGATAGCAGGTTTGGGTTTTAATCAATAGTTCGATAACTAGCACAGGTATGGATTTGCGGAATAGCACAAAATGTGCGGGGCCATTTACATTATCAGAAAATGTCAAAAAGTGAAAATCGAAAATTTTGGTATATAGCAGGTTCTGCCAGTAACCCCTCGACTTGTCCCAACTGGCGCCACTGGTGATCGACAACGGGAGCCCTGAAATCTGTGCGTGCATGCACGTTTCACTTCATATTTTTGTGCGTGATTATTCAATTCAGTGCGTGAATGGGAACCCTGCTACAGACTGGCCCACCCAGGTAGCTCAGTGGTTAGCGTATCTGACTCTTGACCTGGTGGTTGCGGGTTTGATACCCAGCTGAAGCAAACTTTCTTTCTGGCAATTTTTTGCCTCTCACCTCTGATGCATGTGAGAAAAGTTGTCAGTGACTTGTGAAAAAAAAGTTGTGTCAGTACTGGTTTGAGAAAGCCAAGAAACACATGCATAGGTGCTCTGATCGCCTGATAGGACCTAAGCTGTTAAAACAGCATTAAACTCCGATACAAATACTACCAACTGAAACTGTGCATGTACTATTTTTTAGCTATCAGTTAATCCTTTACCACACAATCCTGATTTATTACGCCCTTGACAAAGAAAGCTTTTTAAGACATCGTGGGAAAAGGAGAAAATGCTGGTGACCAGATGTTTTCTACGATGTTTCCTACCTTTCCTAAAACAAATTTCAACTTTTGAGTCACATTTATTTTTTGGTTGAAAATGCTTTCAATTTGGACAACTCAAAGATTTTGTCTTTTGGTATAGAGTTAACCCTTTACCACACAATCCAGAATTTTAATCACCCTAATGTTGAGGCCTTTTGAAAACATTGTGGAAAAAGGAGAAAATGCTGGTAACCAGCATTTTCTCCTTTTCCCACAATGTTTTCTACCCTATCAAAGACAAATCGTATCATTTGAGTCACGTTGAAAGTGTCGTCTGCAATTGCTTGAAATTTGGACAAGTCAAAGATTTTGTCTTTTGGTATAGAGGTAAAGACCGCCTCAGCCTTGAACAATGTCCTGTCATTAACATTTTGCCAGTCGAGAACATTTTAGACTTGTCCATACTGACAAAAAATTAACCCTTTACCAGACGACAAAATTTTAGCCTTCTCCAGATTCAAAGCATTTGCAGACAAGAATTTCAATATGGCTAAAATGGTGCAATTTTTCTTTGATAGGGTAGAAAACATTGTGGGAAAAGGAGAAAATGCTGGTTACCAGCATTTTCTCCTTTTCCACAATGTTTTCAAAAGACTTCTTTCCCAGGGGCGTCAAAAGGCGTCATTGTGCGGTTAAGGGTTAAGTGTGGTTCAGATAAGAAGATTTATCTTTGATAGGGTAGAAAACATTATGTGAGAAGGAGAAAATACTGGTGATCGTCATTTTCTCCTTCTCCCATAATGTTAAGTTTTTTTCTTCAGGAATGTGAAAACAAGGGATTTTTTGGTGAGGGGGTTAAAAGAACTGTTCAAGCACTGTTTTAGATAACATGCAGATACAAAAATTGCTTACAATAGAACAGCCTACAATTGATTAGTCCCCAACCAAGTTCTTAGTGACGGAGGGATTTATAGGTTTACCATCTCCCTGTCTTCGAAAGAAATTTGTGTCAGTACTGGTGTGAGAAAGCCAGGAAACACAGGCCGAGATATGACAAACTGTTAAAATGGCATTAAAGTCCAATACAAACAAACAAAACTCTCTTTGGGTTTCATTATGTGTCCAGTCCTTCTGTCCTCCCATCTTTTCTTTTCGTTGTCCTGAAGTCCAAATCCTGCCATATCCCAAAATTGAAAAAAGGGTTGCTTACTTGATACTCCATCTGAAGATACATGACATTTGAAGGAAAGGAATAAAACAGTTGTTATTGATTGCTAAAAGGATGCAGAAATAGTTTTTAAAAAAAACATCTATCAGATGACGAGAACTGCTTACGTGGAATTTCTGTGCCGGTATTTGCTACTAATGTTGTCAATATTTTATATGACAAATGTATCAAAGTATCTGTACATAAAGTTACAATTTATGTGTTGAATTATTGATTGATTTTAGAAACCACCAGAGGAACAGGTAATGTAATCCCATAAACCTAACATTCTACACAATAAACAACAGCCATGCACATTCACTATTTGGCCATTGAAATTCTCTATCAGACTATTCCTCACTCTAATTAACCTAGGAGTAAGGCATTTGAAAAAACATTGTAGTAAGAGGAGGAAATACAATAATGGATCATGTTCATGCAGGCTGACATGGGTTGAAATTTTTTGCTATTTATAAATTTTCTGTATGTCTAACCCTTAAAGTGCTGGAACCACCTTAACTTGTTTTCGCTGACAGTGTAGATCAAGATCAGACTGCACAGAATGTGCAGTCTGATCTTTGATCTACACTGTCAGCGACTTCATTACATTTTCTGGCTAAAACAACCATGAAATGACAATATTTTGGATGTTTTTCTTCAATGAAAAGGTTCATTTCATAAATTCAGCACTGTAAGGGCTACGGACCATTATACCTCATGATGCAGTTGGTTGTTTGACAAAATTTTACGAATTCATAGTTATGTGGTGACTTGTTTCGTATATTGCATTATGGAGATGTATTAACCCTTTACCACACAATCCCGAGTTTTAACGACCCTGAGAAAGAGGCTTTTGAAAACATTGTGGGAAAAGGAGAAAATGCTGGCAACCAGCATTTTCTCCTTTCCCCACAATGTTTTCTACCCGTCCAAAAATGAATTTCAATTTTTGTGTTACATTCATTTTGTCGTCTGCAAATGCTTTTAATATGGACTGGTCTAAAATTTTGTAGTTTGGTAGAGTTAAACTCCCTTTTGCCACAGTGTGGCTCATATTTTTTGTAGGAGCAGTTTCTGTTTTAAGCACTGACTTTGTATTTGTGAAAGTTTTGTTTCTTTGACTGCAACACAGGTCAGAAGTCAATCATCTTTTTACCTCAAAATTAACATCACACCTCGTATGATGAACAGTAGTCACCATGATAACATTATCGTAATTGTGATGATAAGCAGTAATTGTCAAATGTTTGCTATAACATAGTAATGTATGTTACACAGAGTATGTAACTAAAACATCATTACCTAATGGCATACATTACAGTAACTTTAAATATACCCTAACTGGACTGGAATGGTAGTTATAACTGAGGTGCATTCATAGTCTATTGTAAAGTCAGCTGGCTACAAGTTGGCTTCTTGAAAAAAGAAGCCAGGAGAGGTCAGCATCAATGTTTTCAAATAGCTTATTGCTTTTAATTTCAATATATTTTGGTACATATAAACAAATAAGTAAGACATTATATGATTGCAGCTGTGTAAAAAGGAGAAACCTTTTATGCATTACATGACAGACACATGACCTTTTTCCCACGTTTTCTAGTCGCATGATCTTTTCCCGTGTTGTTCTCTTTTTTAACGAAATTCTTTTTTTGTGTGTGTGTGTAGCTTTATTTGTTTAATGAAAAATTACAACTACTTGAAAGGTCATTTGCAATCAAATCAATATAACAAATCCTTTTTGAAATCCGTCATATAAAAACAAAACATGTCTATTTCCTATTTCAGTTTTTGGATTTCTGTTTATTTATAAAACCATGACAAAACAGACTGTGTATCATAACGATTTCGCAGAGAAGCATGGAGTTAGGCAGGAATTTCTGAGGCAGTCTGCCTTTTAAACTCACCACTGTTGGAGAGGTCTGATGGCCTCTCCAATAAGCCTGTGCCAGCGGCCATCATGCATATGTGTGTTAACACTTAGGCTGCCAAGGGACGTTTAGCGGACAGTTTAGATCAAGATCAGACTGCACAGAACGTGCAGTCTGATCTTAGATCTACACTGTCCGATAAGGAGATATATTTCCTCGAAATATCCATTAAATTTTGAAATAGCAGAATTGGGGCTTTTACTTCAGCTTGAAAAGTTTCATGTCACTTATGTAGCAGGATAAGGGTTAACTTTTACATATACTGATGTAGGCGGGAGAATTTTATTTCAAGTGAAAATACATATATCTAGTCTGACAAAAGCCTAAATTCACTCACACCCATCACCCTCCAGTATTTTTGGGTTTTTTTTGCACATTTCATAGTCAAGTTTATGTTACAACATTATAAATATATTATAAAGATTTCAGCTAGATGAGATAGTTCGTATAATTTTCCCTAGAATTTCTCAAATATTCACCCTCTTATCTCCATGTACAAGTCTGTTTGTGAGATTATTGTAGAAATGGGAAAAAAAAGCATTGAAATTGCAGTTAATGGACTTTTTATCTGTCTTGTAATGTTTAATTCTTTCAGTTAGAAGTCAAAAGGTTAATTTATTACCAGATAGCAGTATTTTGGACTTTTTTTTATATTGAAAGCATTTGCTTAGTTTTCAGTGCAGTAGGAAACTGTATAGAGAAAGTAGAAAAAACTGGCTTCCAGCATTTTCATCTTTTTCCACAATATTCTCCAAAGCATTCGTCATTCAGAGTCATTTTCTCAACCCTTTACCACGTAATCCAGAGTTTTAATGACTCTTAAGAGGAAGGCTTTTGAAAACATTGTGGGAAAAGGAGAAAATGTTGGTGACTGGTATCTTCTCCTTTTTCCACAATGTTTTCTACCCTGCCAAAGACAGAAGTTCACAATATGAGCTACGTTGAAGTTTTCATCTGCAAATGCTTGCATTTTGGTCAAGTCCATATTTCTGCTGTTTGGTAGAGTTGAACAAGGGTTTGTTTGGTACTGGGTTAACCCTTACCACACAAACCCTAGTTTTAACGACCCTAAGAAAGAAGCCTTTTGAAAACATTGTGGAAAAAGGAGAAAATGCTGGCAATCAGCATTTTCTTCTTTTTTCACAATTTTTTCTACCCATTTACAGCAAAAAAAGCATAATTCCAGCCACATCAAAATTTCGTCTACAGAATGCTTTCAATTTGGACCAGTCTAAAATTTAGTCGTATGGTAAAGAGTTGAAACAGGGCAAGAGAAGACAAGTAACGAGAGTACATGTCTGTTCCTTTACAGTCTATTTTGGTGAGTCCTGGTCAGTCGAAGACAAAGATTCCAGACAAAGATTCAAATGAGTTCTCCACACCAGTGCGCCATGCAAGCAACACTGACGATATAATGACAAGTACACCAGGCATGGACACCATGACTGAGCCCAGCCCGGACATCAAAGCCTCACCAATAGAGGTCAAAGTTCACAAACCTGATGAAGACAGTGAAGAAGATAATGAGGGAGATGTGGATGATAAGGTATGATAAGCCATGAAGAGGCCCATTCAGATTTTTTGTCTTAAAATATTTTGAGAAACACTGGAGAAAAATACAAAATATACATACTTTTTTCAGCAAGTGGAAAGGTACTGGAGTATTGTATTTGATAAAAAGGCACAATTTTGATGCGTACATAGCGAGAAGGTTGTTTCACAATAGATAACTGCATTTATTTTTGAATGATTAAATGTCGCATCATACTTTTTTTTAACCCTTTGCCACACGACAATATTTTAGATTTGTCTAAATTAAGATCATTTGCGAGCCACAATTCAGATATGGTTCAAATGATAGGGTTTGTCTTTGAAAGGGTGGAAAACATTGTGGGAAAAGGAGAAAATGCTGGTGACCAGCATTTTCTCCTTTTCCCTCAATATTTTCAAAAGCTTTCTTCAACAGTGTCATTACAAGGTGGCATTTTAATGGTAAAGGGTTAATATGATCCTGCAAAATCCACATTTATTATTGCTCACATGACATTCCCAGAGGCCTTTGCAAAGTTCTGGCGCAAACTTTAGATGTGCCGTAAGAGGCCACATATCACAATAAGGAAATGCTATATTTTTCTCTTTCTTACAGTTCTCTTCCTTATTTATTGATAGTTTGCTTGCCATTGTCTTGCCAAATTTTAGGATAAAACATTTTTGAAGTTTGATAATAAAATTCTGAATAGACCCTTTAACAGTTTACAAGATGACAAAATTTTAGACCAAGTGTTGAATGCAGACAACAGATTGAATGGCTCAGATGATGGAATTTAATTATGAAAGGGCAGAAAAGTACAACATGCTGATTATCAGCTTTTTCTCCTTTCCAACAATGTTTTCATAAGCGTTCTTTCTCATGATAGTAAAAATCAGGACCGTTTGGCAAACCTTTAAAAGGGTCTCTTACAACTTTAATTTCCTTTGTGACCAGTATAGATCGAGATCAGACTGTAAAAAGTATGCAGTCTGCACTGTCAACTTTGCTGAGACATTCTGGACAAGAGCAACTTTAACCCTTTATCTGCTAAATAAGTTAAATGAAACTTTCAGCTCGATAGTAAAAACCGGAATGTTGCTATTTAAAACTTATTTCTTGAAGAAAAAGATCTCCTTATCGGACAATGTAGATCCAAGATCAGACTGCACATTCTGTGCAGTCTGATCTTGATCTACACTGTCCGCAAAAGGTCAGTGATTTGCGTTTAGCAGCCGAAGGGTTAAAATTACAACAAGTTGGGGTGCATTTCTAGACTGAAAATGTCTTGACAATACTGTTAGGTTGTATTCTGCACTTTAAAGTTTGGATGCTTGTCCTAAACTGAGAGGTTTTTCTTTCCTTCTATTACAGTCTTGGGAGATGATAGATAAAGAAGACACAGAGAACCTGGATCCTAGAGAGACAGAAACTGTTGAAGAAAAAGCTATGTTTGATGATGCTGATGATGACATCAATGATGTTGTCATGCGTAACAGAAATCGTTCAGCTAGTGCAACAGATTCAGCTGATGACAAAGAGATAGATCTGTCAGCAATTGAGGTTTGTTGGTTCTTTACCGTTTTACCGCACAATGCACAACTTTTAACGACACTGAAGAAAAATCCTTTTGAAAACATTGTGGGAAAAGGAGAAAATGCTGGTAACCAGCATTTTCTCCTTTTCCCTCAATGTTTTCTAACAATTCAAATACTTAGCACATTATTTAAGCTATGTGTAATTTGTTGTCTGCAAATGCTTTCAATTTAGACACATCTAAAGTTTTGTTGTTTGGTAAAGAGTTAAAATAGTGCTTACGATCAGTTTTCTGTTGTTTAACCCTTTACCACACAATCCCGACTTTTAACGACCCTGAAAGAGAAGCCTTTTGAAAACATTGTGGGAAAAGGAGAAAATGCTGGTAACCAGCATTTTCTCCTTTTCCCACAATGTTTTCTACCCTTCCCAAAACAAATTTTAATTTTTGAGTCACATTTATCTTGTCGTCTGCAAGTGTTTTCAATTTGGACCAGTCTAAAATTTTGTCGTTTGGTAGAGTTAATTCTTTACCAAACAACAAAAATGCAGTCTTGTCCAAATTGAAAGCATTTGCAGATGAAAATTTAAGTGTAGCTCAACTGATGGAACTTCTCTTTAATAGGGTAGAAAACATTGTGGGTGAAGGAGAAAATGCTGGTTACTGGCATTTTCTCCTTTCCCAACAATGTTTCCATAAGACTTATTTCTCAGGGTCATTAAAAATCGTTATTACCACTGTGTGGTAAAAGGTTAACTCTGGACAAGATGACTAAATTGGAGACTGTTTTGTATTGACTGTTTTGCGGACATCTTATAAAATGTGCCTCAAATGTTTGTTCGAATTTCGTCCTTGAGATTAAGATGTCCGTCTCCTTGGGTGTAACATATGTTCATTTTATAGCTGAAGATATACAGGATGTTTGTTAACCAGCATTTTCTCCTTTTCCCACAATGGTTTCTATGCTTTTTTATAGAAAAATTCCTTAAGTTTTGCAATATTTATTTGTCATCTGCAAATTCTTTCAATTTGGATCAGTCTAAAATTTTGTCTTTTGGGAAAGAGTTAATTTAAAAAAGTCCTAAGTTATAATCTCATCGGTTGTATGGACAAATCTATTACTATGCAGTGTTTCAGCTATATTTTACTTTTGTGAGCTATAAACTCGAGCGAGCAGTATACAGTCATCATGGTCCTCTTGTTTTCAGGATGCTAATCACCTGGATGTAGACATCAGCAAGCATAAATCTGCCCTCGGGAAGAAAGGGTCAATGGCCTTACGGAGAAAACAATCCAGAAAGTCCAGGCGGTCAGTCATGGCCAATGGGGAGGATGCAATATTTGTGGACTCGACAGGTATCCAAAGGGTTTTTAGTTTGAAACTCTTTCTTTTTAGCTCACCTTAGCACAATGTGATAAAGGTGAGCTATTGTGATCGCCCTACGTCTGGCGTCCGTCAACAATTTCTTTAAACATCTTCTTCTCCTAAACCACTGGGCCAATCTTGATGAAACTTGGCAAGGATGTTCCTTGGGTGAAGCTCTACCAAAATTGTTCAAAGAATTGAATTCCACCCACAACTCTGGTTGCCATGGCAACAAAAAGGGAAAAAAAAGCAAAATCTTTGAAAATCTTCTTCTCTGAAACTAGAAGGCGCAGAGCTTTGATATTTGGTATGTAGCATCTCCTAGTGGACCTCTACCAAGTTTGTTCATTTGATGCCCCTAGGGTCAAAACTGGCCCCGCCCCGGGGGTCACAAGCTTGAGCATAGTCACAAAGAAGGAAAACTTTAAAAATCTTCTTCTCTAAAACTTGAAGGCGTAGAGCTTTGATATTTGGCATGAAGCATCTCCAAGTGGACCTCTACCAAGTTTGTTCATATGAAGCCCCTGGGGTCAAAACTGGCCCCACCCCGGGGGTCACAATTTCCAACATAGGAACAAAGAAGGAAAACTTCAAAAATCTTCTTCTCTAAAACTAGAAGGCGTAGAGCTTTGATATTTGGCATGAAGCATCTCCAAGTGGACCTCTACCAAGTTTGTTCATATGATGCCCTTGGGGTCAAAACTGGCCCTGCCCAGGGGGTCACAAGTTCGAACATAGGAACAAAGAGGGGAAACTTTAAAAATCATCTTCTCTGAAACTGGAAGGCGTAGAGCTTTGATATTTTGTATGTAGCATTGCCTAGTGGACCTCTACCAAGTTTGTTCATATGACGCCCCTGGGGTCAAAACTGGCCCGGCCCCGGGGGTCACAAGTTTGAGCATAGTAACAAAGAAGGAAAACTTTAAAAATCTTCTTCTCTGAAACTTGAAGGCGTAGAGCTTTGATATTTTGTTTGTAGCATTGCCTAGTAGACCTTTACTAAGTGTGTTCATATGATGCCCTTGGGGTCAAAATTGGCCCTGCCCTGGGGGTCACAAGTTCAAACATTGGAACAAAGAAGGAAAACTTTAATTTTTTTTTTTCTCTTAAATGGGAAGGCATAGAGCTTTGATATTTGGTATGTAGCATCTCCTAGTGGACTTCTACCAAGTTTGTTCCAAGGATGCTGCTTGGGTCAAAACTGGCCCAGCCCCTGGTGTCACAAGTTCGAACATAGGAACAAAGAAGGAAAACTTTAAAATTCTTCTTTTCTGAAACCGAAAGGTGTGGAGCTTTGATATTTGGTATGTTGCATCTCAGAGTGGACCTCTACCAAGTTTGTTCATATGATGCCCCTAGGTCAAAACTGGTCCCGCCCCGGAGGTCACAAGTTCGAAGATAGGAACAAAGAAGGAAAACTTTAAATTTCTTTTTCTCTTAAACGGGAAGGTGTAGAGCTTTGATATTTGGTATGTAGCATTTCCTAGTGGACATCTACCAAGTTTGTTCATATGATGCCCCTGGGTCAAAACTGGCCCAGCCCCGGGGGTCACAAGTTCGAACATAGGAACAAAGAAGGACAACTTTAAAATTCTTCTTTAAAACTGGAAGGCGTAGAGCTTTGATATTTGGTATATAGTGATTCTCTTCTAAGTTTGTTTGCCCATCTAAGCGCAACAAGTTCATTGAGTTCAAAATTGGGTCATCTTGGGTCATAAACTAGGTCACTAATTCAAATTTATGAAATACTTTGTTGGCACTCTTGAGGCCACATTATTTGCTCAATTGCCTTGAAAATTAGTTAGAAAGTTTGTCTTTATAAAGTCTCACATAAGATTAATTTGGGTCAACTTGGGTCATAAACTAGTTCACTGGGTCAAATTAAAGAAATACCTTGTTTGCACTCTTGAGGCCACATTTATTGCTCAAATGACCTGAAATTTGGCCAGAATGTTTGTCTTGATGAAATACCAGATGAGTTTGGATTTGGGTCACCTGGAACCATAAACTAGGTCACTAGGTCAAAATAAAGAAATACCTTGTGGGCACTCTAGAGGCCACATTATTTGCTTTATTGCCATGAAAATTGGTCAGAATGTTTGTCTTTGTACAATCTCACATGAATCTGAATTTGGGTCAACTGGGGTCATAAACTAGGTCACTTGGTCAAATTAAAGAAATAGCTAGTGGGCACTCTAGAGGCCACATTTATTATTCATTTGATTTGAAAATTGGTTAAAATGTTTCTTTTGATATAGTCAAAGACCAGTTTAAATTTGGGTCACCTGGGGTCATAATCTAGGTCACTAGGTCAAATTAAAGAAATATCATTAGGGCACTCGAGGCCACATTTTTTGCTCAATTGACTTGAAAATTGGTCAGAATGTTTGTCTTCATGAAATATGAGTTTGAAATTGGGTCATCTGCGGTCAAAAACTAGGTCACATGGTCAAATTAAAGAAAAACCTTTAAGGCAATCTACTAAGGTGAGCGACCCAGGGCCATCATGGCCCTCTTGGTTTTTTTTAACCCACACAGCAAGTTTTAGACTCTTCCAAATTCAAAATAAACTGCAGACGACATATTTGAAATTGATATAAATGTGCTTGAGCTCTCTGACAAGGAAGAAAACATTGTGGGAAAAGGAGAAAATGCTGGTTACCAGCATTTTCTCCTTTTCCCACAATGTTTTCAAAGGGCTTCTTTCTTAGGGTCGTTAAAGGTTGGTAGTGTGTGGTTAAGGGTTAACAACGAAATTTAATGGATAGAATACATTGCCTGAAAAGGAGAAAATGGTGGTTACAGGCATAAGTCTTGGTCTGATAGCTAAATTTTAGACTCATATGTATTGAAAGCATTTGCAGACAACAGTTTTATTTGTGGCTCAGATGGTTTTGTTTATTTTGTCATCGAAAGGGTAGAAAAATTGTAGGAAAAGCAAAATGCTGGTTACCAGCATTTTCTCCGTTTCTCACAATGTTTTGAGAAGCCTCTTCCTGAAAGTTATGAAAACATGAGATTGTTTGGTAGAGTTAATTAACCCTTAAAGCACTGGAACCGACTGAAGTTGTTTTTGCAGACAATGTAGATCAAGATCAGACTGCACAGAATGTGCAGTCTGATCTTTGATCAACACTGCCAGCTACTTACGTTTCATGTTCTGGCCAAATCTACCATGAAATAACAATAATTTGGATTTTTTTCCTGATTGAAAAGGTCCATTTCACTAATTCAGTACTGTAAGGGTTAACTCATGTTTTCTTCACCACAGGACCAAAGTCTAATGAAATGATGAATGGAGAAGGTGACCTTCATGATGACCTTCAAGATGACAAAGACAGTGAACTCTTTGACATGTCTCCACCGGCCAAAAAACCAAGCCCTTCTATGATGGTCCCACTGCCAGGCTTGTCCAGTAAGGTGGGTATTGGTGAAGGTTTTTGTGTCAGGAAAACTTTGGACTAGTTGTGTAGGGACTGATTTCACCAACTATTCTTGCAATTCTAATTCAGAATTCCAATGACAGTCATTTGATTGGCTGAGACATTAAATTAAAGCTTTACCAAAAGACAAAAGTTTAGAATCGTCCAAATTGAAAGCATGTGCAGGTGACAAATCTAATGTGGCACAAAAGATAGGACTTTTATCAGAAAGAGTAGAAAACATTGTGGAAAAAGGAGAAAATGCTGGTTGCCAGCATTTTCTACTTTTACCACAATGTTTTCAAAAGGCTTCCTCCCCAGGGTTGTTAAATCCCGGGATTGTTTGGTAAATGATTAAATGGCTAGTCAGTGGATTTGGAGTGGATAAATTTTAAGAATTGTCGGTCAGTATAAGATTTGGCACCTCCCTTGATATGCAGGCACACATAGAATGATCAAATTCAGCTACAATTCTGAATTGAAGCATTGTTTCCTCTAAAGTGTTTATCCCTTATGAAAATTTCAAACAGATCGAAATGGAAGGTATTCTGCAGGTTACAGATTCAAAGTTGAGACAAAAGAGCCGAGGTCTGACAGGGTAGAAAACATTGTGGGAAAGGAAGAAAATGCTGTTAACCAACGTTTTCTTCTTTTCTGAAAATGTTTGAAAAGGCCTTTTTTCTCTTGGTCCATCAAAGCTGAGGATTGCTTGATAAAGGTATTCTTCAGCTGTTAGCAAGTTGTTTTCTTTCATCAGGGTACCCTCAAGTTGAAACAACAAAAAATATACAAGTTTTCACAAATGAGCCGTGCTCTGGCAAATGGGGGCTTAACTCCGTAATGCATTATACCCATAAAGCCATCACATAATTATGGATCCATGATAGCCACATTTTTAACCCTTTACCACACAATCCCGAGTTTTAATGACCTTGGGGAAGAAGCCTTTTGAAAACATAGTGGGAAAAGGAGAAAATGCTGGCAACCAGCATTTTCTCCTTTTCCCACAATGTTTTCTACCCTATCAAAAACAAATTCCATTCTTTGAGCCACATTTAAATATTCATCTGCAAATGCTTTCAGTCTGGTCGAGGCTAAATTTCTGTCGTGTGGTAAAGAGTTAACCAATGACTTTACCTATCTTGAGGTAGACTGGTCCTTTGACATACAGAAAACTGACCAATAGCAAAAAGTTTCGGCCCAGGTCAGCCTGCACAGACTGCAGGCTGACCTCGGTGGATACCATTTGCAGATTTATGAAGCCCCCTTTTCACAAAGCATGGCTCAAATCTCATTAGCCAATAATAGTGGAAGATCTTGTCAACATTTTTAAGAAATTGAATTCAAATTTGCTTTGCAGAAAAATAGCATGAGAACATTTTCATGAGAGAATTATTTATCAAAAAATTAACTTGTACCAGGCAGTAGTACTTTAGACTTGTCCATATTGAAAGCAGTTGCAGATGATAAATGAATGTGGATCAATGATGGGTTTGTCTCTGAGAGGGTAGAAAACATTGAGCAGGAGAAGATGCTGGCTACCAGCATTGCTGCCTTTCTTCTCAAAGGTTTCAGTAGTCTTCCTCCTCAAGGTTGTGACATACCAAATTGTTTGTTAACCCTTTACCAAACAATGTCAACTTTTTGAATGAACTAGAGGAAGAAGCCTTTTGAAACCATTGGGGAGGGGGGGGGGGGAGCAGAAAATGCTGGTGACCAGCATTTTCTCTTTTTCCCACCATGTTTTCTACCCTATCAAAGAAAAATCTCATCATTTGAGCAACATTGAAATTGTCATCTACAAATACTTTCAATTTGGACGGGTCTAAAATTGTGTCATGTGGCAAAAGAAGACAAAAGAAGAAAAAAGTATATAAATTAATTTTGACCAACATGTCATTTCAGCCACCGTCTCAAAGACTGTCATCAAGTACCCTTGATGACGAGAATGACGAGGAGATCCCTAAAGCAGCCAAACGCATCTCAAAACCCCCACCAGGTGCTTTCATACTACCAGATGTTATGCCACGTCTCACTCCAAAACCGTCGCCATCTGTAGAAACTACAAAAGAAACAGATTCCACTTCACATACTTTTGAAAAACCTGCACTAAGATCATCCAAACCCACACCTGTTAAACAATCAACGAAAGATGATAAACATAGTTTTGAAACGCCAGCCCTTAGAAGTGTTCAGCGGAGAGAACGAGAGAGACCGTCAGCAGGAGAGGATAGAGATGTGACTTTTGAGAAACCTGCCTTGAGGAGTACATCAAAGTCAAGGGAACAAACTCCAGAGTCAAAACTGGAATCTGAGTCAGGTTAATATATTTGACCTTTAACCCTTCACACAATCCAGATGTTTAACGACCCTGAGGGAGACCCTTTTGAAAACTTTGTGGGGAAAAAGAGAAAATGCTGGTAACCAGCATTTTCTCCTTTTCCCACAATGTTTTCTACCCTATGAAAGACAATTTACATCATTTGATTCACATTTCAATTGTCGTCTGCAAATGCTTTCAATTTTGACCAGTCTACATTTTTGTTGTTTGGTAAAGAGTTAACCCTTCACCAAACAATTCTATGTGTAAACGACTCTGAAGAGAGAGGATTTTGAAAACAGCATGGGAAAAGAAGAAAATGCTGGTAACTAGCATTTTCTACTTCTTCCACCATGTTTCCTACCTTTCAAAGACAAACTATTTTAGCTACATTCACTTTGGTGTTAAATACTTTCATTATTAGGACTACAAAATTTCAGACATGTTCAAATAGAAAACATCTTCAGATGATAAATTGAAAGTGATTCAAAAGTTGAACTTTGTTTCTAAAAGGTTAGAAAACATTGTGGAAAAAAAAAGAAAATGATGGTTCCCACAATGTTTCCAAAACCTTTCTTTTGTAGGTAATCAGGGTCCTTATTCACCAAGCATTCTCAAGAACATTCTTAGTCTTGTTCTCCAGAAGTTTCTAAATTTGAAAGTAACACAACTTCTGATTGGCTAAACCAAATGGTTTAGCCAATCAGAAGTTGTGTTACTTTCAAATTTAGAAAATCTTTTAGAGTAAGACTAAGAATGTTCGTAAGACTGATTGATGAATACAGATCCAGGATTTTCTTTTTTTGCTGCAACATGTTCCAACTTTCCAAAGACAAATTTCAGACATTCACTCTGTTGTCTGTAAATACTGTCAGTTTGTAAATGTTTGACATTTTGTCATCTGATACAGATTTAAAAAGTTACCTGCAACATGAAAATTTGTAAGGGTTCATTATCACCAAAATTGACCTTAAGTGTGATATCCAAACAATATTTTTGCATGAAAGAGTGAATTAACCCTATACCACACAATCCCGAGTTTTAACGACCCTTGGGAAGAAGCCTTTTGAAAACATTGTGGGAAAAGGAGAAAATGCTGGTGACCAGCATTTTCTCCTTTTCCCACAATGTTTTTTACCGTTCCTAAAGCAAATTTTAATTTTTGAGTCATGTATATTTTGTCGTCTGCAAATGCTTTCAATTTGAACAAGTCTAAAATTTTGTCGTTCGGTAAAGGGTGAAGAGAAAGTTTTTTTGTGTGTTTATTGATTATGAACTGTTTAAGCGTTTACCAAACAATCCAGTGTTTTAATGATTCCATGGAAGAAGATATTTGAAAACACTGTGGGAAAAGGCTGGTAACCAGCTTTTGTTTGGGAAAGGGTTAAACCAGATTTTGAATAGATGATACTAATTTTGTTTATATGTAGATGCTCTCACAAGCCCTGCTGTGACAGAAACACCTAAAACACCACACACTTTTGACAAGCCGAAGCTGAGAAGCACAAGTAAAACAGAAAATGATAGCAAAGCTAATGAAGAAAAGAGACAGGAAAACTCAATCATGTTTGAAAAACCAGTATTGCGGTCTGCAAAGGTTGAAAAACAAGGATCAGTTACGGAGGAAAGTGAAAATGTGTCGCATACGTTTGAGAGGCCTGCGCTGAAAAGTACAGGTTTTAGAAGCTCAGAGGTTAGAAAGGACACTGGAACTATTGGTCTCTTTGATAAACCTGCTCTAAGGAAAACACCTTCTCCGGAGAAAGAGGTCAGGCCATCACATGAGCCAAAAGGAACATTTGATAAACCATCTCTGAGAAAAACAGAAAACTCACCGACAGTGTCAGACACTTCTATCGGTAAAAGTGATTATAAATCTAGTTTTCCAGAGATGAAATTGAGAAAAACCACGTCACCTCAGAAGGAAGTTGTTGCTGAAAAACCATCCTGGCTGAAAGATGCTGCTGAGAAACAGTCAAAAGTGCTTGATGTTCTCCATTCTAAAGGTGATTTTTTTTTTTTTGTTTACCAAACAATGTCGGGTTTCAACATACCTGGGAAGGATTGCTTTTGGAAACATTGTGGAATAAAGGAGAAAATGCTGAAATGAAACAGTCACTCCATTTCCCCCAGTGTTTTCTTACCCTTCTACAGAAATATCATAACTCGGGCCTCATTTGCTTTGTCATCTGCAAAAACTGTCAATTTGGACAACTCTAACATTTTGTCATCTGGTAAACAGTCAAGCTGACAATTTTGAAAATACAATTGAGCCATGCTTTTTCAAAAAAGGTGCTTAACCCTTTACCACACAATCACGGGTTTTAACGACCCGGAGAAAGAAGCCTTTTGAAAACATTGTGGGAAAAGGAGAAAATGCTGGTAACCAGCATTTTCTCCTTTTCCCACAATGTTTTCTACCCTTCCCAAAACAAATTTCAATTTTTGAGTCACATTTATATTGTCGTCTGCAAATGCTTTCAATTTGGACCAGCCTGAAATTTTGTCGTTTGGTAGAGTTAATGCATCTCTGTGATACCAAGCAAGTCATCACATAAGTATGGATCTATAAATCCAATTTGTCTAACAACCAGTTGAGTCATGAGGTACACTGGTCCTTTGACATGCAGAAAATCAACCAATAACAAAAAGTTTAAGACCCAGGTCAGCCTGCGCAGACTGCACAGGCTGACCTGGGTCAATACTTTTTGCAGATGCATTAAGCCCCCTTTTTACAGAGCATGGCTCATATTTTTTTTTTTTTTTTTTGTTTATGGATTTTGACATGGTTACATGAGATCAGTTACAGCAAAAAGAGAAATTGTGTGTTGTGAGCATTATCTGCCAATGTTTACAAAAGTGATCTTCAGCAGTACACATAAGGAATCTTTTTAATGAGTTTAACCCTTAACCAAACAGGCCTCAGTCTCACAAGCCTTAGGACGAAGGCTTTAGAAAACATTGTGGGAAAAGGAGAAAATGCTGGTAATCAGTATTCTCTCCCTTTTCCACCATGATTTTTATCCATTCACAGAAAAATCATATCATTTGAGCCAGATTTAATTTATTGTCTACAAATGCTTTCAGCTTGAAAATGTATAACAGAGCTCCAGATAGAGGGAGTGATTTTGATTCAAAATTAAAAATATTGATCACTCTCCACTAAACCCTATGTTATGGGTACTCATTAGAATTGTCTCATCGAGACAATTCTGATGAGTACTCACAACATAGGGTTTGGAAGAGAAATAATGGATTTAGAATAATATCACTCCCTTTTATCTGGAGGTCTGGTATAAGATTTTTCTGTTGGGTAAAGAGTTGAGGCATTTTTTTACAATTTAAAAAAATGTTTGAGTGGCTCAGTTGTACTGGTGTAGGATCCGAAACCGTGAGGTCCCTTGTTCGATCCTTACTGGAAGTGCAAATTTTTTCATCAGAGTTTCCTTGGGGAATGGGCAAGACATCTCAGAGCCCTAGTCTCGCACTTTTGAAACCTAGGACATGCAAAAGTCATGAGTTAGTGGCTGTTGCTATGATATGACTGAAAAAATGTTGAAAGGGACATGAAGGGCCATTCAATCAATTAATCTGTATAATAAGCTGACGTCCCAAAAATTGTGTAATAGCATACAATGTTTCATACTTACTGTTGATGGCTTCTGTAGATAAATTTAGCCATGCTCTGGCAAAAGGGGGCTTAATGCATCTCTGTGATCCATGATACCAATCAAGTAATCACATATTTATGGATCAATGAAATCCATTTTGTGTATCAGTCAACTGATTCATGCGGTACACTGGTCCTTTGACATGCAGAAAATGGACCAATAGCGAAAAGTTCCGGCCTTGGTCAGCCTGTGTGGATTGCACAGGCTGAACTGGGTCGATACTTTTCACAGATGCATTCAGCCCCTTTTTCACAGAGCTTGGCTCATGTCATTTGAGCCACATCTTTGTTGTCTGCAAATGTTGTCAATTCAGACAAGTCTAAAATTCTGATGTTTGGTAAAGAGATAATCCAATACAACACATTCAGAGTTTTTAACAATCCTGAGGGAAGAGCTTTTTGAAAACAGTGTGGGTAAAGGAGTACCAGGTAACCAGCATTTTCGTCTTTTTCCACATTATTTTTTATCCTTTAACCCTTTACCACACAATCCCAACTTTTAACGACCATGCAAAAGAAGCCTTTAGAAAATATTGTGGGAAAAGGAGAAAATACTGGTAACCAGCATTTTCTCCTTTTCCCACAATGTTTTCTATCATTCCAAAACAAATGTCAATTTTTGAGTTACGTTTGTTTTGTCGTCTATAAATGCTTTCACTTTGGACAAGTCTGAAACTTTGTTGTTTGGTAAAGAGTTAACCCTTTCCCAAACAAGCCCTGGTTTTCACGTATCTGCAGTACAAGTCTTTTGAAAACACTGTGGGAAAAGGAGAAATTGCTCGTGACGAGCAATTTCTCCTTTTCCCCACAGTGTTTTCTACCCTTTTTTAGAATTTTATGCCATTTTCATCAAATTTAAAATTGTTGTCTGCAAACTCTTTCGATTTGGACCACTCCAAAATTTGTCGTTTGGGAAAGGGTTAAGAGATAACTTCTATCATTTGAGACATATTTCAGCAAATGTTTTCAGTCCAGACAAGTCTAAATTCAGATATGTGCCAAAGAGTTAAGAAAACACTGCAAATTAAAAATAAATGTGAAACTTACAGAAAATACCAATAGTTCAAGTAAAAAGGAAGTGCCATCTTGGTTGGACAAAACACCTGTGTTGAAAAGCAGTCGAGGCCAACCATTGCAGGATACCAGTAACAACCATTCAGAACTCATGGAGGACAGGAAACCAACCCCACGAAGCAGAGAACCATCCGTTGGCTCCGAGAATGATCCAGAGAGTAGAAGGACATCAACATCTGGTATCTTTGGGTTTATTTGTTTGGGTGCTTTATACTGTTTTCTAAGGTGTTTCAGTTTTGTTCACTGTGCACTAACCCATTTCTAAGCACCCTTGAGAAAGATGGCTTTTTAAAAACATTGTGGGAAAAGGAGAAATTTTGTGTGTTTGGATTGGGAGATTAATGCCATTTTAACAGCTCAGGTCATATCATGGTGCTCAGTGACGCACGCACCCATGTGTTTCCTGGCTTTCTCACACAGTACTGACACAACTTTCTTTCCAAAGCCACTGACTACTTTTCTCACATGCATCAGAGGTGAGAGGCGAAAATTCACCGGAAGGAAATTTGCCTCAACTTGATATTGAACTCACAACCACCAGGTCACAAGTCAGATACGCTAACCACTGAGCGGGCTGACTATTTTCAAAGAAAAGGTTTGAGGTATTGTCTTAGCCCAGTCTGTATTATTATTGAAGATATTTTTTACAAACTCGGCTGTGATATAACTGAAACAGTGTTGAAAGTAGTGAAAAACACAATTCACACAGTAAATCAATCTATCAACACATCTTTTACAATGCAGAGTCAAGGCCCACTCAGAGTAACTATGTACCAAGCTGGATGAGACAAAGTAGATCACCCTCAGTAGGTAGTTCAGGATTTATCTCCCCTACCAAAACGATAACTGACTCCGATGAAATCCCACAATGGAAGAAAGACCTAGCACAGAGAAGGGCCAGCAGAAAGGAACAGTCACCAGTTGTTGTAAGATTACATAGGCTTTTTTTCTTGTATTTAACCCTAATTCTGCTAAATAAGTTAAAACTTCCAAGACAATTGTGAAAACCTGCATAATGTTATTCCAAACTTATTTCTTGGGACAATATCTCCCTATTGGACAGTGTAGATCTAAGATCAGACTGCACTTTCTGTGCAGTCTGATCTTGATCTACACTGTCCACAAAAGGTCAGTGAGTCACGCTTAGCAGCTTAAGGGTTAATCATTTAGCAAATGATCTGAGGTTTTTTTATCCTGAAGAAGAAGATTTAAAAGTATTGTGGGAATAGGAGATAGCCTGGTAACCAACAGTTTTTCCTTCTCAAGATATGTTTCCAGCCCATTTAACTCCTAACAAGACAAGAAATTTTTTAATCTTCCTAATTGAAAGCAACCTTTGTTGTCATTGTAGTCTGCATTGCCATATTAAAACTTCAACATTGTCTCAAATCTTGGTTATCAGTGAAGACATATACTTTAACTCTTTACCACACAATCACGACTTTTAACGACCCTGAGGAAGAAGCCTTTTGAAAACATAGTGGGAAAAGCAGAATATGCTGGTAAATCAGCATTTTCTCCTTTTCTCACAATGTTTTCTACTCTTCCCAAAACAAATTTCAATTTTTGAGTCACATTTATTTTGTCGTCTGCAAAAGCTTCCAATTCGGACTGGTCTAAAATTTTGTCGTTTGGCAATGAGTTAACTCTTCACCAAAAGGACAAAATTTTAGACTACTCCAAATTGAAAGCAGTTGCAGATGACAAAATAAATGAGACTGAAGAATTTAAATTTGTTTTAGGAAGGGTAGAAAACATTGTGGGAAAGGGAGAAAATGCTGGTAACCAGCATTTTCTCCTTTTCCCACAATGTTTTCAAAAGACTTCTTTCTCAGGGTCGTTAAAAGTCGAGATTGCGTGGTAAAGATTTAAACTTGGGATATTTGTTTACTTTCAAAAGGGGAACCCATACCAGAAAAGTAGAAACTATCAACACATTGACACAGTTATGCCCTTTGTTTGGCACAGAACTTCTACTGCAAAAACGCCCCTGGCCAAGTATTAGCACCTACATGTGAGGCTCCTGTTTATTCTCTATAACTCTATAACCAAATGACAAAATTTTTGACTAGTCCAAATTGAAAGCATTTGCTGACGACAAAATAAATGTGACTCAAGAATTGAAATTTGTTTTTGGAAGTGTAAAAAACATTGTGGGAGAAGGAGAAAATGCAAGTTACCAGCATTTTCTCCTTTTCCTACAATGTTTTCAAAAGGCTTCTTTCTCAGGGCCGTTAAAAGTGGGGATTGTGTGGTAAAGGGATAAGACATGTTTATCCAACCATTTATCCATCCACCCATCTGTCTATCTGTGTTTATCTATTTGCTGTAGGACACCCCAAAACAAGATGGGTCCTCAGAACCAGAATGGAAGAAAAACATTCAGCTCAGAAAAACTAAGCCAGGTGATACACCTGCCAGAGGTAAGACTTTGTCACAATCGGGCAAGCAATAAAATACAACAAAAATAATTGATGAGCCATGTTCTGCCAAAAGGGGGGCTTAATGCATCTCATTGATGCATGATACTAAGCAATACATCACATAATTGTGGATCCATAAAATCTGTGTTGTCGAAGAGCCAAATGAAACATGAGGTAGATTGGTCCTTTGACATGCAGAAAATTGATCAGTAGCAAAAAGTATTGACCCAGGTCAGCCTGCACAGGCTGAACTGGGTCAGTACTTTTTGCAGATGCCCTAAGCCCCATTTTCACAGAGCTTGACTCAAATTTAAGATCAGCCAAATTCAATACAGTTGCAGATGACAAAATTTTTTAGTTAAATGTCATTCAAATGATCAGATTTTGTCCTTGAAAGAGTAGAAGATTGTGGGAAAAGGAGGAAATGCTGGTTACCAGCATTTTCTCTTTTTCTCACAATGTTTTCAAAAGCCATTTTCTTTGGGGTCACTAAAAGATGGGATCGTTTGGTAAAAGATTAAAGTCCATGATATGCAAAGGATAGGTCTAGCAAGAGGTACTTTTATTATGTCTATTGCAAGATATGACCAGTTGTAGCCTAGCCAATCAGAATAGTTGTTTCAAAAGTTTTTCATCTCAAATGGTGAATATAGTGGCCATTCTTAACTGTTTACCAAAAGGACAATATTTGAGACTAGTCCAAATTGAAAGCATTTGCAGACGACAAATCAAATGTGGCTCAAAATTTGAAATTTGTTTTGGGAAGGGTAGAAAATGTTGTTGAGAAAGGAGAAAATGATGGTTACCAGCATTTTCTCCTTTTCCCACAATGTTTTGGGGGTCCTGCGTGGCTCAGTGGTAAAGTGTAGGACTGGTGACCTGGAAGCCCCGGGTTCAAGCCTCACTGGATCCACTGGGTTTTTCGTGGGAGTGTCCTCGGGCAAGATACTTCAGAGCCCTAGCCTAGTACTGGTGAAACCCAGAAAATATATGAGTACATTAATATGTGAGCTGTTGCTGTGATATGACGGAAATAATGTTGAAAGCGGCGTAAAATACCATTCAATCAATCAGTCCCACAATGTTTTCAAAAGACTTCTTTCTCATGGTCATTAAAAGTTGGGATTATGTGGTCAAGGGTTAAACTAAATGAAGAACTTTTCTGTAGGCCAACTTTTATTTCTAATTACTTAACCCTTTACCAAACAATCTGAATCTAAACAACTCTAAGCTAAAAGGCTCTTTAAAAATATTGTGGGAAAAGGAGAAAATGATGGTCCCACAGTTATTTCTGCCATTTTGAAGACAAATTCCAGGATTTAAGTTCCATTTGATTCGTTGTCTGCAAATTTATTTCTATTATGAAATGTCTAAAACTCTGTTGTTGTGTGGGAAAGAGTTAACAATAAAGGCCCTGACTTAGCTTGTTGTTGTTGCTGTTGTTGTTTCAGACAAACAATCTGTGGAGCCCGAATGGAAAAAAGCAGCAGAAGAAAAGAGAGCTAGATTACGAAGTAAGTCTCTACAGTACAGCCACCTGAAATTAACTTGAAGTCACATGGTCTCTTCTCGTCTCCAGTACATTGATTTTGTATCTAACCTATGTAGTCCCATTTACATTATGTCTTCGATAGATTTCTTTTATAAATATCAGTAATTGATCTAGAGGGTAAAATATTATTGAAAGTGTAGAGATTACTTTTTACCAAACGGCAAAATTTTACACTTGTCCAAATTGAAAGCATTTGCAGAAGACAAATTAAATATGGCTTATATGGCAAGATTGGTGTGTAAAAGGACAAAAATCATTGTGGGAAAAGGAGAAAATGCTGGTTACCAGCATTTTTTCCTTTTCCCACATTGTTTTCAAAAGACCTCTTTCTCAAGGTCGTTAAAAAACAGGATTGTGTGTTAAAGGGTTAAAATGAAAAAAAAAAAAAAGAAAAGAAGCAACATGAAATGCTCATATAAATATTGTAGATAAAGATCAGACTGCACAAAATGTAAAGTAAGATCTTTGTTCTATTCTATGAAGTATTCTTGGATTGTGTGAATTGAAATTACAATCGCTGCAACTTTTACCTTGTGTACATTGTAGAGGCCACATTTTTAATCAGATCCTCAGAAACTTTGTCAGAATGTTTGTCTTGATTATACCTTGAACAAAGTCAAAAATGTGTCAGATGGAATCAAAAAGTAGGTTACTGGGTACCATCATAGAAAAACATTGTGCATACTCTAGAGGCTACATTTTCAGTTCAGTACTAATACAGGTTAATCAGAATGTCCTTTTGGTGATATTTTGGACAAGTTCGAAATTGTTCATGTTGGACAGAAAATTAGGTCTTGAATGTTGGTCAGAATATTCATCTTGATAATGTGTCGGATGGGTTTGAAAAAGGTTCATGTGAGGTCATAAAGAAGGTTACAGGGTGAAATCTAATATATGCCCTACAGGCTTTATTTTCAGTCCCATACTCATGAAAATTGGTTTAACCCTTTCCCAAACGACAAATTTTGGACTGGTCCAAATTCAAAGAGTTTGCAGACGACAATTTTAAATTTGATGAAAATGGTAGAAAGGTCTCAAAAAGGGTAGAAAACGTTGTGGGAAAAAGAGAAATTGCTCGTTACGAGCAATGTCTCCTTTTCCCACAGTGTTTTCAAAAGACTTGTACTGCAGACACGTGAAAACCAGGGCTTGTTTGGGAAAGGGTTAAAAAGTGTTTGCGTTGATGATATATCTGAAGAGTATGAAAATGGGTCATGTTGGGATATAATTAGGTCACCAGTTCCTATCTTTAAAAAATATGTTATTCCCTTTAGAGGCCACATTTTCTGGTTAACACTAATGAAGGTTGATCAGAACGTTTCTTTTGATGATATCTGCGACAAGTTAAAAAATCGTACGCATCAGATCAGAAATTGGTTCACCAAGTCTATAAGATCTTGCATACACCCTAGAGACAAGATCTTTTTAATCCAAAACTCGTGAAAAACGGTCAGAATGTTGGTCTTGATGATATCTTAGACAAGTGAAAAGGGGTCAGAAAGTAGGTCATGGGCACAAATCTATGAAAAACATTGTGGACACTGTAGAAGCCACATTTTCACTCAAATATACATGAAAGTTGGTCAGAATGTTTGCCTTGATGATATTTCTGATGAGCTCCGACCTTGGTTGCATCAGTTTAAAAAGTAAGTCACTGGGACAAATCTGTAGAGATCTTATTTGAACCCTGATGCTTGTGAGTTCTAGGTTCCGTATTCACCAACCATTCTTAAAAACGTTATTAGTCTTATTCTCTAGAATTTTCTAAATTTGAAAGTAACACAACTTCTGATTGGCTAAACCATTTGGTTTAACCAATCAGAAGTTGCGTTACTTTCAAATTTAGAAAATCTTGAAGAGTAAGACCAAGAATATTCTTAAGAATGGTTGGTGAATACGGACCTTGAATGTCTGAATGCACTGTGAATGTTTTTCTTGATGATACCATAAACAATTTTGTAAATGCATAAGCCTAGGAAAAAGCTGGGTCATCAGGTCATATCAGAGAAAAAAACATCGACTTTATTTCTTATTTTGCTCTTAAAGATACACAGGCTCAGGGCCATTGTGGCCCTCTTGTTTTTTTGTTTTTTTTTTCTGTTTTTTCATAAACGTGTGTTCATAATTGAAAAGCTCAGCATTAAAACATGAAGTCAGGCTTGTTTTAAGAGACCATCTTTAACCCAGTAGCAAGCTGTCTTATACAGCAGGCAGTCTTTGAATGCAAGATTATTTTAGTGGAATGTGCAGAACTGAGCAGTTCTACTCTAAACGCTTCAAATATAAAACATTTATTATTATATAACATTTTGTATGATGCACAGTGTTTGAATAAGTTTAAATGTTATTTTTGTTGCAGAGTCTACGATAGAGAATTGACAATACAAATATGTAATGTATTATGAAATTAGTTCCCATACCCTGATATCACTCACAAAGTCACAGTGCACTTGTACCTACATTTTTTCATGTATGAACTTCTTAACCCTTTACCATGAAATCCTGTATTTTAACTCTTTACCGCAAGGGAAGAATTTATTCTTGTCCAAAGTAAAAGCATTTTCCTACAACAATATATTTGGCCTAAATAATGTAATTTGTCTTTGATAGCATAGAAAACATTGTTGAAAAAGGAAAAAATGCTGATTACCAGCATTTTTTTCTTTTCCCACAATGTTTTCACAAGGCTATTTTATCAGGGTTGTTGAAACTCAGGATCGTGTGGTAAGGGGTTAACAGACCCTGGGAAAAATGACTTTGGAAAACACTTTCCGGAAAGGAGAAAATGTTGCTTACCCGCATTTTCTCCTTTTCCCACAATTTTTTTACCCTGTCAAAGACAAACCCAACCAGTTTAGCCACATTTAGTTATGCTTTTATTTTGGAGAATTATATGCTTTTATTTTGGAGAATTATAAATTCTTTTTGTCATGTATTGTATTCTTTACCACATAATCACAAGTTTTCATGAACCAAAAAAGAAGATCTTTGGAAAACATTGTGGGTAAAGGAGAAAATGCTGGTTACCAGCATTTTCTCCTTTTCCCACAATGTTTTCTACCACATGAATACAGAAATCATTGTTTGAGTTACATTTAATTTGTTGTCTGCAAATGCTTTCAAAGTGGTAGAGTCCAAAATCTTGTCATCTGTTCAAGAGTTTACTTCACTCTATACCAAACTATAAAATTTTAGACTGTGCCAAATTCAAAGCATTTGCAGATTACAAAATAAACATGACTCAACATTTGAAATTCTTTTGGGAGGGGTCAAAAACATCATGGGAAAAGTAGAAAATGCTGGTTACTAGCATTTTCTCATTTTCCCACATTATTTCCAGACGGCTTTTTCTTCAAGGTTGTTAAAACTTATGATTGTGTTGTAAAGGGTTAACACCCCACTTCATAGGACTTTTATGAGTCTTTTTTTTTTTTTGCTGAGTCCAGCACTCAGTAAGTGAAGGGGAAGAAATTCTGTTTTCAAAACCTAGTATCCTTGGGGTTGTGTTGGGGAAATGGTTAACTCTTTTGGCGCCAAATAAACAAACTGGGCTTCTTTTGAAGGCTGTAAATGGAATCCACTGAATCTCTGGAAGATTTTTATCATATATAGGCTTGACCAAAAAAGCGGAAGGTATAGACCAAAGATCAGACTGCACATTCTGTGCAGTCTGATCTTGATCTATGCCATCCGCAAAAGTCCCTGTTTTTTTTTGCCTATGGCACTGAAAGGGTTAAAAGAAATGATGAATGTAGAAAGAACAAATTGGTGAATCTTTATGGATTAGGAAAGTTTATGTCTTCTAATTACACTGTAGGTATAACAAAAACATTTCCTTAACTCTTTACCAAACAACAAAATTTTAGACTGGTCCAAATTGAAAGCATTTGCAGACACCAAATTAAATGTGACTGAAA
The DNA here is from genome assembly GCA_945859785.2 of Tridacna gigas. Classification (NCBI taxonomy): domain Eukaryota; kingdom Metazoa; phylum Mollusca; class Bivalvia; order Cardiida; family Cardiidae; genus Tridacna; species Tridacna gigas. The sequence goes on from OX244042.2 coordinate 37,691,324, forward strand.
AATTGAAATTTGTTTTAGGAAGGGTAGAAAACATTGTGGGAAAAGGAGAAAATGCTGGTTACCAGCATTTTCTCCTTTTCCCACAATGCTTTCAAAAGACTTCTTCCTCAGGGTCGTTAAAAGTCAGGGTTGTGTGGTAAAGAGTTAACTGTCATAAATTTCTAACATTTACCAAATTCTTAACAAATTACAGTTGATATTAGCATAGTATAGTAGAACAAAAATTATTATAACAAATGAAATAGTATGTTGTCTCTAGTGAATGCCATCTGCGTAATTAGTGGGCCCCCCCCCCCTTCTGCTTTCTACAGGGACTAAAACTTCGGTCAAATAGTTAGAAAAAGTACTGAAATTTTACCTTTGAACAGTAAAAAAATCTCTCCAGATATTACAATTTCTCATAAGTCTTGGCATATTCTGTACTGGCTTTTTTGAATGCAACAGACAAGTTTTGAAAGCATTGTGACTTTGTGATCAAAGAACAAAATGCTTGCAAAGGGCAATTTCTCCTATTGCTTGATCTTTTCACCTGTGACCATATATTAAATTTCAATTACTGTAGATTATCCCACTTCTAAAGGGATTCCATATTTTTTTTTACTGTAGAGGCTTTCAATATGGTGTTCATTTCTGTGTTTTATGAGTTTTTGTTGTTAGGAAAAGAGTTAAACTACATGTACCAAAAACAAATCCCATGAGGACTCAAACCCACCACTGTTCCCTACTGGTCTGAGTTGTATTACAAAAAGACTGAGGGAGTTGAGGTCTTCACCAAACGACAAAATTTTAAACTCAAAATTGAGAGCATTTGCACACAACAAATTTGGGTCAAATGATGCAATTTGTTTTTAGCTCACCTTAGCACAACGTGCTAAAGGTGAGCTATTGTGATCGCCCTATGTCCGGCGTCCGTCGTCCGTCGTCAGTTTCTTTAAACATCTTCTTCTCCTTAACCACTGGGCCAATCTTGATGAAACTTGGCAGGGATGTTCCTTGGGTAAAGCTCTACCAAAATTGTTCAAAGAATTGAATTCCACCCACAACTCTGGTTGCCATGGCAACAAAAAGGAAAAAAAGGCAAAATCTTTGAAAATCTTCTTCTCTGAACTAGCAGGCGCAGAGCTTTGATATTTGGTATGTAGCATCTCCTAGTAGACCTCTACCAAGTTTGTTCATATGATGCCCCTGGGGTCAAAACTGGCCCCGCCCCGGGGGGGTCACAATTTCCAACATAGGAACAAAGAAGGAAAACTTTAAAAATCTTCTCCTCTAAAACTTGAAGGCATAGAGCTTTGATATTTGGCATGTAGCATCTCCTAGTGGACCTCTACCAAGTTTGTTCATATGATGTCCCTTGGGTCAAAACTGGCCCCACCCCGGGGGTCACAATTTCCAACATAGGAACAAAGAAGGAAAACTTTAAAAATCTTCTTCTGTAAAACTAGAAGGCATAGAGCTTTGATATTTGGCATGAAGCATCTCCTAGTGGACCTCTACCAAGTTTGTTCATATGATGCCCTTGGAGTCAAAACTGGCCCTGCCCCGGGGGGTCACAAGTTCGAACATAGGAACAAAGAGGGGAAACTTTAAAAATCATCTTCTCTGAAACTTGAAGGCGTAGAGCTTTGATATTTAGTATGTAGCATTGCCTAGTGAACCTCTACCAAGTTTGTTCATATGATGCCCCTTGGGTCAAAACTGGCCCCACCCCGGGGGTCACAAGTTTGAGCATAGTAACAAAGAAGGAAAACTTTAAAAATCTTCTTCTCTGAAACTTGAAGGCGTAGAGCTTTGATATTTGGCATGTAGCATCTCCTAGTGGACCTCTACCAAGTTTGTTCATATGATGTCCCTTGGGTCAAAACTGGCCCCGCCCCGGGGGTCACAATTTCCAACATAGTAACAAAGAAGGAAAACTTTAAAAATCTTCTTCTGTAAAACTAGAAGGCATAGAGCTTTGATATTTGGCATGAAGCATCTCCTAATGGACCTCTACCAAGTTTGTTCATATGATGCCCTTGGGGTCAAAACTGGCCCTGCCCCGGGGGTCACAAGTTTGAACATAGTAAAAAAGAAGGAAAACTTTAAAAATCTTCTTCTCTGAAACTTGAAGGCGTAGAGCTTTGATATTTGGTATGTAGCATCACCTAGTGCCGTAGTGGACCTCTACCAAGTTTGTTCATATGATGTCCCTGTGGTCAAAACTGGCCCCGCCCCGGGGTCACAAGTTCGAACATAGGAACAAAGAGGGGAAACTTTAAAAATCATCTTCTCTGAAACTGGAAGGTGTAGAGCTTTGATATTTGGCATGTAGCATTGCCTAGTGGACCTCTACCAAGTGTGTTCATATGATGCCCCTGGGGTCAAAACTGGCCCCACCCCGGGGGTCACAAGTTTGAGCATAGTAACAAAGAAGGAAAACTTTAAAAATCTTCTTCTCTGAAACTTGAAGGTGTAGAGCTTTGATATTTGGTATGAAGCATCGCCTAGTGGACCTCTACCAAGTTTGTTCATATGATGCCCCTGGGGTCAAACCTGGCCCCGCCCCGGGGGTCACAAGTTTGAGCATAGTAACAAAGAAGGAAAACTTTAAAAATCTTCTTCTCTGAAACAGGAAGGCATGGAGCTTTGATATTGGTATGTAGCATCGCCTAGTAGACCTCTACTAAGTTTATGCATATGATGCCCTTGGGGTCAAAATTGGCCCTGCCCCGGGGGTCACAAGTTTGAGCATAGTAACAAAGAAGGAAAACTTTAATTTTTTTTTTCCTCTTAAATGGGAAGGCATAGAGCTTTGATATTTGGTATGTAGCATCTCCTAGTGGACTTCTACCAAGTTTGTTCCAAGGATGCTGCTTGGGTCAAAACTGGCCCAGCCCCTAGGGTCACAAGTTCGAACATAGGAACAAAGAAGGAAAACTTTAAAATTCTTCTTTTCTGAAACCGAAAGGTGTGGAGCTTTGATATTTGGTATGTAGCATTTCCTACTGGACCTCTACCAAGTTTGTTCATATGATGCCCCTGGGTCAAAACTGGCCCAGCCCCGGGGGTCACAAGTTTGAACATAGGAACAAAGAAGGAAAACTTTAAAATTCTTCTTTAAAACTGGAAGGCGTAGAGCTTTGATATTTGGTATGTAGTGATTCTCTTCTAAGTTTGTTTGCCCATCTAAGCGCAACAAGTTCATTGAGTTCAAAATTGGGTCATCTTGGGTCATAAACTAGGTCACTTGGTCAAATTAAAGAAATACCTTGTTGGCACTCTCGAGGTCACATTATTTGCTCAATTGCCTTGAAAATTAGTTAGAAAGTTTGTCTGTATAAAGTCTCACATTAGATTAATTTGGGTCAACTTGGGTCATAAACTAGTTCACTGGGTCAAATTAAAGAAATACCTTGTTTGCACTCTGGAGGCCACATTTATTGCTCAAATGACCTGAAATTTGGCCAGAATGTTTGTCTTGATGAAATACCAGATGAGTTTGGATTTGGGTCACCTGGAACCATAAACTAGGTCACTAGGTCAAAATAAAGAAATACCTTGTGGGTACTCTAGAGGCCACATTCTTTGCTTAATTGCCTTGGAAATTGGTCAGAATGTTTGTCTTTATAAAATCTCACATGAGTCTGAATTTGGGTCAACTGGGGTTGTAAACTAGGTCACTTGGTCAAATTAAAGAAATAGCTAGTGGGCACTCTAGAGGCCACATTTATTATTCATTTGATTTGAAAATTGGTTAAAATGTTTCTTTTGATATAGTCAATGACCAGTTCAAATTTGGGTCACCTGGGGTCATAATCTAGGTCACTAGGTCAAATTAAAGAAATATCTTTAAGGCACTCGAGGCCACATTTTTTGCTCAATTGACTTGAAAATTGGTCAGAATGTTTGTCTTCATGAAATATGAGTTTGAAATTGGGTCACCTGCGGTCAAAAACTAGGTCACATGGTCAAATTAAAGAAAAACCTTTAAGGCACTCTACTAAGGTGAGCGACCCAGGGCCATCATGGCCCTCTTGTTGGCAAGGTTGAAAGCATTTTTGGAAAGAAAGAAAATGCCAGTTACCAGCATTTTCTTCTTTTCCCATAATGTTTGACTCAATGCTACATGATCCGTAATGTTCACGACCCTGATGAAAAAGCCTTTTGAAAACCATGTGGGAAAAGGAGAAAATGCTGGTAACCAGCATTTTCTACTTTTCCCACAAGGTATTCTACACTTTCACAGACAATTGCCATCATTTCAGCTAAATTTTATATGTTGTGTGCAAATGCTTTCGATTTGAACCAGTCTAAAACTTTGTTATGTGATAAAAAGTTAAAGAACTTTCTTCTTCAGTGTTGTTAAAACGCAAGATTGTTTGGTTGTAGATTAATATCAGATCAGATCTGTTTCTCACTCATCAGTTGATTTTAGCTATTTTTTCCCTCATGTATTTTCTATTTGGGAGAGTTCAAGAAATAAATATGGCACATACGGTTAGTGGTGTATTCTAGAGATAAACCCAGATTTTGTTAAATATTTTGTGTTGACATGGTTTTTTGTGTAGTTTTGTAGACATGAAGATGTCAGTCATATAGAGCTTTCATATTATCTTACTGTAGTGCTCAATTTTGATTTTTTGTATAAATGAGCCATGCTCTGTGAAAAGGGGGCTTAATGCATCTGCGAAAAGTATCGACCAGGTCAGCCTGCGCAGTCGGCGCAGGCTGACCTGGGCCGAAACTTTTCGCTATTGGCCAATTTTATGTATGTCAAAGGACCAGTGTACCTTATGATACAGCCGGTTGTTAGATCAAGTGGATTTTATGGATCCCTAATTATGTGATGTCTTGCTTGGTATGATGCATCACGGAGATGCATTAAGCCCCATATTTTCAGAGCATGGCTCATATACATTGTATATTGTTTGTTGTTGGAATTCTTTTGTTTGCAAAAATGTTGTACAGAATTGTAGATAAGCAATCAAATCTGTATAAATCCTTTACCATACAACCCCAAGTTTTAAAGACCCTGAAAAAAGAAAGGGTTTTGAAAACATTGTCAGAAAAGGAAAAAATGCTGGTAGCCAGCATTCTCTCCTTCTCCCAAAATGTCTTCTACCATATCAAAGGTAAGTTCCATCATTTGAGCTACATTGAAATTGTTGTCTGCAAATTCTTTCAGGTAGGACAAGTCTTTCAAAATACAAGTTATTTGCAGACACACAAATCAAAGGTGGCTCATATGATGAAACTTGCCTGTGATTGGGTAGAAAACATTGTGGGAAAAGGAGAAAATGCTGGTTAGCAATTTTCTCCTATTTCCACAATGTTTTCAAAGCTTTTTTTATCAGGGTCATTAAAACTCAGGATTGTGTGGGAAAGGGTTAAGCAAGTACCTAAGAGATTTAGCCCTTCACCAAACAATCCTGTTGGTAACCAGCATTTTCTCCTTTCCCCACAATGTTTTATACCCTTTTAAAGATAAAGTTCATCTTTTAATCCACCTTCCTTATGTGGTCTGAATTTTGATATGTGGCATAGGATTAAATTGTGCTTTCTTGAGACAGGTGCCTTCTTAACATGGTTACATTTCAGTATGTTTACCTTGTTTGGGAATCAATATATGTCTGCTTAATCCTTTACAGAACAATTCCATGTTTTAATGACCTGAGGAAGAAGCCTTTTGAAAACAGTGTGGGAAAAGGAGAAAATGCTGGTAACCAGCATTTTCTCCTTTTCCCACAGTGTTTTCTACACTTCCCTAAACATATTCCAATTTTTCTGTCACATTTATTTTGTCATCTGCAAGTGCTTTTGATTTGGACAAGTCTAAAATTTTGTGGTTTGGTGAAGGGTCAGTACAGGTTGCTTGCTTCATAGAGATGGCTTATTAGACAGGTTTCACTGTATATCCAACCCCTAACAAAACCAAAAAAATTGGGGCTTGTACAAATACAAAGTATTTGCAGACCACAAATTAAAATTAATGTCGTTCAAATAGTGAGATTTGTCCAAGAAAGGGAAGAAAACATTATAGGGAAAGAGGAAAATGCCAGTTCACATAATGTTTTCAAGAGGCTTCTTTCCCAGGGTCTTTTAACTTAGTATTTTGTCGTAAAGGATTAATGTATTTTTGTTATTTCTATTTGCTGATATAGAGAAGCATGATTTAGTTGTTTCTGTTTGTAACCTGGGTTTAACGGTAACCTTATATTTTGTGTGCAATTTTTCAAATGATCTTTACATTTATTGCCAAAACAACGAGAAATTGATAGATGACTAGTTTGGAGACCATGAGAAAGATGATTTCATTCAACCCTTTAACCCTTTCCCAAACGACAAAATTTGGACTGGTCCAAATTGAAAGAGTTTGCAGACGACAATTTTAAATTTGATGAAAATGGCAGAAAGGTCTCAAAAAGGATAGAAAACACTGTGGGAAAAGGAGAAATTGCTCATTATGAGCAATTTCTCCTTTTTCCACAGTGTTTTCAAAAGACTTGTACTGCAGACACGTGAAAACCAGGGCTTGTCTGGGAAAGGGTTAACTCTTTATCACATAACAAAATTTTAGACTGGTACAAATTCAAAGCAGTTGCAGATGAGAAATCATACATTGCTCACAGGCAAAAATGTTCTCCTTTTCTCCTTTTCCTACAATGTTTTCAAAAGGGTTCTTCCTTGGGATCTTTAACCCTTTACCACACAATGCCTACTTTTAACGACCCTGGGAAAGCAATGTTTTGAAAAAATCGTGGGAAAAGGAGAAAATGCTGGTAACCAGCATTTTCTCCTTTTTAGCTCACCTTAGCACAACGTGCTAAAGGTGAGCTATTGTGATCGCCCTATGTCCGGCATCCATCGTCTGTCGTCCGTCGTCTGTCGTCCGTCGTCCGTCAACAATTTCTTTAAACATCTTCTTCTCCTAAACCACTGGGCTAATCTTGATGAAACTTGGCAGGGATGTTCCTTGGGTGAAGCTCTACCAAAATTGTTCAAAGAATTGAATTCCACCCACAACTCTGGTTGCCATGGCAACAAAAAGGAAAAAAAAGGAAAATCTTTGAAAATCTTCTTCTCTGAAACTAGAAGGCGCAGAGCTTTGATATTTGGTATGTAGCATCTCCTAGTGGACCTCTACCAAGTTTGTTCATTTGATGCCCCTGGGGTCAAAACTGGCCCCGCCCCGGGGGTCACAAGTTTGAGCATAGTATCAAAGAAGGAAAACTTTAAAAATCTTCTTCTCTGAAACTTGAAGGTGTAGAGCTTTGATATTTGGCATGTAGCATCTCCTAGTGGACCTCTACCAAGTTTGTTCATATGATACCCCTGGGGTCAAAACTGGCCCCGCCCCGGGGGTCACAATTTCCAACATAGGAACAAAGAAGGAAAACTTTAAAAATCATCTTCTCTGAAACTGGAAGGCGTAGAGCTTTGATATTTGGGATGTAGCATTGCCTAGTGGACCTCTACCAAGTTTGTTCATATGATGCCCCTGGGGTCAAAACTGGCCCCACCCCGGGGGTCACAAGTTTGAGCATAGTAACAAAGACGGAAAACTTTAAAAATCTTCTTCTCTGAAACTTGAAGGTGTAGAGCTTTGATATTTGGCATGTAGCATCTCCTTGTGGACCTCTACCAAGTTTGTTCATATGATGTCCCTGGGGTCAAAACTGGCCCTGCCCCAGGGGTCACAATTTCCAACATAGGAACAAAGAAGGAAAACTTTAAAAATCTTCTTCTGTAAAACTAGAAGGCATAGAGGTTTGATATTTGGTATGTAACATCGCCTAGTAGACCTCTACTAAGTTTGTTCATATGATGCCCTTGGGGTCAAAATTGGCCCTGCCCCGGGGGTCACAAGTTCAAACATAGGAACAAATAAGGAAAACTTAATTTTTTTTTTTCTCTTAAATGGGAAGGCATACAGCTTTGATATTTGGTATGTAGCATCTCATAGTGGACTTCTACCAAGTTTGTTCCAAGGATGCTGCTTGGGTCAAAACTGGCCCAGCCCCTGGGGTCACAAGTTTGAACATAGGAACAAAGAAGGAAAACTTTAAAATTCTTCTTTTCTGAAACCGAAAGGTGTGGCGCTTTGATATTTGGTATGTTGCATCTCAGAGTGGATCTCTACCAAGTTTGTTCATATGATGCCCCTGGGTCAAAACTGGCCCCGCCCCGGGGGTCACAAGTTCGAAGATAGGAACAAAGAAGGAAAACTTTAAATTTCTTTTTCTCTTAAACGGGAAGGTGTAGAGCTTTGATATTTGGTATGTAGCATTTCCTAGTGGACCTCTACCAAGTTTGTTCATATGATGCCCCTGGGTCAAAACTGGCCCTGCCCCGGGGGTCACAAGTTCGAACATAGGAACAAAGAAGGAAAACTTTAAAATTCTTCTTTGAAACTGGAAGGCGTAGAGCTTTGATATTTGGTATGTAGTGATTCTCTTCTAAGTTTGCTTGCCCATCTAAGTGCAACAAGTTCATTGAGTTCAAAATTGGGTCATCTTGGGTCATAAACTAGGTCACTAGGTCAAATTAAATACCTTGTTGGCACTCTCAAGGCCACATTATTTGCTCAATTGCCTTGAAAATTAGTTAGAAAGTTTGTCTTTATAAAGTCTCACATAAGATTAATTTGGGTCAACTTGGGTCATAAACTAGTTCACTGGGTCAAATTAAAGAAATACCTTGTTTGCACTCTGGAGGCCACATTTATTGCTCAAATGACCTGAAATTTGGCTAGAATGTTTGTCTTGATGAAATACCAGATGAGTTTGGATTTGGGTCACCTGGAACCATAAACTAGGTCACTAGGTCAAAATAAAGAAATACCTTGTGGGCACTCTAGAGGCCACATTCTTTGCTTAATTGCCTTGAAAATTGGTCAGAATGTTTGTCTTTATAAAATCTCACATGAGTCTGAATTTGGGTCAACTGGGGTCATAAACTAGGTCACTTGGTCAAATTAAAGAAATAGCTAGTGGGCACTCTAGAGGCCACATTTATTATTCATTTGATTTGAAAATTGGTTAAAATGTTTCTTTTGATAAAGTCAAAGACCAGTTCAAATTTGGGTCATCTGGGGTCATAATCTAGATCACTAGGTCAAATTAAAGAAATATCTTTAGGGCACTCGAGGCCACATTTTTTGCTCAATTGACTTGAAAATTGGTCAGAATGTTTGTCTTCATGAAATATGAGTTTGAAATTGGGTCACCTTCGGTCAAAAACTAGGTCACATGGTCAAATTAAAGAAAAACCTTGAAGGCACTCTACTAAGGTGAGCGACCCAGGGCCATCATGGCCCTCTTGTTTCACAATGTTTTCTACACTATCAAAGAAAAATTGCATCGTTTGAGCCACATTGAAATTGTCGTCTGCAAATGCTTTCAATTTCGACCAGGCTAAAATTTTGTCCTCTCGTAAAGGGTTAAAACTAGGGATTGTGTAGTAGAGAGTTAACCCTTTCCCAAACAACAAATTTTAGACTGGTCCAAATTGAAAGAGTTTGCAGACAACAATTTTAAATTTGATGAAAATGGCAGAAAGTTATCAAAAAGGGTAGAAAACACTGTGGGAAAAGGAGAAATTGCTCATAATGAGCAATTTCTCCTTTTCCCACAGTGTTTTCAAAAAACTTGTACTGCAGACACATGAAAACCAGGGCTTGTTTGGGAAAGGGTTTAGTGCCTTGCACTAGTACAGTTGCCTTTGCCGCCTATGAAGCGCAGAATAAATAAAGTAGTCACATGGTTACTATTCCATTGTAAGAAACATTGGTGTCATCTAGTGGCTTGTCTGGTCCCTATTTTTAGTGTAACTACTTTAGAAAGCCTACAATAATTTTCCAAAATACAAGTTTTGAATGAAAAAAATATTCTGGAAGTGAAAACAATGTAACTCATTACCTACTTACTTAGTGCCATTTACCTCTTCTAAAATCCTTTATTACTCACATTCTTACTAACAAAGAGACATGATGACATATCTAGATCATCTGCTTGATCATTTTGCAATATTATCAAATCATGTAACTACAGATTGGCGCCAACACTAACAAGTAACCAATGATATTTTGACAAACATCTGCTGAGTCCAATGATACAATTTTAAAGTGACAATAGGATAGTGATATAGGTCAATGCGGGTTTTCCTTAAAATGTCAGGATGAAATTGAATGATATTTTCTGTAACACTAATTTAACTCTTTACCACACAGTCACGAGTTTTAATGACCCTAAGAAATGAGCCTTTTGAGAATATTGTAGGAATAGGAGAAAATGCTTGCAACCAGCATTTTCTCTTTTTTTCCACAATGTTTTCTACCCTATCAAACACAAATTCCATCACCTGAGCCACGTTTGCATTGTCGTCTGCAAATGCTTTCGATTTGGCCAAGTTTACATTTTCGTTATGTGGAAAAGGGTTAAAGATGGAGTTAAAAAATTATTTTGTAATTGATTCTATACTCTGTTAAAATTTTGATGTTTTTTTTTTTATGATCCGACCCGAACTTTCGTGAACAGATGATGAACAGCCTGAGCTAATTTGAACATTGAAATGAACTTGAAAAGTGGAAAGTGTCGACCAAGATAAGACTACAGAGAATTTTCAGTCTTGATCACTACTTTCCAACAACATTGTCTGATGATATGCTCTGTTAACCCTTTACCACACAATCCAGGGATTTTACAACCTGAGGAAGGAGGCTTTTGAAAACATCGTGAGTAAAGGAGAAAATACTGGTAACCAGCATTTTCTCCTTTTTCCACAATGTTTTCTACCCTTTGAAAGAAAACTTTCAGGTTTTAATTTGTCATCTGCAATTTGGATAAGTCTAAAGTTTTGTTGTTTGGTAAAGAGTTAACCTTGAAAATAGATGACTTGAGTAATTTGTGAGGATAGAAATTCATTTGTTAGCCCACTAAGGGATTAATTCAGTAACTGTTTGGTAAAATGAAAGTAAATAATCCTTAGAATACCACATAAACCCAACCAACATTTTCAGTCTAGAAATAAGGCCCAAATAAATGCAATTTCATGTTTGATTTTGCCTTGCTCTATATTGCTTCATCAAAGCAGACGGTGTAGATCAAAGATCAGGCTGCATGTTTTGTGCTATCTGATGTGAATCTACCCTGGCTGCAAAAGAGTTGCAACTTGAGTTGTGAAAGTCCCTCTGAGGGGTTACTCTGTTGTATTGTAATTATATTTGTGTGATTGTTTTGTAGCCATGCTCTGACAAAGGGTACCTAATGCGTCTGCGTGATGCATTACAACAAGCAGGTCATCACATAATTTTGTATCCATAAAATCCATTTTGTCTAACAGCAAGCTGAATCCCTAGGTGAAATGGGCCTTTCCAATGCAGTAAATTGAGCAAAAGCAAAGAGTTCGACCCATGTCAGCCTGCACAAATTGCGCAGGCTGATATGGGTTGATACCTTTTGCAGATGCATTTAGCCCCCTTTTCACAGAGAATGGCTCATTTATATGATTATATCTTGTTATGATCCAAGACGGCACTTTACGACTACGTGAGATTTTTTCATACCATAGATTTTTGTGAAACAGAAAATCACACAAAAATGGAAAGTGTTATCTCAGATTAGTCAGACTTCACAGGCTGATCTGGGATGGCACACTTTTACACATATGTCTGAAGGCCCCTTTTCATGTGTTGCATGCCATATATATGGCAACTGTTGCAGATTTTGTAGGACAAACTGATAGTAACTTTTGACAGGTTACCAACAAAATATGGCTTTTCACACCCCGACTGTTGACACAGTTTGAAAACATTGAGTGAGAAGGAATTGCTTCTTATCCTCACAATGTTTTACATACAATGGAATACAAGGAAAGCGCTGTTGTCTCTCATTTTCATAATTCTTTGTTCAACCCTTTACCAAACGACAAAATTTTAAATTGAAAGCAGGTGCAGACGACAAAATAAAAAATGTGACTCAAAAATTGAAATTTGTTTTGGGAAGAGTAGAAAACATTGTGGAAAAAGGAGAAAATGCTGGTTACCAGCATTTTCTCCTTTTTCCACAATGTTTTCAAAAGGCTTCTCTCTCAGGGTCGTTAAAAGTCGGGATTGTGTGGTAAAGAGTTAACCCTTTACCACCTGACCAAATTTTAGACTTGTCCATATTGAAGGAACTTACAGATGAAAACTCAAATGTTTTTCGAATGGTAATTTTTGTACTTGAATAGGTAGGAAACATTGTAGAAAAAAGGAGAAAATGCTGGTTACTAGCATTTTCTCCTTTTCCCACGATGTTTTCAAAAGCTTACCATCTCAAGCTTGTTTAAAAATTAGGATTGTTTGGTTAAGAGTTAACCTTTTACTAAATAGTTCCCTGTTCTGATGACCCTGTGATAGAAGGCTGTCTGAAACACCAGGGTGTCCTGCGTGGCTGAGTGGTGAAGGTGTGTGATGCTCTGATTTCAGCCCTTACTCCAAGTTCTGGGTTTTTTGTGGGGGAATGTCCTTGGGGAAGATACTTCAGAGCTCTATCCTTGTACCTGCGAAACCCAAGAAACACATGGTTAAGTAAGCTGTTGCAGTGACATGACAGAAACAGTGTTGAAAATGACATAAAACACTTTCAATCAATGAAAACATCATCGGTAAAGGAGAAAATGCTGATCGTGTTTTCTGCTCTTCCTGTTTCCATGACCCTCTAATAGATCTTTTGATACCATTGTCAGAAAAGGAGAGAATGCTGGTAACCAGCATTTGTTCCTTACCCAGTATATTTTTCTTTTATCCTTTCTAAGACAAATCTCAAAAGAAATTGTCTGTTACAATTTACTGTAATGTCGTTGAAAGTCATATTGATTTTTTATGGGAAAAGATAAGATATGTTGAAAAGCAAATAAACTTCACTGTACAAAGAGTTATGAACATTTTACTGTTAAATAACATGAAAATTACAATTGAACTGTCTTATATGTAATGGACCAACTGTTACATAATTACATATATTATCATTACTCATAATTTGTAAATGACCAGCTGTTACATATATAGCCATGCTCTGACAAAAGGGGGATTAATGCATCGCCGTGATGCATTGTACCAATCAAGCCATTACATAACTATGGATACATAATAGCCACTTTTTTTAACAACCAACTGAATCATGTCGTAGACTGGTCGTTGGATATACAGAAAATTGACCAATGGCGAAAAGTTTCGGTTCAGGTCAGCCTGCGCAGGCTGATCTGGGTCGATACTTTTTGGTTTGCAGATGCATTAAGCCTCCTTTTCACAGAGCATGGCTCATAACCATGCTGTGTGAAAAAGGGGGCTTAAAGCATTTGCCAAAAGTATCGACCCAGCTCAGCCTATGCAGTCCTCACAGGCTGACCTGGGCCAAACCTTTTTGCTTTAGGTCAATTTTCTGCATGTCAAAGGACCAGCCTACCTCATGATTCAGTAGGTTGTTACACAAAACAGATTTTAGGGACGTATAATACTGTAATGACTTGATTGGTATCATGCAGCACAGGAATACATTAAGCCCCCTTTTCACAGGGTTTTGCTCATTTACATGTTCATATGAACTAATATTGCAAACCATTTTGAAAGAAGAAGCATTTTTTTTTTCCCCAGAAACTCTGATAAGGAAGCTTTGACTGCCAAGCCTATCATTTATTATCAATATTTGTGGACAGAGTAGATCAAGATCTAACAGCAAAGAGCATGTAGTCTAAACTTTCATTTACAGTTCACTATTTTGTACAATAATTAGGCTTAAGCTTTTACCACACATTCTCGAGTTTTAACTACCCTGATAAGGAGGGCTTTTGTAAACACTGTAGGAAAAAAAGAAAATACTGGTAACCATCATTTTCTCCTTTTCCCACAATGTTTTCTACCTATCCAAGGACAAATGCTATCATTTGAAAAATATAATTGTAAGTTTATTTAAAATGACACATCTAAAAGATGCCTTTGTGGTAAAGAGTTAACCCTATACCATACAATGCTGCCTTTTAACGAACCTGGGAAGAAAGCCTTTTGCAAACATTGTGGGAAAAGGAGAAAATGCTGGTAAGCAGCATTTTCTCCTTTTCCCACAATGTTTTCTAGTCTATCAAAGAAAATCTGCACCATTGAGCCACATTGAATTTGTCATCTGCAAATGCTTTCAATTTTGGATAAGGCTAAAATTTGTCATCTGGTAAAGGATTAAACAGCCTTGATATTGCAATAAACAAGAACAGTGAGTAAGTCCTTTTTGTGTGACTAAAGATTTTCATTTCCTGTACTTCAGCACTCGTGGACTTTAGGAATAAAAACCTGTTTTCAGTATTCATATTTATTTATAAAATCAGTGCTTTGAATTTTTGTAAGAGTTTGCTTTTACTGAACTGTTATTCCAAGGAATGGGACCAGCATATGTTTTTTTTTTTTTTCAAACTTATTTTGCAAGTAAATGTATATTTTAGAATTGTTAAATTATAGCATTTATTCAAATAAAATCATATCTTTAGAATTATCAGTTACTTTTGAGTTTTAGGTCCACTGGCTGAAGGCCAGTGAGCTTATGTCATGGCCCTGTGTCCATTGTGCATCCATCTGTCCGTTAACCATACTGAAAATGGCTTAGAGAACATTGTCAGAAAAGGAGAAAATGCTGGTAAGCACTCATTCATGTGACTCCTGTATTTCACATTTACAAAGCTGGGGCTTTGTAGTGCCCTGCCAAAGGACATGCTCTTGAAAAATTACTGCCATGCTTGGATGTCAACAAAACCAACACCCTAGCTCTTAACAACCTGACAAAATTTTATACTTTTCTTAATGAGTCACTGCAGAAGAGGCATTAAATGTGGCTGAAATGCTGGTATCTTTAAAAGGTTAGAAAGTATTGCGGGTAAAGAAGAAAATGTGGTCACCAGCATTTTCTGTTCTTTCCACAATGAATTCAAAGGGTTTCATTCCTCAGGGCTCTTGATACATGGGCTTGTTTGGTAAAGGGTGTAACACTGAAACTCATGGGCTCCCTGATCCTTGCTAGGAAAACCATCGCTGCTGATCTAGTGGCAGTTTACAAACAATCCTATTTTTACTACCCTGTGGAAGAAGCTTTTTGAAATACAATGCGGAAAAAGGAGAAAATGCTGGTAGCCAGCATTTACTGCTTTTCCCACAATGTTTTCAAGCCTTCCAAAGACTAATCCCATCATTTACTCTTTACCACAAAATCCATACTTTTAACAACCCTAAGAAAAAAGCCTTTAACAAGCATTTTTCTCCTTTTCCCAGAATGTTTTCTACCCTTCCAAAGACAAATTTCAATTTTTCAGTCATATTTATTTAGTTGTCTGCAATGCCTTTTAGGGTAATTTGGACAAGTCTGAAATTTTGTGTTTTGGTACAGAGTTAACCCTTTCCCAAATGACAAATTTTAGCCCCTCCCAAACTGAGAGCATCTGCAGACGACAAATTTGAAAGTAGTACAAAGGAACTTAAGGTTTTTTTTACAGGGTAAAAAACATGGTGGGAAAAGGAGAAAATGCTTGGTCAAATGTTAGAAAAACATTGTGTGCTCGGTATAGAACTCTGTTCCAGTCAGGCAATCATGAAAATTGGTCAGAATATTTGTCTTGATAATATCTCTGACAAGTTTGAAACTCACCAGTGTCAGGTCTTGTCAAAAAGTAAGTCGTGGGAACAAATCTTATAAAAACCTTGTGTGCACCCTAGGGGCCACATTTTCAGTCAGATACTAATGAAAGGTGAGCAGAATGTTTGTCTTGATAATATCTCGGACAAGTATGCAACTGGGTCACAGTGGATTAAACATCAGGTCCTGGGTACAAATCTTAGAGAAACTGCACTTTAGAGGCAATACTCTCAGTCCCATACTCATGAGGGAATGTTTATCTTGATAATTATCTTAGTCAAGTTTTAAACTGAGTGGTGTTAAATCTTAGAGAAACCTTGTGTGCACTCAAGAGGCCACATTTTCAGTCAAATACTGGTGAAAATTGGTCAGAATATTTGTCTTGATAATATCATGGACAAGTTTGAAATTGGCTCATGTTGGGTCAAAAAGTAGGTCAGAGGGACAAATCTTAGAATATGCTTGTGTGCACTGTACAGGCCCTATTTTCAGTCTCACACTCATGAAAGTTAGTCAGAATTTTTATCTTGATAATATCGTAGGTTACTGGGACAAATTTTAGAAAAACCCAAAGTGCATTCTAGAGGCCACATTTCTGTCAGATACTAATGAAAGTTGATCAGAATGTTTGTCTTGATAATATCTCTGGTGAGTATGGAAATGGGTCCATAGGGTAAAAAAGTAGGTCACCTGGACAAATCAGGGCCCGTATTCACCAACCATTCTTCAGAACGTTCTTGGTCTTATTCTCCAGAAATTTCTAAATTTGGAAGTAACACAACTTCTGATTGGTTAAACCATTTGGTTTAGCCAATCAGAAGTTGTGTTACTTTCAAATTTTGAAAATCTCGGAGATTTAGATTAACCCTCTTGAGAATGGTTGGTGAATATGGGCCCTGAGAGGCACTGTACATAGAGGGCAAAATTCTCACGAAAGTTGGGGCTGCACCTTTGTCAATTAATGTTACACATTCACAATTGTTTTATTTAGAAAACGCTTAATTCAAGTTTCTGGGGGAAAAAAATACCTATTTCCACGATGATTTCAATAGCTTTCTTCCTCAGAGTCTATAAAACTCAGAATTGTGTGCTGTTAGATAAAATCCAAGTTTCTAGACACTGAAAAGCATATAAGTAGAAACTCATTACCATCTTACAAAAAAAAAAAAAAATCAACTGGACAGTCTGTTCTTAGAGTTCAAAAAATATATCTACCACGGTAGGAATAAAGAAAAGTTACCTAAAAAGACTGGTCTAGAAAATGCTTTAAACCTTACTTTAAATATTCACAACTGCACGAAAACGCATGAAGTTGACATATAACATGACAATTGTAGAACATGTTTTTCAAAATCTCCCATGAGCCAATATAGAATATAGATATACTACAAGAAAACCAAACAAACGATATGCTACAATGTATTAACATTTCTAAATATATATTATTTTCTTAACCAAGTTTCTTTTTCCTTACTCAATATCTACACACCCATACACACACTTGCATAACAGTTTCCATTTTGTTTTTGTATGTTTGTTTGTTTTTGGTTGTATTTCTCTCTCTCTCTCCCTCAATAAAGCCACATTTAAGGGAAAGAATAGTTACGTAATAATACAATCTTGGTTAGTATTAAGAGGCAAATCTTTTTATATATTAGCATTTAAAACATTCTTTTTTAAGTGACTATTTTCTATACCATTGTGAGCATTATGAATTATTAACAAAAGCTTTCTACTGTCGTTGAATTGTAAGGTATGGTGGGAGATGGCCACGACTCCCATCATACCAGTTGACGTGGCAAATAAAACTTTGAAAAAAATCACTTTCAAATAAAACGGTAAAGAGTTTCAAAAAAAATATATATTGTTTTATCTTTCCGTGATGTGCTGAAAAGGGTTCCTCCTCAAGGTCTTTAAAAAGCAGAAAAGATTGTGTGCTATGGGGTCAAATCTAAGTTTCTGCAGGTAGAAAAGAATATTTCCAAAAACTTTTTATCATTTTAAAAAATTTTGCTTCAAAAAATAAAAAGGTAAAGAGTTTCTGAGAGTTTTTTTTTTTACCTTTTTTTACAGTGTTTTCAATAGCTTTCTTCCTCTGTATCCATAAAACTCAAGATCGTGTGCTTTTAGATAAAATCCAAGTTTCTAGATATTAAAAGGCATAAGCAGGAACTTGTACCATCGTTAAAAAAAAGGACTTTGAAATAAAATAGTAAAAAGTTTCTAAGAAAAGTTTTGTCACCCTTTTCCACAATTTTTTTTCAATAGCTTTCTTCCTCAGTGTCCATATAACTCAGGACTGTGTGCTGGTACGAGGGTCATTCATTTCATTGTGTCACTAATGGGGCTCCATACCGCATGACCTAACGTATCACAAGGACATAACAGTATTTTCGCAAGGAACCTGTTCTGAATACTGGCACGAAATTTTGTTGTAATAGGATCATTCTTTCTAAAGCTATTGAAAGTTAAGATAGGTGTGGTCATACACACGGACTACATTACTGAAACCAGATTAAGAGGCCAGGGCCTTATTCATGACAATGCAGCTGCTCACAAGTCTGCAATTGTTCAGAATTTCCTGGAAACAGAAAACGTGGTAAGCTTCCCCATCACCCTATTCTCCCGACCTCAGCCCATGTGACTTTTTTCTTTTTCTTTTATTGAAGAAACCACTCTCTAGGCGTCGATATGACTCTAAAAGTGCCCTGGCAAGTCATTTTTCAGTATCTGCAGAGTATTCTCAGGAAAACGTAATTTGCAGCATTCACAGTCAGTATTTCCAGACTTGAAAAATGTTTTTTCTGTCTATGGAGAATACATTGGACGGATAAAACAAAACAAAATATATGCACTTAATATAATGCGTCTCATAAACACCCAGTGACCCTTATAGATAAAATCCAAGATTCTAGACATTGAAAAGGTATATAATTAGAAACTCTTTACCATCTTACAAAAAGAAAAACAAAATCACTTTGAAATAAGATGGTAAAGAGTTTCTGAGGAAAAAAAAAATCATTTTCCACAATGCTTTCAATAGCTTTCTTCCGCAGTGTTCATAAAACTCAAAGCTGTGTGCTCTTACATAAAATCCAAGTTTCTAGACATTGAAAAGCATATAAGCAAAGACTCTATACGAACATAAAAAATCACCTTGAAATAAAATGATAAAGAGTTTCTGAAAAGAAATTGTTGTTTACCCTTTTCCAGAACGTTTTCAATAGCTTACTTCCTCAGTTTCAAAAAACTTGGGACTGTCTGCTAATGCGTCAAATCTAAATTTCTAGAGATAAAAAAGAAAATTTCCAGAAACTCGTTACCTTTATATCGTAAAGCGTTTCTGAGAAAAAAAAAAAAAAGTATTCAATAGTTTTCTTCCTCAGTGTCCATTAAATTCAGGATTGTATGGTATTGGATAAAATCAGTTTCTAGACAGAAGACACTGAAAAGCATAAAAGTAGGAACCCTTTGCCTATTTACAAAGAAAATCACTTTAAAATAAAATAGTTGTGAGGTTCTGAATTTTTTTAATATTTATTTTTACCTTTTTCCACAATGTTTTCCATAGCTTTCACCCTCGATATCCATAAAACTCATGACTGTGTGCTGTTAGATAAAATCCAAGTTTCTAGAATTCAAAAGCACATGAGTAGAAACTCATTACCATCTTACAAAAAAAAAAAAAAAAAAATCACTTTCAAATAAAATGGTAAAGAGTTTCAAAAAAAAAATATTGTTTTATCTTTCCATGATGTGCTTAAAAGGTTTCCTCCTCAAGGTCTTTAAAAAGCAGAAATAATTGTGTGCTATGGGGTCAAATCTAAGTTTCTGCAGGTAGAAAAGAATATTTCCAAAAACTTCTTACCATTTTAAAAATGCTTGCTTCAAAAAATACAAAGGTAAAGAGTTTCTGGGAGTTTTTTTCTTTTACTTCTTTTTTCACAATGTTTTCAATAGCTTTCTTCCTCTGTGTCCATAAAACTCAAGATTGTGTCTTTATAGATAAAATCCAAGTTCCTAGACATTGAAAAGCATAAGTAGGAACTTTTATCATCTTTCAAAAAAAAAAAAAAAAAAAACTTTAAAATAAAGTGGTAAAGAGTTTCTGGGAAAATTTTTGTCACCTTTTTCCACAATTTTTTCAATAGCTCTCTCCCTCAGTGTCCATATACATGTAACTCAGGACTGTATGCTGGTACGAGGGTCATTCATTTAATTGTGTCACTAATGGGGCTCCATACCGCATGACCATACTATCACAAGGATATAACAGTATTTTTGCAAGGACCCTATTCTGAATACTGGAATGAAATTTTGTTGTAATAGGATCATCCTTTCTAAACTTATTGAAAGTTAAAATAGGTGTGGTCATATACACTGGCTATATTACTGAAACCAGATTAAGAGGCCAGGGCCTTATTCATGACAATGCAGCTGCTCACAAGTCTGCAATTGTTCAGAATTTCCTGGAAACAGAAAACGTGGTACAACTTCCCCATCCACCCTATCCTCCCGACCTCAGCCCATGTGACTTTTTTCTCTTTCTTTTATTGAAGAAAACACTCCCTAGGCGTCGATATGACTAAAAGTGCCCTGGGAAGAGCCATTTTTCAGTATCTGCAGAGTATTCCCAGGAAAACGTAATTTGCAGCATTCACAGTCTGGATTTCCAGACTTGAAATATGTTTTTTCTGTCTATGGAAAATATATTGAAGGGATGAAACGAACAAAATATATGCATTTAATATAATGCGTCTCATAAACACCCAGTGACCCTCATAGATAAAATCCAAGATTCTAGACATTGAAAAGGTATATAAGTAGAAACTCTTTACCATCTTACAAAAAGAAAAACAAAATCACTTTGAAATAAGATGGTAAAGAGTTTCTGAGAAAAAAAATCTTTTTCCACAATGCTTTCAATAGCTTTCTTCCGCAGTGTTCATAAAACTCAAAGCTGTGTGCTCTTACATAAAATCCAAGTTTCTAGACATTGAAAAGCATATAAGCAAAAGCTCTATACGAACATAAAAAATCACCTTGAAATAAAATGATAAAGAGTTTCTGAAAAGAAATTGTTGTTTACCCTTTTCCAGAACGTTTTCAATAGCTTACTTCCTCAGTTTCAAAAAACTTGGGACTGTCTGCTAATGCGTCAAATCTAAATTTCTAGAGATAAAAAAGAAAATTTCCAGAAACTCATTACCTTTTTTTGAATCTTGTCTTTCAAAAAATATCGTAAAACGATTCTGAAAAAAAAAAAAAAAAAAATCCACAATGTATTCAATAGTTTTCTTCCTCAGTGTCCATTAAATTCAGGACTGTATGCCGTTGGATAAAATCAGTTTCTAGACAGAAGACACTGCATACAAGTAGGAACCCTTTGCCTTTTTACAAAGAAAATCACTTTGAAATAAAATAGTTATGAGTTTCTGATTTTTTTTAATATTTATTTTTACCTTTTTCCACAATGTTTTCCATAGCTTTCACCCTCGATATCCATAAAACTCGTGAATGTGTGCTTTTAGATAAAATCCAAGTTTCTAGAATTCAAAAGCATATGAGTAGAAACTCATTACCATCTTACAAAAAAAAAAAAAAAAAAAATCACTTTCAAATAAAATGGTAAAGAGTTAAAAAAAAAAAAAAAAAAAGAATATTGTTTTATCTTTCCATGATGTGCTGAAAAGGTTTTCTCCTCAAGGTCTTTAAAAAGCAGAAATGGTTGTGTGCTATTGGATCAAATCTAAGTTTCTGCAGGTAGAAAAGAATATTTCCAAAAACTTTTTACCATTTTTAAAAAAAGGTTGGCTTCAAAAAATAAAAAGGTAAAGAGTTTCTGAGATTTTTTTTTTTTACTTTTTTTCACAATGCTTTCAATAGCTTTCTTCCTCTGTGTCCATAAAACTCAAAATTGTGTGCTTTTAGATAACATCCAATTTCCTAGACATTAAAAAGCATAAGTAGGAACTTTTATCATCTTTCAAAAAAAAAAAAAAAAAAAGAGAACTTTGAAATAAAGTGGTAAAGAGTTTCTGGGAAAATTTTTGTCACCTTTTTACACAATTTTTAGCTCCACTGGCCAAAGGCCAGCGGGCTTATGTCATTGCCCGGTGTCCGTCGTGCGTCCGTCCGTGCGTCCGTCCGTCCGTGCATTAACTTTTATTTCAAACATCTTCCTCTCTGAAACTACCCATCCAATTTTCATGAAACTTCACAGAAATGATCCTGCCATGGTCCTCTTCAGAATTTCTTGAAAGAATTTGATTCCTTCAAAAACTCTGGTTGCCATGGCAACAAAACTGAAAAAAAAAATATTGGAAATCTTTAAAAATCTTCTTGTCTGAAACCATAAGGCATAGGGCTACCAAATTTGGCATGTAGCTTTATGTAGTAGACCTCTATCATGCTCTTCAAATTATAGCCCTGGGGTCAAAATTGGCTCTGCCCCAGGGGTCACAAGTTTTACATAGGCTTATATAGAGAAAACTTTAAAAATCTTCCTGTGCCTAGCCATAAGGCCTAAGGCTACCAAATTTTGCATGTAGCTTTATCTAGTGGGCCTCTACCAAGTGGGCCAAAATTTTAGCCCTGGGGTCAAAATTGGCCCCGCCACAGGGGTCACAAGTTTTACATGGGCTTACATAGTGACAACTTAAGAAATCTTCCTGTACCTAGCCATAAGGCCTAGAGCTACCAAATTTTGCATTTAGCTTGATCTAGTGGGGGTCTACCAGAAGTGCCCAAATTACAGTCCTGGGGTCAATTTGGCCTCATGCAGGGGGGTGGGGGGGAGGTTCACAAGATTTACATGGGCTTATATAGGGAAAACTTTTAAATCTTAGTGTACATAGCCATAAGGCTTAGGGCTACCAAATTTTGCATAATTATAGCATTATCTAGTGGACAACTACAAAGAGGGCCCAAGTTACAGCCCTAGGATTAAGTTTTGCCCTGCAGCAGGGGTCACAAGTTTTACACGGGTTTATGGAGTGAAAACTTCAGAAACTGTCTTGTTACTAGCCATAAGGCTAAGAACTCCCAAATTTGGCATGTTATTCTTCTAATACACATATTCCCCATTTAGTTCGACTGTAGCCCTGGGGTCAAAGTTTTATAAGAGCTTATGTAGAGAAGACTTCTCGACAATCTTCTTGTTTCTAACCATAAAGCATAGGACTTAACAAATTTTGCATGTTTTGAGCCTTGGGATCAAAATTTGTCCCACTCCAGGGTTCACAAATTTTAGATAGGCTTACTTAGTGAAAACTTAAGATATCTTTTTTCATCCTTACTGTAAGGCCTAGGGCTATAAAAATTTGGCATGCCGATTCATATTGTAGACTTCTACCAAGATTGTTCCATTTTTTTCATTGAAACCACTCTTCCAATTTTGACCAAACTTTACAGATATCATCTTGCCATGATGTTCTTCAGAATGTCTTCAAAGGATTAAGTTCTGTTAAAAGCTATGGTTGCTATGGCTACAAAACTGAAAAGTATTGAAAAACCTTTAAAAATCTTTTCCAAAAGCTTGTATTTACTAACGTCATTGCAGCTCATGAAAAAGATACTGCTTTTTAGCTCCACAGGTCCAAGGCCATCAAGCTTATCGTCTCTGAAACTGTTTCACCCAATAAGTCACAAGCTTTACATAGGCTAATATAGTGAGAACTAAAAAGGTCTTCTTCTTCCTTACCTTGAGTTACAGCTGTAATATTGTATGAGTGTAATCTAAATAACCTCTTCCAAAGTTATTCAAGTTATGTCAAAATTAGTCCTATCTCATAGGTCATAAACATAAAAGCGTGAAAATTCAAAAAATCTTTTTGCTCCTAACCGCAAACCCAAGGGCTACCAAATCTGGATCACTTTTGATTTTTTTTTTTTTTTTTTTTTTTCTTTTTTAAATTAGCCTTGTATCAAGGGTCTTATGTTTTACAGAGGCTTCATATGAACGAAACTTGAAAATCACCTTATTTATAACCATACAGCATAGACTTGTATTATTCTGACGTGGCTTTATCTTGTGGACCTCTACCAGGGTTCAAGTAATTATAGCTCTGGGATTAAAAATGGCTTTGCCCTGCGGGTCTCAACTTTCACATGGGCTTTTACAGAGAAAACTTTGTAAGTCTTCATTTTGAAACCATTTGGCTCAGAATTGAAATGTTTAGTATTTATGGTTTATATTTATACGCCAGTGGAGCGATACTGGGCCATCATGGCCCTCTTGTTTCATCTCCTTTCTCACGATTTCTTCTTCTTTCTCCTTTTGTCTCTTTTCAAGGATGTCGTGAAATGCTTTGCAAGATATTGCTTTAGGTAAAACAAGTCTTTTCTTAATTGGTTTCCGTGAAGTTTGTTTAGCAACAGGAAACTTAAGCACATCATACACAACAGGCGATATCAAAGTTTCAGAACCAAGACTGGTAGCTGTCACAGGAATAACAGCCGATTCTGTGGAAGTTGTACCATTAGAGACCGCTGATGATTCAACTAAGGTAGCTGTATAACTAGTGGGTGAATCAAATCTTTCCACGGGTGCATCTAGCGTAGATTCACATATGGTGTTTGTCGGTATTGCGGAACCAAAACTAGTGGACATATTGGCTGATGTGACGCTGCTAGATACAGAAGAGACAATACTGCTTGTCCTCCGTGAATCAGCATTCATCATGCCATTTGGCTCACAAACTTCAACATCTGAACTTGTCAACGTGCATGACACTGAGGAGGATGAAAGAGGTGCCGTGCTTGGGTCAGATTTAGAGGTACGTGTATCAAATACTTTGCTGGGCTCCAATTTGAGGTTACCTGGTACTTTAGAAGGATCTAAAGGGAAGAGACCACTATCTCGAAACCCTTTAACAGATATATCTATGGAACATGCAGCTGACTATGCCGATTTAAAAACTTTGGCAAATTTACCCCTTGTAACAAACTCCCCCACATTTTTTATTTGAAAGTCTCTAACAGCTTGCTTCCATGTAGCTTTCAGTGCACTGAAAAGAGCAACATCACATGGTTGCATCAAATGACTACCATGCTCAAGCAAACAATAAAGAACAATTCCATTCTCTCTACAGAATTTAGATGCAATTAATGTAGAATGTGTGGAGTGACCATCAACAAACAATACAACGGGTCTTTTAATGCAATTATCATCAAGGGCTTGAACAAATACGTCCTTCAGCCATGTATAGAACAACTCTGAATCCATCCATCCTGTATTTGTACGTCCAAGAACAGCTTCAGGAAAATCTTAAAGAGGGTTATATGTGAACCTCTGACCTGCAAATACTACAAGAGGTCTAAGGTATAAGCCTGCAGCATTCATACATGCTAAAACTGTTATTTGGGCTTTATCAGATGATGTGAAATTATAAATATTTGGGACTCCTCTTGGGGCCAGCACTTTACCACTTTTCGGACACAAAGGGAACCCCGATTCATCAGCATTAAACCACCGTGTTGGGTCCTTCCATAAAAGAGTGTCTTTGACTTCCTCTTGTATAAATGAACTTAAGTCAGAAAAGCATTGTTCAACTTTTTTAGGGGTTATAATGGCACGCTCTTTTGCAAGCTGTTGAGGTGCCCTTGCAGATAATTCAGGATGCCTCTTAAAAAAAGCGTAATACCAATCTTTTCCTGGACGACCTTCGACAAATGGAGATACTCTGCCATCCTTTTTTATAATGCTTTGAACAGTGTCCAGTATCTCTGCTCTTGTTCTTCCAAACCCCATTTTTACCATGTTAACTGCCTACTCAGCAATCATATCCTCCTCAGCTTTTGTTAGTACTGTTCCGGGACCACTGCGGGCACCAATTTCAGATTTTCCATTTATCTTGTCAGAAAGAGTGGTCTTAGGTACTCTAAATGTTTTAGCTGCTTGTCGTAGAGACACTGAATTGCTTCTTACCATTGCGACAGCATGACACAGTGTTTCACTACTCTATTGTCTATATCTCGCTACTATTTGGCGGCTCATTCTGAAATAATGAAAAGGCCGTTTTGAGTTACCTGACTGGCGTTTACACATTATAGCAGTTAAGTTAAGAAAGTAGTCAATGGCCTGGAAAGAAAGTTGTGTCTTTTCCGATGTGAGACAGCCAGACAGGAAACACATGAATTGGTGCACTGACCGCCGTGATATGACCTAAGCTGTTTAAAACGGCGTTTAACTCCATAACAAACTTATCGTAGTTATTATTACTATTATGTGTTTTTCATTTTACCATTGTTATTATTATTCAAAATGGTATATGCCACTGTCAGGTTGAAATATGACACCATAATTTATGCGAGAAGAAATAACCATTTTTCCACATTTTAAATATATATACCCGTAATTGAACATTGAATCCCTCTACCACAGCTGCTCTCTGGACTGAGCTTTATTAAAACCCATATGAATCAGTATTGTTTGGAAAAACGAAGGACAGTCACGATTTTTGCATAATAAAATATGCAACATGATTCCTGGTTCGAAAATACCCGATTCCATTAAAATTATGTCGGGTATTTTGGAACCACTTAGAAAGCAGAATCGAGTGTAGCTAGAAGAATGCAGACGCTCTGTCACTCTCTTGCACTCCGGATCATTACATTCACCTCTGTAGTGGGCTCAGAAAGTAGTCCGTCATTACGCGATACTTTCGTCACATGACCAGAACTCAAAATGGCGACACAAACGCCGGTGAAAGAAAGACCAATATCGATTACTTTGTGTGCTGTTGAAACAGCATACGGCCAATCAGACTAAGTGGTAGGCAATGTGAAAAAGACGGATTTTCTGGAAAGCTTAAATGTCTTTTAAACGACCATAACTTGTTTTTAAATCTTATAACCTAAGATTTATCGGTATGTCAAAACTGTTGTTATCATTCTTGGGCGCAGCCATTTTTGTTAAACTTGGCGTAAGATTATGTTCAGTAAAGAGGCTCGAAAAAATAGTTCCATTTTATAGAGGTAAATTCATCAGTTTGAACGCACCTATAATGTATCCAGAATCATATTTCCTTTATCTACCTTATAATCTTACACACGAAGCAGTTAAACAGTAACAAAACATCTTTTCCTCGGTTTGACAAGATTCTTGTCATTTAGCCCATCGCAGAGATGTATGTGAGAGTAACGAACGGCAACTCTGCTCGGAGATTGACGCTCTGTAAGTGTTCTAGGCATGTTTGTATCTGGTAAATATGACTTTAAAATGGCAAAGGGCTGCTTTTTGTTGACTTATAGTGTTTAGAGTTAATCATATTTATTTAGCGATGTACTTAAAAAAAAAATTCTACATTTATTTTTATATTATTTTGTAAAAATGTTGATACTTACATGGACGTCCAGACGACGGATCAGACACTTGAAAAAAAAAGACGATTCGTTTGTGTCTTTTTGTTCATCACGTTAATCGAACAACGGTCATAAACGAAATTATACGATGTGTCCCAAAACTACCGATGGTTCGTGAATACTCGACAACGCTCTAGTTGTGTTTGTAAAGGCACTGTTGTGGATAGATTTTCGAAACATAGTGGGAAAAGGAGCATCTACTTTTTACAAGCAGTGAAAAGTAATCTTTTGTCGAAATGCTTTGTGTATGATAGAAACAAAATTCATTAATTGAGCCACATTTGATTACTCGTCTGCAACAGGTTTGAATTTGGAGGTGTCAAAATTTTGTCGTTTGGTCAACTCTGTCAAAAGGAACATCGGAGCAAACTGTCCTCATCCGACACAGATAAGAGCCAATGAGATATTTACGGGAGAAGACTACATTAATGAGCCGAGCTCTGTGAAAAGGAGGCTTAATGCATCTGCACAAAGTATCGACTCAGGTCAGGCTGTGCAATCCGCACTGGCCGACCTGGGCCGAAAGGTTTTGCCATTTCTCAATTTTCTCCATGTTCAAGGACGACTGTTCCTCAAAATTCAGTCAGTCGTTAGACAAAGAGGATTTTATGGACCCATAATTCCTATATGATGACTTGCTTGGTATGATGCATCGGGGAAATGCAATTAAGCCCCCCTTTTGCAACAGCGTGGCTGTTTGTAACTTACCCTGTCATTCGGCATACCTCGGGTGATCCGGTGATCAAATCCCTCGGCTGTATCACGTAGCTTGATATGCACCTACACGGTACATTTCGCACACCTCCGGAAGCACACCGCTTTACCGTTATTGAAATCGTAAGGCTCCTCTTTAGAAAGAACACATGAGTAAATTTTCTATCATTATCTTTCTAAGAGTATTTCAGTTGGCAAACAGTTTGTACATTCAATTTTTAGCGTGGTTTATGAATTCCGTTAGGAGCTTTCATCGACAGATCGATAGAAGTGAATAACTTCACAGTGGTTGTTCATATCGTTGCTAAGCGATTTACAGGGGCGCCGCTATGTTTAAGATCATGTGATTGGTAGTTCAAAATGG
Organism: Tridacna gigas; assembly: GCA_945859785.2. Classification (NCBI taxonomy): domain Eukaryota; kingdom Metazoa; phylum Mollusca; class Bivalvia; order Cardiida; family Cardiidae; genus Tridacna; species Tridacna gigas. Next base: position 37,719,401 of record OX244042.2, read on the forward strand.
AAGCCTCCTTTATACGGACGAGGTTAGATGTAGGTAAGGAATCGGCCGAGTTGTGACGAGTGTTACCCTGGGTCAGACGGGCAAAACAGCATACACGTAGAATGTGACGTCACCATCCCAGGCAATGAATCGATAGAGTGTTCCTGGGCAGGATGTGTTGACCTACTTACTGACAAATCAACAGCAGTAATTTATTGACACTTGGTTAACCCTTAGGCTGCTTAGTGCGACTCAGTGACCTTTTGCGGACAGTGTAGATCAAGATCAGACTGCACAGAACGTGCAGTCTCATCTTTGAGCTACACTGTAACGAGGGTGATAAGTAGAAACTCTTTAAGATCTTACAAAAATGAAATCACTTTTAAAAAATGGTAAGGAATTTAAAAAAAAATCATCTCTCACCCACAATGTTTTTAAAAGCCTTCTTTCATAAGGTCTATCAAACTCAGGATTATGCAGTAGGGTAAAGAGTACAATCTAAGTTTCTAGACAATCAAAACCATAATACTATTTAGAAACTCTTTACCTTCTTTGAAAAAGTTGTCTTTGACATAAAATGGTAAAGAGTTCCAGAAATCATGTTTCAGTTTCAAAGTTAAAGGGTTTGCAGGGACAGTTCGATTAGCTTAGCATCAATACTGAAGCAACTATTTGGATAAATTAAAAAGCATGGTTCTAGAAACCACTGTGATGATCACAATTTTGAAAATTTCAGATTTCACTGCCTTGTTGGATTCCATTAGAACTAGGAAAGTCCGTTTTTCCCGCCTTTTTCTGTAGCCTGCGCAAAGTAGTCCGCAAATATTCTGGGTGTTTTTGGTGTTTTAAAGATAAAAACAGGGTTTAAGACCTGTAGAGTTTAAGAAATCACATTAAACTGTATACTTTTAAGTTTTAACGATATTAATCGTATTTGACGGTTTTCGAAACTCACAACCATCGGCACTAAAACCGTATTTTAACCGAACAACTTTTTTATTTCGACCTAGGTCTACCTTCGTAGATCTAGATCCAGTAGACCTTATATACATGTATATTTTTTTTAAAAAAAAGATATGAATTATGACGATTAAAAAGTTCACAGATAAAGTCAACTTTAGCTAGATCTAGTTAGTTATAAAGATTGTTTTTCTCCTATCTACTCATACTGAAAAGGTGACGCCCGAATTGTTAAAAGAAAATCAAAGTACTGAAAGTGCTGACAGACTAGCGAATTTGATTGATTGATTGTTTGTATGGTGTTTAACCCTGTTTTCAAAATTATTCCACTTATGTAGTGATGGCCAGTGCATCCATGCTTTCCTGGAGTTTCTTTTACCAGTACCCAACACAACATTCTTTTCAAACCACTGGCTGCTTTCCCACATAACCATCGTCGAAATGTGAGAGAGAATGAATCCTATCACAATGACTATCATCAATTCTCGGAAAGAAATTTGCCGAGTCGGGGATCAAACCAGCGACCTCCTGTTCTCAAGTCCTGTACCCTACCGACTGAACTGCGGGGGCTATGCGTGCTATTGGTTTACTACAATCCAGTTTAACCCTTAACCTGCTAAAAATGTTAAATGAAACTTTCAAGCCGATGGTTAACACCTGAATAGCACTATTTCAAAGTTTAGAGAAAACAGTATCCTCTAATCCGACATTGTAGATCCAAGAAAAGACTACACGCTCTGCAGTGGCTTGGAAGGAATATTGTGCGGAGTACTGGTGAAAAGAAACTCCAGGAAAGCATGGATAGGTGTACTGGCCGCCGCGATATAACTGAAATAATGTTGAAAACGGCGTTAAATAACACAAAATCAACCAATCAATCTAATTGGATTGGTGGAGATTTAGTGGTTTTTGTCAAAATTGTCATATATATAACAGAATTAAGATAACTAATAGAAAGAAGTATTTTCTGTGAGGCAGTATTTGGCAAAGTTCTCTGGGGTTTTTGTTTACTTTGACTCTAGGTCAGTCTTATAGACTTCGCTAGTCAAAAATGATCGGACTAGAACTGCCTGAAAGCGAGACAAAGGCGTACGAAATAGATTAACCTATCCGACAACAAAAGTTGTCTCCCTTTAACTTGACTCCGCCATCTGCAACAGCACGAAAAACGATGAGTTACAGAGGAAGAAAGATGTATTGTTATCCTAATTAAATTATTGTAGATTGATAACAATTCTATATCTTCTGTAGAAAGGGAAGTAAGTATTCCGACAGTGACATATATCTGCTGAGCTAAGTCTATCTAAACTTCCCGGTGTGGTTTTGCCGTTCAGGTTTTCTTGGACAGAACAAGCCTGTTTAACTCTTTACCAAACGACAAAATTTTAGACTAGTCCAAATTGAAAGCTTTAGCAGACGACAAAATAAATGTTTCTCAAAATAGAAATTTGTTTTTGGAAGAGTAGAAAACAGTGTGGGAAAAGGAGAAAATGCTGGTTACCAAAGGTATCGTAATTAATCCAACAATCTTTTCAAAGTATGTCAATGATGTATCAAGCTTATTTCTTGCAAAGTATCATGTAAGAGATATAACTTAATCACTTTCTTTTAAGACAACCAGCATTTTATTAGCTTGGCTGTTTGCGAAGAAAACCTCGAGGTATTGCCGTAGGCCTGGTATCGTCTGCGTTATTTTCTTCAAAGTTGCACAACTTGTTAACTATGAAAAGAAGAACCTATACAACAAGGGAAGGTAACTGTTGAGGCTTCCCATTCACACACATATGTGTGTGATTAACACACTTAATTGAATAATCACGCCCAAAAATATGAATTGAAACATGCAGGCATGCACATGTTTCAAGACTCCAGCTGTCGCTCACCAATGACGCCAATTGGGGCAAGTTATTTAAAAATATCTAAACTCTTATGTATATAATAGGTATCAAGTATAAAGGTCACTGTTTATCACCACTAATCAAGCTGCTATGTCATTTATTTATAAGTATCAATGGTATTAATCTGCTTTTCTAGTGTAAAATTACAATTTTGAAGTGGCATGCTACCCAAGTTGACAAATTTATGTCAAAGCATGCAGAAGTGCTACTCCAAGTCTTTTGAAAACACTGTGGGAAAAGGAGAAATTGCTCGTAATGAGTGTGCGTCTGAACCAGGTCCAGTAAGGAAACATTACAAGAACTTCTTCGTTTAACCCTTTCCCAAACGACAAATTTTGGACTTGTCAAGATTCAAAGAGTTTGCAGACGACAATTTTAAATTTGATGAAAATGGCAGGAAGTTCTCAAAAAGGGTAGAAAACACTGTGGGAAAAGGAGAAATTGCTCGTTACGAGCAATTTCTCCTTTTCCCACAGTGTTTTCAAAGACTTGTACTGCAGACACGTGAAAACCAGGGCTTGTTTGGGAAAGGGTTAAGTTATCCATATTTTTTCAAGAGCAGAAGACAGCACGCACTCCCAAAAAAAGATGTGAGTGGGAACACTGACTGTTATGCCCCGTTTTTGACTTCACACTTTCACTGAAAGTCAAGTGACCGCAGCCGAGCATTTGAAATTGCATACAGTGCTCTTGTTTTATATAAAATGGACTCTTCTGTAAACAGATTATTAGTAAACAAATTTAAGTTTCTTCCATCACAGCAGACAATACTACTTCAAACATACTTAATTATGCAATATATATTTACTTTCAGATGAAATAATGTCCTCTGCAAAGGGTAAACCACAAGTGGCATACACATTTTTAGGCAAATCTGGACTTAAAGTATCAAACATTTGCCTAGGAACAGTTACCTTTGGGAAACGAAAAAACAGCCAGGTATAAGGGGTTCATCAATAAGGCTAGTGAGACAGGTCAAGGGCTGATTTTGGTTTTATTTCCAATTTGGCCTGCTTGTTTTTCGTCAAGTACATGATTGTATTTAACCCTTTCCCAAACGATAAAATTTAGACTGGTCCAAATTGAAAGAGTTTGCAGACGACAATTTTAAATTTGATGAAAATGTCAGAAAGTTCTCCAAAAGGGTAGAAAACACTGTGGGAAAAGGAGAAATTGCTCGTTACGAGCAATTTCTCCTTTTCCCACAGTGTTTTCAAAAGACTTGTACTCCTGACACATGAAACCCAGGACTTGCTTGGGAAAGGGTTAACTCTTTATAAAACAACAGAATTTTAGAAGGGTAGAAAACATTGCGGGGAATGGTGAAAATGCTGTTTACCAGCATTTTGTCCTTTTGTCACAATGTTTTCAAAATCCCTTTTCTCAGGGTTGTTAAAAGTCAGGAACTGTATGGTAAAGGGTCCAGCCTTTGCCAGACAATCCAGATTATTAACAACCCCAAGGAAGAAAGTTTTTGAAAACAAAAGGGGAAAAGGAGATATTTTCTCCATCTCCCACAAGGTTTTGTAACCTATCAAACAAATTTTGCTCTTTTTTACAAAATTTCAAAACTTCTAGTCTCAGGACCTGGTTTTTTAAATTTGTAGGAGTCAACAAGTTGCTGTCTGGATAAGGTTTAATGCCATTTTAATTGTATTTTAGTTATGTCTCAACAGCCAGTCCTCCTGTACATGTATTCCTGGAGTTTCTTTAGTCAGAGCCTGTCTTCACCAACCATTCTAAATAACAGTCTTAAACTAATTCTGAATTTAGAAAATAGCACAATATCTCACTGGCCAAACCAATTGGTATAATCAATCAGAAAATGTGTTTTTGGAAGATAAGAAAATTCTGAAGAGTTTTATTTTGAATGTTATGTCGAAAGATAGGTAAAAACTGCCCTCCTTACCACTCTTTCCATGCAACTACCTGCTTTCCCACATAAATGAAGCTAAAACTTTGGTAGGCAGGGAGCAAGAAAAGAGTCCTGTTGCAATGAAAGTAGATTGTTGACCTTTGGAAGGAATACTGTTCCACAATGTACATTTCTGTACAATGTTTTCAGTGCTTTGAAAATATATGAGCCATGCTCTGTGAGAAGGGGGCTAAATGCATCAGCAAATAGTATCATCAACTGTGCAGGCAGAGATGGGTCGAAAATTTTTACTATATGTCAATTTTCTGCATGCCAAAAGATTGTGTGGATCCATAATTATGTGATGATTTGCTTGGTATAATATATCATGGAAATGTATTATACCCCCTTTTGCCAGAATATGGCTCATATCTGGTTTTTTTTTTTTTTTTTTTGTTTTTTTTTTTTTTTGTTTTGTTTTGTTTTTTGTATACTTTTTAGTATTTTTGTAAGTATAGTACTATATGAGCCAAAATCTCTGAAGGGGAGGTTTAATGCATCAACAAAAAGTATCAACCCAGGTCATCCTGCGCAGTCAGCGCAGGATGACCTGGGTTGAAACATTTTGATATTGGCTAATTTTCTGCATGTCAAAGGACCACTGTACGCCAGGATTCAGTCGGAAGTGATACAGAATTAGGCAATAATTTGCTTGGTATAATGCATGATGGGAATGCATGAATCTTTGCCAGAGTACGGCTTATATCTTTTATTTTTTTTTGTATACTTTGGGTATGTCTATGTATTATGTATATACTACACACATTTTTGGGCAATGTTTCAGTCCTCTGTAGGTATAGCTTTATACATGTAATTATTATTATTATTTTCAATGCTATACAGATATATTTGTACAATGTTTTGAGTACATGTACTTTGTACAGACCTCCAGATTAGAGGGAGTGATAGTATTCTAAATCCAGTATTTTTCTTCCAAACCCTATGTTGTGGGTACTCATTAGAATTGTCTCAATGAGATATTTTCAATTTTGAAATCAAAGTCACTCTCTCTATCTGGAGCTTGGAGCTCTGTAAATATTGCTTCTTTCAGTACTATCACTATCCGACACAACTGACAGATGATAAAGCCATTGAACTACTAGACAGATATGTTGAATGCGGGGGAAACTTTGTCGATACGTCGGACAACTATGGGTATGGACATGCCGAGGAGATCGTCGGAACATGGTTGAAAAGGTAAACATTTTACCGTTTAACTCTTTACCAAACAACAGCATTTTGGACCAAACCAAATTAAAAGCATTTGCAGTCGACAAATTAAATGATCCTTAAATGGGGATGCCTATCTTGAATTAGGGTAGAATACATTGTGGAAAAAGGAGAAAATGCTGTTCACAAGTGTTTTCAGAAGCCTTGTTTTTTGGGTCGCTAAAACTTGGAATTGTGCGGTAAGGGGTTAACCATTTACCTATCAAATCCAAGTCTAAATACCTCCGAGACATTGTGTGCTGAAAATTTGTTTCAGTTTTTCTTTACTAGACGAAAAAAAACTAGACTTGTCCAAATTTAACCCTTTACCAGGCAACATAATTTTAGCCTTGTCCAAATTGAAAGGATTTGCAGACGACAATTTCAGTGTGGCTCAAATGGTGCAATTTTTCTTTGATAGGGTAGAAAACATTGTGGGAAAAGGAGAAAATGCTGATTAGCAGCATTTTCTCCTTTTCCCACAATGTTTTCGAAAGGCTTCTTTCCCAGGGGTGTTAAAAGGTGGCACTGTGCGGTAAAGGGTTAAAGCATTTGCAGATGTCAGTGTAGTTGTACTCTAATGAGTTGATTTGTCTTTGATAGGGTAGGAAACAATGTGGGAAAGGAGAAAATCCGCGTTACAAGCATTTTCTCCTTTTCCCATAATGTTTCAAAAAGTTTCTTCATCAGGGTCTTGAAAACAATGGATATTTTGGTAAAGAATTAAGCCTTTACCACACAATCCTGAGTTTTAACAACCTTGAAGGAGACGTTTGAAAACATTGTGGAAAAAGGAGAAGTTGCTGGTAACCAGCATTTTCTCCTTTTCCCACAATGTTTTCTACCCTACTAAATACAAATTCAATCATTTGAACTACACTTAAAATGTCATCTACCAATACTTTCAATTTGGACCAGTCTAAATTTTTGTTCATCTGGGAAAGAATTAACCCTTTCCCAAACAAGTCCTGGTTTTCACGTGTCTGCAGTACAAGTCTTTTGAAAACACTGTGGGAAAAGGAGAAATTGCTCGTAACGAGCAATTTCTCCTTTTCCCACAGTGTTTTCTACCCTTTTTGAGACCTTTCTGCCATTTTCATCAAATTTAAAATTGTCTTCTGCAAACGCTTTCAATTTGGACCAGTCTAAAATTTGTCGTTTGGGAAAGGGTTAAAGGGTTATAATTTATCCTCAGATTTATTTTTCCCACAGACAAGACAGAGAATCGGTTGTAGTGTCCACCAAAGTTAGATTCTGTACAGACAGTTCAAATGTGAACAATGGAGGATTAAGTAGAAAACACATTGTTAGTAGCTGTGAGAAAAGTTTACAAAGACTTCAGACTTCATATATAGATGTCTACCAGGTGATGATAGCTTTTTTTAGACTAGTTATTCTGTTTCTGTCATATTCAAGATTCAGACCGCTTATGATTTTAACCCTTTTTCAGATGTTCCTGAGTTTTAATGTCATTGAGGTAGAGGGCTTTTGAAAATATTATGAGAAAAGGAGAAAGTGCTTGTAACAAGCATTTTCTCAGTTTTATGCTCCAAAAAACTTAGGAGGAGAATACAGTTGTCTCATTGTCCTGTCTATCTGTAGGTTTTTCTGTCCATCAGTATGTCCATTTATGTTTCCACACTATTTCTAAGCAATCACTGGATGGAATTCAATGAAAGTTCACTGGAAGCTTCCCTATAAGGAGGACTATTGCATTTTGTCAGCATGTTTTTAGTTCCATGATTTTTGTAACCGTAATGACCCTTTGAATTTTCAGTCCCTAATTTGTTTCCTAGCTTTGAATTTGATATCATTCAAAAAACTTTTCTTTTCTTGAACCATGTTTTCTTTCTGTAATTTTTGATAATGTCTCTATTCAGCCATTATAAAATAGGGTTAAAATGGTGAAAATGTGGGAAAAAAATGTTTTAAGTAGTTGTTGAAATTTAAATCAATATGAGGCTTTCAAATACACTTTTGTTTGATATTACCACCTGCATTAGTTCTTAACCACTCAACACTGTGTTTAACTCTTTACCAAATGACAATATTGTTGAAAATATTGTAGGAAGAGAAGGAAGCTGCTTGGCAGCATTTTCTCCTTTTCCCTGAATGTTTTCTACCCTTGTCAGGTCATCATGTCATTTAAGCCTTGTTTGACTTTTTCTCTGCTAATGATTTTTAATTAGGAGGACCCTTAAACTTTGTTTTTTGGTAAAGCAGGTAGGAATCCATTGCTTTCCAGTCCAGTATTTTAATGCTGTGCCTCTTCTTAACCCTGTACCTCACAATCCGGGGTTTAAACTGCCCTGAGAAAAAATAACCTTCTTTCCTTCGTTCCCAACAATGTTTTCTACTCTTTGAGAAGCAATTTTTATAGCTTGCAACATTTATGATTTGTCTTCTGTTTCTGTAAATGTTTTTAATTTGGACTTGTTTAAAATTTTGTTGTCTAATAAAGCATTGATACACCTTTGCCTCTTTTGTAAGTTTGCTAACTCTTTGCGTAGGCACACATGTGGGATGCTGGCGTCCCTGTGGAGGAGACATTGCGAACCTTTGATGACCTGATCAGATCTGGAAAAGTACGGTATTTTGGATTCAGCAATGTCTGTGGATGGCAGATACAGAAAATTGTGGACACCTGCAAGCAAATGGGCATTAACCCATGTATAAGTTTACAGGTAATAATACCCTTCCTGGTATTAAGTCATTACTGAATGACAAAAATGTAGACTGGTCCAAATTCAAAGCATTGGCTGACGACAAAATTAGATGTGGCTCAAATGACAATATTTTCTCTGAGAGGTAGAAAACTGTTAGAAAAGGAGAAAATGATGATAACCAGCATTTTCTCCTTTTTTCCACAGTGACCTTAAAAGCCTCCTCTGTCAGAATTGTCAAAACATGGAACTGTGTAGTAAAGAGTTAAGAATCTTGCATAAATTAACATTAAAGATAAAATTTTACTAAACAAGTCAAGTCAAGAAAAAAATATTTAACAAGCTGTTTTCATAAATGAGTTTTAACTCTTTACCAAACGACATAATTTTAGACTGGTTCAAATTGAAAGCATTTGCAGACGACAAAATAAACGTGAATGAAAAATTAAAATTTGTTTTGGGAAGGAAGAAAAAATTGTGGGAAAAGGAGAAAATGCTGGTTACCAGCATTTTCTCCTTTTCCCACAATGTTTTCAAAAGGCTTCTTCCTTGGGGTTATGAAAACTCAGGATTGTGTGGTAAAGGTTTAATTAAGTTTTATCCCAGAAGCTAGTTAATGTAAGATTCTTTTTTTCTACAGTACTATGCTATCGCCCACAACATGTATGTTCTGTGTTTCAGCAACAGTATAATTTGTTAACTCGCTATCCAGAGTTTGAGGAGTTTCAAGTCTGTAAAAATGAAGGAATTGGTGTGTTACCATGGAGTCCATTGAAAGGGTATATCATTTATTCCATTACTCTACACCTACAATTTTTAAACCTGTACCAATTAACAAAATTTTGAAAACATTTGCAAATGACAAATTAGTTGTGTCTCAAATGAATGGATTTATTTTGTGAAAGAGTAAAGAACATTGTGATTAGGGGAGGGGGAATTTTGGTTTCCAGTATATTTGCCTTTTCCCACAGTTTTTTCAAATGCCTTCTTCTTAAGGGTCATTTCAACTTAAGATTGTTTTGTGAAAGGTCAATGCCTCTTGCTTTTGACGTCTTTTGAAAATGTGGTGAAAAAAAGGGATTTTTTTTCCCTGAAGGTTGTTTTCAAAAATATGTGTGAAACACTGTCAAACATAGCAGTTAGCCTTTACCACACAATCCTCTGTTGTAATGACTCTGAGATAAAAAGGATTTTGAAAATATTAGAAAAGGAGGAAATGGTAGTAATTAGTATTTTCTCCTCTTCATGCAATGTTTGCTACTGTTTCATAGACAAATGTTATCATTTGAGCTGTATTTGTGTTGCAGTCAACCAGTGCTTCTTGTTTAGACAAGTCATAAATTTTGTGGTCAAACAGCTTTTTTTAACTGTGTAGAAGACAATTTTTTATACTTTCTGAAAGAATTTCAACAGAGCATGTAGCCACTGTGTTGACCATCTGTCCATACAAGATTGTGTTTCTGCCTTATTTCTCAGCAATCACAAGGTTAACTTCATGGGAGGCTTCATTTTGTAACCAAATGTCACCAGGGAGAAACATGCTAGTTATGGTTTGTTCAGTACTTGCCTTGTATACTAGTCCTGGCCCGGCTGGGTAGCTCAGTGATTAGCATATCTGACTCATCCCCTGGTGGTTGTGGGTTCAATACCAGGTTGAGGGAAACTTTCTTTCCTTTGTGGTGATTTTTCACCTTTCATCTCTGATGCATGGTTGAAAAGAAGTCAGTGACCTTGAAAGAAAGTTGTGTCAGCACTGGTGTGAGAAAGCCAGGAAACACATGTGTAGGTACACTGCTGTTAACAGTATTAAACTCCAGTACAAGCAAATACTAATCTTTGCTCCTTAACCCTTTACTGCACATTGCAACCTTTTGACGCCCCTGGGAAGGAAGGCTTTTGAAAACATTGTGGGAAAAGGAGAAAATGATGGTAACCAGCATTTTCTCCTTTTCCCACAATGTTTTCTACCCTATCGAAGAAAAGTTGCACCATTAGAGCCACAATGAAATTGTCATCTGCAAATGCTTTCAATTTGGACAAGGCTAAAATTTTGTCGTCTGGTAAAGGGTTAAAGTTTTCACAATCCAGTTTTTCCTTAGGCAAGTGAAATTCTGAAAATGTTTCCTGCATGATTTCAGCAAAGCCTTCCGAGATTTTACAGCTTGACTGTTTACTTTCAAAGGAAAAATCATCAGAATTAACCCTTTACCACACAGTCCCGACTTTTAACGACCCTGAGAGAGAAGCCTTTTGAAAACATTGTGGGAAAAGGAGAAAATGCTGGTAACCAGCATTTTCTCCTTTTCCCACAATGTTTTCTAGCCTTCCCAAAACAAATTTCAATTATTTAATTACATTTATTTTGTCGTCTGCAAATGCTTTCAATTTGGACATGTCTAAAATTTTGTCGTTTGGTAAAGAGTTAATGTTGTGGTTCAAACCATGATAGGATGCTTATTAAAGGATTTGCTTCTATGCAAACTCTTTACCAAATGACAGAACTTTAGACTTGACCAATTTGAAAGTATTTGCAGATGACAAATTTCTATACCGTTCTTTGAAGAGGTAGAAAATATTTTGGGAAAAGGAGTGCCTGTTGGTTACCAGCACTTTCTCTTTTCCCTCCAGTGTTTTCAAAAGCCTTCTCTGTCAGGGTCGTTGGATTGTGTAGCAAAGGGTTAAACAAAATTTGCACAAAAAAGATGAAATGAGTGATTAGTGCATAGCTAATGAAAACGGGTAAACAATACCAAACAATAGCAAGTTTTAACAACTCCCAAGAAAAAAAGCTTTTGAAAAAATGGTTGGAAAAGGGAAAAATCCTGGTAACCAGCATTTTCTCCTTTTTCCCCACGAAAAAATTCCATCATATCACAGACAGATTCCCTCATCTTAGCCACATTAATTTGTCGTCTGCAAATGGTATCAATTGAACCAGCATAAAGGTTTTTTGTTTGGTAAAGGGTAATACAAACAGAACATCACTAAGTGACTGAGCTCAGTAATCGATACTCGAACAAGGATGATTTCAAAGTCATCTGGTTGTATTTCAGGGGCATTTTAACTGGGAAGTTTAAAAGGGGAGAAAGAATTCCGGTAGGTGGAAGCCGAGTTGGTTATATAAGTGCCAATCAACATAGAGCCAAAGAATCTGCACCAAACTGGAGGGATTACGCTGATGATGAAAGTTACTGGAACCTGATTGAAGTATTGGGAATGATTGCAACAAATCATGGTTTGTTTGCTTTTAAACTTCAAAACAATGCTTGTGCAGTCCTGCTACTAGCAGTGCTAGGTCTATAGTAAAATGACCAATGACTCAGCAGAGATTGTGACTTTAGTCTTTACCACACAACTCAAGTGTAGACTTTTTCAAATTGAAAGCATTTACAGGCTACAATTTCAAAGTGACACTAATAATGGAATTTGTTTTTGATAAGCCAGAAAACATTGCGGGAAAAAGAGAAAATGCTGGTTACCACAATGTTTTCAAAAGGCTACTTTCCTCAGGGTTGTTAATGCTCAGGATTGTGGGGCAAAGTGTAAGGAGTTCAAACCTGTGCTCAGCCAAAATTTGGTCCAGACTGATGACAAGTTTCATTCCTGTCACTTGTTTACGTCTGAAACCAGCCCATGGTGGTTTGATTGACTATATGGTGTTTAACGCCATTTTCAACATTTTTCCAGTCACAGCATGGCAGCCAGTGCATCTATTGATGCTTTCCTGGAGTTTCTTTTACCAGTACCATGCACAACATTCTTTCCAAGCCACTGGCAGCTTCCCACATAACCATCGTTGAAACAATGGTCAGTGGTGAGAGAAGAATGAATCCTGTCGCAATGACTATCATCAATCTTCTGAAAGAAATGGCCAAGCCGGGGATCAAACCCCCTGTTGTCAAGTCCAAGGGTTGTTGATGGTAAAGGATAAAGAAACCTGAGGAGTGCAAAGGTTGGAACACTTACATGACTTCAGTACTGGTCAAAACAGTGTTAACCTTTCATAGAACAATCCTGAGAGAAGGCTAATTATGTGTTTAACCCTTTACCACCCAATGCCGAGTTTTAATGACCCAGAAGAAGAAGCCTTTTGAAAACATTGTTGGAAAAGGAGAAAATGCTGGTTACCAGCATTTTCTGCTTTTCTCACAATGTTTTTTTGTAAAAGGAGAAAATGCTAGTTACCAGCATTTTCTGCTTTTTCCGCAATGTTTTCCACCCATTCAAAGACAAATTCCATAGAGCCACATCTAAATTGTTGTCTTCAAATCCTTTCAAATTGGACAAGTCAAGGATTTTGTCATGTGGTAAAGAGTCTCATCTTTGCCAAATGACAAATCATTAGACTCTACCAATTAGAAAGCATATGCAGATGATAAGTTAAAAGTAGTTTAAAAATGGTTTCCCTGAAATGGTCGGACACAATGTGGCAAAAGGAGCAATTGCTGATATACAGCTTCGTGTGAGCCACATGTAATTTTTCATCTGCAAGTGCTTTCAATTGAGACAAGTCTAAGATGTTGGTGTATGATAAAGAGTAAAACACAAATACCATAATAGTGTTGTGAAGTGTAGAATTAATACTTAATACTTGGAGGGCTTATCCATACTTCATTTGCTTTCAGAGACAGTTTAGATAAAGATCAGACTGAACAGAACGTATACAGTAATTTTAAATTTTTAACCCTTTCCCAAACGACAAACTTTGGACTGGTCCAAATTGAAAGAGTTTGCAGACGACAAATTTAAATTTGATGAAAATGGCAGAAAGGTCTGAAAAAGGGTAGAAAACACTGTGGGAAAAGGAGAAATTGCTCATTACGAGCAATTTCTCCTTTTCCCACAATGTTTTCAAAAAACTTGAACTGCAGATACGTGAAAACCAGGGCTTGTTTGGGAAAGGATTAACTGACAGAGACGGTCAATTTGCTTTAACCCTTTACCAAACAGTCTCATGTTTTAAAGATCCAGGGAAGAAGACCTTTTGAAAACATTGTGGGAAAAGAAGAAAGTGCTGATAACCAGGATTTTTTCCTTTCCCCAAATTGTTTTATATCCTTTGAAAAGCAAATCCAATTATTTGAGCCATACTTTGTCATCTGCAAATGCTGTCAAATTGGAAGTGTCTAAAACTTTGTTGTGTGGTAAAGAGTTGAACTGCACTTCAAGAGATAATAATTTAAGAAAACAAAATGGTTTATTTTAGAATTTTTTTCCTTTTCCAACAAGGATGCACGTTGCATACACACACATGAATATATAAATATATCTCATACTTTTTATTGTACTTTACACCACAGGCCAGATGTACTTCATAGAGAAATCTAACCCTTAACTGAACAATCCAGTGATTTAACCCTTAGAGCGCCGAATAAACTTATCAGACATTTTCATCCTAGAAATACGACCCAAATAATTGCAATTTCATGGTTGTTTTTGTCTACAGTATTTAAGTAAAGTGGACAGTGTAGGTCAAAGATCAGGCTGCACATTTTGTGTAGCCTGATCTGGATCTACACTGGCCAAATGGCAGTGAAGGCAACTATAGTCGTGAAAGGCACTTTAAGGGTTAACAACCTTGAGGATATGTTTTTATGAAAACATTGTGGGAAAGGGAGAAAATGCTGGTGACCAGCATTTTTCCCTTTTCCCACCATGTTTTCTGTCTTTCTAAAGGCAAATATCAAAATTTCATGGATATTTGTCATCTGCAAGCACTTTCAGTATGAAGGGGTCTAAAATTTTGTTGCCTGGTAAAGAGCTACGTTACTTTTACTGTTCCAGGTAGAAGTATTCCACAAGTGGCATTACGATGGTTGTTACAGAAAGAGGTTGTTTCCTCATTAGTCTCCGGTGCAACATCTATACAACAGCTAGAGGATAACTTATCAGCCTCATCAGGCTGGGCTCTTACCGATGATGAAGTAAGTGATTGGAATGAAACATTATGAAACAAATCTTACAGCAGCATCAATTTGAGCTCGGCTGGTATCAAAGAAAAGTCAGGGTAGTGCCAGCCAGCTTGTCGTCTGAGTCATCATTATGTGTAAACTTTGACAGTATTTGTTATCTATGTCAAAACTGAATGTATTTACCCCAAACTGGAGCTAATTGTTTACTATCAAAAAACCTGTACCAGAGGAGCAGGTAACTCTCAAAATGCTTTTGTACACAGTCATGCCCATTTTCTGATCTAAGATTTTCGCTGTAAAAGTATTTACACTTGCAGGCGGTGCCTTGTTTATTAGAATGTTACAAATAGAAAATTCATATTGTAAGTCTTCGAGGGAGGGAAATAAATGTGGGAAAGGTCAGGTGGGAGATTGGGCATGGTAAACAAAGACAATAGGCTTTTTGCATACACATCATTACTCTCTGAAAGGAATTTGCTACAGACAACTTTGAAAATGAGCCATGCTTTGTGAAAAGTGGACTTAATGCATCTGCAAAAAGTATCAACCCAAGTCAGCCTGTGCAGTCCGCATAGGCTGACCTGGATCAAAACCTGCTATCGGTCATTTTTTTCATGCCTGTCAAAGGACCAGTATTCCTCATGATTTAGGTGGTTTTTACGCAAAATAGATTCATAATTATGTGATGATTTGTTGTGAATATCATGCATCATGGAGATGCATTAAACCCCCCTTTTGTCAGAGCATGGCTCATTAATGTTGATCTGATGTATGGACAATAACCTTAGATTATTGTGGAATACATGAATACTTGTAAAATATACTGTATCTAATGGCTGTCAAAAAAGTTTCTTTTAACCCTTTCTGAAACAAGCCCTGGTTTTCACGTGTCTGCAGTACAAGTCTTTTGAAAACACTGTGGGAAAAGGAGAAATTGCTCGTAACGAGCAATTTCTTCTTTTCCCACAGTGTTTTCTACCCTTGTTGAGAACTTTCTGCCATTTTCATCAAATTTAAAATTGTCGTCTGCAAACTTTTTCAATTTGGACCAGTCCAAAATTTGTTGTTTGGGAAAGAGTTAATGCACCAGGGTAGTACATTTTCTAAAGTGGGGGGATTAATTTTTGTAAAATTACATAGAATTTTCGGAGGACGACAACATTACCACCTGGATTTTAGTGAGTGCTGACTGCAAAGAGATTACCATTTGAGAAAAATTGGTGTATATATATATTGATATATAGATATCAATTTTACCGTCGATCTTGACTCATTTGTGCATTAAATAGCATTCAGGATTAATATGGGACACTTGTCTGCAATACTTACACTTTCTTAAAGTTTTCCAAGATAGTAGACAAATTTTATATTCCTGGAAAGTTATAGTGTCATTGGAAATGTATGTATGTTTGGATAGTCAGGTGTTTATGACATCAGTTTGTGAAGTAATAAGGATTATGCCCAAGCTGTAAGTTTCTTCAAGCTGATTTATTTCTATTTTATCGATGGATTGACCTTTTGGTAAGCCTATTTTCAGTCAAAAAATAGCTAGGGGAGCACTAGTTAGAGGGGGAGCATCAGTAAGGGACATAACAGAATGTGTAAAAACTCAAATGATGAAATGTTTACAGTAATACAAATACTTTTTAGAAGGTTCCTACAGTTCCCTTTTCATTGCTTTTTCTTTTATTCCAGATGCAAGAATTAGATACAGTGAGCTCTCCAGAAGTGTACTACCCTCATACAATGATCATACCTAATAATAGATATCGCTTTAACAAGTGCAATAAATAAGTGCAATATATATACATGTGTGCCATGCTTCGTGAAAAGAAGGATTTAGCATATCTCCATAATGCATTATACCAAGCAATTCATTTATAATTATGCATTCATGAAATCCATCATGTGGAGACAACTGACTGAATCATCAGGTAGACTGGTCCTTTGACATGTAGAAAATTGACTGATAGCAAAAGTTTTTGATCCAGGTTAGCCTGTGCAGACAACCAAGGCTGACGTGGGTCGATACTTTTTTCAAATGCATAAAACTCTCTTTTCACAGAACATGACTGATGTATTATTATGTTTGAGTTGTACGATGTTAACCTTCATAGCACCTTTCATATATTAAGTTGCCTTTGTGGTCAGTGTTTATCAAGATCAGAATGCACAAAACAAAACATGCAGTCTGATCTTTAACCTACTCTGTCTGCTTTGCTGAGAATTTCTAAACAAAAGCAGCCTTGTTTTAGACATTATTTTGGTTTTATTTCTGGACTGTCAATGTCTGTTTAGGTTAATTCTTTACCACACAATCCCGACTTTTAACAACCTTAAGGAAAAAGCCTTTTGAAAACATTGTGGGAAAAGGAGAAAATGCTGGTAACCAGCATTTTCTCCTTTTCCCACAATGTTTTCCACCCTTCCCAAATCAAATTCATTTTTTTAGTCCCATGTATTTTGTCGTCTGCAAATACTTTCAATTTGGACGAGTCCAAAATATTGTCATGTGGTAAAGAGTTAACAGATGGTCTTAGGGTTAGCAGATTATACCCTTGTCTCCTTAACTCTTTACCAAATGACAAAAATGTAGACTGGTCAAAATGGAAAGCATGTGCAGACAACAATTGAAATGTGAATCAATTAATGTAAAATTGTCTTTGATAGGGTACAAAACATTGTGGGAAAAGGAGAAAATGTTGTTTACCATTATTTTCTCCTTTTCCCACAATCTTTTCAAATAGTTAGTTGAAACACAGCATTGTTTGGTAAAGAGTTTTAAAGAGCCATCATTCTGAAATTCAAAGATTTGGCCAAAACCTTTACATCTCACTTTTATATCAGATTTGTTGTTCTCATTCTGTGCTTTTATTTTCAAAGTCGTGTGCAGGAAAGGTTTGTACTGAGTTATACAGGATCAAGGTGGAACTGAACCTAGGTCCTGGTACACAGAAAAGAAACATCCAGCATTATGTTTAAAATAGGTATTACTATTTTAGCCATACAGATAAAGATCATCGAGACAGTGCACGTGTAAAATGCAGTGGTGATTTCAGACTAAAATTATACAACTTGTACAATTTGATGATCTTACTTCACATCTAAATAAGAATTTTCATGAAATGATATATTTAACTTGTTACCAAGCTACAAAATTTCAAACTCGTCAAAATTGAAAAAGCAATCAGATGACAAATTAACCCTTACTACACAATCCTGAGTGAATGGCCTTGAAGAAGAAGGCCTTTCAAATCATTTTCAGAAAAGGGAAAAATGCTGGTAACCAGCATTTTCTCCTTTTCTTAAAACGTTTTCTACCCCTTCAAAGACAGTTTCCACTGTTTGGGCCATATTTCTTCAAATACTTTGGACAACTCTAAAAATTTTTTCATTTGGTACAGGGTTAAATCTGTCTTTAACCCTTTCCCAAACGACAAATTTTGGACTGGTCCAAATTGAAAGAGTTTGCAGACGACAATTTTAAATTTGATGGAAATGGCAGAAAGTTCTCAAAAAGGGTAGAAAACACTGTGGGAAAAGGAGAAATTGCTCGTTACGAGCAATTTCTCCTTTTCCCACAATGTTTTCAAAAGACTTGTACTGCAGACACGTGAAAACCAGGGCTTGTTTGGGAAAGGGTTAATGAAGGAATATGTTTTCAAAAGGGTAGAAAACATTGCCATAAATGGAGAATATGCTTGTTACCAGTATTTTCTCCCTTTCCCACAATAACTTCAAAAGTCTTCTACTTCAGGGTCGTTAAAACACAGTATTATTAGTAAAGGATTGACTCTTAACCAAACAATCCCGAGTTGGTAACCAGCATGTTCTCCTTTTCCCACAATGTTTTCTGCCCTTTCTCCTTTTCCCACAATGTTTTCTACTCTTTCAGAGATAGAATTCATCATTAGGGCCACATTTGATTTGTCGTCTGCAAATGGTCTCATTATGGAAAAAGTCTAACATTTTGTTTTATGGTAAAGTGTTAAAGTTTATTCAAACTGCATTTTAATCATATCTTGGTGTTACTTAACTCTTTACCAAACATTCCTGACTTTTAACGACCCTGTGAAAGAAGCAGTTTGAAAACATTGTGGGAAAAGGAGAACATGACAGTGTAGATCAAGATCACACTGCACAGAACATGCAGTCAGATCTTTGATCTACACTGTCCGATACGGTGTTTTCTTTCTGGTGAAATCAAGTTGGAAATTGAAATATTTGGGTTTTTACTATTGAGTGGAAATTTTGGTTTCATTTATTTAGCCGTTTAAGGGTTAATTATAAACTCAATACAAAATGACAAGACTGTTGATCTTAGTGAATTGATAGCTTTTTCAGATTACAAATTAAATGTGTCCCAAAAGGTGGGATTTGTCTACAAAAGGGTAGATGGCATTGCGGATAAAGAAGAATCTACTTGTTACCAAAACGGAATTGTTTGGTAAAGGGTCAGAATTGGGAACAATCAACATTTTTTTGTTTTGCTCTGATGACCATTCTTTTAGCATTGAAATTTATATGAGCCATACTCTGTGAAAAAGGGGTTAAATGCATCTGCAAAAGGTATTGACCCATATCAGCCTGCATAGATAAATCCAGGCTGACATGGGTCGAAACTTTTTGCTTTTGGCAAATTTTCTGCATGTCCATGGACCTTTGTACATTCAGATTCAGTGAGTCATTAAACAAAAATGGATTTTATGGATCCATAATTATGTGATGGCTTGCTTGGTATCATGCATCACAGAGATGCATTAATCCCTCTTTTGGCAGAGCATAGTTCATGTACAAAAGTGTTGTGTTTTACTATGATGCTATACAAAGTATGGAACAAAATGTTAGTGTAGTGTTAGTGAAATTGTGTTGTAATCTTTATGTGAAACTTGCCATGCATGAATCACTTATTCTTTATTTGCCTTAATGATATGAGCCATGCTCTGTGAAAAGGGGGCTTAATGCATCTGCGAAAAGTATCAATTCAGGTCATCCTTTGCAGGCTGACCTGAGCCAAAACCTTTCACTATTGGTCCATTTTCTGCATGTCTAACGACCAGTTTACCTCATTATTCAGTTGGTCTTTTGACAAAATGGACCTAATGTATCCATGATCATATGATGACTTGCTTGGTATTGTGCATCGAGGAAGTGCATTAAGCCCCCTTTTTGCCAGAGCATGGCTAATATATATTTCTTTAATTTTAGATGATAATAAAACTGTAAAGATTGCATTATTGACTTTTTTTTTCTCCAATTGGCGTCTTTTAATTTTCTGTTTATTTTTGTTTACTCTTTACCAGATGACAAAAGGTAAGGCTCATCCATTATTTCAAGGGTTTGCAAACAACAAACTGAATGATGCTCAAAGGATAGGATTTGGTTGTGAAAGGACAGAAAACATAGTGGGAAAAGGAGACTATTAGCATTTTCTCCTTTTCCCACAGTGTTTTCAAAAGTCCTTTTCCTCAGGGTCATTAAAACAAGTGATTGTTTGCCTGAGGGTTAATGGAGATTTTGGAAAAATTTTAGACTTCTCAGAATTTTCAGCTTGAGTACATATTCACCAACCATTCTTAAAAACACTCTTAGTCTTATTCTCAAGAATTTTCTAAATTTGAAAGTAACACAATTTCTGATTGGCTAAACCAAATGGTTGAGCCAGTCAGAAGTTGTGTTACTTTCTAAATCTAGAATAATCTTAAGAATGTTCTAAAGAATGGTTGGTGAATATGAATTCTGATCTTGGATCTGAAATGTCTTGGATTTATTTAACTCTTTACCAGAGAAGTTTTGACTTGTCCAAGATGAAAGTATTTGCAGATGGAAAATCATATGTGGCCCAAATATTGGATTTGTCTACGAAAGGCCAGGAAACATTGTGGGAAAAGGAAAAAAATCAGGGTATGTATTCACCAACCATTCTTAAGAATGTTCTTAGTGTTATGCTGAAGAATTTTCTAAATTTCAAAGTAACACAACCTCTGATTTGCTAAATCGTTTGGTTTAGCCAAAAATGGTTTAGCCTACCAAGTTGTGTTACTTCCAAATCTAGAAAATTCTTGAGAATTAGACAAAGAATATTCTTAAGAATGAATGGTAAATACAGACCCTGGTTACAAATATTTCTTTTTCCCACAATGTTTTCAAAAATATTCTTCCTCAGGGTCTTCTAAATTTGAGAATGTGTGGTAAAGGGTTCATTTATTTTGTATCCCAATGGTTGATAGAATTCCTTTTGCAGTATATAAGATTGGTGATAAAAAGTGAAATGTTTGCAAATCTCCCACCTGAATATGTGTGATCCATTAGGCTATTGTAGAGATAGAGGATCTTACATGAGTGAGGATCTTACATGAGTGTTTATTTATTATTAATTTTATCAAACGAGTTGACTAAAATTATATGACGCGAGCCTTGGCGAGCGTCATGTACATTTTAGTCAACGAGTTTAAAGCACACTGCTTTACCGTTATTGAAATTGTAAGGCTCCTCTTTAGAAAGAACGCATGAGTAAATTTTCTATCGTTATCTTTCAAAGAGTATTTCAGTCGGCAAACAGTTTGTACATTCAATTTTTAGCGTGGTTTATCAATTCCGTTAGGAGCTTTCATCGACAGATCGATAGAAGTGAATAACTTCACAGTGGTTGTTCATGTTGTTGCTAAGCGATCTACAGGGGCGCCGCCATGTTTAAGATCATGTGATTGGTAGTTCAAAATGGAAGCCTCCCTTATACAGACGAGGTTAGATGTACGGAATCGGCCGAGTTGTGACGAGTGAACCTCGTCCGTATAAAGGAGGCTTCCATTTTGAACTACCAATCACATGATCTTAAATATGGCGGCGCCCCTGTAGATCACGTAGCAACTACATGACCAACCACGGTGAAGTTATTCACTTCTATCGATCTGTCGATGAAAGCTCCCAACGGAATTAATAAACCACGCTTAAAATTGAATGTACAAAGTGTTTGCCGACTGAAATATTCTTAGAAAGATAATGATAGAAAATTTACTCATGCTTTCTTTTTTAAGAGGAGCCTTACAATCTCAAAAACGGTAAAGCGGTGTGCTTCCGGAGATGTGCGAAATGTACCGTGTAGGTGCCATATCAAGCTACGTGATACAGCCGAGGGACTTGATCACCGGATCACCCAAGGTATGCCGAATGGACAATAATGCCACATTACAAAGTCGTAATATCCCCCCCCCTTACCTAGTTTACAGACAAACAGTTTTTCCTGACTGATATTCGAAACAACAAAGAATAGGAAGAAGTCAAATACTAGTGTGGCAATCAAAGCATGGTTCATTGAATTAGTTGCATACTCGGGTGATTTTTATGACGGAAAACAAACCCAAAGCTATTTTACTTTTTAACCGCCGAAGTCGAAAAGATGGCTTTTGCGGTCGGCATAGAACAAGATCAGACTGCATAGAACGTGCAGTCTGATCTTGGATCTATACCGTCTGCATCTTTTGTCAAGCCTATATGATTATAAGAATGTTTCTAAGTTACAGAGGATTGTACTTTCAGCCGTCGATAGAGTTTATACGGCCCGCAACATGCAAAATGAGACCTGACATTTGCGTAAAGTGTCGTCTCGGATTAGCAACGAGAAGTGTCGTCTCGGATTGGTCACAGACTGCACAGACTGATCAGGGACGACACACTTTTACGCATATGTCCGAAGGCCCCTTTTCGAGTGTTGCACGTCATATAATTGGCATTGAGAGAAATGGCAGTCTGATTGTTGAATTTTGGATCTACACTGTTCGATACGGAGAAATCTTTCGGAGTAAATATTCGGAACGTTTAGTATCGTACAGAATTTTGTTTTCTAGTACAGGCTGATTTTTTTTTTTTATTCATCTAACTCTTTACCAAACGACAAAATTCTGTACCTGTCCAAATTCAAAGCATCTGCGGATGATATTAAATGTGGCTCAAATACTAGGACTCACTTTAATGGGATAAAAAAAAACATCTTGGGACATGCAAAAAATGCTGGTCACCAGAAATTTCTCTTTTCCCCCAGTTTTTCAAAAGCGGCCCTCTTTGAAGACATTAACCCTTTACCGCACAATGCCACCTTTTGACGCCCCTGGGAAAGAAGCCTTTTGAAAACATTGTGGGAAAAGGAGAAAATGCTGGTAACCAGCATTTTCTCCTTTTCCCACAATGTTTTCTACCCTATTAAAGAAAATTTGCACCATTTGAACTACACTGAAATTGTCGTCTGCAAATGCTTTCAATTTGGACAAGGCTAAAATTTTGTCGTCTGGTAAAGGGTTAGACTCTGGAGGGGTCAAGGGTCAAAGAAATAATGCGAAGGGAACACCGAGGATCGCATAAATGAAAACTGGTGGCACAGTATTCATAGTATACCTTTTAGCGTTGATCTGTTTCTCGGATATATGCGGGGGTCCTGCATGGCTCAGTGGTAAAGCGTGGGACTTGTAACCTGAAAGGTTTTTCGTGGTACAAGACGCTATGAGTCCTAGCCCAGTATTGGTGAAACCCAGGCAATTTATGAATATGTAAGTTGTCGCCCTGATATGACTGCAATTATGTTGAAAGAAGGCGTAAAACACCATTCAATCAATCAATCAATCAATCGGATACGTGTAACCAAAGTCTTACAGATGTTTACGGAGTTATTTTTGGCAAGAACGGGGGTCAAACAAACAATACTGCGATTTTTCAATTCGTCTATCTTCAGTACTAAAATACAACACCTCAGATCGTCCTCAAAACGCACAAAGCATAACAAAATGCATCCTTGATCCAAAACTTGTGTGTGCATCCATCCAGACCTCCACGCTCACCTGAAACACATTATCAATCCACGAGCACTTGTGGAAACATTTCAAAAAAAGGACAAAATTATTCTTACTACAACAATGGTTTCAGAACTGGCCCTATGAAAGACACAAAAAGTTGTCCGCTAGAGGTACAACGAATCAATGAGAGAAATTATATGAGCCATGCTATGTGTAAATGGGGCCCAATGCATTTGCAAAAAAGCAGTCCGTCCAGGCTGTCATGGGTTGAAACCTTTTGCTTTTGGTAAATTTCCCACATGCTAACTCTTTACCAAACGACAAAATTTTGGACTGGACCAAATTGAAAGCATTTGCAGACGACAATTTAAATGTTGCTACATTGATGGTTTTTGTCTATGATAGGATAGAAAACATTGTGGGAGAAGGAGAAAATGCTGGTTACCAGCATTTTCTCCTTTTCCCACAATGTTTTCAAAAGGCTTCTTCATCGGGGTCGTTAAAAGTCGGGATTGTGTGGTATAGGGTTGAAAGACCATTCTATCTCCAGATCAAGTAGATAGACTAAATTGTTTTCATGGGTCCATAATTGTGTGATGAATTGCTTGATATAATGCATCACGGAGATGCATTAAACCCCTTTTTGCCAGGACACGGCTCATATAGAAAGAGTAATTAGTCCATTTGGCGCGATGTATTTCAAATTCACTGCAGATAATATCTGTGTCCTGCCACAAAGTCCATTTTGTGTAACAACTGACTGAATCACTAAGTAGAAAGGTCCTTTGACATGCAGAGTAGGAAAGTGACCTCTAGCAAAAAGTCTCGATTCGTGTCAGCCTGCGCAGGCTGACATGAGTCGATACCTTTTTGCAGATGTACTGAGCTCCCATTTGACAGAGCATGGCTCATGTGTAGTTCATACAGAGATTGGGGAGCGTTTTTTCTTTGGGACCAGTCAGTAAACTTTCGTCATGTTTAAATAACATGATTACGATGGTATGATATCATAATAAACTCTCCCGAAGTAGTACCAATCAGATAGTCATGCTATGTGGTTTGCCAAATCCTTAAATTGTTCAATGATCTCATACTTTCCCTTTTCCAATGATTTTGTCTCTGTAATGTAGATCTAGTCGCAAAGTGTGGCAACTGAAGTTGAAGCCCTAACTCTAACTGCGCCAAATATGTATGAACCATGCTCTTGCAAAAGGGGGCTTAATGCATCTCCGTGATGCATTACACCAGGCTTGTCATAGCATAATTATGGGTCCATAAAATCCGTTTTGTCTAACAACCGACTGAATCATGGGGTACACTGGTCCTTTGACATGCAGAAAATTGATCAAAAGCAAAGCCTTTCGGCCCAGGTCAGCCTGCATGGACTGCATAGGGTCGATACCTTTTGCAAATGAATTAAGCCCCCTTCTCACAGAGCATGGCTCGTATAAATTCGATCTCTTTCGATGGCTGAAATTACAATGCGCCGGAACTCAGATCTTTATGAAAAGTAGAGCCTTGACTTAGCAAGCAGACGGTATAGATCGAAGACCAGGCTGCATGTTCTGTCCGATAAAGTCATCGGTTCCGCCCACAGCGTTGAAAGGATTAAAAATTGTTAATATCGTGACATGTGCAAAAAGCATATGACAAGCATTTTGTCAGATACTGACGTATTATGACGCATCTCCTAAATTAAAAAAAAAAAAAGTCCCGAGAAGTTTTAGAGGTGGAGCAATTGCTTGTAATAACCTGCTTCGTGAGATATATCACATTTGTGTTTTATATATAAATTTTGAGTACTTTTAATCTATCCGAAGCCATTATTATACAGGTTATTCAACTTCAGGCATAAGTTGTCAACTAGTTAGCGGAGTACAAAGTTGAAAACAGGATTTAAATTTTTACCAAACGACAAAGACTTGTCAAAATTGAAAGCGTTTGCAGACGACAAATTAAATATGACTACAGATAAAATTTGTTTTTAGCAGGGGAGAAAAACATTGTGGGAAAAGGAGAAGATGCTGGTAATCAGCATTTTCTCTCCTTTTCCCAAAAAATGTTTTCTACCCTTCCAAAAGTGTATTTCATAATTTGTGCTGCATCTAATTTGTCGTCGTCTGCAAATACACGTACTTTCAATTTTGAGCAGTCTAAGATGTTGTCTTTTGGTATGGAGTTAAGAGCACAACGATATATTGATGAGATGATGGAATTAAGAGCACGACGATATATTAATGAGATGATTAACCCAGTTGTTAGTTTTTAGGCAGAACAAGTTGTAAATCTTTACAAAACATTCACGTGTTTCAGCGGCCCTGAAGAAAAAGACTTTGTGGGAAAAGAGAAAACCAACATTTTCTACTTTACCCGCAATGTTTTCTACCCTTCCAAGGACAAATCCAGTTATGTGAGAGACAAATATTTTTTGCATATCCTTTCAATTTGAACAAGGGTAAAACTTTTGACAGGAAAGAAAACATTTTGGGAAAAGGAGAAAATGCTGGCTACCAGTATTGTCTTCTTTTCGTACAATGTTTTCAAAAGGCTTTTTTTCTCAGGGTCGCTAGAACACTCGGTAATGGTACGGCGTAAATCGACAGTTACAGCATGACAATGCAACACCCCACACAACAGCATTTACAAGACAGTTTCTATAGGTAAATGGTGTCGAATGTTCTGCGATGGCGATGGTTCTCCCTACCTCACCTTTATTGAGCTCCTGTGGGACGAATTATTTAGAATTGTTCGATGATGGTTTAATCCACCAAAGAAACAGAGAGTTCTAGTACAGGACCAATGTGAAAGACGGAGTGATTTGTCCCACTCTCGGTGATTTGTCTCACTCCCTCTACCTCTCACCTTGAAAAAAAAAAAAAATCCCAGAAATATCTTTAAAAACTATTTCCATCAAAATGCTACTTATATTTTATTTTATAATTTGTTCTATATTCTTTTATGTGTATTTTTTTATAGAACGGTATTTATGCTCAACGGCATTTTCTGCGTTTACAAGCTAAAAATTGCGATTTCACTTTTCCAGCTCATCAAATATTGTTTTGGGGCCAAAAATACGACCTAGAAAACTGTCGTAGGGTTTTGGTAACGATTTCACTTTCGCTTTTTCCGGATCATCTGTATTTATTTCCTTTAAAACTTCTTTCAGTCACGTTAACATCAACATGGCGGTACCCAATAACATGGCGGCCACCCATGACATTCTTCATATCTACGACAATAGCAACTACAGTGAAGCTATCTGTCCGCGAAAACTTCAAACGAAATTGATTAAATAAGGTGAAAAATAAAATAACAAGCTTTTCGAAAGAGTGCCTGTATTTTGAACAATTATGATTGATACTGTTACTCATGTATTTTCGTTGGAGTCCTACGATTTTTAATGGGACATTAAAACAGATTCTGTGTCGAAGGTTGTTTAGAAAATCTTAACAAACTTGCTAATTTTAATTCACGTGCAAAGGCGGCTTTAGAAATAAAACATCGATGAAAATATGTGTTGAAAACATGAGAAATTACCGAAAAATTTTAATACAATGTCCTATTTATTCCATTAGTAAAGATGTTGCTGTTGTAGCATAATATACTTTAATACAACATTATGTTGGTTGGTCCCAACAGCCCAGTTGATAAAGTCGCTGCAGTCGTGGTTAGGAGCCCTAACTGAGGCCTTTCCTTTTTTTCGTCTTTATCATTTTACCTTTCAAAATATATACTTTCTCCGCTCCCGCACCTCAAACAAAAAAAAAAAAAAAAAATGAAACCACTGGTGTGGCATTTGTCAAGGGATCGATTGTGTAGAGTTAATAATTTGAAAAATGAACCATAGAAATAGTTTCAAAATACTGGCTTGAAAGTCAACATACTATATAGTCATGCACAATCCAATAGAGTAGCATGCAATCTTGTGGGACGAACAAGTCCAGGCGAACAAGCCAAGGGACGAATAAGCTCAGGAACGAACTGGTTTGGGACGATCAAGCACGGAATCGGGCGGTCAGGAAGGCGGCGTAACACGGTTCTCCACTGTTTTCGTCTCGGCCGACAACACCCGACACCGGAATTCTGTTCTCAATTTTTTACAGCAAACGATGTTCAACTTGTAAAACAGTGAAATCACTGACTTTATCCGATAAATAGTATAGTCCGAAAATTTCGACATAATTGACTGTTTTTGTCTATCTTCCAAAATTCACACAATCCAAACACAGGAGAATAGCCTGAAAATGCCTAGCGAAATTGAAACTCGAAACAACCAATAATCTGGGGATAAAATAAAAAAAAATAGCACGTTACCATGCTGTTTTTTCGCAATAATTCGTCTTTACCCGACCCTTATGTTTGCGCCTAAAAATAGCCACTCGCTCCATGACCTCTGAGTTTTGCAAATGGAGTCAAAGCTATAGAACAAAGAAAGAGAGGTCATGGCGCCCTGTTTCGAGGACAAAATAAAATGCCTCTTTTCAATAATCTAACACGCTTCATTGGTCTTTTATCTACTCTTCTTATCAAAATCGCATTGGAAACCAACCTTTCTCCATTATTTCTAATTTGGACATGGCCAATTCGAAACGAACTGTTTACATGTTCCGAAACAAAGATTATGTGCATCATTACGCCAATAGAAGACCACAGCGGATCAAGTTATTTTCGATAAAAAAAGAAGTAATTCCATGATCGATGGTCTAATCCAAGTTACTTTAATACGCCATTTTCACTCTCTAATCTGAGTGCAATCGAAACACTTATTTGTCTTAGAAAAATTGAGTAAAATTCGGTTTTGCACAAAATATGATACACGATTTTCAAAATGCCGTATTGAACTCATATTGGCATTGTCTTCGACAAAGCCACAAAAAGGGTCAACATCTGGTTTAATGCCCCTGTTTCTAACGAAGCAATGTAAGCAGTACGTGAATATCATTCTAGATGATGCAGTTGAGGGATTTTATCAACGTATCCCCCGAGTTTTGCCGAATGGTGTCTAGGCGTAGCCGCACCAGACACTGTCTGTAAATTAAGGTGCCTTTGTGAAACCGGTCAGAGCAAAATTACAATTTTGAAAGTTAAGAATTTACACCCCTATGTAATAGATTCGTACGTCAACTTCAGATTTTGATGTGATTGAACATTGAATTTAAGCTGAATCTGACAGATGTGTCCTTAACCTAGATTTACATATGAGCCGTGCTCTGGCGAAAGGGGGCTTAATGCATCTCCACGATGCATGATACCATGCAAGTCATCAAATAATTATGGATCTATAATATCCATTTTGGCTAACAACCGGCTAAATCATGAAGTAAACTGGCACTTGGACATGCAGAAAAATGACCAATAACAAAAAGCTTCGGCTCAGGTCAGCCTGCGTGGACTGCGTAGGCTGACCTGGTCGAACGTTTTTTGCAGATGCATTACGCTCCCTTTTCACAGAGCATGGCTCATATACTTTGACATAAAGTCAGATTCCGTGTTACATTTTTTTAACATCCCCCTTTGAAGTTGAATGTTAACTTTCTATTGCGTTTGAGTTGATAATCGATCTTGTCGCCAATCCGCGTGTGCATACGATGGACCACATATCACAGCGCCCGTTTGTCTCGCCAAATATCTACGGAACAAAAATTTGAGCCATGCTCTATGAAAAGGGAGCTAAATGCATCTGCAAAAAGTATCGGTCCAGCTCAGCCTGCGCAGTCCGCGCAGGCTGACCTGAACCGAAACTTTTTGTTATTTGTCAATTTTCGACATGACAAAGGACCGGTCTTCCTCATGATTTAGGCGGTTGTTAGACAGTGGATTTTATTAGGGATGGCAACGGTTAGTAAAATTACTAACCGGTTAACTGTTCAATCTTTCGATCGGTTAACCGGTTAACCGAACGACCATGTAAAAAAATTAAGATGAAGGTACCTGCCATATTTGCTCGAAATGTCAACATTGATAACCGGTGCATAAGAAATGCATACCCGTAACGTTTACTTTTTCTGTACTTTGGCGCAGAAGGTGGCCAATCTATCGACGATCTCCCTCACGGCAATATAATCAATTTTCCACAATGTTTTCTTCAGAGTACTAGAAATTATCAGGCTATTCACAACTTCTCATAATCAATTAACTGGATCATGCAGATGACGCTATGGTTATCGTCAAACGAAAGGGCCATCGCTAAGTGAATCGGGTGTTAACCTTCTCCCAAACGACAAATATTAGTTTTAGACCCTTCCAAATTCGAAGCCTCTGTCGAAAACAATTTTATTTGTTATTGATACAAATGATTCTTACTTCTTTAAAAAGGTAGAAAACATTGTGGGAAAAGAAGAAATTACTCATTATGAGCAATTTCTCCTTTTGTCGCAATGTTTTCATAGATTTTCAACCTCAAGGTCGTGAGAACAAGGGATAGTCTGGGAAAGGGTTAAGATAACTGGTATATGGACGAAAACTGCTGATGTAGGTGGAGGCATGTTGTTTGTTTTCGAGATTTGTGCTTAAGATTAACTTCTAAAGGTATATTTCGATTTTCAAGGATGCTTATCAAACTGATAATGAACGAAGAGTAATCGCTGTGCGTTTTTGACCGGAGGTCGATTAACTTGTTAATTTTAATCCGTCTTACGCTGATTGGTCAATCAATGCACATATTTGAATGGGGGCGGGCACTTAATGAAATAATCCAAACAAATCAAATCAATAAACTGTAGAAGCGAGTGCCTTTGATTAGAGGAGGACACCTGTTTTTGACTGTTTATTATCGGAGACAGGAGACCAATTAGCAGATTAACAATGGTTATAGCACAGACATGTCAAACTGTGTATCACACCTTCGCCGCGTCTTGGCGACATAGATGCGCGTATAGTGCAGTTATGGTTTTCAGAACCGGCAAAGTTAATTTTGTAGACGTTTTTCTTCACTATTTTGGTACATTTTTGGTAATTTATATTTCTGGTTAACCGGTTTCCGATTTCCTAACCGGTTAATCGGTCATTCGATCGGTTAACCGGTTAACCGGTTAACCGTTGCCATCCCTAGATTTTATGAATCCCTCGTAATTTTATGTCTTGCTTAGTACAATGCATCATGGGGATGCATTAAGCCCCCGTTTGCCACAGCACGGCTCATTTGTATTTATCGACTAACTTCGTAGTTACTTTGTTTTTCTATTGAAATTCATATTCTTATATTTTTTTGTCCATAACAGTAATTATGAATAACAACTACTTCGAACTTAATAAGGCAACATCCCTAAATTTCAACAGCCCCGGCAGAGCTAAGAGGAAGTACATTCAATTTGAGGCGTGATCTGTGAAAAGGGGGCTTAATGCATCTGCGAAAACTATCGACCCAGGTCAGCCTGTGCAGTCCGCGCAGGCTGACCTGGGCCGAAACTTTTCGCTATTGCTCAATTTTCTGAATGTCAAAGGACCGGTCTATCTCATGATACAGTTGGTTGCTAGACATCTTCCCATAGTGATTTCTTTCATTTAAAAGACAACTCCAACCATTTGAGACATATCTGATTTGTTAACTGCAAATACTTTGTGCATGGACAGGTCTAAAATTTAGTGGTTTGGTAAAGAGTTAAAAGTAAGATTTATTTGTAAGAGACCAGTGCAAATCGGCCACGTAAAAAAAAAAGCGATAACGAACGGTTGTCAAGGTTATTCGAATTTAGTACCTGTTTCATAAACATTGTACGACTTACGGTATTTTATTGCCGGTCACATGTGCCTTAGCCTGCACAATATCTATCTGTTAAACAAACACTGTTTCTCGACATGATTTCAGAAGCCAAACGAGATACGTCGTTCACAGCAGTGTAAATGCAGCCTTTGATAAGGCGACGTTTTTTTTCATTTTCGTTTTACCTATCCGCCGACCCGATATTTTCACGAAACCGAACAAAAAAAAATAAAAGTACTTTTTTTTTTTTCAATTTTATTTTCCGTCACAATTAGCAGAACGGCATACTAAATTACATGGACATTTTTTTTTCACAAGCACCAACATTGTACCCACACTATCTTGAAAACGGTTAACAAGTTTCGAACTTTGAAAATTCTTTCAGTGGTCTTTCTCTGTTACGATATTGAGTCAAAATCAGGAAGGAGGAAGTCAGGAAAAGTACATGACGTAAACGGGTACTTGTTGTTTCTCCCATAATGCCACAGTCCGATAGACGAAGATCGACAATAGACTGCCATTTCACTCATTCTCAATAAGAGGGTGCACAGACGGGTATAAAAAGTTGGACAATCAACTTCATATTATTGCTTTAATGCATTGAAATTCTCAATCTTTAACCTTCTGTCATTGAGAAAAATACATGATCGTCATCAAGAAACAACAGTATTGATTCCAATTTTGACTTCTAAATAAACACACTGGAAGTACTTTTTTTCTGTTAAAAAATGTCCGACGAAAAGAAACACGTGAAACCCTTGAAAAACCAGTATTTCATTTACATAAAGTATGTCATATTTCAAAATTACTGTTGGACGGTACCCATATCATGTGAACAACTTCAAATTTCTGTCACAAAGGGACCAGTTTTGCGTAACAGTGTTCTGTATTTTGAAATAGAAAATAATACGTTTTAATGAAAGCTGTTCATTAAGGTACTTGTAAGAATTTTGGTGCCAAAGAGACTTTCCACATCAGGTAAAACTATCCAAACATACAAAATATTATTACAAGAAAATATTGATGCTGAACATCAATGGCGCCGCAAACTAGTTTCTGTAACAGGGCACAATGCATTGGGTTATTTCCTAATACGCATCTCTTGCACAATCTTCGTAGAGGTACAAGTGGTGATACTGTATTTAAACTCTGGGCCATCTGGTTTTTGACAAGATTTTTAAATTTCATATCATTGAAGGCTATTTGCAAACTTCTTATCCATGGACTGGGCCATTTCTTTATCCACAGGACATCATTTGGACACAATTGGTAGATAGAAATGTGAGAGCTGTTGCCTTTCTGATATTTGATAGAAGATTTTGAAAAGTGTGCAACAAATATGGTTATGCGCAAATTTGTGACATCTGGGTGGAGGGGAGCATATGGCAACTTTTGACCCGAAGGCCACCATTTGAACATACTAGTACTTGGTAGAGGTCATTGTAGCGATACTACACATGAAATATCAAAACTCTCGACCGTCTGATTTTGAACAGGAAGATTTTACATTAACGAAAGAAAAGTCTGTTATCGGATTGTGCTAAATCTGACACTCCAACACATATGTCTGGTATCATACAACCACTCTTTATTATAGATATAATAAAGACTTGAATGAAGTCCTTATATCTATATAGACTAGAGGGGTTGTATGATACCAGTCATGTTAGGCGCTCCAACATTGATTTACGGATGTTTCGGTAACAGACGAGTTCGGTAAAATGGACTTATAGAGTAAATTGATTGGATGTTTCGGTAACAAGGCAGTAATATAGTGCCGTGACGTTTTTCACACCCATGGCTTCTGTTTGTGCAAACGTTTTTTTCTTTTAATTTGCAATTCTCACTCGTTTTCTGACGTAAATATATTTGTTGTTCTTTCCATGCTGTATAAATAAATACCTGAAATTAGTAAATTTTGATCACCATATCTTATTTTCGTTTTTCACCCGTAGCTGATTCATGTGATGAATAATATACGATCCCTGATAAAACCCAGCCCTAAGCTTGTACCCGTATTACTTAATCGTCCTACAGATAACAGACTCCAACTTTAAGCCAATCCTCAAGTTTTTTAAAAATGTTTTATTAAAAATGACGCTATTCTTGTCAAAGTTTTCTGTGTGAAAAATAATTTCTTCCGGAAACAAATTGGTCAACTTCCAAACCAGCCATTTACCCTCAGAACACCTTTCACTCTTGTTGCCCTCTTGCGACAGATTCAGACAAAGATCAAACTGCAAAGCAAAAAAAAAAAAAAAAACAGAGTCTGATCGTTGGTTTACGCTGCCAGCTTTTCTAAGACATTATGAGGAAGGACAACTTTGCTTTGAAATAGCTAATATTAGACCAGGGATCGTATATTGTAATATATATATTGTTCTGTTTCTAAAATGAAAATAGCCTTTACTTTTTTCGATGCTCTAAGGGTTAAAATTATGGATAATTAACGTGAATTCAGAAATGAAGATAATACATTTGAAACATTGTGGCAAATGAAGAGAGGGAGTGAGAGATAGAGAGACAGGCCTTGACAATAATGCTTTCGTGCATACTTCTTGTGATTTTGACCATGAACATTTGTGCCCATCTAAAAGATATGTGTTCTGTATTGTTCCTCTCCATTTTCCACACAGTTTTCAAATCTGGTCTGGTGCACAAAAATCGGTGTCTGCTGGTTTTAAAGTGCGTTCATCAATACAACACTGCATAAAAAAAAATAATATACGTACTATTTGAGAGCGAAGGGAGTACTGTATATTGTATATAGATGCGTTTACAGCCTGTTTTCACACCTCCCATTGCCAACAAGATAAAGAAGTTTCCCGTAGATCTTAAAGATTAACCCCGGTTTATGAAAACCTGAAACACCAATGGACAAGAAGAAACTCGCAGATCAGACTGCATATTAAAGTTATGGGGATTGGGCATGTTTAGATCACACACTGCTCGTGCAGTTTGAAAAAAGTATTTGTCAAAAAAAGTATTTGCTACTATCTATCTCTCGCGCTCACTCTCTTCTTTTGCCACAATATTTTTACCTGTATTACCTGTGTTTCTGAACTAAATTTAACTATCCATAATTTTAAATCTAAGAGCGTCGAATAAACCCAACGGTCATTTTCATTCTAGATATAAAACCTATTTTTAGCAGTGTCAAGGTTTTCTTGTTCAGAATGTCTTGTAAAATTGACAAATGAAGATCAAAGATCAAACTCAGTGTTTGGTGTACTCTGATCTCGATCTCCTCCGGCCGCAATGGCAACAGCAGTAATGACAGACGCTCTAAGGGTTAATGGCTGGTTTGGAAGTCTTTCAGTAAGAAAATATTTTCACATTGAAAGGATCATAAAGCATTGATTTAAAAGGAGATACAACGTGTTTCAAGTTTAGGATTGGGTGTTGTTATTCGTTACCTCAACTTTGATTCGGGTATCATTTTACGTACAGCATGACAGTAGAAACATAACAAAAATATTATGTCTTAAAGTGTGTGGAAGAAAAAAGAGAAACATTGAACGAATCAGAACCAAGACTTTATTTGGTGTGAAAAACGTCACGGTGCATTACCACTATATAATTACCTTGTTACCGAAACATCCAATCGATTTACTCTTATAAGTCCAATTTACCGAACTCGTCTGTTACCGAAACATCTGTCACCCCCCCAACATTGACCTAGTTACAGTTAGCTGGTCTTAAAAACACGATCGCGAAAGGAAAACAATATTTCTACAATCCATACAAGACTAGAACAAAAATATAAGTGGGGTCACAAGTACCACATAGGGTGCTCTAGGGTCAAAGAGCTTGAAAATGCCTCTTAACCTTTTCCAGCGTAAGATATTTAAAATGGCGGCTTCGAAAATTTGTGACAGATAATTTTTGATCACGTGAGTTGTTATTCGAAATGCATTTTTTATTTTTCGAAAGGAAAATGTTGATATGTCTACGATCCGTGTTTTTATCCATCTAACAATGAAAGTGCAATATACAAAAACAAAACAAAAAAAAAATCCCCACAAATAAATAAAAAAGTTATTATGGACCCCGATCTGGTAATCAAAGTACAGTAGATATAGGTGGATGTTAAAACAAAGCATGGAACCAGTTCAATATGGCTGCCTCCATAGGCACTTTACAAAACCGAATAAAAATATAGTGCCGCCGCTCATGCGGCGCCACAACTAAACCTTGGCAGCAATGTTTCAGTTTATACTTGACGAGTTTTGAAAATACAGTAAAAAGTAACAAACTTTTCTGCAAAACTTCAAGTAGTCAAACAACTGTCAGACATTACATTTACTAAGGTTTAGGGCGAAACAAGACCTTTTCTCAACTGTAGCAATTTCTGAAAACTCGTATATAACAATTATCAAGTGAGTATTTGGTTCAAGATTAAGAAATACCTAGTGCAAATGAGGTTTCACCAGAATTACTCACTTTCTTCGCCAAATTGGTATATTGTCGGGACCAAATTAATCTCAACATGTACAATTACACCAAGAAGGAACAAATAGTGTTTCAAACATCAAATAAATGAATAGAATTAAAATATTCGCTTATTAACTGGTGAAATGAATCTTTAACTGTAAAATGTTCGTTACCATACAATTTTAATCTTGACACCAATTTTCCTTTACAAGAAGCACTTACCATTAATTTTCTATTAAATGTAAATGCTAATTATGCTTTTAAATCTTTGAATGACATGCCTTTATAACTTCATCACAAAGAACATCATTTTAAAAGGTCTTTCGCGCTTGAAACGTAACGAATATTTCAAAATCTTTATGTTGATTAAGTACTAGTATTTTAAAGTTCCATGGCCTCCCTGATGACACTCAAAAATCCAAATTTAAGAATATAAATATAATTTGGAAATATGAGCAAGGCAATTGTAATCAGCTTAGATATAACCTCGCAATTTTCAACTGGACCTCCATGCATGATAGTAACATTGACCTGTACGCAGATAATTTTGCGGATGTCATTACTGCAAACGCACGTAAATTCATTCCAAGCAAAAATGATAATGTCAATCCCCAAGAACCTCCCTGGTTGACCAGTCCACTGAAATTAAAAAAAAAAAAAAAAAACGTCCTCGCAAAAGATTATATAGGAAGGCGAAGAAGTCGAATAATGCCAGTCACCAGTCTAAATTTAGGTGTGCTAGAAATAAAGTAATTACATTAATACGACATAGTATAGAACAACATTTCGAGCGGATGTCTTCAAAATTAAAATCTGGAACTCTGTCGTCACGTGATTGGCGGAAAACGCTAAAATCGCTCATGTGTTCTCGATCTTCAACATCTATCCCTCCTCTGTATGACACTTCCAACGAGAAAGACGAGAAAGCAAATTTACTAAATTCTTATTATACCAACCAGTCATGCATAGATGAGTCCTTAAGCATTATTCCAGATGATAATCACCAATTCATACACAACTTTTTAGATTCAGTCAATATCATTCCGTCTTAATTACTGGATGTTCTTTAAACACTTAAACTTGGTTAGGCCTCGGGACCTGACGGCATAAATAATAGGATTCTTGTTGAAGCTGCTGGTCAGCTAGCACCTCACCTGCGTGACCTTTTTAATCAATCTTTATATACTAGTTCTGTTCCATCCTCATGGAAAATATCCAATGTGTGTCCAATTTTTAAATCTGGTGACTAATCTTTTCCTTTAAACTACAGGCCTGTTTCATTACTGAATAATGTCGAAAAGGTTTAAGAAAGAATTATATTCAAGCATGTTTACAATTATCTAAAGGACATCAACTTCTTTACACCTAGGAAGTCTGGTTTCTTGCCTGGTGATTCAGCCGTTAACGAAGTTACTTGTCCCTATAATCACATATGTAAAGCTTTGGATGATGGGTATTTTTCGATATAAACAAGGCATTTGACAAAGTTTGGCATGAAGGTATTAGAGCTAAAGAGAGCAGGGATTCTTGGGAATTTATTATATTGGTTTTCTAGTTACCTTTCTGATCGCTTCCATCGGGTTATCTTGCCTGATGGAGTTTCAGCTTTGAGTTGTGTACAAGCCTGTGTCCCTCAAGGGTCTATACTTTGACCTCTTTTGTTTTTAGTTTATATTGATGATATAGTTGATGCTATTCAGGCTAATATTAACCTGTTCGCAGATGATACAAGCTTACCAATGGTTGTAGGTGATCCGTATTACGTAGGAACAGGTTTACAATCAGACATCAACAAACTTAGCCAGTGGGCTCAGAAATGGCTGGTCAAGTTTAATCCATCAAAATCTGAATCTTTAGTAATATATCGCAAACGTTGTAAGCCTAACCATCCATGTCTCTTTATGTCAAATATAGAAATACCGTCTATTACCAGCCATAAACACTTGGGGATCTTTCTCTCTAATGATGGGTCTTGGGATATTCATATCAGTAAATCTGTCGAAAAGGCACGGAAAAGGATTAGTATCATGCGGCATCAAAAACGCGTCTTGATCGTCTTTCACTTCAAATTATTTACTTTTCATTTATCAGGCCTATCCTTGAATATGGTGATGTTGTTTGGGGTAATCTCTCCCAAGGCCTGAAAGATCAACTGGATAAGATTCAAAATGAAGCGGCTCGCATAGTTACAGGCTGCACTAGACTCGTTGCTATTCGTGATCTATACCAAGAATCTGGATGGGAAACTTTAAGCTAAAGGAGACGAAAACACAAACTTGGTCTTTTTTTATAAAATGTTCAACGGACTTTCTCCTAACTATCTTTATGTCCTTGTACCTCAGACAATTGGGGATTCATCATCTTATAATCTTCGGTAGATCGAATAACTTGCGAACCATCGCTTGTAGAACCACTTTATATAAAAACTCATCCTTGCCGTCTGTGATCAATGATTGGAACTCTTTATCAAATGAAACGAAAATGCTAAATCGTTGT
Source organism: Tridacna gigas (assembly GCA_945859785.2). Taxonomy (NCBI): domain Eukaryota; kingdom Metazoa; phylum Mollusca; class Bivalvia; order Cardiida; family Cardiidae; genus Tridacna; species Tridacna gigas. Next base: position 37,757,355 of record OX244042.2, read on the forward strand.
CTGCTTTTAAATACCGATTTTAATATAGATAAACCTAGCCCATAGAAGCTTTATTTTTCTGGCGATAGAAAAAACTCAGATAATACATACCAGGTTACGTAATAAGTGCAGTTGTCTTAATGAACACTTGTATTTGAAAAATCTAGTCCAGTCGCCCATTTGTAGATGAGTTTCCGTTGAATCAACACAACATTACTTCTTTGAATGCCAATTTTACCGAGATTTAAGAGATGCTTTTAACAATAGTATAAGTGCAATTACGAGAGTTACTCTCCAAGTCATTTTATTTGCTGATGATGATCTCAATATATCCGAGAATGAAAGCAAAATCGCTGCAGTTCATACTTATATCAGTCATAGCAGAAGATTTACTTAGTATAATTATGTCGTTTTCTCTCACTGATTATGGAACTGCTGGCTTTCCAACACGGTCTAATTGACACAGCGGCTTATGCTATACGCCAAGATTTTACAACACGTTTTTTCATCAATAGCAATCAATATCCAACGATCTGTTAATGGTCATGGAAGAAGATACTAGCCTGTGTAAAAATACTCTCAGTCCTTGTCCTCCAGTTTAACACTCCACACCAATCTGCCCCTCTCTTTTTTTCTAATTGTTGTCATTCTTTTTCCTCGCTATTTATCAAATCACCATTTATTATTTTTCTTTCTCTATCCATGTCATAATAAATATCATTACCAGTAACTGTGTACCTGGAATTTGGAGAAGAACTATATAAGCTTTTGCTGTCGTTCTGATCCACTTCTATGGAACGCCTTCACTGTCTTACATGATAATTTTTTTATATATAAAGATAAGCAATGATTATACACAGATAAAACATGAACATATGGATATATAACTCCATATATGCAGATAAAACATTAATATATAAATATATAGCTCCTTTATATGTAGATAAAATGTCAATATATGAATATAAAACTTCATTATATAAAGATAAAACATTTATGTATAGCCATATAACTTCCTTATACAAATATAAAAGAATAAGATATGGATATACAACTCCAATATATGTAGATAAAACATTAACATATAAATATATATTTGCTTTATATATAGATGAAATGTCAATATATGAACATAAAACTTCATTATATAAATATAAAACAATAATATATAAACATAAAATTAATATATATAAAGATAAAAGATTAATATATATAGATATAACTGTCTATGCTTTAGATAAAACTATATTACATAAAGATATAATTTCATTATATGAACATCCGCAGATAAGATATGGATATGTAACTCCACTATATGTACATAAAACATTAATATATAAATATATAGCTCCTTTATATGTAGATAAAACATCAATATATGAATATAAAACTTCATTATATAAAGATAAAACATTTATGTATAGACATATAACTTCCTTATACAAATATAAAAGAATAAGATATGGATATACAACTCCACTATATGCAGATAAAACATTAATGTATAAATATATATTTGCTTTATATACAGATGAGATGTCAATATATGAATATAAAACTTCATTATATGAATATAAAACAATGATATATAAACATAAAATTAAAATATATAAAGATAAAAGATTAATATATTTAGATATAACTGTCTATGCTTTAGATAAAACTATATTACATAAAGATATAGTTTCATTATATAAACATCCGCAGATAAGATATGGAGATATAACTCCACTATATGTAGATAAAACATTAATATATAAATATAAAGTTGCTTTATATATAGATAAAATGTCAATATATGAATATAAAATTTCACTATATAAATATATAACAATAATATATAAATATAGAATTGAAATATATGAAGATAAAACATTAATATACAGAGATATAACTGTCTATGGTATAGATAAAACTATATTACATGAAGATATAATTTCATTATATAAACATAATATTTGTTGATATGAAGATAAAAGAGCAAGTAAACACAAAACTGTCTGCTATAAATATAAACTTGCTTTATACAAATATATATTTTATCTTATGTAATGAAAAAATTGTAATATGAAGCTTTCATTGCACGCGGGAAGTCAAAATGGTCACATAATTGTAAAGAAACGTGGAAATGACAAAAATTGTGCTTTATTTTCAACAATGGATATGGATTCAATACTTCAGCGACTTGGCCAGGGTGAAGATGTGATACGGCGCTTTAGACAGGAGAAGATTACATCAGATATCATATCACTTTTGTCTGTCTATGATTTCAACTGCTTGGGTATTAGTGACAGAACAACTATCATGAAATTGCGTGTTGAATGCGTATGTTTTAGAAGTAATCCGTGGGCACATAATAGAACTAACTGTATGGACCTACGTTTTGAAATTTCAAGCATCATGATTGAAAAGTTGTTCGAAGTCGGATATTCAGTAAAGGATGCCAGTATTGCACTTGGAGTGTCGGAAAGTACAATATATCGGAAGACGAGACAATTTGGTCTGTCAAAGCTTGTGTTCACAGATATGGATGATGATGAACTAAACAATGTCGTTGCCAAGACAATCACCGAATTTCCAAGATGTGGAGAGGAAATGTTGCGAAAAGTACTACTTCAGAAAGGAATAAAAGTATGAATTTTTAATCAGTTCTATATCTAGCTAATAGAAATTTAAAGTATAAACATAGACTTTTACATTTCAAATACATGTGCAATTTTGTACGCTAAACAGATCTAGAAAGTAGATTTTTTACAACCTATTTACCAATTACAATATGTAGAGACAATCAGGATCATGTATTTGAAACGTTACAGATATTGAATGCTGGAAAAAAGGTGTACTATAATAAGGAAACATAAAAAGTAATGTCTTTAGGGGCAATGATTAAGCAACATCACTTACATTTTTTAAACATTTACAGTTCAAAATAGATCTATATGTCAAAAGGCTTTGTATGTTCATGACAAGGGTAGCATAATTATCTTCATTTTTGATTTTGATCAATTTTGGCATACAACAGAGGCAAAATTATGTACCAGGGTTCAAACTTGACTCCATACCGGAGGTTACCGCTTTTCTTGCATTGTTTCCTTGTCTCAGTTTCCCTATTTAATCCAAAATAATTTTACTATCGCCAAAATTGAAAAAGTCTTGACGAAAGATCTGGAAACAATTTACTGTTCCTCAAGTTACCCTTTGTCATGTTTATTAAAGATAGTTCAATCTGTCAAAAGACAGGCTTAGGGAGAATAGCCAAAATTTTCAAACATGTTTTCAGAGAAAAAGTCTTTGTCTTTTTTCATTAGCTCACATGAGCACGAAGTACTCTGGGTGAGCTATTGTGATCGGTCATCGTCCGTCGTCCGTCCGTCCGTCCGTCCGACCATCTGTCCGTCCGTCCGTTAACAATTTCTTTAAAAATCTTCTCCTCCAAAAGCAGATGGCCAATCTTGATAAAACTTTGCAGGAATTTCCTTGGGTGAAGCTCTACAAAAATTGTTAAAAGAATTTAATACCATCAAAAACTCTGGTTGCCATGGCTACAAAATGGCTGAAAATGGAAAAAAATCTTTAAAAATCTTCTTGTGACAAACCATAAGGCCGAGAGCATTCATATTTTGCATGTAGCACCATTGGGTGACCCCTTACCAAAATTGTTAAAATTATTCCCCTGGGGTCATATTTGGGTTTTGCCCGGGCGCACCCTATTTTACATAGAAACAAAGAAGGAAAATCTTTAAAAAAAATTCTTCTTACAATCCATAATGGCTAGAGCATTCATATTTGGTATGTAGCATTATCTGATGATCCTCTACCAAAATTGTTAAAATTATCCCTCTGCAGTCATATTTGGGCTCTGCCCGGGCGCACCCTATTTTAAAATCTTTAAAAATCTTCTTGTGACAAACCATAAGGCCGAGAGCATTCATATTTTGTTTGAAGCATCACTGGGTGACCTTTTACCAAAATTATTAAAATCACCCCCCTGGGGTCATATTTGGGCTTTGCTCGGGCGCACCCTATTTTACATAGAAACAAAGAAGGAAATCTTTAAAAAAATCTTCTTCTGACAACCCGTAATGGCTAGAGCATTCATATTTGGTATGTAGCATTATCTGATGATCCTCTACCAAAATTGTTAAAATTATCCGTCTGCGGTCATATTTGGGCTCTGCTTTGCGCACCCTATTTTACATAAAAACAAAGAAGGAAATCTTTTAAAATCTACTTGGGACAAACCATAAGGGCTAGAGTATTCATATTTTGCATGTAGCATCATCTAGTGACCCTTTATAAGAATTGTTAAAATTATCCCCTTGGGGTCATATTTGGGCTCTACCCGGGCACACACTATTTTACATAGAATCATAGAAGGAAATCTTTTAAAACCAATTCCAACAATGGCAACAAAATGGCTGAAAATGGAAAAAATCTTTAAAAATTTTCTTGTGACAAACCATAAGGCCGAGAGTGCAACATTTAGTGACCTACCTTCTAGGTCAAAGTCACAGTATGTTGTGGTTGTACTGGTGTGAGAAACAACAGGAATTCATAATAAGGTGCACCAGCCGCAGGGATATAACTGAAATACTGTTGAAAGTGGTCTTAAAACCTCATACAAACAAACAAAGTAAAATACAACACTATGTACAGATGGGATCTTACCAGCGTGTTCCATGTGTCGATTTCTTGGCTTCTAATTTGGTTATATGGAACAAGGCTAGTTATTGGGGATTTCGCTACGTACAACAGAATCTTATCAGGGTAACGATGAGATGGAATCGACTGCATGTATCACGTTAAGTCTAGAAACCATAATTATCATGACGATTCATTAAAATACAATAAGGTAAAGAATACCATATTAATCCATTGACAAACCACAGAATTTTAGACTGGTCAAAATTGAAAGATATTGCATACGACAAATTTAATGTTACTTAACCCATTACCACACAATGCCGCATTTTGACAAATTAACGATATATAGCTCTGAAAAACATTGTGAGAAGAAGAGAAATTGCTTATAAGAAGCAATTTCTCCTTTCTCACAATCTTTTCTACCCTATATGGCACTTATTTTTCATTTTAAATACACTTTAAAATGTCTGCAATTTGTTTCAATTTGGACCAGTCAAAACTTTTGTCACCTGGTAATGGGTTAAACCACAAGTCAAAAAGGGAACAAGACACTGTGAAGAAAAAAATTGATGATAAGCAGCAGTTTTTAGCTCCACTGGCCAAAGACAAAGAAGAAAATCTGTAAACATCTTCTAGTGACAAACCCCAGGGTATGCCTTATTTGAAAAGAAAAGCCTGCCCTTGATAAACCATATAAGTTACAAATATACTCAGGTGAGCGATATAGGACCATCATGGTCCTCTTGTTTGAAAATAAATTTGCTGAAATAACTCTAATGCTCTGTCCGTGTCTACATAAAACATCAAGCTTTATGTTGTTTCTGTTGTTACTTATTGTTGTTTCTGTTGTTACATCATGCAGGTACAGCGAAGCAGACTTCGGCAGTGCCTGAAACAATTAGACGAAGATGGAATTCGTGCACGTAAAAGAAGAAGACTAAGGCGCCGAACATATAATGTTTCCGCTCCAAATAATCTATGGCACATTGACAGCAACCATAAATTAATTCGATGGCATTTCGTGATAATAGGAGGAGTAGATGGCTTTAGCCGTTTAGTTACATATCTCAAATGCGCTGACAACAACAAAGCTGAGACGGTTTTCCAATGCTTTAAGGATGGCGTTTCTGAATTTGGAGTTCCAGACCGCGTTAAATCAGACCAAGGTCGTGAAAACATAAAGGTCGCCGACTTCATGATCAATGCACGCGGGGCAGGCCGTGGAAGTATGTTAACTGGTAAAAGTACGCACAATCAGCGTATCGAAAGACTATGGAGAGACGTATATGACGGAGTCTTGACCTACTTTTATGACTTATTTTACTTTTTGGAGGATGAGGGACAGCTAGACATTTTAAATGATAACCACTTGTATGCACTGCATCACGTATTTATTTCCAAGATAAATGAAAGGTTACAAACCTGGCAAGGGGCGTGGAATCACCATAGAATACGAACAGTGAACTCAACACCTATGAGGCTTTACACTGCCGGTATGATGGACAATCTGTCCGCTCAAGCTTATTATGATCTACCAAACATAGATGCAGATTTTTCTTCTGAGGATGAAATGGAGCCTCTAGATAACAGACCAGCAATTGCGTCTCTTCAAACTGTTGTTGATGAAAATCGGATGCGACGGCTTCGTGAACAATGTCCTCAGAACTGGGTGTCCGAAAATCACGGAATAGACATTTTTCTAACAGCTAAACAGATATTAACTTAATGAAAACACAGAAACTGTCGTTGCGTTTTAATATTCATGAGTTTATAGCTAAAAACTGATTTATATAATTTCTTAAAAATATTAAGTAGAGAAATGGAATTTGTACCCCTTATATGGCAAACGTCACATAAAAATGGCCCTTCGGTAGTTTCCGTCGGTTCAACAGTGTAGAGCCTGATTAGCCACCGCGTTTCTCAAAATCACGCAGTGTACTTCCTTTTGAGCTTATAACAGTATATCTCTATCTATTCCTTCCACAAAAGCCAATGCATAAGTATGTGCAAGAGTATGATATGGATTCGGGATTGGAGTGCATATTCCGTGCAGTCTGATCTTGAACTATGCCTTGTACAAAAGCTCATTTGTATGTATGTTCAAGCAAACGATATGGATTCGGGATCAGAGTGCACGATATATGCGGTCTTTTCTTGGTCTATGTCTTCCGCAAATATTTACTATTTAAAAGTCACTCTAAAGATATGTCATTTCAGATTTTTTTTTGTATTTTGGGCCGGTGGCCTTATATATGCTTGATAAAACTATTTGAATTTGAATTTGAATTAAATGTAAAAGTACAAAAGTCATTTTAACGTACATGCACTATTTTTGGCGAAAAATACCGAAGGGCCATTTCTTGTGACACCGGCCAAATATGCTATTTAGTTGCATTTTAACGAGTGATATGACAATCAAAAGCTGCATTTTAACCATTGATCAGACTATGAAAAGAAATAGTACAAGTAGTTAATGTTTCAAAGTCGTTCGAATTTATCCCCGATATGTAATTTGACTCATAGTGTGATTAATTATAGTAGGCTAGTGTACATGCAGGAACTACAACTTATACAACGGACATCCACTAACGCCAAAAATAGACAGAGAAAGAGAGACGAAGACATGGTTATGTAGCAAGATGTAAACTGTAAAACAGGTAGACGACACACGAAACTCAAACATACATAAAGCTAGGGAATACCTCCAGGGAAGACAATACCACTTAGAGGAGTCCCATCATTTCCCTTGATTATGAACCGTGTAAATAGAGAATTCCCCCGCATGATTAGTGTACAACTTTCCCCGAAGCTACGCCAGAGGTGCACGATAAGTGTAGAACAAAAAACATGTCAAACACAAAGTTCTTTCATTGCCCTACGGTAAAGTGTTGCGTTTTGAATTTGTAGCTTGGCGATATTTAACGTTAGTGCTATGTCGGATGACGTCAGCAGATAAAGTCAGACATGAAAAGACCTAAAAATCTATGAAATGATATGCATACAATCCAACAAGTATTTATACACATTTGGCGGATCCAAGACGGCCATCTAGTATAAGATAAGCCTATAATGCAGCGATCATTAGACGTCACAGGCGTCTAATAGCACGCCATGATGTACAAAATGAGCGTAGGTTCCCGTCAAGCACTTATATAAAATAAATTGAGCAGAAAGAGGTTTGGTTGAAATTTTGCCTATTACAAAATTTTATATTGACGTTTTGTATAAATCTGTATTTTCAAGCCTTTAAGCCTTTCTCTGTTGCAGACGACTTTTCGCGCCGTTGCAGCAGACTACTTTTGAAAATATTGCGGGGAAAGAAGAAATTGCTCATTATGAGCAATTTCTCTCTTTTCCCACAATATTTTCACTACAATGTTGGAATAATTTTTATTTATCAAAAAAAATGTCACACATTTATCCCTTTTTTTTCGGTGTGTTCTGCTACAGATTTGATCAAAGAGGGAAAGGGAAAGACCTTGCCTCTTCCGTTCGTTATGTCCACGTTTGTATAAGTAAACATTAAGCTATGCACATGAAACTTGCCATATTTGTTGTAAACGCACACCCCTATCAAGTACGAAATTTTGCATTGGTACTTTTTGCTTGTCAGACTGTACACCTCCTCATTTCATACTGCTCTGACTGACGTGTCTATCGGAAGGATATGGCTTGCACACCTCTCTTTACCAGGTGACACAAACTTAAAATTGTGAAACTTAGATGCACTTAGAAACGACAGACCTAACTATGGCTCAAACAATTGTAGTTGCCTACAAAAGGTTAGAAAAGATTGTGGGGAAAGGAGAAAATGGTGGTCACTATCAATTCTCCTTTTCCCACAATGTTTTAACATAACCCCAATTATATTTTGCATTTAAACAATTTTGGCATCATATGGTTATGGTGAAGGAAACATTGTAGGCAGTGTTACTTTTTCCCTCATCTTGACTTTCTTAGTATAGCAACTTTGTTATCTTTTTATTATTAGCAGTACCTTCTATTTCTATGGTTACGGTGAAGGAAACATTGTAGGCAGTGTTACTTTTCCCCCCATCTTGCCTTTCTTAGTATAGAAACTTTGTTCTTTTTATTATTATTAATACCTTCTATTTGGCTAGAGTCACAGAGGATTACTCTTGAGAAATTTTTCAAAGTATGTTAATTTATTCCTGGCGGGAAGATTTGTCTAAAGTTAAAACATCTTCTACTCAATAATAAACTGACAGAGGATGACAAAAGCTTACCATATCTTTTTCCCAAACAACAATATTTTAGATGGGTCCAATTTGAGAGCACTTCCAGACAACAAAATATTAGGAACAAATGATGGGATTTGTATCAGATGGTCTAGAAAACATTTTGTGAAAAGGAGGAAAAGCTAGTAACCAGATTGTGTCCTTTTCCCACAATGTTTTCAAAAGGCCTAAATCTCGGGGTCGTTAAAATTCGGGATTATATGGTAAAGGGTTGAGCTGTATAGTTTACATGCTCAGATGAGATTAAAAAAACCCTAACCTGGATGTTGGTAGAAAATATTGTGGAAATGGTAGGACAGGCTAGAAATAAAAATTTTCAATTTTGTCAAATTTTTGTCAATTGTAGACTATTATAACCCTCCCTCCATGCTTAATAAGAGTCACCAATTCTTTCTGTAGCTTTTTTGTCCACTCTATTTTAGAAATTATTTTCTTTCTATCTCAGTTTTATCGTTCAATAAACCACAGTTGTGAGTTGGGAGACACAATAAATAATCCACATTGGCGATAGCCGGAGTGGTTTATTCATTGAGCTCCATAACTCGCGTGGTTTTATTGAACGATAATCAATGAAAAAAAAAAAAAATATTCTAACATGACCAACTCTTAAGGAAAGGAAAACAACTTCATTTTAAGAGTGAAAAACGCGGATGCAGATTATATATAATTGAATAACTAACTTTATACAAAATGACATCACTCTTTATAGCATGGCGTAGATTTTATCACAATTTCGTTGCACTGTGTATACAGAGCCAAATTCACTTGTCATGTTTGAATTCTCAATGACTACTGGACAGAATTCTGTCAAACTGAATAGGAAGTTTCAATATGAATTCAAGATGTGCATATTATAATTTGGGTTTTGCTAAATGATTTCCAAATTAGTTATGGCCCTTTCATGATTTTTTTGTCTGCTATTTCTCAATATCTATTTAAAAAAATTCTATCAAATTTCACAGAAAGTTCCAATATATAAAAATATGCATATTTTAATTTGGTTATGGTTGAATAATTTTCAAATGAGTTATGGCGCTTTTTTTTTTTTTTTTTTGTCTACTCTATTTCTCAGTAACTTCTCGGCAGATTTCTATCAAAAGTCAAAGGAAGTTTCAATACTTAGTGAAGATGTGCATATTATAATTGGTTATGGTTAAATGACTTTTCCAATGAGTTCATGAGTTATGGCCCTGTGATGAAGTTTGTTGTTGAAGCTGTTTCTTATAAGTATAGGATATAGAACAGAACAGAACTTTATTGTTTCAACTTGAACTACATAGCAGTTCATCCTTTGAATGACAAAGAAGCATACATGCAACAACGGCATGATAAATTTTGAAAGGAAAGAAAAATTTGGTTCGATCTACGGAAGTAACATCAAATCGGAGGTTTTAAAATTCAATTTTCAATTTCCACCTATATATGCATGCTCGTTTACTCAGAGTGAAAAGTTCATGCAGACATAAATGGAGATCAAATATATATTTTACTTGGAGATGTGCACACTTTTTTTTGGTTATGGTTGAATGATTTTCCAATAAGTTATGGCTCATTGATTTCAATCACACTTGATAGGAAGTTTCAAAATGGAGCAAAGATGTGCATATCATAATTTGTTTCTTTTTTGATTATTTTCAAACGAGTTATGGCCCTTGATGAACTTATGAAAATTTAGCGTGCTATATTTTTCAATTGCTGTTGGGCAGATTAAAATCAATTTTCATAGAAACTTTCAGTACCAAACAAGTTTTTGTTATGGATAAATATTTTCCATCGAGGTACAGCCCTGTGATGATTTTTTTATTGTCCTAGTATTTTCTATATAAGTACGGAATGATTCTACATCAAATTTCAGTTTTTCATCTATAAAGCAAATACCTACATTTGTATATTGGTTATGGTTGAACGATTTGCCAACGAGCTATGGCCTTTAGATGTTTTTCTTTTGGTCCCAGCTATTTCTCAATAGCTACTGAATGGATTTCGTGGAAGTTTCAATAAAAAGCAAAAGTGTGCACATTTAAATCCTTTTATGGTTTAACGATTTTATGATAAGTTTTGACCCCTTTGTTTATTTTCAGAGCATTCTTTGCCTGAACTATTTTTTAGTACTGTATGACATATCTCAATCAAATTCAATAAGAAATTTCAATACTAAGCAAAGATGTGTAATTTTTTCTCAATCAAACTTTAAATAAAATTAGAGATATTTTAATACCAAGCAAAGATGTGTAAATTTTATGTTTTTTTGTGGTTGAATGATAATTCACAGAGTTATGATCCTTTAACCCTTTACCAAACAATCCCTGGTTTTTACAACCCTGAGATAGAAGCCTTTTAAAAACATTGTGGGAAAAGGAGAAAATGCTGGTTGCCGGCATTTTCTCCTTTTCCAACAATGTTTTCTAAAGACTTTTTTCTCAGGGTCGTCAAAAGTAGGGATTGTGTGGTAATGGGTTAAATAGAAGGATTTCGATTAAATTTTAAAAAGGGAACTGTTGAACTGATCAAGTCAGTATTTTTTTTAAAGAGTTTTGCACTTATCCACACGATTCATCAAACGAAACATTGGTCAGCAGAGTGCACCGCTTCATGAGGGGAATGGAAGAGCCCATTTCAGGTTGCTTTTCAAAGTATCAAAAAAAAAATATTTTTCTTAAAAAGTATTTATTAGCTGTGTAAAATTCTCTTACATTTTGGACTTTGGCATTGCGCATTTGTGCGACAGAGTTATCATTATTTACTTCATTTAACCATACCCAGGTCAACATCATTTATGTATATTAAAATTCCAGTATTACCCTCCGCATCACACGGGGCTGCCTTTGGTTTTGTCCCGAATGGTCACAGAAATATCCCGTATGGTATGCACGAATTGAATTGCTTACCTGTACCTATATATAATTTCCTAAATAATAGAGTTCTATTTATATACATACTTATATACTCAGCATAAAGATCAAGATCAGGTTAAATGAAGTAGACAATACTGGACATGGAGTTGGTGGGGGTATTCATTAACTTTACTGATTTCTCTAGTTTTCTTTATATTGGGTGTCTAATCTCGGTTTTTAACATCTTAGGTCATTATCGCAGTGGCTGTTGTACCTAAGTATGTGTTTCCTGGCTTTCTCAGATGGGCAATGTCACAAGTTTCCATTAAAGCGACTTACTATACTACTCAAAATTTGCTAAGGATCACTTTTTCGTTCAATGATTTAATGCTCAAAACAAATCGACTCAAAAAAAGATTTTTTTTATAAAGATAGGTTACTATTCGGACTTGATGACCCTGTAGCAAACATGTCGATTCGGCATGTATACTACGCAGGAGGAGCTCGGGAAAAGACATACCCCCTAAAACGTGTTTCATTTTGCCTTGTATATTCAAGTGCGTTGGTACATTTAGCGAACTTTCAACTAAGTTATCACAAATTTTAGATTGATTTCCATTTCAATATGGCAGATAGACGTTTAAGACGCCATCTCAGTCAAGATGAGATGAATAGGGGCATTGAGATGCTTCATTCTGGGTTATCCCAAAGACATGTTGCTAATGTCCTTGGTGTGTCCCAGAGTGTTGTCTCCAGAATGTGGAACCGGTTTATTACGACCGGAAATATTAGGCATTTGCATGCTGGGGGGCGAGAACGCTCAACCAATGAGGTTCAAGACCGATTTCTGGTGGTTCAGGCACGGCGTCACCGATTTGACGACGCAACAACGTTACGGAGGGACTTCCAGAACGCTACCGGTGTGCGCATAAGTATCCAAACCATCAGAAATCGGTTGCATGATGCTGGCCTGAGGTCAAGACGACCTGCAATCCGGGTTCCGTTGACCCGATATCACGTGCAAATGCGTTTAGCATGGGCACGGGATCATGTCACTTGGACCCAAAATGACTGGGCCCCAGTCCTGTTTACAGACGAGTCCAGATTTTGTGTGGACTTTACCGATAGACGTGCTAGGGTATGGAGAATGCCAAATGAGCGTTTTGCTCCAGTTTGTGTGGCAGAACATTATCGGTTTGGCGGGGGCTTAGTCATGGTTTGGGCGGGAATAAGTGCTCAGGGGAAAACGGACCTCCACGTCATTGACAACGGCACGTTGACGGCTCTCAGGTACGTAAACGAGATCTTGGATGTTTACGTTCGCCCATATGCAGGTGCTGTTGTTGAAAATTTCATTCTGATGGATGACAATGCGCGTGCACATAGAGCCCGTATTACCGATCAATATCTCGAACAAGCCACAATCGTCCGTATGGAATGGCCAGCTAGATCCCCGGACCTAAATCCAATAGAGCATGCTTGGGATATGTTACAGACAGCTGTTTCATCACGCCCCGTGCAACCAGCATCTGTACAGGAGCTCAGACAGGCTCTTCTTGAAGAATGGGATCAAATTCCACAATATAAGATCAGGAGGCTTATCAGCAGTATGCGGAAGCGTTGTCAGGCGGTAATTGAAGCACGGGGACATCACACACGCTATTAAAGTGCATAAAATTTCTAAATTTTTGGAAATACTCGATTTCTTTATTTTCATGATAGGACCGAAAATGTTGATTTTTTACCATTACGTCCTTCGTGTAAGCCTTACTCTCAAAATAACACCGGAACATTCAATCTTTAACAAAATCTCAATACCTAAAACACTAAAGTTCTAGGAAACACAAAAATACTTGTGTAATTTCCTCAAGATACAAAAATATTTAACTAGAAAAAAGTGATCCTTAGCAAATTTTGAGTAGTATACTTTTTCACGTCTTGGACGCAAGAGGCGATTCAAATCGCCGGGAAGAAAATTTGCCGCAACTCACAACCCCTTTGTTATTAGACGGAGACGACCAAGCTACCCAGCATTGAAAGCAATTGTGGCCGATCAAAGTGGCAGAAAAGTCACAATTTTTCCTTGTTGGAGCAGATAAAACACTGTGGGAAAAGGAGAAAATGCTAGTTACCAGAATTTTGTCCTTTTCTCAATTTTTTCAAAAGGCTTCTTCCTAGGAGTTGTTAAAAGTCGGTAATGTATGGTAAAGAGTTAACTTTTGAGATAAACATGGTGATGTAATGAATTCAGTTATTACATGTACACGTATACACCAAAGTGGTAAATATACATCAATTAAAATTACTGATAAACTGGATATTTCAATCTCTTGACTTATTATGTCTGCTCCTTCAAGGGTGGAAGTGTCTTAACCCTTTACCACACAATCTCAGCTTTTAACGACCCTGTGATAAAAAAAAAAAAAACATGAAAACAATGCTGGAAAAGGAGAAAATGCTGGCAACCAGTATTTTTCCACTTTTCAAACAATGTTTTCTAATCCTTCCAATCAAAAATATTAATTTTCCAGTCACATTTATTTTGTCTTCTGCAAATGCTTTCAAATAAGCCCAAAAAATATAAAATTATGTCCTTTGGTAAAGAAATAACTCCCAAGTATATGACAGCATGTACTGGCAAAACACATGCAAGTCTTTCCAAAACAAAACTACCAATGGGCAAAGGGGTTAAAACCCTAGTAAGTCGTCATTATCATTTACATGACAGGTGATTGTCAGTTGAAATTATTAATTTATCTTCACGTGGGCTGGAGGGAAAGAAACCCATGTCATCTCGATGTGAGATGGGCTATCTTCAGAACCTGAGTTTTGCGCTATTGCATCTTCTTTCTAGCAGCTAACCGATCAACAGTCTTAGATAAGTAAAACCTGCTAACGACTTTGACAATCGTACCCAGATGGTAGATTAAATGCACCAACTGAAAGCATCCGATATTTCAACAGAAATACTTCGTCCTGATAAAAAATTTTGTTACTGAGTAATATGGTCCACATATTTGGTATGAACCGTGGGAAAGAACACACAATCATAATAAATCAGGTCACAGTGCAGACCAATTTTTCAAGAATATAACTTGTTATTTTACAAGTTGACACCGTCACATGCAAATTGGGAGTTGAGACATGGGTGTATCGCCGTACAATTTCTTCCTGAGGGATAATAATGTCACGTCTGATCTTTTTTTCACTAACACTTATGTTTAACCTGTTACTGCTCGGGTCATTCGAGTCTGCTGATAGGGACGTTATGGATCAGAATTTTGCTGCATTAAACATGCAATCTTATCATCCATCTACATCTTCCAAAAGCTATACCCCTATGAGCACACAGGTACTGCCTATGGCTGGCCTTGTTTATCAAGAACATGGGGGTCTTTGGCCCTGAAGAGCTCAGCTGAGCAAAGTCATGTAGGATTGCTGAAGTTGGACACATGGTTGTAAAAAACATCAAGTTAAACACTGATAAATTTTCACGAGTCTCAGACTGAAATACAGCCTCAAAAATGCACATTAGATTTTTCCTAGGTTTGTCCAAGTGACCCATATTTTGACCCAACACAACCCAATTTTGAACTTCCACAAGAAATTATCAGGAGGAACGTTCTCACCAAGCCTTGTGAGTATCAGACTGAAAGTGTGGCCTTTAGAGTGCACATAAGGTTTTCTGAGATTTGTCCCAGTGCCCCTCTTTTTGACCGGACATGCCCCTCTTTTTGACCGGACATGATCCAATTTCAAACTCATGTATTATGTCATCAAGATAAAAATTCTGACCAAGTTTCGTTGATATCTGACTGCAACTGTGGCCTCTAGAGTTCAAACAAGGTTTCTGTACGAATTGACCAAATAACCTACATTTTGACCCATTGAAACCCAATCTCGATCTTGTTCGAGATACTGTCAAGACACAACATTCTGACCACGTTTCATATGTATCTGACAAAATATGTGGCCCCTAGGTAATTGTTGATTCCTAGACTATGGACATGGCATGATCACTAAAGTTCACCTTGAGCACTTTGTGTTCAATTTGAGCTAGTAAAAAGGGAGAACTGCAAGTATACACACAACGCACAATACTCTCTATTTGTGTAAATTATTTATTTTTTCTGTCATCAACACAAGACTGAACATAACCATTATTAAATAGAACTTGCTTGTCTACAAAATAACTAAAAGGGCCTGAAATCGCTCTCCTGGCAGAGATTTTGCGTTTATGCAAGCATACATTATGAATTCGTGATGCAAAAAGAAAACAAAAGGGCCAAGATGGCCCTGGATCGCTCACCTGAATTTTTGAGATGACCATAGCCATTTTTTTTCAGGTATTGAAACACGGGAATCAAAATAATTTTTTTGCCAAGCAATTTTCAAAAGGTCACCTGTAAAAGTCCTTTCAAAATCTGACCAGCAGTTTCAGAAAAAGAGAATTTTTAGGAGTTTCTTAATTTCAGTATAGTGCAAGTAGCCACCATTCACCAGAGCCATGTTTCTTAACCCATCAGAATTTCCTGAACACTTTTTGAAAAGGGTCATTCAAGGAACATTTCTGTGAAATTATTTTAAAATCTGACCAGCCGTTTCAGAGAAGAAGAATTTTCAAGAATTTCTTCATGTCCGTATAGTGCAAGTAGCCCCCATTCACCAGAGCCATGTTTCTCGACGGATCAAAATTTTGAGAACAATTTTTGAAAAGGGTCACCCAAGGACCTGTGAAATTACTTTAAAGTCTGACAACGGGTTTCAGAGAAGAAGAATTTTCAAGAATTTCTTCATTTCCATATAGACCAAGTAGCTCCCAGTCACCAGAGCCATGTTTTTTGACGAATCAAAATTTCACGAACAGTTTTTTAAAAGGGTCACTCAAGGAGCATATCTGTAAAATAATTTCAAAATATGACCAGCCGTTTGAGAGAAGAAGAATTTTTAAGAATTTCTTCATTTCCCTATAGTGCAAGTAGCCCCCACTCACCAGAGCCGTGTTTCATGACGGATCAAAATTTCACGAACACTTTTGGAAAAGGGTCACCCAAAGAACATCTCTGTGAAATTATTTCAAAATCTGATCGGCGGTTTCAGAGAAGAATAATTTTTAAGAATTTCTTCATTTCCCTATAGTGCAAGTAGCCCCCATTCACCAGAGCCATGTTTCTCGACGGATCAAAATTTCGCATACAATTGTTGAAAAGGGTCACCCAAGGAACATCTCTGTGAAATTATTTTAAAATCTGGCCAACAATTTCAGAGAAGAAGATTTTTAAAGAATTTCTTATAAAATTCCATTTGGTTGCCATGGCAACCAGTTTTTGACGGAATCAATTTCTGTGAACAATTTTTAAAGAGGACCTCCCAAGGAACATTCCAGCCAAGTTTGTCCAAATTGGCCCAGTGGTTTAGGAGGAGTTGATGTTTAAAGAATTGTTGACGACGCACGACGGACACCGAGTGATCCTAAAAGCTCCCCTTGAGCACAACGTGCTCAAGTGAGCTAAAAAAAAAAACATATAAATGGGTTCTTGCAACTGGGCTTGAACCCATTAAGACAGCATATGTAGGCATTGTGAATTGAACAAGCAGTGAAAAAATTGAAGTGAAATTTCTTAAATCTGAATGTTTGGAAGCCAGGCCAATTTTTGTTTCAAACTTTCATTATGCCTTGTTTTAAACCATCTCAGTAAATTTCAAAGAAATTTGACTAATAATGTGGACTTTGCTGATCAGAAAACGATACTAAGTCATCAAATGGCTACTTTTCCTGAACAGTTTACTAGATTTGATTGTCCAAATCTCGATTGGATAAAGATTTGCATACAGTTAGTGTGTCAATCTTCTCCCTCTTGAAATTCTGAGAGAGACTATCTAGCCCCGCAGATCTAAGAACACTGCGAACTTCTCCTAACCCTTCTCCGTTGGCCATTTCTCACTGATGTACACATTTCTTTGCGGGTTTCCTAGCTGTCATACAGGATGTTTTAGCGGGTACGATGGTTTCGCGCAAAACTTGAACGGTGCCATAGTAAAAATCTTCAGGTGAAAAGAATCTACTTTATATAATATAATGATGTTTTATCTGCATATAATGAAAAGTTGACCACGTGTATCGATTTTTTACGTCCATGTATCGGCGGATTAAAGTTTTACCTACACATGGTGGAGTTATATCTCCATATCTTATCTGCGGATGTTTATATAATGAAATTATATCTTTATGTAATATAGTTTTATCTAAAGCATAGACAGTTATATCTACATATATCAATCTTTTATCTTTATATATTTTAATTCTATGTTTGTATATCATTGTTTTATATTTATATAATGAAGTTTTATGTTCATATATTGACATTTCATCTATATATAAAGCAAATATATATTTATATATTAATGTTTTATCTACATATAGTGGAGTTGTATATCCATATCTTATTCTTTTATATTTGTATAAGGAAGTTATATGTCTATACATAAATGTTTTATCTTTATATAATGAAGTTTTATATTCATATATTGACATTTTAGCTATATATAAAGGAGCTATATATTTATATATTAATGTTTTATCTACATATAGTGGAGTTACATATCCATATCTTATCTGCGGATGTTCATATAACGAAATTATATCTTTATGTAATATAGTTTTATCTAAAGCATAGACAGTTACATCTATATATATTAATCTTTTATCTTTATATATATTGATTTTATGTTTATATATTATTGTTTTATATTTATATAATGAAGTTTTATGTTCATATATTGACATTTCATCTATATATAAAGCAAATATATATTTATATGTTAATGTTTTATCTACATATATTGGAGTTGTATATCCATATCTTATTTTTTTATATTTGTATAAGGAAGTTATATGTCTATACATAAATGTTTTATCTTTATATAATGAAGTTTTATATTCATATATTGACATTTTATCTACATATAAAGGAGCTATATATTTATATATTAATGTTTTATCTGCATATATGGATTTATATATCCATATGTTCATGTTTTATCTGTATATAATCATTGATTATCTTTATATATAAAAAAATTATCATGTAAGACAGTGAAGGCGTTCCATACACTTCCTCAGTTATTTTTTGTTATTCTATGTGATTGTCTATAAAACGTTGTATTTAATTGATGAATAAAATATGTTTGAACTCTGCTGACACTCAAAGTTTAAAAAAAAAGCCTCCCCTCGCTAAGGGTGTAGGACAAAAGCCCCCCAGGACATAAGCTTCGTAGGACAAAAGTCCCATGTAAAAAAAGCCACATGGATGAAAGTCCCCAAGGGCAATTACCCAACATATCAAATGCCCCATGTCATTAATAAAGTAATATATAACAAGAAATGGCTTCATAACATCAAATTTGCAAACTTAATTGGTTTTAGTGATCCGTTATTTAGCAACAGAAAAAATTATTCTGGTGTATGAGCTGATAAATAATTTCTAGTACTTTCACTGTGTTTTTAAATGACCTGAGATTTTATTGATAATGATTTAAAATAAATATGGACACACAAGTTGAGTAATGACTTCTGATCTATAATGTTTGGAAAATAACAGACGAGATCGTTTGATCTAGGGTTGAACCTTATCTTCTCTTGATTAGTCTTATTTTACAAGGATATTTTCAAATACATGATAAGGTCAATGAGAGATTAAAGAAAAAAAAAAAAAAAAAAAAAACTTGTGTGCACTCTAGAAGCCACATTTTCAGCCTGATACTAAAGAAACTTGGTCAGAATGTTTGTCTGGATAAAATCTCAGACAAGATCGAAATTGGGTTATGCCGGGTCAAAAAGTAGGTCACGGGGCCATATCTTAGAAAAACCTTGTGTGCCCTCTAGAAGCTACAATTTTAGCCTGATGCCCGTGAAACTTGGTCAGAATGTTTGTCTTGATAAAATCTTGGACAAGTTTGAAATTGGGTTACATCTGGTCAAAAAGTAGGTTACGGGGCTAAATCTTAGAAAAAGCTTGTGTGCACTCTAGAGGCCACATTTTCAGCCTGATACTCATAAAACTTGGTCACATGTTTGTCTGGATATAATCTCGACAAGTTCAAAATTCGGTCATGCCGGGTCAAAGGTATGTCACCATGCCAAATCTTATAAAAACCTTGTGTGCACTGTAGAGGCAACATTTTCAGCCTGATACTCATGAGACTTGGGCAGAATGTTTGTCTTTGTAAAATCTTGGACAAGTTCGAAATTTGGTCACATCAGGTCAAAAAGTGGGTAACGGGGCTAAATCTTAGAAAAACCTTGTGTGCACTCTAGAGGCAACATTTTCGGCCTGATACTCATGAGACTCGGTCAGAATAGTTGTCTTTGTAAAATCTTGGACAAGTTTGAAATTGGGTCACATCAGGTCAAAAAGTGGGTAACGGGGCTAAATCTCAGAAAACCTTGTGTGCACTCTAGAGGCAACATGTTCAGTTTGATACTCATGAAACTTGGTCAGAGTGTTTGTCTGGATATAACCTTGGACAACTTTGAAATTGGGTTATATCAGGTGAAAAAGTATGTCAACGGGGCTAAATCTTAGAAAAACCTTGTGTGCACTCTAGAGGTCACATTTCAGTCTATTACTCACGAAACTTGGTCAAAATGATTGTCTGAATGAAATCTCGGACGAATTTGAAGTTGGGTGACGTCGGGTCAAAAAGTAGGCCACTGGGCCAAATCTTAAAAAAAACCTTGTGTACACTCCAGAGGCCACATTTTAAGCCTGATACTCATGAAACTTTGTCAGAATATTTGTTTGGATAAAATCTCGGACGCATAGAAAATTGGGTCATGTCAAGTCAAAAAGTAGGTCACGGGGGCCAAATCGTAGAATAACCTTGTGTGCACTCTAGAGGCCACATTTTTAGCCTTATACTCATGAAACTTGGATAGAATGTTTGTCTGAATAAAATCTCAGACAATTTTGAAATTGGGTGACGTCGGATCAAAAAGTAGGTCACGGGGCCATATCTTAGAAAAACCTTGTGTGCATTCTAGAGGCCACATTTTCAGCCAGATCTTCGTGAAACTTTGTCAGAATGTTTGTCTTGATATAATCTTGGACAAGCTCGAAATTGAGTCACATCGGGTCAAAAGCAGGTCACAGGGCCAAATCGTAGAAAAACTCTAACGGCCACATTTTCAGACTTATACTCATGAAACTTGGTCAGAATGTTTGTCTGTATGAAGTCTTGGAAAAAAATGATATCGAGCACGTCAGGTCAACAAGTAGGTCACGGGGCCAAATCTTATAAAAAACCTTGTGTGACTCTAGAGGCTATATTTTGAGCCAGATTCAAAATTCAAAAATAGGCTAAGTTGGTCAAAAGTAGATCACTTTCACTCACGCCTTTTACATCATCACAACCAGGATCTTTTCAGCCTGATCAATCCTAGATGACTTTACTCAGGGTGAGCACTTTAGGGCCAATGGCCATCTTGCTTAGCTTTTGTGATCGGGCTGTGTACGTCGTCAATGTCTATCTTGTGTACGCTCTAGAGGCCACATTTTCAATCCGAATATCGATACTCATTAAACTTGGTCAGAATGTCTGTCTTTATAAGATCTCGAATGAGTTCAAACATTGGTCAAAATCAGGTGAAAGCCACATTCACAGGCCAAAAATCCCAGATTTTGTCTTAATGAATTCTCAGACGCGTTTGAAAGAAGGTCCTGTCGGGACAAAAAGTAGATTCCCTGGGTCCAGTCAATGAAAAGCCTTGCGAACACTCTAGAGGCCACATTTTCTGTTTCATGAAACTTGGCCAGAATGTTTGTCTTGCTTATATCTCACACGAGTTTAAAAATAGGTCACGTCGGGTCAAAACGTAGGTCTCTGGGAAAAATATTAGGAAAAAAAAAAACCCTAGTTTACACACAAGAGGCCAGATTTTCAGTCCAGTGAATGTTGGTTACAATGTGAATGTTGGTCACAATATTTATCTTGAAGATATCTTAATGAGTTTGAAAATGGGTCATGTGAGGTAAAAATGTAGGTCACTGGGTGAAATCCTTGAAAAACCGTGCGCAGTCTCTAGATGCTACATTTTCAGTCTGATACGCATGAAAGTTGAATGTTTGTCTCGATAATATCTTGGACATGTTCAAAGATGTGTTATGTAGGATAAAAAAAAAATAATAGGTCACTAGGACAAGTCTTAGCGAAAATCCTTGTGTACGCTCTAGAGGCCATAATATTCTGTCCAGTGCTTATAAAATTTGGTCAAAATGTTTGTCTAAATCATCTAGGAAGAATTTGAAAATGGGTCACCGGAACAAATCTTAGAAAAAACCTTGTGAACGCTCTATAGGCCACATTTTCAACCTAACTATGCCGAGTTTTAAGGACCCCGAGAAGGAAAGATTTTGAAAACATTGTAAGAAAAGAAGGAAAGGCTGGTAACCAGCATTTTCTTCTTTTCCCACAATGTTTTCTATTTTTTCAAGATTAAACCCCGTCATTTCAGCCACATTTGTCATGTCGCCTGAAAAATCTAAATTTTGTCGTCTGGTCAAGAGTAACCGAACAAAAGTGAGTAGAACGAACGTTTTAACCCTTAAGGTGCTGATCGCGACCCACTGACCTTTTGCGGACAGTGTAGATCAAGATCAGACTGCACAGAACGTGCAGTCTGATCTTTGATCTACACTGTCCGATACGGTATTTTCTTTCCGGTGAAATCAACTTTGAAACCGCAATGTTTGGGCTTTTAGTATTGAATAGAAATTTGCGTTTCATTTATTCAGCTTAAGTGTTAAATATATAATGCGTTTTCCCCACACACAGGAAATTACTTTAACCCTTAGGCTGCTAAGCGCGACTCGAAGACCTTTGGCGGACGGTGTAGATCAAGATCAGACTGCACAGAACGTGCGGTCTGATCTTGGATCTACACTGTCCGATAAGGAGATATCATTCTCCCAAAATACCTTTGAAATAGGAGAATTTGAGTTTTTATTGAAGGCTTGAAAGTTTCATTTCACTTATTTAGTAGGATAAGGAATAAAACTGCGAAGAAGACATAAATCGCAAAACGTTATGTAGTTACGGCAAAATTTCTACAACTTAAACGATGCATGTAATCATAATGTAACACAGCTGATAGAATAGGCATAATTGTATTTTATCACTTAACTCTTTACCAAACGACAAAATTTAAGAATTGTCCAAATTGAAAGCATTTGCAGACGACAAAATAAATGTGACTCAAAAATTGAAATTTGTTTTGGGAAGGGTAGAAAACATTCTAGGAAAAGGAGAAAATGCTGGTAACCAGCATTTTCTCCTTTTCCCACAATATTTTCAAACGCATTCTCTTTCAGGGTCGTTAAAACTCAGGATTGTGTGGTAAAGAGTTAACTGTCCTAGTTTTCGGGCTAACAGAGCCAATACATATTTTTCTTGACCCTTTCCCAAACAAGCCCTGGTTTTCACGTGTCTACGGTACAAGTCTTTTGAAAACACTGTGGGAAAAGGAGAAATTGCTCATAACGAGCAATTTCTCCTTTTCCCACAGTGTTTTCTACCCGTTTTGAGACCTTTCTGCCATTTTCATCAAATTTAAAATTGTCGTCTGCAAACTCTTTCAATTTGGACCAGTGCAAAATTTGTCGTTTGGGAAAGGGTTAAAGGGACTATTCAGTTTTAATAATGATAATAATAATAATAACAATCTTGTAAAACACAGATTAACACAACTAGATACATTTTTCGTTGCAATCGTAGAGAAATTGCACGGTTACATTCACTAAAAAGCTGCACTCTGGACTTTTCAATAACCCTTAAAATATTTAGACATAGTTATTCCCCCATTTTCGACTTAATTAACCCTTTACCACCCAATCCCGAGTTTTAACGACCTTCAGGAAGAAGCCTTTGGAAAACATTATGGGAAAAGGAGAACATGCTGGTCACCAGCATGTTTTCCTTTTCCCACAATGTTTTCCTACCCTTTCAGAGACAAATTCCACAATTTGAACCACATCATAATTTGTCGTCTGCAAAACCTTTCAATTTCGACGAGTCCAATATTTTGTCGTTTGGTAAAGAGTTAAGTGTGGCTGCTGTCGAGCGTCACCACCTACATTCCGTGCTCCTGTAATATCTTCAATGATGCTACTGGTTCAATGTTTAACTCTTTATCAAACGACAAAATTTACGCCTTGTCCAAATTGAAAGCATCTGCAGACGACAATTTAACTGTGACTCAAATAATGGAAATTGTCTTTGATAGGGCAGAAAACAATGTGGGAAAAGGAGAAAATGCTGGTTACCGGCATTTTCTCCTTTTCCCACATTGTTTTTAAAAGGCTTCTTCTCAGGGCCGTTAAAGGGTTAAAGGGTTAAAGGAATCTGCTTTGGGTCTGGTTTGGGCTGATTCACTACGCTAAGTTCTTGAGTCTGGGTTGATTGCAGCGCTAGTTGCATTGGAGTGTCCTTAACCCTTGAGCTGCTAATCGCGACCCACCGACCTTTTGCGGACAGTGTAGATCAAGATCAGACTGCACAGAACGTGCAGTCTGATCTTGGATCTACACTGTCCGATACGGTATTTTCTTTCCGGTGAAATCAACTTTGAAACCGTAATGTTTGGGCTTTTAGTATTGAGTAGAAATTTGGGTTTCATTTATTCAGCAGCTTAAGTGACTAGAGAGCCCTAACTTAGTAATGGTTAAGTCAATGAAACAAATCAATGAGTGAGCTGTTACTGTTTCTGTAATATAGCTTATACACGTGGTGAAAGTGGTATTTATTATTAAAGATACATCCTTACATCCAGAGAGAGAGGGGGGGAAAAAACGCTGTTAAAACTCGATAGTGTGAAGAATGGTTCAAAATTTGGTCAGCTGTGTAAACTGAGTTAAATTACCAATATATATGGTGTAAGGGATAAAGAAACTCAAGGGATTTGTCTTCGATTCAAAACCGGAAACGACAACAGTGATTTTTTTAAAGGCCTCCAGAAAACGAAATGTATTTCTGTCCGTCGTAATCTGTGCAACCTTGCAACCGTTAGGGGCAATATTTGGTCTGAAGATACAAGAATGATTATGTTTTCCTAAAATGAGGACCAAATAGGTGAAAAAATAGCTGAAAACGAAAATAGATGTATCTTTAAGAATAAGCTTTCAAACAAATCAAACAATCGGAGCTGAAAATGACACCTTTTCTTTTGATCTGTTTACCTAACAATCCCGAGTACTAACAGCCCTGGGAATGGAGGAGTTTGAAAAATTTGTGGAAAAAAAGAGACAATTCTGGTAACCAGCATTTTCTCCTTTTCCGATAATATTTTTGACCCTTTCAAATGCATTTTCCATCGTTTGGTTGACCCGTGATTTGTCGTCTGAAAAATGCTTTCAATTTGGCCAAGTCTGAAATTTTGGCATTTGGCAAAGATTGATTGTTGATTGATTGTATGGCGTTTAACTCCTTTTTTCAACATTATTTCAGATATATCACGGCGGCCAGTGCACCTATCCATGCTTTCCTGGAGTTTCATGTACCAGTACTCCGCACAATATTCTTTCCAAGCCACTGGCTGCTTTCCCACATAACCATCGTCGAAACAATGGTCAGCGGTGAGAGAGGAATGGTTTAGCAAAGAACTAGGAATTTGACTGAGGTATGCTTACATCATAAGGAACGTGTAAATAGACTTAACCAACATTTACTTGTCAGAGTCAATTACAACTGTGTACCAAGGATAACTTCATGCAAACGAACATTACGAGGGGGAGATTATTATCAACGATTTGTGAAAACATGCGCATGGTACTGAGGTTCAATGCATAAAAACATGACGCAAAAAAAAAAGAAATTGATAGTCACGAGTAATTTCTCTCCTAGCCACATTATTTTCATATGCGGATGCGGGTCTAGAAGACGTAAGCACCATCTGCTGGTGGACTTCTTCGGTCTAAACTGATGATTTGAGCCATGCAGGGGGGGGGGGGGGGGGGGGGTTTAACCCTTTACCAGACGACAAAATTTCAGCCTTGTTAAAATTGAAGCATTTGCAGACGATAATTTCAGCACGGCTCAGATGGTGCAATTTTTCTTTGACAGAGTAGAAAACATTGTGGGAAAAGGAGAAAATGCTGGTTACCAGCATTTTCTCCTTTTCCCAAAATGTTTTCAAAAGGCTTCTTTACCAGGGCCGTTAAAAGGCGGGATCGTACGGTAAAGGGTTAATTAATACATCTGCAAAAAAAAAAAAAAAAAAACACAGTATCGACCCATGTCAGCCTGCACAGTTCGCGCAGGCTAACATGAGTCGAAACTTTTTGCTGTTTGGAAACTTTCTGCGTGTCCAAGGACCATTCTACCTGATGATACTGTCGGTTGTGGAGAAAAATGGATTTTATGACTTGCTTGGTATAATGCATAACGGAGATCATCTTCGCAAGCCAAGGATACTAACTCCACTTTGTTCGTTACGTACCCTTGGCCGCTCGCCTCTTTAAAAATTGAAACTCCCGCTGCGCCACCTATCGAATATCACGAGTTGCGTAACCTTTGATGATGTTATATCTGACCAATCAAAATGCTCGTAATAAAATTTGTTAGGCTATGCATCAAATACGGCTGCGCTTTCGGATTCATCACAATTTTCTGAAATTAATCAGACATACGATGATTCGCAATCATTTGGCTGTGGAACCCGTCCTAATATTTCGCATAATTGATCATGAACTATACAAAAACTCATTAAATATCGATCGTCTACTCTTTTTTGGCAAACTTTCGTCACAAACACGACAACTTTCGTTTTTGACGGGCGCCGCCATTATTGTTTTCTGTTTCGCGGAAGATTTCGTGTTACGGATGGTTTGATTGGACGCGATGAGTTTTGATCGCATCCAATGAAATGGCGCAGCGGGAGTTTCGATTTTTAAAGAGGCGAGCGACCAATGGTACTACCTTAGTATCCTTGGCTTGCGAAGATGAACGGAGATGCATTAAAGTTACTTTTCACAGAGCATGCCTCATAAAATTGTGAGATAACTTTTTTACCAAACAACAAAATGTTGGACCTTTCCAAATCCAAAGCATTTGCAGACGACATGTGAAAGGTGGCCGAAGTGGTTGATATTGTCTTTTACAGGGTAGGTCTAGCAAATGTTGTGGGAACAGAAGAAAATAATGGTTACTAGCATTTTCTTCTTTTCCTCACAATGTTTTTCAAAGGTCTTCTTCCTTGGGGTGGTTAAAACTCGGGATTGAAATCCATCATGTTGACTTACGTGGATCACACCATGTTTTCCAGCGGGCGGCCATTGTTATCTGTGGTCAATCATACTTGTGCGGGTGTACAATAAATATATTTTTTTTATTTGACGTAAGCTTGTACAGCTTCTGGTCGTACAACATGATTACAATACATATATAGAAAAACGTGACACTGTAATAATTTACAAACTAAATTCGTAATATGTTACTAGCAGGCTAACATTTGGGAAGAATATAGTTTACCTGTGATTTCGATTGGATTGGATCTTTTGAATTCGGGTTGACTCTCTTGCTGCCCAGTAAATGCATTCGACATTTTTCGAGGTTTACAAATATATATGAGCTATGCTGTGTGAAAAGGGGGCTTAATGCATCTGCGAAAAGTATCGACCCAGGTCAGCCTGCGCAGTCCGCGCAAGCTGACCTGGGCCGAAACTTTTCGCTTTTGGTCAATTTTATGTACGTCAAAGGAACCGTGTACCTCATGGTTCAGTCGGTTCTGAAACAAAATGGGTTTTATGGATCCATGATCATGTGATGACTTGCTTGGTATCACGGAGATGCATCAAGCTCCCTTTTGCCAGAGCAAGGCTCATACAGTTGTTGCAGAAAGTTCTCAAAATGGGTAGAAAACACTGTGGGAAAAGGAGAAATTGCTCGTTACGAGCAATTTCTCCTTTTCTCACAGCGTTTTCAAAAGACTTGTACTGCAGACACGTGAAAACCAGGGCTTGTTTGGGAAAAGGTTAAATCTTAAAAACCACTGTTACACATTCCGAAATATTCACTAAAAAAATATTCCAAACTAAACAAAACCTTTCTCTGTGATGTTGTTCTTGAGTTTTGTGTTTATATTCAGGTGCCACGATATCGCCGTTTAAGTATATTAAAGGTCCAATAGGGGCCAAAACGATTATGTGTATAAAATGCAGATTAATTTCATTCGTGCTGCTAAAAGTTATTCCGATTATCATAATTCTGACGATCTGTTAAACCACGACTTGTCAAAGCTCGGGTCACTGGCAGAATAATGAATTTTAGAATTAGAATTAATATTGCATGTTACATTTGGCCACTATTTGGACCTTAACCCTTTACCACACAATCCCGACTTTTAACGACCCTAGGAAAGAGGCCTTTTGAAAACATTGTAGGCCAAGGAGAAAACCTGGTAACCAGCATTTTCTCCTTTTCCCACAATGTTTTCTACCCTTCCCAACACAAATTTCAGTTTTTGAGTCACATTCATTTTGTCGTCTGCAAATGCTTTTAACCCTTTCAGCGCCATAGGTGAAAACAGGGCCTTTTACGGACGGCATAGATCAAGATCAGCCTGCACAGAACGTGCAGTCTGATCTTTGATCTATACCCTCCGCTTGTTTGGTCAAGCCTATATGATTAAAGTCTTCCGGAGAATCAGTGGATTGCATTTACAGCCATCAAAAGAAGCCAAGTTTGTTTCTTTGGCGCCGAAAGAGTTAATTTGGACTGGTCTGAAATTTTGTCATGCGGTAAAGAGTTAAAGGAGTAGTTGCTTGGATCAACAGTCAGATAGCACAGAGTCGATGGAGTAATCAGCAAATGGGCCGTGCTCTGGCACAAGGGGGCTTAATGCATCTCTGTGAAGCAATGTACCAAGGAAGTCACCACATACGTGTAATTACGAATCCGTAAAATCCATTATAACTAACAACTAACCGTATCTTGAGGTAGACTGGTCCTTTGACATGCATAAAATTGACAAATAGCAAAAAGTTTCGGTCTAGGTCAGGCTGCACAGACTGCGCCTGCTGACCTGGATCGATACTTTTTGTAGATGCATTAACTCTTTACCACATAATCCCGACTTTTAACGACCCCGAGGAAGAAGCCTTTTGAAAACATAGTGGGAAAAGGAGAAAATGCTGGTTACCAGCATTTTCTCCTTTTTCCACAATGTTTTCAACTCTTCCCAAGACAAATTTCGATTTTTGAGTCACATTTATTTTGTCGTCTGCAAAAGCTTTCAATTTGGACTGGTCTAAAATTTCGTCGTTTGGTAAAGAGTTAAACCCCCCTTTCACAGAGCATGGCTCATATACTTTGAACTTTAGCGGGTAAAAAAAAAAAATGTAAACGTGATTCGAATAAAACACGATATTTGTTGAAAATCCATGGTTGATTTATTTAGCCATAAAGTCATCGTCAAAATGTCATCTTGTTCTGAATGACTGATCTGTCAGACTCTGTAACTGGTAACAACTGTAGATTAGTAATAATGTTGTTCAGTCATCCAGAAACAAGAGAGAAGAAAGTCCCTGTGCAAATACAAGCCTGTGGTTTTCACAAGGTGTAACTGTTGAATTATAATTTTGATTGGTGATTCAACAGTACTGATCATACATAGATAACGGACGGCTACATATATATAGAGTTAAAGCAACATGCCATGTTTAAGTGGGAGAGAAAAATAGTGGTAAAAACCAGGAACTGGTTCCTTATTCTTAAAAGTGATATTCCTACAATGTAAGTTATAATATGCACAGTAGTATTATGTACGTCCTATCACATTAGATATTTTCTTTGATATCCATCTAACACAAACTTTGAGAAAGGGTTTAACTCTTATCCTGATAAATAACTGTTATGAAATTTTCAAGCCGGTAGTAAAAACCCGAATAATGTTATTTCAAACTTATTTTTTGGATAAGAATATCTCCTTATTGGACAATGTAGATCCAATATCAGACTGCGCGTTCTGTGCAGTCTGATCTTGATCTACACTATCCGCAAAAGGTCAGCGAGTCGCTCTTAGCAGCCTAAGCTACCAGACGATGAAATCTTAGACTGGTCTAAATCGAAAGCATTTACAGACGACAAATCAAGTTGGGCTCAAACGATAGAATTTGCCTTTGAAGGGATAGACAACTTTGTGGGAAAAGGTGAAGATAATTTTCCCATAATATTTTCAAAGGACCATTTCCCCTGGATCATTAAAAACATTGGACTGCTTGGTAAAGGCTTTCAAAGCTTCACGTAGTAGTGTCGGTCGTTAGGATCAAAGACCTTTTCCATAACCTTTCTTGGGGATAAGATTTAGAAGATTTAATTCCTGGTTATTTCAAGCACCTCAAACCAACAAACTTACATCAGGTATCATGTTACGAAATCCCTGCCATACGACCCAGGTCCCTAAAGGTGATGCCTTGTCATTCTGTTATTAATTTGATTAGTTGATTTGATTTACATTTGAAAGTAAGCCGCAGTGTGAAAGGTAGCAGCTGTTCATATTCTTATAATTATACCAAAATTCAAAAATAGTTTGGCATTGAAATTAATTGCAGTAGCTTGTAAACTATCAATTGATAAGGAAAAGAAATGTAAGAAAAGTTGGTAAATGACATTCCCTTGATGGGAAACTGAGTCGCTTTGAACTTTTTACCAAACAACAAAATTTTAGACTAGTCCGAATTGAAATCAGTCGCAGACGATAAAATAAATGCGAGTGAAAAATTTAAATTTGTTTTAGGCAGGGTAGAAAACATTGTGGGAAAAGGAGAAAATGCTGGTTACCAGCATTTTCTCCTTTTCCCACACTGTTTTCAAAAGGTTTTCTCAGGGTCGTTAAAAGTCAGGGACTGTGTGGTAAAGGATTAACCCTTATACTATTAAATAAGTGAAATGAAACTTTCAAGCCAACCACTGAAATTCCAAATCCTCCTATTTCTATGATATTGTTTTCGGAAATGATATTTTATTATCGGACAGTGTAGATCCAAGATCAGATCTGTGCAGTCTGATCTTGATCTGCACTGTCAGCAAAAGGTTCTTAAGTACTGCCTAGCAGCCTAAGGATTAAAATTAAAAGATATATTAAGTGTTGTACCATAATTTCACGAAGGCTTGTTGGAATGTTACACGATCAATTACACGCGCTGATTGCACTAGGCATGATGACGTCATATCTGGTATCATAGAAACAGACGAAGTTAACCGAAGTTAATCGATTAAAAGTTAAAATTGGACCTTTTTGTTGTAACTGTCTTGTTTCTTTAGGCTTGGGTGGAAAATTTATTTTGCAATTTCTATCAATGTTTTAAAAGAAATTTTGAGCCACGGTTTAAAAAAAAAAAAATCTAAATATGCCCTATATTAAAAGGGACTACTCACAATTTAGTTATTATACCAAATTTCACAGAGTTTAAATTACTGAAGTTGGTATGCCGTTATTTTGCAAACCACAAAGTAAGTAAGAAAGACAAGGGTAAGACAAAGAATTCAACAATATTTCCGTAAAATAATACGAAACCTTTTATTATTGTGTTTTTAGATTCCGCGCAAGAATTTTACAATGGCTTGTGGGATCGTATTCAAATAGATACGATGGCGTCGGATCTTAGCTCAAAGAAATAGGCCCGTCAAAGAAACGCCAAAGATGCAACATTTTACTGAATATGCCGTCCAGTTTCCTTACCTTTGAAAAGAAAAATATAATCATTTAAAACGTATTTGTCATAAGTGTTAAATAAACAAGACATTACGATTTAAAGCAAACAAAATATATACAGACTCCTATAACTCTGTAACAGACGACGAAATTCTAGACTTGTTGAAATTGAAAGCATTTGCAGACGAAAAAATAAATGCGACTTCAAAATTGAAAACTGTATTTGGAAGGGTAGAAAACATTGTGGGAAAAGGAGAAAATGCTGATCATCAGCATTTTCTCCTTTTCCCACAATGTTTTCAAAAGGCTTCTTTCTCAGGGTCATTAAACATGTACTTGTTTGGGTAAGGGTTTTAAAGGCGTTCATTTACCACTTTGTCGTTTGTTTAGTTCGTTTCTGTTTGACCTAGTTGAAGGATTCAATTTTATGTATTATTTAGAACGGTTGCAAATAAGTAATACATGAACAAATAACAACTTAGAAAAATTACGAAGAGTTTCAAAATGTGCAATATTTTTGTTTACTGGTCATCTTCATAACAAAAGTAAAGTATCAATTCTTGCTAAATATTGAAATTGGTGTAAGACAAAGGCGATGATATTCACTGTACATACCAGCTTTCACATCTTTAAAAAAAAATAAATAAAAAGATTCAGTATGTAAGATTTGAAACGGGATATTGAATCTTAAGGTAGAAAATACAATGTACATGTATAATATAAAAGGATGAAGTAGATAAACGAAAAATTATCGGAGAAAAAAATGAAGTCCGTATACCAATGAGGAAAACCCCAGATAAGTTTTCCAGTTTTATGGACAAACTGTAGAAATCGTCAAGTTTTAATGCAGGGGTTTAGTTCATTATCTCTTGAAAGAAATATGCATAAGAGACTGGTGGCTAGCATTTCGTCCACCTCCACAGTAGTCTTAACCTGTGTATCCTTTTACCCGAGTTTTAGCGACCCTTACGAAGAGGGCTTTTCTCAAAATATTGTAGGAAATGGAGAAAATGCCGGTAACTAGCATTTTGCCATTTTCCCATAATGTTTTCTACATTTTCACATACAAATAATATTAATTTGAGCCACATTTAGCTTGTCGTCTGAGAATGCTTTCAATACAAACACGTCTAAGATTTTGTAGTTTGGTAAAGAGTTTATGACAAATCCCATCATTTGAGCCACAATTAATTCGTCGTCTGCGAAAATGCTTCCAATTCGGACAAGCCTAAATTATCGTCTGATGAAGAATTAGGACCTAGATACCTGCATCTGAAACTTTGTGAAATGAATAATAGCTCATTACGAGAAGATCTTTTTAACCCACAGTATTTTGAGAGGTGCCCATCTGCAAGATCCGAAAGGTCCTCTGATATTTGCTCTCAAGAAACGAACTGACGACAACACATTTAACCCTTTACCACACAATCCAGGGTCTTAACGACCCTGGGGAAGAAGCCTTTTGAAAACATTGTGGGAAAAGGAGAAAATGCTGGTAACCAGCATTTTCTCCTTTTCCCACAATGTTTTCTACCCTTCCTAAAAGAAATTCCAATTTTTCAGTCACATTTATTTTGTCGTCTGCAAATCCTTTCAGTTTGGACGAGTCCAAAATTTTGTCGTTTGGTAAAGAGTTAACCCTCATCCCACCGAATTTAAGCTATTGACAATTCCACAGATACATTTGCTCAATTTAATCGCATTAAATGAATTTACATGCGAGAAACTACCAATAGACTAGAGGAGAGGGATCGGACTGCATGAATGTAAACTTATTTGTACTTGAGTTGAACGCCGTGTTAACAACACCCTAGGTCATATCCCGGCGGCCAGTGCACCTACTCAAGTGTTTTCTGGCTTTCTCACACCAGCACTGACACAACTTTCTTTCCAAGCCACTGAATACTTTTCTCACATGAATGAGAGGTAAGAAGCCAAAAATCACCGGAAAGGAAAATTGCCTCAATCGGCTATCGAACCTGCAACCACCAGGTCACGAGTAAGATACGCCAACCACTGAGCTACCAGGCCGGGCCTGCACAAATGAGCATGCTGCCCTAGAATACTGTTACATTGTCCTCACTCACATTCTCATAGCTCTAAAGAAAGGTGCATGACAGCCTGCCCAAATGACCACAATTTATTTAAAGCGTTCATTAATGTCCATGAGTAAAGTAGCAGATTCCAGAACCCTTTCAGTGTCACAGGCGAAAACAGGGGCTTTGTGGACGATCACGATCAATGACGTCGGATTGCTTAGTTATTGCAACACGATTCATTCCTCTCAACATTGTTTCGACGATGTTTAAGAAAGCAGCCAATGGCTTGTAAAGAATTGTGAGTAGTTCCGGTTAAAGAAACCCCAGGAAAGGATAGATAGGTGCACTGGCCGCCATGATATAACTGAAATAATATTAAAAACGGCGTTTAACACCATACCAACGGACAATTTAAAGTTAAGTACTACTCACGACATTTGGCCGTACACACCTTAAAGTAACTGTGGTTAAGTTTGCCGAAATATATTGCACAATATTGTGCATTATTGTGCATATTGTGCGTAGTTCCGGTTAAAGAAACCCCAGGAAAGGATAGATAGGTGCACTGGCCGCCATGATATAACTGAAATAATATTAAAAACGGCGTTTAACACCATACCAACGGACAATTTAAAGTTAAGTACTACTCACGACATTTGGCCGTACACACCTTAAAGTAACTGTGGTTAAGTTTGCCGAAATATATTGCACAATATTGTAAATGAATTATTTAAAAGTCTGTGTGTATTATTTTATTTTCATTCATCCGTAAAACTACAAATCCCTCGTGTGGGTTTTTTAACATTTTTATATCATGATGTACATTTACTTAAAGACAAAATACATGTTTATCATATATTACAATATATAGCATTTATTGATGTTCATACATCAATAAATCCTAAATTAAATGATTTACATTTACTTAAAGACAAAATACATGTTTATTATATGGCCCGCAAGGGAAGCGTCGTCTCGGATTAGTCACAGACTGCACAGGCTGATCAGGGACGGCACATTTTTACGCTTATGTCCGAAGGCCCCTTTTCGTGTGTTGCACGCCATATATTACAATACATTGCATTTATTGATGTTCGTACATCAATAACGCTCAATTAATGAAAAATCAATATGCGAGGTATTAAAAGAAAAAAAAGGTGTATAATACATTAAAAACACCATTTTGAGCATGCAGATGATCCAATATTTTTCAGACGTGGAGGAAAGTTAGGTTGAGTCCATGGTAAACCGTGGCAAAGACTGGAAACAACCTGATCTAGAGAGTAGGTGATCTGAAGATTAGCATACGTATTGATATGTTAGTATGCAGCAGTAATACAGGGTAGAAAAATGACCACCTTATAACTGCTAGATGTAACCATAGAGAAGAATATCGCTATAAGAATTTGCTGAATGTAACAAATAAATTTCACTGTAAAATATACACATATGCAAATTGTAACCGTGGTAATAGATCATACTTCTTTAGAAATCTGCTAAACTTAATCATAGAGATGGATACCACACTATAAATCTGCTAGATGTTTTTTAAAAAAATCAACGTAATAAATCTGCTAATTGTAACCAAAGGAATGCATACTACTTCATAAATCTACTCAATGTAACCGCAGAGATGGCAACTACACATTTTGATTTGTGGAATGTAACCGCGGAAATGGCAATCACTATATAGATCTGCTAAATATGGATGCCAGTTTATAATGTGTTTAATGTTACCGTAGAAATGGTGCCACTTGATAAATCTGTTGAGTGTAACTGGAACAGTGGATACCACTTATAATTTGCTAAATGTTACGAAGAATTTAATACCTCTACAGAAATGGAGCCATAGAAATGGATAGATCTCTACGAATCTGCTAAATGTAACCATAGAGATGGGTACCAATTCAACCAATTCATCAGTATGCTAAAGGTAACAAGAGAAATGAATACCGTTTCACAAATCTGTTGAATTAAATCATAAAAATGGTTAGCACATAAATTTGCTAAATGTTACCCCAGAAAATGACACCGCTTTACAAATCTGCAAACAATTATCGTACAGACTGGTACCACTATATTAAAATGTAAAAAGAGAACTGGGAACCACATTGTATATAGATCTGCTAGATGTTATCGTAGAAATGGATACCACTACATAAATCTGCTGAATGTTATCGTAGAAATGGATACCACTTTAAAATCTGCTTAATGTAACCGAGAAAATGGATGGCACTTCGTAATTATCCTAAATGTAATCGAAGAAATGGATATCACTTTAGAAATTTGCTAAACGTAATCATAGAAATGGATACCAATTTATACATCTGCTAATTATAAATGTAGAAGTCGGTAAAACAATATAAATCGCTCATATGTTATCGTAGAAATTGATACCACTTCATAAATCCGCTAAATGTAACTGTAGAAACCGATACCATTTTATCGCTTGGGACCGACATACGGTCTCGAAAATCGGAAGATGCCATCACTGGACATCAAAAATTAGTTATCTGCGGAAAAATGAGTTTCATAAACACAGGCTGGCAAGTGAATTCTATTTGACAGAAACCTATCAGGTGTACATCGTTTGAAAGATAAGAGATTTTCTTTTCACAATTACTTCGATCTAGGAAAAAAAAGCCTGCAATTCTTGCACAAGAAACTAAAGTAGCTGCCGAA
Organism: Tridacna gigas; assembly: GCA_945859785.2. Lineage (NCBI taxonomy): Eukaryota > Metazoa > Mollusca > Bivalvia > Cardiida > Cardiidae > Tridacna > Tridacna gigas. The sequence continues at coordinate 37,793,497 of OX244042.2, forward strand.
TCACCGATATTTGCCGATGGCCGTTGCCGTGACCGCTAAACGTTTGCTTTCTATTCTTCTTGGGCGACTTTGAACCACTTTCTGATTATGCACAGAGATAAAGAAATCAATCAACTTCGTTACAAATATCAAAACGAATATTCAGTCCTTTTCCTCTTGAAACTATTTAAATTTTATTGAGGCACTATCAAAAGATTGACTTTCCGATCGGCAGCTGTACGCAAGCATTAGCTGCGATGGTCAATAAAAATGTGTATGCCTAGCTGCACATAACAACGACAAAGGCAAAAATGGTTAATCACTATTTAAGTTATACAAAAATGTTCTGGTTTTATCTCAATTGCTAAAACACGTAATGGTAATATTAATTTTGAACTGAAAAAAGGGGAATTGAAGTATCTGATGGACATTTACAACTAAATGGAGATGAATAAATTTGTCTTCAGTTTCAGTGTATTGTTTTTATTACATTTTTAAAATCATAGCACTGTGGATCTATACTCGTCAAAGCTTCCAAACGGCCACTTTTTTTTTTGTCTGCAAATTTTATAACTTAATTTTATAAGATAAAGATATTATGAAACATACTATTGGATGTAAGCCATTGCATATCGAAGAAAGATTCTCGAATTTGCCCCTAGATGACATTTCACTTAAAAAAAAAAAAAAAAAAAGCATCAGCTGCAGCTGTGCATAATTAGCCTATAACAGGTAAAACAAGTTAGAAATAAAAGCCTACACGGCTGGAATTTGTCAGGAACAAGAAAACCAAGATTTCTTTTTTTTTAAGATTTTCAATATTGAGTGAATGAATGTTCAAAAAGTCTCATTCCTGTGATCAAGTCAGTGGATTCTTTTCGAACTTTAGCTGAGGTGTGAATTGTAGATTGAAATACATTCTGTACAAAACAAGACAAATATTTATACGATCTGATACTGCATACACAAAGGGAAATAGTCATGCTTTCAAAATACGATACAAGGTTTTTTTTTTTTTTTTTAATGATATTATGATTTCGATAATCCTTCAAAACGGTGCATCACAGGCAAAACAAGTCTAGTAGTAAGAACGCATTAAGTGCATTGCCCCAACAGACAAAGACAGACACTCACACTAACACGACAAGCTCAACGTCTCGGATGAAAATCGAACCAAAAACGGTACAATTACGATCCCCACACCTTCACCACTGAGTCGCGCAGGACGCCACCCCTTTGTTTTGTTTTGTATTATTGCTTGTTGCACAAAGTTATTCTTGACCAAGTACAGGGTGATCCAAAATATATGATACCATTTTAACTTCTTATTACTTTTGCTAATGACACCTTATCTTAAAATCAAACATTTATAGAAACTACAGATCCTAAAGTTTTATTCTGGAGATACATACTTGAAATAAAGCAGAACTTTAATAGAACTTAACCAGCAAAATTTACATCAAATGTTCGCCATGACGTCCTACTTCTATTACAACGTTAAGTCCCTTTTTCAAGTTTTAAATCATAATTACACACATTGCCGGTGTAACTTTTCTCATTTCTCTGCGAATAGCTGAGTAGGTGTACCTCAAGTTTATTTAGTCTCTCATCTTCTGGATATTTTTTTTTTTTTTTTCCACTGTACGTATAGCCGTTATTGGAGAGTGACTCTCAAAATACAGATGAAGTATCTCTGCAACCTTCTGTTTTTACGTCGCCTTATTTAGTAAACAACTTGACACAACGTAGGCATAACGTTATCGTTTTCCCGTAGTTTTTAGTATATTGAAAACTTTGAACTGAGACGATTAAGATGCTGCATTTTTTTTCAACACATATGCTCATATATCGTAATTTTATAAAATATCAAAGTAGTATCATATATTCTGGATCAACATGTATAAAACTGATCTTCCGGTTACCCATATATACTGGTTCACTACAGAATTAGGTTAAGAAGAAAGTAATCCCATTTCTGTACATAGCATCTTTTTTATAATATTGATACTAAATAATTTATTGATATTGATCGGACAGTCAATCTTTTGACAGTGCCTCAATAAAAGTTGAACAGTGTCAAGAGGAAAAGCACTGAGTACTCTTTTTGATATTTTTGAGTGAAGTTAATTGATTTATATATCTGTGTGCATAATCAGAAAGTGGGTTATCTAAAGTCTTCTCGGAAGAAAAGAAAGCCAATGTTTAGCGGTCAAGGCAACCGTCAACGGTAAAAGTCAGTGACTGGGCAGCTATTTTGCTTTGCTGTGCAAAAGCTGAAGGTAGTATGTAGTAGATCGCAGTAAATGTGAATAGAAAATTACCTTACATTTCAAATCATATACACGTGATAAGTTTCTATCAAATATAATTTATTTGCCAGCCTGTTTTTATGAAACTTGTTTACCGCAGCCAACTAATTTTGGGTGTACAGTGACAGCAGTTTCTGCTTTTCAGAACTGTACGTGGGTCCATAGTGTTATATACTTGCTAAATATGTGATCGTAGAGATTGATACTATTTTACAAATCTGCTAAACAAAGACGGGGGTTTGTCAAAGTGTCCAAAACATCGAACAGCATAATGTGCTGTTTCTTTCTTTTTTTTTCCCTCTCGTTTAGAAAAAAATTTAGTCTTCTGTTTTTTAAGCAGTCCATGGTAAATGGTGTCCCTCTTTAAGGTCCGTCCGTCTCCTACGTCTTCCCCACCAACCAGTAACATTACTTAATTGTTCGTTTATTTGTTTGGTTTGTCTCGAGTTTTTTGTCAGGTAATTATACTCACAAAGTCTCATATGTTGATTGCATAGAATAAAGTTTTTTTTATATACCCGTTGTAAGACGACAAAAATTTAGACTGGTTCAATTTGAAAGCTGTTGCAGACGACAGATTGTATGCGCATGAAAACAATAAAATACGAGTAAGAAGACATGGAGTATATTATTGGAAAAGGAGATAATGCTGGTTACCAATGTTACCCCAATGTTTTCCAGAGTTTTCTCTCTAGAAGTCATAAAAATCCGAGTTACATCTATCTCGAAAATTTTTAAAGTGATTTAACTAGACATCCACTGTTCTCCTCGCCGAATTTCGCTTTCGGTTTCGGGCAAGTTGAACAGAAGTGGATACATACATTATTTGGACATTTCAGATGTATTTCAGTTGTATGTAGATCTACTTGTATATGTATCTTGTTGCTGTTGTCCGTCATATTGTATTGTTTATGTGCTGTATTGTGGAATCCTCATGACGTGGGTCAATAACCTTCTGGATGCTAATTGAATGAACTGTGTTCTATGTTCTACTTAAACTGGAACAGGCCCTTCTTCAGTTTTAGACTGCTATTCCACAAGCTTCACTGACAAACTTTGTGCGATCTATGCAAAATAAAAGCGTGGGAAGCAATGCAATGAACGGTGGACACACAAAGTACTGGTTTGGGCTCACTGTTACGTTTTAGCGTCACGTCACTTTCTGAGCTGTAGTACCCGTTGATGCTATGTCAGAGCTAACTCTGCTTCAAAGCAGATTCCCAGTTGTTAATGTTCAATCAAATTCCATAAATTGCCACCAAAACCCTTTCCCGATAAAGGTATTTGCGTATCCTTTATTTCAAAGGAACCTTTTTCCCGATAGTATATTCGTGTACTGTACATGTATGTGTATTGCAATTACTTATGTAGTGCAGCCAGTTAGTGGGAAATGTTTCAATGTTGACAGTAAGCACGACTTCCTTACAGGCAACATTGGTTCAATTACTATCTTCGTAAAAAAGAATGGGCTATACAACGTGATGTGATAATTTTCAATGGTATAAAACAGCCTGCTTGAAAAATAAAAAACAATTACTACATCAGAAGAAATTTCTTGACTCGCATGATTTACCATAAGATTGAATTATTCATCATGGTCAAATTTGTAAGAAATTATTTAAACATTGATTATATCTGACATTTTAGCACGGACGATTAACTGGTCAAATAAAAGTGGGTCACGCACATGGTGAGGTTCAGCAATTATCTATAACCCATAGTTCGCACAAACCCGTTTGGAAGTGCATCCCGGCTGCAATTAGGAAAACGTAACACATTTTTCAGATTTTTAACCCTTAACCTACGAAATAAGCCAACTCTAGAAACCTTCCAGCCAAAAGTAAAAACCCAAATATTGCTATTTCACATTTTTCTTGGGGGTGGGGGGGATATCTCCTTATCAAACATGTAGATCCAAGTTCAGACCACACTGCCTGTTCTATGCAGTCTGATCTACGCTGTCTGCAAAAGGTTCGCGAGTCGCACTTGGAGCCCTAAGGTTTAATAGGCATTACTCACATTTCGATGCCTTCGAATGACCAGTCCATAAGTGTAACTTAAAGACATAATTATGCCCACCGGTTTGCGCATGTTTCCTTTTGGAACTTCATTATATCTCATTGGCTTGCTATGACAGTGAGTATATTTTTATCTGTCATATGTTGCCTTTTGAAAATGTGGAAATCACAGACGTGGAAGAAAAATGGGAGATTTATAAATGATCGGGATGCCAAATCACGCCAAACTAGACCTTTATTTTTCGATAAAAGGAGATCATTCAGTTTGTCAGGAACTCTTAAAATTCACCGTGTCTCTTGAAAATGCCCAGCTTGTTTTACCTTCTTTTTAGTTTCTTTACAAGATATCAGAAAGTACTATTTTCGAGCAAAATAAAATCTGTCCGCTGATTTTTGCAGGAAAATTAACCAGAAAATAATTCCTCGTTGACACGTTAGAACATTTCTAATTGCAACTGTGAACTGTCTGGTGCCTAAATTCTTTCGATTATTTCTAAGAATAATCATTTATTTGGACATTTTTTGTTCCTTTGACAACCCTTTATCAGGTTTAAAAAACATTTTCTGTAAATTTGACAGAAGTTATCTCCTTTGCAGACCTGTATCTTCGTATATCGCTCCGAAACGTATGATTTTCTTTTCATTTTTTCCACTCTGCATACTTATATTATCATCGGAGCGAAAATGAGAGAAAAGATGTCCTCGGGAAAAAACTGTAGTTTATGTCCTTAAGACCTCATATGATGCACAGCATATACTTAGTATACTCTAAGACTACATTTCAAGTTTTAATTTTGCGGAAATATCATCGAAATCAGCCCCTGTTATGTTGACAAAACAGGTGCTGAAAAGGGTCACAAGTGGAAGTAATAAAAATGTTTTCTCAGATTTTCTCAAAACAATCTGCATTTTTTTCTCCTTTTTTCTTCTTTAAAAAAAAAAAAAAAAAAAAAAAAAAAAAAAAAAAAAAAAACTGTGAGAAATTACAATTCTATTTCATTGTTGGGTACCTTCTACTAGTGAATTTTAGTTCGAAGACATAATTTAAATATGTATGCAAGATTTTGTGGAAAAAAAAAAAAAACAGATTTCCCAGATTTCTGAGGTTATTGACCAGGGCAGGGGATGCTAAAATGTATCTCCATAGTTTGAGTATGATGGTTTTAATGGTTATAAATTGCCCGAAAATTATTGGGAAAAAAGTTTGTGGCATTTAAGTCCAAGTTAAGCGAAAGAAATATAACTTTTTATATGAATTTAAGTGTACTTGCCAAATATGGTAAAGTAATAAAAATAATAATACTCAAATATGCGTAAAATCATACAAATGACTTAACTGAAGCGTATTTTTTCCAATAACTAGGACACTTCTGGCAGAGTACGGTATCTACTGTAGTGACTTTTATCATTAAAACTACTACTACAATCAGTAACAACAACAAATACCCAGCAAGAAGTTAACCCTATCAGCACATGATATGTGTGAGCTATGTTCTATGAAAACGGGGTTTAATGCATCCGCAAAAAGTACCGACGCATGTCAGCCTGTGCGGTCCGCGCAGGCCGACATGGGCCGAAAATCTTTGCTATTTGTAAATTTTCAGCATGTCCAAGAACCACTCTACGTCCAGATTCAGTCCGTTGTACGACAAAATGGATTTTATGGATCTAAAATTATGTGACCTGGTATAATGCATCGCAGAGATGCATTAGGCCCCTTTTTGCCAGAGCGCGGCTCATATGTGATTTCTCCTGCGGACAAGTTGTATTGTTTTGACTCAAAGGCTGCTCAAAGTCGCTAAATGGGCTTTTGTGCACAGTGTAGATCAAGATCCCTTGTCATTTATCAGAATATTCTGGGTAGCTGAATGCGCTGGCTTTTGACCTTATTCTTGGTACAGATAACAAATGAATAGATGGTAATTTGCGATTGGTAGAAAATATGAACATGTTTATTCGGCGGGCCCCTGCTGGCATATTTGCCCACACATTTATGAACCACGATGTGCAAGCGTCGCTACCGCTAATCAATACCACGGAGCCTTGAATTAATACCATAGCAAAGTAATGTAGTAGAGAATGATTCCCCCCCTTTTTTTTTTCGTTCTATTTCGAACTTTAATATTTCATAAGCGTTTCCAAATAACCCAATAAGTCCTCCTTTTCATCAAAATGAAAACAGTGAGGAAAAGGAGGCAGTTTCTAGCGAAATTAATTTTCATTATTTTACCTCATATTGAGCCACAGAAGAGTTTCAATATTCATATTCCAGTGTCTCTAACGGCGTCTATCTTTTAAAAGATACTTCGTGTTTCACATATTTTGGAATGGAAAAATAACGCGTGTACAGTCAATGAATATTGTATTTTTGAGACTGTTTACGTGTAACAAGAGACTGATAGCAATGTACAAGATTAGGCCTTGACCGAAGACTTAGTTTTGCTATGTAAAAGCCAGTTTGGCATAATAGTAAATCAATATTCTGTTCTTTGTGGAAAATTTGTAACAATGAGCTTAATTTCAAGTGTTAGAGATATAGATGTAGTTTTATGTCGAAACTTTGTGGTAACTGCATTCCACAGAACAGCCAAGGGGTGCGTGGATAGCAATCGATTCAATCGCTGGCATTTTTCGCGTTTACCAAAATTTTACCTCGGATGCCAATTTAACCAGATCCAATATAGATTTATTGCATAACCTCCCCTGCGTTCAGTGCCGTGTAACCTCGAATTTCTTTATCTTACACACGTTTGATATGTATGAACTATGCTCTGTGAAAAGGGGGCTCAATGCATCTGCGAAAAGTATCGATCCGGGTCAGCCTGCACAGTCCGCACAGGCTGACCTGAGCCGAAACTTTTCGCTATTGGTCAATCTTCTGTATGCCCAAGGAAAAGTCTACCTCATCATTCAGTCCGTTGTTAAAAAATGTGGCTGCTATGGATACATAATTATGTGATGGCTTGAATGGTATCATGGATTACGGAGATGCATTAACCCCCTTTTTGCTAGAGCATGGCACATATATAAGATTTTGTGACCGTTATAGGAATTTTATTCGTTGTCAGGTCAAGTTCCAGGTCACCTGGAAACTTGTTCATGGTTGTGGCAAATCATGTCGCCCCGAGCAGACACATACAGATGTATATTTCAAAAGCACATATTTTACAGACACAATGGAGAAACAAATAGACCAAAAGGAACACAAGGACGAAGAAAAAGAGATGTCTACACCAATTACTTTGGAAAGCAGCAGATCCTACGGCTCCAGAGAGACGTTGCTAAGTGATGTCTGCACAGATTTTCTAACCGTCGTGTACCAAGAGGGTATCGGTAGCTCGCTGATGGCGTTTCAAGTTTCAAAGGTAGGTATTTGAGTCGACTCTTTACCGGAATGCGTTCACCAACGACAAATCAATAGCGGCTCTTAACCCTTTCCCAAACAACAAATTTTGGACTGGTCCAAATTGAAAGAGTTTGCAGACGACAATTTGAAATTTGATGAAAATGGCAGAAAGTTATTAAAAAGGGTAGACAACACTGTGGGAAAAGGAGAAATTGCTCGTTACTAGCGATTTCTCCTTTTCCCACAGTGTTTTCAAAAGACTTGTACTGCAGACACGTGAAAACCAGGGCTTGTTTGGGAAAGGGTTAAAATCTGTGTCTATGATAGGGTAGAAAGCATTGTGAGAAAAGGAGAAAATGTTTGTCAAGAGCATTTTCTCTATTTTCTACGGTGTTTTCTACAGTTATCTTCCTATGGGCCTTTCAACATGAGGTCGCTTGGTCAAGGGTTTAAAGTAAACGAGTAGGCCTTAATACAGATGAACTCGAAATAAAAACAGTCAAACGGACAGATAGATGTTATGTCATTGTCGATATTCCTATCAAATGTTGGAGGCACGTAGGGGGCCTACTGTGCAGGCAGATGAGGATATGCGCCTTGCAGCATAGGTCGATTTCAAAAACATTACATGGATTATGCTCATATCCAACAATTTCTCCTTTGGCCACAATATTTTCACACGTATTCGTGTTTACAGCTTAATTTATGTCAAAAACTATTGTGCATATTTACGAGGATGTTTACAAAGTTACTTGGCAGTATATGTATAAGCCATGTTCTGTGAAATGGAGGCTGAATGCATTTACAAAAAGTACAGACCCTTGTCAGCCCTAGTCAGCCTGCGCAGTCCGTGCAGGCTGACCCAGGTTGAAACCTTTTGCTACTGGTCATTATTCTACATGTCAAAGGAACAGTCTACCTAAGGATTCATTAAGTTGTTAGACAAAATGGATTTTATGGATCCATGATCATGTGATTGATTACTTGTTTGGTATCTTGCATCGTGGAGATGAACAAAGCCCCCTTTTGCCAAAGCATGGCTCATTTTGAGGGTGACCTGCCCTTCTGGTATCATATTCCCCTTCAATAGTTATGTCTGGCCCCAGTCTGGAGTACTTGTCCTCCATAATGACGGCGATATCGGGAAATAAGATAAGTTTACGCATGATGACAAAGACGCAAACAATGACGGGACTATGACAGTACACTTTAACCCTTTCAGCGCCATAGGCGAAAACAGGGACTTTTGCGGACGGCATAGATCAAGATCAGACTGCACAGAACGTGCAGTCTGCTCTTTGATCTATGCCCTTCGCTTGTTTGGTCAAGCCTATAGGATATAAATCTTCCGGAGACTCTGTGGATTCTATTTACAGACATCAAAAGAAGCCAAGTTTGCTTATTTGGCGCCGAAAGAGTTAAAGTCGATAGTGTGTCACGTTTATATAAACGAAAAATTCCAAACAACAGCAAAGAACAGGTATTGTGATTTTCGAAATTACTGTACACGGGCCGTGCTCTGGCGAAAGGGGTTTGATACATCTCCGTGATGTATGATACCAAGCAAGTCATCACATAACTGACTGATTCATGTGGTACACACTGGTCCTTTGATAATGCAAAACGTTTCGGACTGCGCAGGCTGACCTGATACTCTTTACAAATGCACTAAGCCTCCTTTTCACTGAGCATGGTTCAATTATGTATGTGCAGGGATGCATATTAAAATTCATAAGATTTATTTAAGATTTATTCTAAAAATTTCTACCGAGAAACGGTTTGGTTTAACCCTTATCAAGTGACACACCTTCACCGTTATGCTTTTTTTATAACTCGAAGTTTTCTTCGAAAACAGCCGAACAAAAAAATCTTCTACAGATAATTACAGTAAAGTCGCCCTTGCCTTTTAACCTACGAACATAATACATATCCCCATGCATTTTTATAGCAACCCTTACATGTATACTGCTAAAGAAATTAAACTTTCAAGTCGATTGTAAAAACTCAAATATTGCTAATCAGAAGCTGATTTTTTGGTGAAAATATCTCTTATCGAACATTGTAGATCAAAGATCAGAGTGCACTTCTATACAGTCTGATCTTGATCTGCTCTGTCTGCCAAAGGTCAGTGAGTGTCGCCTACCAGCCTAAGGGTTAAATATGGACAATCAACATGATTCAAAGTTTTTTTTTCGTCGGTACACGTGTATACATCACGCAAAATATTCAAAGTGCCAATGGTATACTCTTGTCCTTGAGTTTGATAGAGCGGAGGCTTTTTGTAAACACGTGACACAAAATGACCTAGTTAACATGGTTTAAGATTTATTTCATGAATACAGGTTACTACATTGTTGTAGAAATACAAAATGCTACTGGTACTGTCTTTCAAACTCTTGTCCTTGGGTTTGATGGAGCGAAGGTCATTTATTTACATGTGACCAAAAAAAATACCCTAGTGCTCCAATTAAATGCAGGCAGACAAAAAAAAAAAAATCACCAAAACAAACAAAATAGTGCAATTCCATATGTGTTTTTACCTGAAAGTGTTTCTACCTAGTGTATTTTGAAGATCGCATAGCATATTTTGGAAATGTTGCCCTTATGAGTGTCTATCTGTTGTTTGAATCCTGCAGGAGAACGCTTGGCCAGACGACGAAATTTTGAAAATTTGTAAATGAAAAACCACAAGTTACTCAAAATATGGAATTTGTATTTCGTCGAATAGAAAACATTGTGAGGAAAGGAGTAAATGCTGGTTCCAAGCAATTTCTCCTTTCACTAGAATGTTTTCCGTTTGGTCACTCAAACACAACAATGTTTAGTAAAGGGTTAAATCCACCGGTCATGAAGCAGACCATCTTAACCCTTTCCCAAACAAGCCCTGGTTTTCACGTGTCTGCAGTACAAGTCTTTTGAAAACACTGTGGGAAAAGGAGAAATTGCTCGTAACGAGCAATTTCTCCTTTTCCCAAGGTGTTTTCTACTCTTTTGGATAACTTTCTGCCATTTTCATCAAATTTAAAATTGTAGTCTGCAAACTCTTTCGATTTGGACCAGTCCAAAATCTGTCGTTTGGGAAAGGGTTAAAAAAAACTTTGTGTCAAAAAGAGAAATCGCTTGTATCAAGCAAAGTACGACTTTGCTACATTTACCTACATGCTTCTAATTGATGCTCATTATCCATATTTTCCAGGGACGTTTTAAAGGAGGATGCTTAATTTTTGTGCCATAAATCAAAATTTCTTTTGAAATACTGATAAATACAACCAGGGATCGTTTATTACTTGTAATATACGATCCCTTATACAACTAAGTCTCGATCTGTTTATCCTTGCAATCATATAAACTGCACAGTTGCATTCAAGAAAAAGGTGCATTATTTGGCGGAATAGCCATTTTGAAATCCGTTACTCAATCTATTTCTATCGCATCAAATATTACGTCATCACAAGGGTTTGAATACGTATCGATTCGGCAAACCTCGGGTGATCCGTTGATTAAATCCCCCGACTGTATCACAAGGCTAGTCTGGTACCCCGCCGTACTACAAAACTACGTCAGGCAAAGCGCAATAATGGTAATATGCAGAAGTAAGGGATTATTGTTATTTCACTTGATCAAATCCTACTAGAGTCTGAATTGAAAACAGAGCGGTTGCAAATAATTAGAGGCAGTTAGTTTTTTTTTTAATTGTCGTTCTTATTTAGCGAGAAAACTACGTATCAGAAATGCTTTAAGTATCCGAAATTTCAATGGACCGATATATCATCCGAAAACAGGGCTACTTTTAAAATGATTCATAGTCAAATTTATATTTAAACCATATCCCAAAAGCACGTTTTAGATTCGGTAATGTAGATTCTGTACAAAATTGATCTCATTTTATTCACTGATCAAACTGGATCATCCGAAATTAAGAAAAGCGGGAAAGCATTCAGTGCTAAGCTTGGGGTCGCCATGGAGGCGGCCATTATTGCGCTTTGCCTGACCCTATTACGTAGTGATAGAGGCAGGTAATCCAGACTATCACTAAGCTTGATACACCTACACGGTACATTCCTTCGCCGGAAATACTCCGTTTTAGCGTTTTTACAATTATAGGGCTCGAGTCATAATTTTCTATCGAAATCTTTCTAAATACATGTCCGTTGAAAAACAGTTTATAGCATTCAATTTTTAAGGTTGTTAATCGATTAATCAAGTTGAAAGTTTTCACAGACAGACTGATAGATGTTCACGAATAACTTCACCGTGGTTGTTTATGTTGTTGCTAATCGATATACATGGGCGCCGCCATGTTAAAAGATCGTGTGATTGGCAGTTCAAAATGGAAACCTCCTTGATACTGACGAGGTTAGATGTAGTAACGGAATCGGCCAAGTTGTGACGAGTGAATACAAATCCTCGTAATCGGCGCGGGTTAATGATCATGTGATAATTCCCACAAGGCTTTGCAAAACTCTGGCACGAAATCTTAAAGTACCAAAAAAAGCTAGGTAGTCCATGAAGGAAATACATTTTTTTTCTTACCTATGTCTTTCTTCTTTACTGATGGTTTTCCAGCTATCGCCTTACTCAATTCAACCACATGTCATTTTTAACCCTTTAGCTGCTAAGAGCGACTCACAGACGTTTTGTGGACAGTGTACATCAAGATCAGACTGCAGAAATGTGCAGTATGATCTTGGATCTACACTGTCCGATAAGGAGATATTTTCCTCCAAAAATAAGTTTGAAATAACATTATTCGGGTTTTTGAGGTGGGGTGCGAAGCATCCCAATACAGATTTACCATGTGGGGAATTGAAACTAAAACATCTGATTCTTGGGTACGAAACATTGCAAAATCATTACCTGAAAAAATAGACCTTTAAGAAAGCATTGCATTTACTTTGTCATCAATGCATGACTAAACCGTTAACAATAAAGAAACTTATTCGACTTGCACGATAAATATGTAAACAAATACACCATTATCATAAGACAATTAAAAAAAAAAGCATTTGAACAGACTACCATGAGGCATGCATAGGAACACGCATTTATGTTTCAGTTCCACCAAATAGCGTCAAGAAGCGTCAACAAGTGCCACGGAAAGCTTAGACGTATTGTGATAACTCTTGTGCCAATTCCTTTGAATATATTGGTTTACTTGTCCACAAAGTGCTCCATAATACTTCTTACATCTTTTTATTTTGACATTCTATTGAACCCCCCCCCCCAAAAAAAAAAGAAAGAAAGAAATTTGCCAATTTGCTTTCAGAGATTTATGGGAGAGATACCTCTCAGCTCTTTAAATGTCTGCCTGATTTTACTTAAATTACTAGCAGCACTACGTGCACATTGTTTGGTACAACGGTTGGATTTCAACTTGAGAAGGATTAAACGCACCCCACCTTAGCAGCGGCGCTGACCATTGTTTCGACGATGGTTATGTGGGAAAGCAGCCAGTGGCTTGGAAAGAATATTGTGCGGAATACTGGTAAAAGAAACTCCAGGAAAGCATGGATAGGTGCACTGAACGCCGTGATATAACTGAAATAATGTTGAAAGCGGCGTTAAACACCACACAACCTTAGCAGGGCTTTCAGTGCTTTGATTACTCTTAAGTCTGGTGAGGTTATAAAAATCCACTTATTGCTCCCTTTAAGGACGTAGAGATAAATCACTTAGAGGTAAAATTCATGCCAAAAGAAATACGTGAATGAACCATGATTCAAAGATGGTTTACGTAAAAATGACTGATAACTCCCCTTTCGGTTTTCATGCTTTTTCTAGGTCAAGTTTTTATTTTGACCCTTTACCAAACAGTCCTGAGTTCCAATGACGTTGAAGAAGACAGCGTTAAAACAAAAAACTTTTTTTTTAAAATAGGAGAAAATGCCGGTATCCAGCGGTTTCTCCTATTCCCACAATGTTTTCTACCCATTTGAAGTCAAATACCAGTACATTCAATTTGTTATCTGCAGATGTTCTCGATTAGATGGGAGCTTTCAATTTCGTGGATTGGTTAAGAGTTAATCAGATCACGTTTCGAGCATGTTCTCGTGATTTCGCGAGTACTTTTTAATCCCATCTTTACAGTAGTTAACTCTTTGCAAAACGATAAAATCTTAGACTTGTCCAATTTGAAAGCATTTGCAGACGACAAATTAAATGTAGATGAAATTATGGTAATTGTCTAGGAAAGTGTAGAAAACCTTGCGGGAAAAGGAGAAAATGCTGGTTACCAGCATTTTCTTCTTTTCCCACGGGGTTTTCAAAAGGCTGTTTCCTCAGGGTCGTTAGAACTCGGGCTTGTGTGGTAAAGGGTTGAATACTTTTTCTTAAGAAAACACAGGCACTTCTTGTAATATTTACCCTTTACTTCATGGGGAAATAAACTGTAACTGATATCTTGTAGTATTTTCTACAGTTATAAATGATAACAAAACATCTGACTTTAAAAGTCTTCTTAACCCTTTCCCAAACAAGCCCTGGTTTTCACGTGTCTGCAGTACAAGTCTTTTGAAAACACTGTGGGAAAAGGAGAAATTGCTCGTAACGAGCAGTTTCTCCTTTTTCCACAGTGTTTTCTACCCTTTTTGAGAACTTTCTGCCATTTTCATCAAATTTAAAATTGTCGTCTGCAAACTCTTTCAATTTGGACCAGTCCAAAATTTGTCGTTTGGGAAAGGGTTAAAAAGTAGCATGCAAACATGCTACCTAAAACCAAAACATACAATCGTAAGTTTTCCAAATACATGGATGTAGAAAATGGTTTTGTAGCTTGTACTTTCAAGGTCAAGAGTAGGGACTCTGTTTGGCCCCTGACCCTGGACCACCCATTCGAACTATTTAATGCCTTGCTTGTCCCAATTTCCAAATCTTTCTTGTCATGATGACAGGCAACATGCAAAAGAAGAGCAACAAATTTTTCGACAGATTTCAAAATAAAAAAGTTTTTAAGCGATCATGGGAATATTCCTCGAATCGGGTAACTAATTGTTTACTTTTTTCTTTTTGCAGCCATTATGCTGCTAAGGGCGACCCGGGCCGCCTTTGCGGACAGTGCAGATCAAGATTATCCTGCACAAAACGTACAGTCTGATCTTTGATCTACACTGTCCGATACGGTATTTTCTTTCTGGTGAAATCAGCTTTGAAGTCGCATATTTGGATTTTTATTTTTGAGTTGGAATTAACGTTTCGTTTATCCAGCAGTATGAGGGTTAATAGTTGTGGCTACCACGAATTTTCTTAACCCTTAACCCATTACCACACAATCCCGAGTTTTCACGACCCTGAGGAAGAAGCATTTTGGAAACATTGTGGGAAAAGGAGAAAATGCTGGTAACCAGCATTTTCTCCCTTTCCCACAATGTTTTCTGTCCTTCCCAAAACAAATTTTAATTTTTCATTCATGTTTATTTTGTCGTCTGCAAATGCTTTCAATTTGAACCAGTCTAAAATTATGTCGTTTGGTAAAGAGTTAACTCTTTACCAAACGACAAAATTTTAGACCAGTCCATATTGAAAGCTTTTGCAGACGACAAAATAAATGTGACTCGAAAATCGAAATTTGTTTTAGAAAGAGTAGAAAATATTGTGGGAAAAGGAGAAAATGCTGGTTAGCAGCATTTTCTCCTTTTCCCACAATGTTTTCAAAAGGCTTCTTCCTCAGGGTCGTTAAAAGTCGGGATTGTGTCGTAATGGGTTAAAGCGCCGAATAAACCTATCAGGCATTTTCATCCTAGAAATACGACCCAAATAATTGCAATTTCATGGTCGCTTTTGTCTACTGTGTTTTAGCAAAGCGGACAGTGTAGATCAAAGATCAGGCTGCACATTTTGTGCAGCCTGATCTTTGATCTACACTGGCCACAAAAGCAACTATAGTTGTGAAAGGCGCTTTAAGGGTTAAAGATTTTCTTATGTAACAGTATTCCTGTCGCGGATTATATAACCAATGGATCTTCTCCATTTATCTTGGTTCAAGTAATTGATTTTAAATGCATAAAATTAAAAAGTAATTTAAAATATTGACCAATTGACAAAATTATGGACTCGTCCATATTGAGTAAAATGTGGCACAAATTATGGGAATTGTCTTTGAATGGGTAGAAAACATTGTGGAAAATGAGAAAATGTCGGTTACTGACATTTCCTCTTATTCTAACAATGTTTTCTTCCTCGAGGTCCTTTAAAATCGTAATTATTTTGTAATTGGATAAATATTTTTAAGGTATCGAAGTGTAGACGTGCAGCCTCATCTTGCACGACACTCTTTCCAAAATACGTCTATTTTTGTTCGGTGTTAGCGCAGTTTTCAATATCATTTCAATTGTACCGTAGCGGCTGGGGCACATTCTTGGAGTTTCTTCTATCTGTAGCCGACCTGGAAAAATGTGCAGTCTGATCCTTAGTGAAGAACTGATTGATTGATTGATTGATTGATGCCGTTTTCAACATTATTTCGGTTAGGCATATCACGACTACCAGTGCACCTATTCATGGTTTCCTGGAGTTTCTACAGTTTTCTTCCCAAATCACTGGCTGCTTTCCCGCATAACCGTACATTGAAACAGCAATCAGTGTGATAAGCAATGAGTCCTATCGCAGAGATTGTTATCAATCCTCGAAAAGAAATAATCCGAGCCAGGAATTCGAACCAGCGACCCCCTAGTTTCAAGTCCTGTACGTTACCGGTTATGTCACAGGGCTAGGAAAGTCTTTAACCCTGAAAGCGCTGGAACCAACTTAAATTGTTAATGCGGACAGTGTAGATCAAGATCAGGCTGCACAGAAAGTGCATTCTGATCTTGATCTACTCTGTCCGCTGCTTTGTAACATATTCTGGTCATAACAATATTTTGGCTGTTTTTTTTTCCTTATTAAAAAGGTCATTTCATTAATTCAGTGCTTTAACTCTTTACCGCACAATGCCGCCTTTCAACGGCTCTGTTAACCAGCATTGTCTCTTTTTCCCACAATGTTTTCTACCCTATCAAAGAAAAATTGCACCATTGGAGCCACACTGAAATTGTCGTCTGCAAATGCTTTCTATTTAGACTAGGCTAAATTTTTGTCGTCTGGTAAAAGGTTAAGGGTTAAGATTAAATTAGTTCTGTTTTTCAACGGATTGTAGTTTCAGCCATTATAACAACGTGGAGCTTTTACCTGTTTGACGCCGAAAGAGTTTATCGCTGCCCCTATTGTTTCTCTTATATATTAGAAACGTGGTGTTGTGAATCAGTACATCTCATGGTCAGTTTTAAAGATTATATAACTGACTGAATCGTTCATCTGTCTGTCCGTCCGTCCGTCAGTCCGACTGACTGACTGACTGGCTGGCTGGCTGATTGGTTAATTATGATTATGAACTGAATCGTTCATCTGTCCGACTGATTGATCGATTGATTGACTGACTGACTGACTGACTTACAGACTGATCGACCGATCGATTGTTTGTTTGTTTGCTTGATTGAATTATACCGACCGACCGACTGACCCACTGACTGACCGACTGACTGACTGATCCATCCATCCATCTATCCGTCCATCTACTTCAGAATGATAAAGATTTTGCTCAGCTGAACTACGAAGACTATCCTATCCTTAAAGCGATCCAAGAGGATGTCATTGGAAAAGACCTTGTTATCGATACGGCCTTTGGCGGTAGGAAAAGTAAGTGCATGTACACATACACCACTTTTTACATATATATATGAGTCGTGCTCTGTGAAAAGGAGGTTTTAAGCATCTGCAAAAAGTATCGATCCAGGTCAGTCTGTGCAATCCGCACAGGTTGACCTAGGTCGAAACTTTTTGCTTTTGGTAATTCATGCATGTCCAAGGACCACTCTACCTCATGACGTAGTTAGTTGTTTGACAAAATGGATTTTATGGATCCATAATTATGTGATGGCTTGCTTGGTATAATGCATCACAGAAATGCATCTAACCCCCATTTTTCGATTGCATGCCTCGTATACTTGTGTCCTATAGCCAGCTGACTAGTACAGAGGTAAAGAGGTTTTAATTTAACACTCAAGAAATCTTAACACTTAAGCTGCTGAATAAATGAAACGCAAATTTCTACTCAATACTAACAGCCGAAACATTGCGGTTTCAAAGTTGATTTCACCGGAAAGAAAATACCGTATCGGACAGTGTAGATCAAAGATCAGACTGCACGTTCTGTGCAGTCTGATCTTGATCTACACTGTCCGCAAAAGGTCAGTGGGTCGCGATTAGCAGCTTAAGGGTTAAGACTTATCCAAATTGAAAGCATTTGCAAAAGACTTAATCATTTAAGTGTGACTCGAAGTTGAAATTTGTTTTTGGAATGGTAGAACACATTAGAAACCCCAGGCCACTCCGGAAATAGTCTCTAAAAATATATTCGTAAAACAGATTTAATGAACAGAAGGTAAAGTTTTCCAACATTTTTGGCAAAAGGAGAAATCGCTCGTTACTAGGGATTTGCTCGTTAGCCACGATGTTTTCAGTAAGATGGTCTCGTGCAACATAGAAAAAGTCCTTTACAAGATGTTGTTTTTTTATTCCGAGAAAGAATTTGTTGAAAGTCATCTCCGCAAGATGTAGAAATATCTCTTCAACGTGTGCAGAAGCTTTTGTCGAGCAGCAATAGTGGTCCAGTGGGAAGGCAGGAGGTGCCCTTGGAAGAATACTATGCAATGTACTGATAAAAGAAACTCCAGGAAAAAATGGATAGGTGAAGGGACGTCGCTGTATGACTAAAATAATGTTTTGAAAAACGGCGTTGAAATAGATCACAATCCAACAAACAAACACTCTTTTGCTTTTCGAAGGAGACTGTAGGGCCTGACGATTCGATGAGGTTAACCCTTTACCACACAACACGAGTTTTAACAAACCTGACAAAGAAGCTTTTTGAAAACATTGTGTGAAAAGGAGAAAATGCTGGTAACCAGTATTTCTCCTTTTCCCACAATGTTTTCTACCCTTTCAAACAAAGATATCTATGGATATTTGTGCAACCTTTTAGTTTGTCGTCTACAAATGCTTTCAAGTTGGACCAGTCTAAAATTTTGTTGTTTCGTAAAGAGTTTAATAAAAATTTACATGGCGAAACGATAAAAAGGTCCGTGGGGGTGCTGTAATTTGAAGAATGCATCAGCAAGATAAATAAGAGCCTTCTCAGATCAAAGATCAGAGGTCACATTCTACTCAGTCTGATCTTGACCTGCATCGTTCTTTCGGAGACAGAAATCACCACTTGAATTAAGCTACATCTTATTTGTCGTCTGCAAAGCTCTCAGTGTGGTCAAGTCTAAAATGTTGTCGTCCGTTAAAGCGTTGAATGTCTAGAGACCATTTCGGGCCTAAATTAAGTGAAGAAAAGTGAGTTGTTGCCGACAATTAAATCGCATACAAGTAGACAGCTTTAACAAAAATTTTAACACTTATCCTGCTAAAAAAGTGAATTGAAACCTTCAAGCTGATCGTAAAATCCAACATTTTGCTATTTCAAATGTATGCTTCTGGGAAGGATGTCTCCTTACCGGAAAGTGTATTTTCAAGATCAGACTGCACGTTCTGTGCAGTCTGATCTTGATCTACACTGGCCGCAAAAGGTCAGTGAGTCGCGCTTAGCAGCGTAAGGGTTAAAGAAAATACTAGATCTATCTCGCTTCTATATTTGTTACTTCTATATTTGTTACTTCTATATTTGTCACAGTTAGGTAAATGGTTTTTTGGTTTCTTTTCAGTGGTATACTGCGATTTTACAGCATCTGGAAGGTAATTTTCGTTTGTCAGTGATCTCTCCCCCCCCCCCCCCTCTCTCTCTCTCACTCTCTGTTGTATATGTCTGTCGGACCGGTCTTTTCTGTCTCCGCAACATACCTTCAAAAATGTTTATTAAAACCAGACCCAGGTACATGCTTCAAAATTAACCAAAATTTGACTCAACCTGCAAGCAGGTGACTTTAAGTTTCATCTCGCTACATTTGAATTTCTATAACATTGTGGCAAAAGGGAAACTTTTTCATGGGTCGGCTATTCATTTCACATGGATGTTGTAAGTCAATTGCTGCCAGGTTTTTTCAAGAGGTAAAGGATTTTAACCTTTACCAAGTAATCCCAAGTTTTATCGACCCTTAAGAAATACGTTTGAAAATAGGGAAAAAAAGGAAAATGCTGGTAACCAGCATTCTGTCGTTTTTCGACAACGTTTATATTATATTCCGCCAAAGATAAATCCTGTCATTTGAGTTTCATTTTGTCTGCAAATACTTTCGGTTTGGACAAGTCTACAAAGTTGTTGTCTGATAAAGAGTACAAAATAAGCATGATTCCTATATTTCAGGCTGTTAGGTTTTATAGAAGACTATATTAGAAAACATGTTTTTCCAACATACGCAAACACTCACTCCACAACTGGACACAACGCCATCCAGACAGGCAAATACAGGGAAGAAGCAAGGTAAACCTGTTTTTTCCTCAAAATCTTCTTCAATTTTTCGAGATTGTCTTGATCTACTTGTGCCCAGTTACATTCGCAATTACAATCATACAAATGAGCCGTGTTCTGGCATAAGGGGGATTGATGCATTTCGGTGATCCATTGCACGGGGTAAGTCATAAGATAGATCTGGATTCAGAAAATCCATATTGTCTTGAAAATTTCATATTGGTGTAGAATAGACCTACATGTATGTAGGCCTACGTCGAAAAGGTTCAAATTGTCACCTGAACCAGGCACACTGGAAAGAAAGAACAAAAAACACGGATAAGCATTGATTTGGACACACGTGATTTTGGACGGTCGTCTGCAAATAGCCTACCCATAAGTCACAGGCGGAAAAAGGTTAAGTTAAAGTTGATATGACAGTTGCATATTCATAAATCTATGTGTACTTAGCCTACTCTTTGATGATTCCGATGAAAGAACCCCTTTAGTTCACTGCAACTAATTACATAATTATCTTGAAAATTGTTTCAGATCAATCATCAAAAAGTGTGTAAACGCAAGTAATGATGACGCTGTAATTTTTACCGGAAGTGGCGCCACTGCTGCAGTCCACAAGTTTGCCTGGGCGCTGAAACTTAACGAGAAAAACGTTGCTAAAGAAACGGTAATTATGCATTAACGTTATAGCTCAGTGATCGCACTAGAAAATAGATAGAAGGGTAGATAACATCGTGGGAATAGGAGAAATGCAGGTCACCGGCATTTTCTCCTTTTCCGACAATGTTTTCAGAAGGCTCTTTCCCGAGGTCGTTATACCATGGGATTGTTTGATAAAGGGTTTTTTTTTTTTTAGGCGCCTACATTTCTTTGAAACAAAAAGACAATTGTTTGCTTTATGTTTTCTTCCAGAAAGGTCATGACTCAAGGTAGCCCCAATGTAGCCCCAATGTATTTTTAGCTCGGCTGGTTTTCGAAGAAAACTTCGAGGTAGATCTATATTGTCAGTTAGCCTTGTCATTGCCTTCATTGTTGTCATGCAAAAACTTTGACGTTTTTTTAATGACTTTCGAAATGAAGATATTTACTCCAAACTCCTTTAGATCTAATGTTCAATACTGAAATATATATGTAGGCTATACCAGAAGAGCAAGTAATTTTCAATATTTTTGAAGCAGGTATGAGTTGTCACTGAAGAACCCATTGCAGCCAAACGTTGGCACCTAAATTCAGTGCTGTTGTATATATTACTATTTTGTTATTTACAGGCTGTGTTGACAGGTCCATATGAACATCATTCAAATATTTTATTGTGGAGAGAATATGGTGCAGAGGTATCTGGATGTTTTTCTTTCCTCCATAACTTCTGATTTGATATTAGGACTGGACCAGGCTTACTTTGCCTTGGAAGATAATGTAGACCAAGATCAGACTGCCAATAACATACAGTCTGGTCAAGTAATTACTGTCCAATACTTAGTAACATAGATCTATTGACAAAAGCAACCTTGCTTGTCAATAAGTTGACAGTTTTTCCTGATTGAAAAGGCCCATTTAATTAAATCAGCATTGTAAGGGTTAGGATGTTGGGACTGGTAATCATTTCAAAACAATCTTATTTTGCAAGTGCTTGGGCCAATCTTCTCTTGTTTATGTAGTCAAAGTAACAGGTATGTAACTAGGTATACACCTTGAAACCCACATGTATGCCTTTTTGCTGGAAAAAAGGCAAACAGCATAAAAAGTTGAAGATAAGTTTACCTTTATCTTTAACACGAGGTGTTCAAATATGAATGCATCTAAGCACCTACAATTTGATTCTTCATAGGTTGCACTGAAATTTTTATTTTATTCCCTCAAAGTATCCACCTCCAACAGATATACAAAGTTTCAGTGTCTGGTTCCAATCTTTGAAGGTATTTTCATAGTCTTTGTTAGGTATACTATGAAGAGTCTTTTTTAGGTATACTATGAAGATACTGGAATTCATTTTCTTTCAACTCTATTTCAACGTGTGTAAACCATCAGTTTCACTCATTGTATTTTGTATGAGGTGCAAGACTTTCTGAAGCAGGAAAAAGTCGTTGTGCTCCCCAACCCTCCATATTCACCTTGCCTCTTGGGACTTCTTTTTGTTTCCAAATCAAAAAAATGCCTTTCGGGTGAAAATTTGTTCAGTGCACACATCAATTCTGCAATATTCCAGTGTCTTTCTCAGGGTTGTAAAAAATCGGCATTGTACAGTAAAGGGTTAATGCAATGATAGTAAACATTTACTTGGGCTACTTTCTATTCTAGGTGGAGCGTATACAGGCAGTGCCAGAAACAGGACATGTTGACATGATGGATTTGGAATATAAACTAGTGGTAAATATGAATGCTTAAACATCTCTTCCTTGCAACATTGCCATGGGTATAAGAGACAGCATTATTAGATGAATTAATCCTACAATCCAGAATTCAAATGTCCCTGAAGAAGAAGGCTCTAGAAAATACTGTGGGATAGGATAAAAAATGCTGGTAACTCACATTTTCTCCATTTCCCACAATCTTTAAAGTTTCCGACTCTTTCCAAAACAAATTCATATTTAGAGATATATTTAAATAGTTATTTGCAAATGCATTCACTGTAGACAAGTCCAAAATTTTGTTGTCTGGTAAAGAGGTAAAGGCATTTACAACTTTTATTGTCTTTGTGGCCAATGTAGATCAACATCAGACTGTGCAAAAGATGCTTTGTTGTGAGCAACTTCTCTTTTTGCCTCTATTTTTCAGAAATTGTTTCCTGCAAGATGAACAATAGGAAGCGTAAGGTAGTAGCGTGTATTCCCTTAACGCTGTACCAAACGAAAAAATTTTAGACCAGTCCAAATAGAAAGCATTTACAGATGACAAAATAAACATGAATCAGAAAATAAAGATTTATTTTGGGAAGGGTAGAAAACATTGTGGGAAAAGGAGAAAATGCCGGTTACCAGCATTTTCTCCTTTTCTCACAATGTTTTCAAAAGCCTACTTTCCCAGGGTCGTTAAAACTCGGGATTGTGTGCTTAAAGTTTAAGATGCTTTCATAGTTTTTGTTGCCTTTTGTGTATAGACCAAGACCAGTGTTCTCAAATGTACAGTCAAATCTTTAATTTACTCTTGCTTTCCTAATGGACTACATAGCCTTGTTGGGTACATGTATTCTAGATTTTACGCCAGAGTTTTACAAACACTTGTGGGAGTGTCGCATGATCAATAACCCTCGTCAATGACAAGGATTCATGTTGAAATCAGTATGATGATGTCATATCTAATTTAATTAAAATATACAGTTAGCAAATGCAAACAACCATTCCACCATGTTCCTTTACCAGACAACAAAATTTTAGCCTTGTCCAACTTGAAATCATTTGCAGACGACAATTTCAATGTGGCTCAAATGGTGCAATTTTTCTTTGATAGAGCAGAAAACATTGTGGGAAAGGGAGAAAATGTTACCAGCATTTTCTCCTTTTTCCACAATGTTTTCAAAAGGCTTCTTTCCCAGGGGTCGTTAAAGGTGGCATTGTGTGGTAAAGGGTTAAGAGAGCAAATGGGTACACTTGTTTTGTCAATTTTTTCATTACAGTATTGGAAGAATCGACGTAAACAAATCTTGGTATGCATGTCTGCAGCAAGTAATGTGTCCGGTATAGTCACTGATACAGAAACCATAGCAACCATCGCCCATAAACATGGTGCTCTTGTCCTGTTTGATTATGCAGCTGGTGGTAAGTAACCTTAACCCTTCATCAAATTATCCTGGATTTTTCATGACTGAAGGGGGGGGGGGCTTTTGAAAACACAGTGGGCAAAAGGAGAAAATGCTGGTTACCAGCATTTTCTCCTTTTCCCACAATGTTCTTAATTATTTAAAAAACAAACCCACTCTTTTTAGCCAAATTTGGCTTCTGGATTGATTGAATTGGAGTTTTAACAGCTTAGGTCATGTCGTGGTGGTCTGTGCACCTACGCATTTGTTTCCGGGCTTTCTCACACCAGTACTAACACTACTTTCTTTCCAAGTCACTGACTACATTTCTTACATGCATCAGAGGTGAGAGGTGAAAATTTGCCATAAATAAAGTTTGCATCAACCAGGTATCAAACTCACAACCACTAGGTCATGAGTCAGATATGCTAACCACTGAGCTACCTTGGCAGGCTTTTGGTTTGTCATCTGCAAATCTGTTCAATTCAAACAAGTCTAAAATTTTGTTGTCTGGTGAAGCTCACAAAGATTTTTCAAATGTGTCTGCTGCATTTTTGTTTCAGTAGATAGTTAGTTGATAAAACTCTTTACTGGACAGCAATATTTTGGACTGGCCAAACTTGAAAGCATTTTCAGACAAAGAAAATTGAATGTGCCTTGAATGATAGAATATTTTTTTCAATTTCAAAGGGTAGATAACATAATTGGAGAAGGAAAAAAATACTGGTTACCAATATTTTTCCTGTTCTCATAGTGTTTCTAAAAGCTTAATTCTTCAGGTCATCAAAACCTGGGATTGTTTGGTTAGGGAATAACTGACTCAAAAATTGAAAGTTATTTTGGGAAGAGTAGAAAACATTGTGGGAAAAGGAGAAAATGCTGGTTACCAGCATTTTCTCCTTTTCCCTCTATGTTTTCAAAAAGCTTCTTTCTCAGGGTCTTTCAAAGTCAGGATTGTGTGGTAAAGGCTTAAAGCATTTGATTATGGCAGCAAATTTTTGTGCTTGCATTTGTATCATGTATCGATATGTTTTTCTAAAAATTTCAGGTCCCTATTTGAAAATTGACATGAATCCGGGCAAGTTTTCGTAAGTGTTGTCTATTTCATATGAAATCTCCATTTCCTCATCTTTATAATGCCACTGATAATGCAAAAGACACAATGTAATTTCATTTCAAACCTATTTTCAAGTTTTCATTTAGGAATGTATCAAACACACATTTTCCTTAACTCTGTACCAGATGACAACAATTTAGACTTGTTGGAATTAACCCTTTGCCACACCATCCCGACTTTTGACGACCCTGAGGAAGAAGCCTTTTGAAAACATTGTGGGAAAAGGAGAAAATGCTGTTAACCAGCATTTTCTCCTTTTCCCACAATGTTTTCTACTCTTCCCAAAACAAATTTCAATTTTTGATTCACGTTTACTTTGTCTTCTGCAAAAGCTTTTAATTTGGACTGGTCTGAAATTTTGTCGTTTGGTAAAGAGTTAATTCTGTACCAGATGACAACGTCTGCAAAAGCTTTCCTAATGAAGGGTAGAAAACATTGTGAAAGAAAGGAGAAAATGTTAGTCATTATTTTCTCCTTTTTCCTTTATAAAACAATGAAAAAAAAAAAAACTTTCTTAGATATTAGATACTGCCTTCATGGCGTAATGCTCAAGGCATCTGCCTGGGGAGCAGGAGGTCAAAGGCTCATGTCCCAGTAGGGGCAGGAGTCCTTCCGATATGGCTAGTTGGTGAGCCGCTAGCTAGTTAACCCTATGCCACTCAACCCTGACCTTGAATGACCCTGGCAGAGAAGACTTTTGAAAACATTCTTGGAAAAGGAGAAAATACTGGTTACCAACATTTTCTCCTTTACCCATAATGTTTTCTACCCTTCCAAAAACAAAGTTCAATTTTTTAGTCACTTTTAGTTTGTCATCTGCAAAATGCTTTCAATTTGGAAAAGTCTAAAATTTTGTCATCTGGTAAGCATTTAAAATGATGGTTACCTGGTGCCTACCTGCCTGGGTCCTTGAAAGAAAAAGGTTAGGATGCAGTAAAATCACATTTAGCCTGCTGAGTTGACCAACTGTGGTTTTCAATGCCCATGCTTGTTTCATTAAGTAATTTCATAAACATTTGCTACTTTTCCATGTGCTTAACTCTTTACCACACAATCCCGAGTTTTAAAGACCCTGAAGAAGGAGCCTTTTGAAAACATTGTGGGAAAAGGAGAAAATGCTGGTAACCAGCATTTTCTCCTTTTCCCACAATGTTTTCTACCCAATCAAAGACAACTTCCATCATAAGAGTCACATTTGAATTGTCGTCTGCAAATGCTTTCAATTTGGACAAGTCTACCTTTTTGTCGTGTGGTAAAGAGTTAACTTTCATTCCTCCATTTCACTGCTAAATACTGCTCCCCAAATCCGCTTTTCAGTCCTTTGATTTTCTTCTCAAAGCCGATAGATTTTGTAAACATTTAGACTAGAGGAGAAAGTGCTTGTAATGAACATTTTATCATTTTGTTGCATTAATTGTTATCATGTGTGTTTATGTATTAGATCTCAGTGTTGATTATTTTACTAGTGTGTTTACAAAGTTTTCTGCTGCAGATTCATTTTAACCCTTAGAGCGCCAAATAAACCTATCAGACTGTTTCAAACTAGAAATACAACCCAAATAATTACAATTTCATGGTTGCTTTTGTCTATATTGTTTCAACAAAGTAGACAGTGTAGATCAAAGATCAGGCTGCATGTTTTGTGCAGCCTGATCTTGATCTACACTGGCCGCAAAGGCAACTATAGTCGTGAAAGGCGCTTTAAGGGTTAAGAAGCAATGTACAATAATAATCTTGTCATGGTGAGACAGTGATGTAGGTGTATAGAGCATCAAATTCTCAAATCAGAGGTTCTGGGTTTGTACCCTGTGATATACCAAGTCAGCCTTTGGAACTACCTACATTATGCTGCAAGGACTTGTGAAGGTTTCCACAAGGCACTTATAAGGAATGATGAAACCCTTTAACAAACAGTCACAAGTTTTAACTCTTTACCAAATGAGAAATTTTAAAGACTGGACCAAACTGAAAGCATTTGCAGACAAAAAATTAACTGTTGCTCAGTTGATGATTTATGTCTTTTATAGGTTAGAAAACATTGCGGGAAAAGGAGAAAATGCTGGTCACCAGCATTTTCTTCTTTTCCCTCAATGTTTGTAAAGGCATTTTTTTCAGGGTTGTTAAAAGATGGGATTGTGTGGTAAAAGGTTAACAAATTTGAAGAGGAAGGCTTTTGAAATCATTCTTGGAAAAGGAGAAAATGCTCATAACCAGCATTTTCTCCATTTCCCATAATGCTTTCTTTCCTTCAGAGACAATTTAAACCATTGGATCCACATTAATTAATTGTTTTAAAATGCTTTTGATTTCAACAAGTCCAAAGTTTCACAATGGATAAAAAATGAATAGGTTTAAACCAAACACAGTGTTGTACAATTGTATTCTATTTCTAGCTACAAGGATGCAGTCATAATAAGCCCGCACAAGTTCGTAGGTGGTCCAGGTTCGCCAGGTATGTTTAACTCATTACTGTCCTGGCTTATCGTTGGCAAGCCACATGGTGTTACAGTTTATGGGAAGGACACATGTTTATAAAATAGAAAAAGCTTGTTTTAACCCTTTACCAGACAACAAAATTTTACCCTTGTCCAAATTGAAAGCATTTGTAGATGGCAATTTCAATGTGGCTCAAATGGAGCAATTTTTCTTTGATAGGGTAGAAAATATTGTGGGAAAAGGAGACCATGCTGGTTACCAGCATTTTCTCCTTTCCCCAAAATGTTTCCAAAAGGCTTCTTTCCTAGGGTCTTTAAAGGCAACATTGTGTGGTAAAGGGTCAACCCTTTACAAAACATTTCTTTGTTTTAACCACCTTGTGGAAGAAGGCTTTTTAAAAGAAATTGTTGGAAAAGAAGGAAAAACTGGTAACCTGCATACTCTCCTTTTCCACTATCTTTTCTGCCTTTTCTGAGACAAATCTCATCATTTTGCCCACATTTAATTGTCATCTGCAAATGTCTGCTTTTTGATGAGTGTGAGAATTATATTCCATTGATAAAGGACAGTTTTGCACTTGGGTAATAGTAAGTAAATTGAATTGTGTCTTGTACCTCTTTCAACATTATTTCAGTCTTATCACAGTGACAGCTCTCATATTCATATAAGTCCAGGGTTTTGCTAGTACTATGGTTGGGCTTTGAAATGTCTTGCCCAGGGACACTCCCACAAAAAACCTAGTGCTTACAGTAAGGCTTGAACCTATGGCCTCCAGGTTAAGAGTCCTACACTGACCGATGCAAGACCCCAGTAATTATTATAGAATACAGGCAAACTAACTTTTTAAACAGGTATCAAAATGGAAACTATTAACTGCAGTAATGTATTTATTAAATCCCCAAACAACAAAAATTTGGACTCGACCAAGTTGAAATTATTCTTGGATGACAAGTCAAATGCGACTTAAATGATGTAATTTGTTTTTGAAATTGTAGAGAACATAGTGGGAAGAGGAGGAAATGCTGGTAACCAACATTTTCTCCTTTTTCCCCACCATGTTTTCAAAAGGCTTTATCTTTAGGGTTTAAAATTCAGGATTGTGTGATAAAGAGTTAAAAAACTTTTGTCAGTATCAAACAAGAACCATATATGTTGAAAAAACAGCTGATGTCACTCAGATACCATGTAGTGATTCAGTACTTACATTCAATTCACAGGATTGCTTATTGCGAAGAAGTGGGTTTTTAGAAATTCAACCCCACATGGAGTTGGGGGAGGAACTGTCACCTATGTGAGTAACATAGTTTTTGCAATCTTTTTTTAAATTTAACCTCTTTCAGACATCATTTTTGTCTTACAGCTGACCCCTTGAAAAAATTGTGGCAAAGCATTTCATCATAAGAAAATTATTATTCTTGCCACAAAGTTTTGACATGCCCTAGTAATTATGTGAAACATAAACTCATGTTCTTTACTTATATTTTGTGGGCATGATTCCAAAGTTGTCTCTTGAAATATTTGACATTTGAAGGAAAGGAAGACACCTCTATATGATAATCAAAATAGTGCAGAAAAAAGGATGATATGTTCCATTTCTCACAATATTTAAAAGATGTAGTCAACAGAAAGAGCAGGCAAATACATATTTTTAAAGTAAAGGTCAAGATCAGATGGCAAAGAATATGAAGTCCTTTGGTCGACATGATCTGCAGAAGCACCTAGCAATGTGGAGGATAAACCAATTTGAAAGCATTGGTAGATAACAATTTAGATATTGCTTGAACAATGTTATTTGTCTTAGAAAGGGTAGAAAACAAGTATTTTTTTCCTTTCCCCAGAATGTTTTCAAAAATCTTTTTCCTCAGGATTGTTAATACATGGAGTTATTTGATAAAGGTATGTATTTTGTTTTCTGTATTCTTTTCTTTCTAACTCACAAACTTTCTCTTCTTTTCCCACAATCTTTCAAAGGGCATCTTCCAAAGGGCCCTGAAAATGTGGGATTGCTTGGTAAAGTGTTAGGGGCTGCTCCTACATGTGCTTAACTCTTTACCACATGACAAAATTTTAGACTTGTCCAAATTGAAAGCATTTGCAGACGACAAAATAAATGCAAATGAAAAATTAAAACTTATTTTGGGATGTGTAGAAAACATTGTGGGAAAAGGAGAAAATGCTGGTTACCAGCATTTTCTCCTTTTCCCACAATGTGTTCAAAAGCTATCTTTCTCAGGGTCGTTAAAAATCGGGATTGCCAAATGACAAAATTTTAGACTTGTCCATATTGAAATCATTTGCAGACGACAAAAATTGTGACTAAAACATTGGAATTCGTCTGCGATAGGGTAGAAAACATTGTGGGAAAGGAGAAAATGCTGGTTACCAGCATTTTCTCCTTTTCCCACAATCTTTTCAAATGGCCTCTTTTTCAGGGTCGTTAAAACTCGGAATTGTGTGGTAAAGGGTTAAATTTGAAATTTCAGGCCAAATCTGATTCTTTGTGTCTATTCTATGATTTTCATTGTTAGGTTACCCGTGGAACCCACTATTATGTCAGCAATATTGAGGAGAGAGAAGAAGGTGGGACCCCAGCTATCACAGAGTCTATAAGGGCGGGACTTGTGTTCAAGCTTAAACAGGTCTGTATAGTAACTGATGGATTAAATCTTTACCACACAATCCTGAGTGTTAATGGCATTATCAAGAATGGCTTTTGAAAACATAGTGGGAAAAGTAGAAAATGCTGGGGTAACCAGCTTTTTCTCCCCTTTTCCCACAATATTTTCTACCCTATCAAAAACAAATTTGATCATTTTAGCCACATTTGAATAGTCGTCTGCAAAAGCTTTGAATTGGAAATGTTGTCTTTTGGTAAGGTTTAAGCCTTTACAATCTATCCCATGCGATAACTGCCCTTTGATAGAACATTTTTGAAAATGTTTTGGGAAAAAGAGAAAGTGCTAATAACCAGTATATTTTTCCTTTTCCAACAATGTTTTCTTCCCTTTAAAGAACAAATTCTAGCATTTGAGTCACATTTAATGTGTTCTCTGCATACACTTTCAGTTTTGGGTGAATTTTGTCATTAAATTTTGTTAAGGAGTTAAGACATGGTAGTATTTAGTTGATAGATACCTAAAAATATGCATAATATGAAATGCAGGGCTCAGTTTTATCAACGACCACATTTAATTTGTTCTGTGAACATGCTCTCCATATAAGGAAGTCTCAATTTTTAATTTGATAGGATGTTACGGAAGACCTGATAGCAGCAAGAGATGAAGTTCTATGCAGGTAATTCAATTCTGTCTGGTTTAACCCTTTCCCAAACGATGAATTTTAGACTGGTCCAAATTGAAAGAGTTTGCAGACGACAATTTTAAATTTGATGAAAATGACAGAAAGTTCTCCAAAAGGGTAGAAAATGCTGTGGGAAAAGGAGAAATTGCTCATTACAAGCAATTTCTCCTTTTCCCACAGTGTTTTCAAAAGACTTGTACTGCAGACATGTGAAAACCAGGGCTTGTTTGGGAAAGGGTTAAATGAAACTTTCAAGCCGTGGGTGAAAACCAAAATGTTGGCATTTCAAAGTTATTAGGGTTGGGGAAATATCTCCATATTGGACAGTGTACATCCAAGATCAGACTGCATATTCTGTGCAGTCTGATCTTGATCTATACTGTCCGCACAAGGCCTGTGAGTCGTGCTTTGCAGCCGAAGGGTTGATTGTATGAAAAATATTCTGATGAAATGGAACAGTGTTTGTCTTGAATGATTGCTCCTTTTCCTGCAAAGTTTTAAAACTGTTTAGCTCATGGACATTATGCACCAGCCTTTGTAAACAAAAAAGTTTTTAATCTTTTACGAAATGTTCCAGAGTTTTAACTACCCTAAATAGAAAGGCTTTTGGAAACATTATGGGAAAAGGAGAAAATGCTAGTAACCAGCATTTTCTCCTTTTTCCACAATACTTTTACCTCTGCAATGACAAATCCTTTTATTTTGACTCTCATTGAATTTATTGTCTGCAAATGCTTTCAGTTAGGACAAGTCTAAAATTCTGTTGTTTGGTAAAGATGTGAAATTAAATTTTAACACCCTGCCAACTGAAGTTTTCCTTATTGGCTTTTTAACCCTTGTCCACACAGTTCTGACTTGTTACTAACCCTGTGGAAAAAGACGTTCAAAAACGTTGTGGGATAAGGAGAAAATGCTGGTAACCAGCATTTTTGCTTTTTCCCACAATGTTTTCTACTCTTCCCAAAACAAACTGCAATTTTTTAGTATCACTTATTTTGTTGCCTACAAATGCTTTCAATTTGGACTGGTCTAAATTTTTGTTGGTTGGTGATGAGATAAAGGTCCATACGATAAAATTATGAACTATGAACATGACAGTTAATCTACTTTTTCCAATTTACAGTCGTGCATTTTCTGTGTGGGAGAGAAACCCGTACATTTTTGTTCTGGGTAACCATGCAGCCAGAAGACTGCCCATCTTCTCCTTTCTTACCAAACATTTAGAGAGTGGAAAATTGGTGCATCATAATTTTATATCTACATTACTGAGTGATTTATTTGGAATTCAAGCCAGGGGAGGATGTGCGTGTGCAGGACCTTATTCTGAGGTAATTTGAGTCTTACTGTGCTAGAAACAAGCTGTACTAAGCACCACACTGCTAAAATCTTTACCAAACAATACCATTTTTTAAGCAAACCTTTTTAACTCTTTACCAAACGACAAAATTTAAGACTTGTCCAAATTGAAAACAGTTGCAGATGACAAAATAAATGTGACTGAATAATTGAAATCTGTTTTTGGAAGGGCAGAAATCATTGAAGGAAAAGGAGAAAATGCTGGTTACCAGCATTTTCTCCTTTTCCCACAATGTTTTCAAAAGGCTTCTTTCCTAGCGTGATTGTGTGGTAAAGGGTTAAGCAACCACACTGCTGTAATCTTTACCAAACAATATCAGTTTTTCAAAAAAAACTGAGGAAAAAGACTTTTCATTGTAGGAAAAACAAGGTTTAACCCATCACCACACAATCCTGCCTTGTAATGACCCTGAGAAAGATAGCTTTTGAAAACATTGTAGGAAAAGGAGAAAATGCTGGTAACCAGCATTTTCTCCTTTTCCCACAATGTTTTCTAACCTTCCCAAAACAAATTTCAATTTTACAATCACATTTATTATGTCATCTGCAAATGCTTTCAGTTTGGATCAGTCTAAAATTTTGTCGTTTGGTAAAGAGTTAAAGAGTCTTTCTGTCCTAGAAACAACCTGTACTAAGCAACCACACTGCTATGACTCTTTACCACACAATCCCATTTTTTACAGTAAGCCTGAAGAAAAACACTTTTCGTTTAGGAAAGACAGGGTTTCTGTTTCAGTTTTAAAGTTTGTAGGCACACATGAAAATCTGCTAGGAAGAAAAATATCAATCAAAGCTCATTGTGTCCCAGAGAAGCAGACAAAAATGAATCAAGACATTAAATTGCTATAAAAATCAGATAATAAAAGCATAAACATTTACCCACAGACCATTTGCGGACATGAAACTGGTCTTATAAAGCTGTTGTTTTTTAATGCAAGTTCAATTAACCATTTACCACACAATTTTGTGTTTTTACAACTCTGAATAACAAGGCTTTTTGGGCCTGGTTTTTTTTTTGAAAATGCCCATGGATGTTCATTTACCTATTGCTCGTAAGGGCTGATATATATTTTTGTCAGGAAACAAAATTATAAGCAAGTCCAATTTTGCAAGCATTGGCAGAATTTGGCAGATGATAATGTAATGTGGCTCCAATTACAGATCTTTGTCTTTGAAAGGGAATAAAGCATTGTGGGAGAAGAAAAAATGATAGTTACCAGCATTTTCTCCTTTTCCATCAGTGGTTTTCAAAGGGCTACTTTCACGGGGCCATTCAAACACTGGATTATGTTGTACAGGGTTACACATCCTCTTTTTCAGGACCTCCTGGGAATGTCAGAATCACTGACAAAACAGTATACATGGTTTTTCACAGAAAACACAAAAAAGTAAGTATAAACCTTTCTGTTCATTGTTATATCCTGCTAGAACAAATATTCTTGAAGGTATACAGAAGTTAGTCTGTTTTTTTTGTCTATTTGTCTGTTCCTTTGTTTGAGGCATACAAGCAGATATTATTTTTTTAAAAAAAACTGCAAAATGAACTCATTTCTACTATTAATGAATTGAAATCATGTTCATGTATTGATTTATTGTCATTCTGCCACCTAATTATCAGTCATGGGCACTAAATAATCTTAGCTGTTGATGTAATATATAATATATGGAATATTATGTTGTAGTAACTTTCCTGATGTTTAATATTTAATTCGAGTAGTGTGAGAAAATTTGGTATCACACAAGACCAAAGTTCGAGCGAGATGCCAAAATTTTCTTACACACACAAACAGTTTCTATACATGTCACAGTTTTTGGATTTGCTTTAACCTTTTCCAGAAGAATTCTTTTTTTAACAGCTCTGAGGAAGAAGGCCTTTGAAGTTATGTTTATCATACCTTATTCTACCAAAGTTTTTTATGTAAAACCCCAACTCTTTACCAAATGACAAAATTTTGGACTTGTTCAAACCCAAAACGTTTGCCGACTACAAATTAAATATGACTCCAACAGTGAAAATTGTCATTTAAAGGGAAGAAAACATTTTGGAAAAGGAAAGAAATGGTGATTACCAGCATTTTCTCCTTTCCCACAATGTTTTCAAAAGGCTTTCTTTCTTGAAGTCATTAAAACACTAGATTGTTTGGTAAAGGGTTAAAGTGCCTTTCACAACTATAGTTGCCCCTGTGGCCAGTGTTGCAGTTTCTGCTGTAAATTTGGAACAGGGGGAAACGAGGGTCAACACTTTGACCTATCAGTGGAACCGGCTTTCCTTCTGATAGAACAAAAGTGTTGATGTTGAAGCCCATTTATTAACATTCACATGAACAATATTCTTTGTTTCTAGAAAGCAAAACACAGTGCCAAAGATATCTTTACAGGTTATGAAGTAAGTATTGATTTTTGTTTTTGGATTTGTTTCTAGATATATTTTTCCCCTCTTTTATTTGGATTGGGGTGAATGAGGGGGTGGAGAGTTGTGTGTTTGTGTGTTGAAGATGAATATTGATTGATTAAATAATGTTTTATGTTGCTTTCAAAATTTTTTCAGTCATATCTCAACAGCAGCTCACCTATTCCCACAAAAGATGAAATATTTGTTTACTTAGGTCTCTTTTCCTACTTGGAATTTTCACAGCTGCAGACATGGCAACTGCAAGAGGTGCTCTTTTTCTGGCAGAAATTATTTTGATTTAAGCCTTGCTCTGCCAAAAGGGCACTTAATGCATCTCTGTGATGCATGATACCAAGCACTTCATCACATGATCACAGATCCTAAAAATCTGTTTTGTCTAACAACCGACTTAATCATGAGGTAGACTGGTCCTTTTATATGCAGAAAATTGACCAATAGCAAAAGGTTTCAGCCAAGGTCAGCCTGCGTGGACTGCACAGGCTGACCTGGGTCGATACTTTTCGCAGATGCATTAAGCCCCCCTTTTCACAGAGTATGGCTTATTTATGTTATCCAAATTCCCTGTTATTCAGGCCAGGATTCACAAGGATCAATCTGGTGTACTTTAACGATGACGAGACCAATGATTTTGTGATATCAGCCATTGACATGGTGACCCAACATGGGTGGAAGCTTCTACCTCAGGTATGTGTTTGTGGTTATAGATATGAGCCATGCTCTGTGAAAAGTTTGCTTAATGCATCTGCGAAAAGTATTGACCCAGGTCAGCCTGCAATTGGTCAATTTTTTGTATGTCAAAGGACCAGTCTACCTTATGGCAAAGTTGGTTGTTAGACAAAATGTTTTTTATGGATCCATAATTATGACATGAATTGCTCGGTATAATCTTTCACAGAGATGCATAAAGCCTCCTTTTGTCAGAGCATTGCTCATATGTATTTATAGTTCCATACCAGTTTTAAAGGAGAAGACAACTGTCTTAACTAGTTCACTAGTCCATCCATCATACCATTTATTTTTGTCCTTCCACCTCTTTCCAGACCGTCATAATTATACTGAGCCATTACCATGAAACTTCACAAGGGAATTGATGACAATATGCAGATCATGCATTTTCCTTAACTCTTTACCACACAACAATATTTGAGACTTGTCCAAATTGGAAGCTTTTGCAAACGACAAAATAAATGTGACTAAAAATTTGAAATATGTGTCTGGTAGGGTAGAAAACATTGCGGGAAAAGGAGAAAATGCTGGTTACCAGCATTTTCTCCTTTTCCCACAGTGTTTTCAAAAGGCTTCTTTCTCGGGGTCGTTAAAAGTCGGCATTGTGTGCTAAAGGGTTAAATCAAAGTCAAGTTCACAATTACCAAAAGAATAAGAAAACAAGAAAGGAATATGCAGAAGTTTCACTAATCCAATAACTAGGATAAGAACTCTGTGCATGTTGATAGTTTTTGATACGCAGGTTATGCATATACCAGTACCTCCACTTTACAGTTGAACTACTGTAAAAGTGGATATTGTTGCTGGTCTAAACTTTCACATATTACCAAATACTGACCGTATGCATGTTCTAATTTCCATGAAACCTGCAACAAACAATCATGCGTGTGAAATACATACTGAAAGATTCACTTGGCTTCCGATCTTGTATGTGTAATACACACCGATTTTCACACAAACATTTTGATAATAATCATATCAGGTATAAAAGCATTCCTTTATTTACGCGTACAGGTTTGATGATCTGTCTGCTAATTACCTCCTCTCTGTTACACATTTTCAGCAGCTTGTACATATAACAGGGTTTTAATCTCAAAACAGCATTACATCTGCAGTAGCTTATATATGTAACGGGATTTTATTCTCAATACGGCATTACATCTGCAGTGTTACAATCATGATTTTTACACGAATTAACAAACATTTGATAATTATTGTAACAGGTGTAAACACATTCTTTTATCTACGCGAACAGGTGTGATGATCTATCCATCTATCACCTCTTTTCCATTACTGTTTTCAGCAGGCAATTTTATTTGGAAAAAAAAAATGTGGTAAAGGGAAAAGGGTTGACAAAAAATTTTCCCAATTACATTAATGTAGCTTGAATTTACGCCAGCGGATATCTTTGCAATTTTTATCAAAAGCCATAAATCGCAAAGATTTCTGTGATGGGAACATTCCAGGTTTTACAGTAACTGGTCAAGGTCGCTGCAACTGAAGGTAGAAACCATGAATGGTCTCCTGTTTTTGCCATGCAAAAGTCAAACTAGTGTCCTTTTTGTGAAATTATAGTCAAATCTCATATCTAATTAACCGTTTGCCACACAATGACTTGTTTAACCAGCCTGAGGAAGAAGCCTTTGAAAGCATTGTTACAAAAGAAGAAAATGCTGGTAACCAGCACTTTCTCTTTCCCAAACCATGTTTTTTTAGAAACAAATTCCAACATTTTGGTCACACTTAATTCTTTGCCAGTAAGTGCTTTCATTTTTGACTTGTCTAAAATGCTGTCATTTGTTTTAAGGTTAATGCCAAATAATTTTTGGCACATTTATTTCAAGTAGTAGAGCAATATATGGCCATTATGACCCTCTTGTCTTTATTTCACAGTACACTTTTGACATGGAAAATGGCTCCTGGAAGCACAAGGATCTCCTGGGCAAAAAGAAAATCCAACTAAAGTCACTTGATAAGGCAACAATATTCAAACGCAAGAAATCTGAGGCTGGTGAACCAACTGAGGCCCTGACATATAGTGTGAGTATTTGTATGTTCCTCTATCATTTAAACCTTTGCCAAACAAATTTATGTTTTTTTTTTTAACTTTTAACTCTTCTCCACACAATCCCGACTTTTAACGACCCTGAGAAAGAAGCCTTTTGAAAATGTTTTGGGAAAAGGAAAAAAAGCTGGTAACCAGCATTTTCTCCTTTTCCCATAATGTTTCCTACCTTGCCCAGAACAAAGTTCATTTTTTCAGTCACAATCATTTTGTTGTCTGCAAATGGTTTCAGTTTGGACTAGTCTACTATTTTGTCATTTAGTAAAGAGTTAAACACCTTTCACTACTATAGTTGCTTTTGCAGCCATTGTAGATCAAGATCAGACTGTATGAAACATGCAGTCTGATCTTTGATCGCTTTGCTAAGACTCTCCAGACAAAATTGATCTTGACATTGCAGTTATTAGTATCTTATTTCCACATTTAAAATGTTTTTTATGTGTGTTTGGCACTCTAAGGCTTAAAACCCAAAGAAAAACAGCTTTTTTTAACACAGTGGGAAAAGCAGAAACTGTTTGGTCCTGGTTGGCTCAGGGCTTAAGATATTACGTTAGTATGCCTGAGATTTGTAGTTGGGCCCTCACCTCAGGTTCTCAGGGTTTTTTGTCACAATGTCCATAACAAACACAACAAAATTTTAAACTTGTCCAAACCCAAAGCTGTTGCAGACGACAAATCAAATGTGGCTGAAATTGTAGAAGATAACTTTTAGGGTACAAGACATTATGGGAAAAGGAAAAAATGCTGGTTACCTCCATTTTCTCTTTTTCTCACAGTGTTTTTAAAAGTCTTTTTTTTCTCCAAGTCATTAAAATCAGGATTGTGCAAAAAAGAGTTAACCTTTTACCATACAATCCCGACTTTTAACAACCCTGGTAACCAGCATTTTCTCCTTTTTCCTCAATGTTTTTTACACTTCCCGAAACAAATTTCAGTTTTTGAGCCACATTTATTATGTCATCTGCAAATGCTTTCAATTTGGACAAGTCTAAAATTTTGTCATTTGGTAAAGAGTTAAAGGCCCACTGGTGACTATACTATATAATTACGGTGCCAAAATAAAAACATACCATTCAAAAGTATGGATATTATTTAAGTCTAAAATGGTCTACAGTGCAGTCTGTCAAAGATCCAGGCGTTTGAAAAACAAATGAATTGTAAAACTAGAATTCAAGTCAGCAGCTTCACGTCTAGATACGCATCTGCTTTTAATTCAGCCTCCAGGCCTTTAACTCTTTACCACACAATCCCGAGTTTTGATGACCCTGGAAGAGAAGGCTTTTGAAAACATTGTGGGGAAAAAGAGAAAATGCTGATAATCAGCATTTTCTCCTTTTCCCACAAGGTTTTCTACCCTATCAGAGACAGAAATCATCATTTGAGCTACATCTGATTAGTTCGTCTGCAAATACTTTCAGTTTGGTCCAGTCCAAAATTTTGTCGCTTGGTAAAGAGTTATGGTAACTCTTTACTAGATGACAAAATTTTAGACTAGACTAAATTCAAAGCATTTGTAGATGACAATGTAAACAAGACTTAAAAGTTGAGATTTGTTTTTGAAAGGGTAGAAAACATTTAGGAAAAGGAAAAAAATGCTGATTTTTGTGAAAGGGTTAGAAAACATTCTAAGAAAAGAGAAATGCTGTATACCAGTGTTTTCTCTTTTCTTACAATGATTTTAAAACTTTTTCTCCTCAAGAACATTTAATGACATGATTATTCAGTAAAGGGTTAATCCTTTCCCAAACAACAAATATTAGACTTTTCCAAACTGAGAGCATCTGCGGCTGACCAATTCCAAATTGGCAATAGTAAGCCGAAGTTCTTTCATATGATTGAAAACACTGTGTGAAAAGGAGAAAGTGCTTGTTGCAAGCAAGTACTCCATTTCCCATATTTTTTTCAAAAGGTTTTCTTTGTAGACAGGTTAATCCTTTACCAAACGACAAAATTTTGGACTTGACCAAATCGAAAGCATTTGCAGTCAACAACTTATTTGTATAATAAGTGATGACTTCTGTCTTTGATTTGGTAGAAAACATTGTGGGAAAAGGAGAAAAGGCTGGTTACCAGCATTTTCTCCTTTTCCCACAATGTTTTCAAAAGTTCTCTCCCTTGGGGGTCATTAAAAGTTTTGCTTGTGTGGTAAAGGGTTAAAACATGGAATTATTTGGTAAATGGTTAATAGTCCACATTTCTTTTTTTTTTTGGTAAAGGATTAATAGTCCACAGCCAAGCCCCAGTAGCTCAGTCAGTAGTGTACAGGACTTGAGAACAGGAGGTCGCTGGTTTGATCCCCGGCTTGGCCAATTTCTTTCCGAGGATTGATGATAGTCATTGCGACAGGATTCAGTCCTGTCTCACTTCTGACTATTTTTTGATGATGGTTATATGGGAAAGCAGCCAGTGGCTTGGAAAGAATATTGTGCAGAGCACTGGTAAAAAGAAACTCCAGGAAAGCATGGATAGGTGCACTGGTCGCCGCGATACAACTGAAATAATGTTGGAAACAACGTTAAACACCATACAATCATAACAGTCCACAAGCAAAGTGAAAAGATAATGATAAATTTTTTGTTTCACATCATTTTCATCAGGAGGTGCTGGCAGAGGCAGAGGCAGTATTCAATGATGCGGGAAATCAAGCAAGGTTGTTACAGGACTCAACAGAAACGTTTGAGCTTTTGAAAGCAATACCACGGGATATGCACCATTTGCACTGGTTTCTGACACCACTAGAGGCTGTCACTTTTCTGTTGGACAAAAACCAAGTGATGAGTCAAGAAAAATACATGTATGTCGATGGTTTCATACATTCTTCAAGGATGACAAAATTTAGTTTTAACTTACTTGTTTATAAATGAGAAAGCATCTAATCTCATTTAACCCTTTACCAGATGACAAAATCTTAGACTTGACCAAATTGAAAGCATTTGCAGACGATATATCAAGTGTAACCCCAAAACTGATATTTGTCTTTGCGAGGGTAGAAAACATTGTGGAATAAGGAGAAAATGCTGGTTACCAGCATTTTCTCCTTATCCAACAATGATTTCACAAGGCTTCTTTCTCAAGGTTGTTAAAACCCCAGATTGTTTGGCAAAGGGTTAACCCTTTCCCAAACAAGCCCTGGTTTTCATGTGTCTGCAGTACAAGTCTTTTGAAAACACTGTGGGAAAAGGAGAAATTGCTCATAACGAGCAGTTTCTCCGTTTCCCACAGTGTTTTCTACCCTTTTTGAGAACTTTCTGCCATTTTCATCAAATTTAAAATTGTCGTCTGCAAACTCTTTCAATTGGGACTGGTCCAAAATTTGTTGTTTGGGAAAGGGTTAATGCAAAGTCTTTGCAACAGGGTGCACTCCCCTTTCACAGCCCACTTGTTTATCTCTTTACCACACACATGTGCAGTTCTGAGTTTTAACGACCATGAAAAGGAAAAGTTTTGAAAACATTGTGGGAAAAGGAGAAAATGCTGGTAACCAGCATTTTCTCTTTTTCTCACAATGTTTGCTACCACTTCAAAGACAAATTCAGTTGTTTGAGCCAGACTGGATTTGTCTTCTGCAAATGCTTTCGATTTGGACAAGGCTAAAATTTTGTTGTTTGATAAAGAGTTAAGGATGAAAGCATTCATACTCTAATTGTGTGTCAAGTAAAAATAAGCAGCAGTTATTCTTTAATTGAGCCATGCTCTGACAAAAGGGGGCTTAATGCATGTCCTCAATACACTATACCAATCTATATAACTTTAGATTTATAATAACCACTTTTTTTAACAACAGGCTCAATCAATACAAAGGCTTTTCCTTGTACATATAGAAAATTGACTGATAGCAAAAAGTTTCGGCCCTGGTCAGCCTGCGTGAACTGCGCAGGCTGACCTGGGTCGATACTTTTTGCAGATGCAGTAAGCCCCCTTTTCACAGAGCATGGCTCAATTGTATGTGAAGTGAAAAGAAGCCACAGTTATTCTTGTTTGTACATCTAAAGGGACAATTTGTGCAATGTGATTTGTTGATTTTCCAGGCCCTACCTTTCCACATCCATGTAAATAATTTCAAAAGCTGCCATGGTAA
The DNA here is from genome assembly GCA_945859785.2 of Tridacna gigas. Taxonomy (NCBI): domain Eukaryota; kingdom Metazoa; phylum Mollusca; class Bivalvia; order Cardiida; family Cardiidae; genus Tridacna; species Tridacna gigas. The sequence continues at coordinate 37,834,815 of OX244042.2, forward strand.
CTGTTGCCCTCAAAATGTTTGAACTCAATGTCAGACAACAAAATTTCAGACAAGTCTAAATCCAAAGCATTTGCAGATAACAAGTTTTCAAATGTGGCTCAAGTAATTGGATTCCTAAAGTTGGATTTGTTGGAAAAGGAGAAATGCTTGTTACCAGCATTTTCTTCATTTCTCTATAATGTTTATTTCAGCCTTATTCCTTAAAAAGTGTGATGGTTTATGTTGGTTACTAGCAATTTCTCCTTTTCCTTGAGACTGTTGTTAGACTTTTACCGAACAAACCAAGTTTTAACAACCTTACAAAAGAAAACTGTTGAAAACATTGCTGGAATAGGAGAAAATATTACAGACCAGCATTTTCTCCTTTTCCCAAAATGTTTTCTACCCTTATGAACACAAATTTCAAATTTTGAGTTGCATTTAATTTGTCGTCTGCAAATGCATTCAATCTGGACTAGTCTAACATTTTGTCTTTTGGTAAGGAGTTAAAGGCCTGCTTCCTCAGTTATATTGAAATAGGGTTATTTGGAAAAAAGTTAACATGAGGGCCAGACTTTACCCTTGGGATGTCAAGGACATTTTGGTAACCTTGGCAGTTTGTGCAGATCATGATCAGACCACACAGAGCATTTTCTGATCCTGGAATTGCACTGTCCTGTAAATTTCAAGATATTCTACTGTTTATGAGATGACAATGCTTTAGACTGCTCCTAATTCAAAGCATTTGCAGACGACTAATTAGAAGTAAAATGAGAAGATATGAGTAGAAAACATTGCAGGAAAGGGAAAAATGCTGGTTACCAGAATTTTCTCCTTTATTCACAATGTTTTCAAAAGCCTTCTTCTTCAGGGTTGTTAAAACTAGGAAATGTGTGGTAAAGGGTTAAAGAGCTTTAAAAATGCAAGAAGGTTTTTTCTATTGACCGTAGATACTGTATGTACTGTCAAAATTGTATTCAGAATCCATCCAGAGGAAGTAAGAAACATGTTCTCTGAAGACAACTCCTTTTTCCACAATGTGCTCAAAAGCCTGCTTTTCCACATAGTCAGAGCAGCCAGATATCCAGGGCCCGTATTCACCGGCCATTCTTAAGAATGTTCCTAGTCTTATTCTCCAAGATTGTTCAAATTTGAAAGCAACACAACTTCTGATTGGCTAAACCAAATGGTTCTTAAGAATGGTTGGTGAATACAGACCCAGATTTCCTAATTCCACAGCTTATAACGATCACCCTTCATGACTGCTTCCTTGAACCCTAATTAGTACCTGCCCCATGATATGGGTAGTTCCACATTTTGATACCACTAATCATGGGATTCCAACCCAGAATCCCTGATTCCTTTGAGACTCAGTTGCACCGCCCCTACTCCTCTGGCTTCATTTCATCGACTAGTTTCCAATAGAATATGAACATATGTAGATTTGGCAGACTGCTAAATGAACAGACATAGGACCCAAATAAATGGATTTTCAAGGTTGCCCTTGTCCAGAATGTCTGCAAAGAGGGAATTGTAGACCAGAGATCAGAGTGCAAACTTTTGTAGCCTGACCTTTCTCTACATTAGCCACAAGAGCACTTCAAATGTTGCAACGCAGTTGCTAGCCTCAAGTGTATCACAGATAAGATATGTATGAGACATGTTCTTTAACCAAAATTCATATGCATTTCATTATATTGCCATGCTATTCATGTATGCAGTAAATCAATTGAACCAGTTTAACCCATCACCACACAATCCTGACTTTTAACAACCCAGAAAACAAAGCCTTTTGAAATATTGTGGCTAAAGGAGAAAATGCTGGTAACCAGCATTTTCTCCTTTTCCCACAAGGTTTTCTTCCCTAGCTTCCCACAACAATTGTCAGTGTTTGAGTCACACTTATTTTGTCATCTGCAAACGCTTTCAATATGGTCCAGTCCAAAATTTCGTCATTTGGTAAAGAGTTGACCCTTTCCCAAACAAGCCCTGGTTTCCACGTTTCTGCAGTACAAGTCTTTTGAAAACACTGTGGGAAAAGAAGAAATTGCTCGTAATGAGCAATTTCTCCTTTTCCCACAGTGTTTTCTACCCTTTTGGAGAACTTTCTGTCATTTTCATCAAATTTAAAATTGTTGTCTGCAAACTCTTTAATTTGGACAAGTCTAAAATTTTGTCATTTGGTAAAGAGTTAAGTAAAGAGCTGAACGAGTTGACTGAAATGATGAAGGGACTTCTGTAAGAACCAAAATGGGACCCACTATGCAAGAACCAGAGAGTGATCTAACCAGAATGGGACCCACTCTGCAAGAACCAATTTGGAACCCACTCTGCAAGAACCAGAATGGGACCCTGTCTCAGAGCTCCAGATAGAGGGAGTGATTTTGATTTCAAAAAAGAAAAATATTGATTATTCTCCACTAAACCCTATATTATAGGTACCCATTGGAATCGTCTCATCGAGACAATTCTAATGAGTACCCACAACATAGGGTTTGGAAAAGAAACACTCCCTCTAATCTGGGGCTCTGCACTCTGCAAGATTGAGTAAAAGACCCAAAAATTCACACACGTTTTGTTAAAAATAGGTCATGGATTTGATACACTGTTGTGTGAGGGCGATACTTATGATTATGAGGCTGGGCCTGAGCCCCTGTTCACATGACCAGGGTGAGGGCCATGCATGCAGACAAGGTCATTATAGGGTTTAATGTGCAAGTAACAACAGTGATTCAGCCCCAAGGAGTTTGGATTGAGCACAATATCAACCCTTTATCACACAATCCCGATTTTAACGACCCTGAGAAAGAGGCCTTTTGAAAACATTGTGGGAAAAGGAGAAAATGCTGCTACCAGCATTTTTTGCTTTTCTAACAATGTTTTCTAACCTAGTATCAATGACAAATTTCATCATTTGGGCCACCTTTACATTGTTGTCTGCAAATGCTTTCAATTTGGACCAGTCTAAATTTTGTCATTTGGTAAAGAGTTAACCACTGAGCTGTGCTTGCAAGACTGTAGTATACAAAGAAGATAATTACACCACACAAACTCTACAATTCTGTTGGAAAGGTCTTTAAAAAAAAAACATTGTAAAGTTTTCCTTTCAGCACAAAATGCTACTTTATCAAATAATGGGATACATCTTTTTGGCCCACCCTGTAATTAGACAAAGCACGTTTTATTCATTAACAACCTGGAAATAAGAGGTAGATTCCACATAATGCAAAGCTAGGACAGTGTCTTTAACTCTTTACCACACAGAAAAATTTTAGACTGCTCCAAATTGGAAGAATTTGCAGACGACAAAATAAATGTGACTCAAAATTTGAAATTTGTTTTGGGAAAGGTAGAAAATATTGTGGGAAAAGGAGAAAATGCTGGTTACCAGCATTTTCTCCTTTTCCCACAGTGTTTTCAAAAGCCTTCCTCCCCAGGGTCGTTAAAACTCGGGATTGTGTGGTAAAGGGTTAAGGAGCTTCTAGTATTCAAGTTTAGCTTTTGTCATCACCCACTGCCTGCCATCCGTCTTGAGCTTTTCTGTTGTCCTGTAACAATTTAAGGATTTAAGAGGAATTCAAAGGGTAACTTTGGCAAATCTTTAGAAATTGTCTTGTCCAAAACATTTAGGCCTAGGGCTAGATCTACTGAATTTAACACCTAATGGACTTCTACCAGGATTATCCAAATTATAGCCCTGGCATCAAATATGGCCCAGTCCCAGGGGTCACAAGTTTTAAATGAGCATAAATGTTTTGGTAGTTGTTAACAGTTACCAAAACATTTATAACTCAAGCTATTTTTGCTTTCATAATTTTCATGATTTTCAGACTGCCATTCACCTTGGTACCTCCAGTGCAACGTATGGCTCCTGACTATGACAGTGGCTACCATAGTGCTGGCTCGTTGCTTAGCAACAGCTCATCAGGAAGTGAAATATCTGATAACAATTCCTATTCAAAGGTCAAGGTCATCAGGGACAAGAGAAGTCATCATGAACAGACACACATCAAAGGATGGGATGACAAGAGAGAAAACCATCAAATGGCTGATGTAGAGAGTTACAGACTTGAACCAGAAAACAGAAAAATGTATTATCAGCACAGACATAACAACAGACAGGCTCCTTCTCAGCAGTATCCACATCCTGGTAGAGTGGCTTTCCATATCCCAGAAAGATATCCAGTAGTGGACAGCAGGCGACTTTATGAGAGACCTGTGTATGTGCCCGAGTCCCAGTGTGAGAGACTTACTGTGAAAGACAGACAGCAAAAGGATAATGTCTATAAACAGATCAAAGACAGACAAGTGCCATTGAAAACTAGTTCAAGCAATACTTACTATGTTAGACTTCAAGTCAAACCACAAGTTGGAAAGGTGTAACTCTTTACCCCACAATGCTGCCTTTTAACACCCCTGGGAAAGAAGCCTTTGGAAAACATTAAGGGAAAAGAAGAAAATGCTGGTAACCAGACAATGTTTTCTACCCTATCAAAAGAAAATTGCACCATGTGGGCCACATTTAAATTGTTGTCTGCAAAATTAATGCTTTCAGTTTGGACAGTGCTAATATTTTGTCATTTGGTACTACAAAAATGATATAAACATTCTTAGTCAGTACTACAGATGCATCATGAGCCATGTTTTGTGATGAGGGGGCTTAATGCATCTGCTAAAAGTATTGACCCATGTCAGCCTGGTGGAAGGTTTTTATAATCGGTCAGTTTTCTGCTTGTCAAAGGACCAGTCTACTTCATAATTGAGTCAGTTGTTAGGAAAAGTGGATTTTAAGGTGCCCTGTGAATGTGATGTCTTGCTTGGTACAATATATCGCAAAGATGCATTAAGCCCCCTTCTCACAGAGCATGGCTCATATATTGAAATTTCAAGGCTGCTTTTGTCAGAATATTTCATAAAGAAGCAGACGATGTAGATCCAAGATCTGACTGCGCTTTCGATAGAGTTTGATCTTGACCTGCACTAACCTGTTATGCAATAAAATCTTGGTTCAGCACTACAGAGGTTAACCCTGGGCCACACAATCCCAATTTTTAATGACCTTGAGAAAGAAAGCTTTTGAAAACATTGTGGGAAAAGGAGAAAATGCTGATAACCAGCATTTTCTCCTTTTCCCACAATGTTTTCTATCCAATCGAAAACAAATCACACCATCTGAGCAATCTTTACATTGTCGTCTGCAATTCCTTTCAGTTCGGAAAAGTCTTAAATTTTGTTGTTTGGTAAAGACTTAAATTGAAATTTAGACTTGGTTTATCATCTTTGCATGGGTCATTTGCTGAATGAAAATGTTTGGAATATGCGCCTCTTTTAACTCTTAACCAAACAATAAATATTTGGACTTTTCCAAATGCAAAGCATCTCAGACGACAAATTGAATTTAACCCTTTATCATACAATCCCGACTTTAAACGACCTTGAAAAAGAGGCCTTTTGAAAACATTGTGGGAAAAGGAGAAAATGCTGGTAACCAGCATTTTCTCCTCTTCCCACAATGTTTTCTACCCTTCCCAAAACAAATTACAATTTTTGGTTCACATTTATTTTGTTGTCTGCCAGTGCTGTCAATTTTGACCAGTCTAAAATTTTGTCGTTTTGTAAAGAGTTAACTGAAATGGTAAGAAACTTTTCTTTGATCGGGTTGAAGACATTGTGGGAAAATGGAGAAAACTCTGTTTACCAGCATTTTCTCCTTCTCTCAGAATGTTTTTGAATGGCATATTTTTCTTGATCTGCTTGACCATACAAACAGATGCAACTCCTCTCTATACAAAGGAATGGAAAAATAGTTTATTGTAAATGGGAATCGATTACGTTCCCAAAACTGTTGTGTTCTGGCAATTGTAGATTTATAAAGAATGCTATGCTGTAGAAACTTTCCCGAGGCTTGTATTTGCTTCACACTGCCCAGCAAAATTTCAGATGTCAAATTTTCTTACACAAGGACTGAGGAGCAAATATAAGCCCTAAGAAAGTTACTATAACATAATATTTGTATTCCTTTTACTTTAAACCTACAAATTTTCCACCTGGACTCATGGAGTGTTATTTCGAAATGGTGAGATATTCAAACAAGTACGGTACTTGTTAAGATGGTAAAAACTTCTTCTCAACTTCGCAACTCTAGTTGAGTAATTTAACCCTTTCCCAAACAAGCCCTGGTTTTCACGTGTCTGCAGTACAATTTAAGTCTTTTGAAAACACTGTGGGGAAAAGGAGAAATTGCTCGTAATGAGCAATTTCTCCTTTTCCCACAGTCTTTTCTACCCTTTTTGAGAACTTTCTGCCATTTTCATCAAATTCAAAATTGTCGTCTGCAAACTCTTTCAATTTGGACCAGTCTAAAATTTAGCGTTTGGGAAAGGGTTAATGTAATATTTTAACTAATCAAATCAGAAGGTAACCTGAGTGTATTAGACTGCATGCAGATTACATCATCATTCCATATTTGGAACTATACTGGATACTGTATATAGCTGCAGATTCTTTTTGTTCCAGTTGAGTTTTATCCACATGCGATGCATGATTTAAGCAAGAAATTTCTTGGTAAATGATAAATGCACTTGTCCTTAAGTTGAAACATGTTTGATAAATTATCTATTTATTTTTAACATGATATATCTTTATATATACATATATCTTCCATGAAATCCAACTTGTACATATTCTATTACGTCTTTTTTTATAGCGTATCTTTTTCAAAAATTTAATACTAGTCCAATATTATATAGTTATATTCTGTGAACATGTTTTGAAAATCTGGTAGCTCAAATCCCTGTTGCATGCCATTTCTAATGGGCTAATTTCTTAAAAATGCATGAGGTGAAATTTGCTTTTAACCCTCACTACACAAGGCTTTTGAAATCATTATATGGAAAAAAGAGAAAATGCTGATGGAAAAAAGAGAAAATGCTGATAACCAGCATTTTCTCTTTTTCTCCACAATGTTTTTAAAAGCCTTCTTCCTCAGGCTCTCCGAAACACAGGACTATTTAGTAACAGCAGTAAAGGAACATCTAAGGCAAGCTGTTTAGGATTGTTTCAGTTAACCCATTACCACACAATCTTGAGTTTTAATGACCCTTAGGAAGAAGCCTTTTGAAAACATTGTGGGAAAAGGAGAAAATGCTGGTAACCAGCATTTTCTCCTTTTCCCACAATGTTTTCTAGTCTTTTAGTAACAAATTTCACCACTTGAGCCACATTAAATCTGTCGTCTGCAGATGCTTTCAATTTGGACCAGTCAAAAATTTTGTCGTTTGGTAAAGAGTTAAAAGTTTTAAAGATGAAAACATTGTGACGTTGAATTTTCACATATTTGAATTACCGTAGTGTGTGTATACATATTCATTCTAATCTTACTTTTTGGTTTGTTGAATAAATTGCCATGATTTTAGTTTGTATATATTCAGTTTAATTTTATTTTTGTTTTGTTGAATAAAATGCCATGTTTTCTGTTGATTTTGTAGTATTCTTTCTTTTTCCTCTGCCTGTCCCCTGACATAATGTACTTGTTTCTTTGATGTTTGCCCTCATTTTTAGGTTGTCTGTTTTTAAAAAAAAAAAAAAACACACACACACACACACACACACACACGTACACACGTAAAGGTATTGTCATAGCCCCGTCATCTTCATCAGTGTCATGCAAAAACTTTTTCTCACATCTATTTTATTACTGAAGATAATCTTTTCAAACTTGGGCTATTTGTTTACCATAAAAAAGGAAACCTAAACCACAATGGCAGGTAATGATTAACTCCTTACCAAACAACAAAATTTCAGACTTGTCCAAATTGAAAGCCTTTGCAGACGGTAAAATAAATGCCTTAAAAACTGAAATTTGTCATCGAAAGGGTAAAAAAAACATTGTGGAAAAAGGAGAAAATGCTGGTTACCAGCATTTTCTCCTTTTCCCGCAATGTTTCCACAACGTCTCTTCCTGAGGGTCGTTGAAACTCAGGATTGTTTGGTAAAGAGTGAACAGAATTATCACACAGTTAAGCACCTGTTTCAACTTAAAATTTTCTCTGAAAAGTCACCTGTAGGCAAGTATTGGCAAATGCATGATTGTAGTGCTTTTGTTTGTCATTATCAATAGGGGCATATAGGGCATCATGGCTGTCCACACATATGAAAAATGTTTTCCCTTTGTTATCTTTTTGAAAAGATTAGTGCACTGGATTCATATAATTCTAAAAAAGGTATATAGTTTTAAAAGTATTGGTCAGGTGTGATTAACCCTTTCCCAAATGATAAAATTTAGACTGGTCCAAATTGAAAGAGTTTGCAGATGACAATATTAAATTTGATGAAAATGACAGAAAGTTCTCCTAAAGGGTAGAAAAGACTGTGGGAAAAGGAGAAATTGCTTGTTATGAGCAATTTCTCCTTTTCCCACAGTATTTTCAAAAGACTTGTACTGCAGACACATGAAAACCAGGGCTTGTTTGGGAAAGGGTTAAGGATAGAATCCTCCAAATTTCAGTTCGGCTGTTTTCGAAGAAGTGTATTGCCATAGCCTTTCCTGCTTTATCATGGTGCAAAAACTCTGACATTTTCTCATATCTCCATTATAACTGAAGATACTTACTTCGAACTTGGGCTACTTGTGTACAATCAAAGAGGGAAACCCATACCAGAAAGGCAGGCAATTGTAGACACATTTTTTACTTAGTTACATCCCTTGTTTGGCTTAGAATTTTCACTGACAATGCACAGACAGCTGAGCGTTGGCACCCATATGTGGTTCTCTTGTTTTGTAGTCATTATCGGCCTTTCTTAACTTCATTTTATGCCTGGGGTTGGTACACTGTGCGGTATTGACACATTTCCAGTCAACATTTCAGTCAAATCATGCCAGCCAGCGTACCTTACTATGTGTATGTCTTTCTCAGTTTCTTTAACCCTATACTACAATCCTGAGCTTTAACAACCTTGAGAAATAAGGCTTTGGAAAACATGATGGGAAAAGGAGAAAATGTTTGGTTACGGCAGATAAGGATTTAACCCTTCATCATTTAATCCCAAGTTTTAACTCTTTCGGCGCCAAATAAACAAACTCGGCTTCTTTTGAAGGCTGTAAATGGAATTCACTGAGTCTCCGGAAGATCTTTATCATATAGGCTTGACCAAACAAGCAGAAGGTATAGATCAATGATCAGACTGCACAGAACGTGCCGTCTGCAAAAGTTCCTGTTTTCGCCTATGGCGCTGAAAGGGTTAATGACCCTGAGGAAGAAGCCTTTTGAAAACATTCTGGTTACCAGCATTTTCTCCTTTTCCAACAATGTTTTCTATCAAAGACAAATTTCATCATTTGGGCCACATTTGATTATCGTCTGAAAATATGTTCAATTTGGACATATGTCCAAAATTTTGTCGTTTTGACATGTACTTCATATGATACTCTTTCCAAAGCACTTGTTGCTTTCCAACATAAACACAGTCAAAACAATTACTCGTACATGTAGAGGAATAACTCTTGTCTAAATGACTGTAAGCAGTCAGGTTGAAAAGGTTGTCTCAAGCCAGGTTTCAATCTTGATGCACCTCGATGTCTGGCCCTGCATGTAACTTAAATGAGTTACCAGACTCAAGTGTCTGTCTGTTGGGGAAAAAAAAATACAGGGCCCATATTCAATTATTCCTAATTCTATTCTTAGTCTAAATATAGATTTAGAAAGTAATGCAATTTCTGACCAAATGGATTAGCCAATCAGAAGTTATATTACTTTCAAATTTAGAAAATTCTTAAGAATTAGCCTAAAAATATTCTTGAGAATGGTTGGTTAATACAAGCCCAGATTTAGCAGTTATAGAGCTGTTTGATCACGATACCATCTTACAAAATAGCATGCAGTGTAGATAATTTAAATCAACCTCCACAGAACTGATTTTCAATATGTCCCTAAAGCAACCATAGGACAATGAGGACAGCATGACAGGCTGTGTGCCATAGTGCTGGTTCTGGTTTTCAGTAAGCAATCATTGAGATTGATTAGTATAAGTTGTAAGAACTTGTTTCACAATAAATGTAAAGTAAATAGATTAAAACCTAAAAATTTTTAGAAGTCTAAAATTTCAATATTTTGTAAAGATTTAAAAAAAATAAGAGGAATTTGACTGATCTATATAAATTTACATCAGTAAGCTCTCTTGTCTGGTCCAACTTCTGTTTTGGAGTTGTGGCCAGTCAGATTATTCAAACATCAGCGTTTCTTTTGCAGTGTTCCAGCTAGCTAGGAATAAAAGGATGCGGCGCCCTTCCCTTTTATGAACGCCCTGCTCTTTTTCTGGACATCTGCCATTTATAAGCCCCATGGGTAGCCCAATTTTTAGCAGTATTGTACAAAAGCCCACCAGGTGAAAAGCCAACTAGGTGAAAAGCCCACTTCTATATGAAATGATGCTTTTATATTAAAACATTTCTTAGAAAGAAGAAATCAAACTATAGGACTTATATTACAAAACATTGTGGGAAAAGTAGAAATTGATAGTGGCATTTCACCTTTTATCACAGTGCTTCGAAACCTTATTTCAACATTTATTGCATTTTTAGCTCACCTGAGCACGAAGTGCTCATGGTGAGCTATTGTGATCGTGCTGTGTCCGTCGTCCGTCGTGCATCGTCAACTTTTTACCTTGTGTACGCTCTAGAGGCCACATTTTCAGTCCGATCCTAATGAACCTTGGTCAGAATGTTTGTCTTGATAAAATCTTGGACGAGTTTGAAATTGGGTCATGTGGGGTCAAAAACTAGGTCACTAGGTCAAATCTTAGAAAAACCTTGTGTATGCTCTAGAGGCCACATTTTCAGTCCAATCCTCATGAAACTTGGTCAGAATGTTTGTCTTGATAAAATCTAGGACAAGTTTGAAATTGGGTTATGTGGGGTCAAAAACTAGGTCAAATCTTCAAAAAACCTTGTGTACGCTCTAGAGGCCGCATTTTCAGTCAGATACTTGTGAAATTTGGTCAGAAAGTTTGTCTTGATAAAATCTGGGACGAGTTCGAAATTGGGTCATGTGGGGTCAAAAATGAGATCACTAGGTCAAAACTTCGAAAAACCTTGTGTACGCTCTAGAGGCCACATTTTCAGTCAGATACTTGTGAAACTTGGTCAGAATGTTTGTCTTGATAAAATCTGGGATGAGTTCAAAATTGGGTCATGTGGGGTCAAAAACTAGGTCAAATCTTCGAAAAACCTTGTGTACGCTCTAGAGACCACATTTTCAGTCCGATCCTCATGAAACTGGGTCAGAATGTTTGTCTTGATAAAATCTGGGACAATTTTGAAATTGGGTCATGTGAGGTAAAAAAGTAGGTCACCAGGTCAAATCTTTGAAAAACCTTGTGTACGCTATAGAGGCCACAGTTTCAGTCAGATACTTTTGAAATTTGGTCAGAATGTTTGTCTTAATAAAACTCAGGCGAGTTCAAAATTGGGTCATGTGGGGTCAAAAACTAGGTCACTAGGTCAGATCTTCGAAAAACCTTGTGTATGCTCTAGAGGCCACATTTTCAGTCGGATACTTGTGAAATTTGGTCAGAATGTTTGCCTTGATAAAATCTAAGACGAGTTCAAAATTGGGTCATGTGGGGTCAAAAACTAGGTCACTAGGTCAAATCTTAGAAAAACCTTGTGTACGCCCTAGAGGCCACATTTTCAGTCCAATCCTCATGAAACTTGGTCAGAATGTTTGTCTTGATAAAATCTGGGACGAGTTTGAAATTGGGTCATGTGGGGTCAAAAACTAGGTCACTAGGTCAGATCTTTGAAAAACCTTGTGTACGCTCCAAAGGCCACATTTTCATTCAAATATGTATGGAACTTGGTCAGAATGTTTGGCTTGATAAAATCTCACACGAGTTCAAAATTGCGTCATGTGGGGTCAAAAACTAGGTCACTAGGTCAAATCCTCGAAAAACCTTGTGTACGCTATTGAGGCCACATTTTCAGTCAGATACTTGTGAAATTTGGTCAGAATGTTTGCCCTATTGACTCAGGTGAGTGATCCAGGGCCATTATGGCCCTCTTGTTTCCTTTTATCACAATGTTTCCAAAACTTAGTTTTCAGGTTTCTTGTTAAACAATCATGGACTTTAATTGGTGCATTCTTCAGCCTTACTCTTCCTTCTCTATTTAGAATTTCAATTGTATTTCAATTTTCATCATGATCGATAAAATAAGTAAATTGCATACAAAACAAAAAGTAATATTTAAAAAAAAAACAGCAAATACTTCTATACTCACTTAAAACAAATAACAGACCCTTTTAATACTGGTATATTAGTTTTATAACACAATTAATAGTAAAATTCATAAATTTTATTCACTCACAAAAATGCTTCATAAAGTCACTGTATCAAAATCATGTATGCATACTCACAATATTGCATGAACAAAACAGATTATGAATTCTAGAAATTATTTAAACATAAGATTACATTGATTTTGTAGTACTGGTGGCTTTTATCCACTTTTCAGATATGGGTGGTGGGCTTTTCACCAGTGGGCTTTTGTCCTGTGGGCTTTTTACTTAGTGGGCTTTTCACCTGGTGGCTTTTTACCTACACTCCATTTTGTGCAATCTGCAGGTGTAGACTTTTCCTTTGCATTGGCAAAATTATATTATTTTTTCCTCCAAGATAAAGGTCCATTCCCTGTAGCCTAAGCTCGGGCAAGTCCCTCTCTCCGCTTATACAAGTACGTTCAGGCTGTTCTCTATTTCAATTTCAAATAAATAAAGTATCGCTACAAGAGTTTACGTCGCATTCTCAAGTCCAGTCCGGTCCGGTCTGGTCTACTCTAGTCAGTTTCGGTCCATTCAAATCCGTACCGGTCCATTCAAGTCCATTCCGGTATTACCATGCACCGGTTTATTTTGGTGGCGGAAATTAAAGAAGAGATGGTGAAACATATTTGATCAGTTTTACATATTTTAAGATCCATATGTCATATTGGTTTTAATTTACTCGTAAATTTATCTGAGTGTTTGTGTTTGTTTGGTTACTAACGATATAACCATTTAGACTGGGAACTAGTTATTAGAATTTTCCGGTTTCGCCTAGTAATTTTTAACGATCATAGTATCCGGGTGTGCAATTTTACGGATAGAAGCATAGATATCGAGATTGCCAAAAGAAAAATCTCTTCCTTTCGTTGATTAAAATGCCGTTTTCCTTTAAAAAATAAAATTTGATCGTAGGATAAATATCTATAACATTCATTGTCAGTACTTGGTTAGAAAATATAGCTCAGTTGCAATAACGCCAACCCCCCCCCCCCCATAATATTTGTTTGTTGTCTTTTTCCTTTTTGCATCATGAATTATTGATGTTTGCTAGAAAACAATCAAATTCACAGCTAGTAAAGCGATTCAGGCCCTCAAGGGCCGCTAGTTATTTTAACTCTTTACCAAATGACAAAATTTTAGACTGGTCCAAATTCGAAGCATTTGCAGACAAAAAATTAAATGAAGCACAAATTATGAAAGTTGTCTTTGAAAGGATAGAAAACGTGGGAAAAGGAGCAGTTACTCCTTTTCCCACAATGTTTTCAGAAGTCCTTTTCCTTGGGGTCATCAAAACTCAGGGTTATGTGGTAAAGGGTTAAAAGTGAATCTTGCACATTGATACATGATCACACAAACTGAACCCTATAACCAGCAATCCAGTGATTTTATATCCTGAAGAAGTTCTAAGCTTTTGAAAAAAATTGTAGGAAAAAGGTTAAGGAGAAATGCTGGTTACCAGCATTTTCTTCCTTATTCACAATTTTTTCTACTGTTTTAAAGACAAATTTTATTATTTCATATTTAATCTTTCATCTGCAAATGCATTGAACTTGGACAAGTTGTATAGAGAAAATTAAGATACCATTATATTTTTTATTACATCCAATTTTGTCACCCCTTGACATAGCAGGGATCTTTATTTTCTGTGTCTCTCTTGATATTTTGTCTAGAGTGACAGTGAGGATGAGGAATTCAAGACAAAGAAAAAAACTACATCTGGTGTACGAGGAAGGAGAGGTTTCTCGAAGAAAAAAAGTGCTCATGGAGAAAATGGGCATGTGATATCGGAATCTTCTGCCGTTTACACTACCAGAGTGACCAAGTGTTTCAATGATCTAGTTTCTCACAAAATAAATGATGAAATAAGACATGCTTTGATAGATAACCTAAATGCAGGTAAGCATGGAATAGAGACTCGGAAATGTGTAGATTTTTTAGCTTGGCTATTTTTTGAGAATACATTCAGGTTACTGCTGTAGCCCTGTTGTCGTCTGTATGGTCATGGTGAAAATAGTCTCATTTTCTTCTCATATCATTGCTATTAATTATTGAAGATTATTTCTTCTAACTTTGACCAGTTGTTCAAAAGGGGAAACATGCCATAAAGGTAGGTAACTCACTATACATTTTTTATGCAGTAATTCTCCTTATTTGACTAAACATGTTCACACAAAAAAAGCAACTGCAGTTGAGCCCTGGCACCATCTGACATGCAGTGGTCTTGTTATAGGGTTATTTCCATTTTCATTCAAAGAACAGCTGCAGAGGTCTGGGTCGGTATTCCACAAACATTCTTAAGAATGCTCCTGGTTGTATTCTACAAGATTTTCTAAATTTGAAAGTAACCCAACTTCTGTGTAACACAGTGTTGCTTTCATATTGAGAATATTCTGGACAATAAGACAATAAGAGTAAGTATTCACATATGTTGGAATTTGAAATAATACTTTGTCTTTTGCCATGCTTGTGGTATTTTGGTTTACACGAAATACTGTTCTAATCTACATTTAGATTAGACAAATTTTTCACCCATCACCCTTTCAGTTGTCTTTGTTTTAACTTTAAAGTTACTTGGCATTCAAGAACATTATCAAGATGGGATTATAGTGGTAATTTCTTTTTTACAAGCTGTTGCTCCTTTTACCACAATACTTACATGTATGCCATTTAAATTACAAGTCCTCTAAATAGTTGGGTATTTTTTTTGTCTTGATTACGGTATGTCTATATAATAGCTGGTATATGAATGTTTATTCCTGTACCACACAATCCCTAATTTTAACAACCCAAAGAAAGGACTAGTGAAAACATTGTGTGAAAAGGAGAAAATGATGGTAATCAGCATTTTCTCCTTTTCTCATGGTGTTTTCTACCCTTGTAAGACAACTTTTATAATATGTGTAACATTTAGTTTGTCGTCTGCAAAATTAATGCTTTCAAGTTGGGTAAGTCTATAATTTTGTCGCTTGATAAAGGGTTGACTTTTGAAAACATTGTTGGAAAAGGAGAAACTGCTGGTAAATGCTCCTATCCTTTCAAAGACAAATTTTGTAATTTGTGCAACATTTAACACTTTCACCAAATGATAAAAAAAACTGCAGTCTTGCAATATTGAAAGTATTTGCAGACAACAATTTAAATGCGGTTGGAATTTTGAGATGTGGACATAATAGAGTAGAAAACATCGTTGGAAAAGAAGAAAATGCTGGTAACCGGCATTTTCTCCTTTTCCCACAATGTTTTCTACCTTATCAAAGATAAATTCCATAATTTGATCCACATTTAAATTGTCATCTGCAAAGGATTTCAATTTGGACCAGTCTAAAAGTTTGTCGTTTGGTAAAGAGTTAATATTTTGTCATCTGCATATGCTTTTAATTTGGACCAGAGTAAAATTTTATCTTTAATAAAAAGTTAATGCTTGCCAAAATGTTATTGTTTTTTGCTTCAGATGTTGAAGAGGAAGATATTTTGTGTTCACAAAAAACAAAAGGTAATGACAGAAAAATAGATCAGGCCAAGAAAAAGAAGAAAGACATTGTGGAACATGAAGAAATCCTAGTCTGTTCAGATGATGAAGGTACCTATTCAGTCAACATGTATGTATTTACTTAGATCCTGTCATTGCAGTTCAGCAGACCACTTTTGAAAACATTATGGCAAAATCAGAAACTACCTTTGACAAGCAACTTCCTCCCTTAACTCTTTCCCAAACAACAAAGTTGGCCAGTCAGTAACATGCAGGGCTTAAAACCAAAGGGTCTTTGGTTGGATTCCTGGCTTGGCCAATTTCTTGACTCTTTACCACACAATAAAATTTTAGATTTGTTCAAATTGAAAGAATTTGCAGACAAATTAAAGGTGGCTCAAATGATGAAATTTGTCCTTGATAGATTCATAAACATTGTGGGGAAAGGAGAAAATGCTGGTTACCAGCATTTTCTCCTTTTCCCACAGTGTTTTCCAAAGCTTTCTTTGTCAGGGTTGTTAAAACAGGAGAATTGTGGTATAGAGTAAAAGGGATTAATGATAGTCATTGCTAGAAGATTCATTCTTCTCTCACTGGTGTACTTTGTTTCAACTCTGTTGATGTAGGAAAAGAGCCAGTGGCTTTGGAATGATACTGTATGAAGTACTGTTAAAAGAAACTGTATGAAGGCATGGTATAGGTGGCCATGGTATAACTGAAACAATGTTAAAAACACTCAAACACCATACAAACAAAGACAGTGGCTACAAGACAATTTTTTTTGTAAAGAGAAATTACTCATGAGAAGCCAGTCCACTTTTGCAACATTATTATCTTTGTTTATGTTGATAAGGGGTTCTGCATGGCTCAGTAGTAAAGTGTAGGACTCGTAACCTGGAGGTCCCTGGTTCAAGCCTCACTAGAAGCACTGGGGCTTTTGCGGGAAATGTCCTTGGGCAAGACACTTCAGAGCCCCAGCATAGCACTTGGGCAACAAGAGGACAGGTTACCCTCAGAAGTTGAAGTATTTTTGATACAATTACAATCCCTCTATTTGACTTAAAGATACATCTTACAGCTAGAGAGAAAAATACAGTTAAAACTTTAAAGTGTCTAGAATTGCTCAGAATTTTGTCAACTGTGTAAACATGGATAAATTACCAATATGTATGGGAGAAAGGGATAGAGAAACTCATTGGATTTGTCCTCATTTAAAACCCGAAACAACAACAGTGATTTTGTTGAAGGCAGCCAAAAAACGAAATGCATTTTCTGTCTGTCATAATCTGTGCAACCTTGCATTTGTCAGGGACAACACTTGGCATGAAGATACAAGAATGATTATAGTTTCGTAGGATAAAGGTGATTTGGGTTAAAGAAACTGGCTGAAAATGAGTATAGATGTATCTTTAAAATTTTTACTGAAAAGAGCAACTGCAGCCAAGTGCTAACACCCATATACAGTCTCTTTTGTTATACCAGAATGCTATTGAAGTTGACTGCTTCAGTTTTGTATATAGAGGTTTCGAGATTAATCCTTTACCAAATGACAAAATTTTAGACTTTCCCAAATTGAAAGCTTTTGCAGATAACAAAATAATTGTTACCGGTACTCAAAATAGAAATTCGACTTCAGATGTTAGTAAACATTGTGGGAAAAGAAAATGCTGGTTACCAGGATTTTCTCCTTTTTCCATAATGTTTTCAGAGGCCTTTTTTTTTCAGAATTGCATGGTGAAGGGTTAACAATCAAATGTTTGGTTTAGGAATTTGATCTCGTTCTGAATTTTGTGTGTAAATTTTCAGAGAGGAGTCTTCAGAGAGCAATCTCGACAACAGTGCAGTAAAGTCACGATCGCCAACCCCACCTCCTTCACATGGTCGGCGATCAAAAAGACAAAACAGGAGAATGAAGAAGAATGTAAAAAAGGCTGTTGCGTAAGTTTGCTGTCTTTACATTTTCTTCAGAACAATTTAAGTCTTAACCCTTTACCTGACAACAAAGGTATAGCCTTGTCCAAATTGAAAGCATTTGCAGACGACAATTTCATTGTGGCTCAAATGGTGCAATTTTTCTTTGATCAGGTAGAAAACATTGTGGGAAAAGGAGAAAATGCTGGTTACCAGCATTTTCTCCTTTTCCCACAATGTTTTCAAAAGGCTTCATTCCCAGGGTCGTGAAAACCAGGGCTTGTTTGGTAAAGGGTAAATCAAACAATCCAGACTTTTGACAATCTTGAGTTTTAGCTTTTGAAAACATCGTGGGGAAAAATAAATAATGTTACCAGCATTTTCTCATCACATTTTTTTCTCTTTAGGTCTAAAAGACAAATTCTATAACTTAAGCCAAATATGAATTGTCGTATGCAAAGAGTTTCAATTTTGACAAGTCTGGAATTTACGCATCTGGTTAACCTTTTACCACACAATCCTGAGTTTTAATGACCCTGAAAAAGAAGCCTTTTGAGAACATTGTGAGAAAAGGAGAAAATGCTGGTAACCAGCATTTTCTCATCCCACAATGTTTTTCACCATTTCAGAGGCGAATTTCAGTTTTGGAGCCACGTTTGTCTTCTGCAATTCTTTTAAATTTGGACTAGTCTATAGTTTTGTTGTTTGGTAAAGTGTAAAGGGTTAAGTATGGTATAGTGCAATGACTGAGGTTGAACTTCTCTTCTTGTTTAGTTAGAGCCTGGAACGTCTGTTGTTAACCCTTAGAATGCTGAATTTATGAAATGGACCTTTTCAATGAAGAAAAACGTCTGAAATATTGTCATTTCACGGTTGTTTTAGCCAGCGGATGTAATGGAGTAGCTGACAGTGTAGATCAAAGATCAGACTGCACATTCTATGCAGTCTGATCTTGATCTGTCAGCAAAAACAACTTAAGTTGGTTAAGGGTTAAGGATTAATGCACAGGACTTGAAACCAGAGGTTTCTCTGTTTGAATCTCCAGGACGGAAAGTTTCTTTCCAAGGATTTATGATAGTCATCACGCCAGGATTCATTCGTCTCTTACTGATGATCATTGTTTCAATGATGGTTATGTAGGAAATACAGCCAGTGGCTAGGAAAGACTTTTGTGTATTAATAAAGGAAAGTATAGAATAGGAGCACTGTTTGCACCTCTTTACCATACAGTCCCATGTTTAAGCCTTTACCACACAATCCAGACTTTTAACAACCCAGAGGAAGAAGGCTTTTGAAAACACTGTGGGGAAAAAAGAAAATGCTGGTAATCCTGTACCACACAATCCCGACTTCTAATGACCCTGGGGAAGAAAGCTTTTGAAAACATTGCTGGTAACCAGCATTTTCTTCTTTTCACACAATGTTTTTTAACCTTTCACAGAGACACCCTATTACTTTTTGCCACAATTATTGTATCATCTGTGAATGCTTTCAATTTGGCCCAGTCTAATTGTTTGCTGTGTGATAAAGCCTAAAGCAGGCTAAGGGAAGAAGGCTTTAGAAATACTGTGGGTAAAAGGAGAGAATGTTAGCAAGCAGGATTTTCTCCTTGTTCCTGTATGTTTTCTACCTGTATCAAAGACAAATCAATACATTTGAGCCTTGTTCGATTTGTAAATTGCAGTCTGGACCAGCATGCAATATTTTGTTGGATAAACAGTGAATTCTGGCTATTTTTTGTCTTATTCAGGACACTTACTCAAAGTTTATCAGCTGCCAAAAGCCAGTTGGCCGAGACGAAAACTGATAAGTCCCCTTTGAAGGATATTTGTGTTATTGATGACGATGAAGTGTTTACCGTTAGAGTAGACATTCTAGGAAAAATATGTCGCTTTTTGTTGCTTGCTGTAAGTATCTTTTAATGCGCTTGAGAATAACAAATGATTGAACAAAACAGATGATTTGGGGTTTGAACTTGAATAAGTTGGTTTTTCTGTCGGTTTGTCTGTCCATCTGTGTGTCCTTGTACATGGACATAGATTTCAGTCGTGCAAAAAAATATCTTGACATATATCAGCCTGCACAATCTGCACAGGCTGACCTGCATCAAAATCTGCAGCTAAATTGGCAAATTTTCTGCATGTCAAAGGACCATTCTGTCTTGAGTAGCAGGTATTTTGACAAAATGGATCCGTGATATGTGACAACTTGCTTGGTAAAAAAAGCATGCAGATGCATTAAACTACCTTTTGTCAAGGATTGCTTATGTATTTGTGCCACAAATTGCTGGTATCTGGCATTTTCACCCGTTGCTTCAACTTTTGTTACTGTTTTCTATTACCTCTTTACCACACAATCCCCACTTATAACGACCCTGAGAAAGACACCTTTTGAAAATATTGTGGGAAAAGAAATAAATGCTGGTAACCAGCATTTTCTCCTTTTCCCACGATGTTTTCTACCCTTCCAAAATCAAATTTTAATTTTTAAATCACATTTGTTTTCTGCATGTGCTTTCAATTTGGACTAGTCAAAAGTTTTGTCATTTGGTTAACAGTTCATTGACCCAGTCTGATGGATACAATTAGCTTTGTGTAGAAAATTGTTTAAAGATTACAAATCAAAAGCTGATTACCTGTATGCTTGTCTTCTCTCCTTAAACCAATAGCTTTCATCCTCTGTACTTCTCTATTTCTCTTCAATGGCCTTATTTTACAAGGGCTATTTATTAGCTTGGCTCTTTTCAAAGAAAACATTGAGGAATCTTCAGAGCCCTGGCAGCAGCATCTGCGTTGTCTTGGTCGTGTGAAACCTTTGACAGTTTATAGTATCCCTGTCATTACTGGACATATTTTCTTCAAAATTGGACAAGTTGTTAAATATCAAATGGGGGACTCAAACAGCAGGGGCATATACTACTACTAGTAACTATCAAAGTATTTTTTACACAGTCATGCCCCTTTTTCAACTTACAGCTTTTGCACACGCATGCGGTGCTGTTGTTTCTGTCTGTGTTGGGGATTTATTTTGTTTTGGTATCTGTCATCCGGTTTTTTAGCTCCACTGGCCAAAGGCCAGGGAACTTATGTAATGGTCCTGTATCTGTCGTGCGTGCTTTTGCTAACCGTTATCAAACATCTTCTTTGAATCTACCAATACACTTTGGGGGAAACCTGGCAGAAATGATCCTGCTAGGTTTAGAATTTCTTTAAAAAATTTGATTCTAGCAAAATCTCCGTTTGCCACAGCAACTAAACTGTCAAACCACTCTTTGTTAGAGTCATTGATATTTGGTATGAACGATACTTGATTAGACCTTGTATTCACTGACATCATCTTTGCATATGAAAAAGAAAGCATCACCAATCTGGTTTTGGAAGTGCATGATACATATATTTTAAAGCAGTGAAAGGATACATGAAGCACTCATGTCTATATGAATGGGGAAGAGGCCATTATCATGTTATTAGGAAAGAATAATATACAAAACATTAACTCTTTACCAGACAACAAAATTTGGTCCAAATTGAAAGCATCTGCAGACGACAAAATCAAAATATTATGCAAATGGTGATTTTTTTTTTTTTTTTTTTTTTTTTGAAAGGGTAGAAAACATTGCAGGAAAAGGAAAAAATGCTGGTTACCAGCATTTTCTCCTTTTCCTACAATCTTTCAAAAATTCCTTTTCTGTGGGGTTGTTAGAACTTGTGATTGTGATGTATAGGGTTAAACTTTTCCCCCATAGTTTATGAGAATGAGGAGTGTGGGAGGAGAGCCTTTCAGCATAATTGTACTCTTGCTCATTTTTGTATCTGCCTTGTTTATCTCCCATGTAGGAACAGCCATTTTCAAACATTGTTGCAAAGATAGCTGATAAGGAGAAAGTGGAAGTTACAAACGTAATGCTCGTTCATAATGACAGAACGATTAGGCCTAATGAATGCCCGAAATCTATTGGGTTTAATACAGTTGACATCATAAGTAAGTACATGTGCTTAACCTCCAACCACACAATCCAGAGTTTTAGCAACCCTGAGAAAGAAAACTATGAGAAAACGTTACGGGAAAAGGAGGAAATGCTGGAAAACAGCATTTTTTCCTTTTCAAACAATGTTTTCTACTCAATTAAAGGCAAGTTTCATCATTTGAGCCATTCTGAAATTGTAGTCTGCAGATCCTTTGAATTTGGTCGAGTCTGTATTTTTGTCGAGAGGTAAAGAGTTAACTATTTACCAGACGATAAAATTGTAGACTTGTCTCAATTAGAAGAACTTGTAGATGGCAAATCATGTGATGCTCAAGTGACTGAGATTTGTCTTTGAATGTGTAGAAAACATTATGGGAAAAGAACAAAATAGTGATGAACAGCCTTTTCTCCTTTACCCAAAATGCTTTTGGAAGCTTTCCATTTAAGGGTCATGAAAATACGGGTGTCTTTGATAAAGGGTTAACTAATGGCAGCTGGAACAAATATGCAATGACAACTTGAAAAATATCCTTATGAAATTTTTTATACGAAATGAGATGCAGTTTTGTGCCCCCTCCATGTCCCAAGGTTTTCAACCAATTTGGCTGAAAGTACAGGGGTTTTTAGATGGCATAGATCAAGATCAGACTGAACAGAACGTGCATGTGATCTTAGATCTATTATGCCCACTTGTTTACTTAAGCCTTTAAGATAAATATCATTCAGAGATTTAGTGGATTGTATTTTGAGCCCTCAAAAGAGGAAAGAGGTGTTTGCGATGAGCCATGCTCTTGCAAAAGAGGACTTAACCGTTTCCCAAACAAGCCCTGGTTTTCACGTGTCTGCAGTACAAGTCTTTTGAAAACACTTTGGGAAAAGGAGAAATTGCTCGTAAGGAGCAATTTCTCCTTTTCCCACAGTGTTTTCTCCCCTTTTTGAGACCTTTCTGCCATTTTCATCAAATTTAAAATTGTCGTCTGCAAACTCTTTCAATTTGGACCAGTCCAAAATTTGTCGTTTGGGAAAGGGTTAATGCCTCTCCATGATGTATATATATTACCCCATGCAAGTCATCACAAAATTATGGATCCATTCTATCGATTTTCTCTGACAAATGACTGAATCCTGAGGTAGACTGGTCCTCAGACATGTAGAAAATTGATCAGTTTAGCCGAGAGTTTTGGCCTAGGTCAGCCTGCATGGACTGTGCAGGCTGACCTTGGTCGATACTTTTAGCAGATGTGTTAAGCCCCCTTTTCACAGAGCATGACTCATATATCTAGCACTGAAAGATTTAAGCATTTACCAAAAGACAATAGTTTGTACTTGTTCAAATTGAAAGCATTGGCAGAGGGCATTTTTGATGTGCTTCAAATAATAAGATTTGTCTGGTAACAAGATTACTCTCCTTTTCCCACAGTGTTACTGAAACTCTTCAGCCTCAGGGTTGTGTTACCCTTTACCAAACAATCCCGGGTTTTAACGACCCTTGGAAAGAGACCTTTTGAAAAAATATTGGGAAAAGGAGAAAATGCTGGTAACCAGCATTTTCTCCTTTTTCCACAATGGTTTCTACTCTGTCAAGGACAAATTCCACCATTTGAGCCACCTTTAACTTGTCGTCTGCAAATGCTTTAAATTTGGACAAGTCGGAAATTTTGTCGTCTGTTAAAGGGTTAAAGTGGGGAATGTGTGGTAGAGGGTTAATGGAAGCCTTCTTACCACAGGAATTTGTTGACCTGCTATTTTCATTATGATTGACTGACTTAACTCTTTAAGGCCAAAGTTTCTGTTGGAGTGTTGATCTCTACTTTCCTTGCATTTCAGAATGTCATATTAGATCCAGCTGTAACGACTCTTTCAATGATAGTATGGGATTAGATTCAGAGGAGGGGAATTTGATTGAAATCGTCGTACAATCCAGGGATTCACGTCAAAAGGAAATCATCAAAGCACATCCAGTAAGTCGAGTTTTAACTCGGCCTTCTTAACTCTTTACCAGATAACAAAATTTAACCCTTTACCACACAGCCTTGTGTTTCAACAATCCTGGGAAAAACAACTTTTTGGAAACATTGTGGGAAAAGGAGAAAATGCTGGTAACAAGCATTTTCTCCTTTTCCCAAAATGTTTTCCACAATTTCGTGGACAAATCCCATCATCTGAGTTGCATTTAAATTGCCGTCTGTAGTTGCCTTCATTGTCGGCAAGTCTACATTGTTTTCCTATGGTACAGACTTAAATTCAAAGCATGCAGTATTTCATTACTTTATATAGACTGCCGGAGCAGCCAAGTTGAGCCCAGTCAGCAAATTTCCCAAAGATTGATTAGTGGTTGTGAAGGGATTCATTCCCCTATCACTGCTGATCATTGTTTTTGACAATGATTATGTGGAAAAGTAGCAGCTGGACAAGACACTTCAGAGCCCTAGCCTAGTACTGGTGAAATCCATGACACGCATGCTTTGATTTGGTTGAAAGGCTGAAACCAGCGTAAAGCACCATTTGTTTGTTTGTATTTTGTTTAAAAATGTTTTTAACATTATTTCTGTTATATTGCTGCGGCCAGAATACCTATCCATGCTTTCCTGAGTTTCTTACCAGTATATCAAACAATATTCTTCCCAAGCCACTGGTTGCTTTCCCACATAACAATCACCGTAACAACCATCAATGGTGAGAGAGGAATGATTCCAGTCACAATAATTACCATCAATCCTTGGAAGTAAATTCCCAAAGTTGGAGATTTGAATGAGGTACTCCCCCTGAGTCCTGTAAGCAACTGATGTAAAGCACTGCACAATCAATCAGTCATCTTTATTTTTCAGGACAAACCTTTGCTCTCATTGATGCAAGAGTATTCTAGCAGAGTAAAGAAAGACTTGTCAAATATGAAATTCTGGTTTGACGGAGAAGTCGTCACAGGAAACTGCACTCCGTGGGATTTAGACATCGAGGATGGCGACATGTTGGACATGCAAAATCTTTAAAGACCTGATTTGAACGATATTTTTGAGGATCAACTGTTTTTGGCTTTTATTTCAAAGGTATTCAGTGAAAGTAAATATTTACTGACCATTGTAAATCTAAATTGCATAAATTCCATTGGATTGAGACATAGGGAACAGTGAAATGTTGGACATGCAAGGTCTTTTCAGATCGGATTTGAATACATGTATTTTTGGGGATCAACTGTTTTTGGCTTTCAGAGGTATTCGTTGACCACGAATATTTACCAACAATTCTAAATTGCATTCTTAGTCTACTTCTAGATTTAGAGAGTAACAAAATTTCTGATTGGCTACACCAAATTGTCTAAACCATTTTGTGTAGAAATCATGCTACTCTTAGATTTTGAAAATTCTACAGAATTAGAATAGTAGGTGAATTAGGGCCCTGGTTTGACAGAGACATGGACAGTGGGAATATTACGCCATCAGATATGGAGGCTTGGAATATTTTTGATTTGTGCAATGTCTCCGGCATCCCGGGGTTGACAGACTTTTTTTTGTAATGAAGCAACAAGCCAGTTAGAATTGCCCAGACTTGGTTTTGGCCTCTGATCTGTATTTTTTTTTTTTCTACTGGAGAAAACACTGCCAATTTATATCAACCATTCTAAATAACATTCTCTGTCTAATTCTCAAGAATCTTTTTAAGTTGAAAGTAACCAAATTTCTGATTTGCTTCAACCATTTTGGCTAAACCAATCAGAAGTTTTGTTACTCTCTTAACTCTTTACCACACCACAAAAATTGTAGACGTCCAAATTGAAAGCATTTGCAGACGATAAAATAAATGTAACCCAAAAATTGAAATTTGGTTTAGAAAGGATAGAAAACATTGTGGGAAAAGGAGAAAATGCTAGTTACCAGCATTTTCTCCTTTTCCCACTATGTTTTTAAAAGGCTTCTTCCTCAGGGTCCTTAAAAGTCAGGATTGTGTGTTAAAGAGTTCATTTCATGACAAGGTGTTTGCAATATACATGTATGTGAATTTTTTTTTGGACACATTTATGTTACCTATGATTAACCCTTTACCACACAATCCTGACTTTTAACGACCCTGAGGAAGAAGCCTTTTGAAAACATTGTGGGAAAAGGAGAAAATGCTGGTAACCAGCATTTTCTCCTTTTCCCACAATGTTTTCTACTCTATCAAGGACAAATTGCATCATTTGAGCCACCTTTAATTTGTCGTCTGCACCTGCTTTCAATTTGGACCAGTCTAAATTATTGTCGTTTGGTAAAGGGTTAAATATGGATAAAAGTTGCTGGAAAATGATGCATAAATTAATGAATAAAATTATGCGCAAAGGACAAAAAAAGATATATCTTTGCATTTTGTCAAAATTCCACCGTTAACTCTGTACAAACGACAATGTTTTGATTGTTGAAATCCAAAGCATTTGCAAACAACAAATTTAATGTGGTTAAATTGTGCGATTTTTGTTTGAAAGGGTTGAAAACATTGTGGGAAAAGGAGAAAATGCTGGTTACCAGCATTTTCTCCTTTTCCTACGATGTTTTCAAATTACTTTCTTTGTTTTAGGGTCATTAAAACTCTTGATTGTGAGGTTAAGTGCTAATCTGTTCGATGCATCAAAACTAAAACCATGTGATTCCCAAATGTAAAGGAGAGTGTATAAAATTGTTTTTGTACAAACTGTAATATACTTTATATGAACTCAGGTGTAGTTGTATTTAGTTATGTATATAGATGAAAATTAATTTGTCCTGTTTGCTTGTGTTGTGAGTTCATTGTGAAATAAAATATTTTTTTTTAAACAACTCTTGACATTGTGGTTCTATGACTATTCCCAATGTGTGCCTCATTTTCTCATTATTTTCCTGCTTGGTTCAGACAAGAAGGGACTCTGGTGTCCTGGGTTTGATCCTTACTCGATACACTGTGTTTTGGAGTAGTGCCCTTTGGCAAGACACTTCAGAGCCCCAGCACAGCACTGGTGGAACCCCAGAATCATGAATAAGAAAGCTGTTGCCATGATATAACCGAAAGAATGTTGAAAGTGGCACAAAACACAATTGACAATCAATTAATCTATCAGTTATGCCGTATATTTAGTAACTACTATCCATTCAGCAAAGCGGAGGTGATCGGTTGATCAAATTTAGGATTCACAATTTTCTATTAAAATCTTTCTTAACTCTTGACCAAAGACAAAATTTAAGACTTGTCCAAATTGAGAACAACTGCAGACGACTAAATAAATGTGACTGAAAAATTGAAACTTGTTTTCCGAAGGGTAGAAAACATTGAGGGAAAAGGAGAAAATGCTAGTTACTAGCATTTTCTCCTTTTCCCACAATGTTTTCAAAAGGCCTCTCTCTTAGGGTCGTTAAAAGTCGGGATTGTGTGGTAAAGGGTTAATACATTTCCATTTGACCAACAGCTTAATAAAATTTTTAACATGGTCTATTTATTCATTTGGCAACTTCATTGTGTTTATTGATGTCGTTGCTAATCAATTTTCATGGGTGCTATGATGTTCAAGATCATGTGATTGACAGCACATGGAAACCTTGATATGTACAAGGCAAGATGCTGTTACGAAATCCACCAAGTTGTGACAATTGCAGGCTTTCAAGCGGGCCCTACTTTTCCCTGCTTTTTTCTGAAAATGTTCAACTGTCCCTACATTTTGATAAAAAAAAAAAAAAAATACATATACATACACATATATATATATATATATATATATATATATATAAAGGGTAAGAAAGGTGAAGAGTCATGGGTGTAAGTTTTCTGTATTATGATATATATATATATATATATATATAAAGGGTAAGAAAGGTGAAGAGTCATGGGTGTGTGTAAGTTTTCTGTATTATGATGGAATTTCATATTTTCAGAGTTCAGAAAGGTCATTCTTCTAAATCTTCTAAATCACAGAAGAAAATTGTGGGGGAAAGAGAGAAATATATCTCAGGCATATTGCAAGTCAACTGATTTCCGTGATCTCCAGGTGCCATATCAATAAAATTTATTTCCTCTCATTTCCTTCAGGGCTATTCATGGTCATTTATGGTCCTTACTGAAGATCTGATAACAGATTCCAGTACACAGGCAGCCGAGTTTTGTGGCCAGGTACACTCCCAATATTTATAGGAGCATTGCCTGTTGCCTACTTGAACAAATGCCTTATGATTGGACCAAAACTTATCGGTCAACCACTAGATACTTACTTGATGGAGAAAGTTCATCCTGAATCATTACTTGGCTGCCAAGTCAAAATGAAGATTGTCAATGTTAAAAAAGGAAGATTTAAAACCTGGTTTTAATTCCAAAGAAATTGAAAAGGAAATATAAATGGACGTGGGAATGACTAAATAAAGAGAGTTATGCGTAGAAAGATATGGCGACTGGTTAATAATGCTGATGTAACTGGAGTTGCCTTTTGTGAAGTGTGGATAAAAACAATCAACTACAGATCAAATGGAATGAAAGCCTTGGGCCTGCATGCCTGTACACATTAGAAATGAATCTGAGTAAGTTCAAAGCTCAAAGTTCAAAAGAACCATGTGCAAGTATCAATCCTCCTGTTAGCCTGCCTTTGTAGGGTACTAGTTTATTAACAAAAACTTTAAAGTTTTATGTCAACCGAAAATGACAATTCAGAGTGAAAATACTTGAAGCCTTTTTGAAATGAGAGTGTCAGGAAAAAGGTTTTAACACGAATGAAAAAAGCGATGTTTCTGGAGCTTCAGGGGCCAGCTGGCCCCCTGGACCCACTGAGGGCCCTGGTAGCCCCATGGAAAAGGTTCAATATTACCAGTTTTATTAACTTTCGCCTATGGAAAAGTTTCTAATTCTGGTCTGTAGCTATATTTCAGAATGTACTGAAGGCACATGTGGTTTCAGGTGGAATTGATGGTGATACAGAGCTAACCCTGGTCATGCCTCATTGTCTGTAAGGTTGCTTCTATTGCTATGCTATTCTGTCTGAACACAGATGGTGCCTGATGTATAGAGAGCATGAAATAGTCGAATATGTAACCAGATGGTAAATTCTAATTATCATTGATGAAAAATATAGTAAGTTATCTGTAAATATGCTCTACAATCCCTACTTTGTCTTCCATATAATCCTTAGTTTTTCACTATTCTTTTTTTCAAACAGCTTATTCCTACCTTTTGTAGAAGGGCACTAGAAAGCCTGCAAGTGACAACTGGCATTTGTAAGTAATGGATTGCTACAGACAGACAACTTGATCCCAGTATTTCACAATGTTGCCTGGACTAACAGAAAACCTTATTCCAGGATTCTCTTTTCTGCAAAACTTTGTTGTGGTAACCAGCATTTTCTCCTTTCTCCCCAAAATATTTTTCTTCCCTTTCAAAGATGAATCCAATTATTTGAGCCCCATTTGTCAGCTAAAGAATTTCCCTTTACCAGATGATAAAATTTTAGCCTTGTCCAAATTGAAAGCATTTGCAGACGACTATTTCACTATGGCTCAAAAGGTGCAATTTTCTTTTGATAGGGTTGAAAACATTGTGGAAAGAGGAGAAAATGCTGGTTACCAGCATTTTCTCCTTTTCCCACAATGTTTTCAAAAGGCTTCATTCCGATGGTAGTTCAAAGGCAGAATTGTGCAGTAAAGGGTTAAATGAGTTAAGTTGCAGAGCTACGGACAATTGATTGATTGATTGATTCTATGGTGTTTAATGCCGTTTTCAAAATTATTTCAGTTATATTGTGGCCGCCAGAGCACCTATCCATGCTTTCCTGGAGTTTCTTTTACCAGTACTCCGCACAGTATTCTTTCCAAGCCACTGGCTGCTTTCCCACATAACCATCGTCGAAACAATGATCAGCGGTGAGAGAGGAACGAATCCTGTCGCAATGACTATCATCAATCCTCAGAAAGAAATTGGCCAAGCAGGGGATCGAACCAGCGACCTCCTGTTCACAAGTCCTATGGGGGCTTGGCGAGCTATGAACAAATAACCATATTAAATCTTGGAGTATCAATAATACCTTTACTTCCAAATGAAGAATACAGAACATAAATATTGAGACTTATTACATACAAGGAATTTTCCACCCAATATACAAGCATTGATAAAGTCAGACACAACTGACAAAAAAAACTGAGCCATGCTCTGGAAAAAGGGTTTTAACTCTTTACCACACAATCATGGGTTTTAATGACCCTAAACAAAACACCTTTTGAAAACATTGTGGGAAAAGGAGAAAATGCTGGTTACTAGCATTTTCTCCTTTTTCCCACAATGTTTTCTACCCTATCATGGACAAAGTTTGTCATTTGGACCACTTTTTATTTGTCGTCTGCAAATGCTTTCAATTTGGACCAGTCTAAAATTCTGTCGTTTGGTAAAGGGTTAATGCATCTCTGATGTATTGTACCAAGCAAATCATTGCACAATTATGGATCCATAGAATTTGTCTAATATCTGGCTGAATCCTAAAGTACAATGATCCTCGGACAGGCAGAAAATTTACCAAAAGCAAAAAAACTTTGACTCATGTCAGCCTGTGGGGGCTGCAGAGGCTGACCTGGGTAAATACTGTTTTCAGATGCATTTAACCCCCCTTTTCAAAAGGCAGGACTCATCTGTATTTACAAAGTGTCAAATACAGTCCCAAAGTTGGTGTGTCGATGTAACGTGCATGACGACTAATTTCTTTAAATTTGTGGGTATATAATAAAAAGAATATTATATTGTAGCAACTTTCCTGGGTTTCTGTTTGCTTTCGCTACAGAAGAAAACTTTCTGTCTCCCAAGATATATATTAATGAGCCATGCTCTGTGAAAAGGAGGCTTAATGCACCTGCAAAAAGTCTGCACAGGCTGACCTTGGTTGAAAATTTTGCCATTGGTCAATTTTCTGAATGTCAAAGGACCAGTGTACCTCATGATTCAGTCGGTTGTTATACAAAATGGATTTTATAGATGCATAACTACATGTACTTGCTTGGTATCGTGCATCACAGAGATGCATAAAGCCCCCTTTTCCCAGAGCATGGCTGGTTTAAAAATAACATTTTCTCTCACAGCTCAATGCAAGTTCAAGCCCCAGGTGATTCACTAAAACACAACATTCTGTGTACTTTCACAAACTGAAAAGTTCCACTTTTTGGCATACAGTTTCATGTCTTAACATCAATTCAAAGATCATTTAAACGCTTACAGCTCCAGTTAATTTGCATTCTTTGAACAGCCCTAAGCAAGAAGACTTTTGATAACACTGTGGAAAAAGGAGAAAATGCAACTACGTTTCCCACCCTTCCAAAGACAAATTTCAATTTTTGAGTCACGTATATTTTGTTGTCTGCAAATGCTTTCAATTCGGACAAGTCTAAAATTTTGATGTTTGATAAGGAGTTAACACTTTACCAGGTGGCAAAACACTGGACAAGTCCAAACTGAAAGTAACTGCAGATGACAAATGAAATGTGATTCAAACCATGGAATTTGTCTTTTCAAGGATAGAAAACATTGTGGATAATGTACAGAAAGGCTTGTTATTAGCATTCTCTCCATCTCCCCCACAAGGTTTTCAAGTCATCTTCCTCATTCTTGTCCAAGCACAGAATTGTATGGTTATGGGTTAAATGTTAGCAAGTTGAAGAATACCCTTTGTGGAGAAAAGTTAATTAAACTTCTTAAGGCAAATATAACCTACACTTCCTTCGGCTTTGTGTGAAATCTGTATTTATTCTTGTAAAATTTCTTGCTGTTTTTCAAATCTTCTGTTAATTTCTGTTGTATCACTTTCAGAGTGGTCGCCATATTTCCAAAGAACAGAATTAAATGAATAACACTCAGGACAGGCACCTTTAAATGAAGAAACAAAAAAACCCTAAGAAAGCAAAATATATTTTTTAGCCTCAATAGCCATCAAAAAATCAATACAGGTGTTAAAATGCATTTAAAATTACGTCATACTATGTAAAAGAATGGAAAATATTGTGAAGGTGACAATCTTATTGTGTGGTCTGTCTAAGTTTTCGTGGGAGAAAAATCAATTTCAAAATCGGGCAATAAGTAAACAAAAGATAGAGTGACCTGGCAGGTTTTGAAATTAATTCTCTGCCAGTGACTAACAATGGGAATGACCATAAAAAAACTGACTGTCATCTTCACAATAACTTCCATACTTTTAAATGGTATGATTTTAAATTTAAATGCATTTTAAGACCTGCTCTGTTTACTTTTGGCGGCTATTGTCATTGTTAAGTTGCTTTTGCAGACAGTGTATGCCAAGATCAGACTGCACAGAATGCATAGTCTGATCTTTGGTCTAAACTAGAATAACTATCACTAAAGGTGATAAATATCCCCGCCCCTATATTTCATGTCACAGGGGCAATAACTCTGCAATGTCAATTTAGGGGCAATAACTCCGTAATCATTAGGCCAACACTCATGAAATTTGTGCTTTGCACATCTACTGCTCCTGGTGAATATCATGACAAATATCAAGTGAATAAGACTTAAACAGAAGCAATAGTTCTCTGGACAAGAAGTTTTGAGTAAATTCAGGGCTAATTAATTTGGCAAACATTTGAGAAAAATGCATCTTGAACCTCTACTGGTCCTGGTGAATATTTATGCAAAGTATCAATTTAATTGGACACAAAACTAAATGAGTGTAAAAAAGTGTAGACCATGATCTGACATGTCCAAGACACAGCGGCTGGTCTGGATCCACGCTTGTTGCAATTGTCCAAAGGTGCCTTTTCGCATAATGTTGGCCAACTATACATATGACAGAAAAGACCTCCTTAAAGTGAATCAGACAGAAACTGTAGGAGGAGTTGTCCGGACAAGCATTTTTAAGTCAAATCAGGGGCAATAACTCAGTAATTCTTGATGGAATTTTTACAAAATGTGTGTCTTGCACATCTACAGCTCCTAATGAACACTTCTGCCAAGTTTAAAGTGAATCAGACAGAAACTGTAGGAGGAGTTGTCCGGACAAGCATTGTTAAGTCAAATCAGGGGCAATAACTCAGTAATTCTTGATGGAATTTTTACAAAATGTGTGTCTTGCACATCTACAGCTCCTGATGAACACTTATGCCAAGTTTAAAGTGAATCAGACAGAAACTGTAGGAGGAGTTGTCCGGACAAGCATTTTTAAGTCAAATCAGGGGCAATAACTCAGTAATTCTTGATGGAATTTTTACAAAATGTGTGTCTTGCACATCTACAGCTCCTAATGAACACTTCTGCCAAGTTTAAAGTGAATCAGACCGAAACTGTAGGAGGAGTTGTCCGGACAAGCATTTTTAAGTCAAATCAGGGGCAATAACTCAGTAATTCTTGATGGAATTTTTACAAAATGTGTGTCTTGCACATCTACAGCTCCTGATGAACACTTATGCCAAGTTTAAAGTGAATCAGACAGAAACTGTAGGAGGAGTTGTCCGGACAAGCATTTTTAAGTCAAATCAGGGGCAATAACTCAGTAATTCTTGATGGAATTTTTACAAAATGTGTGTCTTGCACATCTACAGCTCCTAATGAACACTTCTGCCAAGTTTAAAGTGAATCAGACCGAAACTGTAGGAGGAGTTGTCCGGACAAGCATTTTTAAGTCAAATCAGGGGCAATAACTCAGTAATTCTTGATGGAATTTTTACAAAATGTGTGTCTTGCACATCTACAGCTCCTAATGAACACTTCTGCCAAGTTTAAAGTGAATCAGACAGAAACTGTAGGAGGAGTTGTCCGGACAAGCATTTTTAAGTCAAATCAGGGGCAATAACTCAGTAATTCTTGATGGAATTTTCACAAAATGTGTGTCTTGCACATCTACAGCTCCTAATGAACACTTCTGCCAAGTTTAAAGTGAATCAGACTGAAACTGTAGGAGGAGTTATCTGGACAAGATTTTGCGGACAGACCGACCGGCCGACCAACCGCATGACCGACCGACCGACCGACTGGCCAACCGACCGACCGACCGACAGGCTGATTCCGGTATACCCCCACAAACTTCGTTTGCGGGGGTATAATTCTCCACAGTTTAGTAAGATATTCCAGGCCAGACAGGATAGAAAATGCAAAACTTGGGTTTTTCTTTACCATACAAGAAAATTTTACATTCCTTCAAAGTCAAAGCAGTTCCAAATGACATATGTGGCTCAACTGTTGAAATTTGTGTTTGACAGGGTAGAAAACATTGTGGGAAAAGGAGAAAATGCTGTTTACCAGCATTTCCTCCTTTTTCCCACAATAATTTTAAATGCCTTCTACCTCAGGGTTGTCTAAACACAAGATTGTTTGGTAAAGGGTAATGAATGACTTATCTTCGAATTAGGGTCAGAGGCTGTATCCTTTTAACACACAATCCCAAGTTTTAACGACCCTGACATAGGGATGAAACTTTTCCCTATTGGTCAACTTTCTGTATGCCAAAGGACCAGTCTACCCCCTGATTAAGTCAGTTGTTAAAAGAAGTGGCTATTTTGAATTCATAATCATGTGATGGCATGATTGATATCATATCATCACAGAGATGCATTAAGCCCCCTTTTCACAGAGCATGGCTTGTATACATGTAACCTCTATATATAACAACAATATTTATGACTTGTCCATATTAAAAGCATTGCAAATGACAAATAAAATATCACCTAGTGTGATGATGGCATTCATTCCTTAAGAGTGAGTAAATCTTTGTGGGACGAGGGAAAATGCTTGGTATCGACATTTTTTCCTCTTCCAACAAATTTTCCAAGGACTGATGATGGTCACAGTGGTTATGAGGGAAAGCAGCCAGTGGCCTGGGAAGAATCTTGTGCACAATACTGACAAAAAGAATCTCCAGGAAAGCATGAACAGGCGCACTGCTAGCAGGAATATAACTGAAATAATGTTGAAAATGGCATTAACCCTTTACCGCACAATGCCGCCTTTTGACGCCCCTGGGAAAGAAGCGTTTTGAAAACATCGTGGGAAAAGAAGAAAATGCTGGTAACCAGCATTTTCTCCTTTTCCCACAATGTTTTTTACCCTATCAAACAAAAATTGCACCATTTCAGCCACAGTGAAATTGTCGTCTGCAAATGCTTTCAATCTGGACAGGGCTAAAATTTTGTCGTCTGGTAAAGGGTTAAACATCATACAAACAAACAATTTCCTAATACTTTTCTTAAAAGCTTCTTCTCCTTGGATCATTATCTCTTAACCACAGAACCCTGAGTTTTAATGACCCAGAGAAAGAAGGCTTTTGAAAACATTTTGGGGAAATGGAGAAAATGCTCATAACCAATTTTTCGTCCCTTTTCAAGCAAAATAGCATCATTCAAACAACATGTCTCTATCTAAATGCTTTCAAAATTGATGAGTGTAAAACTTTGTTGTGTGGTACAGGGTTAAAACACAGGTTAAAATGAGAAAGGTTGAATGAAAATCTGTCGGCATTCTACCAGAACTAAACGCATTAAAAAAATTTCCATCTTGTGCAAGTTGAAAGCATTTGGAAACAAATGCGGTTCAAATCAATTTGTCTTTGAAGGGTAAGCATGTATTGTAGGAAAATAAGAAAATGCTGGTAAGCATTTTCTCCTTTACCCACAATGGTTTCGAAGTTTTCTTCCCAAGGGTTGTTAAAACTCAGGATTGTGTGGTGAAGGGCTATGCTTACCTGCCATTCTTTACATCTACTGTCCACACTCAGTAGATACAAGATGTATGCATTGTACAGCTGAAAGAACTGTAAAAGAAAAATAAAAAGTTAAGCAGAGCTCCAGATAGAGGGGGTGATTTTAATTTCAAAATTGGAAATATTAATCACTCTCCACTAAACCCTATGTTATGGGTACTCATTAGAATCGTCTCATTGAGACAGTTCTAATGAGGACCCACAAAATATGGTTTGGAAGAGAAATAATGGATTTTGAGTACTTTCACTCCCTTTTATTTGGAGATCTGGTAAAGGTTTTATCCAATAGGAGCTGTGCATACGGATATTTATCCCAATCCAGTTGCATAGTCTGCAAAAAGAATTTGTAGACCCACAGCTCTTGTTATACTTGACCAACCATGTTAAAAATTGCTGGTGCACTTGTTCCCATGAAAAGAATAAAACCCATTAAAATTCAATCAAATTGGTTTGTGGACTTTGGAGGAGAAGCAGATACAAAATTTTGTATCTATGTATGGACAGACAGACCAGCAACATGATTCAAGTAAAGCACAACCATCTCCACTTTGTTGCTGGGGTGACACAATTTATTAGCTCTACCACAGAGCAAATTTAGACACATACATGTAAATGTTAAAAGCTTTTGCAGGTATAAATTAATTGTGGCTTAAGTGATAGAATGTGTCTTAGAAAGCACTGTGAGAACATTGTGAGAAAAGAAGAAAATGCTGGTTACCAGCATTTTCTTCTTTTCTCTCAATGTTTTAAAAAAGTCTCTATCTTCAGGGATGTTAAAACAATGGACTCTTAGACAAAAGGGTTAAACCTTAATTCAGGTCAATTATCTTTACTTTACAAGGATGTTTTCAAACGTTATGCAGTACTTGTTACATGCAACTGCCTCTTTTCCAACTATGTTTTCAAAAGCAGTCACCTTTAGGAGCATGCAAAAATTGCAATTGTACAGCAATGGCATGAAAAGCAGATTTCATACCAATCTGATACATGTACTAAAATGATTCTGTAAAATTCCACAGGGAACGAATAAAACACTATGACTTAAATTGCTCTGTTTCATTATTTCGGCTATTGCCTTTTTGAATATTTTTTTAGAGCTCCTAGAAAAGACAGCGGCCAAAATATTGAGACTGATTTACATAGTTATATCAAACAATAAACAACTGTAGAAAAACCATATTCATGTACTTACATAAGCTATGAACAAGAATGGCAGCAGAAAGGCAAGACCTTTAAACATCCACGACATGAAACCCTCTGTAAAACATGAAACAAACATGTGGAAATTAGCCCTTATCTGGGTGAAATTAAATTTTTCAGAGAAAATTATGGTTGAAAAGGGGCATAACTGTGTCAAAAATATTTCAATGGTTGCCTGTCCTTGTTGTACGGGTTCCCCTTCTGATAGTTGACAACTAGTCTGAGTTTGAAATAAAATATTCTCGGTAATAACAGTGATATCATAAAATGTAAAAGTTTTTGCACGACACAGAAGATGACGCAGACAAGGACGGTGCAGACAACAACAATGCCAGGGCTACGACAAAATCTTCATGTTTTCTTCGAAAACAGCCCAACTAAAATGGTAAGCTGTATGACAAGCTCTTTACCGTATGACATTTTAGACTAGTCAAAACTGAAAGCATTTGCAGACAACAGGAAATTAGAGGTATCTAAAATGCTGGAAGGGTGGAAAATATTGTGGGGAAAGGAGAGGATGCTGGTTACCTGTTTTTTCTCCTGTTTCCACAATTTTTTGGAAAGCCTTCTTCCTAAGGGTTCCTAAAACTAAGGCTTATTTGGTAAAGGGTTCAGTAAATCAGCTTTTATAGGGAAGTCTGATGAACAATAATTAATCCACCTAGGATGTTTTAACGTTTACCACACAATCCCATGTTTTGATGCCCTGATGAATAAGGGCTTTGAAAAATGCTTTGGGAAAAGGAGAAAAAGCTGGTAACCATTTTCTTTTTTTCCAAAAATGTTTTCTACTCTTCTGAAGAAAAGTCCCCTCAATGAGCCAATTTCATTTGCCGTTTGCAAATGCTTTCAATAAAGACAAGTCTGAAATTTTGTTGTCTGGTGGCATGTTAACTCTTTCCCAAACAGGCCCCGGTTTTCACCTGTCTGCAGTACAAGTCTTTTGAAAACACTGTGGGAAATGGAGAAATTGCTCGTAACGAGCAATTTCTCCTTTTCCCACAGTGTTTTCTACCCTTTTTGAGAACATTCTGCCATTTTCATCAAATTTAAAATTGTCGTCTGCAAACTCTTTCAATTTGGATTAGTCCAAATTTGTCGTTTGGGAAAGGGTTAACTCTTTACCAGACAAGAAAACAAGAGCACCACATGTGGGTGCCAACACTCTGCAGCAGTGCTTGATTTTCAGTGAAAATTCGGAGTCAAAAAAAGGGCCACAACAGTGTCAAAATACTTTTATGGTTACCTGCCCTTGTTGTATAGGTTTCCAGTTTGTAGTTTACAACTTGTCCAAGTTTGAAGTAAATGTCTTCAGTAATGACAGGGATGTTATAAACGTCACAAAAACAACAATGGCGACGACAATGCAGACAATGACAGGGATACAGCAATAACTCGACATTTACTTTGAAAACAGCAGGGTTAAAAGATCAGGCTGGACCAAATTCAAAGCATTTGCAGACAGCAAATTAAATGTGACTCAAATGATGGAATTTATTCTAGAAAGGGTAGAAAACATGGTAGGAAATGGAGAAAATACTACTTACCAGCATTTC
The DNA here is from genome assembly GCA_945859785.2 of Tridacna gigas. Taxonomy (NCBI): domain Eukaryota; kingdom Metazoa; phylum Mollusca; class Bivalvia; order Cardiida; family Cardiidae; genus Tridacna; species Tridacna gigas. Next base: position 37,872,880 of record OX244042.2, read on the forward strand.
ATCTTTTCCCACAATGTTTTCAATAGTTCTCCCTTTGTGGGTCACGATAAACATAGCACTGTGTGGTAAATGCAAACAGCAATTCACAAGCAATAAAAAACATCACTTACCCACAGTAATGTCCATATCATGTCTCTGACCAAGTGCCTTTAATCTGTAGAGGCAGCCTTGCTGGTAGTAATATTGTAAAATCTGTGTACATGCTACAATAGAAAATAAGTGCTGGCTGTCATCAAAATTTTGATGAATAAATAGGAAAACATTTCTTTCCTCTAAAAAAAAATAGGAATTTCAACTCTTTACCACACAACAAAGTTTTAGACTTGTCCAAATTGAAAGCATTGGTAGACGACAAAATTGATGCAGTTCCAGTGATGGAAATTGAATTTGATTGTGTGAAAAACATTGTACGAAAAGGAGAAAATGCTGGTTACCAGCATTTTCTCCTTTTCCAATGCTGTTTTCATAAAGTTTCTTTCTCAAAGTCGTTAAAAATCAGTATTGTGTGGTAAAGAGTTAAGCACTTTCTGCACAAAATATAGAAATTTTACGGTAAAAAAAAATGGTTACCAGCATTTTCTCCTTTTCCCACATGTTTTCAAAAGGCCTCCTCTTCAGGGATGTGAAAACATGGGACTGTTTGGTAAAGGGTTAACCCCTTTAGCGCCACATGCATAAACTGGCACTTTTGCAGATAACACAGAGCAAGATAAAACTAAACAGAATATGCAGTCTGATGTTTAGTACAGCCTATTAGATAACAATTTTCTGGGTTTCAATGGACTTTATTTCAAGCCCTCGAAGAAGGTCAAGTTTATCTATTTATATAATTCATTGATAAATGCATCACAATTTTTGGTTAATTCTGAATGACAGTATACCAAAGATAATTGCTACAAATTTCCAAGGAAAAAGAACTCGTCATTACTAACCTGTATTTATCTATACAGATGGATCGATTCCGGAACACAGATCAATAATCCTGCTCAGATGATGTAGATAAACATATGTGCATTAGAACAGTCCCTGAAAGTGACCAATAGCTACTTACCTGTATTTATCCATATTAGCAGATTGATTCCGGTATACAGATCAACATATATGCCACAAAGACGATATGGATAAATGTAAGTTCTTTAGGAAGTCCCTGATAGTGACAAGTTGTTAATAACTTGTAATCATGTATATTGATTAACTCCCTTGAATTTTCTTTACTTTTATTCATCAAACACGCTAAACTTGGATCCCCTTCCTATTAAAGTGACAATAGCTCCCAAAAGTAAACAAAGTAGGTATTAAAATGTATTCAAATTTAAATCATATCATTTAAAAGTATGGAAATTTTTGAGAAGTTGGCAATCCGTTATTGTACAGTCGGTCCAACTGTTAGTTGCTGGTACAAAAATTAATTCAAAGCTAAGTTAAAATTTGCCAGGTCACTCTATCTTTTGTTTTTGCGGATTTTAAAATCCATTTTTCTGCCACAGAGTAACACCTGCACTGACCACACAATAACAGATTGCCATCTTCACAATATTTTCCATACTTTTGAATGGTATGATTTAAATTTAAATACATTTAAAAATCTGCATTGTCTTTTTGGCCACCATCGGGCCTTTAACATTACAGTGTATTAGAGTAAAATGCTTACCCACATAGAGAATAAACCAGCCATACTGTGTTCGAAAATATTTATAGGACCAGCTATCAGGCCTGTAAAGACAAAAACACTTATTTGTCAGAATCCCTCATCTATAGGATCTCTGACCCATCTTATTTAAGCAACTGTCATATACTTTGTGTAAGATGGAGAAAATGCTCACATTCAGCAACACTTGTGATTTAGCAGAATATTTTTGTCTCCTCTGTATACATCTATATTAAACTTCCAAGTTGAATTAACTCTTTACAAGACAACAAAATTTAAGTCTTGTCCAAGGTCAAACAACTTGCACATGAAAATCAAATATGGCTGAAACAATGGAACATGTCTATAAAAGATTAGAAAAAACTGTGTAAAAAGGAGAAAATGTTGGTTAAAAGCATTTTCCCTTTTTTCCATGTTCTCATTAACCTTCTTCCTCAGGGCTTTAAACTATGGGTTTGTTTGGTAAAGGGTTAATATTTCAGATTTTTAAAGTTCCTCATATGTGCATAATAAATAACAAATGAGTTTTTGATTTTCATATTTTAGATTTACCTATATTTTGACATTGCTTTAATTATTATTATATTTTTTAATGATAAATGGAAGGGGTTTGTTCTGTAAGGAAAAATATTGATCACACTGATTATATGTGTCTATCTACACTGACGATGATGTCACTGGAATGACATTAGAAGACTTTTCATAGCTAAATTTTCCAGTAGAGCTACCTTTTCATAATAGATACATTGTATTTCACCAAAGTTTAGTGTTTAATTAGTCTTTATCATACATCTGGAATTATTTTTCTCTGTAATACTATCCTAATTCACACTAAGGCATTAACCCTTTACCACACAATCCTGAGTTTTAAGAACCTTCAGGAAGAAGCCTTTTGAAAACATTGTGGAAAAAGGAGAAAATGCTGGAAATGAGAATTTTTCCTTTTTTCCATGTTTTCTGCCCTTTTCAACTCAATGTTCACTATTTGAGAGACTTAATTTGTCATCTGCAAATGGTTTCAATTTGGATGGGCATAAAATTTTGTCATGTGGTAGAGTTCTAAGCTTCACTGTAGTTAGTGACTGGTGAATTTTTAAGGAGAATGCATACCCAGCCCATTAGCATAGTTCTTGTTTCATACTGGTACAGAGGAATTTGTCTAAATTTGGGTTTGTTTTATACTCATCCAGGACCTGTATTGATCAAGCATTCTTAGTAACAATTCTTAAAACTTTACCACACAATCCTGAGTTGTAACAGCCCTGAGAAAAAAGGCTTTGATAACATTGTGGGAAATGAAGAAAATGCTGGTTAACAGCATTTTCTCCGTTTAGCACAATGCTTTCTTCCATTTCAAAAAACAGTCACCATATTCTGAGCTACAGTGAAATTACCCTCTGCATATGCTTTTAATTTGGTCATGTCTAAAATTTTGTACTATGGCAAAGTGTCTAATTTTAGAGAATTTTCTGAATTTGAAAACATGCACTTCAAAATTTCTGATTAGCTTAACCAAATATAAAAAATTGCATAACTTTCTTAATCTAGAATTAGACTAAAAATGCAATTCAGAATGGTTTGTGAATAGGGGCTCACACACTGTTGGTAAAGCAATGTTCTTTATGTAAGGTGGAGCCTTACCATATCAGAGTGATTCCCGAACAAACAGTAGATACAAAATGATGAGCCAACCACCATCCTTTTATTCTGAAAGTGAATAAAAATACAGATTGTCAATTTGATAGGATCTTCACCCTTTACCACAAAAATACCCAATTTTAAGGATCATGAGAAAAAACAGTTGCTTGACTTCCAGCAAATATTCAGTCGAACACCGGGCCCAACTGTGTCAAAAGTACTTAATAAACAAGAGGGCCATGATGGCCCTGGAGTCGCTCACCTGTGCCTTTTGACCAAGCACAACCAATTTCCAACGTCTTGTGAGATATATGTATTACCAAACAATAAAATTTTAAATTCATCAGTCTGAACCTTCTGCATAAAACAAATAATATGTGGATCAAGCTGTGGAATTGGTCTCTCAAAGGGGTAGAAAAGATTGTGAAAAAGGGAAAAAATGCTGGATACTAGCATTTTCTCATTTTCAAACAGTGTTTTCAAAAGGCTTCTTTCTGAGAGTCATTCGTACACTAGGTTTTTCTAAGATTTGACCTAGTGACCTAGTTTTTCAGCCAACATGACACATTTTCAAACTGGTCCAAGATGTCATCAGGACAAACATTCTTACCAAATTTCATGAGTATTGGACTGAAAATGTGGCCTCTACAGCATACACAAGGTTTTTCTAAGATCTGACCTAGTGACCTAGATTTTGATCCAACATGACCCATTTTCAAACTCATCCAAGATATTACCAAGGCAAACATTCTGAGCAACTTTAAAAGAGTATTGAACAAAAAATGTTGCCACAACAGTGTACACATGGTTTTTCTAAGATTTGACCAGGTGACCTAGTTTTTGACCCAACATGACCCATTTTCAAACTCGACTGAGATATCATCGAGACAAACATTCTGACCAACTTTCAAGAGTATCAGACAGAAAATGTGGCTTCTGGAGCTTACACAAGGTTTTTCTAAGATTTGACCTAGTGATCTAGTTTTTCACCCGACATGACCTATTTTCAAACTAGTCAGAGATATTATCAAGGCAAACATTCTGACCAACTTTCAAGAGTACTGGACAGAAAATATGGCCTCTAGAGTATACACAACGTTTTTCTTAGATTTGACCTGGTGACCTAGTTTTTGACCAAACATGGCACATTTTCGTACTATTTCAAGATATAATCAAGACAAACATTCTGGTCATTTTTCAAGAGTATTGGACTGAATATGTGGCCTCTATAGTGTACAAAAGGTTTTTCTAAGATTTGACCTAGTGACCTAGTTTTTGACCCCACACAACCCAATTTCAAACTTGTCTGAGATTTTATCAAGACAAACATTCTGACCAAGTTTCATGAGGATTGGACTGAAAATGTGGCCTCTAGAGCGTACACAAGGTTTTTCTAAGATTTGACCTAGTGACCTAGTTTTTCACCCGACATGACCTATTTTCAAACTAGTCAGAGATATTATCAAGGCAAACATTCTGACCAACTTTCAAGAGTACTGGACAGAAAATATGGCCTCTAGAGTATACACAACGTTTTTCTTAGATTTGACCTGGTGACCTAGTTTTTGACCAAACATGGCACATTTTCGTACTATTTCAAGATATAATCAAGACAAACATTCTGGTCATTTTTCAAGAGTATTGGACTGAATATGTGGCCTCTATAGTGTACAAAAGGTTTTTCTAAGATTTGACCTAGTGACCTAGTTTTTGACCCCACACAACCCAATTTCTAACTTGTCTGAGATTTTATCAAGACAAACATTCTGACCAAGTTTCATGAGGATTGGACTGAAAATGTGGCCTCTAGAGCGTACACAAGGTTTTTCTAAGATTTGACCTAGTGACCTAGTTTTTGACCCCAAATGACCCAATTTGGAACTCGTCTGAGATTTTATCAAGACAAACATTCTGACCAAGTTTCACAAGTATCTGACTAAAACTGTGGCCTCTAGAGCGTACACAAGGTTTTTCGAAGATTTGACCTAGTGACCTAGGTTTTGACCCCACATGACCCAATTTGGAACTCGTCCGAGATTTTATCAAGACAAACATTCTGAACAAGTTTCACTAGTATCTGACTGAAAATGTGGCCTGTAGAGCATACGCAAGTTTTTACTAAGATTTGACCTAGTGGCCTAGTTTTTGACCCCACATGAACCAATTTCAAACTCGTCCGAGATTTTATCAAGACAAACATTCTGACCAAGTTTCATGAGGACTGGACTGAAAATGTGGCCTCTAGAGCGTACACAAGGTTTTTCTAAGATTTGACCTAGTGACCTAGTTTTTGACCCCACATGACCCAATTTCGAACTCGTCCAAGATTTTATCAAGACAAACATTCTGACCGAATTTCACAAGTGTCTGACTGAAAATGTGGCCTCTAGAGCATACACAAGGTTTTTCTAAGATTTGACCTAGTGACCTAGTTTTTGACCCCACATGACCCAATTTCAGATTTTTCCGAGATTTTATCAAGACAAACATTCTGACCAAATTTCATGAGGATCGGACTGAAAATGTGGCCTCTAGAGCGTACACAAGGTTTTTCTAAGATTTGACCTAGTGACCTAGTTTTTGACCCCACATGACCCATTTTCGAACTCGCCTGAGATTTTATCAAGACAAACATTCTGATCAAATTTCATGAGGATCAGACTGAAAATGTAGCCTCTAGAGCGTACACAAGGTTTTTCTAAGATTTGACCTAGTGACCTAGTTTTTGACCCCACATGACCCAATTTCAAACTCGTCCGAGATTTTATCAAGACAAACATTCTGACCAAGTTTCATGAGGATTGGACTGAAAATGTGGCCTCGAGAGCATACACAAGGTTTTTCTAATATTTGACCTAGTGACCTAGTTTTTGACCTCACATGACCCAATTTCGAACTCGTCCGAGATTTTATCAAGACAAACATTCTGACCAAGTTTCATGAGGATTGGACGGAAAATGTGGCCTTTAGAGCGTACACAAGGTAAAAAGTTGACGACGGACGACGGACGACACACACAGCACAATCACAATAGCTCAACATGTGCACCTCATGCTCAGGTGAGCTAAAAATGGTTACCTGTCCTTGTTGTTTGGGTTCCCCATTTGATATTGTACAACTTTTTCAAGTTTTAATCAAGTATCTTCATTAATGACAAAGAGATATTACAAAATGTCAAAGTTTTTGAAAAAACCTAAGATTCTGCATCACAACAACGATGCAAATGATGATGCCAGGGCTATGACAATAACTCAACGTTTTCTTAAAAAACTTCTGTGTCAAAAATATTTAGTCTGGTAAACAAATGAAAAGCTAACAATCAGTTTCAATCATCCTTCACCCTGCCTTACCTTGAACCATTTACGATCAGAATCTGTTCACGTATCGTCAATGTACAATAGTACCAAACCAGCAAGAAATGGAGTACAGAGTCCATCCATCTGTTACGAATAGAATGAAATTCTTAATCCTAAACTCTACAGATGACAAAAATTTTAGACAAATCTAAAATCAAAGCATTTGCAGACAACAAAATAAATGTGACTCAAAAATGGAAATTTGTTATGGGAAGGATAGAAAAAATTGTGGGAAAAGGAGAAAATGCTGGTTACCAGCATTTTCTCTTTTTTCCATAATTTTTTCAAAATGCTTTTTTTCTGAAGGGTCAGTAAAACTCGCGATTGTGAGGTAATGCATTAAAGTGCCTTTCACTTTTTAAGTTGCTTTTGCGGCCAATGTAGATCAAGATCAGACTGCACAAAAAAAATGCAGTCTGATCTTTGATCTGCACTGTCCACTTTACCGAGACATTCTGGACAAGGACAACCTTGAAAATGCATTTATTTAGGTTCTATTTCGAGAATGCAAATGCCTGTTTAGTTTATTTTGCACTCAATTATATTTTCACTCTTCGCCACACAATAAGATTTTCAACTTAAAAACATTTGCAGACAATATACTTAAATGTAGCTCAAATCAAAGTTTGATTTTTGATAAGGTAGAAAACATTGTGGAAAAAGTGAGAAAATGCTGGGTTACCAGCATTTTCTATTTTCTTTTCCAGCAATGTTTTAAAATGTCTTTTTCCCCAAGGTCACTAAAACAAGAGATAGTGAGGTAAATGGTTATGATACAAGAAACTGCATGTATTGCCATTTCAAAACTGTTTTCATACAAATATCTGGCAAAGAAGCCAGCAGTATAGATCCAAAATCAAACTGCAAGTTCTGTGCAGCCTGATCTTGACCTACACTATCTGCATAAGCATTTAAATCAGTGTTCAGTGCTAAAGAGTACAAAATAACATTTCATATTTATTTAATTTAGTTTTCACAAGACAACTGTATAGGATTTAAAAAACCCTCTTTCATTTAAACACCCCTCTCTCTCACATCAAAAGGCATCAGGTCTGAATCCCCTGATGAGCAGGGTCAACCTTTGAAACTGCCCCCATCATGACACAAGTACTGGCTAGGTTTCAGATGACAGTCACTGAAACAGGATTCATTTCCCTCTCACCCCTAGAATTTGTTTAAATGATGTTTATGAGGAGAAAGCAGCCCATGCTTTAGAAAAAAAGTTGTGTGATGTACTGGTAAAATAAAGTCCAGAAAAGGAAGGGCAGTTGGGCCTACACTGGCTATTGCAATAACCCTGAAATAATATTGAAAACAGCATTTAAAACCAAACAAACCAATGACAATATTTTAGACTTGTCCATATTGAAAGCAGATTACAAATCAAAATATGGTTCAAATAATAGGATTTAACTTCAAAACAATGGAAAACATTGTAGTTTAAGGAGAAAAAGCCCATTACCAGCATTTTCTCTTTTTCCCACAATACTTTTAGAAATCTTAGTCCTCAGGGTCATAAAAACATGGGATTATTAACCCTTAACTCTTAACCACACAATCCCGACATTTAACAATCCTGTGAAAGAAACCTTCTGATAACATTGTGAGAAAAAGGAGAAAATGCTGGTTACAGCATTTTCTCCTTTTCTCACAATGTTTTCTATTCTTCCCAAAACAAATTCAATCTTTGAATTACATTCATTTTTCTGTTGGCAAATGCATTCAATTTAGACCAGTCCACAATTTTGTTGTTTGGTAAATAGTTAAAGCACCTAATATACCCGTTGGACATTTTCATTCTAGAATAAGGCAACTGCAGATGATTGCAATTTCCTAGCTGCCTGTAGTCTGTACTGTTTCAGCAAAGCAGACAGTGCAGATCAGAATCAGACTGCACATTTTGTGCAGTCTGATTTTGATCTACACTGGCCCAAAGGCAACTTCAGTAGTGAATGGCACTTCAGGGTAAAGAAAGACCTCAATGAAATGAAAACTTACCTTATTCTATCTGGCAGTAAGTAGGTGTAATGCAATATGACTAATAACATTGAAAAGGCAAAAACTATGTAACTCAGTGTCAACTTGAACCTTTCATAATCTTGTTTGTACAGGTACCTGAAATATAGAAAGAAAGCTACAGTATTTTTCCCTGCCAAAGAATACCACCCCCTCCACAGGCTTGCCTTGTCACTGGATCAGCAAAAACAATTCAAAGGGCCATACCTTCTGTAATAGTTCACCAATCTACATGAAAGTCCAGTTTAAATGGCAGGAAGGCTTCAATTTATACTTCAGCCAAATTATTTCAAAACTGAAGAAGGAGAAGAGGACACAAAACACAAAAGATTGTCCATGGACTGGAAGACTTAGCCAAATTGAAAACATCTGCAGACAACAAATTAAATATGGCTCATGTAACAGTGTTTGTCTTTAACTCCTTACCACACAACAAAAATGTATACTCATCCAAATTGAAAGCATTTGCAGACGACAAATTAAACATTACTTAAAAATTGAAACTTGTTGTGGAAAAAGTAGAAAATATTGTGGGAAAAGGAGAAAATGCTGGTTAACAGCATTTTCTCCTTTTCCCACAATGTTTCCAAAAGGCTTCCTTTTCAGGGTCGTTAAAAGTCGGGACTGTGTGGTAAAGGGTTAAGAGGGTAGAAAATGATTGTTACCAGCACTGTTTTCCTTTTTTCATGATGTTTTCAACAGCTATTTTCTTCAGGGTAATTAAAACATGGAAATGTTTTGTAAAGGGTTTATATCTTAACCCTTATCCTTCTAAATAACTGAAACTTTCAAGCCAATTGCAAAACCCAAATAATGTAACATCAAAATTTTTTTTGAAAAACTATCTCCTATCGGACAGTGTAGATCCATGATCAGACTGCACCTTGATCTACAAAGTCCGTAAAAGATCAGCAAGTTTCGCTTAGCATTTCAAGGATTAAAAGCTGTCACCCTCACGGACATGAAATTTCATACTTTGTTCAGTCAGTAATGGGTGAAAAAATATGGAATTTTCCACTCTCAAGAGTTTAAGCTTTATTTAAATTTCTTCTTACTTGTCCTCCTTGTTTAACAGTGAAACATTCACTTGTCCGAGGATGACATTCAGATACAGTCTGTAAAAAAGAGAAATTTATATACTTGTAAATCACAGCCTGCAGACTCTTACCAATTCTTACCTATAGTAACCATCAACAATATTTTCTCACATAGGAATTGGCTTTTTGTATGTATCACTTCACATGACACATTCAAAGACTGGCTGTCTTTTCAAAGACAGCCAGTCTTTGAATGTGTAATGTTAAGATAACTCAGCCCCTGGTTTCAATTCTTAGCAGTTCCTGTCATGGGTTGAACACGAGCTTTCAAAAGAACATTTAAACCTAACACAACAGTGACACTGACAGCAAAATTGTTAACACTGTGATTCAATTGTGATGAATAAAACAAGAGGGCAATTGACCCTAAAGCACCCACCGGAGAAAGGTCATCTAGGACTGATAAAACTGAAAAGATCCTGGCCGTGATGATGTAAAACACAAGAGTGTAAGTGACCTACTTTTTGACCAACTTGACCTATTTTTGAATTTTATATCTGGCTGAAAATGTGGCCTCTACAGAGCATACACAGTTTTTCTAAGATGTGGCCCAGTGATCTACTTTTTGACCAGATGTGACTGAATATATAACTGTTCCAAGATGTTATCAAGAAAAAACATTCTGACAATGTTTCATGAGTATCAAACTGAAAATGTGGACTAAATAGTGCACACAAGGTTTTTCTAAATTTTGGCCCAGTGCCCTACTTTTTGACCCAACATAATCCAATTTCAAACTTGTGTGAGATTTTATCCAGACAAACATTCTAACCAAGTTTCAGGTTGGAAATGTGGCCTCTGAAGTGCAGACAAGGTTTTTCTAAGATTTAGCCCAGTGACCTGGTTTTTGAACTGACATGACCCAATTTCAAACTTAACAGAGTTATTATTCAGACAAACATTCTGACCAAGTTTCATGAGGATCTGGCTGAAAATGTGGCCTCCACAGTGCACACATGGTTTTTCTAAGATTTGGCCAATTGACCTGCAATTGGCCCGACATGACTCAGTATCAAACTGTTCTGAGATATCATCAAGCCAAACATCCTGACCAAGTTTCATGAGTATCAGGCTGAAAATGTGGCCTCTACAGTGCACACAAGCTTTTTCTAAGATTTGGCCCTGTAACCTACCTTTTGACCCAACATAACCCAATTTCAAACTGGTCTCAGATTTCATGAAGACCAACATTTTGACCAAGTTTTATAAGTATCAGGCAGAAAAGGTGGCTTCTAAAGTGCACAAAACGATTTTTTAAGGTTTGGCCCAGTGACCTAGTTTTTGACCTGACGTGATATAATTTAGAAACTGTCCAAATTTTCATCCAAAAAAGCATTCTGACCAAGTTTCATGAGTATCAGGCTGAAAATGTGGCATCTAAAGTGCAGACAAGGTTTTTCTTAGATTTGGCCTAGTGACCTAACTTTTTGGCCTGAAGTAATCCAATTTCAAAGCTGTCAGAGATTTTGTCCAGACAAACATTCTAAGTAACTTTCATGAAAATGTGGCCTCTAGAGTGCACACATGTTTTTTTTTTTTTTTTATTTTGACCCAGTATCCTACTTTTTGACCTGTCATGATCCAATTTTGACCATGTCTAAGATTTTATCAAGACAAACATTTTGACCAAGTTTCATGAGTATCAGGCTGGAAATGTGGCCTCTAAAGTGCAGACATGGTTTTTCTAAGATTTGGCCCAGTGTCATGTTTGATCCAAAATGACCATGTCTAAGATTTAATCCAGACAAATATTTTGACCAAGTTTCATGAGGATCTGGTTGAAAATGTGGCCTCTTGAGAGTGCACACAAGGTAAATGTTGACGACTGCATGACACACGATGGACGACGGACACAGCATGATCACAAAAGCTCACCTGAAGCACTTTGTTTTAGCAAAACACTTTTGCTTTAGAAACTTTAAGCATAATAAATCATAGGACTGGGCCAAAGTGTAAGGGGGACGGAGGAAGAGAGAGAGACAGAGACAGAGAGTAGAGAGAGAGAGAGGGAGAGAGAGGGGGTCAGGCAGACAGACAGACAGAGAGTCACTGACCCAGAAAGAGACAGGCAGATAGAAAGAGGGACATAGACAGAAACAGACACAAATACAGATATTTACCCGTTTGTATGTGGAAGATGATCTTCATAGTCACGAAATATGTTCTTCCTCTTGGCCATCCTTGTTTGAAGGTCAGTGAGAAGTCTCCGATCATTGACAGATGGGTCTCGTATATTTCTGAAATCGATCAACAAATACAAATCCCACAAAAGTACTGAAAGCATCAGCAAGAGGTGCTATGACATGCAGCATGGAGATGTACAGTGCTTGCAGATCATAGGTCGCAAGTCTGTATCCCTGCATGGCCAACTCTTTCTAAATACATAAATACATGTGAACATGCTCTATAAACAACTTTTCCATTTACCACAATGCTTTCAGTGGTGTTCAACAAGACCAAAGACTCTTGTCTGATGAAAGTAAGTAGAAAGTGTTTTACAAAAGTCTTTACCATACAAAACAGAAAGCTTTTGAAAACATTGTGGGAAAAGGAGAAAATGCTGGTAATGATCAAAGACAAAAGTCATCATCTGAACTACATCTAATCAGTCCTCTTCAAATGCTTTCAATTTGATCCAGTCCAAAATTTTGTTGTTTGGTAAAGATTTAATTAGCAGAGCCAGGTGGCTCAGTCAGGTCTTGAAAGTCAGGGCTTGAAATTCAGGGCCTGATGGTCAAATTTCCAGCCTGGCCAAATTCTTTGATTGATGGCAGTCATGGCACAGGACTTGTGCCTCCTTCACAGCTGAACATCGTTTTGGTAGCGTTTATGCAGAAAAGCAGCCAGTGGTTTGTAAAGAATGTTGTGTGAAGTCTTGGTAAAAGAAAGGCAAGGAATGCATATATAGGTGCACTGACTGCCTGGATATAACTGAAATAATGTATAACCCTTTACCAGCCAACAAAACTTGTAACTTTTCCATAATGAAAGCACCTGCAGATAAAAATTACATGTAATTTAAATATGGCCAAAATAATGGGATTTTGTTTCTGAAAGAGGACATTTTGCAGGAAAAGGAACAAAATGCTGGTTACCAGCATTTTCTCCATTATCCACAATTTTTTCGGAAGTTTTCTCCCCCTGGATCATTAAATTGGGGATTGTGAGGTAAAGGGTCTAGATAACACCAAACAAATAAATCTCCTCACTTCATGCTATCAGTGATCCTCTTTGTTCTATATCGCAGGTGTGCTATGGCACTCAAACACTTCTTCTGTGATGACTTCATTTCATCAAGTTTCTTCTTGTAGATCTCAAAATCATTCTAGAATGAAAGAAAAAATGAACAATTTAGCACTGCATGTGGATACTATTACTTAGCTACTGTTGTTTGTCCTGTGGAAATTCTAAGCCAAAATGGGGCATAACTTTCATAAAATATTTCAGGATTTTTGTAATGTCAGTCACTTTAGAATAAGAAATGAAAAAGAGCACTGTATGTGGGTGCTATTACAAAGCTGCCATTGCATTTTCTGAGAAAATTCAAAGCCAAAAGGGGTGTAACTTTGTCACATAATATTTCTGGGTCTTCATAGACCTCAAAATCATTCTACAAATGATAAGAAATTAACAAGAGCACTGTATGTGGGTACTATTACTAAGCTGCCGTTGTTTTTTTCTCATTCTGTAGAAATTTTAAGGCCAAAAAGGGGCATAACTGTGCTATATAATATTTCAGGGTTAGCAGTCCTTGCTCAATGATTCTCCTTTTGATAATTAACCCTTTACCAGTTACCATACAATCCCGGATTTTAACGACCATGAGGAAGACCCTTTTGAAAACATTGCTAGATTCTATACTATCAATAAAAGTAAAGGTTTCCAATCCCTATTTGTTCAGATATTCAATATTTTCAGATGTATTATATTAACCCTTTACCAAACTTTCCTGACTTTTAACAACCCAGGGAAAGAAAGCTTTTGCAAACATTGTGGGAAAAGGAGAAAATGCTGGTAAGCAGAATTTTCTCCTTTTCCCACAATGTTTTTCTACTCTTCCAAGAACAAATTTCAATTTTTGAGTCATGTTTAACTCTTTACCAAATGACAAAATTTTTGACTGGTCCAAATTGGAAGTATTAGGAGACAACAATTTAAATGTGAGTCAAATAACAGAATTTGTGTTTGATAGGATAGAAAACATTGTGGGAAAAGGAGAAAATGCAGGTTACCAGCATTTTCTCCTTTTCCAACAATGGTTTCAAAAGGCTTTTTCTCAGGGTCCTTAAAAGCTGGGATTGTGCAGTAAAGAGTTAATTTGTCGTCTTCAAATACAGTGAATTTGATTAAGTCTGAAAAGTTGTCTTCTTGTGAATGGTTAAAAGGTGTTTCATACCATTTCTAATCTGCCTTCACAATGAATACAAGTTTTTAAAAGGAACAAAATGCCACAATTCTTTGCTGTTGTGAGAGAGTCAGTAGATGCCATGACATTCATCTATCCCTTCCATTGCTCTTCAAATATCAAAGGGTATTTACTTAAACCTGATCATTAAACTCGTTTCACCGGTTACCACATACTCCTGACTTTAAACGACCCTGAGGGAGAAGCTTTTTTAAAACATTGTTCGAAAAGGAGAAGATGTTGGTAAACAGCATTTTCTCCTTTTCCCATAGTGTTTTCTACCCTATCTAAGACAAATTCTGTCATTTGAGCCAAAATTAAATTGTTCTATGTAAATGCTTTCAATTTGGATAAGTCTAGAATTTGTTGTTCGGTAAAGAGTTAAGACAGTTCCTTCTTGTGCTAATTACCATTAACATTTTTAGTAGAGCGTATGTGATGCCTCAAAATCAACTTTTTTTTTTCTTTATTTTGCGGACACCAATACAGTTTCCAATACAAGATGGAAGGTCAAAATATATCTTCACTGTAAAGTATGCAGGATCAAAGCAGGATTTATAGTTTTAACTCTTTACCAAACAACAAAATTTTAGACTAGTCCAAATTGAAAACATTTGCAGATGACAAAAAAAATGTGGCTGAAAATTTGAAATTTGTTTTTGGAAAGGTAGAAAACATTGTGAGAAAAGGAGAAAATGCCATTTACCAGCACTTTCTCCTTTTCCCACAATGTTTTCAAAAGGCTCCTTTCTCAGGGTCCTTAAGTCGGGATTGTGTGGTAAAGGGTTCAGGGCATCAATTATTTTTTTCAACTTATGAAACAGTCTTGTATTCAGTAATTCATTTGAAGATGCGTAACCTCTACAATTTCTCGAAAACTGGTAGGTCCATCAAAATTGTGAATCAGGTTCCTCAAAAACTGGTCAGTCCACCATTTGGTGTTTGACCCCATGGCAAAATTATGAATATACTTGGTAAGGATCCATCAGGTGAACCTACTGGCCAAATTTAGTAGCCCTAGGATTTACAGTTAGCAACAAGATTCTTTAAAGTTTTCACTGTTAAAGCATATGTAAAAACTGTGACATTGGGGTGGGGCAAAATTTTTACCCAAACTGAAAGGCTATGGTATAATTCGAACAGTCTTAGTAAAGGCCAACTAGATGATAACACATGCAAAATATTACAGCTGTAACTGCTAAAATAGTTAGGAACAAGAAGATTTTTTAATTTTGCACTGTATTTTATGTGATAAGGTGTTACCCACAGGGTTGAGCCAATTTTGACCCAAAGGCTAAAATTTGAACCTTGGTAGAGGTCCTTTAGATGAAGCTAAATAGAAAATTTGGTAGCCATGTGCCCAATGATCAGAAACAAGAAGATTATTTTAGTTGTCAGTTTTTAAGCTAAAATGGTGGGGGTGCAATTTTGACCCCAGGGCTATAATATTAGGACACATATGGTAAAGATGAAGCTTCAAGCAAAGTTTGGTAGCCCTAAGCCTATTGGTTAGAAACAAGAGGACCATTTCAGTTTTCAGCTTTTAAACAAATGTAAAACTTGTGACCCGAACAGCTGGGGCCAACTTTTATCCCAGGGCTATAATTAGATCACAAATAGAGGCCTACAAGATGAAGCTACCTGCGAAATTTGGTAGCCCTAAGCCTAATGGTTAGAAACTGGAAGATTGTTCAGTTTTTAAGCATGTGTGAAATTTGTTAGCCTAACAGGTGGAGCCAATTTTGACGCCAGGTGTATAATTTGAATAATCTTGGTAAAGGTCCACTCGATAAAGCTATAAAACACGAAATTTAAGAGCCTGAGGTTGATTGGTGTTTCACGCCGCTTTCAACATTATTTCAGTCATATCATGGCGACAGTTCACACATTTGTGTAATTCCTAGGTTTCACTAGTACTAGGTTAAGGGTAGCCTTAGGTCTACAGTTGATACATATTGTGTATGGCGGAGTCTTCTGAGATTCATGCATAAGCATGAATTCTCACCAGTTGATTCGCCAGTGCTTCATTTTTGGAGATTTATTTTTTCTAAATTATGGCACTATAGGTAATCAACAACTTTCCCTGGTGGTGTAATAGTGCCGATGAAGGCGGATTGTCCTTAGCCATTGTGCTCGGCTCGATTTCAGAATGATTGTTTTTCTGAGAGGGCCTCTCAAATGTCAACAAGGTCGGTTGTTGCTTTGCAAAATGTTATGCTGTCAAAATTTGGCTACATACTGATAGATCTCTAATGCGCAACATTTCATCTAGACTGGGCACCGGTCTCAATCTGATACATGAAGATATTGATATCTCCATCAGGATTTCAGTCTACTAATACTACGTAAAAATAAAGGTATCCGAAAATAAGGATCCCAAAAATAGTGTGTTTCTATATTTGAATCAGAAACCTGACTGACTTACTTGCTAACTTTTTGCATCAATCATTCATGATAAAATTTATGACTTTTGGCATCCATTTTTCATACATTCCAGCATATAACACATGGGTTTTAAGTTGTTCGTGATTATTTCAAAATTTACATGATTCATGCACATTTTTACGTGATTGGAGACACTGTGAATGTATAAAAAATATATTTTCTTTTACTTTTTTTCTGGGTAGTTTTAATATTCATTAGGTTGTCATTATTTGTAATTTATTGTGAAGGAGGAAAACAGTTGTCGGACACAGGTAAAGAAAAGTAAGGTGAGATAAATAATTATTTTACAGTCTCTATTTAAAATGGCTAAATTTAGATACAGCAGATTGTCTGTAGATATCCATATCCGCAGCAGGGTTCCCCCTGGCCAGTTCTTTTCTTGCGCCACCACTTTCACCAAATGAGAAAAGTTTGTGCCACATTAAAATAATTGGAGCCAGTTTGGTGCCATTTTTAAAATGAAAGTACATAGGGTTGGCCGTGATAAAAAATTGGTTAATAAAATGTCTTCTCTTTCTTGTATCATGAGCAACAAAATGAATGAGAAAACATTCTTCCATTTGATTAGTTTTTTACCCATATCTATATTTATTGCGTAAATATAGTTTGGCAGCAGGTGCTTGATTTTCAGGGAAAATCCCAAGGTGAAAAAAAAGCATGGCTGTGCTTCAGAAAGCTTTGATTGTTACCTGCTTGTTGTATAGGTTCCCCTTTTGATAGTTACTAACTTGTCCAGGTTTGAAGTAAATATCTTCAGTATTAACAGAGGTATTCAAAAATTTCAAACTTGTTGCACGACGACAGGGCTACGGCAATGACTCGACGTCGTATTCTTCGAAAACAGCCAAGCTAAAAATGTTGACTTGTCTGTATTGAGAGCTCTGGCAGACAAGAAATTACCGAGTTATTCATGGCTCAAGTGATAACTCTTGTCTTTTGAAGGGTAGAAAACATTAATTGGCAATTACTTGATCATAGTCCTAATGTACCGATCACGGTTTACATAATAAAAAAATACGACCGACTTCTGTAACTGTGAAAGGAACAATCGATCGCGAAAATTCCAGTTTGCAAACATAAGTAGCGAGCCAATAAATCAGTTATTCCGAGACCCAGTCTTCTTTAACTGATGTGTTAATTATTGAATTAATCTACCCGAACACAGTGCGGTCGTCGCTAAATACACACCACAATGCCCCTCATATATCTGTAACAGATGCATCTAACGCAGAATCAAAGCGTGGCTTTAGAAATTATGGGCGGCGACTAAATCTCGTATGTGATTCCTGATTGGTTCGCAGTACTGCATATTGTGTAAAAATTCTGTGTTCACACCCTTGGATGCAGATAGGGGTGTTGCGAAATTGACATTTGATTGATTATTAGCATTGCATGGTGTATATGCGTGTATTGTGTGTAACTAGACAAAACCCATGTAATATACAGACTGTTATATAGATCACCTGCCATGACGGGGTGTATCGGCAACAAATACAAACTGGTTATCGATTTTTCATATATAGATACGCTTTCACGCATTGCGGTGACGGGGACAAGTATCAAAATGTACAGCGATGTGAAAAATATTGGCGCCAGTCATTTTCGCCATTTGGCTTTTTCTTGCGCCACGTTACAAAATCTATCGCAAATGGTGCCAAATGTGAAGCCCAGCGGGAACCCTGCTGCAGTAACAGTCCTTTGAACAAAGCTAAAACACGTAATAATTATTTTGATCACACACTATAACAAAATTAGGATAATATGACAAAGTAAACAATTTAAGTAATTCAGTTATAAAAATTCGAGTCTACAAGTGCTCTGAAAAAAAAAAAACAGATATCGAAATGACCAAATTTTACAAAAGAGTTTTACTATGAGGTCAAAACAGGGACTGTATAATTTTATAACATCGAAAAGAGTCGAAATGACCAGATGTCAAAATGACTGTCATTCCTTTAGAACCAGTGAGTAATAGCTTATGAACAATTATATAAGTGGTCTCAATTATTGTATGATCTACACTGTTTGCGAAAGCACACTGCGACACCCCTTAGCAACCTAAGATTGAAATGGCACCCTTGATGAGGAGTGTGGAATGAATGATTCTGTTTGTGCCCATGCATGGTTCCATACCACAGGGATTTTTAGCGTTTTTTATGTTTTACATGTATATATAATACAAGGGATGCAACTGACATTATCGGCAAAGTCTACTTGTCATCACAAAAACACAAGTTACTTCGTCAATTTTACAGACAATCACATAAGGTCTACTTTATCTAGCTCATTACACATTTTTCTAGCGAAAAATAACGTGGTTTCATGACTAAACGTTCATGATTTGTGCTACAGAAGCCGGTTTCTCGACAAATAGGTCGAAATTGTTTGGTCTGACACGGTTCGTTCAGTGCGCTTGTCAGAGTAAATCAACTATTCTGTACAAGATCATGGCAAAATACTTATCGGTTGATAAAACAAGTAAATATCGTTAACCAGCCTTCGTTGTTTGATAATAGCACGAAGAATACAGCTCCAAATTGTCCGATGTTGATCGATTCACTCAAATTTCAAAGAAGCAGCCATAATTGTTGTTACGTGATCAAAATGTATCAAGGCATTTCATTGGTCGGAACCAAAAATCCGACCAATGAAATGCCTTGATACATTTTGATCACGTAACAACAATTATGGCTGCTTCTTTGAAATTTGAGTGAATCGATCAAACATCGGACGATATATAGCTGTATTCTTCGTGTTATTATTAAACAACGACGGTTGGTTAACGATATTTACTTGTTTTATCAAACCGATAAGTATTTTGGCCATGATCTTGTACAGAATAGTTGATTTACTCTGACAAGCGCACTGAACGAACCCGTGTCGGACCAAACAATTTCGACCTATTTGTCGAGAAACCGGCTTCTGCTGCACAAATCATTGAACGTTTAGTCATGAAACCACATTATTTTTCGCTAGAAAAATGTGTAATGAGCTAGATAAAGTAGACCTTATGTGATTATCTGTAAAATTGACGAAGTAACTTGTGTTTTTGTGATGACGAGTAGACTTTGCCGATAATGTCAGTTGCATCCCTTGTATTATATATACATGTAAAACATAAAAAACGCTAAAAATCCCTGTGTTCCATACCAACAGATTCATTCTTTCAGCCGTAATAAAAAAACAAAGAAAACTGGAAATACATGTAATAGGATTCAGACTGACGAAATATTTATGGCGTCTAACTGCCCCACAAAACTAGGCAGGTTGACGATACGTCCGCCGAACAGGACCGTCCGAACATGTATCAAGAAAAACGTCTATGAAACTGAATAGCTATAACATAGACATACAGCCAAAGTAATGAATTCGGGGTCTAGTTCACTCCAGTCTTTAATTGTGGACTGTAAAAGCGGACTGTCAGTGGAAGTGTTCTCTTCCATTGGTAGAGATTCCGCGGGCGCATTATCTCTCTCCTGCATTTTGAAGATGGCCTAGCTAACGCTACCTTCCGGTAAACATCCGGTAATTGCCGGGGATCAATGCCCCGCTCCTCCATCTGAGGCAAATATTTTATTTGCCATTGGATTTTGATAGAGTACCAAAATTAAAGCTTATGTAAGCTTATAACCTTTCTATTTGTATAATAAACATAAAATTTCTGCATTATAAGGTGTAGTTTTTTTTTTTTTTCTTAAAGTCCCAGTAGTGGCCAAAAGTAAACATGAGGGTGTTAAAATGCATCTAAATCTACTGTAAATCAAAGCATGTTTACAATAGTATGGAAATTATTGTGGAGATGACAGTCTTTTATTGTAAGGTCAGTCCATTTGGTAGTCGCTGGCAGAAAAGGAATTTTTAAACCAGATAAAAAATAAACAATAGAGGGACCTGGCAACTTTTGACCTAGTTTTCTGAAATTCATTTTTCTGATAGTGACTAACACTTGGATTGACCGTATACTAACATATTGTCATGTTTGCAATAATTTTCATTCTTTCAAATGGTATGATTTTATTTAAATGCATTTTACATTCCATAATGTGTATATTTTGATATGTCTATGCCATTCTCTTCTGGGAACATATAAAATGATGATCAATGGACAATGTAAAAGCCAAAGAGAATCATGTCATAACTGAATATACCAGACAGACAACTCTTTCAGAAGAAACTGGCACCTGTTGCATTTATGCCAAACAAAGGGAACTAACTTGTGCCCTTTTCTCTTCATAAGGCTGTTGGACACATCAAAATAATGATGAGTAAACGAATAAAAGGTCTGTCCGTCAGAAGTCATTGCCCCTTTCGATGCAAACTGAAAGGTGGGCTCTCGTCAAGAAAATGTCACAAACTGACATATATCCCTTGTGCTCGGGATGAGCAATTTACAAAGCATTTATTTGGAGACAAGAACCTTAAATAGGTTTTGATGACTGCATGAGCACTTTTACATGGCAGTTGCACGCATGTGAAAACATAAAATCAACTTGCGATGAAAAAATATGTCACAAACTAAACATACATGTGTGTCTTTGCTCAGGATGGCATGGTTTACCCACCAAAATACACAGAGCACTTATTTGGATACAAGAACAAGAACCAGTTTCCATTCCACACTTGCATTTGGCAGTTGCAGGCATGTGAAAACATAAATTCGACTTACACCAATAAACATGTTGCAAACTGGCATAACATGGTTGTGCTTCTTAAATACCCACAGCATTAATGGAGGCAAGGACCTTAAATCAGTGTCATTGACTGTGCAGTGATGCATGGCAAATGCGCACACATGAAAACATAAAATCTTCTTAAAACAATGCATGAATACTGCTTGTGGTTTTTGGTTTTGCTGATGTTGTTGCTTTGTTGTTGTTGTTGTTGATGATGATGACTGATGATGATTTTGTTGTTGTTGTTATTGCTATATATATATTGTTGTTGTTGTGTGATATGCTTAGTGAATGTTTGATTTATTCAAAGAAAAGAAACATGATATTAGACTAAATAAGTAAATAATTAATAATAACAGATAAAAATAAAATGAGGTCATGGCTGAGGATCGAACCTCTGACCACCAGAAGCAAAAGTGATCTTAGTCTAACCATCTTAACCACTGAGCCATTGATGCAGCTGGAATCTACCCTGAGAAATTTTAATCCAAGTAATTTTTGAGAAAAAGGATTTTAAATTACATTTTTTCCCTTCATTGGGCAAGGTGGAGCCAGGGTTGGTGAAATCAAATACTGAGGTGATGAAGGTTTTCTTCCAGTTCAGAAAAAATTCATTATGACTAAGAATTGTCATGTTTGCTAAACAATGGGAAAGTAGCCAGTGGCTTGGATTTGTTTGTTTGTATGGTGTTCAACACCACTTTGTTTTTGTGGCTCTCCATGCAACCATCTTGATCCATGGGCCATTCCCTTGGCCTAGTAATAATATCTGTCCAAGTTCCAGTATGGGAGATGAAATATAGTTTTGTAATTATTCGTTAAATAAGCCAGTTTTCTCCATTGTAAATAACCTACAAATGAAGCCTTTGTGATCATGAATATGTCTGTAAAGATTTAACTATTCAACGGAATCCCCAACTGGGCAGATTTCTTTCCGCGGATTGATGATAGTCATTGCAACAGCCTTCATTCCTCTCTCACCACTGATCAATATTTTGATGATGGTTGTGTGGGAAAGCAGCCAGTGGCTTGCAGAGTATTTTCGAAATACTGGTATAAGAAACTCCAGAAAAGCATGGATACGTGAACTAGCAGCAGTGATATAACTGAAATAATGTTGAAAATGGCATCAAACAACATACCATCAATCATACATTCAATCATCTATTCAACAGCTCAAATCCTTGAAGCAATCATTTCATCCACTTGAATACACGATAACTGAACGTTTACACAGACTTTTAACCCTTTACCGCACAATGCTGCCTTTTAACGACCCTGGGAAAGAAGCTTTTTGAAAACATCGTGGAAAAAGGAGAAAATGCTGGTAGCCAGCATTTTCTCCTTTTCCCACAATGTTTTCTACCCTATTAAAGAAACATTACGCCTTTTGAGCCACACTGAAATTGTCGTCTGCAAATGCTTTCAATTTGGACAAGGCTAAAATTTTGTCGTCTTGTAAAGGGTTAATATATCTGTTCTGCTTTAGTTGAGCAACTGATTGTTACAAGGAAAAGCTCCTTTTCCCAAAATGAATTTGATATTGTAGACAAAAAAGGTATTTCTATGTCCTTTAAATGTGCATCCTTTATGTAATTTGAATTAGTTTTGATAGGTCAACAAACAAAGACCTTTACAGTAAAATTTTAAAAGTGTTACACACATCTTAATTTGACCCTTTACCACACAGTCCTGAGCTTTAACAACCATGCAGGAAGAAAGCTTTTGAAAACATTGTGGGAAAAGAAGGA
This sequence comes from Tridacna gigas, assembly GCA_945859785.2. Classification (NCBI taxonomy): domain Eukaryota; kingdom Metazoa; phylum Mollusca; class Bivalvia; order Cardiida; family Cardiidae; genus Tridacna; species Tridacna gigas. The sequence goes on from OX244042.2 coordinate 37,895,909, forward strand.
AACACTGACTACCAGCATTTTCTTCTTTTTCCACACTGTTTTCTAACCTTCCAAGAACAAATCCTACCATTTGAGCCACAATTAATGGTTGTCAAAAAATGCTTTGGATTTCGACAAGTTTAAAGTTTGGTAAAGTGTTAAAAATAAAATGTAATTGTTTAACCTATGGTGAACTTTCAGTTTGAAACTGATACAAAATATCTTTCTTGTCGATTTTCCCTTTGTCCATATGAGTCATGCTCTGTGAAAGAGGGGTTTAATGCATCTGCAAGAAGTATCGACCTAATTAAAGGTCAGGCTTGGCAGTCTGCGCAAGCTGACCTGGGCCAAAAGTTTTCGTTATTGCTCAATTTTCTCTTTGGCCATAGACCAGTCTACCTTATGATTAAGTTGGTTGTTAAAAAAGTGGCTATAGTGGGTCCATAATTATGTGATGGCTTGCATTATATCATCCATCACAGAGATGCATTAAGCCCCCTTTTACCAGAACATGGCTCATATTCATGTACTTGTATCTGCACAGATTGATCTACTTTTCAGCTCACCAGGGCTACCTTTCAATAACCTGCCAAATTTTATAAAACACCATTGTTTAATGCAAATCATTGTGGACAGTTTCTAAATATAGACATGGGGAAAACCAGGATTGGTTCTGTACCCAGAATGCCCATATCGGATAGTTTATGTATTTGAAAAATGACACCTAGCAGAAGATAATGTTTCCACATAATATTTAGTGTGAACCAATCAGGAATAACATACGCCCATAATTTCCAAAGCCGCGCCTTGATTCTGTGTTATATGGTGTGAATCCTGTCATGAATGTATGACTAGCATTACATGATGTGTATATACAACTGCCTCAGATGAGAGGCCTCAATCGGGTAAAATAGTATATACTCTGAGATTATCCATTTCTATGAAGTATAGACATGGATTATGCAAATGTTAGAATGTTAGAATATATAGAGGGTTTGAGGATCATTATTGATATAAATACCACATTTTCTTATAATTATTGTGTATGGCTCTGAAATTCACTTGCCCGCTGACAAACACTCTGGAAAAATCTACATGTCCGGCTGTGAAAAGTCCCGATCAAGTCGGACATGTCGAGCATAGGAATTCCGAACCCCTACCCAGAATCATGTAATAAATAACAGAGATCAAACTCCAAGTATCATTTAAAAAAAAAATTTTTTTAATCCAGACTACTTTTGGTTATTTCAAACCTTTATACAGGGACATACGTACTGTTTGAAATCATATTGGAATCATATAGGCATTTATCTGTATAGCATCCATGCATAACTGGTAGGCCTAAAATACGCATTGAAAATTTTTCAACAAAATGGAAATAGTTTGACATAATGGAAATTGATTGTGTATAAAAATGATTTAACCCTTTCCCAAATTTTACAAATTTTAGCCCCTTCCAAATTTAAAGCATCTGCAGACGACAAATTTGAAAGTGGTACAAATGAACTTAAGGTTTTCTGACAGGGTAGAAAACATTGTGGGAAAAGGAGAAAATGCTGGTTACCAGCATTTTCTCCTTTTCCAACAATGTTTTCAAAAGGCCTCTTCCTCAAGGACATGAAAACCCCGGATTGTGTGGTAAAGGGTTAAAAAGTAATAATTTGCAAATGAAACATGAAATACTAGTTGCTAAATTATTTTGAGGGTAATTTGCTGCAAGTATTCAAGTATGGACATTAGTATTTCATTCACTTCTCCGGGCGAAATGGAAAATTTCGATTACTTATATATGGCAACAATTCCTGATCCATATACAGGGGGTGTCTGGAAAGTAAGGTAACACTTTTGTATATTTATGGCTTTAAATTTCAGATGAGGGGATAAAAATATAAATATAGGTGTAATTAAAAGAGGTAAATTTTTTGTATGATAATTTCATTCAATTTTTATTACATTACAAGCTTTATTACAGATTTCAAATCAGAAGTAATTTTTCGTCATTTAATTGCATCACTTAACCCTTTCCCAAACGGCAAATTTTGGACTGGTCCAAATTGAAAGAGTTTGCAGACGACAATTTTAAATTTGATGAAAATGGCAGAAAGTTCTCAAAAAGGGTAGAAAACACTGTGGGAAAAGGAGAAATTGCTCGTTACGAGCAATTTCTCCTTTTCCCACAGTGTTTTCAAAAGACTTGTACTGCAGACACATGAAAACCAGGGCTTGTTTGGCAAAGGGTTAAGTAATTAATGATGTTTTCAAAGTGATAGCCATTTATGCAATTTCCATGCCAAACACACACGATGAAATTGCCATACACTTTAGCACACATTCCAAAATCAAGCTTTTTGATTCATGTATAATGTTTCATGTCAGTGCTGTCTGGCTTGGGATTGCAGACCTTTGACTTTAAATAACCCTAAAGGAAGAAGTTACATTGGGGGGGTTGAGGCCAGGCCTGTGTGCAGGCCACATTATTCTGCAATCTTTTACTTGTAGATATTGTCTCGATATTAACCCATTACCAAATGTATCGTACAGAAAAAATCTTTCAAAGTATTAGATGTGTTGCCATCGCATCATTCTGCATAAACCACATGTTTTGCAATGTAGGGGACTTCTTTTCAAGTGCGGGAACAAACTTGGTTTTCAAAAAGCTAGGTATATAGTGTTGGGAATTTAATCTTGTCATTCACGACATATGGCCCAATAACACTGTAACATGACATTGCACACCATAAAGTCAGTTTCTCACTGTGAAGCCATCTGTCTGTAACACAGTGTAGTTGTTCATGTGGCCTAAATCACATCTTTTGTTGATAAATATTTCCAGACAACCGGAAGTGGGAGAATGTTATTATACCTTATTACTAAATTCACTTAACTTTTAATGTCAGACGATGACGATTTCCATCTCATCCATTTCTTTGAAAAATTTCCAATCCATACTTTAGGCCTACCAATACATAGCAAGTGATCATATTATACATGTATGAATTTTTCTGTCTACTTGAATTGAAGGTAATTATGTTTAATTTCATTAGTTATTTGTCTTTGACAAGATTTTTTAATTATAATGTCTTATTATTTTGTGCACTTGTCTGACAGGACAAACAATTGCAAAAAGGCACTCCTCCAGAGCTAGAGTTAACTCTTCATGAATAGCGGAATTTTCAAGCCCCCATGAATTAGGTGCCAAGCCACAGTAGCTCAGTTGGTAGTGTACAGGACATGAGAACCAGTCACTAGTTTGATCCCTGGCTCGGCCATTTCCTTTCTGAGGACTGATGATAGTCACTGCGACAGGATTCATTCCTCTTTCTCAGCTGACCATTGTTTCAACGATGACTATGTGGAAAAACAGCCAGTGGCTTAGGAAGAATATTGTGCATAGTACTGGTAGAAGAAACTCTGGGACAGCATGGATAGGTGCACTGGCCACTGCAATATAACTGAAATAATGTTGAAAATGGCTTTAACACCATACAATCAATCAATCATGAATTAAGTATGAAATAAAAGTGACCTATTGGTGTTTTGCATGGCGCCTCAGCGCTTCTATAAGAAGAAATGTGGTATGTAGCCAACAGACCTTGCAACTCGTAGCAATATTTAAAATTTATTCGGCATAATCTAAAAATATGCTTTTAAAATGTGAAAGGAATCATCAGTGCAATATAAAATCTACACAAGCTTAAATGTACTGAATCAGTGAAAATAAAGAAATGGGTATTTTCAGAACGATAGAAGGCTAGAGGCTTCCAACTCTTAAGCCAAGCCCCATAGCTCAGTCGGTAGAATACAAGACTTGAGAACAGGAGGTCGTTGGTTCGATCCCCAGCTCGGCAAATTTCTATCCGAGGATTGATGATAGTCATTGTGACAGGATTCATTCCTCTCACACCGCTGACCATTGTTTTGATGATGGTTATGTGGGAAAGCAGCCAGTGGCTTGGAAAGAATATTGTGTGGAGTACTGGTAACAGAGACTCCAGGAAAGCATGGATAGGTGCACTGGCCACTGAAATAATGTTGAAAACGGCGTTAGATACTATACAATCAATCAATCAATCAATCAATCAATCCTACTCTTAAGCTGCTAAACTCATATCAAAGACCTTTTGCAGACAGTGTAGATCAAGATCAGACTGCAGAGAAGGTGCAGTCTGATCTTGGGTCTACACTGTCCGATATGGAGATATTTTACCCCCAAAAGTACCTTTGAAATAGCAAGATTTGGGTTTTTATTATCAGTTGGAAAGTTACACTTCACTTATTTAGCAGGATAAGGGTTAATTTAATGACAACTTTGTCAGATAATATTATTGTTGTAGATCAAAAATCAGATTGCCAAGAGTGCTGTGTCTGATCTTAATCCACACTGTCCATTACTGAATTCTTGTCTATGACAATCATGTAATTATGACAGGTTTTCACATTTATCTCAATCAACAGCCAAACTTCATTAACCCTTTACCAAACAAACATGGGTTTTAATGAACCAAAGAAGACAGCCTTTGAAAACATAGTGAGAAAAGGAGAAAATGCAGTTAACCAGCACTTAAATATAAATTACACATTTCCAAATTCAAAACATCAACAGAGAACAATTCAAAATTCTTACAAATGAGCTAAATCCCTAATATGGTAGAAAGTATTGTGGGAAAAAGAGGATATGCTGGTTACCAGCATTTTCTCCTTTTCCCACAATGTTTTCAAAAGCTTTCTCTCACAGGGTTTTCAAAACTAAAGAGTGTTTGTTAAAGGGTTACCCTTCACCAAACAATCCCATATTTACCACTCTAAGAAAGAGAGTTTATGACAACACTGTAGGTTATGGAGGAAATGCTGATTATGAGTATGTTCTCCTTTTCCCACAATGTTTTTAACCATATCAAAGAACTTGGGCCCATTTATACTTATTTCAAATTTGTCATCTGCAGCTGCTTTCAGTTGCAGATGACAAATATAATGTGGTTAACCCTTTACCACACAATCCCGAGTTTTAACGACCCTGAGAAAGAGGACTTTTGAAAACATTGTGGGAAAAGGAGAAAATGCTGGTTACCAGCATTTTCTCCTTTTCCCACAATGTTTTTTGTCCTTTTAAAGACAAATCTCACTACATGAGCCATACCTAATTTGTTGTCTGCAAATGCTTTTAACCTTGACAAGAGTAAAATTTTGTCATGTGGTAAAGGGTTAAACTACTAAGACTTTCTTTAAAACAAAAAGGCCATGGGCCTTTATCATCTGAGTAAAATACATTTAGGAGAGATAAAAATGAAGAGAGATCCTGGTTGTGATAATGTAAAACTCATATAAAGTATGCCCAGTGCACAAAATTGGAATAAAGATTTTTCTCAATTCAAATTTTGTATGTGTACGATTAATTGACAAGTGCAACCCCAACTTTTACGATAAGGTGACTGAAAATGTAGCCTCTAAAGTACTACACACAAGGTTTTTCTTAGATTTGTCGCAGTGACCTACTATTTGACCCAATGTGACCCACTTTCACACTTGTCGGAGATATCATTGAGACAAACATTCTGATCACAATATTTTTGAAAGGTTTCTTCTTCAGGGTTAGTGTTTTGCGTGGTAAAGGGTTAAAACTAAAATTAATGTTGCCATCATGCTAGTTTTAATATTGTTTGTTTTCCCACGGACTGGTACTTTGACCAACCACACTTTAAGCCTTTACAACACAATCCTGGCTTTTAACGACCCTTAGGAAGAAGGCTTTTGAAAACATCGTGGGAAAAGGAGAAAATGCTGGTAACCAGCATTTTCTCCTTTACCCACAATGTTTTCCACTTTTATCAAAGACAAATTCCATCATTTAAGCTACATTTCAATTGTCGTCTGCAAATATTTTCAATTTGGACAAGTCTACATTTTTGTGGTCTGGTAAAGGTTTAACAAATCGTTAGTCTTACAATAATCTCCTCACTGTTAGACAGTAAAAATAAAATTTACTTGTATTTCATACACAGAACTGCTTACATTTGGCCACCATTGGGCCTTTGATTCTTTCCAAAACGACAACAAGTTAGACTGGCCGAAAAAAAAAAAAAGCATGAGCAGACGACAGTTTAACCCTTTACTGCACAATGCCACCTTTTAGCAACCCTGGGAAAGAAGCTTTTTGAAAACAATGTGGGAAAGAAAATGCTGGTAACCAACATTTTCTCCTTTTCCCACAATGTTTTCTACCCTATCAAAGAAAAGTTGCACCATTTGAGCCACATTGAAATTGTCGTCTGCAAATGCTTTCAAATTGGACAAGGCTAAAATTTTGTCATCTGGTAAAGGGTTAGGTATGGCTCAAATGATTCGATTTGTTCTTGATAGGGTCAATTGTGGGAAAAGAAGAAAATGCTGGTATCCAGCATTTTCTCCTTTTCTCACGTGGTTTTCAAAAGTCCTCTTCCCCAGAGTCATTAACCCTTTTCCACACAATCCAGTCTTAACGACCCTGTGGAAAAAAGCTTTTGAAAGCATTGTGGGAAAAGGAGAAAATGCTAGTAACCAGCATTTACTCCTTTTCCTACAGTGTTTTCTACCCTTCCAGAGACAAATTCCACAATTTGATCCAAATCTGATATGTTGTCTGCAAATGCTTTGGATCTGGACAAGTTCAAAGTTGTGTCCTGTGATAAAGGGTTAATCTGTGATCTAATTTACATGTGTATATGAAATTTTTACAGATGTTATCATTGTGACAAGTGAGGTCAGCATGTCCATTTGCAATGAATACTTTCAGAGTTATGGCCCTTCATATTAACTCTTTACAAGATGACAAAATTTTGGACTCCTCCAATTTTTAAGCAATTATAGACAACAAGTTAATTATGGAATTTACCTGAGAAAGTGTATAAAACATGGGCGGAAATAGAGAAAATGCTAGTTACCAATGTTTTCTCCTTTTCCCACAATGTTTTTCAAAAGTCTTCTTCCTGGTCATTTAAACACCAAATAGTTTGGTACGTTTAATGCTATGTTTAATTTCTCTGGCCTTCTCCTGCATAACTCCTAGTCCAAATTGGATGATAGACGTTTGTTTCATGCTATTTTTGATAGGCGTTTGTTGTGAGCAAATCACTTCTTTAAACATTGTGAGAAAAGAAAAAATGCTGCCAGTCAGTTTTTCTCTCGTTTCCCATAGTGTTCTCAAAACCATTCTTCTCCAGAGCCGTAAAAACAAGGAATAGATTGGCAATAGGTTAGTTTTATGTATAATATCCTTTTTCTCCACAACCAAGAGTTTAACCCTTTACCACACAATCCCTGAGGAAAGAGCCTTTTAAAAACATTGTGGGAAAAGGAGGAAATGCTGGTAACTGGCTTTTATTCCTTTTCCCACAATATTTTCTACCCTTTTAAACTCAGAAATCTTCACCTGAGGTAGTTTAACATCTGCAAATGCTTTGAGTTTGGTCAAGTCTAAAATTTTGTGCTGTGATAAAGAGTTAATTCTTTATTTCTGGTCTTCAATAATTTTATCCAGTCATACTGAAGAATTTCCTGGAGATTTCATAGGCTTGATACTAAAACAGGGATGATTAGTTTTTCTGTTGTAGGAAGGAACAAGCGTTTGGGCTAGTATCAAATTTCCATCTACCACACTGTCTTTATAGCACTGGGCAAAAAATCTATTAGAATCTGTAACACTTGGGTTACTTAGAAATTCATCTATCTGAAATAAAGAAGAAAAAAAAATATTTGCATGAAATATGCAAATTTATATATCAGTCATGCTCTGTGAAAAGTGGGCTTAAGGCATCTCATAAAGTACCACCCCAGGTCATGCTGGTGCATTCCACACAGGCTGATCTGATGAAAACTTTTTGGTGTTGTCAATTTTCTGTATGTCCAAGGACATTCTACCTCATGATAGAGTTGGCTGATAGACAAAATGGATTTTATGAGTCCATAATTGTGTGACAACTTGCTTGATATCATGCATCATATAGATGTATTAAACATCCTTTTCCCAGGGCATGGCTCATATTTCTTTATATTGTATTTAACATGAATAAAGGTTTAAGCCTTTACCACACAATCTAGAGTTTTAGCGACCCAGAGGAGGAATGCATTTGAAAACATTGTGGGAAAAGGAGAAAATGCTGGTAACCAGCATTTTCTCCTTTTTCCACAATGTTTTCTACCCTACTTAAGACAGAAATCATCATTTGAACTAAATTTAATTTGATGTCTGCAAATGCTTTCAATTTGGTAAAGTTCAAAATTTTGTTGTTGGTAAAGTGTTAATAGGCAAAAAGATGGTGGCAAACGAAGAAAAATTCCTTGCTATGAGCAGTTTCTTACTTTGGCACCATGTTTTTAAATGTGGTCTTGTGCAAGACAAAATAAATTCCTTGCTCTGGTGAAGTATTGACCATTAAAGTGCTGAATTAACCCTTTCCCAAACAACAAATTTTGGACTGGTCCAAATTGAAAGAGTTTGCAGACGACAATTTTAAATTTGATGAAAATGGCAGAAAGTTATCAAAAAGGGTAGAAAACACTGTAGGAAAAGGAGAAATTGCTTGTTACGAGCAATTTCTCCTTTTCCCACAGTGTTTTCAAAAGACCTGTACTGCAGACACGTGAAAACCAGGGCTTGTTTGGGAAAGGGTTAATGAAATTGACCTTTTCAATTAACTCTTTACCAAACAACAATATTTTAGACCAATTTGAAAGCATATGCCGATAACAATTTAACTGTGGCTGGAATTATGGTTTTTAGCTCTAAAAGGGTAGAAATCATTGTGGGAAAAGCATTTTCTCCTTTTCCCACTGTTTTCAAAAACTTTCTACAGGTTGTTTAAACATGGAATTGTGTGTTAAAGGGTTAACGTAAAACAGCAAAAATATTGCTTCTTCAAGGCAGTTTTGTCTAGAATATATAATCAAGAAGCAGTGAAGATCAAGGATAAAACTGTATGTTTGTGCAGTCTGATCTTAATCTACAATATCTGCAAAAACCTGAGCTAGTTCCAGCGCTTTAACCCTTTACCAAACAGCAAAGTTTTAGACTAGTCCAACTTTACAGCTTTTGCAGATGACAAACATGGCTCAAAAGATGGAATTTGTCTTTCAACAGGTAGAAACATTGTGGAAAAATGAAAAAAATACTTGTTACTGGTTATCTTCAGGGTCATCAAAACTCAGGATAGTTTGGTAAAGGGTAAAGGGTTAACCCTTAGAGCAACTTTCACAACAAAAGTTGCCATTATGGACACCGAAGATCAAGATCAATCTGCACAAAACCTGCAGTTTGATCTTTGATCTAAACTGTCCAGTTTGCCAAACACTACAGACAAAAAACTACCATGATATTGCAATCATTAGGGTCTTGTTTCTAAACTGAAAATGTCTGTTGGGTATATTCGATGTTCTAGATGTTAACCCTTTACCACATAATCCCGACTTTTAACAACCCTGAGGGAGAACGCTTTTAAAAACATTGTTGGAAAAGAAGAAAATGCTTGTAACCAGCATTTTCTTCTTTTTATACAATGTTTTCTAACCTTTCAAAGACAAGTACAATCATATGAGACTAGTTTATTTTGTTGTCTGCAAATGCTTTCAATTTTGACAAGTCCAAAATTTTGTCGTTTGGTACAGAGTAAATACAAATGAAAGAGAAAAATATCTCCTCACATCCATCCATTGACATGCCTGGATCTCTTGTTGACACATTTTGATTGGCTGATCTTCAGATGTAGGTTTCATTAGGCAGATGAAATAGAAATCAGAGCAGTTGTAGCGGAACCTCACTTGGTGACGGAATGTCATTATTCCAATAAAGTCAGCCGTTATTCCAGTTTCCTCAAATACTTCTCTCTTAGCTGCTTCTTCAATACCTTCAACTGTCAGAAAGAAACAGAGAGGCAATAACCTTAACTCTTTACCAAACAACGTAATTTTAGACTGCTTCAAATTGAAAGCATTTGCAGACAACAAAATAAACATGACTGAAAATTTAAAATTTGTTTAGGAACGGGTAGAAAACATTGTGAAAAAAGGAGAAAATACTGGTAACCAGCATTTTCTCCTTTTCCACAATGTTTTCAAAAGGATTCTTTCACGGGGTCGTTAAAAGTCGGGATTGTGTGGTAAAGGGTAAAAGTCCAAGGCTATCAGTTGTGTAGCTTTTTTTTAACCCTTTACCACATAATCCCAAGTTTTAACGACCCTGAAGGGGAGGCCTTCTGAAAACATTGTGGGATAAGGAGAAAATAGTGGTAACTAGCATTTTCTCCTTTGCCCACAATGTTTTCTACCCAATCAAAGACAACTCCCACTTTTAGAGCCAAATTTGAATTGTCTTCTGCAAATGCTTTCAATTCCAACAAGTCTAAATTTTACTCGTGTGGTAAAGAGTTAACTCTTTACCAAATGACAAATTTTCGGACTAAACTGAATTGAAAGCATTTGCAGATGACAAAATAACTTAAAATTTGTGTTGGGAAGGGTAGAAGACACTGTGGAAAAAGGAGAAAATGCTGGATACCAGCTTTTTCTTCTTTTCCCACAATGTTTTCAAAAGCTTTCTTTCTCAGGGTTGTTAAAAGTCGGGACTGTGATATAAATCAATACGAGTTAATATTAAACAGACAGTCCTGAGTTTTAATGAGCCTGAAAAAGAAGCAATGTTTTGAAAAGATTGTGAGGAAAGGATAAAATGCTGGTAACCTGCATTTTCTCCATTTCCCATGTTTTCTACCTTTCCAAAGAGAAATTCCAGTTATTTAGTTACATCTAATTTGTTATCCACAAATACAAATTTTAACCTTATGATTCAAGGACCATGTTGGGACTGTACTTATATACAAACTAACATTGTACATGTAAATCTAAAGATTTGAGGACCATATTGGGACTGTACTGTATAGACTTTTATGTCACAAGCTTCACAAAACAACCAAACAATTTAGACCAAAGATCTGACTGCATGGTCTGTGAAATCTGATCGTGATTTTCATTGATCTCAGAAGCTCCTGTTTTTTGCCTATGGCTCTGCAAAGATTAAAAACCAACAGATGACACAAGATAAAAAATATCAAAACTCTATGCCAAGTGATAACACAATCATGAGTTTTAACGACCCCGAAAAAAGTTTTCTTGAAAACAGCAAGGGAAAAGGAAAAAATGCTGGTTACCAGCATTTTCTGATATTACCCACAATGTTTTCTACTACATCTATATCAAATTCCATCATATGTGGCTCCAATTTGTTGTCATCTGCCAATGCTTTCAGTTTGGACAAGTCTAAAGTCAGATATAAAGTTAACTCTTTACCATACAACAAGATTTAAACCTTTACCAAACGACAAAATTTTTTACTTTTCCAAAATGAAAGCATTTGCAGACAACAAATCAAATGTGACTTAGATGGTAGGATATGTCTATTAAAGGTTAGAAAATGTTGTGGGAAAAGGAGAAAATTCTGGTTACCAGCATTTTCTCCTTTTCCAACAATGTTTTCATGAGGCCACTTACCCAGGGTCATTAAAAGTCGGGACTGTGTGGTAAAGGGTACTTATCCAAATTTTAAGCTGCCCAACGTTAACTCGGGGTGCTTTTGTGGACATAACTCGGGGCACTTTTGTGGACAATTTGGATCAAGATCATACTGCACAAAACACGCAGTCTGATCTTGGAACTACACTGTCCAACATAGGTTTTTTTTTTTCCCGGTGAAATAAACTTTGAAACTGCAGTATTTGTGTTTTTTACTTTTGAGTGGAAATTCTCGTTTCATTTATTTAGCAGTTTTAGGGTTAAACGCAGCTAAAATGATAGGATGTCTTTGATAGGGTAGAAAACATGGAGGAAAAACAAGAAAATACTGGTTCCAGGATGTTCTCCTTTGCCCACAAAGTTTTCAAAAGGATTTTACTTCATGGTCATTTAACCCTTTCCCAAACAAGCCCTGGTTTTCACCTGTCTGCAGTACAAGTCTTTTGAAAACACTTTGGGAAAAGGAGAAATTGCTTGTAACGAGCAATTTCTCCTTTTCCCACAGTGTTTTCTACCCTTTTGGAGAACTTTCTGTCATTTTCATCAAATTTAAAATTGTAGTCTGCAAACTCTTTCAATTTGGACCAGTCTAAAATTCATCATTTGGGAAAGGGTTAAACACTTGACTGTGTTGAAGGGTTAAGACATACATACATTTTTCTGCCATTCCACCAGGAAATTTCCACGGGGAGTCTTTAGTATGAGGATGGTACTTTTCCTGTATCACAAGTACTTGTTTTTTGGCATTCACCACGAACCCAGCGACACCTACAGTGTAACAACAAGGACAAATACAACAAAACTTAAAAAGATAATTCCTGTCTAATACCACTTGTTGAGACTGGCAGTTCAGTCAGCTGGTACGAGTCCAACAATCTGCCAATTTCTTTTAACCCTTTACCGTACAATGCCTCCTTTTAACGCCCCTGGGAAAGAAGGCTTTTGAAAACATTGTGAGAAAAGGAGAAAATGCTGGTAACCAGCATTTTCTCCTTTTCCCACAATGTTTACTACCCTATCAAAGCAAAATCGCACCATTCGAGCCACACTGACATTGTCGTCTGCATGCGCATTCAATTTGAACAAGGCTAAAATTTTGTTGTCTGGTAATGGGTTAAAAGACTAATGTTACTCATCACAACAGGATTCATTCCTTTCTCAAGGCAGATTATTGCGTTGACAATGGTTGTGTGGGAAAGCAGCCTGTGGACTGGGAAGAATGTTGTGCAAAGTGCTGGTAAAAAAAAAACACTCCAAGAATGCATGAACAGGTACATTGGCCACTGCAATATAATTGAAACAATTACCCTTTACCACACAGTGCCGCATTTCAACGATCCTTAGGAACAAGGCTTTTGAAAACAATGTTGGGAAAGGAGAAAATGCTGGTAAACAGCATTTTCTCCTTTTCTCTCACTGTTTTCTGCACTTCGAAAGACAAATCTCATCATTTGAACCACATGAAATATATCACCTGTAAATGCTTTCAATTTGGACAAGACTAAAATTTTGTAGTTTGCTAAGAGTCTACCCTTTACCAAACAACAAAATTTTAGATCTATCCAAATTGAGAGCATTTGCAGATGACAAAATAAATGCAACTCAAAAATTGAAATTTGTTTCAGGAAGGGTAGCAAACATTGTGAAAAAAGGAGAAAATGCTGGTTATCTGCATTTTCTCCTTTTCCCACAATGTTTTTAAAAGTCTCCATCTTTGAAAGTCTAAAAATATCTCCTCTGGTAATGAGTTAAAATTAGTTTTGGTTTTTTTCACTTGAAGAATAAAGATACATGTACCTAGATGTCAGAGAGATATACGATCTGACATATTAAGTTGGCACTGGAGGATAACTCCTTATTGAGTGAGTCTTGAAAAATGCTAAGTGAGCTTCTGCCCAGCTTAATAACATTTTTGTGTACAAGTTCACCTTTTTACCAAACAAAAATAATTTGAGTCATGCTCTGTGAAAAGGGGGCTTAGTGCAATGGCAAAAAGTATCGACCCAGGTCAGCCTGCACAGTCCACGCAGGCTGACCTGGGCCGAAACTTTTTGCTATTGGTCAATTTCCTGTTTGTGCAAGGGCCAGTCCAAGGTTAGAGTAAATATCTTCAGTAATAACAGAGATATTATAAAATGTCAAAATTTTTGCAGAGCAAAGCAGACGCAGATGACGACGATGCCGCCAAGGCTTCAACAATAATTCAACGTTTCCTTTGCAAACAGCTGAGCTAACAAGACATGCACATTATCCCTTTGCAAAACAACAAAATATTAGACTGACCAAATTGAAAGCATTTGCAGACGATAAATTTAATGTGGCTCAAATGATGATTTCTGCCTTTGATAGGGTAGAAAACATTGTGGGAAAAAGGCGAAAATGCTGGTTACCAGCATTTTCTCCTTTTCCAAAAATGTTTTCAAAAGCCTTCTTCTTCATGATCGTTAACTGGTTACCAGCATTTTCTCCTTTTCCCACAATGTTTTCAAAAGCCTTCTTCTTCATGATCGTTAAAAAAAAAAATACAGTAAAATTACCTAAATATTGGTTTGCATATTCTGGTATCATGCTGGGCTCTTTATCACTCAGCCATGTGGACATCATAACATAGCCTGGTTGGGCATGATGGAAATCCATTCCATGCTGAAATAAACATAAATGTGATATTTTCATATTTCTTTACAATGCAAGTACATGGTGCTCATATTTATTTTCATGTCCTTTGTGACTAAAAAACAAAGCCTAGTCTCTGTAGCTGGTCGTTAAAGTGCCATCCAACTAGATTTTGTCACCATAGTTATTGAAAATATCTTTGCAAAGGCTGGTAATTTTCATCATGCAATGATGGCCCTAAAATTTAGGTAGTAAAAAAAATTCACTAAATGAGTATATAAACTGATATTTAGTGAGCCCTCAGTACAGACATCAACAAGGCTAGCACAATACCATGACAGTTTCTTTGTAACAAGTGAGCTGAAAATTGTTCGGTCATACAAAGGAAACCAACTGTTCCCCATGCTGAACATAAAATCAACTCTTTACCAAGCGACAATATTTTAAAATTTGCCCAAAATGAAAGCCTTTCCACACAACAAATTAAATTTGGCTCAAATGATTAGATCTGTCAGTGAAAGGATAGAGAACATTGTTCGAAGAGAGGAAAATGCTGGTACCAGAATTTTCTCCATTTCCCACTATTATTTTCAAAAGCCTCCTCCATTAGGGTCTATAAAGCTCAAGATTGTGTAATAAAGGGTTACCTCTTTACCAAACGAAAATATTTTAGACATGTCCAACTTGAAAGTCTTGTCAGAAGACATGGTAAATTTGGCTCATTTGATGAGATTTGTCTCTCAAAGGGTAGAAAACATTGTGGGAAATGGAAAAAATGCTAGTTACTAGATCCCTCAATGCTTTCAAAAACCTCCTCCGTCAGGGTCTACAAAACTTGGGATTGTGTGGTAAAGGATTGATATAGGAGTACCTTTGCAAATACAACAGTTATCTGTCCATGCTGTAGGGCAATTCTGGCCCAAAAGCCCCTGACACCTTCAGCTTTCCACTTTGGAACTGCCTCTGAAATAAAATGTGTGATTACATGAATGGTATTTTACACCACTCTCAGCAATATTTCCTTATATAGTATCACGGTGGAGGCCGAGTTACCAACGTCTTTTCCAAGTTAAACTATTGCTAGCATAGGGTTCTGTGATGCTTTGCAAAAGGAAACTCCCACATAACAGGGGCTGTCAGAAGGGATATAACTCATTCGTTAACTCTTTACCACACTTTCAGAGGGTTAAAAAACATTGTGGAAGAAGGAGAAAATGCTGAATATTCCTTCTATTCTTTCAGAAACCACTCCATTCATTTGATTTTTTGTCAAGTGTAAAATTTTGCTGTCTGGTAAAGATTGACCCCTTTACTTAACAGTACCAAGTTTTCATAACCCTGATTACAAAGCTTTGAAAACATTGTAAGGAGACATTGCTGGTATGCACAACCTTTCTCACAATTTTTTATACCATTTCACTGATAAAGGATAGAAATGATTGTGGAAGAAGTACAAAATGCTGGCATTCTCACCTTTTCTTACACAGATGAACCATGTTACACAGTTGGTTACATGCAGGTCTTTGTTTCCAAGCTCAGTCAACTTCTTTCAAAGGATCAATGATAGTCACTACGTGAGGATTCATTTCTCACCACTGATCATTGTAGTTCAAATGATTGCATATGTCTTCAAAAGCGCAGAAAACATTGTAGGAAAAACAGAAATTGTTGTTTACCAGCATTTTCCCATAATATTTTCAAAAGCTTTGTTTGTTAGAGTCATTACAACACAGGATATTTTGTTGTAAATTGTTAAATACAGTAAAACCCCTCTATTAAGACCACCCGTGGTACTTTTGAAAACTGGTCTTATTAGCGGGGTGGTCTGATTTCCGGGTTTCACCCACCTAGATTTTGAATCAAACCCAGGCTATGTGTAGACTTATGTGGATTTAAATTATGTTCCAAGTAATGTATACATATTTTAGTCGGGGAAGCCTATGCCCACACATTTAAATGACAACAAGAAAATGTTCATGTTTATTGTAAAGTTAATATGTGCTTGAATTTTTATGAATAAATTCACATGACAGTGAATGCCCATTCATAATTGCCTATTTAAACTCTTACAGCAAGATACAGTGGAGCCCCGTTATAACGAAGTCCGCGGGGTCTATGGATTCGACCCGCGTTATATCCGGGGTAAAGGATATATGTACCGTAATTCGCCAATGTATCCGGACAGAAAAAAATAATTATTTTTTTTTGTGTCCGAATCTTTAGGAAATTATTATCTTGAAAAAAACGGGGTGGCCGAAATAATAGGCTTTACCTTGTTGTCCAAATGTGTGTGTCCCGAAAAAATGAGAGTAAAATCCAACAAATTTAGATCTATTTATAGCACCGATGAGGGGGGTCAAAATTGTAATATATCTAAAGTTCCAGCGTGTTTTCAATCTTAAAAGCATGCGTTTTAAATATTTCTTAATTTCTTAGACCTATAAGCAGTAGCTTTCTAAAATCATAGTTCAATAGTGCATGGTATATATCCAAGATCAGACTGCACATTCTCTATAATCTGATCTCAATCTACACCGTGCGCCAGCATTTTTAAACTCCGCCATCTTGCCATCATCAATGAGCCATCTGTCAACAAGATTTCACACCTGTCGTGGGGTACACAAATGTTTGCAGTAAAATTTGGATTATGGGTATGACGTAATGTGCAAATCATCCAGAGCGAGAGGGTTGTAAAGCACCTGTTTTTGTACACACTCTCCGGGGTTACGTGCTGACCTCCAATCGACATAAAATGACTACGCAATAAGCATATATCATGCCCACTTTATACTAGCTGATAGTGTCTTTTTGCGGTTAGTAATGGTTGTTTCAGGAACACCTGGGCAGCTTTGTCGCATAATTTGTGTAGTCAGCAGAAAAGTCTGCCTGTTTTTTTCTTTAGAAAGTATTCCTTGCAACCAAAATAAAACGGAATGCATACAACAATAAATGCATTCGATCTAATTTTATATATACATGTAAATGGATTTAATACCGATAAATAAAGGAAAGTAACAATGAGGTTTGGTACTTAAAATTTTTTTTTAATATTGTTCATGGAGGGACAATTACACGGTTCTGCAGGTGCCTTTTGAAAATGTTACGAAAAAAGGGAAAAACTGCTTGCACAACACCAAAAAGCCGAGAAACATTGATTAAACTCTTCAAGCACCTTTCAAAACTAGTTGTTTGAGCGGCCTGTGTAGATCAAGATCACACTAGGCAGAATGTTTGGTCTGATCTAGATCTACTCTGTCTTGGTGAGAAGTTTTCAACAAAGACAACCTTGGTATTGCTTTTTTTTTTTTGTCTTATTTCATGACTTAAAATAACCGCCGAGTTACTTGACTCTTAAGGAATTCATGTTCATAATGATGAATATCGGCGATGCAGAAATGTGCAAATATGCAGCCGACCATTATCGGCAACATTTTCTAAATAAAAGATATGTATTTACTGGCTTCGGAAAATTAATGCTACAGGCTGTCCGAATATATAGGAAAAATTTTTTTTGGACTGTCCGGAATAAGGACTCAAAATAAATTATTTTTGAAAATTTTTGATCGTGTCCGAACTTTTAGGGTGTCCGAATACATTGGCGAATTACGGTAGTTTTTCTGCGATCGTGTATGCTTTCCTCTTCTGAGACATTGTAAAACAAGGTTAGGTAAAAGTATAGAGAGAAAGAACAGTTAGTATGCACAAAACTTGTGGCGTGAAAGTACGAAAACGATAGTGCAACTAATTAAAGGGTGTGAAATATTGCAAAGTTAGCTTTTAAGAATAAATTTGTTAGTCAAAGGATAAGAGAACAAAGTGCTTTGCTTTGGATTAAAAGGAGTCGATAAATGAGTGAGAAATCGCTGTATGAATCGCTGTATGATCGATTGCTATCGCTATCTAGAATACAACGTAGTGTATCCATTCGAACCAAGTAGCCCAGTTTTTATACAGAAAATGGCTTGTGTAAGCTTGTGTTTGACCATTCTTTATTCACTCAAGTGTCACACAGTTTGGCTGAAGACTGAAGTCCTATCGTAATCAACTGAGCGTGTATTTGTCAAACAATGTCAAACAACCAATTAACGATTGCCAGTGGTCATACAGGTAACAACCAAAAAAGGTGTGAAAGACTGTCTGATTATGTGCACGCATATCGATTTTGAGCAATTGATTAGTAGGTTATTTTTTTTTACATAGAGCATCCAGATCAGCGTATCCTAGATCCTGATCGGACGCAAAATAGTCAACCCCCCCAAATTTTGGGAGCCATAGGACACCCGCGTTCTAACGGAATCAGCGAGTTAACGAAGTTCGTTATAACGGGGCTCCACTGTATGTACATTAATCAAGAATCTGAACTTAAAGACTACATAATTAAATGTTACTGATAAGAACTTGTCATATTCCCTGTTTTAATCTGGTTTTTTTTTTATCTTGTGTAGTCTCAAGAACTCCTACTCCATGCACTCATTTTCATTTTTAAACAAAGAATTTCGAATATTTTTGAAGAGCCTGACGTTTTTTTTTTCCCCATTTTGATTCGAGTTGAATGTTCGAACAGTCCTACTAATCGTCGATCGCAAAGTTGAAGTGTTCACCAGTTCAAAAATCGCATATTCTCTACGATATAAGTATGGCTTTAATGTGTAACATAAACCAAATAATTATCCCATCCCGATCGCTAGATATTAACCCAAGCATCTCAAATTACAAAAGCTAGATGTACAAAACAAATCGTAATTACCAGGATGTCGACATGTTTTTCACCCGTGTCAGCAATGTGTGATAAACGCCTGATTACCGAATAAAAGCCGAATTAATCATCACCAATTCATTGGTCATCTGATTATGTAAGGTAACACCTTGATCACTTAACACGATTGTGTTACTGTAGTCAACAGATAAACAATAGATCGCTAATTGATTGTCTAGTCCATCGGACCCAAGAATATTCGTACATGAAGCACGGCCTCCAGTTCGCGATTATGGACGCGTGAAAATTAGCTGGTCGTAAAAAAAATGTGAAAATTAGTGGTCGTTTCACGGGGTTAAAATCTATTGGTAATTACTCATTGGTACTGAAAATGGTGGTCGTAATTTCGGAATAGCGGGGTGCCCGTATTTCCGGGGTCATGGTCATTGATTATGAAGAAGGAAAAATTCCGTTCTGAAAAAAATCGTTCATAATAGCGGGTTGCTCGTATTACCGGGGTGGTCGTGAGGAGAGGTTTTACTGTATTCACATTTTTACTGAATGTTGATGCAAAAGAAAGAATCTAAATAGGTCACTTTGATGACAACAGGATGAATAGCTGATTAACCCTTTTCCACATTACCCCTAGTTTAAACAATCCTGAGGAAGAAGAATTTTGAAAACATGGTGGGAAAAGGAGAAAATGCTGGTAACTAGCATTTTCTCCTTTTCTCAAAATGTTTTCTACCCTTCTATATCAGAACTCCATCCATTCAGCCGTATCTAAGTAGTTGTTTTCAAATGCCTTAAATTTGGAAAAGTCCCAAATTCTATTGTGTGAAAAAGAGTTAACCCTTTACCAGACAACAAAATTTTAGCCTTCTCCAAATTGAAAGCATTTGCAGACGACAATTTCAATTTGGCTAAAAAGGTGCAATTTTTCTTTGATAGGGTAGAAAACATTGTTGGAAAAGGAGAAAATGCTGGTAACCAGCATTTTCTCCTTTTCCCACAATGTTTTCAAAAGGCTTCTTCCCCAGGAGCGTCAAAAGGCGTCATTGTGCGGTAAAGAGTTAAAACTTCTACTGTTCATAAGATTACCTTGCATGCTTACCTTTTAGTTTCTGATCATACTCTTCTGCACTTTCAAACTTCTGATCTTTTGTTCTGATCTCAATTCCACCAAACCTTTAAAATATTTTTTTTACCCTTAAAGCCCCTTTCACAACTTCAGTTCCCTCTTTGACCAGCCTTGATCAAGATCAAACGGTTCAAATGTTCAGGCTGATCTTTGAAATACCCTGTCCACCTTTGGTGAGACATTCTGCACAAAAGCAACCCAGAAATTGCTTGCAGGGTTTGCTTAAATTTAAATGATTATACTGTAAACAATATTCTACTGGTCACAGTTTAAACTTTATGAAATAATACCATTAACAATATCTTAACCCTTTACCACACAATCCCGACTTTTAACGACCCTGAAGAAGAAGCCTTTTGAAAACATTGTGGGAAAAGGAGAAAATGCTGGTAACCAGCATTTTCTCCTTTTCCCACAATGTTTTCTGCTCTTCCCAAGACAAATTTCAATTTTTGGGTCACATTTATTTTGTCATCTGCAAAAGCTTTCAATTTGGACTGGTCTAAAATTTTGTTGTTTGGTAATGAGTTAATGGTCAAAATTAAAATGATAGTACTATTTATAATACTGTAGTGGTAAAAAATTTATAGTATGACGATATCATTAAGAGTACACAAATTTCAATGGTCAAAATTATATGAAAATTCTATTAATCCTTTACCACACAATCCCGAGTTTTAACGACCCCAGGAAAGACACTTTTTGAAAACATTGTGGGAAAAGGAGAAAATGCTGGTAACCAGCATTTTCTCCTTTTCCCACAATGTTTTCTGCCCTATTTAAGAAAAATCGCACCATTTGAGCCACATTGAAATTGTTGTCTGCAAATGCTTTCAATTTGGATGTTTTCTACCATATCAAAGAAAAATTTCACCATCTAAGCCGCATTGAAATTGTCGTCTGCAAATGCTTTCAATTTGGGCTGGTCTAAAATTTTGTTGTGTGGTAAAGAGTTACGATTACTTAATGGTCAAATGTTAAATTAACAATATTTCAATGGTTAACAGATCTTACAGGGATTCATGTCATAGTGCCATTAGCAATTTTGTAATGGCCGAGATTGTTTAGGACTGATAACAGGGTTCACCACTAGGAGTGTTCCACATTCCTGAGGAGACCAGAATTTCAGAGATGACACCCTATGATTCTGCATTTTGGTTCACAATTTTGCAAGCAATACAATAATTCACAAACCTTTCGCTGGGCCTCAAATCATTATGGTTGAATATACACAAGAATTTTTTTATGAAATTTGTTTAACCCTTTAAAAGGCAACAAAATTTCGGACTAGATCTAGCCAGAATTTAAAGTATTTACAGGTGACATACCAAATGCTACCCTTAGCCCTTTCCCAAACAAGCCCTGGTTTTCACGTGTCTGCAGTACAAGTCTTTTGAAAACACTGTGGGAAAAGGAGAAATTGCTCGTAACGAGCAATTTCTCCTTTTCCCACAGTGTTTTCTACCCTGTTGGAGAACTTTCTGTCATTTTCATCAAATTTAAAATTGTCGTCTGCAAACTCTTTCAATTTGGACCAGTCTAAAATTCATCGTTTGGGAAAGGGTTAACATGATAAAAACATAGTGGAAAAAGGAAAAAATGCTGGTTACCAGCGTTTTCTTTTCCCTTTTCCACCATGTTTACAGAAGGCTTCTGTCCCAGGTTTGTTAAAACTTGGGGTTGTTCAGAAAAGGGACCTAACAATGAAAGTACCTTACCAGTCTCGAATAATCATAAACCCATGGCTTTCTTCCTTCATCTCTTCTGTCTGTGTTATGACCTAGTAAACAAGAGCAGGAAAAACTGTACATCAATAAAAGCTCCACAAAGCGACCCAATGAATGCCCAAAGGAGGTGATCACCTTTGTATTGTTACCTTTGACAACCCCTGCTCTGACCTTGACCATGGAGCCTGGCATCTGAAACATCCACTTGGCACATCCCTCATGAAGCTGCGCACATGTGTGAAATATTTCCAAAATCAGACCAGGGGTTCAAGAAATACAAACCAGACACAAAACTGCCATTAACCCTTTACCACACAATCCAGACTTTTACAATCCCAAGAAAGTATCTTTTTGAAAACATTATTGGAAAAGAAGAAAATGCTGGTAACCAGCAATTTCTTCTTTTCCCACAATGTTTTCTACCCTGTAAGAGACAAATGTTATGTTTTGAGCTACATTTAAAATGTCCTCTGCAAATGCTTTCAGTTTGGACTGGTCTACATTTTTGTCGTGTGATAAAGAGTTAAATGGATAGACAGACAATGAGTGCCACAGCCCTTCATAAGTATAAAAAAGGCAAAACAAAATTCTATCAAAAACATTTTAACTCTTTACCAAACAACAAAATTTTTGACTCGTCCAAATTGCAAGCAATGTGGCTGAAAAATTGAAATTTGTTTTGGGAAGGGTAGAAAACATTGTGGGAAAAGGAGAAAATGCTGGTTACCAGCATTTTCTCCTTTTCCCACAATGTTTTCAAAAGGCTTCTTCCTCAAGGTCGTTAAAAAGTCAGGAAAGTGTGGTAAAGAGTTAAAGGTTACCTACCCTTATTGTATGGGCTGATCATTTAGAACTAGCCTTTGTTTAGAGACAGTTTTGTCAGTGGTGACAGAGATATCAGAAAAAGTCAATAATTTCGCAAGACGATAGAGCTGGGACAAGTACTCGAGTACCCGGGTATCGGGTAGGGTACCACCGGTACCCGGGTACTAAATCATTACCCAGGTACCCGATAATTAGATAGTGACTTACTAAGTAAAGCTATAATTTTGAGGTTCCAATGAAATAATTTGATCTTGATTTAAATACAAGCAAAAAATATGTTACCCACTCCCGTACATGAACCGGAAGTAGATAATCGAAATAGCTTGAAATAAGGCTCTACCGCTTATATCCCCTGCAATGCATAACTCGTCAGTAATGGGTAAATATTGTTAGCTGTTTACACACACACACATATATATATATGCAAGTGCCAGGATGCATAAAGATAGACAACTATTGGTATTTTTAATTGGAAGTAATAACACCGGGTACCCGAGTACCCGGGTACAAAATTTCTACCCGTCCCAGCTCTACAAGACGATGTAGATTTATGACCTAAATAAGGCTATGACAATACCTAAACATTGTCTCTAAAAACAGCCAAACTAAATATTAACCCTTTACCACACAATCCTGACTTTCAACGACCCTAAGACAGAAGCCTTTTGAAAACATTGTGGGAAAAGGAGAAAATGCTGGTAACCAGCATTTTCTCCTTTTCCCACAATGTTTTCCACCCTATCCAATACATAAAACACCATTTAAGCCACACTTGTCATCTGCAAATGCTTTCAATTTGGTCCAGTCTAAAATTTTGTCATTTGGTAAAGGGTTAAATCAAAACAAAATGAAAATGGAATAGAGTACACTATTACAACAGTCTGCATTTCTGTGTGGTCAGATCTTGTCAAGTTGCATGCGTAAACAACCTTTTGTACACGCAACAAAACCTGATCATTGGACACAGAAATGCTGACGTTTTGATGAATTCCATCCAGTAATTGCTGAGAAATATTCGGACCGAAACAGGTGACTAAAATTTCAAGGGGCCATAACTGTGACAAAATCATCAGACCAGAACATGCTGACAACATGTTTATGTCTTCCTTACAGCTTAAAATAACATTTCTTTGAATTTCATCTAATGGTTGCTGAGAAATAGCTCAGACACTAAGATGTGGACGCAGAGATGGACAGAGGGAAGGACAGACACACAGAATGACAGACACCATGGCAATTAACCTTTTACCAGACAACAAAATTTTAGCCTTGTCCAAATTGAAAGCATTTTCAGACGACAATGTCAATGTGGCTCAAATGGTGCAATTTTTCTTTGTTAGGGTAGAAAACATAGCGGGAAAAGGAGAAAATGCTGGTAACCAGCATTTTCTCCTTTTCCCACAATGTTTTCAAAAGGCTTCTTTCCCACGGTTGTTTAAAGTCGACACTGTGCTGTAAAGGGTTAAACACTCCCCACAATCTTTTTCAGGGACCCTGACAACATACAAAATTACAAAAATACAAAACAAAATCTAGGTATTCATACTTTTGACTTCTCTAATCCAATCCTTCCCTCTCTTTAAATGCTTTTTTAAGTTCCAGTAACTTTCTGGCTTTTTCTCTCTGTTTCTCCTGCCTTTGTATACTTTCTCTCCTGCTTATAGCATCAAAACTGTTCTCCTTATTAATGTAAATATCCAGCTGGTACTGCAGTCTTTCTCTGGCAATTCTACGATTTTGAGATTGAGATCTTGAGTCATGGGCCTATAGTGATAAAGAAAATCCAAATACTTGTCTAATATATCATTCTGGGATCATTTGTATGTATGCATGGTGTTTAACTCTTTACTAAACGACAAAATTTTCAACTGGACCAAATTCAAAGCATTTGCAGACGACAAATTAAACGTTACTAAATTGATGACCTCTGTCTTTATAGGGTAAAAAACATTTAATATGGGAAAAGGAGAAAATGCTGGTTACCAGCATTTTCTCCTTTTCCCACAATGTTTTCAAAAGCCTTCTTTGTCAGGGTCATTAAAAGTTGGGATTGTGTGGTAGAGGGTTAAGACTATTTTCAACATTATCTCATTTATATGACAGGAACCAGTGCACCTATTATTGCTTTCCTGGAGTTTCTTGTACAAATACTTCCCATAACATTCTTCCAAAGCCACTGGCTGCTTTCCCCTATATAAACTGTCTGACAACTTCCTGCAATGAAAGAGGAATAAATCCTGACAACTATTAATCCTTGAAAAAGAAATTGGCCATGCTGGAGATTCAAACCCACAATTCCCTGATTTCATGCCCTGTATGTTACCGACTGAGCTACCTGGCTTGGCAGTTGTCTTTGAAATAGTCTTGTCCATGATGAGGAATAAGGAAGGGCACAATTTTTTAACATTCTACATGGATCTACAATAAAAAGGATCAGTACTAAAGTCTGTAAGGCCTTACCCATTAAAAATTTCATTCAGATGAAAATGAGAACTCTTTACCAAACTATCCTGTGTTTTCCAGACCCTGAGGAAGGAAGCTTTTGAAAACATTGTGAGAGGGGGAGAAAATGTTGGTTACCAGCATTTTCTCATTTTCCCCCCAACTTTTCCTAATCTTTTAACCCTTCACCAAACGACTGCATGGTGTTTTAGTGCCATTTTCAACATTATGTTAGCTATGTGCCGGCTACCAATTAATGCACCTAACCATACTCTTTAAGAGTTTCTGTGACCAGATATTTACACATTCTTTTCAAGCCATGGATCGAATGCTTTCCCACATTAACACTGTTGAAACAATGTTCATCAGAACAGAGATTTAAGATTGCCTGAGAAGTGTAACAGTATCTATCATTCCATGCTCTGGCAAAAGGGGGCTTAATGCATCTCCATGATGCATAATACCAAGCAAGTCATCACATAATTAGGGATCCATAAAATCCAGTTTGTATAACAACCAACTGAATTATGAGGTATGCTAGCCCTTTGAGCTGCAGGAAATTGACCGATAGCAAAAAGTTTTGGCCTAGGTCAGCCTGTGCAGACTGCACAGGATGACCTGGGTTGATACTCTCAGCAGATGCATTAAGCCCCCTTTTCACATAGCATTGCTCATTTCTTTCTTAACCCAGAATGCTGAACAAATTAAAGATACTTTTATGCAACTCAAGCAACATAATTCTTTTTAATACTTAAATATTATAAAGAAAAGGTTTCTCCCACCCTGACTACTATTCCGGTAGGTTTATGCTTCAGTACAACACAGTTGCTGGTTCGAGCCACTGCCTGCCCTCCAGGACCACTGCCTCTTACAAAATCCTCTTCAAGGTCCTTCTCATCGAGCTCAGGCCAATTGTGTTGTTTCTTGCTGATAGAAACTGTATGCTGAAGTATCACTCCAGGTCTGTAAAAATTGAGAATCTTTAATTCATAAATTGAGAATCTTTCATAAGTGTTCATGTACATATATGTTGTATTTATTACCTCTTTACCAAATTTTGGACTTGTCTAAATTGAATGCATGTGTAGACAACAACTTAAATGTGTTGCATTTGATGATAATTTTCTGTAAAAGAGAAGAAAACATTGTGGAAAAAGGAGAAAATGCTGGGCACAACTTGTTCAGCGCAAACACCTCGGTTCTGCAATATTCCATACAAGGTGCCAAGTTCAGGGAAAAAATCACGGAAATTACAAGAAAATCGAGTGTTTTTCCACATTAGATAATATTGGTTCACTTTGACATCCTAGAAAGGAATTGACTGACACAGAAATTATGCAGCTCCAAGTCCATCTAATTTTTGACCTCCATGTCACACTTTGACTTCTTTGTCATGAACATAATCGAATAAGGAGGTCATTTGACCCATTCAAAGGAATAAAAGAATGCATACATTTAAATCTTGGGGGATATTCAAAAAAGTTGGGGGTCCAAAGTCACATAGGGATCAGTAGAAATGCTGTTAACTTTACCTGTTCCTGAGGAGAGATGTTAAATTTTTGGATAATGTCTGTGTGAAGCTAGACATCACTCATCACGACATCAGTCAATCTCCTAAAATTAGACATCACGTTGAGTAACAATTTACATGTTTGTCACCCATGAAAAAGATAAGTTTATGCCAAACACTATTACAATAAATGTCCTTACAATTGATAATAAAATCTATATACCTAAAGAGGGTCGAACACATGTATAAGTATTGGTTCAACTTTTTATCCGGGAATACAGACACTCCGTATACTATACTTCTCAACGGGTGACATGTTTCGGTAACAGACGAGTTCGGTAAGTTGGACTTACAGAGTAAATCGATTGGATGTTTCCTTAACAAGGTAATTATATAATGGTAATTTATGCACCGTGACGTTTTTCACGCCAAAATAAAGTTTTAGTTCCGATTCGTTCAGTGTTTCTTTTTTTTTTCCCCACACTTTGAGACATAATATTTTTGTTATGTTGCTACTGTCATGCTGTACGTAAAATTATACCTGAAATCACTGTCTTTTTTCCATCTTTTCAACCATAGTTGAGGTAATGGATAATACCCAATCCTAAACTTGAAACCCATTGTATCACCTTTTAATCAATGTTTTATGAACATTTCAATGTGAAAATACTTTCTTACTGAAAGAATTCCAAACCAGCCATTAACCCTTAGAGCGTCTGTCATTACCTTTGTTGCTATTGCAGCCGGCGCAGATCGAGATCAGGCTACACCAAGCACAGATTCTGATCTTCACTTGTCACTTTTTCAAGACATTCTGAACTAGAGAAACCTTGACATTGCTAAAATTAGGGTTTCATTTCTAGAGTGAAAATGACCGCTAGGTTTATTAGAGGCTCTTAGATTTAAAATTATGGATGATTAAATTGAGTTCAGGAACACAGGTAAAAATATTGCGGCAAAAGAAGAGAGTGAGCGCTAGAGATAGATAGTAACAAATACTTTTTTTATTTCAAACTGCACGAGTAGTGTGTGATCTGAACATGCCCTATCCCCTTAACTTTTACGTGTGCAGTCTGATCTGCGACTTTTGTTCGAGTCCATTAGTGTTTCAGTTTTTTCATAAACCGAGGTTAATCTTTAAGATCTATGGGAAATTTATCTTGTTAGAAATAGGAGGTGTAAATACAGGCTGTAAACGCGTCTATATACAGTATACAGTACTCCCTTCGCTCTCACATAGTGTGTATATGATTTTTTTGTGCAGTGCTGTATTGATGAATGTACTTTAAAACCACCATCGACCGTTTTTGTGCACCAGACCAGATTTGAAAACATTTTTGAAAAAGGAGAGGAACAAAATAGAACAGAATTTATCTTTTTTTTTTTTTTTGTAGACGAGCACAAATGTACACATGGTCAAAATCACAAGAAGTATGCACCAAAGTATTGTCCAGGCCTCTCTTTCTATCTTTCACTCCCTCTCTCCATTTGCCACAATGCTTCAAATGTATTATCTTTATTTCTGGATTCACGTTAATTATCCATAATTTTAACCCTTAGAGCATCGAATAAACTAAAGGATATTGTCATTTTAGAAAAAGAACATCTAATATTGACTTAGTCTCACGAAGAATTGCCAATCAGTGTCGCCGTTATATGACTATCTCTAGAAATTTTAAAAACTTCCAAAATGTCTCGGATATACCTTACGAAACCAGAAGGGTCAATCGAAGATAATTAAAAAATAATTCTATAGCCGAATTTTCACTTTGGATTGAAAAAAACAACGATTCTTTTAACCCTAGTCTGTAAAAGGAGATGTCGACAGGACAAATTACCGATTATATACCGCATGTCTGTTGAAAACAAAGCAACTACATACTTTGAAAAGTGAATAATTTATAGTGGGTACTGGCTAAAAATTGCGGCATTAGTAAAAAATTATGATCAAAACTTAATGTCAAATTTTCTTTTCTCTTTTTCATATGTCACTAAAACCGACCTAATCTACGAGTCCATATTTGATATGACATTTGAAGTCGCACTTTTAACGTTTTCTGACCATAATATATGCTTAAAATTTTCATGACATGGCACTATTTCACATGAAATATGTCTCAGAAAAAATCATAATGTTGAAACGAGCATGCAGAGAGGATAACACTTTAATCCACGGAATGAAACATAGATTCCTAATTTACGAGTCATCAATCAATCAAATTGCTTTGTGAAAGCACACCAATGGGCATTTTAGAATCAAGTAGAAAAACGATAATTTTTCTTAGAAAAACATTTTCTCCTTTTTCCGCAATGTAAGCAGTCTTATCCGAACTATGCTTTAACAATGCAACATAGAACCATTTATACATGATCAAAATTCGACCCCGATGAATGTTGCATTAAACATTTTCATCTTATTTCAGAATGGCCAAGTCAAAGTCACAGAGAATGCAAGAATACAGAAAGAGAAAAAAGGAGAAGCTAGGCGATTTATGGCTGGAAATGGAAAGAAAAAGAGTAAAGGAATACTATAAGCCAATTGACCAATTACCAGAGAGAGAAAATAAAAAGGCGCGAGAAGAATAGACGACATGCCAAGACTTTCTACATCAACCACAAGCAGAGAAGAAACGGTAATGAAAGTAGTAAGAACAGTGCAGAAACAAGTGAAGGTACTAGTGAAGAAAGTGTAGCTGCAAACAACACGACCGTACAAGAAGGCGTCATGAAGGTTAAGATGCCATTTCCTTCCGCAGACTTCAAAGGTCCTTTAAAAAGACAATCCCGAGCACTGAAACGTTCCTACCAAGGAACTGAAACATTAGAAGATCAAAATGAAGAACTGAGAAAGAAATTGAAAACCGCACAGAAGCGAATCCAACGATTTGAAACTGCAAAGCATAAGCAAGCACTTACTCCAAAAAGTAAGACTGATGCCATGCTGAAAGATGCTGGTTTAAAGCCTACAGAAGTACCCAATATCAGAAAAAAGTTGTTGTATGCGGAAATAGTAACAGAAGAGGTTAAGAACACAGTGGCCACAAATCCTAAAGATATTACAAGTTTGCACAAAATAGTTAGTAGTAAAGTGATGAAGAAGTATAGAATGAGGTCATATCTAGAAAAAATGACATCAGTTCAAAGAAGAAAACGCCTGCAAAGTACCACAAATAAGAAGCCTGTTTTGAGATCAAAAGCAGAAAAAGTAAAATCGGACATAAGGAATTTCCTTAACAGGGATGATAATTCTCGTGTAATGCCTGGAAAGGGTGATGCTGTAAAAGTTGACAAAGATCAGAAGCAAAAACGTATATTAAATGACTATATGCACAATCTACACTTGAAATTCTTATCCGAAGTAGACTACAACATTTCCAAAGCAACCTTCTGTAGGCTCAGACCAAAAGAAGTCACCCTTGTAAATTTTACGTCAAGAAGGGTCTGTCTTTGCGCCAAGCATCAAAACATGGGCTTTAAACTAAGAGCCCTAAAAAACATGTCTGTACGCAACTGTACCAGTCCAGACTCGTTTGTTGGTATGTACAAAGATGTTCCCAGACAATTTGATGAAGGGCTTGCTAAAGTTACCCAAGAAAATGTAAAGTTTCAGCAATGGAAAAGAGTAAAATTACCGAATGGAAAGGAAAGAATGAGAATTGTTGATATTGAAGTTCCCAAGGAAGAATTTGTGAAAACAATGAAGAAGGAGTTTGTTGAATTCGTTGGCCATGTCGACAGAGTAACAAAGCAGTACAAATCAGTCAAGACAATGAAGGAAAACTTGCCAAGAGATCATGCACTCATTCAAATGGATTTTAGTGAGAATTACAATTGCCAGACAGTGGAAGAAATTCAGTCAGCATATTGGAACGCATCCATGGTTACACTGCACCCCACAATAGTGTATTTCAATGAGAGTGATGGAGCCCTCGGTCACCAAAGTATGGTATTTGTATCTGAAATACTTAGTCACAATGCTTCAATGGTTGCGGCGATAATCAAGAAAACTATTAACTATGTACGAAACTTGTCCCGAACCTGAACACAGTTCACTTTTGGACAGACTCTCCTTCATCGCAATATCGGAATAAGTCGATATTTGACTTAGTGTACAATTTTGAGAGTAAATATGGCTGCAAGGCAACCTGGCATTACTTTGAATCTGGGCATGGAAAGAGCGCGTGCGATGGGATTGGGGGTACTGCGAAGAGAAGTGCAGATATGGCTGTTAAGCAATCAAAAGCTGTTATACAAGATGCAAATGACTTTTTTGCATGGGCGAGTTCCACTCAAAGTGAGATAGAATATCACATGATAAGTCAAGGTGAATATGAACAGAGTAATACAGAAATAGAAAAGAGAAAAGGTGAACTTAATCCTGTGAAAAGCACTATGACCGTACATACAGTTGTAACAGAAGGGACAAACAATGCGTTGTATGTGCGAGAAACTACCTGCACCTGTAGTCTTTGTTTTGGCGACAAAGGATTTAATTTGAATTCACGCTGTGTTCGGAAGAAGGTATACCCGAAAGAGATAGAGAGAAGAGTTTCTCGAGATAACGAAGCAGAAGAGACAGAAGATGGTCAGAAAACACATGTAGAAGAAGAAAACAATGATATGAAAATAGAGTGTAATGTCTTTCTTGTTGCCGAGTATGATCACAAACGGTATGTCGGACAGGTAATGGAAGTTGATGAAACCGACGACTCGCTTCATATCAATTTCATGGAAGCTACTGGGAAAGCATCTAGAAGGTTAAAGTGGCCATCCAGGGCAGATAAGATATGGATAGAGAGAGAGAATGTTTTGAGGAAAATAGATCCACCTCAGCCAACTGGAAAGGCCGGCAGAATGTTTGCTGTACCGGATGAATTACTTGACTTTCTGGCTGCTACAAACGATCTATAAAAGATCTAATCTACGGGACAGGTTTCGAAAGGCCTTTTTTAATAATAAAACATGAACTAGCTAATGATTATGCGGTCAAACAGTTTAAAAAGTTTGAAAAAGTTTGAAATTGATTGTTTTTTGACAAGAAATGTGATGATAAAGCAGTACCTCTTTCATTAGTCAATTTCCGTAGATTTTCTCTCTAAATGCTTAAGTAACGCTTTCTATATCGTTTGAAAGTTGTTTTCGCGTATTTTGTACCCAATATCTCACTTTTTACATAATTTAAACACTTAAAGGGATCATGTTTAACGCTATAAAAAAGGAACATTCAAACAATAATCTACGGGACTATTCAATATAATTTACGGGACGTTTTTAGAAGAAAAAAATGTGATTTATCAAATGAACTCAAACAAATTACCTAAGCTTTGCTGAATGAAAGACAGCTAAATGAATATATCCCGATGTGTATTTTATTTCGTCTCTATTTAGAGTACACATAGGACTAAAGTTAAGAAATGGGTTTTCATTAATGGTCAAGTTCGTGGTTTTTGTTCATGGTTTGTTTCATGTTTTTTTTTTCGGTCATAAACGTAAAACTATAGAGTTTTTTATTCTATAATCTTAAAATATTTGGTAGCAAACAAGAACGAAAGGGACACAAATTTGTGTACTGTCTGCCTAGATGAATAGTTTTTAAAGCATGTGATAGAATTCTAAGAAAGTTAAATTTGTCACCAGACCATTCCACTTCAAACTCGAAAATTTTCATTTCATTGTAGATGTTTTACCATAATCCATTTTATTTCGACCCAAGCAGATGTACAGTTTTATAATGGCGTGAAAAACATTCGAGTCTGTCAAAGTTGAAAATTAGGTGTTTTCAAAATGAAATTGGCAATTCTACATGAGACTGAGTCTATTAGCTATTGTAAGGTTGTCCTTGTTCATAAGGTCTTAGAAAAGCTGGCAGCGTAAATCAACGATCAGACTCTGTGTTTTGTGCAGTTTGATCTTTGTCTGAATCGGCCGCAAAGGCAACAAGAGTGAAAGGTGCTCTGAGGGTAAATAACTGGTTTGAAAGTTGACCAATTTGTTTCCGGAAGAAATTATTTTCACACAGAGGACATTAACAAAAATAGTGTCATTTTTGATAAAACAATTTTATAAAATTTGAGGACTGGCTAAAGCTGGAGCCTCTTATCTGTAGGACGACTGAGTACTTCAGGTACAAGCTTAGGGTTGGGTATTATTCATTACATCAGCTATGGCACTCGTCACAACTCGGACGATTCCGTACCTACATCTAACCTCGTCTGTATAAGGGAGGCTTCCATTTTGAACTACCCATCACATGATCTTAAACATGGCGGCGCCCCTGTAGATCGCTTAGCAACGACATGAACAACCACTGTGAAGTTATTCACTTCTATCGATCTGTCGATGAAAGCTCCTACCGGAATTGATAAATCACGCTAAAAATTGGATGTTAAAACTGTTTGCCGACTGAAATATTCTTAGAAAGATAGCGATAGAAAATTTACTCATGCGTTCTTTCTAAAGAGGAGCCTTACAATTTCAATAACGGTAAAGCGGTGTGCTTCCGGAGATGTGCGAAATGTACCGTGTAGGTGCATATCAAGCTACGTGATACAGCCGAGGGATTTGATCACCAGATCACCCAGCGAGGTATGCCGAATGGGGTGCAGGGTATAGCTAAACAGCGAAAGGAACTTCCTTTCGCGAAAGGAGGATAGTGTGCACGAAAGGAAGATTATTTACTATGAAATATGGGTTTAATACTTAAAAGAAAGGTTTCTTTGTCACATTTAATACATTTTCTTGATATGGATAAAATTTACACATTGAATTCAAGTATTGTAAACCAAATCGTCATGTATTTGCATCACCCGAAGCCTCACTCTCTTGCACTACGGATCATTAACGACCGACAACTCTGCTCGGAGATTATTGTGTAAATCGCTTAGCAACGACATGAACAACCACGATGAAGTTATTCACATCTATCGATCTGTCGATGAAAGCTACTAACGGAATTGATAAACCACGCTAAAAATTGAATGTAGAAACTGTTTGCCGACTGAAATATTCTTAGAAAGATAACGATAGAAAATTGACTCCTGTTTTCTTTTTTAAGAGGAGCCTTACAATTTTAATAACGGTAAAACGGTGTGCTTCCGGAAACGTGCGAAATGTATAAACTGGCAGCCTGTTATCGATCTTCATATCAACAAGTCAATCGGACGGTTACGGGAGATACAACGGGTACCAGTTTACGAAATGTATCGTGTAGGTGCATATCAAGCTACGTGATACAGCCGAGGGATTTGATCACCGGATCACCCGAGGTATGCCGAATGATCACCGGATCACCCGAGGTATGCTGAATGACCTCGTGTGATCCGATTATCAAATGTAGATGTAGCTACGGAATCGGCCTAGTTGTGACGAGTGTGAGCGGCGTAAGACCCCCCGAATGTGTGCACTATTTACCATGACGAAGACTTCAATCATACACCAAACAATCTCGTGTTCAACAACCCTGAGGAAGAAGGCTTTTGAAAACATTGTGGGTAAAAGAGAAGATGCTGGTAGCCAGCATTTTCTCCTTTACCCACAATGCTTTCTACCAATTAACTGACAAGTCCCATTATCTTAGTTGCATTTAGTTTAAACATATTTTATTGATCAGTAATTTACAATGTCATAAATACAGTAAAACCTCGATATTTCCAGTCTCGAAAATTCGAGAATCCCGCATTATTCGAGGAATTTCCATAGTCCCGGCAAAAACTCCACTATATTGCACCAAAAGCAGATCGGTAATTTCGAGTCTCGATAATTTGAAAATTCGAACACGTATGTTGGTCCCTGTCATCATTTTGCTTCTTTAAATTGATTGTTAATTCGAACACAATACTTTCTCACCTGTCGAGTAATTGTTTTCACACCTTTTCTGCTCAAAGGATTTGGCGAGTCGGCCCGTGTACGGTGTGGTGTAAGTTTTACAATCCATGACAATTACTACAGGGGATTCACATTACCCAATAATTTGGGAAGAAATTGACATTGATTTGATGATGAGAGATTAATGATGACAAGTTGTGACGACCTCCCCATCTCATTTAGGTTGTCTGATATATTTCGTCTTATAAAATTCACAAAAGTATTTTATTCCTGATTAAACAAGTGATTTTATCTCCCGACTACAATTTTCTGTAGTATGGTCGTACATCAACGGTTCAAAGTCACTGTTGACGCTAAAAAGACAGTTTAAAGCGTTTGTGATCGGACGATGTTTAATTTCTTATCCGTTTTCGTGTCTATCTATTTATAGCATCAGGGGTTTTCCAAGTTGCTTCGTCACAAAATAAAAAAAAGTCTGATCACATTTTTCCCCATCTTGTTACGATGACGTCGTGTTTCAAGTTTGCGTGAATACCATTGGTTTATTTACATGTCACAGAAATTTTCCTGACTTTGACAGGTTAATGTTATTTTTCACGGGTGTGTAGATATCATGGTGCGTTCTTCTTTCATGGACACTGAAAAGCACCGTGGAACACAGAACCGCTTGTAAACGTTTACATATGTCGACACCAAAATAACTTTTCCTTACATTCTTGAGTTTTAGCAAGAAGTAAATCGCACATTCTCTCTTTTTTAAAATTTTTTGACATCTTGCCCGCTTTCATTCTTCGATCGTTTTCAACTCATTTCTAGTTGCATGTCGCTGTATTCAAATATATTTCAGGGAAACACCAGTGTTGGAAGAAGATATAAGTGTAAATTTTCGAATTTTTATTTTCTAGAATAGTGCAAGCACCATATCAATTTTACCTTCTGACGTTTTCTCAGTAAACAAATAAAAGTTTGCATACTTTCCTGTGGGGTGACAGTTATTGGGGGCGAATGCAACAGGCGAAATTTTACGATTTCGTAAAAACTACAGTACCGACCTTCCTGGAAAAAAGGTGACTTAGAGTGATTAATTTCCAAGAACTCGTACAATCAAAACACATGAATTTACAAAAATAATCACTCGATGTGATTTTCTTTGAATGTTATGAAAAAAGAACAAAAATTTGGTTGTATTGCTCGGGGAAGTATACTTTGACTGCCGATCTTAAACGGAATGCAACTTTGTTTTCACTGATATTTTGGATAATTCGAGAACTGCGATAATTCGAGCATTTTGCTTGTCCCCGTGGGACTTCGAATTATCGAGGTTTTACTGTATACAAAACAAGTCAATAGGATTGGAACGAAAGCATAGCTTATTATGTTCTTTTCCTGATGGATGTTGGAAAAATACACAGATGACATAAGTAATGTTATTCTGAATCAATGGAAAAAAAAAAAGAAACGATTATGAAAGAAGACAGTAAAAAAATGATAATGAAATATAAGCACAGTGTAAGGCATGCTTAAGTAGGACTGTTGGTGGTTTCTTTGAAGAAACGATACGCTTGCACTATAAGAATAACTTATTACATGATCCGATTCGGTAATTATACACTTAATTAGCCAATAATAAATCTCTTACTGGAATTGATAAATAAGTGTACTTCGGAGAAAATGCGTTTATTAAAATCTAGAGATAAATTGTCATCCCCAAATAAGAGTACGGTTAGATTTACTGTTGTGTATTGCGAAACATTGGTGATAAGTCGTTCTCGTATTTCTTTATATAATCTACAATCAAAGAAAAAGTGCTGACTAGATTCAACTGACCCGCATCTACAAAGAGGCGAGTTGATTACATTTCTAAAGAAGAGGTGTTGGTTGAGTGAACTACATTTATTGCGAATTCTAGTATGAATAATCTGAACTTTCCTTTCCCCAAAGAAGAACAGCCTATTTGCTTCAGGTTCTTCTCTATCTAAAAAGGTTTTTAAAGCACTCACTTTATCCGAATTTCATATGTCCATTGGAAGCGCATTCCATTCAATAACTGCGGTTGGTAAAAATGAGTTTTTATAAATGTTAGTTCGACAGACTATATTTTGCAGATTTTGCGAATTGCGTAGATTATAATTTGAATTTTCACTTGTGAGAGATGGAACCAGGGAACTGAAATAAGGAGGCACCATGCCATGAAACATTTTATAAAACAAAGTGATTCTGTGTTTGTATCTGCGATAACCAAGAGTTTCCCAACCTGATTCTTTTTGTAGATCATTTAATTAAAACAAGTTTAGAGCAGCCCGTAACAATACGGGCTGCCTCATTTTGTATTTTGTCTAGTTGTTGTTTTTGTTGTAGAGAAATGTTGTCCCATGTTATGTCAGCATATTCTAGAATGGGCCTGACAAACGTAAAGTACATAATTTGCAAAGACAGCCTTTCAAGTAAGCATTTTAGACGTCTCATTATGTGAATCTTTTTCCATGATTTATCTATGATGCAATTCAAATGATTCGCCCATAATCCATCGCTGGAGATGAATACACCCAAGTGCTTGTGCGTTTCTGCTTGAGGGATAACTGTGTTATGCATCAACACTTCCGGATGAGTAGGTTTATTGCGTTTTCTGGATATTACAAGGGATTCTGATTTTGATGGGTTAAATTTAACTGGCCATTTATCAGCCCAAAGAATTATTTTGTCGATGTCATCTTGTAAAATTGGTCCCGCTACATTAGGGTCACCGACAACCATAGAAAGACAAGTATCATCAGCAAATAAATTGATATTAGACTCAATATCTTCAACAATATCATTAATGTAGACGAGGAACAACAGAGGACCGAGAATAGATCCCTGCGGTACTCCTGCACGGACATATTTTAGATCAGAAGTTGCACCAGGAACCACTACGCATTGCTTTCTATTTGATAGATAGTCAGAGAACCAAGACAATAATTTTCCTTGTACGCCAGCACTTTCCAGCTTAAAGAGTAAACCCTTATGCCAAACCCTGTCGAATGCCTTGCTTATATCAAAGAAGACTATTCGGAATTCTAAGCCGTCATCTAAAGCCCTGCAGATCTTGTCATAAATGTAAATTAGCTGGTTAACGGTTGAATCACCTGGTAAAAACCCTGATTGATGTGATGTAAAGAAGTTTGTATCTTTCAAATGATTGAAAACATGCTTAAAAATTATCCTTTCTAAAACCTTTTCAATTGTATTTAAAAGAGACACAGGCCTGTAGTTAGAAGGAATGGAAGAATCACCGCCTTTAAATATAGGACAAACATTAGATACTTTCCAGGCCGATGGCAACTTCCAACAATGTAAAGAATAGTTAAATAATTAGCTTAGTGGTTCGGCCAGCTGAAGTGTGATCTCACCTAGAATGCGATTGTTAATAGTATCAGGACCGGGGGCTTTACCATAACGTAAATCTTGTAAAACATCCAATACTTCAGCTTGCGTAATTGTTATAGAAGATAAGGGATTCCCTGTGAACTTTGGATAATTAGCCGGTAAAGTTTTTTGTGAGTTGTCAAAAACAGCCTGTCCTGCAAAGAAGGAATTAAGAAGATTTGCTATATCGTACCCGTCTGCTTTGATAGAATCTGAGACTGAATCATATAGTGGAGGTATAGTTAAAGACGATGTCCGAGACATAAATGATTTAAGAGTTTTCCACCAATCTCGTGATGTAAGGTTACCTGATTTTAGATTTGCTGCTAATTTATTGATAATTTTAGTCTTACTTTCTCGGATTAGCTGGATTTATTTCGTCATCTGTAAATGCTTTCATTTTGGGCCTGTCCTATGCTACAGGGTTAATATTGTTGAAAATGACGCTAAGCACCAAGCTAAAACGTCGTCTGTTGTTTTTGTGTTGATTTTCAAAACTTATTTATATAATTATTTTACATCGGATGCGTTCCGACCAACACCACTGTCGCCCACATCACCATTCACCACTTATCTTAACTCTTTACCACACGATCCCGACTTTTAACGACCCTGGGAAAAAAACTTTTGAAAACATTGTGGGAAAAGGAGAAAATGCTGATAACCAGCATTTTCTCCTTTTCCCACAATGTTTTCTACTCTATCAAGTAAAAATTTTGTCATTTGAGCCACCTTTAATTTGTCGTCTGCAACTGCTTTCAATTTGGACCAGTCTAAATTATTGTCGTTTGGTAAAGGGTTAAGCTTGCTCACGTGAGGCAAGGTGATGTCTCTTCACATGACATACTTTGCTTACGGAGTTTAAATATCAATAAATATAATTATGAGCCATGCTCTGTGAAAAGCGGACTTAATGCATCTGCGAAAAGTATCGACCCAGGTCAACCTGCAGAGTAGTCCGAAACTTTTCGCTATCGGTCCATTTTCTGTATATCAAAGAACCAGTCTACCTCACGATTCGGTCGGTTTGTTAAAAAGAGTGGATCCATAATTATGTGATGGCTTGATTGGTACAATGCATCACAGAGATGCATTAAACCCCCTTTTGCCAGAGAATGGCTTATAATGTACTTTTGCATGGCCGACAGAGGTTGTGCAATTATACTTTTACTTACCCAAATTTACTTCAGAGTATTAATACTTATGCAAGTGCTTTCCTATGGCACTCCTAGTAAGTGCTTCCCTATGGCACGCCTAGTAACCTACTAGCGTAAGTATCTGTAATGATCCTCCGGTACTCAACATGTGATTCACTTGTATACCAAAATTTTGCTGTATATACTTCTCTTGAAATTTGTATGGGCTGTTTTTTCTCGGCGTAGCTGAATGTGCTAGCTTTTGACCAGGTTTTTGGTTCGGATAACAACATAATTAAGCCATGTTCTGGCAAAAGGGTGCTTAATGCATCCTCGTGATGCATGATACCAAGTAGGTCAGCACATGATCGTGGATCCATAACGTCCATTTTGTCTAAGAACTGGCTGAATCATGAGGTAGAATGGACTTTTGACATACAGAAAATTGACAAATGGCGAAAAGTTTCGGCCCAGGTCAGCCTGCGCAGACTGCGCAGGCTGACCTGGGTCGAAACTTTCTGCAGATGCATTCAGCCCCCTTTTCACAGAGCATGGCTTAATTAAATTTGTGCTTGGTAAAAAATGTAGACA
The DNA here is from genome assembly GCA_945859785.2 of Tridacna gigas. NCBI lineage: Eukaryota > Metazoa > Mollusca > Bivalvia > Cardiida > Cardiidae > Tridacna > Tridacna gigas. The sequence goes on from OX244042.2 coordinate 37,935,333, forward strand.
TTTTGTTACCCCTGCTAATTTGCAGGCAAATTAACGCAGTCTATCATTTTTAAAGATATTTTTTGTTTGAAATGCAATTTACCGAAAATGCTCAACCCTTTACCAAACAATCCCAAATTTTGCCGTCTCCAAGCAGGAAAGCTTTCGAAAACATCGTGGAAAAAGGATAAAATGCGGGTAACCAGCATTTTCTCCTTATCTCATGATGTTTTCTACTCTGCCCAGAGCGATTCTCATCATTCTAGCCATTTTCTAAAAAGCTTGCAAAACGATATCTGGCTTTACCGTTTACCATACAATCCCAACTTTTAACGAACCCGAGAAAGAAGCATTTTGAGACATTGTGGGAAAAAGAGAAAATGCCTGTAACCAGCATTTCCTCTTTCCCCACAATGTTTTCTACACTTCCCTAAATAAATTTCAGTTTTTGAGTCACATTTGTCATCTGCAAATGCTTTCAATTTGAACTGGTCTAGAATAATGTCGTTTCTCAGAGATAAATTACAAAACAAGCTAATAGGGGGTAAAAAAAAACCCAGTTCTAACTAACATTCATTTCTGATCAGAATTTTAAATTGAATTTGGATTTCTGGTAGAATGACTTTGACACGCTTATATGCAACGCGGGATCCGAGTGCGGTTATTACGCGTTCAGCTTTACAAGGGAGGTAACCTATCTTTGACAGACGTTGGTTCTAATCAATTGAAGCGAACAGAGTAGCCTCCCTTAAATGTTGCTTCTCAAAATTATTCAAGAGAATTCTTGAATTTAGTCTTTCAGACATTTTTTGACACACTTTTCAACAATGCTCTTGCAGAATTTTGATTTTGATCATGCAGTTTCAAAAAGCTATCTTTGTATTACAAGCTCCGTGTGTGTCTGCCATTTCTCAGTTTATATAAAAGCCTTCCTTTGTTTAAAGTCGTTATTAAAACACGAGATAGTTTGGTTAAAAGGGACATTTAGCAAGTACAAACAATATAGACTTCATTGACAGGTCTTAACCCCTCTCATTGCTTTCGGCAACCAAACCCGCAGATGGTGTAGATCAAGATAGTTGATCCTGGATTTACCACAACACCTACAGTGTTCCGTTTTGTGATAATTCTACTTGACTCTTTACCAAACGACAAAATTTTAGACCAGTCCAAATTGAAAGCATTTGCAGATGACAAATTAAGGGTGGCCCAAATGATGAAATTTGTCATTGATAGGTTAGAAAACTTTGAGAAAAGGAGAAAATGCTGGTTACTAGCATTTTCTTCATTTCCCACGTTTCTTGTTAAAAAGGCCTCTTTCTCAGGCTCGTTAAAAGTCGGGATTGTATGGTAAAGGGTTGCAGGGTTGTGTATGTCTTAGCCTCGGTAAAGAAGAAACGCTTTCCCAGATTTAAACTGGTGCCTGTTGTATAAACACAAATTATGCTGTGGGAAAAAGGGGTTAAATGCCTCTCACGATGCTTTACACCACGGATAATTAATTATAATTGTTGTACACAATCCTTGGTTATACTAAGCAAGTCATCAACAAATTACGGGTCCATAGAGTCGATTTTGTCTCACAATTGACTACGAGGTAGATTGGTCTTTGGACATACAGAAAATTTTCAAATAGCATAAAGTTTTGACCCATATCAGCCTGCGTAGACTGACACGAGTCGATACTGTCTGTGGATGTGCTCAACCCCCTTTTCACAGAGCATGGCTAAATGCTTTAGCTGTGTCAGGGGAAATAACATTTCTACGCCCGACTTTGTAAAAGTACACAAAGTGAAAAGGGTGGTCTCCCTTTGGTTGTAACACACTTTTATTTTTTTTTGTTTGACCATTTTCAACAGACCTCGAACAGTTTCAAACTGCTGTTCTGCAAGCTCCGAGTTGGCTGGACGACTTTCATTTATGACTAGATTTGTTTTTAGGATAATAGAAAATATTGTGGGAAAAGGAGAAAATGCTGGTTACCAGCATTTTCTCCTTTTCCTACTTTTTCAAAATATGCTTTTCTGCCTGGGGTCGTTAAAACTTGGGATAGTTTAGTAAAGGATCACCGTTAACCCAAAACCAAATGTTCCCGTGTTTGAACCCTATACCACACCAGCACAAGTTTTGAGTCAATTCTTTTTTTCATCTGAAAATGCCTTTAATTTGGACCAGTCTAAAATTATGTTGTTTGTTAACGTTTAACCTGAACTAAAATCCAATGTTTATCATTCAGCCTGTTGAAAGGGTCTACTGGAAATAAATAGTAACCACCAAGACCAGAATCTCTATTTTGGATACATCTCAGTGAGACATTGCAAATGAATAACCAAAATGTTTTGGGAAATACTTAAACAGTTTTCCCATTTATTTTTGATGTCCATCTATTGTGTGTCTATGCAACTTAAACAACTAAATGAAACAAGACAAAGTTTTAATATTCAAGCAATACAAAATACATTGTGGAATAACCAAGAAGAGGTTGTTTGCCATCATTACGGGCAAAAGAGATAAATAATGCCCAGCCCTTGCCATGAGGAGGCCACCTCTGTAAGGGCCTATTGGAAGGGGCTGGAAAGGAGAGGGCTTTGAACATCTTACATGGGACTTGATTGAAACCAATACTTGTATCAGATGTGTAAAAAAGGGTGTGATGTATTTTTAATTGAACAATTTGTGCAATCATAACAGTCACTGAACATTGGTGTGGCAGAAAATAAAACTTAACACCACAAATAATATTGACAAAAATATTGTCAATATACAACTTAAGTACCAACTATCATAAGAGAGGAAAATCGTTCCAAATCAAAACACCCAAAATAAAAAATAAACAATATGTAATGGCATATATATACTATCACCATATCAAAAACAGTTACTCGGACAAAAATAAAGAAAATAAATACTACGGTATACTAGGCGCCTAGACTCAAATCCTTAAAAAAAAAAACTCCACAGAACTTAACTAATTTCTAAAAAAAATCTACAACAAAAAATATGGGTACCCATAACAAAAGAAATGAACCATAATTCTAAATATTGCAAACAATAAACAAAAAAATAAAATAAAAAAAACATTAATAATATACATCAAAAACCAGACAAAGAATTTACAATTACTACATCTTAAATGCATTCTCCATCCTTTGCCAAACAATCCTGGGTATTTACAGTCCCAAGAAAACATTGTGGAAACATGAGAAAAATGATTTAAGCAGAATTTTTTTTCTGTTCCAATAATGTTTTCTACCATTTAAAAAAACAAATCCCATTATGCAAATGCATTCATTTTGAAAAGTCTATTTCCAAGATGAAATGTAGTGGAACAAGAGAAATTGCTGGTAAGTGATTGCCATCATTTTCTACTTTTTCTACAATGTTTGTGAAATATAAATATTGACAACTAATAAAATCAAAAGTTGAAGTCCTGCTACAATAATGGGTGATCACAATATAACTGTATATAAAGCTTCAATGTCCTTGGGTCCTGCTGTATCTATCTAGCAAACTGGCTGTAGGCCATACACACTTTGGCTTGTTGCTGTAAATAACTGATGGTTACATCTGAAAGGAAAATAACAGAAATTTCACCAAAATACTTCGAGGCTCAAACTCTTTGAGACATTTTGTTTGAAAAACATTTTTCTGCTTAACACTAACCAAACGACAAATTTTAGACTTGACCAAACTGAAAGCATTTGCAGACTACAAAATAAATGTGACTCAGAAACAGAAAGATGCCTATGGAAGGGTAGAAAACTTTGTGAGGGTAGGAGAAAATGCTGGTTATCAGCATTTTCTCATTTTTCCACAATGTTTTCAAAAGGCTTCTTTCTCAGGGTTTTTTAAAATAGCGATTGTGTGGTAAAGAGTTAACCCTTTACCACATACCCAGTAGTCCTGAGCTATTACAACCTTCAGGAAGAAGGCTTTTGGAAACATTGTGGGAAAAGAAGAAAATCCTGGATGCATGATGACATTTATATGAAAATATTATGGCAAATGGAGAAATTACTCCCTACAGCAAGGTTTCTTTATGTCACAGTGTTTTTCTAAACTGCCTACTGCATGACATAGAAAACTGGTCTGCAGGAGGTTACATATTAACCCTTTACCACACAATCCCAACTTTCAATGACTCTGAGAAAGAAGCCTTTTGAAAACATTGTGGGAAAAGGAGAAAATGTTGGTAACCAGTAATGTTTTCTACCCTTCCCAAAACAAATTTTAATTTATCAATCACATTTATTTTGTCATCTGCAAATGCTTTCAATTTGGACAAGTCTAAAATTTTGTCGTTTGGTAAAGAGTTAATTATTTGTTTGACCCTTTACCAAACAACAAAATTTTAGACTGGTCTAAATTGAAAGCATTTGCAGACATCAATATAAACATGGCTTAAAACTGAAATTTGTTTTGGGTAGGGTAGAAAACATTGTGGGAAAAGGAGTATGCTGGTTACCAACCTTTTCTCCTTTTCCCACAAATTTTTCAAAAGGCTTCTTCCTGGTTACCAGCATTTTCTCCTTTTCCCACAATATTGCTACCCTTTAGAAGACAAAGTTGATCATTTGACCCACATTTCTTTTGTTGTCTGTAAATGCTTCCAATCTGGACCAGTTTAAAATTTTATTGTCTGATCAAGGGTTAATTCACCTGAGTATAGAAAAAAAAGAACACTTATCCTTACAGCTCCTTTCATGACTACAGTTGCCTTTCCAGCCAGTGTAGATCAAGATCAGACTGCACAAAACATGTACATGCAGTCTGATCTTTGATGTAAACTGTGCTACTTGGTAAGAGCAGCCTTGAAAGTGCAATGATCTTGGTTTCATTTATAATTTGAAAAGTTTGTTTGGTTTATTAGGCTAAAATATAAGGGGTTAATATTACCTCTTTAAAAAACGACAAAAATTTAAACAATTCCAGATTCAAAGCATTTGAAGACGACAAAATAACTGTGGTTCAAAAATTGAAATTTTGTGTTGAGAAGGGCAGAAAACATCGTGGGAAAAGGAGAAAATGCTGGTTTCCAGCATTTTCTCCTTTTCCAACAATGTTTTCAAAAGTTTTTCTCCATAGGGTCATTAAAACTTGGGATTGTGTTGTAAAGGGTTAAGTATATATGACATATTATGCTGTAGTAACTTTCCTGCTGCTTGTATTTAATTCAAGCAGCATTAGAAAATTTGATAATGCACGAGACCAAAGCTTGAGTGAGATTTCAAAATTTTCTTACAAAGCAAGAAGTAAATACAAGCAAGAAAGTTACTACAACATTATACCGGTATTCCTTTTATTATATACCTACCACTTTCAAAGACAAAATTCGTTAACGGTAAATGGAACCCCCCCCCCCCACCATAATGGTAAAGTGACTTGTAACTTAATTTTCATGAATGGTAGATAAATGTTATAGAGTAACCTTCTGACCAATTGAGTCACAAATCAACGTGTACATTTTCTGCGCGTAAGGTACATCATCATACCGTATTTTGAACTGTATTTCACTGTGTGTAGATGCAGATTTTTATCCCTTTACCAAACTATCCCAGGTTTTCACAACCCCCGGGGAAAGGCCTTTTGAAAACACTGTGGGAAAAGAAGAAAATGTTGGTAACCAGCATTTTCTTCTTTTCCCACAATGTTTTCTTCCCTTCCAAAGGCAAATTTCAATTTTTGAGTCATGTTTGTCATCTGCAAATGCTTTCAATTTGGACCAGTTTAAAATTTTGTCATTTGGCAAAGAGTTATTCTGTTTTTTGTGATATTTTAATCCCCGTGCAACACATGTATTTGGGCTGGAAAATTTTCAGGTATATAGTAAAATTCGGTATCGTGTGAGGCCAAAGGTTAAGCAAGATTTTGAAATTTTTCCTATACAGCCAGAAGTAAATACAAGCATTAGAAAAGTGACTACAACATGATATTCCTTTCATTATACTCTCAACTTTCAACGACGAAGATTTGCAGTTCCTAACATTTTATAAGCAGAAAATTTTCAGATTTATAATAGACATGAATTATTACCTTTGAGAAATTTTCCAAGGGCCAAATTATGATTGGCAATGGTCTGGTTCCTTGGGGCTTTAAGGGTTGTATGAAACCTGGAAAACACAAAATAAATGATAATACTCTTTTCCAGATAACAAAATTTTAGACTGGTCCATACCAACAAAAGCATTTCCAGATGACAAATGCAATGTTCCTCAAATGATGACATTCATCTTTTAACAGTAGAAAACACTGAGGGAAAAGGAGAAAATACAGGTTAAAAGCATTTTCTCCTTTTCCAACCATGTTTCTAAAACCCTTAACTCTTTACCAAATGACCAAATTTTACACTAGAAAACATTTACAGATGACAAATCAAATGCAACTTACGTGGTGGGATGATAGATTAGAAAACACTGTCGGAAAAGGAGAAAATGCTTTTTTATGTTTATAATGCGGTCTCATAATTTTAAATGCCTCAAAACAATTGCAATAAAAAAAATACAAATGATGCATTGTGAAGCATTTGAAGATATTTTTTTATTTAAAACAGAAAATTTATGCAAAATTGTATTAATAACTATTTGTTTCCATCACTATTTATCTTTTTCCATTGCCCATAGTAATGGTACAATAATAACATTTGTGGGCACATCGTCTGTAATATAAAATTGTAACTCTACTCTACCGACCCAGCATGGAAGATTTCCAAAAACAGTAACATAAGCAGATTCACAAAGTTGCAAAAGTTTCGTAAAATATATTTTAGAAGTTTCATAATTCTAGTCCGAGGCCTAGAATTAGATACAGAATGGTTCACAAATTATTTGTGCAACAGTACCCTGGTATAGAAAAACATAGCGACATATACAAAAATTGCTTACCTCTAGGCAATCTTTTAGGTGGCAAGTTAGCCTTGACATCAGTTCATGGAGTCAGTGGCACGCATCTATAAAACAAAAATAAGATACAGGTGGATTGTTTTCGGGTGGTGAACTTTGTTGGGTAGGGAATGATGGTTACTAAAATCTAAAAAAGATTCAATTTCCAATCATTCTAAACAAGAAATAGCCTTAACCCTTTCCCAGACAAGCCCTGGTTTTCACGTGTCTGCAGTACAAGTCTTTTGAAAACACTGTGGGAAAAGGAGAAATTGCTCGTAACGAGCAATTTCTCCTTTTCCCACAGTGTTTTCTACCCTTTTTGAGAACTTCCTGCCATTTTCATCAAATTTAAAATTGTTGTCTCCAAACTCTTTCAATTGGACCAGTCCAAAATTTGTCGTTTGGGAAAGGGTCAAGATATACAGTGTAAATTTGCCTGCAAATAGGCAGGGGCCCTTAAAAAAACAAGTCTACATTTTTGACCAATCACAATTTTCTATTTATTCATCTTTAATCAGTTATAAAAAGTAAGTTGAAAGCCAGCACATACAGCTATGCCAAAAAAGAAACAGAAAAGTAGAGATACACGTTTATGGTGACCTTTTAACGCTTTACCAAACAACAAAATTTTAGACAAGTTCAAAGGGAAAGCATTTAGAGACGACAAAAGAAATGTGAATGAAAAATTAAAATTTGATATTCAAAGGGTAGAAAACATTGTGGGAAAAGGAGAAAATGCTGGTTACCAAAAGGCTTCTTTCTCAGGGTCGTTAAAAGTTGGGATTGTGTGGTAAAGGGTTAAGGAAGAAAAAGAAACAACATCGTGATAGAGAAATGACTTACTTTGGGATATCTCCTATGAAGCAGGGAAACCTAGCCTTCACATCAGGGTGGTGGGGAAGGAGTCTAAAAAACACAAAGCATAACAGACAAGTTGAAAGATTGGAGATCTACAATTTAGGGGATTGAACTCTACTAAATGACATTATTGTAGACCGTCTGCAAACAACAATAAAAATTTGACTTAACACTTTACCAAAAGACAAAACTTTAGACTTGTCCAAATTCAAAGCATCTGCAGACGACAAAGTAGATGTGACTCAAAAATTCATATTTGTTTTGGAAAGGGTAGAAAACATTGTGGGAAAAGGAGAAAATGCTGGTTATCAATATTTTCTCCTTTTCCCAATGTTTTCAAAAGCCTTCTTCCTCAGGGTCGTTAAAAGTCAGAATTGTGTGGTAAAGAGTTAACTTACAACCCGGTTTATAGCTGAACCCTTTACTGAACAAAAACACTTTTTAATTAACCCTTTACCACACAATCCCAACTTTTCACGACCCTGAGAAATAAACCTTTTGAAAACATTGTGGGAAAAGGAGAAAATGCTGGTAACCAGCATTTTCTCCTTTTCCCACAATGTTTTCTAGCATATCAAGGACAATTAACATCATTTGACTCACATTTCAATTGTCGTCTGCAAATGCTTTCAATTTAGACCAGTCTACATTCTTGTCGTTTGGTAGAGAGTTAATGACCCTGAAAATTAGGCTTTAGAAAACATCATGGGAGAAGGCAAAAATGCTAGAAAACAGCATTTTCTCTGTTTCCCACAATGTTTTTACCCTTTCAAAGACAAATCTCATTATTTGATCCACATCATATTTACTGCCTGCAAATGTTTTGACTTTACAAAAAGTCTTAAAATTTAATGTATGGTAAAGGGTTAAATCTCATTCAAAATGAACTTTAATTTTAACCTTTCCAGCTTGTTAACTCTTTACCACACAAAATGTTTTTTAGACTCATTGAAAGCTTTTCTAGACAACACATTAAATGTCATTCGAATTACTGAATTGGTCTGGAAGGATAGAAAACATTGTAGGAGTAAGAGAAACTGCTGGTAACAAACTTTTTTTCCTTTTCCCAAGATGTTTTCATAAGTCTTCTTCAATAGGGTTGTTAAAAGGAAACTGATGTCATATTGCTCAAACTTTTTAACCCATTACCACACAATCCAAAGTTTTAAATACCCTGTAAGAGAGGGCTTTTGAAAGCCCTGTTAGAAAAGGAGAAATTGTGGTAACCAGCATTTTCTCCTTTTTCCACACTGTTTTCTACCTGATCCATAACAGAAATCATCATTTGTGTTACATTTGTTGTCTGCAAATCCGTCTAATTTTCCTTTTCGTCATATGGTAAAGAGTTAAATAAAATAAATATCCATCTAAGTAAGTGAAGTCCTATTTTCATAAGTTACAGACGGAATGGCTCTAAACTGAAACAGAACAAATTTATATGTTTGCATGGTGTTTGACACCGTTTTTAACATTGTTTCGATTAAAACACAGTTGCCAGTGCACCCATCCACACTTTCCTGTAATTTCTCTTACAGGTACTTTGCACAACATTCTTCCCAAAGCATTGGCTGCTTTCCCAAATAACAGTCATTGAAACAATGACTAAAGATCAGAGAGGAATGAATCCTGTCCAAATGACTATCATCAATTCTTGGAAAGAATTCTATGAGCTGCAGACTTGAACCAGAAACTCATGTTCTCAGGCCCTGTGTACCATAGGAACAAATAGTCAGAATATAAGCTATACAGTGTTGCATCCAGGATGACCTCAGAGAGGGGGAGATCCCCCATCATATAATAAAAATGGGGGGAGTGAACAATTTGTGTGCACCGCAGATAAAAACTCATCTAACTTACCTTTATTTATTCAAATTTGATACACAATTTTACTCCTACATGCGTTGAAATTACTACCGGCGTATTCCTCAATAGCACATATCCCAATTATGTCATCCGAGGAATTGAACAATGCCATCTATCCCTCTAGCCGATTACGTCATACGGGTATTTCCCCAGAAAGATATCGATAAACTGATGTAAGTGAAATTGTAGAATGTAATGCTTACGACCTTATTTCGCTACCGGCATAACTGATATGCGGGTTATTATTTTTGGCCAGAATCATGGAGTGTCTTCCTTGTAAAATGCAATTTTGTTGCGCACAGACTATTGCAGAGCGGGAGATTACATCCGTGTCTGCGGGAGTTGCCACCCGAAAAAATCCAAAATTGCGGGACTTAAAGTAAAAACAGCGGGATTTGCGCAATCACGCGCCCTGGATGCAACACTGCTATATTTTGATGGAAAAGTATGATAGACACACTACTTTCTTTTTCTTTTACTCTGTATAGATGATCATTTGTAGAGAAACAGGTGCTCAGGTGAGCTAATAGAAAATAAATCATGATAAACAGCAAAATTACTTACCTTGAGGTATCGTCTGCATCACAGGAAAAGTGGTCCTTTGCTTGAGGATTGGGATATGCGTTGATATCTGTAATAGATATAAAGTAAGTTTGAGATTTTTAGGTTGCTCAATCTGGCTGATTTCGTCAAATATGCGAGTAATCAATCTGAACGATGTCTAGTTCCAATACATATTAACCCTTTACCAGACGACAAAATTGTAGCCTTGTCCAAATTGAAAGCATTTGCAGACGACAATTTCAATGTGGCTCAAATTGTGCAATTTTTCTTTAACAGGATGGAAAACATTGTGGGAAAAGGAGAAAATGCTGGTTACCAGCATTTTCTCCTTTTCCCACAATGTTTTCAAAAGGCCTCTATCCCAGGGGGGTTAAGAGACATCATTGTGCAGTAAAGGGTTAATCATTGACCAAACAATCCAACTTTTAACGACTCTTAGAAATTAAGCTTTTGAAAACATTGCAGGAAAAGGAGAAAATGCTGGTAACCAGTATTTTCTCCTTTTCCCACAATGTTTTCTACCCTTCCAAAGGCAAATAACATCACTTGAATAAAATCAAGTTTGTACATCTGCAAGTGCTTTCACTTTTGGACAAAGTCCAAAATTTTGTCATTTGGTAAAGAGTTAAATCCCATGAACAGTTTTAAACAAATATTTTCAAAGACTATGTGAAAAACACAGACAAATGTACATTAGAGCTTAATAATGTACAAGGAATGATCCCGTCTTAACACTTTACCATATGATAAAATTTTAGACTGGTTTTCAATTTTAGATTGAAAGCATTTGCAGATAGCAAATTGAACATGACTTAAATGTGAAAACATTGTGGGAAAAGGAGAAAATGCTAGTTACTAGCTTTTTCTCCTTTTTCCACAATGTTTTCAAAAGTCATCTCATCAAAGGTCTTTCATAGACCAGAAAAGATTTTGGAAAAGGAGAAACATTTTCATTCTACCACATTCTTCTACCTGTAATAAAAGGCTCCTTTCTTTCCAACATTACTTTTACTAGACACAGATAGTACAGTCAAAATTGATTCATTGATTGTTTTACGCTGCTTTCAACATTATTTCAGTCATATCATGGCAACAGCTCACATATTCATGTATTTCCTGGGCTAGGGCTGGACTACGCTAAGGCTCTGATATGTCTTAGGACACTCCCAAAAAAACCCAATGGATCTTGGCTCGAACTCCGGGCCTCCAGGTCATGTGTTCTATACTTTTAACTCTTTACCAAACGACAAATTTTGGAACTGGACCAAATTGAAAGAGTTTGCAGATGACAATTTTAAACTTGATGAAAATGGCAGAAAGGGTAGAAAACACTGTGGGAAAAGGAGAAATTGCTCGTTACAAGCAATTTCTCCTTTTCCCACAGTGTTTTCAAAAGACTTGTACCCACAGTGTTTTCAAAAGACTTGTACCCACAGTGTTTTCAAAAGACTTGTACCGCAGACAAGTGAAAACCAGGGCTTGTTTGGGAAAGGGTTAACAGTGAGCCATGCAGGACCCCTTGTAAGGTCTAAAAATAGCAAATATAGTAATGTATTCTCACCTGCTTTATTTCCAAGGTATTTAATGATTGCTTCCAACTGTACAAGTGCAGTACAACAGGCTGAACCATTCCAACAACTTGACCATGCTGAAACGCAAACTTAGGCAACCAAGCAAATGATCACCTTTATTATGCATTTATGTTCATAAATTGTTGCCATGTGTCCTCTCCATGTTCTCAAAGTGTACATACACATATATTCACCCACAGAAGTATGTAATATCATTCCATATAAAAATACTACTGGTTAAATTATTGGTTCGATCCAATTTGTGATCAAACCATAGTGAGGACAGTGGTTTTACAAAGCTGCAAGTTCACACTTTTAGGTTCAATCCAGAATATCACCTATCATACCTGACAGACTGGAAAAAGCCCTCAACTTTGACATTATCGCTTCAAGTGTGTGTGTGTGTGACAAAACTTGACCCAAAGTAAATACATGTACCTTCAAGCCCCTTCATGCTGACAAAGAAGAAGCATCACAACTTGCAATATTTTTACATCTAACTGCTCTAGATATGACTGACTAAATGGTTCAATCCATGGCCTGGTCATACCAACACCTGGGAGACTGTGGAAAGGGCCTGACTAAATGGTTCATTTCATGGCTTGGTCATACCAACGCCTGAGAGATGGTGGAAAAGGCTTGACTACATGGTTCAATCCATGGCCTGGTCATACCAACACATGGGATACTGTGCAAAAGGCCTGACTAAATGGTTCAATCCATGGCCTGGTCATACCAACAACTGGGAGACTGTGGAAAAGGTCTGACTAAATGGTTCAATCCATGGCCTGGTCATACCAACACCTGGGAGACTGTGGAAAAGGTCTGACTAAATGGTTCAATCCATGGCCTGGTCATACCAACACCTGGGAGACTGTGGCAAAGGCCCGACTAAATGGTTCAATCCATGGCCTAGTCATACCAACACCTGGGAGACTGTGGAAAAGGTTTAAACTTCGACATTATGGCTTCAAGTGTGTTACAAAACATGAGCCAAAGTAAATACATATACCTGTAGGCCCCTTAGTACTGACAAAGAGAAAGCATCACATCTTGCAATACTTTAACAGAACCACTCCAAATAAAATGACTAAATGGTTCAATCCATGACCTGGTCATAACAACACCTGGGAGACTGTGAAAAAAGCCTTAAACTTTGACATTACAATTTCAAGTGTGTGGGCGACTGTTACAAAACAGACTCATGAATAAGTTTTAGTAAATCTTTCATCTATGCATTTAGGAATCAACTTCCAGTAAAATTAAGCTACTTTTGCCATCATATAACTGTACCAACTAAAGATCAAGTTTTTACTTTTTTTTTATACCTAACGGTGTTATACTTTCTTTGACTGGAGTTTTTGTAGAGGTACTCTTATTTTCAAGTTTTTTTATGATAACATGAAACCAGAGTAGTATGTTAGCTTGACTGAAGACATTAATTCTACAACACAGACAAAAATTACAAGAGCAGCCTACCCTAACAATGATTGAAATTGAAAAAAAAAGAAGTACTATCCGCACATCATAATTCAGTAACCTTATCTCTAATTATAGCAGTAGATTCCATATTCCATAGAGTAATCAACAAGCCAAAATAGTTCTAAAATGTTTGTTTGTGTGTGAAATAGCCTCACTCTTTGAGGTCCTGTGTACAATACATTATACAAGAAAGAAAAAAGTGGACAGTTTGGATACAATTTGTTAATCTTACATGTACGAAATCTGTGTAACCACAAAATTTTTAATGTACTTATCAAAAGGAATCTACTGTTATCTAAATGTTAGTACCCTAATTACCTTAATTAAGTCTTTAACTAACCAATTAACCTTAACAGGATGGCAACAAATTACGATAAATAGGCATGCTTCCCAACTCTCCCAATTTCATCAGGAGTCTATCGATTCAAGACAAATTACCTGATCACCCTGACAGACAATTACAAAACCCTGAATTGGGAAAAATCTGGCATTAGGGTAAAAAGGATGTGATAAATTTGTACACAAGAACATGTATATTATCCAAAGTTTACAAACAGTTGACACATGTGTGTATTTCACAGTCATTCAGGTTTGTTATCTATAAATAGGCATCAAGATACCGAGATTTATTGATCGATGATCGTGAACCAATCAAATTTGAGAAGTGGCTGAGGCACTTTTCAGAGCGGAAATCAAAACGTCGTCCACCTGACCTTAACAGGTAAGTTAGATTGTACAAATCTAGACCAATAAACAAGAAATTCCAATGCTCATTGCATCCCTAGGACAAAGACCAAATTGAGTAAAAACATTAAGTTAATCAGTAACAAAGCAATGAAAAAATATGAAGTTTTAAACTCTTACTGCACAAATTGACCACTGGAATTCCAATCTCTCTAAAAATAGATCAATCAGCATGTGACCGTAGTTTTATTTAAAACAATGACGTTAGCAATATTCAACTGGTTACCAGCGATAAGGTAATACAGTAATCCTCATGGCACTGAATGGAGGAACTAACTGTTGCCCAGCGTTACCAATGCTGACGTTTGCTTTCAGAATTCTTTCGTGTGAAGATTGCCTCCAGATTTTTTTTTTTGAAAAGCGCATTTTTTAAACTCTTTTATTTTCTTCATGCTTTTAAAATATTTTACTGATGATTTATGCAGACAAAAATGACACTCTAAAGGAAATCAATGGACTCAACTTTTTTTTTGAACAGTATGACAGTTTGTCCTTTGGATAATTACCAGCAATTCGAGCCGGATTAGAAGGTGTTTATTTGAGAGACCTGTTTGTGCTTATTAAGTACCAAAGACAATGAATAATATCAGGATGTGGTATCTGTTCGTCTACATTTAAAGCTAAAATGTTATGGTTACAATATGGCAGAATATCTTTAAAAAAATGAGTCAAAATCATATGATATACTTACAAAACAGTGAAAACACAATGGACAAAGTAGCATTTGATAATAAACATTACATTGCTTCTTTACCATAGTCATTGCGGTCTATATATTCCTGACTGTAATGATTGATAGGCCTTTATTCAATTATAAAGATATTTGGCCTAGAATGGTTTAAAAATGATCTTTAAAGAGACCTTCCAGTATGCCTCAGAAAAGTCTCCCCCTTGAAACCCCAAATCTCCCTCTTTGCAACTCGCAAAAACCCTCTTTGGTGTTCGAAAAAGTTGGGAAGCATGAATAGGGGAGTACTTAAACAAAAAACTCTGACAAAAAAACTCTGAGCCTGCAGTTTCCAGCATCCTTACAATTCCACACTTAACAAAGATAGGCTTATGGCCATGGAAAACTTGTAGTAAATTTTGCACTTTCATGGACGTTTTATAGCTTGTTAAACTCTTAACTGAAACCATTCTGATTAGTCTATCACAAAAGACAAATGTGATAGCTCTTGCATTCAGCAGAATTAGAGTTTGAGCTTTGCTGGATACGCTGAATTTTTTGTAGGAGTTTCCTTGTGTCCTTGGGCAAAACACTTCACAGCCCTAACCTAGCCCAGGACATGCATGAATATGCGAGCTGTCAAGGTGATATGATTTAACTATGATAGGGGCATAAAGCACAATTCAATCCTAAATTCAAACAACTGTGATTGAACATAAACATAAATGCTGATCACATTTAATGACACTCACCTAAAAGTGTCACAGCCATTATAAATACTTCAGGACTTAAACAATAAGCACCCAGTGGTGATGAAGTAAGGATCAGATTGCTCTTTTCCATCTCATTAAATTATGTATCTATTTCTTGTATACTTATAAGGTTTTTGTTGCCATCCATACAATTACAAATAACCTTAACAAGAGAGCCATGTCCTTAACTCTAAATTACATATTGTCCTATTTTTAGTAACAGAAAGCAACGACTCCCTCACTCTTTCTCTCTCAAAGTATGCTAGAGTGTTTGCATGTATAACCAGTATGCATGCAACGACTCCCTCACTCTTTCTCTCTCAAAGTATGCTAGAGTGTTTGCATGTATAACCAGTATGCATATTTGTATATCTACAAGGGTTCCTTCTCTGCTCCCCCATGTTCCTCCTTTGTATTATCCTCCTCCTCCACCTCCACTTCTCCATCCTCCTCCTTTGCATTCTCCTCATTGCATTTCTCCTAATTCTTCTCCTCCTTATTCTCCTCCTCCTTTCACCATCATCTCCTCCTACCACTTTCTCCACTCCTACCAGTCACTGTCTCCATCTTCTCCATTGCATACCATCTTCACCTCCTCTTCTACCCACTATCTCCACCTCTCTAAACTTTCGGAGACTGGAAAAAGCCTTCAACTTCGACATTATGGCTTCAGGTGTGTGTGTGACAAAACATGAGCCAATGTAAATGCATATACCTGAAAGCCTCTAAGTGCTAGCAAAGAAAAAGCATCACATGTTGCAATATTTTTACATGTAACTGCTCTAGATATAACTGACTAAATGGTTCAGATCATGGCCTGGTCATACCAACAACTGGGAGACTGTGGAAAAGGCCTGACTAAATGGTTCAATCCATGGCCTGGTCATACCAACACCTGGGAGACTGTGGAAAAGGCCTGACTAAATGGTTCAATCCATGGCCTAGTCATACCAACACCTGGGAGACTGTGGAAAAGGTTTAAACTTCGACATTATGGCTTCAAGTGTGTTACAAAACATGAGCCAAAGTAAATACATATACCTGTAGGCCCCTTAGTACTGACAAAGAGAAAGCATCACATCTTGCAATACTTTAACAGAACCACTCCAAATAAAATGACTAAATGGTTCAATCCATGACCTGGTCATAACAACACCTGGGAGACTGTGAAAAAGGCCTTAAACTTTGACATTACAATTTCAAGTGTGTGGGCGACTGTTACAAAACAGACTCATGAATAAGTTTTAGTAAATCTTTCATCTATGCATTTAGGAATCAACTTCCAGTAAAATTAAGCTACTTTTGCCATCATATAACTGTACCAACTAAAGATCAAGTTCTTATTTTTTCTTATACCTAACATTGTTATACTTTGACTAGAGTTTTTGTAGAGGCGCTCTCATTTTTATGATTTTTTTATGATAACTTGAAACCCGAGTAATATGTTACATTGACCGACGACTGGTATATAGTCATTAATTTTGCAAGACAGACAAAAATTACAAGAGCAGCCTACTGTAATAATGATTAACATTTAAAAAAAAATAATACTATCAGCACATTAGAACTTAATAAGCTTATCTCTAATTATAGCAGTAGATTCCATAAAGTAATCAATAAGCCAAAGAAGTTCTAAAATGTTTTTTTTGTGTGTGAAGTGGCCTCATTCTTAGAGATCCTGTATATAGTACACATAAATGAGAAAAAAAATAGTGATCAAAGTGGATATAACTTGTGAATCTTACATGTTTAAAATCTGTGTGGTCACACATTTTTTAATGTACTTTTCAAAAGGAATCTACTGTTGTCTAAATGTTAGTACTTTAATCACCTTAATTCAGTCTTTAACTAACCAATTAACCTTAACAGGATGGCAACAAATTATGATAAATGGAGGAGTACAAAAACATATTATTTTGACCAAAAACTCTGAGCCCGTAGTTTCCAGCACCCTTAAAGTTCCAAACATAACAAATATAGACTTAAGGCCATGGAAAACTTGTAGTAAATTTTGCACTTTCATGGACGTTTTATAGCTTGTTAAATTCTAAACTGAGACCATTCACATTCTGCATAGTCTATCATAAAGCAAAAATGTGATAGCTCCTGAATTCAGTAGAAGTAAGGTTTGAGCCTCACCGGAAGCTCTGGATTTTTTGTGGGAGTGCCCTTGGGCAAGACACTTCACAGCCCTAACCTAGTATGGAGCCCAGGACATACATGAATATGTGAGCTATCGCGGTGATATAAAATAACTTTGATAGGGGCATAAAACACCATTCTTTCCTAAATCCAGCCAACTTCGATTGAAGCATCCCACCAACATAAACATAAATACTGATCACATTTATTGACACTCAGCTAAAAGTGTCTTAGTCATTATAAATATTTGAGGACCTACACAATAAACACCCAGTGGTGATGAAGTAAGGATCAGCATTAAATTATGTATCTATTTTTTGTATACTTATAAGGCTTTTGTTGCCATCCATACATTTACAAAAAACCTTAACAAGAGAGTCATGCCCTTAACTCTAATTAAATCTTATCCTACTTTTAGTAACAGAAAGCAGTAACTCCCTGACTCTCTCCCACAGTAACCTAGCATACTCCCTCAATCTCTCTCTTAAAGTAACCTAGCATGTTTATATGTATAACCAGTATGCATACTTCCTAAATCTCTCTTTCTTAAAGTAACCCAGCACATTTTTATGTGTAACCAGTATGCATACTCTCTCAAAATAACCTAGCACCTTTATATGTATAACCAGTATGCATACTCCCACAATCTCTCTCTTAAAGTAACCTAGCATGTTTCTATGTATAACCAGTATGCATACTCCATGAATTTCTCTCTTAAAGTAACCCAGCATGTCTGTATGTATAACCAGTACGCATACTCCCTCAATCTCTCTCTTAAAGTAACCTAGCATGTTTCTATGTATAACCAGTATGCATACTCCCACAATCTTTCTCTTAAAGTAACCTAGCATGTTTCTATGTACATAACCAGTATGCATACTCCCTCAATCTCTCTCTTAAAGTAACCTAGCATGTTTCTATGTATCACCAGTATGCATACTCCCACAGACTCTCTCTTAAAGTAACCTAGCATGTTTCTATGTATAACCCGTATGCATACTCCCTCAATCTTTCTCTTAAAGTAACTTAGTATGTTTCTATGTATAACCAGTATGCATACTTCCTCAATCTCTCTCTTAAAGTAACTTAGCATGTTTCTATGTATAACCAGTATACATACTCCCACAATCTCTCTCTTAAAGTAACCTAGCATGTTTCTATGTATAACCCATATGCATACTCCCCCAGTCTCTCTCTTAAAGTAACCTAGCATGTTTCTATGTATAACCCATATGCATACTCCCTCAATCTCTCTCTTAAAGTAACCTAGCATGTCTTTATGTATAACCAGTATGCATACTCCCTCAGTCTCTCTCTTAAAGTAACCTAGCATGTTTCTATGTATAACCCGTATGCATACTCCCTCAATCTCTCTCTTAAAGTAACATAGCATGTTTCTATGTATAACCAATATACATACTCCCTCAATCCCTCTCTCAAAGTAACCTGGCATGCTTATATGTACAATCATTATGCATACTCCCTTAATCTCTCTCTTAAAGTAACCTAGCATGTTTACATGAATAACCAGTATGCATATTTGTATATCTAAAAGAGCTCCTCCTCCTCTGCTTCCTCTCCTCCATCCTCCTTCTTTGCATTCTCCTCCTCTATGCATTTCTCCTAATTCCTCTCCTCCTCCTTCCCCTCTATAACTGACCATCATCTCCACCTACCACTTCTCCACATCCTCTGATGGTCACTGTCTCCACCTCCACTGACTACCATCTTCACCTCCTCTTCTATCCACTATCTCCACCTCCTCTAAACAATTTCCATGTCACTATCTCCATCGATACATTTTGGAGTCACTATCTCCACCTCCATACATTTTGGAGTCACTATCTTCACCTCCTCTCTCCAATTTGGGATTCACTATCCCCACTTCCTCTATACATTTTGGAGTCACCATCTCCTATTCTCTGCGTTTTGGAGTCGCTATGGCCACCTATTCTCAACATTTAGGATTCAGTCTCTCCACATACACTACACAATCTGGAGTCACTTTCTCCAACAACTCTCTACATTTCAGAGTCGAGTTCATGGGTATATAGTACCTATCTGTACTGTAATCTCTCTGATTGAAACTGTGGCAGTCATCAAGGATGGACTGTGAAGCCATCAGCATGTTCAGTGTGACACACTGGGTGTATCACATGAAGATAAATGTATGTTGTCAGTTGCATACATGGATACCTAAAGTTCTTCAGTCCAGAAAGTATCTACAGAAAAGTGAAGAGCTCCTGAACCTGACACAGAACTTTTTCCTTGCTGATATAAAGAAGCAATGGTGTTGCCCAACAGTTGTGTACAGCCAGAAGTGTGAAACAGTAAGTGTGGTCAAAATCTGACAAAAAAGGTATTTCAAAAATCTGCATGCAAGTCCTGGTCAAAAATGCAGACAGATTCCATCCATACCTTTCCCTAATACCTAGCAAAATTTAAGAAAAAAAAAAGGTACTTCAAAAATCTGCATGCAAGTCCTGGTCAAAAATGCAGACAGATTCCATCCATACCTTATCCTAATACCTAACAAAAAAGAAGAAAAAAAAAAAGGTACTTCAAAAATCTGCATGCAAGTCCTGGTCAATAATGCAGACAGATTCCGTCCATACCTTATCCTAATGTATTTTTGTTTCCTAGTAAACACTAGTACTTGATAAATGTCAA
The DNA here is from genome assembly GCA_945859785.2 of Tridacna gigas. NCBI lineage: Eukaryota > Metazoa > Mollusca > Bivalvia > Cardiida > Cardiidae > Tridacna > Tridacna gigas. The sequence goes on from OX244042.2 coordinate 37,955,506, forward strand.
AATTCTATATAATACTGGAGCTTACCATTGAGGAAAAAGCAGCACATAGCACAAGGTCGAATGTCTGAACAAACATGAAACATGAAGTAATGTTAGTAAGCTGCACACACCCGTTCAGCCTTTCCATTGCATAGAAACGTTTTTAAACAGTATGTCAATCTTATTGCTGATGCCAATGTACCTATCTGCTTTTCCATGTAAATATTATCTGAACAATGTTCATCTTTAAGAGACTGAATCCTGTTGTAATGAGCGTTATCAATCCCATGAGAGATACCACCTCATAAGAAAAGTGTTCTGGAGTTGTTCTATTTTCAAAAATACTTTCTGGATTGCAGAACCCTAGGTCTACATGTACACAACTGACAACACACATTCAGCCCCAGATGGTATACCCAGTGTGCCACACAGAACACACTAATGGACCCACAGTCGATCTTTGATAATTACCACAGTTTCAGACAGAGAGACTACAGGACAGATAATCAGTACAGGCCCAAGTACCTTTCTCTAAACTGCAGAGACCTCTCAACCTCCTCTCCTTACAACCTTCACATCCACCTCCTCTCCATACCACCATCTCCACCTTCAACGTTTGCAACTGAAGAACTTCTGACAATGTATTATGCTTGCACTCTAGGCCACCCTCTAGTAGTAAACCCAGTCGCCATACCTATCAGGCCGACGGATACGGCGACCGCTACGGGTTACTACCAAAGGCTCTGGCTCTGCAACGACAACAGGTGGAATGGAACTCTGTTCATCTAAACAGAGCTCCAGCTCACCTCCCTCACTAATGGAAAAAGAATCTAAGCACAGCTCAACCTCTTCTCCATCAGCCAAACCCACAGAAACCTCTTCAGTGCAAACCCCTAACTCCCTATCCATCAAGGAAGACTCGGAGATACAACTTAACTCTAGAGAGCTAGGTTCTGTCTCCAGGTCCTCCTCGATACCTGCGTCCCTAAAGATCTCCGTTTCCACATAATCCAACACATCTGTTTCAACCTCGCTCAACATCATAGATGATGTAGACTTGAAGGAATGAACCATATGATTCTCGTCCTCCATCTCCACATCCTCTACGAAGGAGAATGAGAAGGCAGAACCAAGCTCCACAGAACTAGGCTCTTCCTCCCCCTCCTCCTCAACAAAAGCAATCCTGTATAACTCGGACCTCAAGCCATTCCACGTCACAGATGGTGAAGATATGGGGCTGAGAACCATACAGCTCTCATCCCCCATCTCCTCCACAGAAGAGAACAAGGAGGAACAGCTAAGCTCGAATGAGCTCATCTCTTCCTCCAACTCCTCCTCTACATCCATCTCATCCCACACCATAGAAGATGAGGAGATTAAGGAAGAAACCATACAGATTTCTTCCTCCATCACCACATCCTCTACCGAGTCTACAGAAGTGCCTTCGCTGCACACAGGATCAACAGACGTGCCTTCATCTGCAGAAAGGGAGATCTCCACCTGATCTCTATCTGAGTCAAAGAGTGCAGAGGGGGAGTCGACAGCAGTGTCAACCTCAACCAATGCCTTCTTTGCCCAAGACAGCAGATCAACACCATACCCAAAAACAGAAAACACAAGGGCCATTCTTAAATAACAAGTATAAATGAATACTTAACTAAGCAAGTAAATCCTTCTGTAGATCTACCTGAAAAAGAAAGAAAAGAAAAAAAAATCAGAATTTTCCTTCGCTCATCTAGTGCTGAATCTGGATTAAATTGCTTAACCCTTTACCACATGACATAAGTTTAGAGTTGATCTAATTGAAAGAATTTGCAGACGAAAAGTTACAGGTAATCAAATTTATCTTTGACATGGTAGAAAACATTGTGGGAAAAGAAGAAAATGCTGGCTACCAGCATTTTTACTGTTTTCAAAAGGGTTTCTTCTAGACAGGATTGTTAAAATTCTGGATTGCGTGGTAAAGGGTTATGCTTGATCTTGAGCCTATACCGTTTGAAAACATTGTGGGAAAAGGAGAAAATGCTGGTGACCAGCAACTTCTCCTTTTCCCACAATGTTTTCTACCCTATTAAGGAAAATTTGCACCGTTTTCTGCCAGATATTCCGATTACAACAGCTCTGAAATTGCAATTTCTCCATCTATACTACTGACTGAGATTATTCATGATAACCTAAATCAAACTGTACATTCTGAGCAGTCTGATCTTAGTCTGCGCCATCAGAAATGGCAACTAAACTGTCGTGGATTCTTAACACTTAGGCTGCTAAGTGTGACTCACAGACCTTTTTGCGACAGTACAGATAGAGATCAGACTGCACAGAACTGCACAGAACATGCAGTCTGATCTTGGATCTGCACTGTCCAAAACGTGGAGGTAAAAAAATTTTCCAAAACCCACTCGTCCTGCTGTGCCAATTCCTTCACCTTTTATCAAACAAAAATAATTTTAGACTTGCCCAAATGTGACTCAAATATTGGGATTGGTCATTGAAAGGCTAGAAAAGGGTGGAAAAAGGAAAAAATGCTGGTGACCAGCATTTCTCCTTTTCCCTCAATGTTTTCAAGAGTTCTACCTGAAGGATTTAATACTCTGGATTGTGTGGTTAAGAGTTAATCATATACCACATAATCTGGAGTTTTTATGACCCCTAAAGAAAAGGCATTTGAAAACATTGTTGGAAAAGAAGAAAATGCTGGTAACCAGCATTTTCACCTTCCAAAATGAATTCTACCCTTCCAAAACAATTTGATTTTCAAGTCACAATGTTTTTGTCATCTGCAAATGCTTTCAACCTGTCTGAAATTTTGCCATACTGTAAATAGGGGAGCTACGAGGGACACTTTTTAAGTTCGTAGGGTAAGCCTATAACTTTTTAACGCGATTATGAAGTTGCACGATTTTTTACACATAACTTGCGTAATCATTCCTCTCTCGAACGGTGTCACGGTATGCGGCGCACGAGGTCCACGTGCGCGCTGCGCTGGGTATTTTCAACACGTGGTTTTATACACTATAGTAAAATATAGCGTTCAATATGGATGGAAAAATCTCTGAACAGAGGGTATATTGTAAGATTCGAGCACAGCTCGGGTTTCCGCCAACAGAAATTCATGCTGATTTGCAAAAAGTTTATGGGAATGGTGCTTCAAAATATGCTACAGTTTGCAAGTGGGTACGTCGTTTTAATGATGGTCGGGAGTCAATTGAAAATGACCCTCGGGTGGGTAGGCCGGTTTCCGTTTTGACGGAAAAGAACATTGCTACTGTGAAAACGTTGAGGAAGACGCACGTTATACCGTGCAAGAGATAGAAGAATTAAGTGGCATTCATTCGTCAAGTGTTTTGAAGATCTTACGTGAACGACTTGGGCTACGTAATATCTGCGCGCGCTGGGTGCCCCATTTGCTCACTGACGAGCAGAAACAAAGTCGGGTTAGACTTGCATCGCAAGTTATAGAAAAATATGATAAATGTGACCCACGTCGTTTGGAAGAGATAGTTACAGGTGATGAAACCTGGATCTATCATTTTCAACCCGACTCTAAGGCTAAAAATAAGGTTTGGGTTTCATCTGAGGGCGACAGACCTGTTATTGCGCGCCGTTGCAAAAGATCAAATCGCATGTTGTATGCGATATTCTTTGATTCGAAAGGTCCAGTCCTTCAAATTCCAGTCCCGAAAGGTAGTTCTGTCACTGGAAAGTTTTACAGAGAAAGTGTTCTTACTCAACTTGTTGATTTCTATCAGAAACGCAGACCGCGCACCGGTGTCCGCGGCATCAAATTACTCCATGATAACGCACCGGCCCATAAATCCGCTACGGTACAGGAATATCTGAAAGAATCTGGGCTCGATGTCTTGGATCATCCCCCATACAGCCCTGACCTGTCCCCCTGTGACTTTTGGTTGTTCCCAAGACTAAAGGAAATGCTGGCAGGGCACCGTTTTGAATCCCGTTGTGGTATAGGCAGTGCGGTCTACCAGTGTCTGCAACATATACCTAAAGAGGACTACCGGGCGGCGTTCCGGAAATGGGTAGATCGGTGTAAAATGTGTGTGGAGGCAGACGGGGCATATTTCGAAGGTCTTAGATAAATAAAATTTTGATATTTCAAGCGGTTTTAAAAAGACCGCCCTACTCTACGAACTTAAAAAGTGTCCCTCGTATTCATTGTTTTCATGGTCATCCAGGACTTCAGCAAAGTTTTATCACTGATTTAACCCTTTACCACACAATCCTGAATTTTTATGACCTTAAGTAAGAAGCCTTTTGAAAACACTGTGGAAAAAGGAGAATATGCTGATAGCCAGAATTTTCTGCTTTTTCCACAATGTTTTCTATTCCATCAGAGAACTTAATCTCATTTGTATCAATTCTGAATTTGGGGGAGTCTAAAATGTGCCATGTAGTAAAGAATTAAGAAACCTTCAATAATAAGTACTTGGAGTATAAACCCGTTACCAGACGACGAAATTTTAGCCTTGTCCAAATTGAAAGCATTTGCAAATGACAATTTCAGTGTGGCTCAAATGGTGCAATTTTTCTTTGATAGGGTAGAAAACATTGTGGGAAAAGGAGAAAATGCTGGTTACCAGCATTTTCTCCTTTTCCCATAATGTTTTCAAAAGGCTTCTTTCTCAGGGGTGTTAAAAGGTGGCATTGTGCGGTAAACAGTTAAGACAAAATATGTGCCATGCTCTGACAATTGGGGGTTTATTGCATCTCTGTGATTCACGATACCAAGCAAGTATATATCATATAATTCTGGATTCATAAAACCCATTCTGTCTACCAACCAACTGAATCATGAGATTGACCTGTCCTTTGATATGCTTGATTGATTGTATGGTGTTTAACTGCTGTTTTCAACATTATTTCAGTGATATAATGACGGCCATGCACCTGATCCATGCATTCCTGTTTTTCTTTTTTCAACCAGTACGCCATACCGAATTCTTCCAAGCCAATGACTGCTTTCCCAGATAACCATCAAGAAAGAATGGCCAGCAGTGAGAAAGGAATGAATCCTGTCCCAAACCTTGGAAAGAAGTTGGTCGAGCCACTGATCGAACTAGGGACCTCCTGTTCTCAAGTCAGGTACACTACCAACTCAGCTACTTGGGCTTGGCCCACTTGATATGCAGAAAACTGACCTTTCTGCAAACACGAATTTGGCATGCCCACCTCAGTAACATGGTATTTTGGTTACTATGCCCGACAAAGAAACAAGAAAATGGCATCAAATACATAAAGAGAGATTATTTCAGTTTTATTCTAGCCTATGTTTCGCTCTGATTAAAGCACCCAAAGTTTTTTTTTTCCCCAACTTTCTTATCAATTCAAAATACATCGGCAAAAAGACAAGAAAAAATTACTTTAAATAATGTCATTTTTTTTTATAAGAAATCGAGAAATGAAAAAAGTGAAAATATGTTTGTAATTCTGTGTTTGGTCACAGCATTTAAACTAAAAATATGTTTTGATTAGCTTACTGATGGCAACATCTATAATCAATAATAGGGGCATAAGTTTTTAAGACATTTTGTCAGTACATGTCAGTTTGACAGTAAAGAATATAAGAATAAGAAAAGGATTTACAGTTTAACCCTTTACCACAGTATCTGGTGCTTTAACGACCTGAAAGGAGGAGACTTTTGAAAACTTTCTTTATTTCCTTACATATTTTCTACCCTTTCAATGACAAATCCCATCAATGGAGCAACATTTTAATTTGTCGACAGAAATGTTTTCAAAATAGAAGAATCTAATGTTTTGTTGTCTGGTAAAGAAATAATGAACACCTCTAATTCCTGTTTGAGTGGAAATCAGTAAGTTTTATTATAAGTGATCAATTGAGTAGTTTGTTGATCATGAAGAAAACAATTGTTCAAACCAAGTGAAAGTGCATATCATGACCTCTCCACTCCACTTTCTGTCATTCTTCTACAGATTCTATACTTTCAAGTTCCGATCACATTCTGATCTCTATTTCATGTGACTATATTGTATTACCATACTGTATGTTTAACCCTTTCCCAAATGACAAATTTTGGACTGGTCCAAACTGAAAGAGTTTGCAGACGACAATTTTACATTTGATGCAAATGACAGAAAGGTCTCAAAATGGGTAGAAAACACTGTGGGAAACAGAGAAATTGCTCGTTACGAGCAATTTCTCCTTTTCCCACAGTGTTTTCAAAAGACTTGTACTGCAGACACGTGAAAACCAGGGCTTGTTTGGGAAAGGGTTAACAAATGTGGAACAAATAAAATGTATTGAATTGAATTGAACAGTCACATGCAATCTCCTTAATGAAACAAAAATAAAATACGAATGCTTTCTAAGTATAACAACAAGAATCATAATTATGATGATATTCATAATGTCAACTTATTTATGAAACAAGATGACAAGTGGCTGTCAATAACATATATTTCTTCCTCTTGCTCATTTTGTACGTAATGATTATGTCAGTCTTCGAACAATGGTTTGGAATTTCGAAGAATGTAATGATTATGACAGTCTACAAATAATGGTTTGGAATTTGAAAGATGTTCGTTCAGTTTGATTTCAATACAGCTAGTTTAACAATACACTTTAGCATAAGCATTCTTTCTTTCCTGAAAGATTTTAAAAAAAAAATGCTTTTCTGTTGTTTCGTAGAGTGGCTGGCTTTTCAGAATCCTGGTTAAATCTACCGGCGACATTTTACATAGATCTAGGTTTTTGGAATGGATAAATCTAGTTTTCCTTTCAGGGTATATTATGATGTAACAAGTACCTAACCACATGATTCTTACCTGTAACTTTCATCCATTTTGATATAATTATTTTTATAATCCAATCTTCTATGGTTTAGAAAAAAAAAAAATTTCTGTCAATAGTAAATAGTCACCTTGTCTGACTCTTTTGTTTAAATGACACACTATACTGCATTTTGATTGGCTGTTAGGACCTGTCAATCAAATCGGCAGAAAGGTCAACTGACCAATAGAAAAAGTTTTGATGCAGGTCAGCCTGTGCTGACTGCATAAGCTAGCCTTGCAGATGCATTAACTCTTAAACCCACAGCAAAATTTTGGACTTCTCCAAATTGAAAGAGTCTGCAGACGAAAACTTTAACCCTTTACCAGACGACAAAATTTTAGCCTTGTCCAAATTGAAAGCATTTGCAGACGACAATTTCAATGTGGCTCAAATGGTGCAACTTTTCTTTGATAGGGCAGAAAACGTTGTGGGAAAAGGAGAAAATGCTGGTTACCAGCATTTTCTCCTTTTCCCACAATGTTTTCAAAAGGCTTCTTTTCCAGGGGCGTCAAAAGGCGTCATTGTGCAGTAAAGGGTTAATATGGCTTAAATGATAGGATTTGACCTTAACACTGTAGAAAACATTGTAGAGATTGCCGGTTACCAGCATTTTCTCCTTTTCCCATAGTATTTTCAAAAGTCTTTATCCTCAAGGTCATTAAAACTCTTGATGGTGTGGTAAAGAATTAAATCCCCTTTTTCACACAGCATGGCTCATATTTTTTTCAGTGATATTTTCTTTACATATTAGCCTGTCCACATAGATTTTTTATCTCCCAAAGCATTTTCTCCTTTTCAACAATGTTTTCTATACTTTCTCAGACAATTAAAATCACATGAGTCACATACAATAATTATGTTGTCTGCAATTTTTTTCATCTTAAACAAGTATTATACATTATGTATTTTGCCATCTCTAAAAGAGTTAACTCTTTACTAAACAACAACATTTTAGACTAGTCCAAAGCATTTGTAGATGACAATCTAGTTGTGGCTCAAATGGTGGAATTTGTAATTGATGGGGTAGAAAACATTGTAGGAAAAGGAGAAAATGCTACTTAACAGCATTTTCTCCTTTTTCCATAATGTTTCCTAACTGCTTCTTTCTTCAGGGTCGATCAAACTCAGGATTATGTGATAAAGAGTTAACCCTTTACCAAACGACACATTTTAGGACTGAACCAAATTGAAAGCATTTGCAGAGGACAAATTAAATGTTGCTTAACTGACAATTTCTGTCTTTGATGGGGGAGAAAATGCTGGTTACCAGCATTTTCTCCTTTTCCCACAGTTTTTTCAAAAGGCTTCTTCCTCTGGGTCGTTAAAACTCAGGATTGTGTGGTAGAGGGTTAAAAGTAACAAAAGGAGACATATGAATAAACAATAACAACAACAATTAAAATCATACATTTTTCTTTTCTCAATAAAAAACCTGATTATACAAACTTTGATTTTTACTAACCCTTAACCCTTTCCCAAACGACAAATTTTGGACTGGTCCAAATTGAAAGAGTTTGCAGACGACAATTTTAAATTTGATGAAAATAGCAGAAAGTTCTCAAAAAGGTTAGAAAACACTGTGGGAAAAGGAGAAATTGCTCGTTACGAGCAATTTCTCCTTTTCCCACAGTGTTTTCAAAAGACTTGTACTGCAGACACGTGAAAACCAGGGCTTGTTTGGGAAAGGGTTAAGTTAACTTAATTGACCCTGTTTTTTTTTTTATATGGGGTCACAATGACCCCTCAACCTTCTTATGCTGAGAGAAAAACCTTGGTAAGATTGACTTCAAATGATACGAAACATTGTGGAACAAGGAAAAAATGCTGGTTACCTGATATTCTCCTATTCCCAAGTTTTTTTTTTTCTTTAAATTAACCCTTACCACACAATGCCAAGTTTTAATGACCTGAAGAAGCAACCTTTGAAAACATTGTAGGAGAAGGAGAAAATGCTGGTTTCCAGCATTCTCTCCTTTTCCCACAATGTTTTCTACTCTATTAACAACAAATTCCATCATTTGAAGTACATTTAAATTGTCATCTGCAAATGCTTTCATTTTGGACCAGTCTAGATTTTTGTCACATGGTAAAGAAGTTGGGTAGAGAGTTCAATTTTTACCGGACAACAAAATTTTCAACTTCCCCAAATTCCAAGAACTTGTCGATGACAAAATAAATGTGGCTGTGAAATAGTGTGATTGCAATATGAAAGGGTAGAAAACATTGTGGTGAAAAGAGTAAATGCTGGTGACCATGCAGCATTTCCTCCTTTTCCTACAATGTTTTTAAAGGTTTTCTCTCTCAGTGTTTGGAGTCTCACAATTGTGGAACCAGTATTTTTTCCTTTCCTCACAATGTTTTTCAAAAGTTTTCTTTCACAGAGATGAAAACATGGCGTTTTTGGGTAAAGGGTAAGTAACATGCCTAAAATTTGCCTGTAAGGTCATGGGTTAACTCTTTACCAAATGACAATATTTCGGACTGGTCCAAATTGAAAGCATTTGCAGAAGACAAATTAAATGTGGCTAAAATGATTGCATTTGTTTCTGAAAGGTTAGAAAACATTGTGGGAAAAGGAGAAAATGCTGGTTACCAGCATTTTCTCCTTTTCCCACAGTGTTTTCAAAAGGCTTCTTTCTCAGGGTCGTTAAAATTTCGGATAATGTGGTAAAGGGTTAAAAAGTTTTCTCTCTCAGTGTTGTGGAAACCCACGAATGTGGAATCAGCATTTTCTCCTTTTCTCACAATGTTTTCAAAAGTTTTCTTTCACAAAGATGAGAACAAGGGAGGTTGTTGGGTAAAGGGTAAGTAGCATGCCTGAAATTTGCTTGTAAGGTCAAGGGTTAACTCTTTACTAAACAACAATATTTCGGACTGGTCCAAATTGAAAGCATTTGCAGAAGACAAAATTTAATGTGGCTAAAATGATTGCATCTGTCTCTGAAAGGTCAGAAAACATTGTGGGAAAAGGAAAAGATACTGGTTACCAGCATTTTCTCCTTTTCCCACAGTGTTTCCAAAAGGCTTCTTTCTCAGGGTCCTTAAATTTCGGGATTGTGCAGTATAGGGTTAACCCTTTACCAATGAACAAAACTTTAGACTTATCCAAATTGAAAGCATTAAATTTTATTTGCAGATGACAAAATAAATGGGACTCAAAAATTTAAATTTGCTTTAGAGAGAACGGAACGCATTGTGGAAAAAGGAGAAAATGCTGGTTATGAGCATTTTCTCCTTTTCCCACAATGCCTTCAAAAGTTAAGACTCCGGGATTGTGTGGTAAAAGGTTAAAGCTTAACCCAACAATCCTGTGAAATCACAAGAGTATTTTTTCAGAAAGGTTGACAACATTGGCAACCATTACCATATCCTTTTCCCACAATATTTTCTATCCTTTTAAAGGTAAAATTCCTCTAGTTTAGCCATTGTTTTATGAGTGCTGTCTAGATTGGCTCTCATAAAGATTCTTGAAAAAAAAAACAACTTAACCCCAGGGTTCGACATTAAGGCACGTCCGAACGACACTGTCTAGTAAACCATCGGTTCGGGCTAGTTGAGACTGCATCGAGCTAGCCTGAATGGTCTAGTGCAAAAGAAAATCGAGAAATTTGTATTATTTTCATGCATTAATCGCATAATTAACCGATGGCGATCATTGAACCAGCCGTTCACCGAAGAAGATCTCTAGCATATCTAATAGGATGATTAAATTGCCAAGAGTGTATTGAAAACATTTTTTTTTCAACAGGAAAACTGTCAATTGTCGCGCATGTGCGGTATTCCATCATTTTGGGAAAAACCAACTATCGATGGCTAGATCTATTTTTAGATTGGTAGCCTGTTACTGTTCATCGTTATCCGATGGTAACGTTACAAAAGGGGTACAAGTTTGATATATTTTTGGTCCAGATTAAAAGTCGTAAAATTTATCTTTTTTCTCCTTCATTACCACACACTTATACTGAGATTGTCTTATGTCTAGGAGGATTTAAGAAATATAGAGTAAAAAGATGGTTTCCTTTTTGACGACAACCGAAAATGAGTCTTCCAGCTGTTTACATAGACAACGAAGCAGACGACGCCCACAGTTTGACTGAACGTGACATGATACTCTCCAAGTGTGATTTATCCTTTTAAAGTGCAAATGACACACCGTAATTCACCAATGTATTCAGACACCCTAAAAGTTTGGACACGGTAAAAAATTTTCAAAAATAATTTATTTTGAGTCCTTACTCCGGCCAGTCCAAAAAATGAATTTTCCTATATATTCGGACAGCCTGTAGCATTAATTTTCCAAAAAATCAGCCAGTAAATACATATCTTTTATTTAGAAAATGTTTCCGATAATGATCAGCTGCATATTTGCACATTTCTGCATCGCTGATATTCATCATTATGAACATGAATTCCTTAAGAGTCAAGTAACTCGGCGGTTATTTTAAGTCATGAAAGAAGACAAAAAAAAATACAACACTGAGGTTGTCTTTGTTGAAAACTTCTCACCAAGACGAACAGTGTAAATTTAGATCAGAGATCAGACCAAACATTCTGTCTAGTGTGATCTTTATCTACACAGGCTGCCCAAGCAACTAGTTTTGAAAGGTACTTGAAGAGTGTAATGTTTCTAGGCTTTCGGGTGTTGTGCAAGCAGTTTTTTCCTTTTTCTGTAACATTTTCAAAAGGCACCTGCAGAACCGTGAAATTGCCCATCCATAAACAATATTAAAAATTTTTTAAGTGCAAAACCTCATTGTTTCTTTCCTTTATTTATCAGTATTAAATCCATTTATATATAAAACTAGATCTAATGCAATAATTGTCCTATGCATTCCTTTTTATTTTGGTTGCAAGCAATCTTTTCTAAAGAAAAAAAAAAACTGTCTAAAAAATGTTGTCCTCTTGTAAAGGATTATGAAATGATAACTGACATTGTTTGCATGTTTTAATATGTATTACATTCTTTTACATTGTAATTTTGTTTTTGTCTCAATGTTGGTAAAATAACAACTGAGAGAATGTACTTTAAACTTGTTCTTCATTTTTCAAAAATGGTCTAGTAGAAATGTCAAGTGGTCTAGTAAAAACTAAGTTACTAGTCCACTGGTATAGTTGAAAAAAAAATGTTAATGTCGAACCCTGAACCCTTAAAGCACCTTTCACAACTGTAGTTGCCTTTGTGGCCAGTGTAGATCAAGATCAAGCTGCACAAAATGTGCAGCCTGATCTTTGATGTACACTTAGTGCTCTCATTAAGGGCCGATTTCAGGAATTTTATCATTCCAGTTCAGAATTTTGGGAGTTTTTGGTGAAAATTCTGGAAGTTTTGTTGTTGCTGTAACGCAACAAAATCAACATCAGTATTACATGTGCGTTTGCACACAACATATATCAAAGGTCCCAATGGAAAGTTTATAGACGACAAAATATATATATTTACATGTATGACTCAAAGGATCAAAGGGTTGTAAACATTGTAAGAAAAAGGAAAATAATCGCCATAAGCATTTTCTCTTTTTCCCTCACTATTTCCAATGGCCTTTTTCTCCCGGTCATAAAACAAGGGCTTGTCTGGGAAAGGGTTAATACCTGTCATCGATACTTTGGTATTACTCAATCTTACATGAAGGGAAAAACTGGTTCTCATTTTGATGTTCTAGGTCCCAGTTTGTGCGATTCCATATTAAAATCTATTAGAATTGATTATTTTAAGGCTTTCTTGATATTTTTTTAAAAATCCTGCTAATGACGACTTGAAGTTTACATGACGACCTAAGGAGCAACTATATGCCGACTTTAAGAGTCATTCAACCTAATGTCGTCATGCCTCACCTCCCTCTGTTTTTATGCTGTAATTGGTAATTTAACGCGATTTCTGCTTGTAGGGAAAGGGTAGCTTTAAATACATAATGCATACTGGGAACCGAAAGCGCAACCTTAGCTCCGCATTATTAACAAATGTGTGAATAAATGACGACTTTTAAGTTATCGTATGTTATTACTCGTCAAAATATTTTTCTTTATTGTGAAGAAAATCGTTAATCTTAATTTTTCTAATATGGAAAAATTAGTTAGAAAAGCATTAATTTGATAAATCACCAACCTTTTTGGCATTCTGATTAAGGATAAGTAATCTACTGACCGTTGCCTTTGTAGGACAAACTTTGAAACAATTAGCGTAATCCATTTATATCGCCGTCCTTAATTAAAAATAGCTGGAGTCAGTTGTCAAGTTAACACCCAGTTTTAAATCAATTCAGAACACATGTACATGATGATGAAATTACCTAAGCGTGTAAAGTTTTTGGTGTGTACGTAACGGGTGCTCGATTAGATTTATATTTCCGCATGTCCTGCCAGATGTTTGTTTTAACCCTTAGTTTTATTAATACAGGTAAACGCCGAGGTCTGAATTTGCGGCCATTTTTAGAAATTTCTTGACATACGAAAAACGTCCAGTTCCAATTTTTCGGACATTTTGGGGAATTTACCTGACGTATATTACGTCTACGTCCTGCCCCCTTCGCTAAAACACTACAGACATAAGAAACCATATTTTGGTCATGTTTCTAGGCTCAAAATGTCTGATAGGTTTATTTGGTGATCAACTTTGCAAATACAAGGAAAGTTAGAAAAGGACTTTGTCTGGACAAATGCCATCACCACCTGTTGTCTCACTGAGGACAAATTGAATTGCATTCACCAAACAGTTACCCGATTAAGCCCTCGCGACAGATATCAAGGTGGCGGATCAATATCACTTTCCGGCCCTTATCAGCTGTTTAATAACCTCTCTATATATAGATCTATTTGGGCCACTCAGTGCCACCTATCAAGCTGTATAATTCCTTGAATTGTTAAATTCTTTGTGAAATAGTGATTACATGACCAAATATTCAAACCATTTTGAGATAAGACTGCTTGTTCATTTCAGTCTAATCTTGAGCTGCACTAACCAAAAACAGGCTGTCAACCAAGCTTTCATAAAAATGAGGAAAACATAAAAAGGAAGGATTCTTTCCCCCTCCCCCCCCCCCCCCAAAAAAAATAGGGAGTTTTAACTCTTTAACAAAAGACAAAATTTTTTAGACTGGTCCAAACCGAAAGCAGTTGCAGATGACAAAATAGATGTGACTGAAAAATTGCAATTTGTTTCGGGAAGGATAGAAAACATTGTGGAAAAAGGAGAAAATGCTGGTTACCAGAATTTTCTCCTTTTCCCACAATGTTTTCAAAAGGCTTCTCTCTCAGGTTCCTTAAAAGTCGGGATTGTTTGGTAAAGAGTTAAAGATACATTTGATACATTTATACTTGCTTTCATCCATTTCTTAACCCATTTCATCTTTATTTTATGAAAACTGTAATCATTCTTGTATCTTCATGCCAAATGTAGCCCCTAACAGTTGCAAGGTTGCACAGATAACCAGTTTTTAATCCATTTAATCTTTATTTTATGAAACTATAATCATTCTTGTATCTTCATGCCAAATGTAGCCCCTAACAGTTGCAAGGTTGCACAGATAATGACAGACAGAAAATGGATTTCTTTTTTCAGCCAGTTTTTAACCGATTTAATCTTTATTTTATGAAACTATAATCATTCTTGTATCTTCATGCCATATGTTGCCCCTGACGGTTGCAAGGTTGCACAAATAATGACAGATAGAAAACTAGAAGGCCCTGAAGGGCCTGAATATGCTCTACTGGCAGGGAATGCAGACTTTATCATGTAAACAAGAATTGGAAATTTTCAACATGAAATGGCTACTTTTCCCACATTGTTTCTTCGATTTTTTTTTCAAAATCAATAGGGTTGAAGCTACTGATGAGATAAACAAACTGTGTGATTTTCATGAAAATCTGACCAGAAATACAGACTTTATTGCGTAAACAAGAACAGAAAATTTAAATTTTCAACTTTAAATGGCTACTTTTCCCATACTATTTGTTGGATTTTTTTCAAAGTCGATAGGGTTGAAGCTATTGATGAAATAAACAAACTGTGCAAGTTTCACGAAAATCTGAAGTTATTTGCAGACTTTATCGCGTAAACAAGAACTGGAAATTTTCAACTTGAAATGGCTACTTTTCCCATACTGTTTGTTGGATTTTTTTCAAATTCAATAGGGTTGAAGCTATTGATGAGATAAACACACTGTGCAAGTTTCATGAAAATCCGGCAACAAATGCAGACTTTATTGCGTAAACAAGAAAAAGACTAACGGACGGACAGACGGACGGACGGACAGACGGACGGACGACGGAAACCCCGCCATGACATAAGCTCTGCTGGCTTTCAGCCAGTAGAGCTAAAAAATGAATTTTTTTTTTTGGAAGCCTTCAAAGAAATCATTGTTGTCGCTTCCAGTTTTAAATGAGGACAAATCCCATGAGTTTCTCTATATCCCTTATATCATATAAATTGGCAATTTATCTATGTTTATACAGCTGTCCCAATTCTTAGCCATTCTACACACTTTCAAGTTTTTCTCTCTGGCTGTAAGGATGTATCTTTAAACATCTTTTTGGAAAAAAAAATATATGGATTTAACAGCAAAATTTCTTCATTTCATAACATTCACAAGAAAATGTACTTACTTGTTCACTTGATAAAATCATATACATAGTAACCTGGTTCAACACAGAACTTAACCAAATATTTGTTGAGCATCTCCACCAAGACAAGAATTCTGCAGCGAAACTCCGTGGTCATCTTTATGGACACCTGAAAGATATTGATGTATTAATTAATCCTGTAACATACAGCAAAACGTTATACTTGTACAATTTGAAAAGATTTGTAGACGAAAACAAAATGTAGCAAAAGTAGTCAAGTTGGTCTTGGAATGCATTGAAAACATGGTGGAAAAAGGAGAAAATGCTGGTATGCATTTTTCCTCTTGCCATTATGTTTCAAAATGCCACTCTCCACACGATCGTAAAACAGGATTGTCAGATAAAGGGTTAACAAGCAACAGATACAAAAAAACCCTCGGTATTTCCAGTCTCGAACATTTGAGAACCCCGCATTTTTCGAAGAATTTCCACATTCCTGGTAAAAACTACACTTTATTGCACCAAAAGCAGATCGGTAATTTTGGAGTCTCGATAATCTGTAATTTGAACATGTTTGTTGGCCCATGTCGTCATTTTGCTTCTTTAAATTGATTGTTAATTCGGACAAAATACTTTCTCTACTCTCGAGTAATTGTTTTCACCTTTCTGAGCGAAGGATTTGGTGAGTCAGCTGGTTTACAATATGGTATAAGTTTTACAATCCATGACAATTACTAAAGGGGATTCACAATATCTGATAGTTTGGGAAGGAATTGACATTGATTTGATGATGTGAGCTTAATGATGAGAACTTTATGATGTTTGTTAGGACCCCCCAATCTCATTTATGTTGTTTGATATTTCATCTTATGAAATTCACTAAAGTATTTTATTTCTGATTAAACAAGTGATTTTTATTTCCAAACTACACTGTAACCCCGCTAGAACACTGTAGTCGGGAGCCATGCCCAGTGACAGCGTTATATCCGAGGTTAAAACCTATAACGCTGTGCCTCCGCCTCCCCCCCAAACACTACCCGCGACCAATTCGCCGACATAGCCAGAACCATAGCATTAATTTATTACTGTTATCGCAAATATATTCGGACAAAAATGAATTTATCAGTCTTCCAATTCTTCTTGAAAATATCATTTTTTAAGGATACTGGGTAGCCGAAATAATAAATTTTAATTTAGTTTGGGGGAGTGTTTCCAAAATAGTATGGGTAAAATCCTGCGAAATTATGCGTAGTATCACGCAGGGCTCCGGAAATTTTTTGATCTGAATCGGTCCAGACCATCCCCGCCCCTCCTCCAATAATTGTACCCCTACTCGGTACCCAGAGTCATATTAAATAAAGTCTAAGTTTATGTCTCTGACCTACCCCACCCCCGATCGTTGCCTGGTTTAAATGTCATATTATATATCAATTTCTGTTGCAGGTTTCTCTTTCTTGTGATGGATTTTTCTTCAAGCTTACATGATTGAGAATGACATACGCAGACGAATATTGAACAGTAAAGCATAGATGACAGTCGTACCTTGTTTACGCATAGCATCCTACACTTCCGGTTATGTATAAAAATGCACTTCCGGCAATGTAGCAGAAGGTGCCCATCGACGGCGATCTGACAATTAAAATTATTAATTCATTCAACGTTTTTCTTTTGTCAATTTTTGTGCATCCAATAGCGTTGTGTTGCAGTTAGCCACTGCTTGATCACAATCATAATTCAATTGCAGTGTTCGCCCCTGTGCCACGTTGAGGCCCAACACATCCGTCTTCAACAGGGGATTTTTTTTTTTTTTTTTATTTATTTATTAATTTATTAAATCCAGATTAAATTCTTACAATGAAATATACATAAATGTTACCATATAGCAAGGTCCAGATTAAACTTATAAAAGTTTGTTCTGGCCTTTTGTGTTGTCTCATCAAGATGATCAGAAATCAGACTTATAAATTCAGAGCAAGCACTGTCTTCTTGATAGAGGTTTTTCGTTAAGCATGTGTCGTTACATAATTGCAGTTGACAGAGCTCTGAGTACATAGATATTGGCAAGTTCGTTTTAGCAACAGTGTATGCCATTCTAATAAGCCTGCATACAGCGGCTTCTATTTTATCGAATTCTTTTACTATGCAATCTGATACCGATGGTATTTTTTTCGACTGAGTTTCTGTGTCAAGCTGTACAGAATTTACATGCCCGCTACTGCTCTCGTGCTCACGTAATGTAGAGATACGAAAATTCTTTGAGCCAGACAGTGAGAATTTTGACTTGCTTTTGTGCAAAATACACAGAGAACAGAACATTGCGTCATTTTCATACTTGAGCCACTTAAACTCGTCTAACCAAGATTTTTGGAATGACTTTTTAGCTGAAGTATCTTCAGTCTTTGCCTGCTTTGTGTTTTGTTCCGAGGAACTCCCGTGACTAAGCTTTCTTTTCTTAGTTTTCGTTTTTAGTTCATGGTTCTGTTTGCTGTTTTTTAGGACAGAAAAAACATTTTTTGTAGATGCATCCGCATCATCAACTGGTTGCCCAGGCCAATTGAATTTGTCATTAACTGTAGTAATATGACTAATTTTTAAGTTGTTAGTACAACTCTGCGACTCTGTCAGGTCCCCAGTCCGACTTTTTGAGCCATCCAGTTGCCCAGGCTGGATTTGTTTGTCAAGATGACTAGGGTTGCCAAGCCTGTCCTTTGACTTTTTGAACATCGCAAGGATATTCTGCTGTAGAGCCATTTCGATTTCATTCAAACAGCAATAGACAGCCACACTCGTCTCGTTTTATACGCTTCTCTTTTTTTTGAGTACTACAAATTTGTTTCACGAGTATCGGCAATTAAAATTGTCGCAATGTTTGATGACCTTTATTTTAAAGACGCAGCCTCAAACTTCAAACATGTTTAGAATTATTGTCGGTTCTAAACCCCATTCACAAGCACCAATTACATTATGCAAACTCGATATCATTTGCTCGATCAAGCATGAAACTGAAACAAAAATATTGGCCAACTGCGAACACAATGACGTAAGAACCAGTCCACGTGCGGGGAATCACCTAATCTGTGCCTTGCGGGTAAACTCATTATCGCATATTCTCTACGCTTGTATAGTCACGTGGATGTAATGTGTGAAAACCCTGGACGCTAGCTGTGTTTTGTGGATTTTTATTGACAGTTGATGTTATACGCAAATATAGATGTATGAATTGCTTTGAAAAACTCGGACCGATTTATAGGTATATTTTCGGAATTCTAATCGGTCCGGCAACTCGAAAATCGGTCTGGACCGGCATTTTGTCGGTTTTCCGGAGCCCTGGTATCACGTTAATTTGCAGACTGGTACCGCCGCCATGTTTTTTTTTTTTTTTTCACGTTTTTCATTCATGTACACGGTTGCATAATAAACCTAAATCGACTATGATGACCAACGAAATCATTTTTTAATAATCACACAAGGTAAGGCCCGACATACACCATGAATTTCAAATTAAACAATGACATACGTCAGGGCTTATAAATAGGACTTCGGTGGAGGAGTCAAAACTTTTGTAATATAGATCTAGTTTGGACGGGTTTTCAAACTTGAATTACATGTATCTTGACCCTTTACCACACAATGACCAGTACTGTTGTAACGACCTTACGAAAAAAGCTTTTTTAAAATATTGTGGAAAAAGGAGAAAATGCTTGTAACCAGCATTTTCTCCTTTTCCCATATTATTTTCTACCCTATCAAAGACAAATTCCATGTATGAGCAACATTTAAGTTGTCGTCTGCAAATGCCTTCAATTTGGACAAGTCTATATTTTGCTCGTGTGGTAACGAGTTAAATATTTTCTTACCCTTTTTATGCTTAATAGAAGTAGCTTTCTATGAATACGAGTTCGGTCATAGTTCAGCGGCAGATGGTATATGGCAAAGATCAGACTGCATGTTCTTTGTAGTCTGATGACTATCTACACAGTCCGCACAAAAATCACCATTGGCAGTGAACGAGTAAATCCGACCAAACATATAGAACTAGCCATATCGTCAAGATTTAACACCTGTCGCGGGTCCACAAATGTGCAAAATGTGTAAAATTTGCATCAGGGATATGACGTAACGTGCCAATCACTCGAAGCCAGAGAGTTGTAATGCAAGTGTTTGTTACACAACTATTTCGCCCAAAGAAATCTATACCTGGCTGACCTTCAACCAAAACACTAGAGGCGCTTGAGCGCCTGTATCGCTCCACAGGCCTGATATTTCTATAATGGCGAAAAGAAGTTTTTAACAATTACCATTCAATCCTGCATTTTAGCTCACTAAAGAAAAAAGGTATGGAAAAAACTTGTGAGAAAAGAACAAAAAAATGGTAACCAGCATTTTCTTAGTTTCCCACAATAATTTCTATCCTTTTTTATATATGTCTTACTAATTTGAAGATATGTTGTCTGCAACAGGTCCTTTCACAAACCATTTTGGGTGGGGAAACATCAAAATATAGAAAATATGTCTTTCTCAGGGTCGTTAAAAGTTGTGATTGTGTGGTAAAGGGGTAATCTAAAAGAACAGCTAGGAGGGCAAATGAATGAATGTTATAGCAATATAGATCAACTTACATCAATACACCAGATAGAATGAAATATGCTGGCATACAATGAACACCTAATCCCTAATAATCAACTTTTCACAGTTAGAATGTCTTCTGTGGCAAACAACACAAAATGGTCTACAAATGCATTTACATAAATCAAATATCCTGCTCCAGGGCACAGATTAATTCTGGTGTACTGAAGTTGCGGGATCAGTTTGACTGGGTAACATTAATGCCTTATCACAAATGTAAAGCCCTGTCCCACTGTGTACCAGGTCACCAGGATTTACACCCCTTCTCTGTCCACTCTGCATTTACTCATTAGTAGGTCAACAAACCTTTACCAGAACTAATAAAAGTGCAGAGGTTCTCTTGTTCTATATCAAAAGGACTATAAAGTACCTACAACATGGGGGTTTTGTTATTAAAATACTTTTTCTTTTTTATCTTGGCATGGTTACTCAGGCTTAGTAATAAGGCAAAATTGAAAAGCTCAAGTTGTGAAAGGTGCTCAAGCTTTTATCTTATTTATGGCCAGTGATATTTCATTACTAGTACTAACTAATAGCATATCATTGGAGTAAATTGTGATCTTAATACCAAGGAAAATGTGTGGGCTTAAATAGGACAGCCCTGACTAGGTCAAGTCAATCCAATTTTCTTCCTTTTTCTTTGTTAGTCGATAAAACTAACACAATAAATAGTTTTGGAGAAGAACATTTTTTTGAAATATAAGCCTTGTCTATAAAAAAATGTGTTTTTAGGTGTATCATTTTTTTAAAAGGAATTTGGTATACAACCACCATAGAAACAATTTGGCAGACAACCACCATAGGAACTTACCTGCAAAACAACAATGAAATCCAATGAATAGTTTTAGAGAAGAAATTTTTCAAAGATTTTACTTTATACCATAAAAGGAAAATGAGTCTCCCATAAAAGCCATGTTTTTTGACAGATCATTTTTTTTTAAAGGAATTCTGTAAACCTGTATCTAAGGAACATTCCTGCAAAATAATAATGCTATCCAAATAGCGGTTTGGGAGGAGAAGATTTTTAAAGGTTTTTTACTTTGGTTGCCATGGCAACCAGAATTCTTCATGGAACACAATTATTTGAAGGAATTTGAAAGAGGACCACCAAAGGAACATTCCTGTGAAATTTGGTAAAAATCCAGTCAATAGTTTCTGAGGAGAAGTTTTTTAAAGAAAAAGTTTACGGACGCACGCACGGACGAACGGACGGACGGACGGACGGACGCACGACGGACACAACGCCATGACAATAGCTCGCTGGCCTTCGGCCAGTGGAGCTAAAAATGATCGCGCAATAAGCCAGTATCATGCCTGCTTTACATAGGCTGATATTGCCTTTTTGTGTACTGATTATTTGTAGAGCACCCCAGTTGTGTCACATGGATATTGTGTAGTCAGCAGAAAAAAAAAATCAGTCACCCAGCTATTTTCTGAAAATTTTGTTGTGGCCGTGATGAAAAGGAATGCAATTGCTAATTTGATGCTGAAGTTAAATGGATTTATTACCAATAAAAAAGAAGAGAAACAACAAGGTTTAGTGTTCAACAATGCTTTATTTTTGCAATCATATTTTCTTTGACTATTTCCCTTGAAGGAACAACTTTTCACGCTTCTGTAGAAGGTGCCTTTCGAAAACATTGTGAAAAAAGGCGAAACTGCATTGACATTGAAAAGCCGGGAAATATTTTACCATTAAGCATCTTTCAGAATTAAGTTGCTTTTGCAGCCTCTGTAGATCAAGATCAGACTGTAGTCGATGTCTTGTCTGATCTCTGATCTCAATTTACTCTCTCGGCTTTGGTGAGACATGTAGTAAAAAACAACCTAATGTTGCAATTATATTGGTGGAAAATCATTGCTGAAAATTGCCATTGAGTTACTCGGCTTCCGAAGGATTCATGTTCATAGTGGTGTTACGTAGGGGGAACAATTGTGCATTTATTATGCAGCTGATCATCCTTTCGAAAATATTTTCTAAAAATTAACCGTCCGATGTTTTGGAAAATATATGAAGGAAAACTAATTTTTTAACAGTCTCGAGTTAGGACTAGAAATGATTTTTATCTTTTTTTTTTTTGACAATACGTTATTCAGTGTGTCCGAACATTGATGGTGTCCGAATACACCCTTATGAATTTCGGTACGTTCGATGTCGCTACAAACGATATACATTGTGAAAGTATATTGATGTAAAGTCTGTCTAACGTAAGATTGTCCAGACAGTTATAGACTGAAGTCCTTAAGTAATCAACTGCACGTGTATTTGTCAAACAAAGCAATTATGTACAGTCATAGCAGATAAAGGTAATCAACAAGGTAAAGGTGTGAAAAATTGTCATGTTATGTGTACGGTATTGATTTTACCCCAGTTCTTAGTCAAGAGGTAAAGGGTTTTTTACATAGAGCTTTCTAATCAGCATAACGGTGGATCTGGATCAGACGAGAAAAATGGTCAACCCCCCAAAATTTTGGGACCCATGGAACACCCGCGTTATAATAAGGTCAACGTTTTAGCGAAGTTCGTTCTAATGGGGTGCCAGTGTACAATTTTTTGCAGTATGCTTGTACATCAACTGTTCCAAGTCAATTTTGACTCTAAACAGACAGTCTGAAGCGTTTGTGATCGGACAATGTCTAATTTCTTATAAGTTTTCATGTCTATCTATTTAGAGTATCAGGTTTTTCCAAGTCACTTTGTCACAAATAAAAAAAAGTTTGATCACATTTTTCTTCCCTTCTTGTTACATCGACCCCGTGTTTCAGGTTTGCTTGAATTCATTGGTTTGTTTACATGTCACAGAAATTTTTCCTGACTTTGACACTGACAGACTAATGTCATTTTTCACAGGTGTGTAGATATCATGGTGTGTTCTTGTTTCATGTACATTGGTAATCAAAAAAGCATCGTTGTTACACAGAATTGCTTGTGAAGATTTTACATGTATCGACACGAAAATAACTTTACCGTACATTCTTGAATTTTACCCAGCAGTAAAACACATTCTGTGTGTGTGTTTTTTTAATTTTGACAACTTTCCTGCTTTCAACACATTTCTAGTTGCATTTAACAATATGTCAGGGAAACTTATATCCATTAACTCTTTACCAAACAACAAAATTTTAGCCTTCTCCAAACTGAGAACATTTGCAGACGACAAAATAAATGCGACCCAAAAATTGAAATTTGTCTTGGGAAGGATAGAAAACAATGTGGGAAAAGGAGAAAATGCCGGCTACCAGCATTTTCTCCTTTTCCCACAATGTTTCCAAAAGGCCTCTTTCTCTGGGTCGTTAAAAGTCGGGATTGTGTGGTAATGGGTTAAGAGTAAATTTTCTAATTTTTAATTTTTCTTGAATAGTACAAACACCATATCAATATTACCTTCTGCCGTTTTCATGGGTTGACAGTTATTGGGGTTAACACAAAAGGCGAGATTTTATGATTTTGTGAAAATTACAGTACCGACCTTTCCGTGAAAAAAAAAAGGTGACTTAGAGTGATTAATTTCCAACAACTCATATAATCGAACACATGCATTGACAGAAAATAATCCACTCGATGTGATATTCTTTGAATTTTATGAAAAAAGGAACAGAAGCTTGGTTTTATTGCTCGGGGAAGTATACTTTGATTGCAGATCTTTAACCCTTTCCCAAACGACAAATTTTGGACTGGTCCAAATTGAAACAGTTTGCAGGCGACAATCTTAAATTTAATGAAAATGGCAGAAAGGTCTCAAAAAGGGTAGAAAACACTGTGGGAAAAGGAGAAATTGCTTGTTATGAGCAATTTCTCCTTTTCCCACAGTGTTTTCAAAAGACTTGTACTGCAGACACGTAAAAACCTAGTCCTATTTATAAGCCCCTACGTACGTTATTTTTCATTCTGACATTCATCGTGTACGTAGGGTCTTATCGGCTCCTTCATAGTTTCCTTTAGCAAACTCCGACATCGAATTTTGTCGCTGTTTGAACAGCAAATTTGGATACCTTCAAGTGAACTTGTTCAATAAAATTTACATCAGAAGTAAGATAAATGAATAATTTCTCGATTGAAAAAGGATACTTGTCCAAAACTTGCCTATTTATGAGCTAAATCCATTCCGATTCAACACCACTCTGTTTTGTTATGAATTGCCGTGGAAGAGATATGATTGTTCCGAATGAAACGTCATGTGCGGGTCAATGCAACTTACAGAATGGTATTATGTCTTTTTTTAAAACGAAATTTTGTTCGCTTCGGTCTTGTTTGATTATTGTAATAGATTTCGTTCATAAACTTAACGTCAATTCTTATTTGTTATGCAACCGTCTGCATGACTGAAAAACATGGCGGCGACTCTGTCGGCAATCCCACTTGCGAGTGATTTTATTGCATTCTGAATGAATCTGCTCATTATTTATCAAGACAGCGGCTGAATATTTTCAAAAAAAGTTCTTCCTACAGGTAAATGAAGTTCTCTTTCGTTATAATACTGGTTTTAGAGAGATCGGATTTGCTACATTGAACTGAATGGGACCCGTTTAGACGTTACATGCAATAAGAAAAATAAAATGTGAAATGTCTGATGATAAATGTTGAAAGGTAAATAAGCATGTATTCGTCTAAATATTTGGACTAGTAAAAACCAGGGCTTGTTTGGGAAAGGGTTAACAGAATGTAACTTTGCATTCACCGATAGTTTGGATAATTCGAGCACCTAAATAATTCAAACATTTTGCTTGTCCCTTGCGACTTAAAATTATGGAGGTTTTATGGTGCTTAACTCTTTACCAAAGGACAAAATTTTAGACCAGTCCAAATTGAAAGCTTTTGCAACCAACAAAATAAATGTAAATCAAAAATTGAAATTTGTTTTTGGAAGAGTAGAAAACATTGTGGGAAAAGGAGAAAATGCTAGTCACCAGTATTTTCTCCTTTTCCCACAATATTTTCAAAAGGCTTCTTCCTCAGGGTCGTTCAAAGTCGGGATTGTGTGGTAAAGGGTTAATAATTAAAACTGTTCTCTTTTAAGTTATTGCCAACAAAACTATTGATTCTTTCACTTACACATGTTTAACTTCTTTAACACAAAAAAAAAAATCACAAAAGTAATGGAATGTGGAAAATTGCGACTCTAAATTATTCCAATAATGGATTCTGGAAATAGTTTCATTTCTGAGCCATCCAACATTCGAGTAAGTTATGAATTACAAATCGTGTACACTGAACTGCAACATAGTTAATTTTCTGCAATCTTCATTGGGACACTATTCAAAATACTCCAGAGGAAACATTTGAAACTAGAACTGTCATACAGCAAACAAATAACCCCCACCAGCACCTTGTCACTGAAGCAGCACAATCAGAGAAAACAAAGTTCACCTGTGACCTTGACCTTTGACCCATGTGACCCCAAAACAATAGGGCACCTCCTTGGGCCAGGAGGAACACTTGTACATGTATAAAGTTTCAGGGTCCTAGGCCAAACGCCTTATGAGTTAAGAGCACAGAAATGAAAATATGGATGGATTAACGGATGGATGGATGGATGGATGGATGGATGGACAGACAAGACAGACAGACATGGTGAAACCAGTATAGCCCCCTCTACTACGTAGGTGGGGGGTATAATAACGAAACAAAATGAAATATAGAATCTGAAGCAATAACATAACTGAAATATGGATCTAGATTTAGCTCTTTACCACACGACAAAAATATAGACTAGTCCAAATTTTAAGTATTTGCAGATGACATTTTAAACGTAGCTCAAAGTATGACATTTGTCTCTTACAGGGTAGAAAACATTGTGGGAAAAGAGGAAAATGCTGGTCACCAACATTTTCTTCTTTTCCCACAATATTTTCAAAAGGCTTCCTTCTTGGGGTCGTTAAAATCGGGATTGTGTGGTAAAGAGTTAAAAGAATACACCAACTAAATGGCTACTGCAATCTGCTCTTACCTTTCATGACTTGAAGTTTGGTAGATTCATCATCAAGGTGTCCACATGGATGAGCCAGGGCGTATTGCAGCACTTCTGCAAGGTGGGGATGCATTAAGTGACATAATAGAGCTGTACACTGCAAATACAAATATCTAAAGGCAGTAAAAAAGGCATTTACGTGTATGTCCTACATTTAGTTCCAGTGGCATTTCTTAACTCTTTAACAAACAACGAAATTTGATACTTGTCCAAATTGAAAGCCTTTGAAGACGACAAAATAAATTTGGCTCAAAAAATTGAAATTTGTTTAGGGAAGGAAAGAAAACATGGTGGGGAAAGGAGAAAATGCTGGTCATCAGCATTTTCTCCTTTACCTACAATGTTTTCTCAAAAGCTTTCTTTATCAGGGTTATGAACACTCGGGATGGTGTGGTGAAGGGTTAAGTCAAATAGAAAAAAATGTCCAAATTATGGGAAGAGACAGGAAATATACATAAATTATGAGGATCTAAAAATTGTACTGGAAAATTATGAAAAGTAGAGCAGGACCAAATATTTCCAAACTATCAGCAACTAACAAACAAGATTTTAAGAATATTCTCATCCGTCCTGGGGATGATAATGTTATCATCTGATGTCATTAACTGTACACCATATTTCTCTGCTTTGCCATTTCTTAAAAATTTGAAGGATACAGTAATTATCCGAAGAAAAATCAGTAATTACCTACATCAGACAGCTCGAAGGTCAGGAAATTACCATTTTCTTATTTTTTTTATATATATTGCTATATTGTACTTCAGCTTCTCCTTTGGCTTGATATTTGAGATTTCTTATATTTGCAATATGCATATAAACACATCCACTATAGAAATTGTTCTTATTATGTGTTAAAAAAACTTGAGGAGCGTGTTCGAAAAAGCCCTCACCAGAACTTATAGGTGAAGGTATTTAGAAACTAAAGATGACTGAATAAGAATTGGCCGTCTTTTTAACATTGTAAGCAATCAGAACAATAAAATGCATGCAATCTAGAGCTCAATATATCCGAGTTTAACTTTTTAAATGTTTATTACATTGCAGACAACTTAGATCAATATAGACCAATTTCAGTTTGCTCATATTGATTTTCAGTTTGCGTCGTATGTCATGTTCTGAAAATCAGGGAGTTAAAATTTTCTCAAAAACTAGACATACTTGACTTTTTTTGTGGATCTATGTATATTGTATTTCTAGCCAATTTACATTTCAGCAACCTGTGCTTTTGTATGTTGTAATTTTCACAACTTTTTAAGAAAAAATTCCACAATGTTCAGAAATACCTGATGTCTGCGTTCAGCAGTGTCAATTCATTTGGCAATGGCCTCTCCATGGTAGGAACTTTAACATGGTGTTACTACCTAATTACAGATTGATTGCTTGATCTTTAACGCCATTTTCAACATTATTTCAGTTTTATCGCTGCGGCCAGTGCACCTATCCATACTTTCCTGGAGTTTCTTTTACCAGCACTACGCACAATATTCTTTCCAAGCCACTGGCTGCTTTCCCACATAAGCATCGTCAAAACAATGGTCAGCAGTGAGAGAGGAATGAATCCTGTCGCAATAACTATCATTGATCCCCAGAAAGAAATTGGGCGAGCCAGGGATTGAAACAGCGACCTCCTGTTCTCAAGTCCTGTACGCTATTGACTGAGCTACGACTGAGCTATGGGGGCTTAGCACATAATTACAGCAGTTTATGGATAGCTAATGTTCAGAAAAGAAAGAGTACATTTAGATGTACAAAATGATATGTGCAACTTGTGTCTATCTGCATGGCAGTACCTAACAACAATGACAATTTCCACTTAATAGTTTGGAAATACCCGGTCCCGCTCTATAGTAGACTATAGGAATAAACTGGCAGCCTGTGCTTATCAGGCAGCATGATCAGTTTGAATATATACATTATATACCCAAAGCCAACAATGACAACGAGCACAAGTTAGATGATCATAGGGAAATTGCTGATGTTCATTTACTAAAACATGCTAATATGTAGTTAACTTGATCATTATGTTAGGAACTTGTTTTAAATGGTTTGAATTCTTTTTCGATTCTTAATGTTCATCTCCAATGAAAGAATTCCTTTAAATTTTGTGTGTATTCGTGCAGATACAAGCTTTGATAGACTTTTGTCATATACAGTCGACTGTCATTATCTCGAAACCATGGGGACAACAAAAACACTTTGACATAACAAGGGTTGGACATATGAATTCGAAGGATTGGTTGGTTGTATTGGAGTGTATGCCATTTTAACAACTTTGGTCATATCACGGCAGTCAGTGCACCTATGCATGTATTTTCTGGCTTTCTCACACCAGTACTGACACAACTTTCTTTCAAAGTCACTGACTACTTTTCTCACATGCTTGAGGTGGGAGGCAAAAAATCGCCGGAAAGAAAGTTTGCCTCAACCGGGTATTGAACTTGCAACTACCAGGTCATTAGTCAGATACGCTAACCACTGAGCTATGTGGGCAGGTGAATTTAAGGAGGAGCCTGACCAAAAACTGAAGTAAACATTAAATAAGACGGATAGATTATTGTCTGTCATGCACTGGAACAAAATGAGATGAAAGGGGATATGATTTATGCCTGTTTTGTCTTTATTTCAATTAATAGCATTACTTTGAAATGCAACAATGTACCCCTTTCAACGTCTAAAATGGCTTCGTGTTTCTGACAGTATGACTTCACATCAAACTTATGCTTTATGCCTCTGTTTTCAATGACAGATCCAGTTATCCCCCGGGCTTTAGACCAGGTCCTTCACTCAGCCAAAACTGAGCAATTAGCAAGAGACATTCACTGAATTTTTCAGGATGCATGTGTTTCGTGAACCTCTGTTTACAAAGCTACAAACTTAATCATCCCTTTTAATAATCCAATACTTATCTAACAAATCAATTAATATTATCTACCAAATTTCCAGGTCACAAACATTTCCACTTATACAGTAAAAACTGGCATTATTTTTTTCCCTTTCAGAATCTTTTTTTGTTTTTGACATTACTCCTTTTGCTGCAGCTTGACAAACAGAGAAACGATGTACAGTACAGGAAATTCAACCTTTTTATTACACTGCATATTTGTTATCTATTGTCAAATTTGAGCAATGAATTCTGGTTTATTCCAATGTACAATTTATTTGTGTTGTTGACCTTTGATAGTTTGCACTAGCCTCTTTTTGCAGTGCTTGAAAAATCAGCTTGTCCTATCCAATTCTGACTCACATTCTGTGTCTAAATCCATAGGAATTTTGAACCTTAATATCATACAGGCAACTTAACATGAAGCAACATACATGTAGTAATTTCAACATAGGTTAGGTTATAAGATATCATTTTTCAAATGTGTACTGAATGGACTGTGTATGATAAAGTTCACTACCTTTACAATATGGTTGACACATCTAAAAACAACAAAGAGGACCATCATGGCCCAAAAGTTGACCACCTGAGGCTTTTGACAAAACATGACCCATTTTCAATCTCTTCCAAGATAACACAACAAGCATTCTAACAAACTTTCATGAGTATTGGACTGAAAATGTGGCCTCTAGAGGGTACACAAGGTTTTTCAAATATCTGTCTTGGTGACCTAGTTTTTGACCCAACACGACACATTTTCATACTCATCAAAGAAATCATCAATACAAACATTCTGGCTAATTTTCATGAGCACTGAACTGAAAATGTGGTCTTTTAAAATGTACACATGGTTTTTCAAAAATTAAGCCTAGTGACCTACTTTTTGACATGACATAACCCATTTTCAAAATCATCCTGAACATTATCAAGACAAACATTCTGGTCAACTTTCATGAGTATTGGATTAAAAACTATAGGGTACACATGGTTTTCAGAAGACTGACTTGGTGACTTAGTTTTTGATCCAGCATGAGCAATTTTCACTCATCTGACATATTATCATAAAAAACAGTCTGACCAACTTTCACAACTACTGAACTCAAAATGTGGCCACAAGAACATTATGAAAGGTTTTTCAAAGATTTGATCCTGTGACCTAGTTTTTGACCTGATGTGACCCATTTCAGAATCATCAAAGAATCACCAAGACAAACATTCTGACCACTAACAAACTTCCATGAGTATCGGACTGAAACTATGGACTGTACAGCATACACAAGGTTTTTCATTGACCTACTTTTTGACCCGACATGACCCTTTTTCATATTTGTTCTGTATCACCATGACAAACATTCTGACCAACTGTCAAGAGTATTGGACAACAAATGACACCTATAGAGTGAACACAAGGTTTTCCAAATATTTGATCTGGTGCCCTAGTTGTTCACCCAATACGACCCATTTTCACTCATCTGAGATACTATTATAACAAATATTGTGATCAATAACAAACTTTCATGAGTATTGGACTGAAAATCTGGCCTCTAAAGGGTACATAGGGTTTTTCAAATATCTGTCTCGATGGCCTATTTTTTGACCCAGTGTGACATATTTTCAATCTCATCAAAGAAATACAAACATTCTTACTTATTTTCATGAGCTTTGAACTGAAATTTGGACTGCACAGCGTAAACATTTTTGAAAGATCAAGCCCCTTGACCTACTCTTTAACCTGATATGACCCATTTTTTTAATCTCTTCCTAAATATCATCAAGACAAACATTCTGACCAACTTAAATAAGTTGATTGATTGGATGGTGTTTAATGCTGTTTACAACATTATATCGTGGCGGCCAGTGCACCTATCAATGCTTTCCTGGAGTTTCTTTTATCAGTACTCTGCACAATATTCTTTCCAAGCCACTGGCTGCTTCCCCAAATAACCATTGTCAAAACAATCGTCAGCAATGAGAGAGGAATGAATCCTGTTGCAATGACTATCATCAATCCTCGGAAAGAAATTGACCAAGCCTGGGATCGAACCAGCAACTTCCTGTTCTCAAGTCCTGTGCGCTACCCACCGAGCTACTGGGGCTTGGCACTTAAATAAGAACTGGACTTAAATTGTATCCTCTGGAGCGAACACAACATTTTCTGAAGATTTGACTTGGTGACCTAGTTTTTGACCTGGTATGACCCATTTTCACCCTTATCTGAGATACATAGGATTTGGCATAGGTTGGTGTTTGAGATAAAATTTTAGTAACCCTTTGCCAAACAACAAATTTTGGACTGGTCCAAATTGAAAGAGTTTGCAGACGACAATTTCAGATTTGATGAAAATAGCAGAAAGTTCTCAAAAAGGGTAGAAAACACTGTGGGAAAAGGAGAAATTGCTCATTACGAGCAATTTCTCCTTTTCCCCACAGAGTTTTCAAAAGACTTGTACTGTAGACACGTGAAAACCAGGGCTTGTTTGGGAAAGGGTTAAACAAGTCTACCCAAGACCCATTTTCAAGCTGGTCCTGAAGACAAAGTTTAATGGGTGTCGGACTGAAATGTGGCCTCTATAATATGTACAAGATTTCTCTAAGATTTGACCTTGTGACCTAGTTTTAGACCAGACATGACCAATTTTCAAACTAGTCTGAGATATTATCAAGACCAACATTCTGATCAACTTTAACCCTTTACCAGATGACAGAGTTATAGACATGTCTAAATTTAAAGCATTTGCAGACAACAATTTCAATATGGCTCAAATGGTGCAATCTTTCTTTTATCAGGTGAAAAACATTGTGAGAAAAGTAGAAAATGCTGGTTACCAGCATTTTGTTTTATTCCCACAAAGTTTCCAAAAGGCTTCTTTCACAGGGTCATTCAAAGGCATCATTGTACGGTAAAGGGTTAAAGAGTATTGGACTTAAAATTTGGATTCTAGAGTGTACACAAGGTTTTTCAAAGATTTGACCCGTCTTGACCATTTTCAAACTCACTCGAGATATTATCAAGAAAAACATTAACAAATTTTCATGAGTATCCGACTGGAAATGTTGCCTCCAGAGTGTACACAAGGTTTTTCAAAGATTTTACCTAGTGACCTACTTTTTGACCTGACATGACCCATTTCCAAAACAGTCTGAAATACCATCAAGACAAGCATTCTGACCACATTTCATGAGTATAGGACTGGAAATGTGAGCTCTAGAGCGTGAACAAGGTAAAAGTTGACAACAAAGGACACATGATGCACGCCTGATCCAGCATTTTAACCCTTTCCCAAACGACAAATTTTGGACTGGTCCAAATTGAAAGAGTTTGCAGATGACAATTTTAAATTTGATGAAAATGGCAGAAAGTTCTCAAAAAGGGTAGAAAACACTGTGGGAAAAGGAGAAATTGCTCGTTACGAGCAATTTCTCCTTTTCCCACAGTGTTTTCAAAAGACTTGTACTGCAGACATGTGAAAACCAGGGCTTGCTTGGGAAAGGGTTAAAAGAGTTAAAAAGGCAAAATTTTAGATCTGTCCAAATTCAAAGTATTTTGCAGAATCTGATGACGAAGTGAGTGCTGCAAAAATTATGAAATTTTTCCTTGAAAGCGTGGAAAACGTTTTTGGAAAAGGAGAAAATGTTCTGGACAAGCATTTTCTCCTCCTCCCACAATATTTTCAAAAGTCCTTTTTCTTGGGCTGGTTAAAACTTGGGAATGCATGGTAAAGGTTTACCCAAGAATTTTTCGCTAAACTGAGCATGAGGTTCTCAGGTGCTGCGTCAGGCATGCGTCATGTGTCCTCTGTCTGGGTCAGGTGTTCACCTTCCCATGCTTTAAATTCATTTATCACATCAACTGCCAAAAGCTTCGAATTTGATTGAATCCAAAATTTTGTCCTAAGAGTTAAACATGAAAGATATCAAATGCCGACCAAATCCGGCCATTGTAATTCATTTCAAACATTGCATTTGATGCTTTGCTATCAAAGCAATCACTATCATGATCCATCAATATATCAGTATCAATGAGCTTGGGATTCAAACCAACAATCCACTGTATGCCACCAGTGTTTATACTAGGAAAGTGTGATTGCCCAATTCAAGCTAAAATCTTCTAGATAGCCCCAATATTGCTACAAAATGTGTGACAAAGCACTCACATTTTTTTTGAAGAAAGAAAAAATGTGAGGAAGGATAAAAAGATAGCATTTATTAACATTTAACTGGGAGAAACATACGAAATTTTCATGGAATGATTACAATCACATTGAGAACAATGAAGGGAGGTAACCATAGACAATTCCCAAAAATGATCCCTTGCTTTATGGACCCATGAAGTGCATATTCTTTTACTGTCTGAAACATTGTGAAAAAAGTGCTTACTTATCCATGTTGTCCAATTCGCACATTCTCTTTATTCTGCATATAGTCCAATTCCGTATTTATCAATTAACAGCCGAATACGGCTACTCACGACAATTCCTGCATTACCCATTTTACCTCAATCTAAAATGCTGCAACTGGTAACATAGCTCCACCCTACCAGATAAATTCTAAGACAATACAGCAGATATGGTGAGATATAATTGTGCAGTGCAAAAAAAAAACCCACAATATTTTGGTTGTAAGACAGTCAAAATTTTAACTAACATATTAACCAGCCTTTGATCTACTGGCAGTGATTTTGCTTTTTTCCTCACATACAGTATGAATTCATAATGCAAAAAGGAAAAAGACAAACACACAAAAAAAGAGCGGGGGAGGGTATGCTGTGCAACTGGGCTTAAACCCACTAAGGTAGCATAAGTAGACATGGCAAATTGTACAAATAGTGAAAGAAAATGAAGTACACTTTTCCAGAACCAATTATTTGGAATACAGCCAAATTTGATAGGGTTTCAGATGCGTAAAATGAAAGAAATCCCGCCTTTGTTGCTTAATAACTTACTGGGGACATTCTTCATAAAAGTTCAAAGGCACTGGGATTGTCGGAACTTGACAGTATTAAAGCTATACAAAACAGCTTTGATCATTAGCTTTGCGAAAAAGGATACGACGCTAGCCTGTTGAGAGATCATGCCTTAGATCAATGTCATCTGCCAAGTATTACCAACAAAATCATGTTTATGTACGGTATTTTAACGATTCTTTAAAGATAAGATAAATCTATTAGCCACATAAAGAGCTGAAAATTGATCACATTGGATAAGTACACTGCAGAATCCATACTTAAACTTATTGTCCGCGTTTTAGACCCTATTCTATGATGCTTACCAACTTGCAACATCTAAAAACTAGCAAAGGCAAATAACATGCGAAAAAAAAGTTAAAGACCATGATGCGTAAAATTTCCCAAAATTCCAAACGGCGAGTCACAGATGACCCCCAAAATGTATGAACTAGTAGAGACACTGTTTAATATCATTGTGTACAATCAGATGGCATAAAAATTCTATTTCCAGTAAATGCCGGGTTTTGATGCTTTCAGTTCCATAGTCAAAATAAGATGCTCTTGCAGATGACATAAATCAAGACCAGACTGCAAAGAAAGTGCATCTCAGATCAATGCTATCTGCCAGGTATTACCAAGTTAAACCCACAAGGTCATGTTTGAGGTATTTTCACAATTCTTTAACCCTTTACCACACAATCCTGACTTTTAACGACCCTGAGAAAGAAGCCTGTTGAAAACATTATGAGAAAAGGAGAAAATGCTGGTAACCAGCATTTTCTCCTTTTCCCACAATGTTTTCTACCGTTCCCAAAACAAATTTCAGTATTTCAGTCAAATTTATTTTGTCGTCTGCAGATGCTTTCAATTTGGACTAGTCTAAAATTTTGTTGTTTGTAAAGAGTTAAAGACACTATAAATCTATGAGCTGCATAAAGAGCTGAAAATTGTCACATACTTCCACATTCAGACGACAACAGGGGAAGCTAAGTTTGAACAGTAATTCAGGTGTGTAATATATGGTATCAGAGGTCATTTATTTCATGTCAATATGTCGAGTAACACCAGAAATGATTGATCCTCTACAGTGAAGTAAACTTGATGTACCAGTGATGATCCACTACAATGGAGTTTTTAACTATGCATCTCGGGAGATGCACATAATAACCTGAAGTCCACTTTTGAAAACACTGTGGCTGACAGAGAAGATGCTTGTTACAAGCAATTCCTCTGCCACTATGTTTTTACATTTACAAGAACCTCAGCAACAAGTACACGTTTTCACAAAACATCTATTTCAAATTCTCCTACACAATGCTCGTTCTCATAAAGTTACATGTATGTATCCTGGGGCTGATAGTACACAATGGGGTATTTCTGCTTCTCAAAACATGCAAAATCAACACAATGACCTTGATCCAAGCCAAGAACTTGAAGTTTTAAAATATAAGAAGTATAATGTTGGAAAGATCTGATCTTGTAGCCACACCCTTTGAAAACCTTGACTTATTCCCTCTTTGACTCTTTACCAAACAAGAAAATCTTGGAACTTGTCCAAATGTAATGCATGAAATTTTACAGACATTAAATGTTGCTGAAATAATAGGATTTGCTTTTGAAAGGGAAAGCATCTGTGGGAGGAGAAAATGCTGGGCACTTGCATTTTCTCCATTTCCAGTGTTTCCTGTCCCCAAATATCTCTAGCATCGAAAAGAAATAGGATGAAATCACAATATTTGGCTTTTTGCGATCGGCTGAAATTTATATTCTTTTAGCATTTTAGGATCATGAGGATGGGGGTGTTCTATAAAGTGATTAAAAAAAAACCCTTTTGCCCGTACCCATTTTTTCTACATTACGCACTTGCTTGTGCGTTTTGGACGCTATGCCATTTTTATGTTGTCGCAAGTTTAAAGCAGTACTTAACCCTTTATCGAATGACAAAGTTTTGACCTGGACAAAATTCAAGGCATAAGCAGACGACAAATTAAAAGTTGCAAAAATGACTCTTTCTGTCTAATAGGGTAGAAAACATTGTGGGAAAAGGAGAAAATGCTGGTTACCAGCATTTTCTCCTTTTCCCACAATGTTTTCAAAAGCCTTCTCTTTCAGGATCGTGAACAGTCTGGATTGTGTGGTAAAGCGTTAATGCTACTAGATAAATGGACACTTTCAGCTCAGAAAACTTCAATACAGTAATCCATTTTCCATGTTGTTTTGGCTAGCATCTTTTAGAGAGTACTCAGCATTTATGGTCCAAGATCAGACTGCCACGTTCTGATGACAATCAAATTCTAAAGTTTTAATTTTTACCAGGCGACAAAAAATTCTAGACAAGTCAATATTAGAAGAACTTGCAGACCACTAAGTAAATGTAGCTCAAATGACTAGGGTTCACCCTAAGATCAGATTATAGAATATGCAGTCTGATTGAAGATCTACACTGTCTACTCAAGGGCTGCCTGCTCACCAACCTTAGTTGTTTTTTTTTAAGCCTTTACCAAATGTGGGAGAGAAAGCTGTTGAAACATTGTGGGAAAAGTATGACATTCCGGTATACATCATTTCTTTTCCCATTTTGTTTCCTACCCAATCAGAGAATTTAAACTCACTTGAAGCAGTTTGGAATTTGCGGTCTGTAAATGTTTTGTGGAAATCCTGAATTTGTCTTTTGGAAAAGGATCAAGTTCCAATTCAAAGCCTATTGATCTCATTGGATGAGGCAAAGCATCTTAATCCTTTTCCACGAAATCCCAAGTTTTAATGACCCTGTGGGGAAAAACCTTAAGAAAACATCATGGAAAAAGAATAAGAAACCAGCATTTTCTTCTTTCCCCACAATGCTTTCTTACCTTTCAGAGACAATCACATTATTTGAGCCACATTTAATTTGTAATTGGCAAATGCTTTCAGTTTGGATGTCTTAAATTTTGTAGTTTGCTAAAGAGTTAAATAATAACATGACTGGTCTTGCCATTTAACCTTCAGGCTGCTGAGAGCCACTCACAGACCTTTTTTGGACAGTGTAGATTAAGATCAGATTGCACGGAACAAGCAGTCTGATCTTGGATCTACACTGACTGATACAGAGATATTTATCCAACCTCTATAACTTTTAAGTACCAACATTTTGGTTTTTACCAATGGCATGTAAGTTTCATTTAAGTT
The DNA here is from genome assembly GCA_945859785.2 of Tridacna gigas. NCBI lineage: Eukaryota > Metazoa > Mollusca > Bivalvia > Cardiida > Cardiidae > Tridacna > Tridacna gigas. The sequence continues at coordinate 37,992,444 of OX244042.2, forward strand.
ATTTAGCAGGATAAAGGTTTAAGTCAGCCTTGAATTTCAGAAGGGTTTGTGAATACTGCATTAGAACTAAACTTGATCAGTTTAAACCCATACTTTCCAGGACCAGGGTATGTCTTGGCCAAGCAGCATTTCTCACTATATTTTGTACCCCATCAGAGACCTTAAGCACATTTTTTTTAAATTTCGTAATTGTTGTCTGCAGGTACTTTCAATTTACTCGAATCTAAAGTAAAAGTTTGTCGTCTGGTAAAGTTAAAGGGCGTAGTGGCAACGGAACGGCGGCAGTCTTCGAATTGTTTCCACGCTTTTGAGATTTTCCCGAAAAGAACAGATCTATTTTAACGCGCAATGTTTAATGACACTTTCTTCCAGCTACAAGCAACAGGAAATATGTAATAGAGGTGAAGGCCTTAAATTTATTCGAAATTTCAAGATGGCGCAGTCCACAATGGCGGACTTCTGCCGTCTGAACTCAACACATGAAATTTTCAAATATTCACAACATAATGACATAGTTAGCTATGCGATAAATACTACACATATAAAAAAGGTGTACTTACAGAAGAAACAAAACAAAAATACGGTGTAACAGATACACAAAAATATGACTCTCTAAGCTTATCGTACAATGCGTCTAACCTTAGCTAGTGTTAGTCAAAGACTGGAGAGGTACGTCAGCACACTTCCGGTGAAAATGCACAGGGAATCTCGGGAATATATATATATTTTTTTATAGTCCGTACAAGCGGTTGCTAGAGAACTCGTATCCTGAAGAACTCGTACCCCAATTTAAAGGGTACGGGTTCTCCAGAGAAGTCGTACCCCGGGTACGAGTTTTCCAGAGAACTCGTACCCTACTAATATATTTTGGGATAAATTATTTTCATTTTATTCAGATAAATCATCCTCTTGTGAAATAAATAGGACATCAATAAATCAAGCACATACGGAACGATGATTTACGGTATTTGCAGTGAAATATCGGTTTTGTTCGGTTTTGTTAACGAGTGTTCGGTAAATTTAAATGGAAATGGGGTAAGGTAAAGGGATAGGTAGATTTTAGAAAAATGAAATTATGATGTAGATCTACAATAACTATATCTTAAATGTTTCGAAGAGATAGTTTTGAAAGCATAGACTTTTTTTTAGATATTGATGATTCATTTATGGAATGTGTCAATTTATTCGTGTCAAAGGTGTCGGGTACAACAAAGTCATGTACACGTATGAGGTGTGATAAATCCCAATGTATATACATATACTTGTCATTTACCGACACCTCCATCAGGGATCGTCCCTGCCTCCATAAATAGAAATAGTATATTACAAGCTCCTTTAACCCTTTACCAAGCAATCACGTGTTTTAACGAAGGTTCCTGATAACATTGTGGGAAAAGGAGTAACCATTGATAATCGTTTTTTACGTAACATTGGAAGAAGAAATTCATCTTTTCTTTAATCTTTATGGATTAAATTATTTGACTTTTTACCAAAGTGTCCCGAGTTTTAATAACCCCATCGTGAGATACCTCTAGAAAACATTGGTGGAAAAAGAGAAAACGCTGAAAACTAGTCTTTTCTTCTTTTTCCCATAATGTTTTTCCACTCTATCAAAAAATTGAAATCCATTTGTACCAATTTGAATTTGTCGTCTGCAAAATGAGAATTTATAAGAGGCTAAACTTGTGAGCTCTGAAAGAGCAAAATTTGTTGATAGTCTATTATTTACCTGACAAAAATATCTCTACCTAGTCAAACATGGAACTCGGCATTATGAATTTTTGGGCGATCTTTGTAACAACAGCGACATCAACAACAACAACAAAATGCAGTTTCCAAATTTCCTATTACATTACTGGAACAAACCATTATTTTTAACATCCGACTAAATTTTAGACTCTTCCATTTTGAAAACCTCTGCAGACGGCGAATATGATACTTTCCACATTACAGGCAAATCTACAATGGCATTTTGGTATTTTTGAAACATTGTGGGGAAATGAAGGTACTTTCATTATCTTCAAAAAGTTCTTATTCTACCAATCATTATCCTACGTGTTTAACGCTTTCTACCAATCATTATCCTACGTGTTTAACGCTTTCTACTAATCATTATCCTACGTGTTTAACTATTTCGGCGCCAAACATATATATATATATATACATATATACAACACATCAAGATAGGATATAAAACATTGTGGGAAAAGGAAAAATTGGCTTCTCCTTTTCCCAAAATACTTCTAAAGATTTTCTGAAATAAAAAGCTTTCTCTATATATACTACTAAATCAGCTCTGGCTTTTTTACCTCTGGCCTTATTACCTATGGCTTTTTTACCGTTTTACTTCCGGCTTTTTTATCTATGGCCTTTTTACCTATGGCCTTTTTACCTATGGCTTTTTTACCTCTGGCTTTTTTACCGCACACCTATATATACATGTATACAGTGGACCCTATCCACGGTTAAAATTACGATTCACCAAGACTTAGAACAAGGATTCATCTGAAAGGTTTGACCAGGAACTTGGACGGTATAGATCCAAGCTCAGACCGCACATTCTGTGCATTTTGATCTTGATCTTTGCCACCCACTTTCCTGTATGGCGCTAAAAGACTTAAGGTTCTAATATTGAATATTGCCATTACAAAATGTTTGCAATGTAATTTAGTCTAGTGCATTTTTCTCTCTTTGTGCAGGAAATGTGCCCTTTAACCAAGTGTGAAAATTTGATTATTTACGTGCTTATTTTAACCACTTCTTCCCATTAACACTTATCTAATACATGGATCCGTGGCGATGAGATAAACCGACTTCCTTGGTTACCGTCGTTAAGGGCTCACAAACAAACGCAGTAAATACATATACAGTATAGCAGAAAGGCTACTTAAATCGTGCTGTCATGCCTGTTTCTTTCGATTAAATTCCGGAAAAATAATCTTTTTCATATGTTTCTGCCGCTGATGGATGCATTCTCGGCAAGAAATATATGGGTACTTGAACTTATTTACACAAGGATTTGTACAAAAAGTGTGAATTTCAGGGGCTACGGACAATGTAATACATGTCCCAGCAAAGTTTTGAACTTCTACGAGAACGAATGAAACAACTCATAATCCAGTTTTGCTAAAAAAGAATAGAATTAAAGATGATTAATATTTCTGTAAGGCTTGTTAGGTTGTTTCAACATCGTATTCGATAATAAATTACACTATATTACAAGCATTTTGAAATATTTATAGATTGTCTCATTCAACAGAGAGGTGGAAGTCTGAGAAATGTTTAAATTTCAAGTTAAGGGAAAATGGTTGCCTGACGATTTTAAAAAAGTGTAAAGTGTGCTGTCAATTAACAAACTTGTTAATATCATTGGCGGTAGTTTGTTTTATCTTATGATATACTGAAGACAACGGGTGGTCGAGTGGATTACAGCGGCAATCAAACACACATCTTATCACTTAACAGTTTACCAACATACCCTTTGAAATGGCAGATGTGTTAATCCACCTAAATATGGCTAAGGCAAAAGCTGATTTAATTAACATAAGTAGCCTTTTGAGCTAAACTTCCAAAACTGTACACAACAGAACTTACTCTGTTTCATAATTGAAATCTACATGTACCTTCAGTAAGAATACACGTAAATGTACTTAATTTAAGTAGCAGATGGTTTGAATCCAAGAATAAACTGCATTTTTTGCACTCTGATCTGTATCTACACATTCAGCATTTTTCACGCACCAAGGGTTAATGTTAACGTCAAACTTAAACATAGATGACATGTGCCCCTTTTTGGATGTGCAGATGTTATTAAACAAGATTGACTATTTGAGTGAACGTACTTTCTCTTTATTAGTATTTCATATATTTTACCTTTGTTTTCCACTGTAAAACGGTTTAAGTTTTTTTTTCGGATAGTTTCAGGGGAAAAAAACTAACATTAATTAATCCATTGCGTAATATATAGCGTTGATCAAACTCTTTGCCCATGTCCCATTGTCAATCATAATCATAATCCAAACTTATAATTTCTTCGTACATCTCAGGTAAGCAGTACACAATCGCAAAGCACATCTCTTAAACTTTTTCCTAAATTTCAAGCGTTGAAAACACACATAATATCGCACTTCTACATCATTAACAGTCGCTTGTTTGTGAGCCGAAATAGCAGACAGCAAGGCTGCACATCGGGCCAAATAAATGCGATGACCTGATTGGTCGAATATCGATTTCCACGGATCCATGTATACAATTAATTTATTGATAAACGGGTTCCCACAAATTCCAAAATCAATCAGTCAATTTCCAAACTTATTTCAATTCCATTAAAGGTTGCCCAAAGGATTTCATATACTTGTAGCAATGATTAATGCTACACGTGATTGTTTAAGTAGAACACGATTTGATCACACTTCCTTTATGTTCTTCCTTTTCATGTTTACTTCATATACAACAAACACTGCTTTCTTTTCATTTATTTATGTTATTTATTTCAACACATGTACATTTTTTTTAAGTCAAATCTACATCATTATAAATCCATACAAATTTTGTACAAAACAAAAACATTGTTAGAGTCGAGTCACTTTTGAAAAATAAAACTTGAAAACATACTGATCAACTATATTTATATCTATTTGTGGGGTACGAGTTCTCCAGAGAACTCGTGCCCCGGGTACGAGTTCTCTGGAGAACTCGTACCCTTCAGATTAGGGTACGAGTTCTCCTGATACCGTACAAGCTAGTGATACGGGCTACAAGAGACTTAGCAAAAAAGAAGATTCGTGAATCCAAAACAAAAAAATCAATTCATTTCTTTTTTCGACCAAGAGAGATATAATTAGATTTAGATGTATTAAATTTAAATCAAATTTCTAGAAGTGATGTAAAAGAAAATTTCAGAGAAACAAACTGGTTTACAAATAGAGAAAACGCAATCCATTGCAACAACCTGACATGATAGACTTCTTTCTTATATCACCATCTCTAAATGTTTAAAAAATTCCAACAGAAAATAGTTTCAGTTCCGACCGCTCTATTATTTCCACACATCTAGATATACATATTCACTATGTTCCAGTCTTACAGAACCATTATAACGTGCTACTCACTGGATTTCATTATATTGATACTATAAACAAAAATTTAGGACATATAAGAATTATTGTTATATGCACTAAGTAAATATTTTGAAAGAAATTCCTGATTCCGAAATTCCGTTTACATGTACAATGAATGGTGTGTTATTTTCTAAACAATGTTGATTGAAATAAGAGACAAGGCAGAAAACACAGAGTGGGCTAGAAATTCTATAAAAAATAAAGCTCTTAGAATAAAATCTTAGTAAAGACGATTTAGATGAATACTATCCTTCTTTGAACAAGTACCTTATGATCAAGAAATCATGTCAAAAAATATAGACGGCGTAAGAGATACTGGAATATGAATATTGAAACTCTTTTGTGTTTCAATATGAAATAAATAAATAAATAGATAATAAGTAACCTCATAAGCAACTGGCTCTTTTTCCTCACTGGTTTTTTTTTTTTTTTTTTTTCATTTTGTCAAGTAGTATTGGCTTACTGGGGAACGCTCATGAAAATATTAAATTTCCAAGTAGCACACAAGTAGTGTACAAAAGGCTGATTAAAGCCATTTTTGCACTTATTGACCCTAATTTTGCCACGTCACCACTAAAATACTGGCCATTTTTGCACTTAATGACCCCACCGCTAAAAACTGTACTGGACAAAACCCTCCGCAAAAATTTTACGGAAAAACTAAAAAAAATTTAAAGTTTGGAGCGGTTCGTTGAAAAACTATACTCGACAAACCTATCCCCAAATATTTTACGGAAAAACTAAAAAAATTTTAAAGTTTGGAACGGTTCATTGAAAAACTATAATTGTTGGACGACAAACCCCTCCGCAAAAATTTTACGAAAAAACTAAAAACAATTTAAAGTTTGGAGGGGCTTGTTGAAAACTGTTGGCAAAAACTATACTCAATGACTCGACAAAAACCTCCGCAAAAATTTTACGGCAAAAAAAACTTTTAAAGTTTGGAGCGGTTCGTCGAACCTCTTGACTTTCCTCTTCTCGCGAAGGACCTCGTAAAAAATTTATAACTTTTTTAAGAGTTATAAATTTATGCGATCGCATTATGTCCTAAAAATAGCCTGCAAGTTTATAAGCATCTCGGTATTTTCATTTCTAATAATGGTTCTTAGCGTTACCATGTAAAGCAGTCTTTAACCACAGGCCTTTGAAGCTCCATTGGTTTATCACGGATCACTAATATTTTCCTTGGTCGAACATCAAACACTTATATAGTTGGCTGAGCCTAGAAGTCAAACCAGTGACCCCCTGTTCTCAAGTCCTTTACACTAACGACTGAGCTACCGGGGCTTGGTGTGTGAGAAACAGGAAAAAATGCTGGTAACCAGAATGTTCTCCTTTTTCCACAATGTTTTTAAAAGCCTTCTCCATTAGGGCCATTAAAACTCTGGATTGTGTGGTACAGGGTTAATAAGTAAAATGGTAAATTCCAGCCAGTGGTACAGACCAAAATGTTGCGAGTTTAAAGCTCTTTACACATATACATACAAAAAAATTACTGTATGGGACAATGAAGATCCATGATGAGACAGCAGGTTCTTTACCATCTGATCTTAATCTACGTTGTCCACAAAAACTGCAAAGAGTCCTACCTTACATATAAGGGTGGATAACAGACTCATTTAGAGATTTTGTGGTCAAAGGGAAGTAACTCATTTTTATAATGATGCAAATATGAAACTAGTTACCTCCCTTTTTTATTCCTTCTCATGGTTGGTATTGTATCCTTTCAAGTTTTCTGGTTAGATTTTGTTAAGAGAATCCGGGACCGTTCGCCGTATTTCACATGTATCACAAGAGTGCAGTCTATCGCAATGACTTTTGACAAACCTCAAAATTAGTTTAGGCAATGCCGGGATTCGAACTCAAAACCTTATGATTTCAAGATCTAGCCCGTCATTCGAATTATTAGAACTAGTTATTTATTCCACAAATTATTCACGTCGCTCGTATTGAGGCTTTTGCCCTTTTCATATTACAGTCTACTGTTGTTCCCATAGAACGCTTTGCGAGAACTCCAGCATCAAAACTCTGGGGAAAACACTGTACGCGCTGATCCGGAAAGCAAAATGTAAACAAATGTTATTTCCACAATCATCGTTATACTTAAATGGAAAGTAATCGAGAAACATTGCATACACCAACTAAAAAGATTAATTAACAGTACCTATCCGTTAAAATTTCAATTATCAGATTTTTTCTTGTTAAAAGATGAAAAAATTACACACTCAATGAAAGGTGCAATACTAGCAACAGATTTAGAACGACAGCGCGAGACTGTATCCAAGTAACACATTCCCGTTATGCTCTGAAACAAGCCTATTATTCCATGATTTTAAAGCAGAATTCACTCATTTCTATCCTGTTGGAAAGCTAAAAACATACAGTTTCATTTAGAAATAATTTCTGCGATGTTTTCCACGAAATAAAGGCCGGATTTGTTATAGGGGCCGGATTTCTCTAATTCTTGAAATCCGTGGAAGAAAATATGAAAACACTCACATATTTTTTATTGATAATATTTCAAAAAGCATTTCAACTGGATCATATTTTTTTTTATAGCACATGAAAGGCTGATATCTAGGCTTTAATAAATTACTAATTTCAGCAGAATTAAACAAAAAATAAAAGATATAGCTTGGGAGCCGTTGGGCCGGGAATTAACGGTAGGCCTGAAATACGCATTGAAAATTTTTCGACGAAATGGACGAAATGGAAATCGTTTGACGAAATGGAACCATGTCAGTAAGTAAAAGGTCAAGGTCACTGGCTTGTGATTTGCTTGCGATAACATTCGGCATACCTCGGGTGATCTGGTGATCAGATCCCTCGGCTGTATCACGTAGCTTGATATGCACCTACACGGTACATTTCGCACATCTCCGGAAGCACGCCCCTTTACCGTTATTGAAATTGTAAGGCTCCTCTTAAAAAAGAAAACACTAGTAAATTTTCTGTCGTTATCTTTCTAAGAATATTTCAGTCGGCAAACAGTTTGTACATTCAATTTTTAGCGTGGTTTATCAATTCCGTTGGGAGCTTTCATCGACAGATCGATAGAAGTGAATAACTTCACCGTGGTTGTTCATGTCGTTGCTAAGCGATCTACAGGGGCGCCGCCATGTTTAAGATCATGTGATTGGTAGTTAAAAATGGAAGCCTCCTTTATACAGACGAGGTTAGATGTAGGTACGGAATCGGCCGAGTTGTGACGAGTGCTTGCGATAAGTGACACACGTCTATTTAATTCGATATATATATAAAATGAAAAAAAGAAAGAAAAAAAAAAAGCCCAAATCGCACTGAACTGCATGAACTGATGCACAATGTCTCTTGATATTTTTGCTGTACCAACCTATGTATGCATCTTAATCTATAATTCTGCTAGTATATAAGTACTTGTACATGCAATTGCAGACGACGAGATCTTTGATTCACACTTAGCAGCCTAAAGGTTAACGCAATCTATTTTGGTACAAAAGTTTCTATTTTCATATCCAATAGGACGGAAGGACCAAGCCAGATAGAGCAGTGCATAGACAAGACTGTAAAACATAGGGTCGCTGGTTCGAATCCCCAGATTGGCCAATTTCTTTCCGATGGTTATTCTTACTCTTGATTTTTCTGCACGAAATATAAAATCCACAAATCCACTGAAAAGCATAAGGCTCTTTTCTTACAGGGAAAAAAAAAAAGCGGACGGTAAAGATCAAGATCAGACCGAGCAGTATACATGTATCTTTCGCTTCAATTAAGGAATGAAGAGAATTTTTTTTTTTTTCATGGAGGTATGAAAAAAAAAAACCTAATCACACTGTATGAAACCGCGAAGCGGTTTCATACAAAAGTATGATTTGGTTTTTTTTTTTTTCATACCTCCATGAAAAAAAAAAATTCTCTTCATTCCTTATAATTTAATATTACAGGCAAAAAAAAGCTTACTAATAAACTTGGGACTCTGTATAAAATTCTTAAAAAAATGTGGAATATTGTATGTATACATGTTTGCTTACATTAGTTTGACAGCTAAAGTAGTTCCGGCACAATGTGATTTTTTTTTTTTCATGGACCTATGAAAAAATTTTTTCAGCCAATCAGAACTTGCCAATATTCATGAAAGCAACTGATATTAAATTATAATACATGTATAAAATCCAGTGAAGAAACTGCTTACTATAACCAATCCTGCCCTTTCCAACCTTTATGTCATTTGGTTTTTGTCTAGAAATTAGATTAAGATTAGTAAAGGTTCAGTGTTTACCGTATACGGCGAGGTTTCATGACATACACAATTAATGCTTTCAAAACATGGTCAGAAAATACTGATATCCACAATGTTTCTGTCCCTCCGACAAGAGCAATCATCTTTTGAGATACATATATTTGAAATTAACTCCATCTTCTCAGGGATCATATATACACATCTGCTATATAAGATCCCTGATCTTCTATATCAATTATTGATGCAATATATTTAAAACAAATGATTTAAAAACTAATCAAAGTAACAACTAATTAAACGTGATCAGTATAGTTTGTACATGGGCTATTCGCATCAAAGCTGATTGACGGATCCCCGGATTAAAAAAAAAAACACTTCGACTAATTTGTATATAGTTTTTATTTTGCGTAATGTGCATTGTTCACATTGAAGCAAATAAAAGTATTGTATTCTATTGATTAACCCCTACCAAAAATGTGATCGGTCACAGATTAATACCTGAATAATGATAGCATACATGTTTAAAAAAAAATCTCTTAAAAAGAAATAACTCGGATTAAGAAGTGTATAAGAAATACATAATCAAAGGCCATGTTCGATGTGTCAGGTGATCATTGGCTATTTTCGATTTGTCAGGTGATAAAAGTATTTTCGTGGTAACTGGTTTCAACTTCTATTTTCGTATTATCAAATGAGAAAACTATCATCATGAAAACTGGATACGGACACAAGAATGATATTTTTTGCACTGAAATAAACATTTAAATAAATATTCAAAGGTTATTTTCATATTATCAGGTTATAAAACTTTTTTTGTACTTGGTTTCAGGTTATTTTCGTAAAATGAAATGTGAATTTTGAGAATGAAGCGGACATTTACTTTTACTATAAAAGCTACTCATTTTTACCTTTCAAAAATTGACGTTCATAAAAAGTAAAATAAACATGTTTTTTGAGCCCAAATTTTACAATATGGAAAATATTTTTTGAATTAAGAAATACTTCAATTGCTGCAGTCTGTAGGTATTTTCATAAGAAGAAAGCTATTTTCAGAGAAAGTAATTATTTCTATCTCTCACCAAATAGCCCCTACTATCATTCTTTATTTCATATTCCATATCGATGATAAAGATAACAGAACTAAATAAAAGATAAATGAGGTTATTAACTTAAGCAGGAGACAAAAAAAAAAAAAAATAAATAATAAAACAGTAACATCGATTTAATGGTATTTTCGTACTGTCTATTTATTTTTGAAGTTAAAAAGAACAATAAATAAATAAATTGTTTAATCAATTTCATCCTGTCTAGAAATAAGAATATAGAGGTGTTTTAAATGTAATAGTATTCTATACACCAAATATGCAACGAAAATGGTCGTCAATACACGGCCCATGCCACACGAAAAGCTACTTTCGTAAGGGAAAGCTATTTTCGCGAAAATGGGCCATATGCATGGTCCGGTCGTAAAAAAAAACTTCATTAAGATCGATTAATTAAATTCACCCTTTTTCATCACGTCATCAATATAATTATGAAAGATAGTACATGAAAATGACAAATAAAAGCAATATATTCAAACAATTTAACATGTATCCATTTTTCAATTGGGGAAGCTATTTTCGTGGAGGGAAAGCTGTTTTTGCTAAAATAGGCTATTTTCGGTATCTAGTAATACCTTCTCAACGACTTACGGTAGACAAGTTCGGTAGATTAGACTTAACGCTATGGTAATGCTAAATTGAATTTCTGTGGTAAATCATTGGAGATTTCAGCAACAAGATGAAGACTTTCGACATCTGTAAACCAATATAAGTTGAGTAAGTTATATTCTATCTCTTACATATCAAGCTGGATTGTCTTTCAATCATTTCATGGTCTAAGGGAAAAAACTCGTACTGCCTTAAAGTGTCAAATATGAAGAGCAATCTCCCTTAATATGGACACCTCCTTTTCAGGCACGGTGGCGGCCAAACGTAAACAATTCGGGTGCAGAAATGCATATAAATTCAAATCATAATATCATTTCAAGGTATGGAAAATGTTATAAGTTGACAATCTGTTATTCTGCGGTCAATCAAATACAATGCAATACAAAGACAAAAGGTTTATTTAACACCAGTTGAGTGTTAGTTGCTGGCAGAAAAATGAATTTCAAAACTAGGTTAAAAAGTTGCCATGGCGCTCTGTCTTTTGTTTATTCTTTACCAGGTTTAAAGAATCATTTTTATGCCAGTGCCTTACACTTGGACCGCCTGGACAATAAAAGATTGTCATCTTCACAATAATTTCCAGACATACATAACTGGTATAATATAGCCCTTTACCACACAACAAAATTTCGACTGGTCCATATCCAAAGCATTTGCAGACGACGTATTAAATGTTGTTGAAATTGTGGAATTCGTCCTTAAATGTTTATAAAGCATGGTGGTGAATGGTGGAAATGCTGGTTACCAGCATTTTCTCCTTTTCACACATTATTTTGCTCCTCCTCCTTGCTCAGGGTTGTTAACCCTTAAGCTGCTAATCGCAACCCACTGACCTTTTGCAGACAGTGTAGATCAAGATCAGACTGCACAGAACGTGCAGTCTGATCTTTGATCTACACTGTCCGATATGGTATTTTCTTTCCAGTGAAATCAACATTGAAACCGCAACGTTTGGGCGTTTAGTACTGAGTAGAAGTTTGCGTTTCACTTATTCAGCAGCTTAAGTGTTAAAACTCTGAACTAGATCTATTTGGTAAAGAGTTAATAAAATGCAGTTTAACACCCACATTGATTACTTTTGGTCACCACTGGGCCTTTAAGAGAGTTGTCAATTTGTACAACTGGTAATTAACTCTACCAAGTTGTTAATATGTACAACTGATAATTAACTCTACCAAACTACAAAAATTTAGACTGAACCAAATTGAAAGCATTTGCAGACAACAAAATAAATGTGGCTGAAAAATTGAAATTCATTTTGGAAAGGGTAGAAAACATTGCGGGAAAAGGAGAAAATGCTGGTTACCAGCATTTTCTCCTTTTCCCACAATGTTTTCAAACGCTGTCATTCTCAGGGTTGTTTAAAAGTCAGGAATGAGGATTGTGTGGTAAAAGGTCAAAAGGATTATCCTAGCAGTGGTAAATATTGACAAGAATTTGGCAAGGATTTCCAGCTAAGATGAATATGTTTGGTTTCTCACTGAAGAGAATACTGCTTTGACTTGCCTCGTATTTGAAGGCAACTTTGGACATGATCGTGTATTTCAGCTGTATTACTGGTGATAAAAAATATAAATCAAACAGGACTCTACATGTATTTATTCTCTAACTTTATCAGCAAAAGTTTGGTGACATACTTTTACCTGATTTAGATAGAATACCTTTCAAAGTTCCTCAGCACATTTGATGATACATATATTTTTTAAAAAAGAACTGAAAAAGCTATGTCATGATTAAAAAAAAATGACAAAGTAGCTCAAAAGTTCCCAGTTTGCTCTATCTTTTGTTTACTTTTTACCTGGTTTTAAAATTCCGTTTCCTGCTTGCTACTAACACTTGGACCCAATGTACAACATTTACAGATAACAAATTTAATATGCCTCAAAAAACAGGACTTTTATCAGAAAGGATAGAAAACATTGTGGAAAAAGAAAATGCTGGTTACCAGCCTTTTCTCCTTTTCCAACTGTTTTCTAAATCTGTCTTGCTCAAGGTCATTAAAAACTTGATTTGTTTGTTTGTATTGGAGTTTACAGCTTAGGTCATGTCACGGCAGTCTGTACACCTATCAAGGTGTTTCCTGGCTTTCTCACACCAGTACTGACACAACTTTCTTTCCAAGCCACTGACTACTTTTTTCATATGCATTAGAGGTGAGAGGCAAAAAATCGCCCGAAACAAAGTTTGCCTCAACTGCGTATTCAACTCGCAACCACCAGGTCATGAGTCAGATATGCTAACCATTGGCCTACCCGGCTAGGCTAAAAACTTGGAATTGTCTGGTAAAGGTCAACAAGGTTTTAAACATGTTCACATTCATTTCACTCTTGTACATGAAACAAAAAAAATAACATACTCGAAAGGACTTCTATTCTTTATTATTCAATCAGTAAAAAAAGAGAAACATAATTTTCTTTAACTCTCTGTACAGCATTTTCTACTTTTCCTGAATGCTTTCTAACCTTGCAACGACAAATTCAGTCATCTTAGTTGTTTTCTGCCAATGCTTTGAATTTCAACAAGTCTAAATTTTTGTAGTGTGGTAAAGAGTTACTTAACTCTTTATCAAACAACAAAATTTTAGACTGAACCAAATTGAAAGCATTTGCAGAAGACAAATTAAATGTTGCTAAACTAATGATTTCTCTTTTTGATAGGGTAGAAAACATTATAGGAAAAGGAGAAAATGCTGATTACCAGCATTTTCTCCTTTTCCCACAATGTTTTCAAATGCCTTTTCTTTCAGAGTCGTTAAAAGTCAGGATTGTGTGGTAAAGAGTTACTTAAATATTAAATTGAACGTAATGCAAAATGTAATACATAATAAACAGTGAGAATTTGTAAATAAAAATAATTATCTCTGACATTTTCATTTCCAACAAGCCATTCTACATACAAGTATAATTCTAAATTCTAGGTCTGGCCATCTGATTGGCTAATACAAAATATGTCAGCCAATCAATCACATGGCTAGACTGGGAGATTTGAATTAGACTTGATCTCAGAACAATTGCTGAAAAAAGCATTTTAAGACATAATAAGAGCCACATTTTAAGAAAAAAAAAGAGAGATATATCATATACTAGTATTTAGAGATCACCCTTTCAGCACCATAGGTGAAAACAGGCTTTTTTCAGATGGCACTGATCAAGATCAGACTGCACAATACATGCATCTTAGATCTAAACTAACTGCTTGTTCAATCAAATCTATATGAGCCATGCTCTGGCAAAAGGGGTCTTAATGCATCTGCATGATACCTATCAAGCCATCACATAATTATGGATCCGTAGTAGCTACTTTTTTCAACAACTGACTTAATCATGAGGTAGAATGATCCTTTGACATACAGAAAATTGACCAATAGCGAAAAGTTTCGGCCCAGGTCAGCCTGCGCAGATTGCGCAGGCTGACCTGGGTCGATACTTTTCGCAGATGCATTAAGCCCCGTTTTCACAGAACATGGCTCATATGATTAAAATCTTTTCGCTTGTTAAGTCAAGTCTATATGGTCAAATTTTTTCTGAGTCTCAGCAGATTGTATTTTAAGCTACTGAAAGTGGCCAAGATAGTATACTTAGGTTGAAAGAGTTCTTTAGAATATAAGTTATGGAATAACAAAATTAACATTTGAAACACATACACATAGCCCAAACATATGAAAGCTTATAAAGCTTTAACAATAAACTATCACCAACAATGTCTTATATACAAATTTGTGATCTATACACATATATAAGCTTAAGCATAGTGAAAAAATAATTCATAATGCTATGTTATTCTGAATTTTGATGCATGAGTATAATAACCTTTTACCAAACAATTCCAAATTTTAGTAACTGTAAGGAAGAAGGCTTTTGAAAACATTGTGGGGGAAAAGGAGAAAATGGTGGTTACAAGCATTTTCTCCTTTATCCACAATGTTTTCTACCCTAGCAAGGACAGACATCATCATTTGAGCCACATTTAATTTGTTGTCTGTAAATGCTTTCAATTTGGTCTAGTACAAAATTTTGTCGTTTGGTAAAGGGTTAAAGTCCATTTTGGTGAAAAATAGTTTATGCAATGCTAATCTGAACGTAGCTCTGTGATTGTCAAATGATAACGACTGTCAACCTGTCAATGCTGAATGGATACAAAGAGGCAGAACTGACTAAAAATCTGTACATAAACTTAAACATGAACATCAAACCTTTTGAAACTCAGTTTCACCACTTCATGAAGAAACAACATCAATTAATTGCAGACCAAAATATACATAAAATTCTATCTATAGCTCAGATATATACCTTAACCCTTTCCCACACAATCCTGAGTTTTAACGACCCTAAGGAAGAAGCTTTTGAAAATATTGACGGAAAAGGAGAAAATGCTGGTAACCAGCATTTCCTCCTTTTCCTACAATGTTTTCTTCCTTACCTGATACAAATAATATTGTTTGTGCCACATTTTATTTGTCATCTACAAAAGCTTTCAATCTGGACCAGTCTTAAATTTTGTCATCTGGTAAAGAGTTAACTTGAAGCAATTTTTTTAGGCTTATATCAGCTAAGCCGAAACAGACATGCCTATGGTAAGACAATAGCACCACATGTGAATAGCAATGCTTGGCTGCAGTTGCTCTTCTATTGAAAATACCTGTACATGTTCAAAAATAACTGACAAAAACATTTGAGCCAAGCTCTGTGACTAGGGAGCTTCATGCATCTGAAAAAAGTATCGACCCAGGTCAGCCTGCACAGTCTGTGCAGGCTGACCTGGGTCGAAATTTTTCACTTTTGGAAATTTTTTTGCACATGCAAAGGACCATGATTCAGTCCCTTGTTTGACAAAACTGATTTTATGGGTCCATAATACCGTGACGACTTGCTTGGTATTATTTACATTTATATTTGGCTTTGGGTAAGTTCTAAAACAGTCTAGAAAAGGTTTGTTGTACTTTGCCCCAACACGAATGCAAACAATTTTTAAACTTCAGCCTTTACTTATCAGTCCCATGTCTGAACTTTTAACCAGATAGGAGACTTTTAGACAAGTCCAAACTGGACTCATTTGCAGATGACAAATGAATAGTGAATCAGATGATGAACTGTCTATGAAAGGGTAGAAGTTTTCCAGTGTTTTCCCCTTTTCCCACAATGTTTTCAAAAGCCAAATTCCTCAAGGTTGTTGAAACTCTGATTTGTTTGGAAAAGGGTTAAGTACAAAGACAGCTTCTAAAAACATTGTGGGAGAAGGATAAGATGCTGGTAACAAACATTTTCTTCATTTCCCATAATTGTTTTCTGCCCTTTCAAAGACAACTGCTATTACTTGAGCTATACTTGATCAGTTGTCAGAAAATGCTTAGGACCAGTCTACGGTTTTGTCATCTGGGAAAGGAGTTAATAGAAAAATTCTCTATCTTGGTTCAACTACTGATGTTTGTATGGTGTTTAACTCTGTTTTCAACACTATCTTAATTACATCACAGTGGCCTGTGTACTTTTCCACTGTTTCCAGTTTTGTTTTTGTTTTTTGTTTAACCAGTAATTCACAGAGTAATCTTCCCTAGCCACTGGCTGCTTTCCCATAGAACTATAATCAACATGATGATCAGCAGTTGGAGAAGAATGAGTCCCATTACAATAATTGTTATCAATCCATGAAAAGAAATTTGACAAGCTAGTATTTGATCTGGGTACACCCTGCTTTCAAATCCCATGCATTACCAACTGCGCCACTGGGCTCAGCTGAAGCCATTGAAACTAAAGACGATACTATAACTCTTGCCTTTGACTTTAAGAAATCAAAGAAAACAAAATAGGTAATAAAAAATTAAAACACTAACTTTGGCAGAACGGATATTTCAAAATGTACAATAAATTGCAAAATGTTGTGAAACTGAGACAAGATGCAAGATGTAAGTTTTGAAGGCCATATATAAAAAGTCAGTAACCATGGAAACGGTTCCTACGGCACCCCATCCTTGTAGATAAACAAAACATCTTCATCTGTTCCGTAACTTTTTCTTGCTGTTTCAAACTTGTCAACCCTGCAGCAACACAACTCTGAAACATATTATGAAAAAAAGTTTAAATTTCTTCAGTTCAATATACATACTCATACTCTTTATTTAACTCTTTACCACACAATCCCGACTTTTAACGACCCCGACATAGAAGCCTTTTGAAAACATTGTGGGAAAAGGAGAAAATGCTGGTAACCAGCATTTTCTCCTTTTCCCACAATGTTTTCTACCCTATCAAAGACAAATTGCATCATCTGAGTCCCACTGAAATTGTCATCTGCTAATGCTTTCAATTTGGACTGGTCTAAAATTTTGACGTGTGGTAAAGAGTTAAAAACTTACAGTGTTTCTAGTTTTTAGTAGTTCTATATCATACAAATAAATTTCAGACTTGTTGAAGCTGAACAAATTTGCAGACAACAAACAAATGTGGCTCAAATAAATAGAGGATATTTGGTTTTTTTTGGTGAAAGATCGAAATTTATTTCATTGAGTGAACATCATCAGTAATATTTTCACGAGTTTTCGGACAAAAACAAATATTCTATTTATTTCATGCTTCCAACACCTTTTTTTGTCGAGACTTCCATTAAAAAAAATGAAATCGGTATTCTCACTGGTCGTACCCGTGTAATATCCAAAAATATTTTCACCGCTATTTCTCGATATCCTACCGGAAAGCATGAAATAAACGGGTAGGTCTTCAAACTATTACCACATAATCCAGAACATCTACCCAAAAGGATAAATTTCTGGTAACCAGTTTTTATTATTTTTTCCATCACACAACGTTTTTTTAAACTCCTACAAAAGTTTCCTATCATTTAAACCACATTCAATTGGTCTTACATTTACAGAATTATAGCAGATAATTGTTTAACCCTTTACAAGACAGCAAAATTTTAGCCTTGTCCAAATTGAAAGCATTTGCAGACAACAATTTCAATGTGGATCAAATGGTGCAATGTTTCTTTGATAGGGCAGAAAACATTGTGGGAAAAGGAGAAAATGCTGGTTACCAGCATTTTCTCCTTTTCCCACAATGTTTTCAAAAGGCTTCTTCTTCAGGGGCGTTAAAAGGCGGCATTGTGAGGTAAAGGGTTAAACAATGTTCAGCTGTAATGAACAGTTCTTTATCATAGCCTTTAACTCTTTACCAAATGACAAAATTTTGGACTTGTCCTAAATGAAAGCATTTGCATATGACAAATAAAATGTGACTCAAAAATTGAAATTTGTTTGGGAAAGGTAGAAAACTGGTTG
The DNA here is from genome assembly GCA_945859785.2 of Tridacna gigas. Taxonomy (NCBI): domain Eukaryota; kingdom Metazoa; phylum Mollusca; class Bivalvia; order Cardiida; family Cardiidae; genus Tridacna; species Tridacna gigas. The sequence continues at coordinate 38,010,768 of OX244042.2, forward strand.
CCAGCATTTTTGTCTTTTCCGAAAATGATTTCAAAGGCCTTTCTTCTCCGGTCATTAAAATTAGGATTGTGTGATAGAGGGTTAATTAACCTTTTGGAAAAACATTGACCAAAACAAAATGTGCAGTCTGACCATGAACCTATACTGTCTCTTTTGTGTGTCAAGCATAGTAACTCTTTACCACACAATCCCGACTTTCAAAGACCCTGTGAAAGAAGCCTTTAGAAAACCTTGTGGAAAAAGGAGAAAATGCTGGTAACCAGCATTTTCTCCTTTTCCCACAATGTTTTCTACCCTTTCCAAAACAAATTTCAATTTTTCAATCACATTTTTTTTGTCGTCTGCAAATGCTTTCAATTTGGACAAGTCAAAATATTTGTCGTTTGGTAAAGAGTTAATATGATAAAAATATATCTGAGGTTCAGTGGTTTGTTCTTTTAGCTGTCAAAAGCTTTTGAGTTTATATCTTTGAAAGAGCTAAAGAGATGTTGAGATAAGTAAACCAACATAACAACATTCAAGAATACCAAAATCTCTAACTCTGTATCAAACAACAAAATTTTAGACTTGTCCAGATGGATAGCATTTGCAGACAAAAAATAGATGTTACCCAAATAATGAGACAGATCTTTAAAAGAGTAGAAAAAATTGTGGAAAATGGAGAAAATTACTTAAGTTTTTTCCCTTTGCCACAATGTTTTCTGTGGCCTTTCTCTATAGGGTTATCAAGTCATGATTATGTGGTAACAGGCTAGATCTCACAATTCAAATATAAAAACTTGACATGCTTTGTTGGCAGAAAAAACAATCCACTGAAAATCAAAAAGATGTTTATCTTATAGGCTTGTGTAAGCAAACAGTTAAGATAAAGGATCAGACTGCAGGTTATAAGCAGTCTGATCTTAATCAACACCATCCACAAAAGCCTCTGTTTTGGCCTATGGTGCTGAAAGGCTTTAACCCTTTACCACACAATTCCGACTTTTAACAAGAAAGAAGCCTTTTGAAAACATTGTGGGAAAAGAAGAAAATGCTGGTAACCAGCATTTTCTTTTTTTCCCACAATGTTTTCTGCCCTGTAAGAGACAAATGTTATGTTTTGAGCTACATTTAAAATGTTGTCTGCAAATGCTTTCAGTTTGGACTGGTCTACATTTTTCTCGTGTGGTAAAGAGTTAAAAAGAAAGGAAGTATTACATACCTTCATTATATGAGGGATTTTTATAAAATATTCTTTTCTTTTTTCTGTCTATTCCACATACCACGATGTAATGACCTAAAAGATGAACAACTAAAAGTGTCAAAACAATAATAATTACATCTGTTCAAGGTTCAAAATTCAATAAAATAATAAAATGTGTACCAGGGATGATGATGATGATGATGAAAAAACAATTGTTCAAATTTGAACTAGAACAACAAAATAAGAAAAATAAAATGGAAATGTTTTAACACTTTACCATACAATCCCAAGTTTTAACAACCTTGAGATGAAGGCTATTGAAAACATAGTGGGAAAAAGAGGAAATGCTGGTCACCAGCATTTTCTCCTTTAACCACCATGTTTTTTATCATTTCAGAGACAAATACAATCATTTGAGCAAAACATACAATGAGGTCCACAAATCCTTCAAGTTGGACATGGCTAACATGTTGTTTGGCATTGTTTGTTAGTTTGTATTGGAGTTTAACACTGTTCTAAAAGCTTCGGTCATATCACGGCAGTCAGTGCACCTACGCAAGTATTTCCTGGCTTTCTCACACCAGTGCTGACACAACTTTCCTTCCAAGCCAATGACTACTTTCTCACATACATCAAAGGTGACAGGCAAAAAATCACGGAAAGAGAGTTTGCCTAAACAGGGTATCAAATCAGAACCAGGTCACGAGTCAGATACACGAAGCACTGACCTTTGGCAAGGAGTTAAGCAATTACAATAAGGTGGATCTGACAGAAATAATGTGCATTACTGTCTCAAAGTAAATATGACATTGTTCAGAAATAACTCTCTACGACTCAAGAAACTTCTAGAAAGTGACTTGACCATATTGAAAGCCTTTGCCGACAACACATTAACTCTTTACCAAACAACAAAATTTTAGACTGGTTAGAATAGTGAGAGCATTTGCAGATGACAAAATAAATATGACATTAAAATTGAAATTTGCTTTGGGAAGGGTAGAAAACATTGTGGAAAAAAGAAGAAAATGCTGGTTACCAGCATTTTCTCCTTATCCCACAATGTTTTTAAAACGCTCCTTTCTCAGGGTCGTTAAAAGTCGGGATTGTGTAGTAAAGGGTTAACCATATACCAAATGACATAAATTTGGAGTCATCCAAATTGAAAGCATTTGCAGACGACAATTTAAATGAGGCTGGAATTATGAGATTTGGCTGTGAAAGAGTAGAAAACATTGTCAGAAAAGGACAAAATACTTATGTTTTCAGAAGCCTTCTCTGCACGATTCTGTGTTTTAATGACCCTCAGAAAAAAACCTTTGAAAACATTATGGGAAAAGAAGATAATGCTGGTAACCAGCATTTCCCCTTTTTCACAATGTTTTCTACCCTTTGAGAATTAAAAAATTATCATTTTGGATGCCTTGAATTAGTCTTCTGTAAATGCGTTCAATTTAGACAAGTCTCAAAATTTTTGCTATGTGGTAAAAAGTTGACCTTGTGACCTTATATTCATACTCTTTATGACTCTCTAACATAGCGAAAACAAACATTGTCTACTAATTTCATCAGAATTCAGTCTCTTGAGTATTTTTACATTCATTTCCAAGGATCCCACCTTTTTACCTGGATTGACTCATACAATATCTAATGAAATTTATCACTAAAACTTATATTCTGGCTAGGTTTTATTGGGATTTAGGCCTTTTCGTCCATCATAAAACTCTTTACCAAACGGCAAAATTTTGGATTAGACCAAAATGAAAAATGAAAGCATTTGCAGACAACAAAACAAAAGTAGCTCAAATGATGATTTCCATCTTTCATACCTTAGAAAACATTGTGGGAAAAGGAGAAAATGTTGGTAACCAGCATTTTCTCCTTTTCCCACAATGTTTTCAAAAGCTTTCTTCTACATGGTTGTAAAAACTCCGAATTGTGTGGTAAAGGATAAAAGGATAAAAAATCTGCATTCCAGATAAAAGCTTTAACCCTTTCCCAAACGACAAATTTTGGACTGGTCCAAATTGAAAGAGTTTGCAGACGACAATTTTAAATTGGATGAAAATGACAGAAAGGTCTCAAAAAGGGTAGAAAACACTGTGGGAAAAGGAGAAATTGCTTGTTACGAGCAATTTCTCCTTTTCCCACAGTGTTTTCAAAAGGCTTGTATAGCAGACACGTGAAAACCAGGGCTTGTTTGGGAAAGGGTTAAAAACAAATGAGCCATGCTCTGCGAAAAAAGGGCTTAATGCATCTGAGCAAAGTATTGACCCAGGTCAGCCTGTGCAGTCTGCGCAGGCTGACCTGGGCTAAAACTTTTCGCTAATGGTCAATTTTTTGTATGCCAAAGGACCAGTCTACCTCATGATTAAGTCGATTATTAAAAAAGATACTATAATGGATCCATAGTTACGTGATGGCTTGCTTGGTGTCATGAACAACAGAGAGGCATTAAGCCCCCTTTTGCCAGAGCATGGCTCAAATACAGTATAATAATATATTACCTTGGTATCTGTAACAGCATTTACTTGTGACACAAGACAAACATAACTGAAAAAGAAGCAGGAAGAACATTTGACAAAATAATTTGTGTACAATTCCCAAATACATTAAATTTTATTATCTCAAAAACTTTTTGAGAAAACCAACTTACTGTTTAGTGTTTAACATACAGTCAAACCTACATAGACAATCACCTGCAATAAATAATCCTCTGCTGCAAACAACCACATGGAATTCCCCCCGACAACTTTTCTATGTAAATGACCTGTAAAAAGCAACTTCCATGCAAATTATGACTTCTTTACTCAACATACCCTTATGAGCTACCATAAGTTTCATACAAACCTTAAAAACTATGTCAGATTATTCAACTGTTTGCACAAGCAGCCATGCAATTCGTCAAGATTCTGTCATTTAACTTCCAAGAAGAGATTAAAAACAAATATTTCAATCTTTTCCATCTTTTTTTCTTCAAAATTATAAAAAAATTGAAATATTTCTGCCCTTAAATTCCAAGACGAGATTATAAAATTTCCTGTGGACATGTTGTAAAGGTGTGCTGTGCAATAAATATCCTAGGTATTACACAGATAGTGCAGTAAACAGGAAATCTATTACTGAATAATAAAGGGTTAAACCTTTCCCAAACGACAAATTTTGGACTGGTCCAAATTGAAAGAGTTTGCAGACGACAATTTTAAATTTGATGAAAATGGCAGAAACATCTCAAAAAGGGTAGAAAACACTGTGGGAAAAGGAGAAATTGCTCGTTATGAGCAATTTCTCCTTTTCCCACAGTGTTTTCAAAAGACTTGTACTGCAGACACATGAAAACCAGGGCTTGTTTGGGAAAGGGTTAAGGACAGACGACTGTTCCTGAGAATGACTTTAGTTTTAGACCGGTCTCACTAAACGTCCAAATATAAAAAGAAGCATCGTAAACGTCTCATTACTGAGACTAGTAACAAGTTAAGTGCAAGGTGTGAAGTGTATGTTTATTCAGCTGTATAAACTCTCGCAACCCAAGACTGACACTATGTGCAGATAAAATGATGTTGATTTTGACTTGCATGACCACGTATTAGACAGGGTTTTTTTTTTTTGTTTATTGTTCTGATAGTGAATCTGATCTTTGGATTGTTTAACTCTTTACCAAACGCCAAATTTTTAGACTGGTCCAAATTAAAAGCATTTGCAGACGACAATGTAAATGTAATTGAAAAATTGAAATTTGTTTTGGGAGGGGTAGAAAACATTGTGGGAAAAGGAGAAAATGCTGGTTACCAGCATTTTCTTCTTTTCCCACAATGTTTTCAAAAAGCTTCTTTCACAGGGACGTTAAAAGTCAGGATTGTTTGGTAAAGGGTTAAGGTTTAAAATTTGGCCACATGCCAACAATTGCTGACATGCCAGTTTTCATTGTTCAATATAAAAATTATAACATGTTAACTGTGATAGTCGGTCAGCATTTTAGAAATGGTTGAATGAAATAGAAAATTTGTATTAGAGATCATCTATACTTCATGGTATCTGTGCCCTGGTCCTAACTTCCTACTATCCAACACTCTACTACCTCTGCAATACCAATGTCTACTTTTTGTCCACACAAGGTATAATATGGTGAAGGTCATTGTGACCTTTACCTTTGACTTTTAGACCTTAAAATCATCAGGCGTCATCTACACTTCATGGTTAATATCTGTACCAAGTTTGAAGAATCTAGGTCCAACCAGGGACCACGTTTTGTCTGGATAAAAAGATCAATTTGACTAATTGATAAGTCCAAGGAAAATAATTAATATACCTCCTCTACTTTGAAAGGGAGTGAGAAGGGGGTAGAAAATAGGAAAGTGTAACAATGCACATACTTTACATGTCCTTCCGTCACACCATATGCACTCCAGCTGATTATCATCAACTAGAACAATAAATACATTTCCACTTTCTACATGACTGTATATATCTTCCTTTGTAACTGACCTGAAATGACATCAGTAAAACCTTTACCATAAAAGTGTACTGCATGTTGGTGCCAACACTTGGCTACAGCTGTTTTTTAACTCTTAACAAAATTAATGTGACTCAAAAATTGAAATTTGTTTCGGGAAGGAAAGAAAACATTGTGGGGAAAGGAGAAAATGCTGGTTACCAGCACCTTCTCCTTTTCCCATAATGTTTTCAATAGACTTTTTCATAAGGGTCGTTAAAACTCGGGACTGTCTGGTAAAGGGCTAATGCAAAAAATCGTAACCCAGCAAAACTTTAGACCAATCCATATTTCAGGACTTTGCAGACCACAATTCCAATGCTCTTTTCAAATGATAATGTTTATCTTAGAAAAGGTAGAAAACACTGTGAAAAGAAGGAAAAAATGCTGGTCACCAGCATTTTTTTCTTTTTCCGTAATGTTTTGGAAAGCCATCTTGCTCAGGGTTATTAAAAATTGAGACTGTGTGGTAAAGGGATAATAATAACAGGTACATGTAAAAGAGCAGTGCTCTGGCAAAAAGGGGTTTACTGCTACTCCTTGATGCATTGCTATAAGCATGTCATCATATAATTATGGATCCAAGAAATCCATTTTGTCTAATAACCGACTGAATCGTGAGGTAGACTGGTCCTTTGACATGCAGAAAGATGACCATTTCAAAAGTTCAGGTCAGCCTGCGGGGACTGCCTATGCTGATCCGGGTCTATACTTTGAGCAGATGCATTAACCCTTTCCCAAACGATGAATTTTAGACTGGTCCAAATTGAAAGAGTTTGCAGACGACAATTTTAAATTTGATGAAAATGACAGAAAGTTCTCCAAAAGGGTAGAAAACACTGTGGGAAAAGGAGAAATTGCTCGTTACGAGCAATTTCTTCTTTTCCCACAGTGTTTTCAAAAGACTTGTACTGCAGACACGTGAAAACCAGGGCTTGTTTGGGAAAGGGTTAAAACCCCCTTTTTCATAAAGTTCGGGCAAAGTTGGATTCCTGATTAACACTGCACATATAAATCTCGAATGAAAGTACTCCACCTACTGGAGAATTTACCACAATACAATGTGATTTGAGGATAGAGAACCATCTTCAGACTTTTGGATGTAAAACTGTTCATATACCTCTACTTTAGTTTGTTTTGTATGGTGCTTAATGCCATTTTCAAAACAATTTCACTTATATTGTAGAGGCCATTGCACTTATCCATGCTTTTCTGACAATTTCTTTTACCAGTACTCACAAAGCATTCTTCTAAAGCCACTGGCTGCTTTCCCACATAACCATTGTCAAAAAAAAAAAGACATGCGACAGAGGTATGAATCCCAGTGCAATGACTATCACAAATCCTCCGAAACAAAATGACCGAGCTGGGGAATCAATTCAGTGACTCCCTGGTCTCAATTCCCATACATTATTGACTGTTCATCGTAAGTATGGAGTAATATATATGAGAAACAAAATACCTCTGTTCGATCACAATCCCCAGTGAAACTGCTTCGTCGAAAAGTCTAGAGACCCGTTTTTCATCTGCTGTGAACTTACTGCTATAGAATGCCTGGTTGTTACAAAAATTATAAAAAATACATTTAAGCAGCACTCTGGGAAAAGGGGGTTTAATGAATTTTCAAAAAGTATCGACCCAGGTCAGCCTGCACACCCCGTGCAGGCTGACCTGGGTCGAAACTTTTTGCTATTGTTCGATTTTCTACATGTTAAGGGACCAGTCTACTTCATGGTCCAGTCCCTTGTTAGACAAAACCAATTTTATGGATCCATAATTATGTGAAGACTAGCTTGGATCCATAATTATGTGAAGACTAGCTTGGTATCATTTAAATCCCTGTTGCCACAGCGTGACTCATTTATAATGGTGGTACCGTAGAAATAGAATGCTTAACTCTTTACCACACAATCCTGACTTTTAACAACCCTGGGAAAGAGGCCTTTTGAAAGCATTGTGCGAAAAGGAGAAAATGCTGGTATCCAGCATTTTCTCCTTTCCCACAATGTTTTCTATCCTTTCCAAAACAAATTTCAATTCTTAAGTTGCATATAATTTGTCGTCTGCAAATGCTTTCAATTTCTACTGGTCTAAAATTTTGTTGTGTGGTAAAGAGTTACCCTAAATAATCACTTCTAGGAAACATGTTTTTGTATCTAGCATCTCAGAAATTTTGAAACATCTGATTGTACAAACAACCTTAATCCTTCACCAAACAATCCCATGTTGTCACAACCCTGGGAAATAAAGCTTTTGAAAACATTGTGGGAAAAGGAGAAAATGCTGTTAACTAGCATTTTCTCCTTTTCCCACAGTGTTTTCCTCCCTTCCAAAATCAAAACTTAGTTTTTGGGTCACATTTACTTTGTCACCTGCAAATGCTTTCATTTTGGACGAGCCTAACATTTTGCAGTTTGGTAACGAGACAACAAAGTCTGGTAATGACAGATTTCATCTTGATTAACCCTTTACCAGATGACAAAATTTTAGCCTTCTCCAAATTGAAAGCATTTGCAGACGACAATTTCAATGTGACTAAAATGGTGCAACTTTTCTTTGATAGGGTAGAAAACATTGCGGGAAAAGGAGAAAATGCTGGTTACCAGCATTTTCTCCTTTTCCCACAATGTTTTCAAAAGGCTTCTTTCCCAGGGGCGTCAAAAGGCGTCATTGTCTGGTAAAGGGTTAACTTTTTACTCAATGACAAAATTAAGAGTTGTCCAAGTTAAAAGCATTTGCAGACAAAAAATTTCATGTGGCTCAAATAATGGAACTTGTCTTTGACAGAGTAGATCTAGTAATGATCTGGGAGTAGCCAGCATTTTCTCCATTTCCAACAATGTTTTAGAAAGCCTTCTTTTCGAGGTTTGTTAAAACGTGTTATTGTTTGTGAAGGGTAGAGAAAGACAGCCAGACAAAGAACAGAAGAGAGCCATACAGACAGAGAGAGCGAGAGCGAGAGAGAGAGAGTGAGAGAGAGAGTTTGAGAAAGAGAAAGAGATAGATAGAGAGAGAGAGAGAGAGGGGGAGAGAGAGAGAGTCTAATTTTTAATGTATGTTCATTTCCAAGACACTATAACAAACCTGTTTTGAGTATTCTTTATCTACACCCAGTGTTATGGTACAGAATCTGTGTTTGATTCCATATTTCTTCATCAGTAATGCCAAATCTATGGTCCATATACTGAGAAAAGAAATAGGGAAAGTAGGTAATCAAATTCTGCTTTCAACATGCCAGTAATACAAAATCTAAGTATCCAAAAAGCGCAAGACCGAAAGAGGAATCCGACTCTCCTTATTCACTGTCCTATAAACCTCATAGTACTTGACCCTTTACCGCACAATGACGCCTTATAATGACCCTTGGAAAGACACCTTTTGAAAACATTGTGAGAAAAGGAGAAAATGCTCGTAACCAGCATTTTCTCCTTTTCCCCCAATGTCTTCTACCTTATCAAAGAAAAATTGCACCATTTGAGCCAAATTGAAATTGTCGTCTGCAAATGCTTTCGATTTGGACAACGCTTTAGTTTTGTCGTCTGGTAAAGGGTTAAACGGGTATTAGTAAACCTTTTATCAAACAATCCTGTGTTCTAACCCTTAACCACACAATCCCATGTTTTAATGACCCTAAAGAAGAAGGCTTTTGAAAACATTGTGGAAAAAGGAGAAAATGCTGGTAACCAGCATTTTCTCCTTTTCCCAAAATGTTTTCTATCCTATCAAAGACAGAAAACATCATCTGCATTACATTTATTTTATCATCTGCAAATGTTTTCAATTTAGTTGAGCCCAAAATTTTGTTGTTTGGTAAAGAGTTAATGTTCCTGGTAACTGGCATTTTCTCCTTTTCCCACAATGTTTTCTACTTGTTGATCGTTGACAGACAAATCTCATCTTTTGAGCCACATTCCATTTTTCATTTGCAAATGCTATCAATATCAATGAGCCAAAAATTTTGTCATCTGGTAAATGGTTAAACATGTGTTCTGTTGGATACCTTTGGAAAGTGATTATTGTAGGCTTTGGAGTGACAATTTAGTCAAAGGATAGAATGGACACTTTGCTAGCTGTCAGAAGGGTGGAAATATTGCAAATTCAAGGCTGGTCTAGAATTTTGCAAGGCTGGTCTAGACAGGATACCTCCTGAAATACTTCTTTCAGAGAAGTGAATTGGATTCTGTCCATGAAAATACCATGTGAGTCTGTTTATTATTGCATACTCTGACCTGTAATTTGTGAACTATCGCTATGACATTGTGATAAAAAGAATCTGACATTTGTTGGCTATTGTGATAAATTTCTATTTAACTCATCAAGAAAAATGTTATTAAGCTCACCAACGGCTTGCTTAAGAACATACAGTACATCTAAACTTGTTTGATAAAATCTTGTCTCAAGAGCCAATTTAAACTTAATGAAATTAATTTTAATCAAACTCATCAAGAGAAACATTAGGCCCACCAAAGGCTCAAATAAAAAATAGTTATTTCTAGATCAGTCTCATAAAAGTTAATGTCAAGCGCCAACTTATGTCAGATCCTGTGCAAGTGTACTATACCTCTCTCCACAATTTAACTCTTCTAAATCAACTGTGTACACTTTGTTTGCATTTTGACCAAGGAACCTGGAAAAATTGAAGGAAATTGTTTTCATGAGTCAACGACTGTTTTCATGTTCCAACTACTGTATTCTATTCATTCGCTCATATTGTCTACAATTTTCTGGAGTTTGAAAATGTCAAAATTACTGCACTGAGGTGAAACTTATCCCTTCCAAAAGACTTTTTTCATCCTTTGGCAGATGACTTCTATTTCTATGGAACTGACTTAGAGATTTAACCATTACACTTTACCAAATAATCACAAGTTCTAAAGATCCTGAAAAAATGGGATTTTGAAAACACTGTGGGAAAAGAAGAAAATGCTGGTAACTAGCACTTTGTCCTTTTCCCATATTTTCTATCCTCCCAAAGACATTCATGTCATTTGTATCACATTTGAATTTGTCATCTGCAGATATTTTTAATGTTGAAGAATCTAATATTTGTTTTTGGCAAAAGTGTTAAACCTTACCAAATGACAACACTTTTTGGACTTTTCTAAATTCAAGAAATTGTAGATGACAAATTAACTGTGGTTTAAATGATAAAAACTGGTAGAAAACAGTGGGAAAAGGAGAAAATGCTGGTTACCAGCATTTTCTCCTTTTCTCACAAGGTTTTCCAGAGCCTTCTCTTTCAGGTCATTAAAAGTCAGGATTATGTGTAAAGGGTTTAATGATCTTGACCCATTTTTTTGGTGACCCTGAACAAGATATTCAACTTCAGTTGATCCCTTTGTTACCAAACGACAGAATTGTAGACTTGCCCAAACTGAAAGCATTTGCAGACAACAAAATGAGTGTGTCTCAACATTTGAAATTCATTTTTTGGAAGGGTAGAAAACATTGTGGGAAAAGGAGAAAATGCTGGTTACCAGCATTTTCTCCTTTTCTCACAATGTTTTCAAAAGCCTTCTCGTTCGAGTCATTAAAAACCTGGATTGTGTAGTAAAGGGTACACTGATCCATTTTTGGTGACCCTGAACAAGGTATTCAACTTGATCCCTACCTTAAATAACTCTGAGGAAGAAGACTTTTGAAAGCAGTGTAGGAAAAAGAAAAAGTGCAGGTAACCAGCAATTCATGATTTTTCCTCTGTTCAATACCATTCCAAAAAACAAATCCCATCATTTGAACAAAATGTTTTTTGAAAAATCTGAAAACACTCTTACGAATAAGTCTAAAATTTTGCAATCACAGGGTTTTCTCTGACCCCTTTGAAGTGGACCTAAAATTTTTCTAAATGTCCCAAGAAATTAAGATGTTTGCCTTCTTTCAATCGTTAGAATGGGGGTATTAAATACCCCCAAATGAGAAATTCCAGGGAAACCCTGTGTCATCTGCAACAGAGTAACCTCAACACCACCTAAGACAAATTTGCAGTAAGAGACAATGAGGAAATCCATGTAAAACAGGAAAAATTATCATCAAAGAAGGTATAATACAAGAGGAAAAACAGCAACACAAAATGAGCAATTTCTTGTAAACTCTATTCCAAACAATCCCATGTTTTAATCCCCCCCAGAAAGAAGGCTTTTGAAAACACTGTTGGAAAAGAAAAAAAAAAAAAAAATGCTGGTAACCAGCACTTACTGCTTTTACCATAATGCTTCAAACCCTATCATTTTAGTCAAATCTGTTGCCTGCATATCTTTAACTCTTTACCACACAAATTCAATCCCCAGTATAATGACTGTTGTACACACCTTGCGAAAAGGTACCATAATCAGCATTTTCTCCTTTTCCTACAGTGTTGATTTTTCTTAACCCTTTACCAAATGACTGAGTTTAAGACATGCTCAAACTGAAAGCATCTACAGACAATAAATCAATCTGACTCATATGAAAGTATCCATCTTGTGAAAGGGTAGAAAACATTGTGGGAAAAGGAGAAAATGCTGGTTACCAGCATTTTCTCCTTTTCCCACAATATTTGCAAAAGGTATCTTTCTCAAGAGTCGTTGGAAAACAGGAATGTTTAGTAAATGTCCAATAGAGTTTACACTCACTTCAGAACCATAGAGGCGCAGGCTAAACCACAGTCCCAGCTGTAATTCTGAACACAGGTTGGTACATTATGAATCACTCTCATCCCATCTTCCCTCATCAAACTGCTGCTGTACTCCTCCAACGACATTTTACCTGGAAACAAACAAAAGAATATGCAAAAATTAAAAGAAAAATGCAATATCTTGTCATATTAAAACTCAATAGCATCCAAACATCCAAACATCTTTTACTTGGTTTTCAGCTAATGTTTATCTGTAAATTTAGTCCTATGTTAACCCTTTACCAAACAATCCCGGGTTTTCACGACTCTGGGAAAGAAGTCTATTGAAAACATTGTGGGAAAAGGAGAAAATGCTGGTAACCAGCATTTTCTCCTTTTCTCACAATGTTTTCTACTCTTTCCAAAACAAATTTCAATTTTTGAGTCACATTTATTTTCTTGTCTGCAAAAGCTTTCAATTCGGACTGGTCTACAATTTTGTCATTTGGGAAAGGGCTAAATAAGACTTCTTGTTTCTTGTAAATACTGACCACATGCATGTTACAGTAAGCTTTTATGGTTATTTAGAGTTCTGTAGCAGGCTGATATATACATGTAGCCTGCTCACAGTACCCAGTGCCATGGTCGAACCAACAACCTCTTGGTCTGACAAACAGAATACCATGTCGCCTAAAAAGCTAGATCATATGGCTTTGTCTATGGCATTCTGATCATTCAGAAACACTATATTCTTTTACTCTTGTTTCAGAGGTTAGCAATGATATTGTTTTGTTATTGTGACTGTTTCTTCACTAACCCCTGAAACAGCCCATCTTGTTTCCATTCTGTAATAAAATATTACCATCCATTCCTTGCATTGTATCAAATGGCTGTGTGCATTGATTTTTTCTTGTCAGCTAGCAATAAGGTTCTTAATCGATAGCGCGATGATTAATCTTCACAAAAACACCTAGATAATTAGGGAAATGTAACTGTAACCATCTTGCAGTTCTAGTTTTTAAAATGTAAACAACTATTGATCTACCTAATTATGGATATTCGAAACAATGCTTGACATTTATTACTGCCCATGTTCATAAAGTCAGACCAATTACATTGAAATTCTCTTGTCACAATTTATAGGCTTTCTTTTTATCAACATGTGCATGACAAAGGAAACTAAATTATACAAAATGGAAATGAGCCATGGTCTGTAAAAAGGGAGCTTATGCATCTGCAAAAAGTATCGGCCCAGGTCAGCCTGTGCAATCCGCACAGGATGACCTGGGCAGACACTTTTCGCTATTGGTCAATTTTCTGTATGTCCAAGGATCAGTCTACCTCATGATTAAGTCGGCTGTTAGAAAAAGTGGCTATTATGGATCCATGATTATGTGATGGCTTGACTGGTATTACGCATCATGCGGATGCATTAAGACTCCAATTGCCAGAGCATGACTCAAATGTATTTCTTGGACAAGGTGTCACACTTATTATTTAAACTGCCGATCATTCAGCACTATTTTTTCAAAATGAGTTAACTAGGCATGTGCAGTTAACTCTTTACCTCACAACAAAAATTTTAGACCCATCCAAATTGAAAGCATTTGCAGACCGCAATTTCATTGTGTCTCAAATGATGCGATTTGTCTTTGATAGGGTGGAAAACATTGCGGGAAAAGGAGAAAATGCTGGTAACCAGCATTTTCTCCTTTTCCTACAATGTTTTCAAAAGGCTCCTACGTCAGGGTCGTTAAAAGTCGGGATTGTGTGGTAAAGGGTTAATCAAAGTAATGATTAATGTTTGATTACAAATTAACCATAAACATGTATTTTTATGCCATAAAAGAGTAAATGGCAAGAAGGTCAGTGAAAACCTTAGGCTAACTGGGTGTCAACATTACGTTGACCCTTTATCAAACAATCAAGTGTGTTAACAACCCTTAGCAAAAGGCCTATCAATTCATCAAAACCATTGTGGGAAAAGGAAAAAATACAGGTAACCAGCAGTTTCTACTTTTTTATCGATGTACTCTATTGTTTGAAAAAAAAAAAAATTCAAAGTTTGAGTAAACGTCATTGTGGTCTGCAAATGCTTTCAATTTAGACAAGTCTAAAATTTCCATTATCTGGCAAAGAGTTAAATCATTTATCTATCGATCCACGAGAAGTAGGTAAAGACTAGTCTCAAAAATGAGACATTTATGGTGCTTCTTCTCTTACTTGGACATTTACTGTGCACTGCACCGTCTCAAGCCCATCATGAATTTTCCAGTAGCAAAGCTACTGACGTATTGCAGCGAAATGCAATTAACTTTTTGTAACACACATGACAGAGGACAAACTATCAAACGTTTCATTACCTAAAGCACTTGTAGAAGTCTTTTACAATACGTAAATCTCGAAAAGCATGAAAGAAACTTATCACATTCAGCGGCCATTTTAAGTGTATTTTGGGGAACGTATACACCTCCAGTAACAGATGAATGAAAATTTTTTTCATATGCTTAGGGTTTAATTGAAAATATTTGTATTTGAAACAAAGGATTATTGAATACCTACCAGTAAGCAATTGCTATGTTCAAATTCTAGATTCGTCCTCTTTATGTGAAAATAAGAGAGTTTCCAAGTGCGCACAAAATCTGTGTACAGATTTCAACTGTTTTGTTTTTTTTCATCTCTGTACCCAGAGGCAGAGGTGAGCAATCAAAAACTAAAATCGCCTTCTGGGACAGTTATCTGTACTAGTTAAAGACAAACACAGTTGGCTGAAAGATAACCGTAAAGTCTTTTAAATTTCCAGAAGCAGATAAAGAAGGGCTGCATCGAAGAGGTGCGGAGAAACAATCACAAAAATAAAATCAGACTTTTCATCTATTTCAGACCAACACACCAGCATTACAACCTGACAACATAATAAAGACTGATATACACTGGTCTCTCCAGAGCATTTTTTTTTTATGTTTTACACAGTTATTACTAACTTGTCTAGCTGAAATTCTTTAGTTGCATTTTTTTTCTGACATGTTTACATCAGAATCCATTTTCCAAGCGGCTAATCGAAAATATTGTTGACGAATCTGAGCACAAGAAAGGAATATTGAGAATTTGTTTATTCACCGTTTATTTGAAAATCACACAAAGGAATTTCCGTCATTATCTAACCTCCAGTTTTGACCCCAATTACTGGTAGGGTTAAAAAATGCCTTACAACAATTTTAAATCTGGAGGAAACATCTCTCCCTCCCATCCCCTTTTCCCCTTACCCTCAATTTTACAGAGACCCACCTTCCATATTTATTTAGTCCTTTCAGTGGCAAACTCATCCTCTTTTGCCAGCAAACACCAAACCGTCTTTCGCTGTGTAAAAATGTGATTAACTATGCAAATAACAAATGGCGAAAACACAGAGAAACATCATAGTTTTATTAGAAAACGTAGTTTCTCCATGAATACGTCTAAAATTTGCCGACCAAGTTCCTATATGTCGGAGAGCTAAACAAAGGGAAGTAACCGCTGTAATTCTCGGTCATAATCAAGATCTATATCTTGCCCACAAATGTGATCGCAAGAAAGAAAGAAAGAAGTAAGGATAGTCAAGAATAAATGCTTACCAAAATATGATTGCTTGAAATATTAAATATTTTCCCTAATTAATTTACACTCTTTTCCATAAGAGTTCACAGCAATAACATTGCCTTTACAGAATATGTGTAACTAGCAGATCTATAACGGTAACTTGTCTCTATCGACCACCTTCAATTTAAGGACATATCTAGAGATCCATACTTACTGTTTACTTACTGTTCCGAGACCATAGGTAAGCTACTAGCTTCTGTTGGTCCTTCTCTTGTAAATCTATTTCTTATATTAATGTCCAAGTAGGCTAACAACTTGGGGTGAACTTTTCAGGGTGGTTGCGCCAATGGTTGTTAAGACGACTTTTAAAGGAGTTAATAGTCGGAGCTGTAATCACATCATCTGGTAAGGAGTTCCAGAAATCAGTCACTCTAATACTAAGGATGTTTTTGCGTAATTCTGTTCTTGGGTGTTTTTTAAATAATTTACATACAGATCTTAATTTCTGGCCATTAACCTCATATTTTACACATACGCCAGAATTAAAATGGTAAATGTTGTAACTCTTTCATTTTGCGCTTATTCATCGTCGCAACCAATTGCCCATATGGGTGACGCCCCAGACAGTTTTTTAGTTAGGGGGTGACGCCCCAGAAGGTTGGAAGGCCTATGTTACGGAGACCATGCAAGATAGACAACGAAGCCCATCCTAAGTTACGCCTGGTTCTTTGACGCGCTCTTCGGTTAACAACTTTTGTGGCGCCGAATATAAAAACAAACATTTTTAATCCAGAATTAGAACCCACATAATTGTAATCTATGGCTGGTTTCTTCACGTTTTGTACAGTCTGGTCTCGATTTATACTGGCCGAAAAGGTAACCATATAGTTGTAAAATTTACTAAATAAGGGCTATCATTTTCCTTTTGAAATTTCATTATGAACCTGTCAGCCCACCGGAAAAGGCAATTTCCGACTTCAAAGTCTCGGATCTCTTTTACCTCTTTCGTTGCCAAATCTATAGGCCTAATTAATTAATTGATTGGTATTTTACGCCGCTTTCAACTTTATTTCAGTTATAGGCCTATCACGGCGACAGTTCATATACTCATGTATTTCCTGGGTTTCACCAGTACTAGGCTAGGGCTCTGAAGTGTCTTGCCTAAGGACACTCCAACGAAAAACCCAGTGGATCCAGTGAGGCTTGAGTCGGGGCCTCCAAGTCACGAGTCACACACATGACTTACGACAAGAGCCATGCAGGACTCCACTCTAGGCCTACATTCGATCTCTTCACACGACTGGCAATATACTTTACTGAAACTGAGAGAGATTTTCCTCTTATCCTCTGAGAAGAGCAACAGCAACCCTAGAGAGAGAGAGAGAGGCGTATAACTAGTATTATTATATGGCGTGCAACACACAAAAAAAGGGACCTTCGGACATTTGCGTAAAGTGTTGTCCCGGATTAGCCTGCGCAGGCTAATCCGGGATAACACTTTACGACCAAGTAGATTTTTTCATACAGTAGACTTTCGTGAAACAGAAAATCGCACAAAAAACGGGAAGTGTAGAATCGGATTAGTCACAGACTGCACAGGTTGATCTGGGACGACACACTTTTACGCATATGTCTGAAGGTCCCTTTTCGCCTGTTGCACGCCAATTATGATGGTTTACTCTTTCGTCTTACGTTGAAAATAAAACGTCTGTATTTTGGTAATGTGTTAACCCTTGTCCTGCTAAATAGATTAAATGAAACTTTCAAGCCGATAGTAGAAACCCAGATATTTTTATTTCAAAGTTCCTTTTGGGGGTAAAATATCTCCTTAACGGACAGTGTAGATCAAGGATCAGACTGCACGTTCTCTGCAGTCTGATCTTGATCTACACTGTCCGCAAAAGGTCCCTGAGTCGCGCTTAGCAGCCTAAATGTTATAGAAATTCAACAGTCTTTCTCCATGATACGCAAAATTGTACTGTAACTCGTTCATCAAACCCGAGGCAGAGGGCCCGTGGAAACATCGTACATAGCATTTCTCCTACTAATTCCGATATAGCTTCTAGACTAGTAGACATAGAGACATAGATTATGTCCGTGTGATGTCGACCACCTTCTGTTTATGGACATTTCTTAAGGTCTGCCTGTTTAACCTCATATTTTACACATTTATGCCAGAATTACAATGGTAATGTTATCGTCGCAACCGGTTGCCCATATGGTTGACGCCTCCAGAAAGCTATTGCCTATGTCACGCATATTACAAAATACAGGGCGCAATTATATTGTAATACGTTTACCAAACAATTCAGTTTACGATCCTGGGGAAGAAGACTCGTGGAAACATTGTTTAACGTTTCTCCTATTTCCAGAATTCAATGTAGTATCTACATTTGATAGATAGATTCTACAATTTACAAAAATTGATTTGTCTTCTGTCATTTATTATCATTTCTTTGAAGATATTATTCACTTTTTGCCAGAATTATTTTATTGCCTGCCTATGCTTTAGTAGGAAAAGTCTAAACCTTTTTCATTTGTTCAAGAGTTCAGCTAGTCATGCGGATACCAATGATGACTTAGTTCATAAACCCAAGGTTTAGCGTCATGGAAATTACCGAGCCATTCCAGATAAGTATGGTCCATTCGGCAAACCACGGGTGATCCGTTGATCAAGTTAGACGTAGTTACGGAATCGGACGAGTTGTGACGAGTGAAGGACGGTCGAGACGTTAGCAACGGACGTGATGTCAGACAATCAGATCACGTGATCTTGCCCGTCGGACACGTAACGACCGCTCATTTCGAGTGCCGCATTACGATTCAGTTCATCGTAAAATGAATTAAAGTCATGGACAGGTATGTATCAATAACTCATGTGATCATTGAAACCTTCTTAACCCTTTCCCAAACAAGCCCTGGTTTTCACGTGTCTGCAGTACAAGTCTTTTGAAAACACTGTGGGAAAAGGAGAAATTGCTGGTAACGAGCAATTTCACCTTTTCCCACAGTGTTTTCTACCCTTTTTGAGACCTTTCTGCCATTTTCATCAAATTTAAAATTGTGGTCTGCAAACTCTTTTGATTTGGACCAGTCCAAAATTTGTCGTTTGGGAAAGGGTTAAATCAAACAAATGACATTTTCAATAGTTTTACGTTCAAATGCCAAAACTTTCAGTTTTTCTTAAGCATAAAATTGCCTTTTTCGTAGGTCTCTTAGTTCATCAAAAGTAGCAGGCTGACGGCTTTACCGATACGAATGGCTTGTAAAGGTATTCTAAAGAATGACTTACACGTAAGTTAATTTGTATTGAAAACTATATGACATCTCGACTTTTAATCGAATATCTTGGAAAGCATATTTCAATAAAATGGCAAAGTTACTGATACCAAATGCCGCTTCATAATACATGTATATGAAACAAATTCTTTATCTAGCGACGTGGAAAGTGCATAAAATGATGAGCCTGGCCAGTTTCGTACAATAGAAATATATATTTCTTATTTATTTCCTTTTCTTTTCTTACAGATACAAGAATAAAGGTTTAGAAAATAGTCTTGATCAACCAAACGAAGGTAATCTCTCTCTCTCTTCTCATCTAACTCTTCCTTTCTTCTTCTATGCCCCCCCCCCCCTCTCTGCCTCCTCCCTACCTTTCTCTCCCCCCCTCTGCCTGTCTGGCTCTGTCAGTCTAAACCATTGGTCAAACCAGCCAGAAACGCTATTACTCTGGAGTAAGACTCTTGAGAATTAGACTAAAATTCACTTCAAAATCGTAATAGAATATGACCACAGACATTTGCTCTTCCATCCAGTGTTTCTCCCTTGCACCATGAAGGCACGTAGTCAAGCAGAAGCCTGAAAGCCTAGGCTTCAACAATAACTATCAAAGCATCCAATTAACGAATTTCACTTTCTCAATCACTAAAAGAGACCAAATCATGATCTCACTAATTTCAACATTGCTTTTGCATGAAAAAATAGATAATGGACGATGCAGATCAAAGATCAGACTAACCGTTCTGGCTGATCTTGATTTACACAGTCTAAAAAATTGACAAAGTTGTGCTTGGCTCTTTAACTCCTTACCACACAATCCCGACTTTTAACGATCCTAAAAAGGAAGACTTTTGAAAACATTGTGGGAAAAGGAGAAAATGCTGGTAACCAGCATTTTCTTTTCCCAAAATGTTTTCTACCAATTCCATAACAAATTTCAATTTTTAAGTCACATTTAATTTGTAGTCTGCAAATGCTTTCAATCTGGGCAAGTCGAAAATTTTTTCGTTTGGTAAAAAGTGCAAACATATAGTTTCCTTGAAGAAAAACGACGAATGAAAGAGAAAATAAAAGAGAGGAAAATTTAGAATAGATTGGGATTCATCTTTCACTACATTATTGGCTACGCACCTGGCCATGTATGCAGTCATGGTATTACTTCAACTCTGTGGCTGCAATGCGTGGCTAAATGCACTGTTCTGATCAGTGAAGATCAAAATCAGAAGGCACAAAACGTGCAGCCCGATCTTGGATCTAGCTTGTTCGATATGTTGAGATTTTCATTTTGCTCTGTAACAAGGAAGTACAAGCGCCAAGTAACACTAGACATGACTAAACAAGATTAAAAAAAGGAAGCCTCGATAAAATCCGGGCTGCTTCCTTAGGTTTCTTATCTGACGCTCAAGTTACTTAATTCTTAAATACCAAACGACAAAATTTTACACTTGTCCTAATTTAAAGCATTTGCTGACGACAAGTAACCGTGGCTCAAATGATGAAATTTGTAGAAAGGTAGAAAGCATTGTGGGAAAAGGAGAAAATGCTGGTTACCAGCATTTTCTCCTTTTCCCACAATGTTTTGAAAGCCTTTTCCTGTAAGCCGTCAAAATGGGATTGTGCGGAAAAAGGGTTTAACAGAAGTTTATGGATCATAATGCAGTGAGTACATGCCACAGGCCTTTGAAGCTCAACTGGTCTATCTAGTACACTGAAATTTTCATTGGTCCATCATCGCACTCGGTTACTAAAAATAGGTTATTGGCGCATCCCCTCTATATTGCATCTGTATGTTATTATATACCGCGTAGAAGCGATGACCAATGTGCTTTTTCTAGTAACGGTGTCCGATGATCAAGCAATGAAAATTTCGGTATATAGTGATAGACACATGTAGTTTCAGAGGCCTATGGTACATGCATTCATACATGTATGTATTTGTATTATGTACATCAAAAACATGCAATATGAGTAAATATAGTACGATATTACTGAATTGCGACAAATTATTCTTCGCCATACTCTTCGCTTGCTTCTGTGAAGATCCGTCAACGGTCTTACGTGGTTTTTATCAGGGCCAGTTAAAATGTTGTAACATGCAGAAGACCTCGTAAACTAGTCAGTTTGGAAGATTCATCTTATTGAATTATGTTTATTGAATATGCAAATGTCTCAGTTAACGTTTTACCAAACGACAAAATTGAAGACTTGTCCAAATTGAAGGCATTCGAAGACGACAAAATAAATGTGGATCTAACTGAAAAAATGCATTCGTATATGGAATGGTACAAAGCATTGTGGGAAAAGGAGAAAATGTTGGTTATCAGCATTTTCACCCTTTCCCACAATGTTATCAAAAGTCTTCTCATTTAGGATCGCTACATCTGGAGATTGTTTGGTAAAGGGGTAATCTTTTCAACCAATAAATTTATATTCGTTTATCTTATCTGAGGTCACAAACATGCATTGAGTACATGAAGTATATTAGCTCGTTTTAGTCGAAGGGTAAAATTGTAGTACCACTTACAGAGGCGGTATTATGAACTAAATTCTTTTGTCTCCCTTTCTACATGGAATTTCGTATGCAAATGAGTTCACCCAGTAAAAGGTGTCTTATCATTTGACTGTGTATATTCATGACCTGAGATGCGCGCGTTTAGTATTGAAAAGGAAGTGAACACTGTCGCAATCAGATGCCTACACTCAGTGCTCAATCTCTCTCTCTCTATATATATACATGTATATGTATGTCATTTTTTAGCACCTTGGTTTCTTGAATTATGCATTTGATGCACAGACCCTTGTTTTCGACAAACTTCACACGCTATATACGTCACGGTTTACATCAAACTATAGGTTAAACATGTTTATTTTACATCTATCGAGAAACTAGTTCTTGCAACTTATACTAATCTCTCGATTCTGCTTCCTGGAAACTATACCAGTACTCGCGCCGAATGTGTAGGCCAATGAGCAGTACCAAAATTGACACCCGCTCCCTGGTATCAAACTCGGTACCTTATAGTTACGAGACCGACGCTCTAAATCACAACCGCATGGACACCACACTTAAACAACCTGTCCAACTGTATTACTTGCTGAACACCACAGGTCATTTGTCGGTATTTTTACATGTTTCTAAATTGAAATGAAGAAGACGCTACTTTCATCTTCTACAAAATTCTTACATGTTAGGTTTTGGGGAACCAAGTTGTCAAAACCAAAGTGCCTGTGATTTGAGGCGATCGTGGGTGAAAATTGTAGTTTAAGTCCATTTTCTCTAAGTTTAAATTTACACGGCTTTTAATCTAAATGACAAGGGTTGTCCGTACAAATGAGCCATGCTCTGGCAAAAGGGGCTTAATGCATCTCCGTAATCCATGATACCAAGCAAGTCATCACATAATTATGGATCAATAAAATCCATTTTGTCTAACAATGTACCGAATTATGAGGTAGACTGGTCCTTGGACATGCAGAAAATTTACCAAAAGCAAAAAGTTTCGATTTAGGTCAGCCTGCGCGGACTGCGCAGGCTGACCTGGGTCGATACTTTTTGCAGATGCAATAAGGCCCCTTTACACAGAGCATGGCTCAAATGTAATTTCAGGAGGCTCTTCCTTATTTTCAACAGGAAATCGTTTATCAGCCGATCACTTCCATTCCGGAGCCAGGAAGCTGCACATCTACAGTCGTAACCTTGACGACAAAAAATGTGCACTGCCCCCTGTACCAGGGGACGAGAGAGCACGAAGGGCAATTGCAACAGATAATGGTGTTGATGGGCACTTCATCGGGGATCGTCAGGGGAATTCTCGCAGCCACCAGCACGGTGCATGGGACCAAGACCTTAGTAATGGTAAGGGTCCTCTATTAGTTCACGCATTTACCTCCCTTTATGCATACCTTATCATACATGCAGATTTTTTCAACCGATGCAGACGGATAGAGGTATAAATTTGGATGTTTACAAAATCCAAGCATAGCAATCAACATTCGATGTGTAGCCAGGAAAAAGCTGTCGTAGATCTATCTGGTACAATGGTTCACTCATTCAGCTGCAAAAATGATATTAAAATTCTATCGACGGCTGAAAATATAATCAATTTTTCAGAATGATGTTTACTTAATTGGCCTCACCAAACAAACCGATGATAAAGATCCAAGACCAGACTGAACAGTCTGTGCAGTCTGATCTTGATCTATGGAGTCTGCAAAAGCTTATGTTTTCACCTACGGCGCTGGGGGTTCACGGTGCGTCGGTTGCACTCTTTGTTAAAGATTAGTTAAAAACCAAATGTACAATGACAGTCGAATGACGATTTTGGCTTTAGTTTCGTATTCCGCACTGACCAGTCCGGAATACGAAACTGAAATCCGAGTCGTCATTCGACTACCATTAGTCCGGAATACGAAACTGAAATCAGAGCCGCCATTCGACTGCCATTAGTCCGGAATACGAAACTGAAATCAGAGCCGTCACCCGACTGTCATTGTACATTTGGTTCTTTTTCTAACCCTTCAAAATCTTAGCCGTCTGATTGACTTAGGTCTAGCAACAAAGTGCAAGGAAAAATTAACCTTCACTTTCATTTTAATGCAGACCTAGAATATGGAACTGATCATTTTAATAGTAGTCTTATATTTAGCAAGAGATGAAACGATGGTCCTTTATACTCTTTCAGTGCCAATTATATAAAATCGACCTCATTCGACGGCTGAAAACAAAATCAACTGAAAATCGGACTAATCTTTATCTTATAAATAGGTTTGAATTGACAATCGTACAGATCCAAGTCCCGACTATACGTTCTGTACAGTCTGGGTCCGTATTCATCAACTATTCTTCAGTACATTCTTAGTCTTATTCTCTAAGATTTTCTGAATTTGAAAGTAACACAACGTCTGATTGGCTAAACCAAATGGTTTAGCCAATCAGAAGTTGTGTTACGTTCAAATTTAGAAATTTCTTGAGAATATGGCTAAGAATGTCCGTAAGAATGGTCGGTGAATACGAAGCCTGATCTTGATCTATGTCGTCCGCAAGCCCCTGTCTAAAGCTATGGTGCTAAAAGGGTAAATGATAATCATTTGATCATCAGGTTGCTGTTCCATTTGTTTGATAATTACTGTGTATATAACATTTATTATGACTGAGCCATTTGAAATCCCACGAGTGCTACATAAATAAGATGAAAATAAGCAAGTGTTAAAAAACACCCTAGATGTTGCGATTTCAAGGCTTTGGCTTATATAAATTTTAACAAATCGGATAATGTGGCTTCAAGACTGCTATAAATCTTCTGTGCAGTCCAATACCTGCTTGAACAGTCCAAGAACCCACACATCTGCTTGACACCATTGGGGCTGACGTGGTTTATTTTGAGCACTTAGTTACTTTGTAGTACAAAATTTAATCTATGTCAATAGCTCTGAGATTAGAAGACGCAGCTCCCCCGGCAGATTGGAAGGAAGAAAGAAAACGGAGGGTTGAGAATGCCATGCGACGGGTTGAGCAGTCCTACGTGGGAGAACTGAGGTATGGTACAAACGAAACGACTTACGTGAGACCAGATTGTAGCGAGTCTGCTGAAGCCAGGAAGCCTTACGCTCTGGTTCCCATTCGTGCTAGAAGTGTTGCTGCGCCATCTTGGGAGGTTGGTGATACTAAAGGGGTTGCAAAAGAGCCTAAGGCGGAACACATTGATAGAAGTCTGCTGATACCGTCTTCAAAAGGCAAGGATGCTTACAGAAGCCCGGATGAAGAATACGAGCTTGACTTGAAACGCCAAGCCCTGTTGGAGAGAAAGATCAGAGAAGCAAACGAGTTTCATAGAAAGCAGAAGTTGAATGCGTTCAAGCCTTGCAAAGATGATGCAAAGGAGAAAACCAAAGGTCATGCAAACACCCATCATGTACCGAATCCGCCGAGCATGCAGAACAGACAGATTGCGACTCACAGATATTCTGAGACTGGAGGAGCTCCTGTACCAGCACCACCGGTGAATGCAAGAAAAGAGGAAAGCTACTCAAAAAGGAAGAGAAAACTGAAGCCATGTGGCGCAATGAACAACGACGAGAACGTCAGTGTGCAGTATCCAAGTGCACCATCAGAAAAAAGAGATGCACAAAGGGAGCATTTGTCTGTTGATGTCGGTACAGCAACAAGATTGTCCCAGGTAGTTCCTTCAACCACCAGGGAGGGGAGGCACGGCGTTAGTTTTGAAGTCGATACCAAAGGTTTTCAATGCGTTTCCAACTGTGTACGAGCCAATGTTACGGATACAGGGGCGGAGAGCAAACCGTCAGGACCTAAGCCTCCGCTGATACCCCGACAGGCATCTTTCAACATCTGGAATGGTGACACAGCCAAGAGAGGTCTTGGGTTTAAGTCAAAGCTACGCAAAGAGATGGAGGCAGCAAGCCTGCGCGCTGTAGAGCCCAAAGAAGACGTCAACCCACAGAGAACCCAGCGCCCACACGTGTCGAGTGAAGTTGCTGCTAAGTGGAAGAGGGAGATGTTCTACAATAACTAGCCATTCTTTTATCTTTTTCTTAGTCTTTTTTTTTCAATTTGATACAAATTTATAGAAAATTATCTGATTGTAGTGATGCAGACGTGCATGTACAAGGTTTATTTTTTCTCCTGCTAACTTTTTCTGATGTTCTTGTTGTTTTTCGACATTTTTTTACGATTTTGAAAAATTGTTGTCTTCGGCCTCCATTTTCTGATGGATAAGTCATTTCCATTTCTGTCTTGTGATTCCAAGCTAACTGTTTTGGTGGCATGTTTGTTGTTTATCATTGTTCTGTGGTGTCAAAATTTAGTTTTTTTTTTTTTTCTTATTTTTTCCTCTCAATTGGTTCTTTTTTATTATTATTACTTGAAACATTGTCATTTTTGAAACATTTAGAATCCTTCAAATGTAGGGAAAGGTAATTTGGCAATCGTAAGCACTTATTTTTACTTTTCAACAGATTAATTCGTCTATATCTTTCACAACGATACCTAAACCCAAAGAAAAACTAACTTGAATCATAGTTCTTTTGTTTACATTTCTGTTCACATAGATTCAAATGTTCTCTTCCGACTCCTTCCGGTACTATCCAATATAATGCCCCCACCCCACCTTTTTTTATAAATGAACATCTCCAAGTTCGTCCAAGAAACATAAAACTTCTTCATTCTTATGCCATCCAAGAAAAATAAGACTTTATCATTACTATAGCCATTTTTGATATCAGTCCTTTTACCATATATCCAAGTCTGACTTCGGTTGCTTGGTTAACAACAGTTTAGCTGTATGATTTTGTCACAACGTTGGTCTAAAATATGCATTTTTTAACGATTTGTTTAATTTTTGAAAAGGGTAACCACCATGTATCGTTTTAAACACTTTTTTAGCCTAAATCCAAACTTTCTTTCATCGGCGTCTTCTCTTTTGACTCTCTTCACTTTTAATTTACACCAAGAAAAGATCGTCTTCATGACAACTGCTCATGAATTCATTGGTTGACAAAGAACTTGTCTTCCTTTCTATCAGCGTTCTTATATCTGTCAATTATAATTTCCTACTTTTGTAGCCTTAATCATGCTATCTTGACGCGAGTTGTTTCTTATTCTCTCATTCTTGTCTCTCTTAGTGCGTTTGTTTTACCAATCGAAAGACTTTCCCTCAGAAACATTTTTCCCTATCAATATATCGTTTTCTCTCTTTCTTAATGTTTCTTACGGTCTACCTGTTTAAATTGTGACAGCTATGTCTTCAACACAATGTTTCTACTACAGATGAAATGTTAACAGAGTGTCTGTTATATATTTGTACTGTCTTTCTTTAGTACAACGTCCGCTCTACAGATGAATTGTCTACGGTGTGTCTATTATTTCTCTGTACTGTCTTTCTTAAGTACACCGCCCCTTTCGCGGTCTACCTGTTTACAGTGTGTTATTTCTTTGTACTGTCTTTCTTTAGTACACCGTCCCTTTAAAAGTCTACCTGTTTACAGTGTGTCTCTTATTTTTTGTCTAGCTGTTTAAAGCGATTCTGTTATTTCTTTGTACTGTCTTTTTTTGTACACCGTACCCACTACAGTCTTCCTGTTAACAGCGTGTCTGTTAATTCTTGGTACTGTCTTTCCTTTAGTACAAGTCCCCTACTACAAATGATCTATTTACAGTGTGCGCATTATTTTTTTTTTGTACTGTCCTTCTTACGCACACTGTCCCCAATGTACAGTCTACCTGTTTAGACAGATTCTATCACTTCTTTGTACCGTCTTTCTTAAGTACAGAGTCCCTTCTACAGATGAACTGTTTACAGTGTGTGTTCAATTTCTTTGTACTCTTTTTCTTTAGCGCACTGTCCCTACTACAGGTAATTTTTTACAGCACGTCTGTCGTTTCTTTGCACTGCCTTTCTTTTGTATACCGTCCCTACTCAGATGAAGTGTTTACAGTTTGCATGTTATTTCTTTGTGCTGTCTTTCTTTTGCACACCATCCAAACTACAGGTGAAGTGTTTACAGTGTGTCTGTTATTTATTTGTACTCCCTTTCTTTAGTTCACCGTCCTTTCTACAGATGAACTGTTTACAGTGTGTCTGTTATTCATTTGTACTGTTTATCTCTAGTACATTGTCCCCATTACAGTTTACCTGTTTAGACAGTGTCTGTAACTTCTTTGTATTGTCTTTTTTGAGTACACCATCCATACTACAGATAACTATTTACAAAGTGTCTGTTATTTCTTTGTACTGTCTTTCTTTAGTACACCGACCATACTACAGATGAACTGTTTACAGTGTGTCTGTTATTACTGCGTACTGTCTTTCTGAAGTACAGAGTCCCTTTTACAGATGAACTGTTTAGGGTGTTTCTGTTATTTCTTTGTACTGTCTTTTTTAAGTGCACCGTCTGTTTAGCAGTCTACCTGTTCACAGTGTGTCTGTTATTTTTTGTACTACCTTTCTTTAGTACACCGTCTATACTACAGATGAACTGTTTACAGAGTGTCTGTTATTTCTTTGTACTGTCTTTCATTAGTACACCGTCCATACTACAGATGAACTGTTTACAGTGTGTCTGTTATTACTTCGTACTGCCTTTCTGAAGTACAGAGTCCCTTCGACAGATGAACTGTTTCCAGTGTTTGTTATTTCTTTGAACTGTCTGTCTTTAGTACACCGTCTGTTTAGCATTCTACCTGTTTACAGTGTGTTTTTTATTGTACTGTCTTTCTTTAGTACACCGTCCTTTTTACGGATGAACTGTTTACAGTGTGTAATTTCTTTATATCCTCTTTCTTTGGCATACAGTCCTTTCTACTGATCAACTGTTTACAATGTGTCTGTAATTTCTTTAAACTCTCTTTTTTAGTAAAACGTCTCAAATAAGTCTACCTGTTAAGAGAGTGACTGTCATTTCTTTGTACTCTCTTTGTTTAAAACATCGTCCATATTACAGATAAACTGTTTACAGAGTGTCTGTTATTTCTTTGTACTGTCTTTTTTTAGTACACCGTCTGTTTAGCAGTCTACCTGTTCACAGTGTGTCTGTTATTTTTGTACTGTCTTTCTTTAGTACACCGTCCATACTACAGATGAACTGTTACAAACTGTCTGTGAATTCTTTGTACGGTCTTTCTTTAGTACACCCCCCATACTATGGATGAACTGTTTGCAGTGTGTCAGTTATTTCTTTGTACTGTTTTTCTTAAGTAGAACGTCCCCACTACAGTCTACCTGTTTAGACAGTGTCTGTCATTTCTTTGCACTGTCTTTCTTTAGTACACCGTCCATACTATGGATGAACTGTTTGCAGTGTGTCTGTTATTTCTTTGTACTGTCTTTCTTTAGTACACCGTCCATACTACAGATGAACTGTTTACAGAGTGTGTGTTATTTCTTTGTACTGTCTTTCTTTAGTACACCGTCCATACTACAGATGAACTGTTTACAGTGTGTCTGTTATTACTTCGTACTGTCTTTCTGAAGTACAGAGTCCCTTCTACAGATGAACTGTTTACATTGTTTCTGTTATTTCTTTGTACTGTCTTTCTTTAGTACACCGTCCATACTACAGATGAACTGTTTACAGTGTGTCTGTTATTACTTCGTACTGTCTTTCTGAAGTACAGAGTCCCTTCTACAGATGAACTGTTTACATTGTTTCTGTTATTTCTTTGTACTGTATTTCTTTAGTACACCGTCTATACTACAGATGAACTGTTTTCAGTGTCTGTTATTTCTTTGTACTGTCTTTCTTTAGTGCATCGTCCATACTACAGATGATCTGTTTTCAGTGTGTCTGTAATTTCTTTGTACTCTCTTTGTACTGTCTTTTTTTAGTACACCGTCTATACTACAGATGAACTGTTTTCAGTGTCTGTTATTTCTTTGTACTGTCTTTCTTTAGTACACCGTCCATACTACAGATGAACTGTTACAGACTGTCTGTTAATTCTTTGTACGGTCTTTCTTTAGTACAACGTCGCCACTACCATCTACATGTTTAGACAGTGTCTGTCATTTCTTTGTACTGTCTTTCTTTAGTACACCGTCCATACTACAGATGATCTGTTTTCAGTGTGTCTGTAATTTCTTTGTACTCTCTTTCTTTGATACACCTTTCTTTGTACAGATGAACTGTTTACAGTGTGTCTGTTATTTTTTGTACTCTCTTTCTGTAGTACATTGTCCCCACTGCAGTCTACCTGTATAGACAGTGTCTGTCATTTCCTTGTACTGTCTTTAGTACACAATCCATACTACGGGTAAACTGTTAACAGAGTGTCTGTTATTTCTTTGTACTGTCTTTCATTAGTACACGTCCATACTACAGATGAACTGTTTACAGTGTTTCTGTTATTTCTTTGAACTGTCTTTCTTTAGTACACCATCTGTTTAGCAGTCTACCTGTTTGCAGTGTGTTTTTTATTGTACTGTCTTTCTTTAGTACACCGTCTTTTTCACGGATAAACTGTAAACAGTGTGTAATTTCTTTATATCCTCTTTCTTTGGCATACAGTCTTTTCTACTGATGAACTGTTTACAATGTGTCTGTTATTTCTTTGTACTGTCTTTCTTTAGTACACCGTCCATACTACAGATGAACTGTTTACAGTGTGTCTGTTATTACTTCGTACTGCCTTTCTGAAGTACAGAGTCCCTTCGACAGATGAACTGTTTACAGTGTTTCTGTTATTTCTTTGAACTGTCTTTCTTTAGTACACCGTCTGTTTAGCATTCTACCTGTTTACAGTGTGTTTTTTATTGTACTGTCTTTCTTTAGTACACCGTCCTTTTTACGGATGAACTGTTTACAGTGTGTAATTTCTTTATATCCTCTTTCTTTGGCATACAGTCCTTTCTACTGATCAACTGTTTACAATGTGTCTGTTATTTCTTTAAACTCTCTTTTTTTAGTACAACGTCTCAAATAAGTCTACCTGTTAAGAGATTGACTGTCATTTCTTTGTATTCTCTTTGTTTAAAACATCGTCCATATTACAGATAAACTGTTTACAGAGTGTCTGTTATTTCTTTGTACTGTCTTTTTTTAGTACACCGTCTGTTTAGCAGTCTACCTGTTCACAGTGTGTCTGTTATTTTTGTACTGTCTTTCTTTAGTAAACCGTCCATACTACAGATGAACTGTTACAAACTGTCTGTGAATTCTTTGTACGGTCTTTCTTTAGAACAATGTCCCCACTACAGTCTATCTGTTTAGACAGTGTCTGTCATTTCTTTGTACTGTCTTTCTTTAGTACACCGTCCATACTATGAATGAACTGTTTGCAGCGTGTCTGTTATTTCTTTGTACTGTCTTTCTTTAGTACACCGTCTACACTACAGATAAACTGTTTACAGTGTGTCTGTTATTACTTCGTACTGTCTTTCTGAAGTACAGAGTCCCTTCTACAGAAGAACTGTTTACAGTGTTTCTGTTATTTCTTTGTACTGTCTTTCTTTAGTCAGATGAACTGTTACAGACTGTCTGTTAATTCTTTGTACTGTCTTTCTTTAGTACACCGTCTATACTACAGATGAACTGTTTTCAGTGTCTGTTATTTCTTTGTACTGTCTTTATTTAGTGCATCGTCCATACTATGGATGAACTGGTTGCAGTGTCCGTTATGTCTTTGTACTGTCTTTCTTAAGTACAACGTCCCAAATACAGACTACCGGTTTAGACAGTGTCTGTCATTTCTTTGTACTGTCTTTTTCTAGTACACCGTCCATACTACAGATGAACTGTTACAGACTGTCTGTTAATTCTTTGTACGGTCTTTCTTTAGTATAACGTCCCCACTACAATGTACCTGTTTAGACAGTGTCTGTCATTTCTTTGTACTGTCTTTCTTTAGTACACCGTCTATACTACAGATGAACTGTTTTCAGTGTCTGTTATTTCTTTGTACTGTCTTTCTTTACTGCATCGTCCATACTACAGATGATCTGTTTTCAGTGTGTCTGTAATTTGTTTGTACTCTTTTTCTTTGATACACCTTCCTTTGTACAGATGAACTGTTTACAGTGTGTCTGTTATTTTTTGTACTCTCTTTCTGTAGTACATTGTCCCCACTGCAGTCTACCTGTATAGACAGTGTCTGTCATTTCCTTGTACTGTCTTTAGTACACAATCCATACGACGGGTAAACTGTTAAAAGAGTGTCTGTTATTTCTTTGTACTGTCTTTCATTAGTACAGGTCCATACTACAGATGGACTGTTTACAGTGTGTTTGTTATTTTTTGTACTGTCTTTCTTAAGTTCATCGTCCTTTCTACAGATGAACTGTTTACAGTGTGTAATTTCTTTCTATTCTCTTTCTTTGGTACACAGTCCTTTCTTCAGTTGAACTGTTTACAGTGTGTCTGTCATTCTTTGTACTGTCTTTCTTAAGTACTCCGTCCATATTGCAGATTAACTGTTTACAGAGTGTCTGCTTTTTCTTTGTACTGTCTTTCTTAAGTACACCGTCCGTACTGCAGATTAACTGTTTACAGAGTGTCTGCTTTTTTTTTTTGTACTGTCTTTCTTTAGTACACTATCCGTATGAAAGATAAACTGTTTATAGAGTGTCTGTTTTTTCTTTGTTCTGTCTTTCTTTAGTACACCGTCCATACTACGGATGAACTGTTTGCAGTGTGTCTGTAATTTCTATGTTCTCTCTTTCTTTAGTACACCGTCCTTTCTACAGACAAAGTGTTTACAGTGTGTCTGTTGTTTCTTTGTACTGTCTTTTTACAGTACACCGTCCATACTACAGATTAACTGTTTACAGAGTATCTGTTATTTTGTTTGTAATGTCTTTCTTAACTACATCGTCTATACAACAGAAGAACTGTTTGGAGTGTGTCTGTAATTTCTTTAGTACACCATCCTTTCTACAGACGAACTGTTTACAGTGTGTCTGTTATTTCTTTGTACTGTCTTCATTTAGTACACCTTCCATTCTACAGATTAACGTTTTACAGAGTATCTTTTATTTTGTTTGTACTGTCTTTCTTTAGTACACCGTCCATACAACAGATGAACTGTTTGGAGTCTGTCTGTAATTTCTTTAGTACACCGTCCTTTCTACAGATGAAAGGTTTGCAGTTTGTCCGTTATTTCTTTGTACTCTCTTTCTTTAGTACACCATGCCCACTACAGTCTACCTTTTTAGACAGTGTCATTACTTCGCACTGTCTTTCTTTAGTACACCGTCTATACTACAGAAGAACTGTTAACAGAGTGTCAGTTATTTCTTTGTACTTTCTTTCTTTAGTACACCGTCTGTACTACAGATGAACTTTTTTCAGTGTGTCTGTAATTTCTTTGTACTCTTCTTCTTTAGTACACGTCCTTTCCACAAATGAACTGTTTACAGTGTGTCTGTCATATCTTTGTACATTCTTTCTCAAGTACACAGTCCCTACTACAGATGAACTGCTTACAATGTGTCTGCTATTTCTTTGTACTGTCTTTCTTTAGTACACCGTCCCTACTACACATGGACTGTTTACAGTGTTTCCGTTATTTCTTTGTACTGTCTTTTCTTAGTACACCGTCCCTACCACAGACTTCCTGTTTACAATGTGTCTGTTACTCATTTGGCACTGTCCTTCTTTAGTACACCATCCCTACTACAGAGGAATTGTATTCAGTATGTCCGTTATATCTTGTACTCTCCTTCTTTACTACACTGTCCTTTCTACCGATGAACTCTTTACAGTGTGTCTGT
Source organism: Tridacna gigas (assembly GCA_945859785.2). Taxonomy (NCBI): domain Eukaryota; kingdom Metazoa; phylum Mollusca; class Bivalvia; order Cardiida; family Cardiidae; genus Tridacna; species Tridacna gigas. The sequence continues at coordinate 38,044,112 of OX244042.2, forward strand.
TGTTTCTTTGTGCTGTTTTCTATTGTACACAGTCTCTACTACAGATAAACTGTTTACAGTGTCTGCTATTTCTTTGTACTGTCTTCCCCTAGTACACCAGCCATTCTGCAGATTAACTGTTTACAGTGCGTCTGTTATTTCTTTGTACTATCTTTCTCTAGTACACAGTCCCTACTACAGATGAACTGTTTTTCAGTGTCTCTGTTATTTCTTTGTACTGTCTTTCTTAAGTACAATGTCCCTACTACAGAGGAACTGTTAAGAGTGTGTCTGTTATTTCTTTGTACTGTCTTTCTTTACTACACCGACCCTATTACAGATGAATGACTACAGTGTGTATGATATTTTTTTGTACTGTATTTCTTTAGCCTACTGTCCCTTCTATAGGTGAACTGTTTACAGTGTGTCTGTTATTTCTTTGTACTGTCTTTTTATAGTACACCGTCTCTTACACAGGCTTACTGATTACAGGGAGTCTGTTCTTTCCTTGTTCTGTTGTTTGTTATTTTTTCCCTTCTAAGATCATCTGTTTTCAATCACAAATTAAGGTATTATAAGTACATGAATTTCAGAATTACAAATCATTGTATTATACAGTACATGTTTAATTTTATTATATATTAACTTTCATGTTGAAAATTCTAATTCTGTAAATAAATACATAAATAAATAAATAAATAAATGTAGGTCAATAAAATAAATAAATAAATAAATAAATAAATGTAGGTCAATAAAATAAATAAATAAATAAATTAATTAATAAATAAATGGAGGTCAGTAAAATAAATAAATAAATAAATGTAGGTCAATAAATAAATAAATAAATAAATAAATAAAGTAGGCCAATAAATAAAATAAAATAAATAAATAAATAAATAAATAAAAGTAGGCCAATAAATATGATAAAATAAAATAAATAAATAAATAAATAAATGTAGGTCAATAAAATAAATAAATAAATAAATAAATAAATAAATAAATAAATAAATAAACAAATAAAAGTAGGCCAATAAATAAAATAAATAAATAAACAATAAATAAAAGTAGGCCAATACATAAATAAATGTAAAACACTGATCAGATTTTTGTAGTCAATATAAACAATCACACTTTAGAATCCTTACAAATTTTCAAAAACTATTAATAACTGACATGATTCTATCAAATTACAGACTATTCTTGTAGAAAGGTAAATGCCTTATCCATCGACATTTTCTCTAATACTTTCAAGAACAAATTTCACTCACTAGTTGTCATTTTTTTTCTAAGCCAATTAAACACGAAATTTCACATTTAAAGACATATATTTTCATTAGAGAAGATGTATAAAATGGAGGCCCAAAATTATATTAAACTTTTTAAGGACTATTTTCAAGCTTTCTATTTTTCCACTTGTTTTTAAAGAGTACTTTTTTGTGTTTTTGTTTTTTCTTGCCTGTGAGAAAATGATTTACACCTTGTACATCATGTCTGTATCACTACAAGTTTATTTATAATTGTAATGATAACTTTCTTATGTGTATGTGTCTTTGTATATGTATCACATGAAACCTTTCTTTTTTTTTTTCATATTCTTTTTATATGTATCATGAAGAATGGCTATGTAGAAATCTTCCTAATATATTAAATGTTGGAAAAATTTTGTGTCTGATTGTGAATGTGTGGGAAGGACAGGGGGGGAAGGGGGCAGAACCCATACTAAAACAGTGGACAAGACGGTCAAGAATGCAACATTTCTTGAAAAGCAAATTTGGCAAAGAGAAACAAAAGGCATCATAACTAGAACAAAATACTGAGTATCATTTCTTTGTACAATTTTTGCTTATGGAAAGCAGTCATAGCAAACAATATCAATCCATATCAACCTACCAAATCCCTGCAGACTGGCACAAATCGAAATGTTTTCCCATTTGTAAATTTCTGCATGTCCAAGGACCATTCCTCATGATACAGTTGGTTGTTGACAAAATGGTCTTTAACAATTCATAATGATGTGATGACTTGCTTAATATAATGCACCATGGAGATGTATTAAACCTCCTTTTGCCAGAGTGCCACTCATTTTTAAAGGATATTACAATTAAGTCAAAGGCTTTGTTTTTAACCCTTTACCACACAATCCTGAGTTTTAACGACCAAAGTGAAAGAGCCTTTTGAAAACATTGTGGGAAATGGAGAAAATGCTGGTAACCAGGTAAGAGGACTTTTGAGAACAGTGCAGGAAAATGGAAGAAAAGCAGGTGACCCGCATTTTCTTTAAACACTTTTTCCCATGAATCCCATTGTTTTTAATGTATATTCAATTTCTAATCTGCATTTGCTTTCAATCTGAACAAGTCTAAATTTTTGTGGGTTGGTACTTCCTCTATGAAAACTGCTAAAAATATCAGCCTAGAATGTATTTATCTCTGTTTAATGAAAAACCTGTCATAATCAAATTTTAAAACAGAGTGCACTACAAGGCTATATTTAAGAAAACACTGCCTGTACAGACAGTGTAGATCAAGATCAGCTTCAGTACACAAAATATGCAGTCTGGTCTTGGATCTACATTGACACCAAAATTTTGGGAAATACTCATGAGGCAATAATTTGGTCTTTTTTCCTAACCAAACAAATGCTCTGTGAAAAGGGGCTTTAACTCTTTACCACACAACAAAATTTTAAACTTGTCCATATTGAAAGCATTTGCAGACAACAAATGAAATGTGGCTCCAATGATGGAATTTGTCTTTGGCAGGGTGGAAAACATTGTGGGAAAAGGATAAAATATGGGTTACCAGCATATTCCCCTTTTCCAACAATGTTTTCAAAAGGCTTCTTCCTCAAAGTTGTTAAAATTTGGTTCTGTGTGGTAAAAAGTTAATGCATCTGTTAACCAGCATTTTCTACTTTTCCCAACATGTTTTCTACCCTATTAAAGACAAATTCGATCATTTGACCCATATTTCATTTGTCTTTTGCAAATACTTTGAATGTGGAGTGGTCCAGAATTTTGTTGTAAGATGTAAGACATCTTTACAAAGCGACAAAATTTTAGACTGGTCCAAATTGAAAGCACTTGCAGATGACAAATGTGAATCAAAAATTGAAATTTGTTTTGGGAAGGGTGAAAAACATTGTGGGAAAAGGAGAAAATACTGGTTACCAGCATTTTCTCCTTTTCCCACATTGTTTTCAAAAGCTCTCTCTCTCAGGGTCGTTAAAAGTTTGAATTGTGTGGTAAGGGTTAAGATGTAAGAAATCATAGTTTTACAAGGCCAGATGTAGGTGCACTAGTCTTTATGAGTGCCTGAATCTCCTTGAACTTGGGATGATTTTTGTCTTGAATCAGTTGAAACAGCACTGCTTCACTTGTAGTTACTGTGGCCCCTACATTGCGAAATCTCTGAAATAATAACCGAAGATAATCTTTTCCAGCTGACAAAATTTCATACTTGTTCAAACTAAAAGCATTTGCAGACAAATAATATAGCTCAGATCATAATATTTGCTTTAGTACATGGTCCCTACTACAGATGATCTGACTACATATTTGACTTTGACAGAGTAGAAAACAATGTGAAAATAAGATAAAATGCCGAGTGCCAGCATTTTCCCTTTTTCCCACTATGTTTTGAAAAGCCTTCTTCCTCAGGGTCCTTCAAACTCAAAATTGTGTGGCCAAGACTCCACTCTTGACAGACTACCGTTTGCATCTTCTAGCTGACCAATTTGTTACAAAACTCTGTGGTAAAAGGAGAAATCACTCATAGCAAAAAAAGTTTTCCTTTTGCCACTGTGTTTTCATACTTTGGTCGTTTTTTTTGTAATTTAGAAAGTCCATTTTATTTACTTATCACTTTATGTTTTGTTTTCAAATTTCCACACTATCTTATTCATAAACAAAACTTAAAAGTTTGAACACATAGGCGGTTGAGCATTAACTGAGTTTTATAAGCAAGCACCCATGGTTTAAAACTTAAGTCTACATACTAAAATTAAAGTTTCTTTAACCCATTACAAGACAATCCCATGTTTTCATGACCCTGAGGAGGGAGGTCTCATTTTCCAACAATATTTCCTACCCTTTCAAAGACATACCCCATCATTTGATGAACATGGACGATGCTGTTTGCACATGCTTTAAAAAAAGTGGGTCCTAAAATTTTGCACCACTGAGTTGAACTTTTACCACATAATCTGTGTTTTAACAACCCTAATAAAGAAGACTTTTGAAAACATGTAGGGAAAAGGAGAAAATGCTGGTATACAGCATATCACCATATTTTCTATCCTTTAAAAGCCAAATCCTATCAAATAATTCACATATAATATGTCGTCTGCAAATGCTTTCAATTTATTTATTTAGACAAGCCTTAAATTTAATTGTTTCGTACAGAGTGGATTTCTCAGGAACATTAACCATTTACAACAAAATTTTAGACAAGTCCAAATTGGAAGCATTTGCAGACAACAAATTCAATACCAACAAAATGATAGAATTTGCTTCCAAAAATGGGGAAAATGTTGTAAAAAGAGAAAATGCTGGTTACCATCATTTTCTTCTTTACGAACAATGTTTTAAGAAATGTCTCTTACTCGGGGTCAGTAAAACTTGGGATTGTGTGGTAAAGGTTTAACACTGATAATTAAAGTAACAATAGCTGCCAAAAGTAAACAAAGCAAATGTTAAATGCATTTAAATCATATTACTTAAAAGCATGGAAGTTATTGTGAAGATGAGAATCTTTTTGTCTATGGTTGGTCCAAGTGTTAGTCAATGGCAGAGAAATTAACTTCAAAACTAGGTTAGAAGTTGCCAGGTCACTCTATCTTTTGTTTAGTTTTTGCTTGATTTTAAAATTAGTTTTTCTGCAAGCTACTAACACTTGGACCAACAACGACATAACAGATTGTTATCTTCACAATATTCTCCATACTTTTGAACAGTATGATATAAATTTATAGGCATTTTAACACGTGCATTGTCATTTTAACCCCTATTGGGCCTTTAAGACTAAGAAAGGAAAAATGCATGCTAAAAATGAAGAAATTTCTCTCCAAGATGAATTAACTCTTTACCGAACGCAAAAATTTCGGTGTGGTTAAAATTGAAAGCATTTGCAGACAACATGAAAAATGTGACTGAAAAATTGAAATTTGTGTTGGGAAGGGTAGAAAACATTAAAACATTGTCGGAAAAGGAGAAAAAGCATTTTCTCCTTTTCCTACAATGTTTTCAAAAAGCCTTTTTTCTCAGGGTTGGGACTGTGTGGTAAAGAGTTAAATTACATGTACATTTAGACAACTTTGAAATTTCACGTCCACCCAAATCAAGCAAAAAGAAAAAATGTTTTCTGGTCCATTTTCTTCATATCTCATATGCCAAGTTCAGTAGCTCAGTAATCAACATACAAGGACCAAGGGGTCAAAGGTTTGATCCCTCAGCTCAGCCAAATTCTTTCCTAGGAGAAATGATAGTCATTGTGACAGGATTCACTTTTCTATTACCGCTGAGCAATGTCTCAATGTTTGTGAGAAAGTATGGTCAGATTGCTTGTTGTTGGTTATATGGTGCTTAATGCTGTTTTCAACATTATTTAAGTTATATCGCAGCCGCCAGTGCACCTATCAATGCTTTCCTACAACATTATTTCAGTTATATTGCAGCCACCAGTGCACCTATCCATGCTTTCCTAGAGTTTCTTTTACCAGTACTACACACAATATTCTTTCCACTGGCTGCTTTCCCACATAACCATCGTAAAAACAATGGTCAGTGGTGAGAGAGGAATGAATCTTGTCGCAATGACTATCACCAATCGTTGGAAAGATATTGACCAGGCCGGGGATTGAACCAGTGACCCCCTCAGGTTGCGTAAGTCCTGAATGCTACCGACTGAGTTACTGGGGCTCAGCAAAGTATGGTCAGAATGTTGGAGCACTGATGGGTATGGTAGCTAGCTGTTGTTGTATGACTGAAATAATGTGGAAAATGGCATTAAACACACACACACACACACACAAAATTTACCTCATAAGCAAACATTCTGTCCATCTTACTTCTAGAAGAACAAGCATCTGCGACGACATGGACTTCGATGTCTTTCTCAATCAGATCCAGAACAGTTTGTTGTATACATACATGAGCCTGTATAAAAATTAATAATTGAGCCATGCTCTATGAAAAGGGGGCTTAATGCATCTGCGAAAAGTATCGACCCAGGTCAGCCTGCGCAGTCCACACAGGCTGACCTGGGCCAAAACTTTTCGCTATTGGTCAATTTTCTGTATGTCAAAGGACCAGTCTACCTCATGATACAGTCGGTTGTTAGACGTAATGGTTTTTATAGATTCATAACTATGTGATGACTTGCTTGGTATCATGCATCACAGAGATGCATTAACCCTTTACTGCACAATGACGCCTTTTGACGCCCCTGGGAAAGAAGCCTTCTGAAAACATTGTGGGAAAAGGAGAAAATGCTGGTAACCAGCATTTTCTCCTTTTCCCACAAAGTTTTCTACCCTATCAAAGAAAAGTTGCACCATTTGAGCCACATTGAAATTGTCGTCTGCAAATGCTTTCAATTTGGACAAGGCTAAAAATTCGTTGTCTGGTAAAGGGTTAAGCCCCCTTTTGCCAGAGCATGGTTCAATTCTATTTAATCCTCAACCCTTCACCACATAATCCCAAGTTTTAACAAGCCTGAGAAAGACATCTTTTGAAAACACTTTGGGAAAAAGGAGAAAATGCTGGTACCCAGCATTTTCTTCTGTTCCCACAATGTTTTCTACCCTATCAAAGACTACATCCACAATTTAAGCTGCATTAAATTTGTCATCTGCAAATGCTTTCTGTTTGAAAAAGTCCAAAATTTTGCCATATGGTAAAAGGTTAAACCAAACAACAGTAATGATCTCTCTGAGGTAGAAGACTTTTGAAAATATTGTGAGAAAAGGAGGAAAGTTAACTTTATCAGACGATTCATATTAAAAGCATTTAAACTACCTGTAAATTTGGCCAAAGTTATGGGATTTGTCAGTGACAGGGTAGAAACCACTGTGAGAAATTAAGAAAATGCTGATTACCCCTTTACCACACAATCCCGAGTTTTAACAACCCTGAGCAAGAACACTATGTCTTCTGAAAACATTTTGGGAAAAGGAGAAAATGCAGGTCACCAGCATTTTCTACTATTCCCAAAATGTTTTCTATCCATCCAATTACAAACCCTATTATTAAGCCACATGCAATTTCTCGCCTGCAAAATGCTTTCAAGTTGGACAGGTCTAACATTGTGTCGTGTGGTAAAGAGTTATCAGCATTTTCTCCTTTTCCCACAATGTTTTCATAAGCCTTCCTCTTCAGGGTTGTTTAAAAGCTAAACAGTGTGGTACAAGGTTAACCTGCAAACTGTCCTTTTCCAACAATGTTTTCTACCCCATCAACAACAAACTGAATCATTTTGTACAACAGTTAATTTTTAATCTTCAAGCAGTTTGAACATAATTATTGAAAAGAGAAGAAATTGCTGTTTGGTATGGGTCAATTCATTAGAATCGACAGACGAAATCTTGTGTCGAGCAATATACTACTCTTTATGGCAAAAGGAGAAATTGCTCATCCTTAAATCTACCAGACAAAACATGTTTCGACTCAAACACACTGACAGCACTTGCAAATGTACTTATTAAATGTGGCTCAAATGATATGGCATGCCATACTATGAAAAAGGACCTTCGGACATATGCGTAAAACTGTGTCGTCCAAGATCAGCCTGTGCAGTCTGTGACTAATCCAAGACGACACTTCCCATTTTAGTGCGATTTTCTGTTTCACGAAAGTCTACTGAATTAAAAAATCTTATGTAATCGTAAAGTGTTGTCTCAGATTAGCCTGCGCGGACTGCGCAGGCTAATCCAAGACAACACTTTATGTAAATGTCCAAAGGCCCCTTTTCGTGTGTTGCACGCCATATTGTCTTGATAGTGAACAATGCATTGCCATTGGTAGCAACCTGCACTTTCTCCACTTCCCAAAAGCTTTTCTGCTATTTTAAAGACTGTTACCATTACTTAAGTCTTTACCACACAATCCCGACTTTTAACAACCTTACAAAAAGAAGCCTTTTAAAAACGTTGTGGGAAAAGGAGAAAATGCTGGTAATCAGCATTTTCTCCTTTTCCCACAATGTTTTCTATCCTTCCTAGAACAAATTTCATTTTTTCATTCATAATCATTTTGCTGTCTGCAAATGTTTTCAATTTGGACTAGTCTACATTTTTGTCGTGTGGTAAAGCCTCATTTAACTCTTTACCAAACGACAGTTTTTTAGACCAGTCCATATTGAAAGGTTGTGCAGACGACAAAATAAATGTGACTGAAAAATTGGAATTTGTTTTGGGAGGGATAGAAAACATTGTGGGAAAAGGAGAAAATGCTGGTTACCTGCATTTTCTTCTTTTCCCACAATGTTTTCAAAAGGCTTCTTTTTCAGGGTTGTTAAAAGTCGGGATTGTGTGGTAAAGGGTTAATTTGGTGTCTGCAAATGCTTTCATTACATACAAGTATATAACTTTGTCATCTTTTAAAGAGCTAAGACATGTATAAATGTGAAATCACTGTGGCAAACGGAAAAATTGCTTGTTACAGGGAGGGATGAATAGAGAGATTTTGACAATGGTTCAGTTTATTATTTTTACCCTGTGCCAGTCAGCAAAATTTAAGACACATCTTAATTACAAGCATTAACAGATGACAAATAAAATGAGGCTCAAATGATAAGATTTGTCTTTAACCGTTTACCACACAATTCCGACTTTTAACGATCCTGAAAGAGAAGGCTTTTGAAAACATTGTGGCAAAAGGAGAAAATGCTGGTAACCAGCATTTTCTCCTGTACCCACAATGTTTTCTATCCTATCAAATACAGAAATCATAATTTTAGCAACATTTAATTTTTTGTCTGCAAATGCTTCGAATTTGGTCCAGTCAAAAAAATTTCTTGTTTAGTAAAGAGTTAAAAGGGTAGAAAAAAATGTGGAAAAAGAAGAAAATGGTGGTTACCTGCATTTTCTCCCATTCCCACAATGCTTTAAAAAGCCTTCTTTCTCAGGCTGCGTAAGATTTGGATTGTTAGGTAGGGTTACACATGTTTAAAATATCAACAAGGATTTTTTTGTTGTTGTTTACAAAATACAAATGTTGTGTATGTATTTGGAGTAACATGCAATTTCAAAATCAAAGCAAAATGTTAACTCTTTATCACCTGACCAAATTTTAGACTGAAAGCATTTCCAGACAACAAATTATATGTGCCTTAAATGATTGAATTTGTTTCTGAATGGCTAGAAAACATTGTTGGAAAAGGAGAAAATGCTGGTTATAAAGCATTTTATCCTTTTGCCACAATGTTTTCAAAATGGTCAAAACTTGGGGATTGTGTGGTAATGGAATAAACAAAATGTTCAGTGAACTTACCTCAATTCCAAACAGTACAACATGCTTCACATCTCCATCACAGAGTGTCTTTAATTTTTCCACAATTTCAGGCAAGACCATACTAAATTTTGTTTTGGGGAATACCTCTACAGCATGGCTTATATCTAGCTCAGGAACTGTGTTACCAAGTCCTTTGGGATACTAAAATGATATTTAATTTACAGATCAGAACACAAAAATATTTCAGGAACAAAAAAAAAAAAATTATGGTCAAATAATAGAAGTTTTTACATAGACTAATTACATGGTTCTGACACATGTAAAAAAAACATTAAAACATCTAAAATTTACAGGAGTTTTAATTTATGCTTCTACAGTAAAAAGAGTACAAGCTCCAATAACTTCACACCATTCAAGTAAAACGTCGGCCTACATCACAGTCCTAGTCCCTGTTTCACCTTCAGAGCCCTAGACTAATTAACTGTTTGGTTGTTGTTTAATGCTGCTTTTCATTGAGATTTCATTTAAACTGCAGTGACCTGTGCACCTATCAATGCTTTCTTGGAGTTTGTTTTACCACTACTTTGAACAACATCTTTCCAAGCCACATGCTGCTTTCCAACATAAACATTGTTGAAACAATATTCCTGCACTTAATTAATGGAATGGATCTTTTCAATTTGGAACAGCTTGAGTATTGTTATTTCAAGGTTGTTTTGACCTGAATATGTGGAAAAAGTGGTGGAAAGCGTAGATTCAAGATAAGACTGCACATTCTGTGCTATCTGTTCCGGATCTACTCTTTCAATACTGCGGAAATATTATTTAATTTGTAAAAGTAGCTTCCACAGTGATGTACAGTGGAAACCTCTTTAATGCAGGGGTTGGGAGACTAATATTTTGTTGAAATGCTGTTGAAAACCATTAACCAATAAAACTTATACCTGTTCTGTAACAATCAAGGGAACTTCAAGAATTTTGGAACCAGAAACCTTAAAGAGAAAAAGACATAGTGATAAAAATTGCCAAACCTGAATCAACCTCAATTTTGTGCCATGTTCACCAAAAGTTGGCAAAACATATATAATGGGTAAAGGCATGTGTGGATTGCTTACAAACTCAAATGGTTATCTTTGACAGAGAAAACATATCATGATTGCTCATTTTGGACAAAAACTAGAGGAAATTCCCTTCATTTAAATATAGAAAGCAATAAGATTTTGATTGAAAAACTTTGATATCTGTGGGTATATTTCTGAGTGACTGTGACATATAAGCTTATAAAAACAGTATGTAAACATAGTAGGCAAGTTTAAACGATCTATCCCCAAGTAAATTAAGATGCAGCATTGCAGCAATGATTTGTAGATTATTCATTGTTCGAATTGTGTTCATTGCTGGTCTCAACATTATTTCAGTCATATAATCTTGGCAGTTCACTTATTACCCCTTTATCAAACAATCATATCTTTTTGAGATGCTCTGGTAAGGGTTTTGAAAACATCATTGGAAAAGTAGAAAATGCTTTCAAGGTCACAATTCATCATTTCAGCCATATTTAATTTTTTGCCTTCAACTGCTTTCGATTTGGACAAATCTAAACGTCTTTGAGTGGTAAAGGAATAAAATATGTCCTGGGTCTCACTAGTATTGGCTGGGGGTCGAAAATACCTTGCCCAAGGACATATCAAAACAAACTACCGTCATGTGAATCAATTTTTTTTTTTTTTTTTTTTAGTCTGCAAAGACTTTCACTACAGACTAGAATTACATTTTGACATTTGGTATAGAGTTAAGACGTATAGTAACGTGATGTACACAGTCTTGGAGTCCGATCACGTTCCTCAGCAAATTTGGGCAGAAGTCCTTGAAACACTTTGACAGACTTCCAAAATAATTTAACACCTACCAGTCGAGAAGCACATGTAAGTATTTCGTCGAAATGCAGTATCGATGGGCGGAACCTTTCTTGCATATCACAGCAAAACATAACAGTTTTTGTCGGATCGAGATTTCCAATTTTCTTTACAGACGCCATTTTGACCATCACATGATCAACCTGTCAAGCGGTGTTAGTATACAAGTGAATTAACGTTTTGCAACAATATAAAAAGGCTTGTGAGTTGACCATTTTACAATATAATTTTCTCTGTGAAATAGGCAAATGGTCCAGACGAAGATATGATTTTAAAAAGCAGTACTAAATAAAAGTTGTATGACTGGTTTTTGTTTTTTTTCACAACTGGGTAAAGTTCACCCTACACCGCCCTGCAAACTGAAAGTAGAAAATGTCCGAGAAAGATCAGCCAAATCAACACCACAACCCAGACGGCCCACATTTATTTCATTCATCAGCTGCATGCATCTATACAGCATGTTACTGGTCAGTAAAATAAGTTATTTACCACATTTGCTTGGTATTGATTAATTTCTTTTTCTTTTTTTTAACGTTTTAAATAATATTTTATCATTTTAGATTCCAAATGTAGATCTATCAACTTCCTGTGCAATCTAATCTTGATCTACACTTTAACTCTTTGCGAAACGACAAAAGTTTAGACTTGTCCAATTGAAAGCATTTGCAGACGGCAAAATAAATGTGACTCAAAAATTAAAATTTGTTTCGGGATGGGTAGAAAACATTGTGGGAAAAGAAGAAAATGCTGGTTACCAGCATTTTCTCCTTTTCTCACAATGTTTTCAAAAGGGTTTGCTTTTAGGTTCGTTAAATCTCGGGATTGTGTGGTACAGGGTTAAAGTAATGTTTTTTTTTTTTAAAACGATGAACAGAGCAGCGGACAACTTTAAAAAAATGTCATCTGAAAACAGGGATAATCTATACCAATCAGTGTCTCTAAAATGATAACATTTGAGCTCACTGTGTCAGAAGAAGAAATTTGCATCTCATGAGCAGTTTTTCCCATTGCCATAGCATATACAAAAGCAGTTTGCTGCCTGACAAAAAGATTGCCCGCAGTTGGTTATGAGTAAATTGAAATATTTTTGATGCTATGATTATTTGGTTATTATAGTATTGTATCCACAACACAAAATAATCATTACACACTTACCTGTTTACCATATATGATACAACACAACTGTAGACTTGTCCATAATTAAACCGTTTTCAGGTGGCAAATGTCAAAATGGTGTGATTTGTTTACAGGAGCATAGAAAACATTGTTGTTACCAGCATTTTCTCCCTTGCATATACATGCATGTAATGTTTTCTAAAGCCTTCATCCTCAGGGCAGTCAAAACATGGGATCATTAATTTTGTTTACCCTTTACCATACAATAAAAGTATGGAATGGTCAGAATGGAAAGCATTGCAGACAACAAAGTTAATTTGACTCTAGAAATGAAATTTGTTTTTGGACAGTTAGAAAGCATTGTGGGAAAAGGAGAAACTGATAGCATTTTCTCCTTTTGCCACAATATTTTCAAAAGTTTTCTTTTTTAGGGTCATGAATACTCAGGACTGTGTGGTAAAGGCTTAAATGGTTATTTATTTGTACTTGTTGCAGTGAAGAGAATGTCTGGCAACTTTGTAAATCTGTTCAAGAAAGACAAATAGAAGAACTGGATAAATGCTTCTGCATTTTTATATCCAGTGAGGACAGAACAGTAAGTTACACTATTTTTGTGTCTGTAATAAGCAGACAAAATAGAGTCCACCCTGTATAAAGAATGTGCTTTGTACTTAAAATTTTCTTGGTTATCCCTTTACCAAACAGTCTATATTTTAACAAACCTGCAGAAAGTAGCTTTTGAAAACACTGTTGGAAAAGGAGAAATTGCTGGTGACTTGCAACTCTCTCCCTTTCCCACAATGTTATCAACCATTTTTAAAGACAAATCCCATCATTTTAGCCAGATTTGTTTTGTAATTTGCAAATGCTTACGATTTGGACAAACTTTAATCTTATCGTTTGGTAAAGAGTTCAGAGAGGTGCTTGCATAGTACAGGGTTATTTCAACATATTTGCCTTCTCTCGGAACCTATTATCATTCTGCAAAGAAATTTCTTGTGATCAGATTAGATAACCTGCCCCAAACATTCATTGCTGTACACAGGCAAGGTCCAGGGGAAAGCAGTTTCCTGTCAGGAGCACTGTATACTTGACAGATACACTTCAACACAAGATCCCAGATGGCAGCGTCGATCGATTCGAGTCAGCCATAAGACCATTATTATTATTAGTTTTCCTTGAAGGTTTGTATCAAAGCAGAAAGAATGGATTATTTTTTAAAATAAATGAATATGGTTAAATATAATATCTTTTGCTGTCATTCTAAAATGAATACCGGTACATGGGGTTGAAACCAGCCATTCCATTGTCAAGTAAACAAATTATGAAGTGTCAAAGGTCATACGTTGTAACGTTAAAAAGGATAAACAAATGGTTGTTTGAAGCAACTAATGGTCATTTACTTTTGCCAACAAATCATAAAATGAATAGATACTTACCGTGAAGTTGTTGAATTCCATGTTGAAATGAAAATACGTTGAATGTCTGTCACAGTGATTTCATGCACCAAACTTCATGTTTTACACAGTTACCAGTGACATTGGTTTTCATTGATGTCAGTTTTCAGTGTGTTGGGGCACTAAGAAGGGCATTTCCCATAGATAAGTATAAATGTCTAGCTCATGTTTGTATAAGGGGACACATGTGTGTGTATAGGGGGACACTTATATGCCTTGCTAGAGAGCTAGCTTTCGTAGCGATGTGGTAGAGTGTTCGTGTTGGGATCTAGAGGGAGCTTTTTTATAAGAACAGTTACATTTTATTTAGTATACTGGTCTGTTCCACAGATAGATATGTGAACAGCTTGTTTTTGAATAAGGAGACACTTATACTTCCTTGCTATAGAGCTAGCTTTTATAGCATCATCATGGTAGAGCATTTGCCTTGGGGTCTAGAGGTCCTGGGTTCAATCCCATTCATGGGAGGTTATTTATAAAAACAGATACATTTCATGCACCATACTGGTCTATTCCATAGATAGATATAAATGTGTCGCTTGTGTTTGTATAAGGGGATACTTAAACTTCCTTGCTATAGAGCTAGCTTTTGTAGCGACATGGTAGAGCATTCGCCTACGGATCTAGAGGTTCTGGGTGCAATCCCTGCCTTGGGAGTTATTTATATGAACTGTCACAAATAGATGAAATTTAACTGATTCATGGATAGGGAAATGAAATAAATCCATAAAAAGTTTATCTTATTAAGTTCAACAATCCTGACTTTTAATGACCCTGAGAAAGATCGCATTTAAAAAAATTGTTGGAAAAGGAGAAAATGCTGGTAACCAGCTTTTTCTCCTTTTCCCACAATGTTTTCAACCCTTCCTTAAATTTTTGATTTAGATATTGTGGTGTCGTTTGCAAATGCTTTCAATTTCGACAAGTCTAAAATTTTGTAGTTTGGAAAAGAGTTTTTATCACATAAAATCCCCTCCAGCAGTGTATTAAATCCAAGACTTATTTTCAATAAAACACTAGTGTTAATCGTTTTTTGAGTCCCAGTTCTGATTATTTGTTGTAGTTATAAGTGCTTGAAGCTGGCTCGCCAAGGTGCTTGCCATATAATTGTAGTCAACTTGTTTGATGAAAACGATAATACATAAACACTCATGTAAGATCCTGTATATACATGCTAGTAGTTTTCTTTTTTAAATTTTAGATTCCATTGTGGTGTCAAAAGGCAAGCAAAAGAGAAGATGGTCTTGTTGTTTGGGTATGTATTTAACCCTTTACCACATAATCCCAAGTTTTAATGATTCTGAGGAGGAAGGCTTCTGAAACCATTGTGAATAAAGGAGAAAACGCTGGTAACCAGCATTTTCTCCTTTTCCCCCTCAGTTTTTTCTACCCTTAAACAAATTTCATTGTTTGAGTCATATTTATGTTGTCCTCTGCAAAAGTCTGAAATTTTGTCACATGGTAAATAGTTAATCAATGTTCTGATCTTGCCCACAAAGAAGGGGGAAAACTGTCTGTCTATTCATCTTTATGACACAACTTTGCATCATTTTCCCCTCGTACAGTTTTTGACTAATGTGACTGAAATTTTAATGAATGCCTTCCTTCCATGGGAACTTGTACACCTGCAATTTGCATTACAGTTGGTGACTTAGTGGACTATAACTGGAGTTATGGCCTTCTCAATTTTTTCCAGATCCTCTAACGAGGCTGGTGGGGGGGCAATTTGTTGGCCTGCAGCAGTTTTTGTACTTGACAGTCGACTTCATAGACATACATGTAGTTCTAGAAACATAATAGAAACACAAGGTTCTATTTTCTTGTCTATGGTCTTGGGTTGCGCAATGGTGATGATTAGCTCCACTGGCCAAAGGCCAGCGGGCTTATGTCATGGCCCGGTGTCCGTCGTGTGTCCGTGCGTGCGTCCATGCGTTAACTTTTATTTCAAACATCTTCTTCTCTGAAACTACCCATCCAATTTTCATGAAACTTCACAGAAATGATCCTGCCATGGTCCTCTTCAGAATTTCTTGAAAGAATTTGATTCCTTCAAAAACTCTGGTTGCCATGGCAACAAAACTGAAAAATATTGGAAATCTTTAAAAATCTTCTTGTCTGAAACCATAAGGCATAGGGTTACCAAATTTGGCATGTAGCTTTATGTAGTAGACCTCTATCAAGTTTCTTCAAATTATAGCCCTGGGGTCAAAATTGGCTCTGCCCCAGGGGTCACAAGTTTTACATAGGCTTATATAGAGAAAAATTTAAAAATCTTCCTGTACCTAGCCATAAGGCCTAGAGCTACCAAATTTTGCATGTTGCTATATCTAGTGGGCCTCTACCAAGCGGACCAAAATTTTCACCCTTTTTTTTTTTTTTTTGAAATTAGCCTTGCATCAAGGGTCTTATGTTTTACAGAGGCTTCATATGGACAAAACTTGAAAATCACCTTATTTATAACCATACAGCATAGACTTGTATTATTTTGGTATGTGGCTTTATCTTGTGGACCTCTACCAGGGTTCAAGTACTTATAGCTCTGGGATCAAAAATGGCTTTGCCTTGCGGGTCTCAACTTTTACATGGGCTTTTACAGAGAAAACTGTAATTCTTCATTTTGAAACCATTTGGCTCAGAATTGAAATGTTTAGTATTTATGGTTTATATTTATAAGCCAGTGGAGCGATACAGGGCCATCATGGCCCTCTTGTTTTTGAAGTCTTGGTTTGAACCCAATTGTCAGTGTAAGTCATATAGAAATGTCCATGGGCAAGGCAATGCAGAGTGCCAGGCCTAACTGATAAAACCTGGGAAGATCATATATAATTAGTTAGCTGCAGTATATAACTGCAAGAAATATGCTTGAAAATCCAAGTCAGAACAAACAGAACAGTGTGAATAGATTCTTCAGTAGCTGCTAGATTTGTAGATTTTATTTGTGCTGTGTGGCAAATCAGTACTTAATATAAACCAGCCATTTTATCCATTTCTCACATTGTTTCTACCATATTAAAATCAAGTTACATCATAAAAGCTATATTTGTCTTTCGCAATTGCTTTCAGTATGGACTAGTCTAAAATGTTGTTGTCTGAACTGATCATTTGTATTTGTATTAACCCTTTCCCAGACAAGCCTGGTTTTCTCGTGTCTGCAGTACAAGTCTTTTGAAACACTGGGAAAAGGAGAAATTGCTCGTAATGAGCAATTTCTCCTTTTCCCACAGTGTTTTCTACCATTTTTGAGAACTTTCTGCCCTTTTTGAGAACTTTCTGCCATTTTTGAGAACTTTCTGCCATTTTCGTAAAATTTAAAATTGTCGTCTGCAAACTCTTTCAATTTGGACCAGTCCAAAATTTGTTGTTTGGGAAAGGGTTAAATATTGAATGTGAGCCATGCTCTTGCAAAAAGGGATTAAATACATTTCTGTGATGCATTATACCAGGCAAGTCATCTCATAATGATGAGTCCGTAAAATCCATTCGAACAACTGACTGAATCATGAGGTAGACTGACTGGTCCTTTGACATGCAGAAAATTGACCAATAGCAAAAAGTTTTGACCCAGGTCAGCCTGCCTGTACTGCACATAAAGCTGATGCTTTTTATAGATGCATCAAACCTCCTTTTCACAGACCATTGCTCAATTATACTGTACTTTTTCAGGACTATCATGTGATATTTGTGCACAAGACTGCTGAAGGATCATTAGTGTATGACTTGGACACATTGTTAGAATTTCCCTGTGAATTTTCTAAGTACGTACAGAGAGGAATTCAACCATGTTACACCTTAAAGCCACAGTTTCATAGGTCAGAGAGTTTATTTTTTTGTTGTTGTTTTTTGCTTTTCATTTTAGTTTACCAATATGAATATCCAGGTAAAGTAAAAGAAAAATGTAGGGAACTTAAGAGTTCAAGCCACCAATAAAATTATGGTAACAAAAATCATCAAGAGGGCCAAAATGGCCCTGTATTGCTGCCCTATAGATCATAGAAACATTAGTCTATGAGAAGCCTATATTGCAATAAACTTTTATGACGTTAAACCTTTACCATGGTCCACATTCACCAACCATTATTAAGAACAATTTCAGTCCTATTCTTTAAGAATTTCTAAATTCGGAAGTAACACAACTTCTGATTGGCTAAACCATTTGGTTTGGCCAATCAGAAGTTGTGTTACTTTCAAACTTAAGACTAAGAACGTTCTTAAGAATGATTGGTGAATATGGACCCAGATGATAAGTTTTTCACTCTTCCATATTGAAGCCACTGGAAGATGAGATATTAAACATGGCTCCAATAATAGGATTTGTCTTTGAAAGGCCAGAAAGCATTCTGGGAAAAGAAGAAAATGCTGGCAAGCAACATTTACTCCATTTCCCCCAATGTTTCAAAAGCCTTCTTCTTCAGGGTCATTCAAACTTGGGATTTTTTGGTAAACGATGGTTTCTGTGAAGTTGTGTAAAACTTGGAATATCATCTTCTTTTCAGATATTAGTGCAGAGAAGTACAAGGAATAAAAAATAAATAAAATGGGATGCAGGATTGTTTGGTAACAGATTGCATTATAACTGGATTTGATACTTTCAGAAAGTTCAGGGTCATACCTGCAAGAACCTATTTGGGCACCTTTGCATCAGACAGAACCCATATGCTGGACAATAAAGGTGACTGGATGAAACCTCCGCCCACATACCCATGTATTCAAACTGAGAGTAAGTATCAGTGACTTTTACCACTGTTGTGTACAAAGAACATTAAGTAAAACATTAAGGAAAAGGAAAATACTGTTTTTTAAATTACACAGAAAAGAATTGTGGGTAAAATGTATCAACCCAGGTCAGCCTTTGCAGTCCGCTGAAGCTGACCTGGGTCAAAATATTTTGTTATCTGTCAATTTCCTGCATATTAACCCTTTCCCAAACAAGCCCTGGTTTTCACGTGTCTGCAGCACAAGTCTATTGAAAACATTGTGGGAAAAGGAGAAATTGCTCGTAACAAGCAATTTCTCCGTTTCCCACAGTGTTTTCTACCCTTATTTAGGACTTTCTACCATTTTCATCAAATTTAATATTGTCATCTGCGAACTCTTTCAATTTTGACCAGTCCAAATTTTGTCGTTTGGAAAAGGGTTAAAGGATCAATCTACCTATGATTCAGTCAGTTGTTAGACAAAATGGATTTTATGGATCCATGATACTATGATGACTTGCATGGTATAATGCATTACAGAGGTGCATTAAACCTTCTTTTATCAAAGCTCCACTCATGTGTTTGAAAAAAAAGAGATCAGAAAAAACCATAACACACTGAATTGAGATGGCATATGTGTGCAGCAATAGGTGAAGAAAATTGGACACAAATTTTTAAATGAGTCATGCCCTGGCAAAAGGTGGCTTTATGCATCTCTGTGATGTATCAAACCAAGCAAGTCATTACATGATCATTGATGCATAAAGTCCATTTTGTCTTACAACGGATTGAATTATGAGGTAGGCTGGTCCTTTGACATACAGAAAATTGACCAGTAGCAAAAAGTTTCGGCCCAGGTCAGCCTGCGCAGTCCATGGGACTGACCTGGTTTGATACTTTACACAGTTGCATCAAGCCTCCTTTTCACAGAGCATGGCTGATATATTTACCAGACATTAAATTTAAGACTTGTCAGAATTAAAAGCTTTTGCAGGACACATACTGAATGTGGTTTTATTGATAGTATATGCCTTTGAAAGGGTACTGAATATCATGGGGAAAAAAGGAAGGACTGCTGGTTACCAGAAAAAATATTATTTCTCATTTTCCCAGAAACTTTTCAACCCATTACCACACAATCCCGAGTTTTAACAACCCTGGTGAAGGCTTTTGAAAACATTGTGGGAAAATGAGAAAATGCTGGTAACCAGCATTTACTCCTCTTTTTCCATATTGTTTTCTACTCTTTCATACACATATCTCACAATACGAGCCATATTTGTTGTCTACAAATGGTTTTGATTTGGACAAGTCCAAAATTTGGTTGTCTGCTAAAGAGTTAAGAACTTTCTTCTTTAGGCGTATCAAAGCATTTGCAGACGACAAATAAAAAGTGTCTCAAATGAAAGAATTAATCTGTAAAAGAGCAGAAAATGCAAGTAACAACCACAAATACTTTCTACCCTTTCAAAGGCAAATCGTTTCATACAAGTGTCACTGAATTTGATTTTTGCAAAAGATTTTATTATGCACTAGTCTAAAACTTTTTTTCTTCAGGAAAGACTTAATACTTTGCAATTATTCTGCACTTTGTTTTTCAGGCAGCACAAACAACATACAAGATTTTATAAACATGGACAGTTCAGTTGGTGTAGGAACAGTGATGACATATGGAGAATTCTGTGATTTCTTTACACCTGTAAGCCTGTCACATGACCAGGTCACATAGCATTTAAGGCATGCCTTCTATAGGTATCTATGTCTGTGATATTTTTTTTAATTGTTATTTTATTTATATCCATAGACTAGTATGATTGAGCCATGCTTTGTGGAAAGGAGGCTTAATGCATCTGTGAAAATATCAACCCAGGTCAGCCTGCGCAATCCACGCAGGCTGACCTTGGCCGAAACTTTTTGCTATTCATGAATTTCCTGCATGTCCAAGGACCATTCTACATCAGGATTCAGCTGGTTGCTGGACAAAATGGATTTTATGGAACTATAATTATGTGACGAGTTAGTTGATATAACGCACCATAGATGCATTAAGCCCCCTTCTGGCAGAGCATGGTTCAATTATAATCATGCATTTTACAAGTCATGTGCATTACTGGCCGAGTTACTTGGCATGACACCATTGTGAAATAGAGGATCATTTGTCATGTGTTACAGAACTGTCACCGCAATGGTAGTCCTTATAATATAAGAAGATAAACAAGAGCACTGTATGGGGGTGCCATCCCTTGGCTGCAGTTGTTTCTTAACCCTTTAGCAAATGAGAAAATTTTAGACTTGTTCAGACTTTAAGCACTTGCATTTAACAAATGTAGTTCAAATGATTAGATTTGTCTCTGAAAGTGAAGTAAACATTGTGGAAAAAGGAGAAAATGCTACTTACCAGCATTTTCTCCATTTCATACAATGTTTTCAAAAAGTCTAATCACCAGGGTTGTTAAAACTGCAGATTGTGTGGCAAAGGGTTGAGTGACAATTCTATTTGATACGGGGAATAACTATGTCAAAAATTATTTGGGGTTACATGCCCTTGTTGTATGGGTTCCCATTTTGGTAGCCAAAAATTGCAGATAATATCCTCAGTACTGACAGAGATTTGAGAAAATGTCCGAGTTTTCAAACTATCAAGACATAGTAGATGATGACAACGCTATGTAAATACCTCAGGTTTCCCGTGGGAAAAAACAAAGCTAATAATAGATAGTGACAGACTAAACTCACCATTGCTTTTAATCTGTTTATTAACATAAGGATCCTTTAAAATTCAGGCACAAACACTATGCTTTGATTAACATAAAAAAGACAAAAAAATGAGCAACAATAGATAAAATTTTTCACCCCCTACGGAATCTTCTTTGCATCTTGTAGAAGAAAACATTTGGAAAGATTGGGGCAAAAACAGCTTAACCCTTTACCACACAATCTCTAGTTTTAATGACCACGAGTAAGAGGCCTTTTGAAAACATTGTGGGAAAAGGAGAAAATGCTGGTAACCAGCATTTTCTCCTTTTCCCACCATGTTTTTCTGTCCTTTCACAGACAAATCTAACCATATGAGCCGTATCTAATTTGTTGTCTGCAAATGCTTTCAATTTGGACAAGAGTAAAATTTTGTCCTGGGTAAAGGGTTAACAAAGCAATAAATTATAGCCTCTTCCTTATTGAAAGCATCTGGTAACCATTATTTTCTCCTTTTCCTCAATCTTTTCTAACCTGCAAATGAACTCCATTTCACTTGTACCACTTTCTGATTTGTTGTTGACAAATGCTTTCTATTTGAAACAGCCATAAATTTGTCGTTTGATAAAGGATTAAAGATGACATACCATGGATTCCCCATTTCAAGAGTTGCTCTTGAGCTATATCCATTTTTAAGCTTCATCTCAATAAAAGAATAGTTTAATAACCCAGGTCCCCTGACCACATGGCAAATTCTATACTTACCTAAATTAAAAGCATTTGCAGACAACAGTTTAAATGTGGCTGAAATGATTTTTCTGAAAAAGGTAGAAACATTGTGGAAAATGAAGAAAATTGTTTCAGAAGCTTTTTCCTCAGGCTTGTTAAAACTTGGGATTATTTGGTAAATGGGTAACTCTTTACCACATGACAAAAATGTAGACTTGTCTAAATTGAAAGCATTTGCAGACGACAATTAAAATGTGGTTCAAATGATAGAAGTTGTCTTTCATAGGGTAGAAAACATTGTGGGAAAAGGAGAAAATGCTGGTTACCAGCATTTTCTCCTTTTCCAACAACGTTTTCAAAAGGCCTCTTACTCAGGGTCGTTAAAAGTCGGGATTGTGTGGTAAAAGATTAATAAATTTGACATTCCCAGATTAATACCTTTCACTGCTACAAATTATAGTAAAACAAAAATTAACCCTCAGCTTTAAAGCCATCAGGAGATCAGAGACAAGACAATACATTTTCTTGCAGTCTGATCTTGATCCTTATTGTACAAAAATATGCTTATCATTTAACAGGTAAAAGCTCATCTTTTCTTTAAGGCAAAATTTAAGACTTGAAATGTCAGTTTTACATATTCCAGAAATTCAAGTAGATGTAAAATGGTTAATAGCTAAGGGTTTTTTGCTTTGGATGTTACGAGAATTGGACAGAAATAGGAAATTAAAATAATTTGGAAACAAAAGGTACAGTGGAGCCCCGTTATAACGAAGTCCGCAGGGTCCATGGATTCGACCTGCGTTATATCCGGGGTGAAGGATATTATGCTGTTTCACACCCCCCCCTTCCGCGGATGACCTGTATCCGCGTTCTCATTTATGAACGTATACTACATACAGTAATTCGCCAATGTATTCGGACAGAAAAAAATAATAATTTTTTTTTTTTGTGTCCGAATCTTTAGGAAATTATTATCTTGAAAAAAAGGGGGTGGCCGAAATAATAGGTTTTACCTTGTTGTCCAAATGTGTGTGTCCCGAAAAAATAAGAGTAAAATCCAACAAATTTAGATCTATTTATAGCACCGATGAGGGGGGTCAAAATTGTAATATATCTAAAGTTCCAGCGTGTTTTCAATCTTAAAAGCATGTGTTTTAAATATTTCTTAATTTCTTAGATCTATAAGCAGTAGCTTTCTAAAATCATAGTTCAGTAGTGCATGGTATATATCCAAGATCAGACTGCACATTCTCTATAATCTGATCTCAATCTACATCGTACGCCAACATTTTAAACTCCGCCATCTTGCCATCATCAAAGAGCCATCTGTCAACAAGATTTCACACCTGTCGTGGGTACACAAATGTTTGCAGTAAAATTTGGATAATGGGTATGACGTAATGTGCAAATCATCCAGAGTGAGAGGGTTGTAAAGCACCTGTTTTTGTACACACTCTCCCGGGTTACGTGCTGACCTCCAATCGACATAAAATGACCACGCAATAAGCGTGTATCATGCCCACTTTATACTAGCTGATAGTGTCTTTTTGCGGTTAGTAATGGTTGTTTCAGGAACACCTGGGCAGCTTTGTCGCATAATTTGTGTAGTCAGCAGAAAAAAAGTCTGCCAGTTTTTTTCTTTAGAAAATATTCCTTGCAACCAAAATAAAAAGGAATGCGTATGACGATTAATGCATTCGATCTAATTTCATATATACATGTAAATGGATTTAATACCGGTAAATAAAGGAAAGAAACAATGAGGTTTGGTACTTGTGATTTTTTTTAATATTGTTCATGGAGGGACAATTTCACGGTTCTGCAGGTGCCTTTTGAAAACGTTACGAAAAAAGGGAAAAACTGCTTGCACAACACCAAAGAGCCGAGAAACATTAAACTCTTCAAGCACCTTTCAAAACTAGTTGTTTGAGCGGCCTGTGTAGATCAAGATCACACTAGGCAGAATGTTTGGTTTGATCTAAATCTACTCTGTCTTGGTGAGAAGTTTTCAACAAAGACAACCTTGGTATTACTTTTTTTTTTGTCTTATTTCATGACTTAAAATAACCGCCGAGTTACTTGACTCTTAAGGAATTCATGTTCATAATGATGAATATCAGCGATGCAGAAATGTGCAAATATGCAGCCGATCATTATCGGCAACATTTTCTAAATAAAAGATACGTATTTACTGGCTGATTTTTCGGAAAATTAATGCTACAGGCTGTCCGAATATATAGGAAAATTAATTTTTTGGACTGGCCGGAATAAGGACTCAAAATAAATTATTTTTGAAAATTTTTGACCGTGTCCGAACTTTTAGGGTGTCCGAATACATTGGCGAATATTGCAAAGTTAGCTTTTAAGAATAAATTTGTTAGTCAAAGGATAAGAGAACAAAGTGCTTTGCTTTGGATTAAAAAGAGTCGATAAATGAGTGAGAAATCGCTGTATGAATCGCTGTATGATCGATTGCTATTGCTATCTAGAATACAACGTAGTGTATCCATTCGAACCAAGTAGCCCAGTTTTTATACAGAAAATGGCTTGTTTAAGCTTGTGTTTGACCATTCTTTATTCACTTAAGTGTCACACAGTTTGGCTGAAGACTGAAGTCCTATCGTAATCAACTGAGCGTGTATTTGTCAAACAATGTCAAACAACCAATTAACGATTGCCAGCGGTCATACAGGTAACAACCAAAAAAGGTGTGAAAGACTGTCTGATTGTGTGCACGCGTATCGATTTTGAGCAATTGATTAGTAGGTTGTTTTTTTTTACATTGAGCATCCAGATCAGCGTATCCTAGATCCTGATCGGACGCAAAATGGTCAACCCCCCCCCAAATTTTGGGAGCCATAGGACACCTGCGTTCTAACGGAATCAGTGAGTTAACGAAGTTCGTTATAACGGGGCTCCACTGTAGTTTTAAACTAAATTCCCCCTGTAAACGGCAAAGACAAAATTTTTCCTCAATTTGCGTAGACTAAAAATCATGTTGTAGCAAGAACTTTGTCAACAATCGCATTAACAACATCTAGTGTTTCATCGCCACATATAACAATGTCGTAGCTGTTCTTGTAGGTCTCAAGGCTTTCTTCAATCTGGAATTCAGGAAAAAAGTTGTGTACTAGATCATAATTAACTCTGTTCCACACGACAACATTGTAGACTAGTCCAATTTCAAAGCATTTGCAGATGCCAAATTCAGCTTTGGAACAAACAGGCTTAAGCTCTCTGATACAGCAGAAAACATTGTGGGAAAAGGAGAAAATGCTGGTTACCAGCATTTTCTCCTTTTCCCACAATGTTTTTAAAATTCTTCTTTCCTAGCGTCATGAAAACCCGGGATTGTTTGGTAAAGGGTTAAATCATTTGAGCCATGCTCTGTGAAAAAGGGTTTTACTGCATCTGCAAAAAGTATCAACCCAGGTCAGCCTGCACAGATGAAAAATTAATTCTTAACTAAACAACAAAATTTCAGACTTGTCTAAATCTGTAAGATTTACAGACAAAAGATTGATGTTAATCAAAAATTGGAATTTATTTTTGGAGGCGGATAGAAAAACAGCATTTTTTTTCCCTTTTTCTACAATGTTTTCAACAGCCTTTTACCTCAAGGTCATTAAAAATCAGGATTGTTTGATAAATGATAAAGTGTGGCTCTGAAGATGGAATCTGCCTTTGAATGGGTAGGAAAAATTGTGGGAAAAGGTGAAAATGCTGGTTACCTGCATTTCTCCTTTTCCCGTAATTCGTTACACAGCTTTCTACCTCAGGGAATTTAAAACTGGGGATTGTATGGTAAAGGGTAAAACAGCAGCCCTGACTGCTGTTTTGAAAATAAAACTGGTTGCTACAGATTGTCTTTTATATACCTGAGTGAGAGACTTTTGCAAAAAATCCTAATGAAATCCTTACATGTTATCAATTTTGTACGGAAAATGGTTAACTGGCATTTTGAGGTTAAAAAAATCCTGAAATCAGGAATAAACATGAAAACTTTTATCATTGTATATATGTTAGCTATGTATTTTTGGATGAGAATCTCGTAACTGTAGTGTGCACTATTCATGTATTTATATATTGATGTCTATGGAAAAAAAAGTCTTTAAACTCTGTAAACATTGAAGAACCATTGATTAACCCTTTACCACATAATGCAGACTTTTAACGACCCAGAGGAAGAAGCCTTTTGAAAACATTGTGGGTAAAGGAGAAAATGCTGGTAACCAGCATTTTCTCCTTTTCCCACAATGTTTCTACCCTCTCAAACAAAATCATCATTTGAGCCACATTGAAATTGTTGTCTGCAAATGCTCTCAGTTTGGACAGGTATAAATCTTTGTCACATAGTAAATGGTTAACTCTTTACCACATAACAAAAATTTAGACTTACCTGAATTGAAAGCATTTGCAGACAACAAATTAAGCATGACTCAAAAACTAAAATTTGCCTTTAGAAGGAAAGAAAACATTGTGGGAAAAGAAGAAAGTGCTGGTTACCCAGATTTTTTCCATTTATTTTTTCCATTTATTTATTTAGTAAAGTCTACTGAGTATACATGGTGTTTTGTTATCTAATGCATTAAGTCCAACATCGCAGTTAAAAGTATTTGTCTTGTCTGATTGCAATTATATTAAAAAAAACAAACCTTTTAAGGATTAAAAAGATTCTTTAGCACAAAGCCAAATTCAAACAATGACATACCCTTGTGTTCAGAAATCCTACCGTCAATTTGACTTCCATATTTTCAGCACCATTTGCCATCTGCAGGTCCCCGAGCGAGTCCCCCATCAACAAAATATTCGTACAATGACTAAGGTTTTGGAAGTAATCAGAATCATGTACCGCTGCCTCATTCTTGTTGAACACATGTATTATGTCATTCTTGAAGCCGATAAGTTTTCCCTGAAATTGTAGTGAAATCTAGACACTTTATCCTGTACTAAACAATCCTGTGTTTTTCACTGGGAAAGAAGGATTGTGAAAAAATTGCAGAAAAAAGACAAAATGCTGGTAACCAGCATTTTCTTCTTCTCCTAAAGTGTTTTCTGCTCTTTGCAATCATTTGTCTCCCAATCTGATTTGTTGTCCGTAAGAACTTTCAGTTTGGACAAGGGAAAAATTTTGTTGTTTGCTTAAGATTGAACTCTTTACAGATGACAAAACTGAAAGCATCTGTAGATGACAAATTAACTGTGGCTAAAGTTATATGAATTGTTTAAGAAATGGTAGAAAGCATTGTGGTTAAAGCATAAAAGAACAGGAGAGACGAAGGATTATTTGGTAAAGGTGTTCTTTAACACTTCATCACAAAATCCCAAGTTTTAATCACACTGAGATGGAAGGCTTTTGAAAACATTGTGGGAAAAGGAGAAAATGCTTGTAGCCAGCATTTTCTTCTTTTCCCACAATATTTTCTACCCTTTCAAAGACAATTTCCACCATTTGAGCCACAATCATTTGTTGTCTGCCAAGTCATTCAACTCTTTCAAAGACAATTTCCACTAGTTAAGCCACAATAATTTTGTCGTCTGCAAGTGCTTTCAACTTAGACAAGTCTAAGATTTTGTCGTTTGGTAAAGAGTTAACCCTTTACAGCAAAATTTTAGACTTGTTTAAATTAACAGCTTTTGCGGACAGCAAAATAAGTGTCACTAAACAATCAGAAGTTGCCTTTGAAAGGGAAGAAAACATTGTGGTGAAGGGAGAAAATGCTGGCTATCAGCAATTTCTTCTTTTCCCACAATGTTTTCAAAAGGCATCTTCCTTAGGGTCATTAAAGATCGGGATTGTGTGATAAAGGGTTAAAGAAAACAAAGCTATGGTAATACATGTATCTCACAAGATATCTGACAAGGAAGATCTAAGCAAAGAATGTGCAGTCTGATCTTGATCTTCATTCTTCACAAAGCAAGTTGAAGTCTGCTATAAATTCAACTATTTGAAGAAGTCCAGTAACTTACATTTTCATCAAAGTCCAGATCGTTTGAAACAACGTGCATGTTTTGGTGCATCGTTGCCATCTGCACAATCACCTCTCTGATCACGTCTCCAACACCAGCGGAAAATATCAACAGCGGTATATCACATTTGTGTAACTTGTCAAAGAACTCCTTACAACCTTCTCTGAAAAAGGACAATGAAAAAATCTGTACAGATGTGAAACAACACAAGCACCATATGTGGGTGGCAATGCTCAGCTGCAGTTGTTCTTTCAATGAAAATTTTAAGTCAAAGAGGGGGCAAAACTCTGTTAACCCTTTACCAGATGACAAAATTTTAGCCTTGTCCAAATAGAAAGCATTTGCAGACGACAATTTCAATGTGGCTCAAATGTTGCAATGTTTCTTTGATAGGGTAGAAAACATTGTGAGAAAAGGAGAAAATGCTGGTTACCAGCATTTTCCCCGTTTCCCACAATGTTTTCAAAAGGCTTCTTTCCCAGGGGTGTCAAAAGGCAGCATTGTGCAGTAAAGGGTTAATCCTTTACACAACAATCAAAACTTTTAACAACCCTGAGAGAGAAGGCGTTTCAAAACAATGGGAGAAAACAATGTGGTAACCAGCATTTTCTCTTTTTCCCCACAATATTTTCAACCCTATTTCCATCATTTGAGTCATCTCTTGTCATCTGTAAATGCTTTCAATTCTGTCAAGTCTACATTTTTGTTGTCTGGTAAACAATCGCCCTTCACTATATATATATTTTTTTTTTCTAAACTTAACTTGGCAATGGCAATACATTGACCCCTCAATAAACAATACCGAGTTCTAACGAACACAAAGAAGACAACATTGTGGGAAAAGGAGAAAATGCTACGATGTTTTTCTCCCCTTCAAAGATCCCTTCATTTCAGCCATACTTTCTTTGTTGTCTGCAAACTCTTATAATGACCGAGCCTATAATTTTGTCATAATTATGATAAATGGTAAAGTAGAATGTTAAAATGTTCAATTTTGTCAGTTTTTAGCATGCAAGTAAGCTGGACACTTCAGGGATACTTTGATTATGAAGTGAAACAAACAATTATCCAATATCTTACCTCAGCTTAACACTTGATTTTGCCACCATACCCTTCAAGAGATCTTTAGTTAATGGATATTGTACCAGGAGATCATGCGCTGAAGTCCACCTGCAATAGTCATGTACATGTATATGAGCAATGCTCTGGCAAAAGGGGGCTTAATGCATCTCTGTGATGTATGATACCAAGCATCTCGTTACATACTTACAGATCCATAAAATCTATTTTGTGTAACAACCGACTGATTCATGAGGTACACTGATCCTTGGACATGCAGAAAACTGACCAAGAGTGAAAAGTTTCAGCCCAGATCAGCCTGCATGGACTGTGCAGGCTGACCTGGGTTGATACTTTTCGCAGGTGCATTATGCTCCCTTTTCACACAGCATGGCCCAATTATAAATATTAACCATGGTCAGTGAAAAGGGGGTTTAGTGTATCTGTAGAAAGAAAGTATTGACCCAGGTCAGCCTGCGCAGGCTTTTGGTAAATATTCTGCATGTCCAGAACCATTCTACCTTCGGTGGATATTGGACAAAATGGATTTTGTGGATCCATAGTTACGTGACAACTTGTATGGCATAATGCATCGCAGAGAAGTATTAACCTGACCCTTTTTTGCCAGAGCATGGCTCATATGTATTTCCAAGGGTTTTACAAAACTTTTAACACACGATCCCAATTACAATCCCGAGAAAAAGGCCTTTTGAAAACATTGTGGGAAAATAAGAAAATGCTGGTAACCAGCATTTTCTCATTTTCCCACAATGTTTTCTACCCTTCCAAAAGCAAATTTCAATTTTTCAGTCACATTTATTTTGTTATCTGCAAATGCTTTCAATTTGGACAAGTCTAATACCTTGTCGTTTGGTAATGAGTTATGTCTGCTACTACAAGAGAGGAGCAACAAACAACCCTTGGCTGCTATCTATTGTAATGGCAAATTTTATCATCACAATCCTTTGCAAATAACCCAACATTTTAACAAACCTGAAGAAAGCTTTTGAAAACATTGTGAGAAAATGTTAGAAACCAACATATTATTTTACCCTATCAAAGACAGAAATCATCATCATTTGAGCTCCATTTGATTTGTCATCTGCAAATGCTTTGAATTTGGTCCAGTCCAAAATTTTGTCGTTTGGTAAAGAGTTAAAAAGAGTAGAAGATAGTACATGTATCATACATCAGTCAGTACAGGGAACCATAGTCTACTTCATTTAACTCTTTACCACACAATCCTGACTTTTAACAACCCTGAGAAAGACCCCTTTTGAAAACATTGTGGGAAAAGGAGAAAATGCTGGTAACCAGCATTTTCTCCTTTTCCCACAATGTTTTCTACCACAATGTTTCCCACAATGTTTTCTACCCTTCCCAAAACAAATATCAATTTTTCAGTCATTTTTATTTTATTTTCTACCACAATGTTTCCCACAATATTTTCTACCCTTCCCAAAACAAATATCAATTTTTCAGTCATACTCATTTTGTCGTCTGCAACTGTTTTCAATTTGGACAGGTCTAAAATTTTGTTGTTTGATAAAGACTAAATTAACCTGATCCTGACATTTATGCTGAATATTATAAGTAGGCATATAAAAACTCTGAGAGTTTAGTTCCCATTCACTGAAGTTACAGAAGACTAAGTTTTGACCTAATTCTCTGTTACACACTTAAATACAGGTAAGCGATTTAATTTGCACAACCTGTACAAAATACTTCTGTGACCTTTCAGGACATATGCTAAAGGCAGCCCTGTGCGATGCCAAGTGTAAAAATAGAATTTTAGTTTATGTAAATGATGTTGACGTGGATTAGGTTAACTCTTTACCAAACGAAAAAATTTCAGACTTGTCCAAATTGAAAGCATTTGCAGACGACAACATAATTGTGGCTGAAAAATTAGAATTGATGTTTGGAAGGGTAGAAAACATTGTGGGGAAAAGAAGAAAATGCTGGTTACCAGCATTTTCTCCTTTTCCCACAATGTTTTCAAAAGGTTCTTTTCTCAAGGTTGTTAAAAGTCGGGATTGTGTGGTAAAGAGTTAAATGATGTGGGTAATACATATGACATGCAATAATAACATAAGCTTACCATTCAACCATGTGAGGTGTTTTCTCCTCTATACTCATGTATGGGTCTGTCTCAATCGGAAAATATTTGTCACGAATTTTATGGGCCTGGAAAAGAAGTTTTCTTAACTCTTTCAGCACCAAAAAAAATGAACCATGTTCTGGCAAAGGGGAGTTTAATGAATCTCTGTGACCTGCTGTCCCAAGAAAGTCATACTATTATATAAGTAGAATTGTGGATCCATCACATTACATCCATTGTGGCTAACAACTGACTGAATCATGAGATAAGCTGGTCCTTTGACATGCAGAAAATTAAAAAATAGCAACAAGTTTCAACTCGGGTAAGCCTGCACAGACCTGGGTTGATACTTATTGCAGATGAATTGATCCCCCTTTTCACACAGCATGGCTCAAAATAAACTTGACCCCTTTCAAAGACAAAAATACATTCAAATGAAACTCATAGCTCTTTATCCCATAGGCTTGACTAAACAAGCAGACAGTATGGATCCAAGATCAGACAACACACTCTGTCTGATCTTGATCAATGCCATCTAAAAATACCACTGTTTTCACAAATGGTACTGACAGGATTAAATCTTACAAATATCAGAGGGTAGAACTTCACAGGCAACATGATAATGTTGCTGAAACAAGTGTTGGACTCACGCTAGGCAGGTTAAAGACAACATCAAACAAACTGCCGTTTCGTCAATTGCCTTTAGAATTTCATCCTAATCATACAAGAGGTTTAACCCTTTACTAAACAATTCCAATTTTTTATGAACTTGTGGTAATCTGAAATAATTTTATCATTTAAGCAAAATTTGACTTGTCTGCAAATGCTTTCCAAACAGTGGAGTCTATAATTGTCTTGTTTGGTCTCAGGCCTTTGAAGCTCCATTGCTCTATCGAGGAACACTGAAATTTTCATTGGTCGATCATAGTACACTGTTACTAAAAATAGCACATTTTCTCTATATCGTATACAATATTGTACATGAGAACCGCCGATGAGCTTTTTTAGTTATGGTGTCCAAATACCAAGCAATGAAAATTCCTTTATTCTGTGATGGGCCAATGGAGTTTCAGTGGCTTATGATATCGTTAGAGGTTTCACCCTTTACCAAACAATCCCTGGTATTCATGGCCCTGGGAAAGCTGGCTTTTGAAAACATTGTGGGAAAAGGAGAAAATGCTGGTAACCAGCATTTTCTCGTTTTCCCACAATGTTTTCTACCCTGTCAGAGTGCTGAAGCTTGATAGTACTAATTCTGAATTTGTCTTCTGCAGATGTTTTGAATTTGAAAGGGTCTAAAATTTGTCGTTTGGGAAAGGGTTTAATAGTAGGTTGTATGAAAAGGCTCTGTATCGTGATGATAATAAAACAATGACTTGTCATACCTTTTCTTTGTAATCACCTGGCAATCCCCCTTCCTCAAGTACATCTACATAAAATGAAAACAATAATTTTTCAATAGGATTTACCACAAAAGGGCTAAGCCCAACTTTAACCTTTTTCCGAACAATCCCTTATTTAAATGACCCCCAGGAAGTGGGCTCTTGAAAACATTGTGCAACGATATGTGTCACTGAGATGTGAATGATGCCCCCGATAATACAACCTTTTACTGTGAACTGTGAACATAACATTGACTATGGACACAACTCCAAAAAACATAACTGACCTTACTATGACCGTGACCTTTAACCTACAGACATGACTGTTGCCCATGACACATTGTCTTGATGTGGGCAACACTTGTGCAAAGTTATTTTGAAATTATGCAAAAGGGAAAAGAGTTGAAATTCATTCATAATTAAAAAAGTTACAGGCCAAAAACAAACATTTCCCCACTCCCCCAACACATTTGACCTTGCTGTGACCTTGACCTTTAACCTATGTAGATGACTCTTGTGCATCACACATTGTCCTGATGTGATCAACATTTGTGTCAAGTTATTTTGAATTAAAAAATAGGGAAACATGTTATGGCCACTAGGACACAAAACTAACTAAATAAAAACTATATGCCTCCAAATTTTTTTCGGGGGCATAAAAAGGCTAAAATGCTGGATTTCCCACATTCCCCACATTATGGGAAAAGGACAAAATGCCAGTTACGGCATTTTCCCCTTTTTCCACATGGTTTACAAAATCCTACTACCTTGGGTTTATAAAAGCATTTGGTACAGGGTTAACTCTTTACCGAAGGACTAAAGCTTAGCCTTGTCCAAACTGAAAGCTTTTGCAGACGACAAATGTTACTCAAAATTTGAAAGTTGTCTTTCAAAGAGCAGGAACAAGAGGGCCATGATGGCCCTGTATCGCTCCACTGGCTTATAAATATAAACCACGAAGAAAAGTCTTCACTATATAAGGCCTTATAAAACTTTGACCTCATGGCTACAGTCTGACTAAATGGGGAAAATTGTATTAGAAGAATAACATGCCAAATGTGGGAGTTCTTGGCCTTATGGCTGGTAACAAGATGGTTTCTGAACTTTTCACTCCATAAACCCATGTAAAACTTGTGATCCCTGGTGCAGGGCCAAACTTGATCCCAGAGCTGTAACTTGGGCCCTCTTTGTAACTGTCCACTAAATAATGCTATAATTATATGCAAAATTTGGTAGCCTAAGCCTTATGGCTATGTACACCAAGATTTAAAAGTTTTCCCTATGTAAGCCTATGTAAATCTTGTGAACCCCCCCTCCAAGTATGAGGCCAAATTGACCCCAGGACTATACTTTGGACACTTTTGGTAGACTCCAACTAGATCAAGCTAAATGCCAAATTTGGTAGCTCTAGGCCTTATGGTTTCAGACAAGAAGATATTTAAAGTTTTCTCTATATAAGCCTATGTATAAAACTTGTGACCCCTGGGGAAGAGCCAATTTTGACCCCAGGGCTATAATTTCAAGAAACATGATAGAGGTCTACTACATAAAGCTACATGCCAAATTTGGTAGCCCTATGCCTTATGGTTTCAGACAAGAAGATTTTTAAAGTTTTCTCTATATAAGCCTATGTAAAACTTGTGACCCCTGGGGAAGAGCCAATTTTGACCCCAGGGCTATAATTTCAAGAAACATGATAGAGGTCTACTACATAAAGCTACATGCCAAATTTGGTAGCCCTATGCCTTATGGTTTCAGACAAGAAGATTTTTAAAGTTTTCTCTATATAAGCCTATGTAAAACTTGTGACCCCTGGGGCAGAGCCAATTTTGACCCCAGGGCTATAATTTGAAGAAACTTGATAGAGGTCTACTACATAAAGCTACATGCCAAATTTGGTAGCCCTATGCCTTATGGTTTCAGACAAGAAGATTTTTAAAGATTTCCAATATTTTTCAGTTTTGTTGCCATGGCAACCAGAGTTTTTGAAGGAATCAAATTCTTTCAAGAAATTCTGAAGAGGACCATGTCAGGATCATTTCTGTGAAGTTTCATGAAAATCGGATGGGTAGTTTCAGAGAAGAAGATGTTTGAAATAAAAGTTAACGGACGGACGGACGGACGACCGGACGCACGGATGGACAGACGGACGCACGACGGACACCGGGCCATGACATGAGCCCGCTGGCCTTCGGCCAGTGGAGCTAAAAAACTGGGGAAAAATAAGAAAATGCTAGAAACTAGCATGTTCTCTTTCTCCCATACCGTTTTCAAAAGTCTTTTTCTTTAGGGTCCATGTAAAGGTTTAAAGTAATACTTTTACAGGAAATG
This sequence comes from Tridacna gigas, assembly GCA_945859785.2. Classification (NCBI taxonomy): domain Eukaryota; kingdom Metazoa; phylum Mollusca; class Bivalvia; order Cardiida; family Cardiidae; genus Tridacna; species Tridacna gigas. The sequence continues at coordinate 38,078,988 of OX244042.2, forward strand.
ATCCTCGTCAAAGTCAAAAACTAGCAGAGGATGTACACTTAAGATCAAACTGTAAGTTTTTTTAACTCTTTACCAAACGACAAAATTAAAGACTGGTCCAAACTGAAAGCATTTGCAGACGAAAAAATAAATCTTGACTAAAAAATTGAATGTTGTTTTGGGAGGGGAAGAAAACATTGTGGGAAAAGGAGAAAATGCTTGTTACCAGCATTTTCTCCTTTTCCCACAATGTTTTCAAAAGGCTTCTTTTGCAGGGTCGTTAAAAGTCAGGATTGTGTGGTAAAGGGTTAAATAAGGGTAAGAAACTTTCAAAATACATAAGATGGTGGATAGAGATGTAAGAGTGTCTACCCAATTTTTAAGATAGAATTAAATACTTTAATTAAATACTTAGGCTGCCAATGCTACTCAAAGCACCTTTGCAGACTGTGTAGATTAAGATCAGGCTGCATGGAACATGCACTCTGATCTTTGATCTGTACTGTCTGTTACTGTGAGATATTTTCTCAGCAAAAATAAATTTGAAACCAAAATATTTTGGTTTTCAGTACTGAATAGAAATTTCCATGTAACAATATATAAAGAAGTTTAACTCTTTACCACACAATCCTGACTTTTAACGACCCTGATGTAGAAGCCTTTTGAAAACATTGTGGGAAAAGGAGAAAATGCTGGTAACCAGCATTTTCTCCTTTTCTCACAGTGTTTTCTACCCTATCAAAGACAAATTGCATCATTTGAGTCAATTTGAAACTGTCGTCTGCAAATGCTTTCAATTTGGACTGGTCTAAAATTTTGTCGTGTGGTAGAGAGTTAAGCACTGAGAAAATATTGAAAGATTAATATCCTTTGTTTAAAATACTCTACAGGGAGAAGTTATTGACTCATCTACATTAGCCTGTATCGTTAAAGGGGTAGGGTGTAAGGAACATCTAAAAAAAGACAACCATGCACAGCGAGATCATGCACCATATCAAAGAGTTATCTCCCTTAAGACGAAAAATCAGTGGCTGGAAAGCAATCCAGATCAGATATCTACAGGTGTATTTCTTGAAACTCTGAGCTAAATATGAAGCCATTTCTTGCTCTTTGATCAAATATTCAATATCTCATATAAGTATGTGTCATCTGCTTTCACTAAATTGAACAGAAATATTACTGCATTATAAGAAATATGTGAAATAATGTGTTAACTCTTTACCACACAGTCCCAACTTTTAACGACCTTAAAAAAAAGAAGCCTTTTGAAAACATTGTGGGAAAAGGAGAAAATGCTGGTAACCAGCATTTTCTCCTTTTCCCACAATGTTTTCTACCCTTTCCAATTTTTAAGTCAGATTTATTTTGTCATCTGCAAATGCTTTCAATTTGGACTAGTCTAAAATTTTGTCGTTTGGTAAAGCGTTAACTCTTTACCAAACAATGGCGTTTAAATGACTTGAGGAAGAAGGCTTCTGAAAACATGGTGGGAAAAGGAGAATGCTGGTATACAGCATTTTCTCATTTGCCCACACTGTTTTCTAGCATTTCAAATGCAGAACTACCCTTATGAGCTGCACTGAATTTGTTCTCAGCAACTGCTTTCATTTTAGATGAGTCTAAAATTTTGTTGTGTGGTAAAGAATTTATCATCTTGTTTCCTAGAACATAAATAACTACAAAATCTTAGGTTGATATTTTAGAAAACAAGAAAAACCAAACAAACCATAGCTAATGTTTTGATTTTTTACAGGGATATTTTAAACGTCTTCTGCTGCAAGTTTTTTTCTTGAATGTGAAACTTGTGAAACAAAAGAAGAGCTTAACCCTTTACCAGACGACAAAATTTTACACTTGTCCGAATTGAAAGCCTTTGCAGACGACAAATTGAATGTGGCTCAAATGATATAATTTGCTTTTTTAAAGGGTGAATAACATTGTGGGAAAAGGAGAAAATGCTGGTTACCAGCATTTTCTCCTTTTCCCACAATGTTTTCAAAAGGCTTCTTTCTCAGGGTCATTAAAAGTTGGGATTTTGTGGTAAAGGGTTAATCCCACATCTCTGTTCTCTTCAATGCGTAACAGCGAGAAGACTTCCCACATTCTGGTTATCAGTACTTTTTACCTTTCAAAACATGTTTTCAAAAGTCTTCTTCCCTAGAGTCATTAACCCTTTACCAAACAATCAAATACTTTGACCATCCTAATGAAGATAGCATCTGGAAGCATTACAAGGAAAGCAGAAAAATACTGATTACCTGCTTTTTTTCCTTTTCTCACAAGGCTTTCTACTCTGTTAAAGACAAATCCAAAACGCTTTCAATGTGTATGGGTCTAAAACTTTGTTGTCTCGACTTTTAATGACCCACGGAGAGATGCCTTTTGAAAACATTGTGGGAAAAGGAGAAACTGCTGGTAATCAGCATTTTCTATCTTTCTCACAATGTTTTCTGTCCTTTCACAGACAAATCTCTCAATAATGAGCCACATCTAATTTCTCATCTGCAAATGCTCTCAATTTAGACAAGTGTAAAACTTTTTTTGCATGGTAAAGTGTTGATTGGATATTTAACCATTGTTGAGAAAGGAGAAAATGCTGGTTACCAGCCACATTTTTGTCCTTTTTCCACAATGTTTTCAGGTCTTCTGCTTCAGGGTGGTTAAAGCATAAGATTGTTTTGTTAAAATTACTGACAGTTAATAAACTCTGGTTGCTTTATAATATAGAAATAATAACTATATCAAGTCCTGCCTCAAAATGAACAAAGATTCCATGTCAAGAAAAAAATGGGGTCTTTTCTTTTGTTTTCCTTTTCAAAGCACAATATTCTCTTTGGAATAAATCTCAAATTTGTCAAGAAAACTCTTTTTCTTCTTTTTGTATTCAATTTCTTTGCTATCCACTCATTTACCCTACAAAAGACATTTCTCTGTTTAAATTACCCGAAAAAAAGGTTTATGACAATGACTCTTGGAAAGGGAGAAAACGCTGGGGCGGACTTGATTTAGCTGATCTGAGCACTCTTTTTACTCCGAGGATGCAGATTCATTACCAAGTGTAACGGAGTAGCTGAGCCAGCGCACTTCAGAGTACTCCGTCATCTAAGGTGGTGTGGTCGAGAGCAGATCAGTCATGTGACCTAATCCACTCAAAAAATGGCAGAAAAGAGAACAGTGTTCCAACGTGGAGATTGCAAAGGATGTTTTTTTTTGATATGGAAGTCTTCGAAAGACACCCATGTGTATTGCAAACTGGCAATTTACAAGGCATTAATTGAAATAGAGCTGTGACAACAATATTGCGATTATTGTCAGCCATCTTTCATTTTTCCTCTCACTTGATTTATCTCGGGAGTATGCTGTTTGCTCAATTTCACTTGATTTAGCATGCTGCTCTGGTGCAGTCGTAGTACTCTAAAAAAATAAAGTAATGTCCTACCCTGGTTACCAGCATTTCCTCCTTTTCCAACGAAGTTTTCTTCCTTTTCAAAGACATTTTTTATCATTAACTGATTTATTCATTGTTCCACAGAACGGACCCCTTCTTTGATGACATTTGTCTACTATTACAACTAACAGGTCAACATATGGGAACATTTATCCAATGATACAAGATCTGTATTACAATATTCACCAACAGTTATAAATAAATTCAGAGACTGGCCATCTGATTGGCTGAGAAGTTCTGTATCAGCAAATTATAGGGCTAGCCTTGGAATTATCCCTTTACCACCCAATCCTGACACCCCCCCCCCCCCCCTTTCTCGAGGAAAGGACTTTTAAAACTAGAAGGCCCTGAAGGGCCTGAATATGCTCTACTGGCAGGGAATGCAGACTTTATCATGTAAACAAGAATTGGAAATTTTCAACATGAAATGGCTACTTTTCCCACATTGTTTCTTCGATTTTTTTTTTCAAAATCAATAGGGTTGAAGCTACTGATGAGATAAACAAACTGTGTGATTTTCATGAAAATCTGACCAGAAATACAGACTTTATTGTGTAAACAAGAACAGAAAATTTAAATTTTCAACTTTAAATAGCTACTTTTCCCATACTATTTGTTGGATTTTTTTCAAAGTCGATAGGGTTGAAGCTACTGATGAAATAAACAAACTGTGCAAGTTTCACGAAAATCTGAAGTTATTTGCAGACTTTATCGCGTAAACAAGAACTGGAAATTTTCAACTTGAAATGGCTACTTTTCCCATACTGTTTGTTGGATTTTTTTCAAATTCAATAGGGTTGAAGCTATTGATGAGATAAACAAACTGTGCAAGTTTCATGAAAATCCGGCAACAAATGCAGACTTTATCGCGTAAACAAGAAAAAGACTAACGGACGGACAGACGGACGGACGGATGGACGGACGGACAGACGGACAGACAGACGGACGGACGACGGAAACCCCGCCATGACATAAGCTCTGCTGGCTTTCAGCCAGTAGAGCTAAAAACTGTGGGAAAAGAAGAAAATGTTGGTAATCAGCATTTTCTTCTTTTCCCACAATGTTTTCTGCACTTGAAAAAAAAGATTTCCTTATTTGTGCAGCATTTAGTTTGTCATCTGCAAATGCTTTTAATTAGGGCCAGTCTAAAATTTTGTTATTTTAGTATAGAGTTCATAAACAGGAAAACATTCAAAGTGTGAATGAATAAAAGTTCTGATCTTGATCCCAATCTTGGCAAAAGCAATTTACCAAACAATTTTGTGTTTCGTTTTCATTTGTTGCATTACAATTTTATATATTAATTTTTTTTCTTTTTTTTAACCCTTTCCCAAACAAGCCCTGGTTTTCACGTGTCTGCAGTACAAGTCTTTTGAAAACACTGTGGGAAAAGGAGAAATTGCTCGTAACGAGCAATTTCTCCTTTTCCCACAACGTGTTTCCAACCCTTTTTGAGACCTTTCTACCATTTTCATAAAATTTAAAATTGTCATCTGCAAACTCTTTCAATTTGGACCAGTCCAACATTTGTAGTTTGGGAAAGGATTAAGACATAAAAAGTAGCATACAGGGTGAAGGGTAAATGATAGAGTCATTGGGGACAGCAGAAACGCAATTGTTTTTTTTTTTTGTTGGCCTACTAATTGTAAGCATTCTAAACCCATATGATGACCCATACAACAAACTCTCAACTGTCAGGAAACGGGGCAAACACACAGTTCTATAAATAATCATAAAGATTCGTACTGTGGCAAGTTGCACACACGTTTCCACGATGCATGTACTTAGACAAAGTTCTATCGAAATCGGCCACAACCTGAAAGTATAAATAGAAATACTGGTTTACCCTTCACCAAACAATCCCAAATTTTAAAGAACCTAATGAATAAAGCTTTTGAGAGCATTGTGGAAAAAGGAGGAAATGCTGTCCCCAGCATTTTCTCATTTTCCCACGTGGTTTTCTACCCCCTTCAAAGACAAATCCCATCATTTGAGGCTCGTTAAATCTGTCATCTGCAATTGATTTCAATTCGGACAAGTCTAACATTTTGTCATCTGGTAAAGAGTGAAAATTAGATAAAATCTGTTTATATATATATATAATCAAGTGAATATCTTTTATCAGTTGACCTGCATTTTCTCTTTTTCTCACATTGTTTACAAAAGCCTTCTTCCTCAAAATGATACAAAATAGGATTTGTTGGTATAGGGTAAGGGAACCTGTTGTTGATGTCTCATGAAATTATTGTCAGGAAGAAGAACATTCTCAGATTATGAAAATCCCCAAAACTCCAGTTTCCTTTCATTTTTTTGAGAACAAAAATACCTCCTTCACCTTTTTTCCACAAAACTTTATGCTTTACTAAAGCTAGGGAATACAGGTTTCCTTAAATGTGGTGAAAAAGGAAACACTGGTTAGGTTTAACCATTTACCACACAATCCTGAGTTTTAACGACCCTGAAGAAGAAGCCTTTTGAAAACATTGTTAGAAAAGGAGAAAATGCTGGTAACCAGCATTTTCTCCTTTTCCCACAATGTCTTCCACTTTTCCAAAAACAAATTTCAATTTTTAATTCACATTTATTTAGTCGTCTGTAAAAGCTTTCAATTTGGACCAGTCTAAAATTTTGTCGTTTGGTAAAGAGTTAAATTAAAACCTCTGGAAATTAGTTAATGGCAGACAAATATGAAAACACCCCTGTGAAATTCTGTTGACAGCAAATTGTTACTCTTCTATAACCTGAAATTCTAATTAAGGGCGATAACTCTTTCAGATAAATACTAGTAATTAAATGGAACTCAATACTAGCCCTACTGAAAACTAGCCTAGAACTATTACACAAGCAGACAATACAACATACAGATCTGCAAATATTGACAGAATTTTTGATGTCAAGTTCAAAGTGTGACTGAAGTTATCTTGCTCCTTTCACTCACAGATCAGAAATTAAGAAATTTTCCAAAACAAGAAATCTTTTTATGAAAGTGTAGTTTCAGAGACTGACAATCTCATTTCTCAAACTGCCATAAAATTTATCTGGTAGCAGGCATGTAGCCAGGCAGAAGCCCAGGCCTTACCATTTATATGAGCCATGCACTGTAAAAAGGGGGCTTAATGCATCTTCCAAAAATATAAACCGCAGTCTGTGCTTACCCGGGCTGTAACTTTTTTTTCTATTGGTCAATTTTCTGTATGCCAAAGGACCAGTCTACTTCATGATTCAGTTGGTTGTTAGACAAAATAAATTTTACGGATCCATAATTATGCGATGTGTTGCTTGGCACGACACATCACGGGGGTGCATTAAGCCCCACATTTGTCAGAACATGGCTCATTTATATTTGCAAGTATGCTTTTTCCAAAACGAAAAGAACAATAGCCAAATACATGGAAGCTCCATCCAGGCCATGGGCTTCATCTTTCCTATGTTCCTGGCTACAACCCTCAGTAGTGTCTTCATTCAGATTGCTTCACTCCATACCAAACTGGTGACCAGCATTTTCTCTTTTTCCCACAATATTCTTCATCCTTTTATGAACCAACCCATCATTTTGAACTGCATTCAGTTGTCTGCAAATGCTTTTATTCTGGACAAATTTTGTGGTTTGGTAGACAGTTAACCCTTTCCCAAACAAGCCCTGGTTTTCATGTGTCTGCAGTACAAGCCTTTTGAAAACACTGTGGGAAAAGGAGAAATTGCTCGTAACGAGCAATTTCTCCTTTTCCTACAGTGTTTTCTACCCTTTTGGAGAACTTTCTGTCATTTTCATCAAATTTAAAACTGTCGTCTGCAAACTCTTTCAATTTGGACCAGTCTAAATTTTATCGTTTGGGAAAGGGTTAAACTAGTTCTCTAATCTCTTTTGCCATCAGTATATCAAACATTATTTAGTGCAAACAAAGTATGATAGATTTTTTATGTTGGTTTAATTCTGTGATGTCAAATCCATATTATACAACTTGTCTTTGTTTAAAGGACACAATCCAACTGCAATACTTACTGTATGAACATGGCCCGAAGGGGGAAGTTATTGTTGCATCGAAATCAGAACAAACCTAAACATGTAAAGGTGTATAGGTAACATTAAGTACTAGCAATAGTATAGTTTCCCCAGGACAACTATAAAAGCAGGAAAAAATGGTATGACATACAATAGGGGAGTCAGCATGATGCATTTAACCCTTTACCACACAATCCTGACTTTTAACGACCCTGAAACAGAAGCCTTTTTAAAACATTGTGGGAAAAGGAGAAAATGCTGGTGACCAGCGTTTTTCTCCTTTGCCCATAATGTTTTCTACCCTTCCCAAAAGAAATTTCAGTTTGTCGTCTGCAAATGCTTTCAATCTGGACTAGTTTTAAATTTTGTCGTTTGGTAAAGAGTTAAACCCAACCAACATTTTCAGTCTAGAAGTAAGACTCAAATAATTTGAAATTCAATGTAACTCTTGATCAAAATGTCTCAGCAAAGCAGACAGTGTAGATCAAAGATCCAACTGCACATGCTGTGCAGTCGGATCTTGATCTAAACTAACGACTAAGGCAACCACAGTAGTGAAAGGAGCTTTTCATGCATTAACCCTTTACCAAACGACAAAATTTTAGACTGGTTAAAACTGAAAACATTTGTCGACAACAAATTATGTGTGGCTGAAATAATGGAATTTGCCTCTAAAAGGTAAGAAAGCATTGTGGAAAAGGAGAAAATGCTGGTAACCAGCATTTTCTCCTTTTTCCACAATGTTTTCAAAAGCTTTTTCTGTCAGGGTCACTGAAAGTCGGGATTGTGTGGTAAAGGGTTAAACCTTAGTACATGTACTTGTTTTCACAAATTATTGATTATAAACGCTACCACAATGTTTGGGTACATATTTATCCACAACGTTTGGGTACATGTTTATCCTGGGCGGACTACTGCAGGTGTGTCATTATGCATCTGTATTTAAATCAGGGTCAGGGTTGAATGAAAAGCAGCTGAAAGCTTACCATCGATTACCATCAACTCTTTACCAAATGACAAATTCTTACACCAGTTCAACTTGAAAGTATTTTCAGACAACAAATTAGATTCAGAGAAAATGATTGGGATGTGTCTAAAAAAAAGGGTGAATTACATTGTTGGAAAAGGAGAGAATGCAGGTTCCCACTGTTATCACAAGCCTTCTTCCTCAGTGTCGTTAAATCACAGGGATTCTTTGGTATTCACTGTCCCTACTGGGTTAACTTTCCATTACCAATAGTTCTTTGATTATATTGCACAATATCTATCTAGCATGGGACAATTTTAATCACTTTCTCAGAATTAAATAAAGCATTTTGATTGGTTCCATAATGACACTATGTGGAACTTTTGACCAATAAATTGACAAGTAGCGCTAAGTTACAATTCACTTGTATGAATGGATTTAAAGGTATCAATTAAGTAACAAAGCCTAAAACTTTAGGAGCAAAATATACAAATAATCGTCACATCGAGACTTCATGTTCAAATGGGCTACTCAGGTTTTTATAATCTCACCAAACTTAAACTACATTATCACTAAGTTAAGTACGGCAAAAGCTGGCAAACCATCAGTAACAGAGACAGACAAAATTTAATGTTAATTTTTTTCGAATGGGCAACATAGCTTCTTATCATGTTTTAAAGATTTCATGGCAGAATTTCACAATAGTTTGTGAGAATGTCATGTGATCCACAACTATGTTGAAACATATTCAAATAAGTGCAATGACATCATATTTGATATCATAAAAATAGATGGATTTACTGATATCGAAGCAAACAACCCATTTTTTAATGCAGAATTTGTAATTTCTTACTGCATGTAAAAGTCCAGTTTGTTTATATTTGCAGAGAAAAATACAAATGAATTTGCAGTAACAAAAAAAAATCCACCCCTTTAAAACTCATAAGAAATAAAGGACTGATTTTGATTGGTTGAATTGTCACTCTTTCTTTGCTCATAAATATTTATGAAAACAACTTTCATTTGACTGTCAAATTTCCCACAGCTTGGAAAGTAAAAGGTGAGACCAATGCTGAAGCTGAAAAATCCTTTTTAACCCTTTACCAGAAAACCCCATGATTTTCTGACCCTGAGGGAGGTGGCTTGTGAAAACTGAGGGAAAAAAAGGAAATGCTGGGAAACTGAAGTTTTCTCATTTTACCAACAACCATTTCTGATCTTACAGAAACAAATCCAATCAATTGAGCCATGTTTGTTGTCTGCAAAACCTTTCAATTTGGACAAGGTCTTATTACGTTTGTCAATTGGTAAAGGGTTAAGATAGACCCTTACCTATACTTACCATAAGAGGAAGCGCCAGACGGTGCAGTGATGGTTGCATCAAAATCCGAACATACCTAATATGTGAACATTATTCAAACGCTTGGTAAACTACCACACAGCTACAGAGCAGGTATCTATTTCAAACTACAAGTTGTACTGTTTGTCACAATTCTCATAACTCTTTTACCACAAAATGCCAACTTTTAACAACCCTGAGGAAGAAGGGGCAGCCATCTGAAAACACTGTGGGAAAAGGAGAAAATGGTGGTATCCGGCATTTTCTCCTTTTCCCACAATGTTTTCTACCCAATTAAAGAAAAATCACATCATTTGAGCTACACTGAACATGTCATCTGCAAATGCTTTCACTTTGGACAGGTCTAAAATTTTGTCGTGTGGTAAAGGGTAAATATGATTTCTCGAGATGTTTTCTACCCTTTCAAACAATTCCCATCCTTTGACCCCAGTTATAATTTGTCCTCTGCAAATGCTATCAGTGTGGATAAGTCTACATTTTTTTAGTTCAGTATAGAGCTAACTTTTTAACCCTTTACCACACACTCCCGAGCTTTAACAACCCTGAGGGAGAAGCCTTTTGAAAACATTGTGGGAAAAGGAGAAAATGCTGGTAACCAGCATTTTCTCCTTTTCCCACAATGTTTTCTATCCTTCCCAAAACACATTTCAATATTTCTATTACATTTATTTTGTCGTCTGCAAATGCTTTCAACTTGGACCAGTCTAAAATTTTGTCATTTGGTAAAGAGTTAATGAATGACAAAATTTTAGATTGGTCTGAAATGAAAGCATTTGCAGAGGACAAATCAAACATGGCTCGAAAACCATATTTTGCCTTTGGAAGGGTAGAAAACACTGCGAGAAAAGGAAAAATGATGGGTGCCAGCATTTTCTCCTTATCCCACGTTTTTCAAAGTCATCTGCATGAAGGAAGTTAAACCGAGGTTTTGTGGCAAAGTGTTAAGAGATACTTTTCGATTTTTTATCAAAATATAAATTTTTTGTTTACAATTTTTGGCTTTGTTCAGCATAAAATCTTAAATATAAATTCCTTGGAACATTACTAAACAACAGTAAAAATTTGGGATATGCGACATTTCATTGAAAAACCATGTTCGTCAAAAACGATCCCCACTGACCCTTACCGTAACCCAAACGAATTGTGGCTCAAATCTTCCTCCGAGAGAGAGCTTTTCATGGAGTAAATCTTGAAATTCAGCAATCGGTATTTTAAAACATACATGGATTTTGATGAAACACCCTTTCGACGAAATGTCATGTACCCAGAAATTTGCATTTTCATACAATGACTTTTATATTAAATGTGAACCCTTTACCATACAATCCCCACATTTTGCGACTTTGAGGAAGACGGCCTTTGAGAACATTGTGGGAAAAGGAGATAATGCCTGTAACAAGCATTTTCTCCTCTTCCCACAATGTTTTCCACCCTTTCAGAGATACATTCCTTCATTTGAGGCCCATTTAACCCTTTACCACACAATCTCGACTTTTAATGACCCTGTGAAAGAAGCCTTTTGAAAACATTGTGGGAAAAGGAGAAAATGCTGGTAACCAGCATTTTCTCCTTTTCCCTCAATGTTTTCTACCCTTTCCAAAACAAATTTCCATTTTTCAGCTACATTTATTTTGCCGTCTGCAAATACTTTCAATTTGGGCCAGTCTAAAATTTTGTCGTTTGGTAAAGGGTTAATCAGTAATCTGCAAATGCTTTCAATATGGACTAGTCTAAAAGTTTTGTCATATGGTAAAGAGTCTAAAATGGCCACTATATACATGTACCCCAATCAACTTTCACCCTTATCCTGCTTAATAAGTAAATGAAACTTTCAAGCCATCAACAAAAATAAAAAAAAAATACTTTTTCAAATGTATCGTTTGGAGGAAAATATCCCCTTATTGGACAGTTTAGATCAAAGATCAGACTGTACATTTTGTGCAGTCTGATTGTGATCTATACTGTCAGCAAAAGGTCAGTGAGTCACGCTTAGCAGTGTAAAGGTTAAAAGCAGATAATAATTTCAAAAGAAGTTAACCCTTAAAGCGCCTTTCACGACTATAGTTGCTTTTGCAGCCAGTGTAGATCAAGATCAGACTGCCCAAATGTCTTTGATCTACACTGTCCGCTTTGTTGAAACAATGTAGACAAAAGCAACCATGAAATTGTAATTATTTGGGTTGTACTTCTAGTTTGAAACAGTCTGTTAGGTTTATTCGGTGCTCTAAGGGTTAACAAATGACATTGATTTAGAACCCTAACCCATCTGGTCTTTACCCTTTATCTAATAATCCCCAGATTTAATGACCCTGAGACAGAAAGCTTTTGAAAATAATTTGGGCAAAGAAAAAAAATAGGTAACTGACATTTTCACCCTTTTTCCATAATGTTTTCCACTATTTCAAAGACAGAGCTCATCTTTTGAGCCCAAATGAATTTGTTTTGCAGAAGACTTTAATCAAATGAAGCTATTTCTAGGGCAGAAAATTGCAGCCAATTCAATATTTGTAGCAATATGATGGAATTTGTATTTGAAGGGAAGTAGAGCACTGTAAAACAAGAGGGCCATGATGGCCCTGTATCGCTCCACTGGCTTATAAATATAAACCATAAATAATAAACATTTCAATGCTGAGCCAAATGGTTTCAAAATGAAGACTTACAAAGTTTTCTCTGTAAAAGCCCATATGAACGTTGAGACCCGCAGGGCAAAGCCATTTTTGATCCCAGAGCTATTTAATTACTTGAACCCTGGTAGAGGTCCACAAGATAAAGCCATAAAAATAAGGTGATTTTCAAGTTTTGTCCGTATGAAGCCTCTGTAAAACATAAGACCCCTGATGCAAGGCTAATTTAAAAAAAAAACAAGAGGGCCATGATGGCCCTGTATCGCTCCACTGGCTTATAAATATAAACCACGAAGAAAAGTCTTCACTATATAAGCCCTTATAAAACTTTGACCTCATGGCTACAGTCTGACTAAATGGGGAATATTGTATTAGAAGAATAACATGCCAAATGTGGGAGTTCTTGGCCTTATGGCTGGTAACAAGATAGTTTCTGAACTTTTCACTCCATAAACCCATGTAAAACTTGTGATCCCTGGTGCAGGGCCAAACTTGATCCTAGAGCTGTAACTTGGGCCCTCTTTGTAACTGTCCACTAAATAATGCTATAATTATATGCAAAATTTGGTAGCCTAAGCCTTATGGCTGTGTACACCAAGATTTAAAAGTTTTCCCTATGTAAGCCTATGTAAATCTTGTGAACCCCCCCTCCAAGTATGAGGCCAAATTGACCCCAGGACTATACTTTGGACACTTTTGGTAGACTCCAACTAGATCAAGCTAAATGCCAAATTTGGTAGCTCTAGGCCTTATGGTTTCAGACAAGAAGATATTTAAAGTTTTCTCTATATAAGCCTATGTATAAAACTTGTGACCCCTGGGGAAGAGCCAATTTTGACCCCAGGGCTATAATTTCAAGAAACATGATAGAGGTCTACTACATAAAGCTACATGCCAAATTTGGTAGCCCTATGCCTTATGGTTTCAGACAAGAAGATTTTTAAAGTTTTCTCTATATAAGCCTATGTAAAACTTGTGACCCCTGGGGAAGAGCCAATTTTGACCCCAGGGCTATAATTTGAAGAAACTTGATAGAGGTCTACTACATAAAGCTACATGCCAAATTTGGTAGCCCTATGCCTTATGGTTTCAGACAAGAAGATTTTTAAAGTTTTCTCTATATAAGCCTATGTAAAACTTGTGACCCCTAGGGCAGAGCCAATTTTGACCCCAGGGCTATAATTTGAAGAAACTTGATAGAGGTCTACTACATAAAGCTACATGCCAAATTTGGTAGCCCTATGCCTTATGGTTTCAGACAAGAAGATTTTTAAAGATTTCCAATATTTTTCAGTTTTGTTGCCATGGCAACCAGAGTTTTTGAAGGAATCAAATTCTTTCAAGAAATTCTGAAGAGGACCATGTCAGGATCATTTCTGTGAAGTTTCGTGAAAATCGGATCGGTAGTTTCAGAGAAGAAGATGTTTGAAATAAAAGTTAACGCACGGACGGACGGACTGACGGACGGACGGACGGACGACCGGACGGACGGACGGACGCACGACGGACACCGGGCCATGACATAAGCCCGCTGGCCTTCGGCCAGTGGAGCTAAAAATCAAAACAGGAAGATTTCTTAAGTTGTCACTATGTAAGCCCATGTAAAACTTGTGACCCCTGCGGTGGGGCCAATTTTGACCCCAGGGCTAAAATTTTGGCCCGCTTGGTAGAGGCCCACTAGATATAGCTACATGCAAAATTTGGTAGCTCTAGGCCTTATGGCTAGGTACAGGAAGATTTTTAAAGTTTTCTCTATATAAGCCTATGTAAAACTTGTGACCCCTGGGGAAGAGCCAATTTTGACCCCAGGGCTAAAATTTTGGCCCACTTGGTAGAGGCCCACTAGATATAGCTACATGCAAAATTTGGTAGCTCTAGGCCTTATGGCTAGGTACAGGAAGATTTTTAAAGTTTTCTCTATATAAGCCTATGTAAAACTTGTGACCCCTAGGGCAGAGCCAATTTTGACCCCAGGGCTATAATTTGAAGAAACTTGATAGAGGTCTACTACATAAAGCTACATGCCAAATTTGGTAGCCCTATGCCTTATGGTTTCAGACAAGAAGATTTTTAAAGATTTCCAATATTTTTCAGTTTTGTTGCCATGGCAACCAGAGTTTTTGAAGGAATCAAATTCTTTCAAGAAATTCTGAAGAGGACCATGGCAGGATCATTTCTGTGAAGTTTCGTGAAAATTGGATGGGTAGTTTCAGAGAAGAAGATGGACGGACGGACGGACGCACGACGAACACCGGGCCATGACATTAGCCCGCTGGCCTTTGGCCAGTGGAGCTAAAAAGGAGGAAATTATGATTACCAGCGTTTTCTCCCTTTCCCAATGTTTTCCAAAGCCCTCTTTGAAAAGGTCACAATAATACTGCTTGAGCAATATCTACAATTTCACTTGTTGTCTGCAAATGTTTTGGATTTGGACAAGTCTAAAATTTTCCCATTTGGTAAAGAGTTAACTCCTTACCAAACAACAAAATTTTAGGCTCATCCAAATTCAAAGCATTTGCAGACGATTGAATAAATGTGAATCAAAAATTAAAATCAGTTTTGGGAAGAGTAAAAAACATTGTACGAAAAGCAGAATATGCTGATTACCAGCATTTTCTCCTTTTCCCTAAATGTTTTAAAGAGTTTCCTTTCTCAGGGTCATTAAAAGTCAGGTTTGTGTGGTAAAAAGTTCATATGGTACAGGGTTAAAAAAAAAAAGGCCGAAAGCCTACATGTACCAACAATCACTTGTGGGGTCTGACTCTTAATCTTTCAGATCTAGTTCTCAAAGTACATAAATATTATGTGAATTTCAATCTCTGGCAAAACTTTAACCTTGATGGGCTGGGTCGTCCACCTTCACTTTGATATCCTGGGGTGAGTGTACAAGTAGGTTGTTGCCCCAAAACCTTATCAGATAATGGCTTGACCATATTCCACACTTTGAAAATTATAGGCACCTATCAGTTACTTATGTGGACACTATAGATCTAGATCAGACAGCCCAGGAAAAAACTTGCACTATCAATATGAAAAAAAGGTTTTATAGATGATTACTTTAAAAAAACAGAGAGGAACAAGGAGAAACTGCTTGTTAAAGGCAACTTCTTCTTATAACTCTTTACCAAATGACAAAATTTAAGCTCAATTTCAAACTGAAAGCATTTGCAGATGACAAAACATGGCTATCAAGGATAAAAAAAAACATTGTGGGAAAAGGAGAAATGCTGGTTACCAGCATTTTCTCCTTTTCCCTCAATGCTTTAACTCTGCACTAAATGACAAAATCAGACTTGTTTAACTTGAAAGCATTTGCAGACAAGATAACTGTGACTTGAAACTTGAAATTTGTTTCGAGAATGGTAGAAAACGTTGTGGGAAAAGGAGAAAATGCTGGGTATTAGCTATCCCTGTTGACCCAGTTCCGATGTATTACGTAAACTACATTCATCACCCCTGGGTTATCTCGCTTATGTTTCCTCGTTCTCATGAATTATTCATGAGGCATTTTGTTTGGTAATCTCAGCTTTTCAGTGAGAAAATTTAATCTACTTTATCAACCATATGCCATCATTTCTATTTTTACCCCATCTACAACCAATCAAATCTCTTGCTTCAAATCAGGCTTGGCAATACTTTAAATATGGCTGAGGCCGTGAACATCATTGACAAAAGTTTACAAAGTTTACAGTTTCAGCATCATCCCGAATGCCTTTGTATACAAGGATTTGTAATGTTTGCCCTGGATTGTTGTAAGGCAAATGCCAAAGAAGCAAGGCCGACCGGCAGCCGCCATTTTCGTTGATAATAATGTGGGTTTTACCCGGTTTATTTACAGTACCGGAACAAATGTGATTATCCTCCACTACAAGAGATCATCGTAATGTTATCAACAATTCAATTGGCTATTGGATGTAATTCACAATCTTATGAATATTCATAGAAGCGACGGTTTCACAAATGAATGTCCCAGGGGTGATGAATGGTAATACTTCATACCTGGGTTAACGAGGGTGGGTATTAGCATTTCCTACCTTTTTCATGTTTTCTAAAGCTTTCTTTCTCACTTTCTCAGGTCTGCTGCAAGACAAAACAGGTCCTTTGCAGGCAGTGATGTAAGTTGCTAGTGCAACTTGACGCCCTCGCTTTGGTTATCAGTAAAAACTTCCTTTTTAATCCTTTACCAAACAATCCCGCCTTTTAACGACCCTGAGAAAGAGGCCCTTTGAAAACATTGTGGGAAAAGGAGAAAATGCTGGTAATCAGCATTTTCTCCATTTCCCACAATGTTTCCTACCTGTCCCAGGACAAATTTCTAATTTTGAGTCACAATTATTTTGTCGTCTGCAAATGCTTTGAATTTGGACCAGTCTAAAATATTGTCATTTGGTAAAGAGTTAAGCTAGAGCAGTTTTACTCTTTATCTCACAATCCCAAGTTTAAGGACCTAGGTGTAGAAGGCTTTTGAAATCATTGTGAAGAAAGGAGAAAATGCTGGTGTTACCAAAATATTTTTCATCCTTTCAGAGACAATGTCCACCATATTTGCCATATGTCCATTTGATAAAGAGTCAAGGATTAAATTTAAAAAACATCTGTATGAAGAAATGGTTCTACTGACTCTCTGCTTCATGGAATATTGCGCTCACCTGCAATTTAGATGGTCCGTCCGAAATAATCTTCTCTACTTTTGCCTTCACTTCCTCAAAATTCTTGATATGGACATGACTTTGGTTGATTTCTGGTATCTGAAAGTACACACAGCGGGAACCTCACCCTAAACTACTAAATAAATGAAACAAAAATTTACGCTCAATAGTAAAAACCAAAATACTGTAATTTCAAAGTTGATTTCACTGGAAAGAAAATATGTATCAGACAGCATAGATTGAAGACCAGACTGCAGGTTTTGTGCAGTCTGATCTTGATCTACACTGTCCGCTAAAACACCTAAAATCACCTTAGCAGCCTAAAGTTCAAACGAACTGCCTGATAACAAATACTTAGGACCTGTCAATACTGAAAGCAATGTAGACAAACAAATGTAACAGTATTGTGGCTCAATTAATGGGACTTGACGATGAGATAGTAGGAAATATTGTGGGAAAAGGAGAAAATGCTGGTTACCAGCATTTTCTTCTTTTCCCACAATGTTTTCAAAAGGCTTCTTTCTCTGGGTTGTTAAAAGTCGGGATCGTGTGGTAAAGGGTTAAGTTGCCTTGCCGCCAATCTAGATCAAGATCAGACTGCACTACACATGGAAGCTGACCTTCAATCTACATTGTCTGCTTTGCTGAAATACTGTGAACAAAATTTACCATGACTGTTTGTGTATGCGTATGTGTTAAATGCCGCTGGCAACATCATTTCAGTTTTATTGTGGCACCTATTTATGCTTTTCTGGAATTTCTTTCACCAGTACATAGCACAATATTCCTCCCAAGCCACTGGCTGCTTTCCCACATAACCATCGTCAACACCATGATCAGCAATGAAAGAGAGGAATGAATCCTGTCGCAGTGACTATCATCATTCCTCAGAAAAAAATTTGCAGAGCTGGGGATTCCAAGTCTTGGAACTTTATGAGTTTAAGCTTTTACCACACAATCCCGACTTTTAACGACTCTAAAGATGAGGCCTTTAGAAAACATTGTGGGAAAAGGAGAAAATGCTGGTAACCAGCATTTTCTCCTTTTCCCACAATGTTTTCTACTCTGTCAAGGACAAATTTCGTCATTTGAGCCACCTTTGTCGTCTGCTAATGCTTTTAATTTGGACCAGTCTAAAATTTTATCGTTTGGTAAAGAGTTAACAGAAATTTCTAGTGAGCTTTCAGTAAGAATACTTTACAGAAAAAACTTTCATGGAGGAAGCCTATAATATTACAGGAAGATAAAATAGAGTACTACTAAAGTTTTACCTTATGATCTGTATAAATTCCCATTTTTCTTTTTGATTAATTGCTACAGAGAAATCTTTCACAGTGCAAGAGAACTGATATACGGCAGGGTGATAGATACACAACTCAACAATGGTCTACCAGTATATAACATAACATTATACTAAAAACTAGTAGAGCCCATTATCAGTTCGGTATTAAAACCCTTTACCACACAATCCTGTGCTTTCACGACTGTGAGAAAAGAGGCTTTTGAAAACACTGTGGGAAAAGGAGAAAATGCTAGTAACCAGCATTTTCTCCCTTTCCCACAATGTTTTCTATCCTTTCATAGACACATCCAGTCATTTCAATTACCTTTGAAATGTTGTCTGGAAATGCTTTCATATTGGACCCAAAAATTTTGTTGTCTGATTTGAGTTTACTCTTTACCAAACGACAAATTTTTAGACTAGTCCAAACTGAAAGCATTTGCAGACAACAAAATGATTGTGAATGCAAAAATGAAATTTGTGCTGGGAAGGGTAGAAAACATTGTGGGAAAAGGAGAAAATGCTGCTTACCAGCATTTTCTCCTTTTTCCACAATGTTTTTAAAAGGCTTCTTTCTCAAGGTCGTTACAAGTCGGGATAGTGTGGTAAAGAGTTAAGGTTCTGAATACAACTAAAGTTTATTTCCAGTCTAGAAATAAGACAAAAATAATTATTTGCCCCATTTGTCAAGGAGTCTCAGTAAAGCAGAGTGTAGGCCAAGATCAGACTGCATGGCTTGTATAGTCTGATCTTAATCTATATTGGCTGCAAGGGTAACTCAATACATGAAAGAAGGTTTCAGCGTTAGGGTTACACCTGACTAATATCAGACTACATGGCTTGTATAGTCTGATCTTAATCTACATTGGCTACAAGGGTGACTCAATACATGAAAGGAGGTTTCAGGATTAGGGTTACTCACACCTGACTAAAACAAGTTAGCTTCTTTAAAAAAGAAGCCAGGAGAGGTCAGCATCAATGTTTTCAAATAGCTTATTGCTTTTAATTTCAATATATCTTGGTATATGTAAACAAATAAGTAAGGCATTACATGATTGCCGCTGTGTAAAAAGGAGAAACCTCTTATGCATTAAATGACCTACTTCCCACGTTTTCAAGTCGCGTGATCTTTTCCCGCAGTGTTCTCGTTTTTTAACGAAACTCTTTTTTTTGTGTGTGTAGCTTTATTTGTTTAATGAAAAATTACAACTACTGGACAGGTCATTTGCAATCAAATCAATATAACAAATCCTTTTGGAAATCCGTCATATAAAAACAAAACATGTCTTTTTCCTATTTCAGTTTTTTTATTTCGGTTTATTTATGAAACCATGACGAAACAGACTGTGTATCAGAACAATTTTGCAGAAAAGCATGGAGTTAGGCAGCAATTTCTGAGGCAGTCTGTCTTTTAAACTCACCACTGTTGGAGAGGTCTGATGACCTCTCCAATCAGAAGGAACCAAGTAATATTATATAAGAATAAATAGAAACCAGTGCCATATAATTAACGCTCTACCAGATGACAAAACTTTAGACTTGTCCTAATTGAAAGCATTTGCAGACAACAAATTCAATGTGGCTCACATAAAAGGAAAATTACGTCTTTGAAAGGTAGAATACATTGTGTGGGAAAAGCAGAAAATGCTGGTTATCTGCATTTTCTTCTTTTCCCCGAATGTTTCCAAAGTCCTTCCTTATTGTGGTTGTTTAAACACAGGATTGTTTGGCAGAGGGTGAACTCCATTACCAAAAGACAAAATTTAAGACTTCCCTAAATTGAAAGACATCAAAACAGATGTGGTTCAGATGTTTGAATTTGTTCTTGACTGGATAGAAAACATTGTGGGAAAAGGAGAAAATGCTGGTCACCAGCATTTTCTCCTTTTCCCCAAATGTTTTCCAAAGGCTTCTTCCCAAGGGCCATTAAAACTCGGAATTGTCTGGTAAAGGGTTTATCCAATACCAATATGAATAGAAGCTTTTATGTTTCTACAGTGGAATCAATATATATCAGATTGAATTTTCCCCTCAGTCTAATAATAATCCAATCTATGATCTATCCACAGTAACTTCATTCTTTCAGTGCTAAATAAAATTAATGAAAGGGACTTTTTGCAAGATTGTTTCACAAAATAGCAAACACTTTAAAGCTTTATAGAAAGGCCAAAGAAAAAACTACTGTGCTTTAGGCCTCTTACTACACAATCCTGAGTTTTAACAACCCTGAGAAAGAAGACTTTTGAAAACATTGTGGGAAAAGGAGAAAATGCTGGTCACTAGCATTTTCTCCCTTTCCCACAATACTTATGAAAAGCTTTCACTCAGAATTCATAATCCCAGCCACATTTAAATTGTTGTCTGGAAATGCTTTCATTTGGTCAGCTCCAAATTTTTGCCATTTAGTACAGAGCAAACTTCAAATAATAAATTGCACTTTTTTGACAGTAACAAAATACAGTTTCCCAGCAATATGAAGAGACAGTTCAGTCATAATCTAGAACAAAACAGGGGACAGCATAGGTCAGAGATCAAACTGTAAGTTCTGTGCAGTCTGATCTTGATCTATACTGTCCACAAAAGCTACTTGTGTCATCAGAATCTATGGTAATGAAAGTCAGTTAACCCGTTACGATACAATCTCGACTTTTAATGACCCTGAGGAGGAAGACTTTTGACAACATTGTGGGAAAAGGAGAAAATGCTGGTAACCAGCATTTTCTCCTTTTTCTCACAATGTTTTCTATCCTACAAAGGACAAATTTCATTATTTGGGCTATCTTTGTCGTCTGCAAATGCTTTCAATTTGGACCAGTCCAAAATTTTGTCGTTTGGTAAAGAGTTATAAGTGAAAGAGCTGAAAAGGTACCTAAAAATTAGGTTTTTTCATGAATGAGTGTCCACTAAGGCAGTAACCTTTCACCTACACCACAATTAAAGTTCATTGCAAACAGAGACCATTAAAACATATCTTATGTTATCATTATCAAATTCCTGTTGCTGTGGTTATCTTAGGAAAAAAAACAGTCATCCTAATTCTGCAAGCCTTAGCCTACCTAGTCTGGATTACCTGCCTCTAACACTACGTTATCGGTACTTATGAGGTACAGAGGGGCACCAGACTAGCCTTAGCCCTTAATGTAAAGTGTAGAATCTTGTGAGTTCTTGTACTTTTTCCTTATGCTACTGTTTTTAACAGTAGCCTGTCGTAAGAAAAAAAGTGCTATGAATCGATAATGATGAAATGTCTAAGTGCTTTTTTTGGCGGTAAAGAAATCCTGATACTTATCCCTGTTGAGCTAAATCACCACATTGTTCAGAATATTATGAAAGAGCGTCATGATGGCCCTGTATCGCTCAACTGCCTCTTAACCCTTCAACAGACAACCCGACTTTTGATGACCTTGAGAAAGAAGACTTTTGAAAACTTTGTGGGAAAAGGAGAAAATGCCCAGCATTTTCTCTTTTTCGCACAATGTTTTCTACCATAGCAAAGACAACTTCCATGATTTGATCCACATTTAATGTGTCACCTGCTAATGCTTTGGGTTTGGACAAGTCTAAAATTTTTTCATGTGGTAAAGGGTTAAATAAATGTGCCATACACATTATTGGCATTGAGAGAGACATTAAACCATAAAAAGTCTGTTTGCCCAATAAAATTCATAGGGTAGGTAAGTCTTGCTCTAAGGAAAGTCATATCTTTGTCATACACCAAGATGATATTACTGAATACTAGCAGTTCCAATCAAGTACTAGTATCATTTATATTCATACCAAATATCAATGAACTCTGACAAGAGTGTTTTGACATACAGATTTCCAAAAGTTTCATAGTATAAAAACATTTTTTCCACAGCATGAGCGGGACAGTTTTTTGACAAAGAATAGAATGATACACTTGTTACTTCATGCTAAATATTTAGCATATCTGAGGATGATCATTCGGCATCACTCACTTTTACTAAAAACTGAATATTTTCTATTCAGAAAACTAAAATACATGTACAGTAAAACCCCACTATTAAGACCACTTTGGTTCTTTGACAAAGTGGTCTTAATAGTGGGGTGGTCTTAATACTGGATCTTGGCTGCCATGCAATGTAAACAGTCTTCTATATCTTGAAAAGGCTTAATTAATCCTTTCGTTTTCGGCAAAGTCTTCTTTTCCCACAATGTTTTCCAAGTATTTTTATCTCAGAGGCATGAAAAGTCGTTCCAAACAATTCTTATTTTCTCATGTTTTCAAAAGCCTTTGACATCAGAAGCATTTAAAGTCGTTCCCAAAAATTTCTTTTTCCCATAATTTTTTCAAAGGCCTTTGACTTCAAAGTCATAAAATGTCTGTACAAGGAAAATGCTCAATTAACCCTTTCCAAAACGACAAATTTTGGACTGGACCAAATTGAAAGAGTTTGCAGACGACAATTTTGAATTTGATGAAAATGGCAGAAAGGTCTCAAAAAGGGTAGAAAACACTATGGGAAAAGGAGAAATTGCTCGTTACGAGCAATTTCTCCTTTTCCCACAGTGTTTTCAAAAGACTTGTACTGCAGACATCTGAAAACCAGGGCTTGTTTGGGAAAGGGTTAATCCATTTTTTCTGAGCAATGTCTTCTTTTCCCACAATGTTTTCAAAATCGTTATATCTCAGAGGCATGAATAGTCGTTCCAAGCAATTTCTTATTTTCTCATAATGTTTTTGAAAGCCTTTCAGAGGCATGAAAAATCTGACCAAGCAATTTCTTCTTTTCCCATATTGTTTTCATAAGCCTTTGACTTCAGAGGTGTGAAGTCTTCTCTAGCTGCGAAAGGGTTAGTAAAACACTTCTTGTTTTTTACAATGTAATTCAAAGGATTTTCTAAACACAAAAGAATGCAATGGTCAACAAGAAGAATAATTTGGCTGCAAAACAGTTTTTCTAGAACAAAAAAAAATCTCCGTCAATAAATTCTTTTCTTTTCGTTTCACACTTCAGCGAGACAAATCTCATCATTTGAACATATAGTTTGTTGTCTGCCAATGCTTTCTATTTTGACAATTCTAAAATTTTCTTATCTGGTTAAGGGTTAAAGGGCCTTTCACAACTATAGTTGCCTTTGCGGCCAATGTAGATTAACAGTCTTTCCCAAACGCCGTCGGTCCAACGGACATGCCTGGTAAAAGTTAGATCGGTCTGTCAAAAATTCTGCAGTTCACAAGACCGACTGTCCAGTAAAAAAATCCGACATCGAAATAGAATATTCGTTTACTATCCTCAGTAACAGTGTTTGTATAATATTTCCTTACACATGTGTGTTAAAACATAAAAATAACATTGCAAGGTCAAATACTATTTTAGAACAACACACATGTTTCCCCATAGTCTGCATGGCTTCTGCAGACCAATTAAAATAGTCAGGGAAATTAATATGACGTCACATATTTGTAACCAGGTGTCCAAAATTACCCAACATGTATTTCTGGGATTTGTAGAACTTGTCTTTCTCTACATCTAAGATCGGCTGTGTGAAAGAAAACCGGAGGGATTGCATTAAACAAGGGTCTTGGTTAAAAGGTAAATGATGATGGCCAGTGCTTTCATTAAGCGGACGTAGACGTAATGAACGTCCCGATAATTCCCGAAAGTGTCTGACAAAATGAGACAATATGTTTTTCGTACGTCCAGAATTTTACAAAAACATCTGTAAATGAATACTCAGACATAAAAGATCGGAAGTAAGGAGTCAAAAAGGGGTAAAAACAGATTGTGATAATCAATTTCCTACCAATATGAAAAGCAATGACACCTTTTCTGATAGCCTATGACAATTTATTTTCTAACTCGTAACATGGTAATATCTAGGGCCAAGTTTCCTCTCTACAATTACAATTTTAACAGGCCTTTTTCAAGACTGTACTAGATGATGTAGATCTGCCACAGAAAATGGTAATTTTTACAATTTTTCTGTGCAAGTCAAAACACACAGAAAATCTTGTTCATGGAATAATCATCACTTGAATAAAACAGGAAAAAACATGACAAAACAAATGTCAAATTAACCTCGTCCAATAAAAGGTCCGTCAGACGTCTTATTTAGCCTTGATAGTGGTTTTAAACCACTGATGTGCAAACACACCACATAGAAATTAATTCAGGAACTAAAATCTCTATCAACTCACTAGAGAAAATTGTTTGATGATGTTTATTAAAAAAAAAAAAGATACTGGACAATCTAAATAACTTAGATAGATGGGTGGGATGTTACTTGTCTTGCAGCTATGAGCACTGAAGCAAGTGTAACAGGCAAATAAGTTGGGCATTCATACAAAGCATATAAAGAACTAAGACTGAACAAAAAACAGGTTTTAATGGAGGTAACATTTTTTTTCTCTAGAGCTATGAAGTAGTGATGTTTTCAATTCATTTTACCTTGAGTATCCAGATACAAGTACAGTCGAATATCCATACCTCGAAGTTCAGGGGACTACTGAAAAAAGTTCGAGGTATAGAAAGTTCGATGTGCAGAGATTCTTCAGTTGAGTGTGTCAGGTACCGGAAGTAGGTAACCGAAGCATACTTCGTTCACAGGCCGTACATTTTGTTCCCTCTAATAGTTAACTGATCGTTGTTTTGAAAATTAAAGAGTAAAGGATGCATACTGTTTATTTTCTTTCATTAACACGTTTTTCTTTAATTCTGTTTGTAAGAACGATACTGAAAATTGTGAAATTAAAAAAGCATTTCGTCAGCTGAAGTTGCTGGCTATCTCCTGGACTTTAACGGGTTTCTTTCACCAAACAAGTCCTTATGAGCGAGGATATTTGTTTTTTCAGTTGACAATGAAATGCCCGGTCTTTCTATATAGCCACAGCCAAAATCACAGTGTATGGTATGAAAATCTCAGTCCAAACATTTCTAATCGAACCCATTACCGATAATTATCTACAAATCAAGATGACTGGCACGTTAACACCCGAGCTGACAAAAGTCAATGATCGAAAATGTGCGAAAAACATACCTTCGTTGTATCCGACATTTCTATTTATCATGTATAACACCTAATTTTATAATTAAAGTCAATTAAAATGTGTGAAAATTCTGTACTGTGTTCGAAGTAAAGATGTGTAAATTAACTGGATCACTGAAGTTCGGACCTGAAATTAGGTTCGATGTATGGAGAAACTTCGAGATATGGACTTCGATGTGCAGATAGTACTTTATATAGAAAAATAGAGCAATTCAATCCGGACTTTAACTTTACTTCGACGTATAGAGAACTTCGAGGAGTAGATGTTCGAGCAATGGACATTCGACTGTATTAACTTACCTATCTAAATTTCCCTAGGAGTGGGTTTTGTTGTTAGTGCTTGATGAAACTGTGTCCTTGTGATAATTCTAATGAGTATCCACAACACAGGATTTTTTAGATTATTGTGGAATGATTCAAATGCTGAGGCCAAAATATTCACCGTCAACTGGACCTTTGATAAAGTGGTGGTGGGGAAGGGGAGAGTATGGGGGGGGGGGAAGAAGGAAGAGGAATAGGTTTTTTATGTTATCCATTAAGATGTATAAAACTTCCTTAATTCCCATAAAGAATTTCTAAAATTTCAAAATTCGTGAAATTAGCCTATAATAAAAGGACTCTGTGATTTTGCTTTTATCTACCTAACCCTTTACCAGACGACAAAATTTTAACCTTGTCCAAATTGAAAGCAATTGCAGATGACAAAATAAATGTGGCTAAAAAAATGAAATTTGTTTTGGAAAGGATAGAAAACATTGTGGGAAAAGGAGAAAATGCTGCTTACCAGCATTTTCTCCTTTTCCCACAATGTTTTCAAAAGGCTTCTTTCTCAAGGTTGTTAAAAGTCGGGATTGTGTGGTAAAGGGTTAAAGTTTCAATACTAAACTTGATTGCTTTTCAACAATAAATTCATAAACTTTTGATGTAGACAATTCATTCTGTTGATATTTTCGGTCTGGTAAAAAAAAGTTTGGTCTGGTAATATATATTTTTTACCAGACCAAATGTCCAGTAAGAACTGAACAACTTTCAGAAAGACTGTAAAATGCTGGTAGTTGGTACTCATTATAATTGTCTCATTGAAACAATACTTGTAAGTATTGGTAACAACAGTTATGATGATGCACCAATGCTTTTAGAGTTTGATAAATCCTTCTTAACTCTTTACCACACGATAAAATTTACAGAAGACTTGAGAATTCACATAGTAATAGGAATCAGCGATATGCAAGCAAACCATATTATTCAATTTTTGTGGCTTCGAAAACAGGTTGCCGAAATGAATTAGAAGAGTCCTCCAACTGAATCTCCCCGATGGCGCTTGATTGTGATTTGAAATTTGTTGTATGTAACCTAATAAACAACAAAAGTTGTTTATTAGGTTGCATGCAATGATTTCAAATTAACCCTTAGGCTGCTAAGCGCGACTCAGTGACCTTTAGCGGACAGCGTAGACCAAGATCAGATTGCACAGAACGTGCAGTCTGATCTTGGATCTACATTGTCCGGTAAGGAGATATCTTTCTTCCAAAATACCTTTGAAATAGGAATCTTTTGGTTTTTACCATCAGTTTGAAGTTTTCATTTCTTTCATTTAGCAGGATAAGGGTTAAGATCGAGGCCAGTGAATCTCCCTTGAATCAGCTGATAGCGACAGGGAATAAATATATTAAGGCGAATCTCCGCATAAAATACAACTCTGGTAATTACTCCTGAAACATTAAGTTTTTCTTTTCTACTTGCGCTAATGCAAGTCGCTAATACAAATATTATGAACGCATTATCTAGCAAGATTTAGTTGCTTTTAGTCAATGATTTATTTACCTTCTCCATCCTTGACGGTCGGCGTTCTGTCAAAATAACACGAGTTGTGAAAGTCACTTCAGCTGTGTCGGTCTTCCACGTTATTGATCTCTATTTGTCATAATTTCTTCCTCGATTTCTGTCATTGAGAACATTTAAGCACTTCTAAAAATGAATTTATGATCTTTTGCGATAGTGTTTTCATTGTTACCCGTCGACAACACTTCACTTGATAAGACGGGGGAGGGGAAAGGGGCACAATAAATATTTTCACTGAATCCCATTGAAAGTGTCAGGTCGCTCAGGGTTTCCTCACTAACCTTCTGACAATAGTTCTGAAACATTAAACTTTTTACTGCTTCTTTTGAAAAAGGGTTGTTGCACAACAACCCCCCCCCCCAAAAAAAAAAAAACCCAAAAAAAACATAGCATCTTGAATGAGGATCAAACCCAGGCCACAGTGTTTCAAATCGTACACATTCACCTATGTGCCATGCAGGTCCCCCCATAATAGAAGATAGCTTCCAATAGACTGATACGAACTTGAAAAGGAAGCCAAGACTAGAAACAGTAAAAACGTCAAGAGCAACTAAAACTGTCACAGGCTGACAAGCACTCCAAAATGGCTGTTATATCACTGATATGGAAAAACTAGAGCTCTACATGTCGTTGTCAATGCTCAGCTGCAGTTGCTTTCACGGAAGATTGATTTTTCATTGATAATTCTGAGTCAAAAAAAGGGGCTTAAGTGGGTCAAAAATATTCAGATGATAACTTCCCTTGTTTGATAGGGGTTACCTTTTTGATAGTTAAGAACTAATCCGAGTTTGAAGTAGATATCTTCAGTAATGACTGATATATTTAAAAGTCAAGAGTTTTTGCACGACAATGACAAGGATGAAGACAGGGCTATGATATTACCTCCACATTTTCTTCGAAAACAGCAGAGCTAAAAATTCAGAGGGCCATAACACTTGTAAAAGTTGACCAACCACAATGAAAACTGCAGGTGCACAAGTTCCCATGGCAGGTAGGCTGGTATTAAAATTTCAGCCACAAAATTATGTTGAAGGAATAGTGGATATGGACAAATCAACAACCTGATTCCAGTATACCTCTGCACTTCCTTGCGGAGTGTGGATCAAGATAAGACTGCATGACACTAAAAGCCTGGGTCCGTGGTCACAATCTATTATAATCTTATTCTCAAGAATTTTCTAAGTTTGAAAGTAACACAACCTCTGATTGGCTAAAACATATCATTTAGCTAATCATCAGTTGTGTTACTTTCTTCAAATACAGACCTTTATCTTGAATCTGTATTGTACAGTATGTCTAATATTTGTAATTTTCACAAGGGAAGGTTTTTAAGTAACCAAAGTTTACTTGTAGACATGCAAAATCTAGTCCAAGTGACCCAAGAGCCATTTGAAGAAAAACATCTTTTAAAAATACCTGTATCTTGGGGAAAAGGACCAATATATTGGTTAACTCTGTACCACACAACAAAAATGTACACTTGTCCAAAGTGAAAGCAAATTGCAGGCGACTATTCAAATGTGACTCAAACCCTGAACTTATTTTTAATAGAGTAGAAAACATGGTGGGAAAAAGAGAAAATGCTGGTTACCAGCATTTTCTTCTTTTCCCACCATGTTTTCAAAAGGCTTCTTCCTCTGTCAGAGTCGTAAAAACTCAGGATTGTGTGGTAAAAGGTTAACAAGTAATTGCTCCTCTCCCCAAGATGTCTAAAAACGCTTGTCTTTTGCAAGGGCATGGTTATGAAACTAAGCACTGTGTACTTGTGTGGGTTTACTAGGCTGTTATAATGGAATGAAATACCATAAAAGAAAACACAAAGAGATTTTTAATAATACATGAAGTCAAGTTTATTACTATTTTTGTGTAATGTAAATACAATTAAGTCATTGATATAATCATCTTTTTTTCTCATTCAGTTTTTCCCGTTGCTTTTTACAATGCAAGGCAAGGAAATTATGGAAACCAAACGATCAATGCCTCAACTCTTTACCAAACGAGAAAAATTTAGACAGGTCCAAATTGAAAGCATTTACAGATGACAATTTAGATACAGCTCAAATGATGGAATCTGTCTTTGATAGGGTAGAAAACATTGTGGGAAAAGGAGAAAATGCTGGTTGCTAGCATTGTCTCCTTTTCCATGATGTTTTCAAAAGGCATCTTCCTCAGTAAAGGGTTAACATTACTCATATGGTAAAGATGTCTTTTCTTGACGTGAGTATTTAGGATGTATTAAATTTTGATTGACCAGTGTTTAGCATGGAAAAAAAAGTTATTTTATTACCTTTGAAAACAAATTTGCTCATAACAATTCAAAATGTCCTCGTAGAAAACTGATTATCAAGGTATAGTGCAGGAATATATTGTGACAAAAAAGACAACAATTTCTCCTCTTGCCATAATACTTTTAAATGTGGTCTGTAGCAGACAAGAAAGTCCTCAGCAGGAGGTTGATATGATTTAAAATAATGCCTCTTACTCTTCACAAAATGGCAAAATTTTAGACCAGTTAAATGCAGCTCAAATGAGGAATCAATCTTTGCTGGTTGCCAGCATTTTCTCCTTGCCCAAAAACGTTTTCAAAAGCCTTCTTTAACCCTTCACCATATAATCCTAACTTTTAATGACCCTCAGAAAGAAGCCTTTTGAAAACATTGTGGAAAAAGGACAAAATGCTGGTAGTCAGCATTTTCTCCTTTTCCCACAATGTTTTCTACCCTTCCAAAAGCATATTTCAATTTTTAAGTCACATTTATTTTGTCATCTGCAAATGCTTTCAATTTGGACCAGTCTAAAATTTTGTCGTTTGGTAAAGAGTGAAGGTCATTTAAACAACGGATTGTTTGTTAACGGCTATCAAATAAAGTGTAGAAAGAGAATCTACTGCAGTTCTGTATTTTTAACTTGGTATTTTTTACCCTTTCAATGCAATATATTTCCATCGTTTGAGCCACATCTGATTTGCTGTCTACAAATATTTTCAGAATGGAATGGTCTAAATTCATGTGACAATAACCATAGATCCATGTTAAAACTTGAACTTATCTGTCAGTATTTCAATCAAATGGGTAGGAAAAGTATGAATATATGATAAAAGGGAGGGCAAAGCTATGTTGAATCTGTATTTTAATCACACTAGTTTAATTTATATGCATAACTAAAGCTTTAACATAAATCTGTAAACACAATCATTCACAACAGCATTATAAGACAGAAAAAAAAAAATCAAAACTGTATCTACTTTCAATGTGAAACATAACAATCAGTCTCTTTAAACAAACACAGTCTTCACTACGTATATTTCATACTGGGCTTTACCAGGCTACAAAATTTCAGACTTTTATATTAAAAGCATTCGAAGACAACATAATCATAACTGGCTCAAATGATAGGAATTTTCTGACAGAGAAGAAAAACATTTGGCAAAAGGAGAAAATGCTGGTTACTAGCATTTTTTCCTTTTTCCAAAATGTTTTCAAGGGCCTTTTTCACATTCTGGGAAAAGCAATTTCTATGAAAAGTATCATGTGCATCACAATATTCAGTGTCCAACATTACAACACAACTTGAATACGATTACAAAGTCTACATTTATGTTAATTAACCAATAACTGTCAAGTACTTATTGACAGATGACTTAGGTCTATACATTTATCCTCCGAGCCATGTTATGTGAAAAGGGGGCTTAATGCATGTATTATACCAAGCAAATAATCACAAAGCTATGGATCTACAAAATCCATTGCGTCTAACAACCCTCTGAATAATGAGGTAGAATGTTCCTTGGACATGCAGAAAATTGACCGATAGCAAAAAATTTCAGCTCAGGTCAGCCTGCGCCTGCTGACCCGGGTCGAACCTTTTTGCAGATGCATTAAACCCCCATTCCATAGAGCATGGCTCATATCTATGTTACTTATGGAAACCTCACACAATCCTTAACCCTTTAACAAACAGTTCTACAACCATTCTAAGGAAGAAGGCTTTCAAAAACTGGGTTGAGGAAAAAACACTGGAAACCAGCAATTTCTTTTTTCCCCAAAATGTTTTCTACTCTTTCAAAAAAAAACTTTGAGCCATTTTTGTTGTCTGTAAAATTTTGTTGTCAAGGAAAGAGTTACCCCATTTATGCCTGAAGTATAAAACTACATGTACAATGTATGTGAAAATCTTAAAAAGCCTATATGCTTTTAAAGGGGCTCCAAGTTTTGTTAATAATATTGACAAAGACAACTATTCCTAAGGCAAAAACTGTGGGCCTTTCTTCAACCATTGTGTTTGTAGCAACTGGGGTCATATTCAACCATTCTTAAGACTATTCTTAGTCTTACTTTTCAAGATTTTCCACAATTAAAGTAACACAACTTCTGACTGGCTAAACCATTTGGTTTAGCCAATCAGAAGTTGTGTTACTTTCAAATTTAGAAAATTTTAGCAAATAAGACAAAGAACATTCTTAAGAATGGCTGTCGAATAAGGACCCTGATTTGCATTTCTAAGTCATTACCCTTTTTGTAATGAAAATAAGCATTCTTGGACAATACTCATAGTCAGACAAATATGTCACATCCCTGCAATAAACATAATTAGAAAATATTGAAGTAAAAGTGTTTGTAGCAAGTCAATGATTCTTCTCCCATATTGCTTATGAGCAATTTCTTTGTATATCTCAATGATTTTCACATGTATTTTTAATCATGTTGATAATTATCTTTTATACAGTTGTCAACTGTAAATTGTACACAAGGTAATGAAAGAAACAGAAGTGTGTGACTCACAAAACAAATTAAATGATCATGAGCTGATTTTTTTCAATGACAAGTTTGTCAGAGTCCATTAAAAATGACAATTTCTCGAACATGATAATACAATTCTTTTAGGTCAAGAACAAAAGCTTCTAGCAAATCTCATAAATCAACAGATTAATCCTAAAACAACACAAAAGTAAACTCCAGTGAAATATATCAACATCTTTTTTTGTATATATCTGAGCCATGCTCTGTGAAAAGGGGGCTCAATGCATCTGCAAAAAGTATCGACCCAGGTCAGTCTGCGCAGTCCGCACAGGCTGACCTGGGCCGAAACTTTTTGCTATTGGTCAGTTTTCTGCACATCGAAGGACTTGTATACCTCATGTTTCAGTATGTTGTTACACCCCTTTTGACAGAGCATGGTCATTTATATATACCTTCAACTCTACCCAAAGACAAAACTTTAGATTTGTCCAAACTGAAAGCATTTGCAGAAGATAAATAAAATGGGGCTAACATGATGCCATTTATTTTTGTTGGGGGAGAAAACTGTGAAAAAAAAGAGAAAACATTGTGTATCAGCATTTTCTCCTTTTCCCACCTTGTTTTCTACAGCCCACTTCCACAGGACCAAAAAACTCAATATTACTTGGTAAAGGAATAACTATTTTGTCTGTACTTGTCAATCTATATTCTTATCATGGACAAATTTGTAGAGAGGCTGTGTGTGAATTTTAAAGGCATATCTCTTATTGTAAATAATAACAGGCAAATTAACAAAGAATAAAAAGTAATAACACAGTAAGAAAATGCGTAATTAAATCTTTAAACATTCAGTAAACCGGAAGAAACACTCTGTGACCGCACAGAGAACTTTAACCCTTTACCAAACAATCCCGGGTTTTCATGTCCTTGGGAAAAAAAGGCTTTTGAAAATATTGTGGGAAAAGGAAAAAATGCTGGTAACCAGCATTTTCTCCTTTTCCCACAATGTTTTCTGGTTTATCAGAAGGCTTAAGCTCATTTGTACCAAAGTTAAGATTTGTCCTCTGCAAGTGCTTTGAAATTGGTCTAGTCTAAAATTTGGCTGTGTGGTAAAGGGTTAAGTATACTGATTCTGTAGCAGAAAAGAGTTGTCTTTATTTTTCATAACGTTCCAAGTACTCCCTCCGAAATGAACAAAATTTTACAAAAGTGACAGTGTTTTGCTCTAAAATGCAGATTATTCACTTTTTCAATTCCTAACAAAGTTAAACTTTTTCATAATTCTAACATGCATATGTACTTACACATGCCTGCACATTTTACATGTGAAATAGAAACAGTGCTATTTCACTTGTAAGAGAAATTTTCAAATAATTAAAAGTCAAATTAGGACTATCATACATGCATAGATAATAAACAAATAGACAGGGTTTGTCCAACTTTTTTTGATGAATCAGCCTGTACTAGTGAGAAACTATTAATGTCTTGCCCTATCACTTTGCA
Organism: Tridacna gigas; assembly: GCA_945859785.2. Lineage (NCBI taxonomy): Eukaryota > Metazoa > Mollusca > Bivalvia > Cardiida > Cardiidae > Tridacna > Tridacna gigas. The sequence goes on from OX244042.2 coordinate 38,112,398, forward strand.
GATAGATGTCCATCACAAGGTATCAACCCTTAACAAGCCTTTCATAACTTAATCTACCATCACGGATAGCATAGATCATAATCATATTGCAAAAAATGTGCAGTCTGATCTTGGATGAACCTACTCTGTCCACTCTGCTGGTACATTCTGGACAAAGACAACTTTGATATTAAATTTATTTAGGTATTATTTCTAGACTCAAAATGGCTGCTGTCTATTGGGTTTATCTGGCCTTCTAAGGCTTGAACATTGTCATTTGATAAAACAAAACAAAAATGATAAAACTGTACCTTCTAAGGGGAAAAAAAACTGTTACTTTGATACAGAAATCAACTATGAGCTATATGTGGTACATACTACAAATTTGAATAAATATTACATACACAAAAATGTTGGGTCCCATTTATCAACAATTTTAATTTTTACACCCATCTTTAAATAGACAATTTTTCTCACATCTCCATCAATTTGGGTGGATCGACTTAACTATTCCTGCTTAAATTTGAGGTAAATTTTGCTTGCAAAGAATTCATAGTCTTGGGACCATAACATATAGGAAAAATTGTCTATTCTAAAAAGGGCTATGTACATTACAACCAGAACACGATCATTTATGCCAACATATAATTTCAAAAAATCTAATAACACTCACTTATAAATGTACAATTACTTTTTCAACATTCACACACCTAAGTTTCAATCTATTAACCCTTACAGCAGTAACAACAATTTGTGTCGCCTTTATGTAAAGTGTAAATCAAGATAAGACAGCACAGAAGATGCAGTCTGATCTCCAAACTACACAATTCACTGTTTTATCAAATATTCTGGCCCAAACAGCCTCGCAGTTGCAATATTTAGGCTGTTGTACTAAATATAAAAATCCATTTTATCAATGCAGTGCTATGAGGGTTAATAAAGCAATAAAACAAGTGCAATTTCTCTCCACAAAGTGAAAAAAGAAAAGAATTTATTCATCTCTATCAGTTTTTTCCTTCAAATTTACAGTGTTCTCACTGACTGATAAAATATGTAAATGTTTCTTGTTTACTACATGCTGTATCCATATTGTTGAGGCATCCCACCAGCAGGCATGCCTGCTCCGTAACCAGGCTGAGCATACATTCCGGGCTGAGGTGCAGCTGGTGGCATACCCATTCCTGGACCTGCAGTCAGCATAAGCTGTGGTTCCGCTGTAAGTGATAAGACAGTAAATGTGTGAGTTCCACAATTTTTTCCAAAACATTTTGATATCAAAATTAAACTAAACCAATCCAATTGGAATTAAAGTTAGTCAAAACTCCAGACAGAGGGAGTGATTTTGAATTCAAAATTGGAAATATTAAATAATCTCCACTAAACCCTACATTATGGGTACTCATTAGAGTCGTCTCATTGAGACCATTCTAATAAGTACCCACAGCATAGGGTTTGAAAGAGAAATCATGAATACCATCAATCCCTCTAATCTGGAGTTCTGAGTTAGTGCATCTTTTCCCAAGGCTATCAACTGCAGATCTGTGAGTTTCCTTAGAGGCAACATTGCCGTAACATTTTGACATTAAAACTACCCCAAATCAGAGTCAAACAAAAATTGAAAGTTTTCAAAAAAATTAACTGCAGGGACCTTAACCCTTTACCAGACAACAAAATTTTAGCCTTGTCCAAATTGAAAGCATTTGCAGACAACAATTTCAATGTGGCTCAAATGGTGCAATTTTTCTTTAATAGGGCAGAAAACATTGTGGGAAAAGGAGAAAATGCTGGTTACCAGCATTTTCTCCTTTTCCCACAATGTTTTCAGAAGGCCTCTTTCCCAGGGGCGTTAAAAGGCTGCATTGTGCCGCAAAGGGTTTACCCCTTCAGGTTCACAGGTAAGAACAGGGGCTTTTGGACCTATACTTTTCCCTTGTGTAGTCAAGTCCTCAATATCTTTCTGAGTATCAGTGGATTGTAGTTTCAGCTGTCAAAAGAGCTTCAGTGCATAGATTTGGTGTTGAAAGATGGTTGCTGAATATGGACCCAGAAAAACTTCAAGGGGCCACAAATCTTGGATCACTGCTGAATCATAATAAAAATTCCTGTGAATAAGTTGCCATACTAGCATAGCTTCAATAAAAATTTCCGCCTAATTGGTTGAAAACAAAGTCTAGGAGTGGACACAAAATTGCAGAGAGAGAGAGAGAGAGAGAGAGAGTCAGACAGTCAGAGACAGCCTCACTGCAGTATAAACCCGCCCTTAACTTAGTTGTAAGGGGTATAAATACGTCCAGAACATTTTCTCAACTTACCAAATACTATTGGTGCTTCTTCTGCCTTTTGTTCCACCTCACTTCTAACTGATTCCGATTGTTCTAATTTGTCAACCTGCAAAAAAAAACCATGGAAAAAGGCTTTTGAAAACATTGTAAGAAACAAGAGAATGCCAAACAACCAATATTTTTATCCTTTTCCATCAACACTTTCTACTCTTTCTAAGACAACTCCATTATTTCTGCCTCATTTGATCTGTGAACAGGTAAATATGTTCAAAATAAGCCTGCCTAAAATTTGTCATCTGGTAAAAAGTTAACCCTTTACTGTACAATGATGCCTTTTGACGCCCCTGGGAAAGAAGCCTTTTGAAAACATTGTGGGAAAAGGAGAAAATGCTGGTAACCAGCATTTTCTCCTTTTCCCACAATGTTTTCTACCCTATCAAAGAAAAGTTGCACCATTTCAGCCACATTGAAATTGTAGTCTGCAAATGCTTTCAATTTGGACAAGGCTATAGTTTTGTCGTCTGGTAAAGGGTTAAGCAAATAAACTAAATACTGACAACAGAAATGAGAGGGTGCTTATTTGTTCACCCTGGAGCAAATAACATAAAAGGTAGCACCTGCATTATGATGTTTGCTCTTGAGAAAGAGTCTGGCTGTAATTTAGATTTGCGTAGAGAGAACATTTTTTCAACTCCTGACCCGGTGACTTTGTTTTTTTTACTTATAGAAATTCATCTAATACTTGTCCAATATTGTCCAAAATATCATTTCAAGTAACGTGACTTACAGCAGTAACCCCATAGCACCACTTCCAGAATTGTGTGTTTAAGTAGCAATATGTAGACGAAGTAGTGGGTCTTGCATGGCTCACTGGTGAAGGTGTAGGGTTCAAAACCTAGTAGCCTGGGATTTGATCCGCATTGGAAATGCTGGGTTTTTCATGGGGGTGTCCCTAGGCAAGACACTTAAGAGCAAAACTCTAGCACTGGTGAAATCATGGATATGCATGAATAAGTGAGCTGTCACCATGATATGACCAAATTAAAATTAAAAGCCAAATAAAACACCATTCATTCAAACAATGATTGATTGATTGATTGATTGATTGTATGGTGTTTAATGACGTTTTCAACATTATTTCAGTTATATCATGGCGGCCTCAAACAATCATGAAATGCTTACCTTAGTAATGTATTCTCGTACAACTTGTATCATGTATGGCATGGCGAAGTCCATAATGTTGTGTCGCCAAGCTAATTCCAGGATAACATCTGGTCGTAATAGATCGTAGCACTGGAACAAGCATGCAGCAAAACATTCATGGTATGAATTCTCTAGGAACCATGCAATCAAATCCTCAGCAATGTCAATGTTCCTTGATTCACCAGCATACAGCATAGCATCCTAAACAAAGGAAAGCAAACGTTGCATTGAAGTCAGCACGACATTATTGTGCATATATGTCTTAAGTTTTTACCAAACAATTCTGAATTTATATGGCGTGAATGAAGTGGGTTTTTGAAAGCAGTGTGGCTAAAGACAAAAATGCTGGTAACCATGAAATTTACAGAGAAACCACTGTCAATCTATGGGAGAATTATGTGCTTCTTAGCCCTTTACCATACAATCCCGACTTAACGACCATGTGAAAGAAGCCTTTTGAAAAAATTGTGGGAAAAGGAGAAAATGCTGGTAACCAGCATTTTCTTCTTTTCCCACAATGTTTTCTATACTTTCCAAAACAACTTTCAATTTTTCAGTCATGTTTATTTTGTCGTCTGCAAGTGGTCTGAATTTGAACCAGTCTAAAATTTTGTCGTTTGGTAAGGAGTTAATTGGAAGAAGTAAATCCTTCCTTTACATCAGATTACTGCAAAAGCCTCGGAAACATTTAAAACATGGCAATGAGACAATTATTAATGTTCCACAGACATCTTTTCAGCAATTCAATGTATTTAACCTGTTTCTGCAGACACATTAGATCAAAATTAAGACTGCACGTAACAATAATCTAACCTTTGTCCCACACTGTCAAATATTAGGGACAAAACAGTCTGATCTTTCAGCAACACTATCTTAATTATTCTTAACTCTTTACCAAACGACACAATTTTAGACTAGTCCAAATTCAAAGCTTTTGCAGACGACAAAATAAGTGTGACTCAAAAATTGAAATTTGTTCTGGGAATAGTGGAAAACATTGTGGGAAAGGAAGAAAATGCTGACTTCCAGCATTTTCTCCTTTTCCCACAATGTTTTCAAAAGGCTACTTCCTCAAGGTTGTTAAAAGTTGGGATTGTGTGGTAAAGGGTTAATAAGTATTCTAGCCTTTAAAGTGCAACAGCTGGTCCTTTAAGTTATTAAAATTCTTTCTTTTTTCACAGTTCAACTCTTTGCCAAGTAAGAACATTTTTGACATGTCGAACCTCAAAGCATTTTCATACAGCATATCAAATATGGCCAAAATAATGGGATTTGTCTTTCATAAGACATAAAACATTGTTGGAAAAGGAGAAAATGCTGGTTGTCTGCATTCTCCACAGTGTTTTGAAAAGCCTTCTATTTCAGGGTAGTTAAAATGTGGCACTGTTCGGTAAATGGTCAAAGTTTTATATGAATATTTTCTGACCTTAAATAATTTATCTTTCTTGCATAGATCCACAGACTGCTTCCATCGGTTGTTCCCTTTGTACAGGTAAGCAGCAATCCTACGAAACTCGATCAGTTCATGTCGCTCCAATCTCTGTGCCAGCGAGATGTTGTCAAAGTTGTCATATGCATCAATGGACGCTCTCAAGCCCTGATAATCTTCTTCTTGAATAAAAAGGTTATTGAGTGCCTCATTAATGGCCTTATTGTTGTTCTTTTGCACTGCCCGCAAGTAAGGTTTAACTAATGGAATTTGGCTGACCCGGTCGAAGAAGGTGACGGCCCTTGTGTGGTCGAGTCGAGGTGAAAGGACCATTAGAAGATCATTCAGCAATAAGGGTTTGTAATCTAAGTAGAACTGAATGGCTTTGTAATATAATTCTATGTTGGCTACTTTTGTGATGATATCTTTGAATTGGCTCTCTCTCCATGCCTCTGACGGATGATTAATGATGGTAAGTATCGCATTGTCATATTCCTCATATTTGTCATACAGGAACACAAGCTCTGGCCACAGGTGGGCTTGTTCTGCAGCACGAAGTACCTGATTGAAAAGAAACACTTACATGAGCTTATAGCTTAGTTCAAATGTTCTACAGTTCAAACCCTGAATAAATGAAATGGTTATTTGCAGAAAGGAAAAATTACCATAACAATGAAAATTTACCAGTGTTTTCCACAGAGTATCGTTACATCACAAAATATAGAATGCAAGTCCTGAGCATTCTTATCTATGTTTAAAGAGAGCAAAAACAACTAAACTTGTTCTCAGAGCTTTAACCTTTTATCAAACAATCCTGTGTTTCATGACCCTGAAGAAGGATTATGAAACATGGTTGGAAAAGAAGACAATGCTGGTTGCAGCATCTTATCTTTTCCTGCAATGTTTCTTTTCTTTCAAACAAAAATCCCATCATTTAAGCCACATCTAATTTATCATTAATTTTGCCAATGCTTTCAATTTGAACAATTCTAAATTTCTGTTGCCTGGTAAAGTTCTAAAGTTAACCCTTTACCACATGATTCTGAATTTTGATGACTCTATGAAAGAGGCTTTTTGAAAACGTTGTGGGAAAAGGAGAAAATGCTGGTAACCAGCAGCATTTTCTCTTTTTTCCCCTTACAATGTTTTCTACCCTATCAAACAGAGAAATCACCATTTGAGCAACATTTGTCATCTGTAGATGCTTTCAATTTGGTCCAAACCAAAATTTTACCATTTGGTAGAGAGTTAAATATCCTACAGATCAAAATGTTTTCTCTTGCAATAGACCACTTTGGAAATAATGTACAGAGAGGATAAATCAAATGTAACAAACACGTAAACTTACAGAAACAACACGACATAATTTACTTGGAATAAAATGTTTAACCCTTTACCACACAATCACGAGTTTTAACAATCCGGAGAAAGAAGCCTTATGGAAATATTGTGGGAAAAGGAGAAAAAGCTGGTAACCAGCATTTTCTCCTTTTCCCACAATGTTTTTTACTATTTCACCATCTGAGCCACATTTAAATTGTAGTATGTTAAAGCATTCCAATTGTGCAATTCCATATTTTTTATGTAAGGTAAAAGGGTTATGAAACTTGTTATATCACAGAAAGATCCATGTGACTATAATCTGGCACTCTTTCAATGCCATAGGGTAAAGGAGGAATTTTTGTAGATGGCTTAACCCTTAAGCTGCTAATCGCGACCAACTGACCTTTTGCGGACAGTGCAGATCAAGATCAGACTGCAGAGAATGTGCAGTCTGATCTTTGATCTACACTGTCTGATACAGTATTTTCTTTCCGGTGAAATCAACTTTGAAACCGCAATGTTAGAGCTTTTAGTATTGAGTAGAAATTTGCATTTCATTTATTCAGCAGCTTAAGTGCTAAAACAAGATCAAATTTTAAAGAATACACAGTCTGATACGACATCTACATTTTTAATAAAGCCTATACTAGTAAATAATGATAAAAGTGTCCAATTTTCAGTTGATTGAATTTTCAGCTACTGAAAAATGAGCCAAATTTTATTTGGTTCCAGAAGAGATAAAAAAAAACTAGAGCTGTCACTGAATGTGACTTAATACCCTCGCCAGCGCTTTGACAGAAAAAAAGTGTTAAGTTCAAAGGGAGATAATTCCTCAACCAGAGGGAGTCAACACTTGAAAATTATGTCTTGCAAATCTTCAATATATGATCAATATATGTGCAAAGTTTCAATGCAATTGAAGTAAAACTGTAGGAGGAGTTCGCAACACAAAATTGCTAGTATTTTGTACACAGACGGACACACAGACGGACGGACAGGCAGGCTGATTCCAGTATACCCCCGAAAACATTTGTTTTGCGGGGGTATAGATATATTGTATGCTTTTACAAAATACTTACTTTTGGAATGTTAACTCTTGACCAGAAAAGTTCTAAATGTTCTCTCATTTTTTCAGGTTTAAATTTGGAGTATAATATAGCTAGTTCTGTAAACATGCCCATGTGAGCCCGTTCTAAACCTGCAATGATCAACAAGAGAAATGCAATCAATTTCATGACAGAATAAGTAATAATAAAATTAGGTGTTTCTTGGTTGTTAATCCTTTACCAAAACGACAAAATTTTATGCTGGTCCAAAATGAAAGCATTAACAGACAACAAATTAAATGTGGCTCAAATGATGAAATTTGTTCCTGAAAGGTAAGAAAACACTGTGGGAAATGGAGGAAATGCTGGTTACCAGCATTTTCTCCTTTTCCCACAATGTTTTTAAGTTTTTTTAATCAGAATCATTAAAACTTTTTTTTTGTATGGTAAAGAGTTAAATCAACTCCCAGTGCTTGAAATACCCTAAACATGCTGAAAAGCCAAAGCCAAACTGAGAAACATTTGAAGCTAACATTCCTTTCTTTAACTGTATGGAAATTACTGGGAAAAGGAGCACCTGATTGTAAAAATCAAAAGGTTCTTTCCTGCTCTCCAAGCCTCAAATAGTTACATTGCTCAAGTGAAAATACTTTACTATATTGCTGCTTGGAAAACACTGTAGGAAGACAAGAATTTTTCCAAGCCATCAGCTGCTTACCAATAAACCAATTTTCAAAACAATGTTCAATGAGATGAGAGAGGAAACTATCCTCATAAAGCATTTTTACGGAGTTGGCATCAGACCTCACTATCCTCGATTACTAGCTCTGTACATCAATGACTGAGTTACCTGGCTTAGCCTGCCAAACAGACAATCAACAACAGAAACAACAAAACATACCTAATGCTGCCTCTAATAAACCTATCAGCTCCTCAAAGAAACCTCGATCCTGATAGTAGTTGATGAGTTCCTCTAATTCATCCGCATGGACAACTATATGTAAACCACACATCTGTGCCAGTCTAAACTCTTCATTATTCACACATGCAAAGCAAACCTGTCAAAAATAATTTTAAGTTACACATTACCAAGGGCAATAATACAGCTGTGACACATGTCCTTTAACAATCTATCCAAGTGTTTCAGATCCAGTCCCCACGTAAAAAGGAGGTTTAATGCATTTGTAACGTGTTACCGACCCATGTCAGCCTGCGCAGTCACCACAGGGACATGGGTCAAAACTTTCTGCTGTTGGTCAGTTTTCTACAAGGCCAAGGACGATTCCATCAACAGATTCAGTTGTTAGACAAAAACGATTTTATGGATCCATTTAGTATGTGATAAAGTTGCTTGGTACGATGCATCGCGGAGATGCATTAAGCCCCCTTTTGCCAGAGCATGACTTAAAAAAAAAAAAAAAAAAAAAAAACCAAAAGCTATCATCCTACTAGAGACTCCTCTTACTCCTAAAAACATGAGCCATGCTGTGGCAAAAGTGGGCTTAATGTATCTCCGTGATGCATAATACTAATCAAGCCGTCACATACTTATGGATCCATAATAGCCACTTTTTTAACAACTGACTTAAGCATAAGGGAGACTGGTCCATGGACATACAGAAAACTGTCAAATAGTGAAGTTTCTGCCCAGGTCAGCCTGCGCGGATTGCACAGGCTGACCTGGGTCGATACTTTTCGCAGATGCATTAAGCCCCCTTTTCACAGAGCATGGCTCATATGAATAAGGTGTAGATCTCTGGTTAGTTTTCTCTAGCAGTCATGCCTATAAGTAAGGTGTTAAGGTGAGCATAACTTATTTTTTCGAAGACCTTCTTTGTAAATAAGATTAATTCATTTCTTTGTATCTCTTTCTTGTATATCTTGTCTGTCTGTTTGTCTTACTCCCTCATACTTTCCAGTGGTATCTAGGTATTTGCTAAGGCTCCCTCTCTCTTTGTACAGCTATAGCTGTTATTACACATAACCTACATATTGTAATAGCAAAATGACAAGGGAAAAAAAGAAATCAAGAAACTTTACCTCTTTCCATGTCCTTGTACTGTTTGCTTTTCTAGCACAGTCTACAGCTCCCTGATACTCTTCTAAGTGGACTAGAGTGATAGCTAGTCTAGCATAGTTAGATACGTTGTTGTACAGTAACTTGGCAGCCTCATACATAGTATCATCAAAACAACGATCAGCAACCTATAGGAAACAGGAACAGTTCAAATGACCACACAACAAGCAATTTTACCCTTTATCACACAATCACGAGTTCTAATGATCCTGAGAAAAAAAGACTTTTGAAAACACCTAGGAAAAAGCAAGATATGCAGCTAACCAGTATTTCCTTGCTTTCAAATACTGTTTTCTACCCCTTTGAAGAAGCACACTATAACTTCAACCACATTCAATATGTTGCCTTCAAATGCTTTCAATTCGGACAAGTCAAAGGATTTTTTGTGTGGAAAAGAGTTACGAGATCCCGAGAATTTCATGCTCAATTTTCTACCCTCTTGCAGATGATTTTCTATTGTCTTGCAGCAGACCAGTGTTGGACAAAATCTCTTCTTTTACTAAAACGTTTCCCAAAATATTAAATGTCTTAAACCTTGATTCATATTAATTACCATCTTCTAAATGAATCTTTTTAATTCATGTGTTGAACATTTAACCCCTTCCTGTACAATCGTGACTTTTAACCAACCTGACACATAAGCCTTTTTCAAAACATTGTGGGAAAAGGAGAAAATGCTGACAAGCAGCATTTTCTCTTTTTTCCACATTTTCTACCCTATGAAAGACAGAAATTATCATTTTAGCAACATTTAATTTGTCGTCTGCAAATCCTTTTGATTCATTCCAGTCCACAATTTTGTTGTCTTGTAAAGAGTTAAATGGTAAAGGAAACTCTCATCATTATATACTTCCAAATGCAAAGAGAGAAAACAGATGTAAAAACATTATATTCTGACTTCACAGAACTGCTACTACAGCTTTGATTTATTCTGCTGATGTATCAATATGACAGGAAATGTGTCACTGGATTTTCTATCTAGCTATACTCTTTCGAAAAAAAATCAGATCAGAGATTAATTTGAGTTATCAATGATCATTTTTACACAACTAACAAAGTCACACTATTGTCTGGTAAAAAAGCAGCAGACAAATGAACCCAAATAACCTATTTCATTCCATGCTTTTTGGTACTCTATCGGGAAATAATGGTGGAGTATGGTTTGATAATTTCACCTTTTCAATTGGTGAATTTACTGATTGATAAACTCACTGGAACGGAAATACTGAGAGCTCTCCTGTACTTTGCAAATCCCAACAAAAAAGGGGGTTAGAAGCATGAAATAAATATTTGTTTTTTTGTGGAAGATTGAAATTCAATCATCTTGTAAACATCATATGGATATCCTCTATTCAATTCCTCCACATGACTGCGGTTCAAGCCCAGCCTTTGACAAACAACAGTAATTACTGTCAAACTTTGTAAGTGCATCACACTTTGTCACAGTATCCATGTTTCTGTATTATTCACGGTAATGATTGGTCCAGCATGTTATAACTTTCATCACACCTCATGCATTGACAACTTACCTGTGTAATATTAGCATGATTTGGACCAGAAATGAATTCCTCAAGATCAGCCAGCCTATTTGTTTTGGCGTAGGCATAGATCAATTCTGTTTCTATGAATGTCTCTCTAGCCTTCTTGCGTGCCATTTGCAAATATTTTACCAAGTCTTCCCAACTTCCTGTAGACATAAAAGACATTAAACTGTTACTAAACAACCAAATATCTGACTTTTCTTGCTAAAAGCATTTGTAGACCATGATAGAGTCTCAAATAACAGGATTTGTCTTTGACAAACATTGTAGGATAGGAAGAAAATACTGGTTACCAGCATTTTTTCTAACCCCAAAATGTATTCTGAAGTTTTCCCACTCAGTTTTGTAAAACCACGGGACTGGTTGGTAATGGATAAATGCTATCATCAAACAGACACATAAAGAATATCAAAAGCTCCTCTTTGTTTGCGCTTCTCTAAATTCTGTTGAATATTTGTTTTTCTTTTTAAATATCAATGACTAAATTCCTCTTCCACAATGGTAATAACTTATTCCAGCAAGAGCACTGCATGCGGGTGCAAACTTTTAGATTTTTCAGTCCTATTCATTTCATTAGCGTCTGTAAAATAGCATCAACCTACACAAAGCATGTGTAAAATAACATCAGTTTACACAAAGCATTTGTAAAATAACATCAACCTACACAAAGCATGTGTAAAATAACATCAACCTACACAAAGCATGTGTAAAATAACATCAGCTTTCACAAAGAACTTACCATTGCTACTAGCTACATTCACCACTTCCATGTATTGTGTTGGATCATCAGCTTTGATAAAGGAATCAATGGCCTCTTTCACAAGACCATTGTTTAGCTGAGCTCGTCCAAGTTGGCTCCAGACAGCTGGGTCATTACACCTCTCGGCAAACTCATAAGCTCTGTCTAAATTGTTCACATGTTCAATCAGAACCTAAATTATGTAAAAACAAAGCCAATTATTACACAATATTACCAACTAGTTAAGTATTAAATAAACACATTTGCAGAGTAAATGTCATTTTTTGTATCCTTTTAAAATCAACAGCACCAATAGTCATACCTTAATGACATGGACCACATGACAAAATTTTAGACATGTCCATATTGAAAGCATCTGCAGGTGACAAGTTAAATGTGGCTCAAATGACATGATTTGAAAAAGAAAGAAAACAGTTGTGGGAAAAGGAGAAAATGCTAGTTACCAGCATTTTCTCCTTTCTTCACAATGCTTTCTGAAGCCTTCTTCTTCTGGGTTGTTAAGACATGGTGTTGTGGTGAAGACTTAACCTTTCTGCACACTCTTTCATGATAAAGCTAATACATATCACATTTTTCTGTAATTTGTATAATCAATTCTGGACCTGTATTCTTTGAAAATTTAGGTAAAAAACCAGTTCTCCATTTCTGAGTGTTTTTACTTAACTTTACAACTAATATTATATTCAACCCTATTTCATTTCTTTTTTTTGAATATCCATTTTTTATACTGCTTTTTTTTCAGTTGACAGCTGCAAGTTGAATTCAGAAGGTGGAATTTACATATATACCTGTACAGCTGAGGTGTTCACATCAAATTTCTTGAAGATAGCAAAGGCTTCCTCGTACAGCTCATTCGTAATAGCAATGTTAGCTATGTCAGGGGCATCATAATTATCTAGCCTATTGATGTATTCCATCACCCTAGTACGGTCAGCCTTAATAGCCGTCAAGATTAACAAGTTCTGTAAATTCCTGTAGAAAAGACAAAATGAAGTTTTTGTAATCAAGAGTCCATATGCTTTTCCTTACAGTTATCTAAGAACAAAAGCAATGCATGAGAGTGCCAATGCTTGGCTGCAGTGAAATTCTTGGTAGAATAAGGGTCATAACTGTCGAAGGAAAGAAATCAGAATTACCTGATCTAGTCCCCAAATGCACATTGAGTCAAGTTAAGCAGCCTAAGGGGTCTAACATTATTCTGACACTTACCTATGTTCACTGAAGACAGAATTATCCAAAACAATCTTTTCCAACAGCTCAATCAGTTCATTGGGCAGGTCTGCAGTCATAAAAGCCTTCACTGTTACAGAAATGTCATCAGGGTCCTGAGTCTCAGACAGGGCTGTTTGTACCACTTGATCAATCAGCTGACGACGGAACTCATTATCCTCTGCGAGAACAACAGCCCAGAGTTCCGGATCTCTTCTGCGTACCAAATACCTAGCTTCACTTTTGAACAGGGAATTTTCATTGCACACCTACAAAAAGGAACAGAAAAATTAGATGTATCTTTTCATTCAACAACAGATTTCTTAATCATTTTAACATGAGAAATTCCCAAATACCACAAGCTTACCCAACAAATAACAATGCCCAGTACCTTCTCTCACAGTGCTAAATAAATAAAACAAAGACATTCTCAGGTAGATCTATGGATGAATATATTGCAATTTCAAAACTATCCCGGCAAAGAAACTGGCAGTGTGTATCCAAGACCAGACTACACATCCCATGCAGTGTGGTCTTGATCTACTGTCTGCATAGGCACTTAAATCTGGGTTCAAAGTGACAAGGGCTACAGCATGTCTGATGGCTAACATGTATGCACTCCTACACACTAACTCGAAATAGGATAAAATAGAAGCATCTTGCATCAATCAGTTCATTTTGACACAAGAAGCAACAAATGAGGCTTTCAGTGACAAAGTACACTGCCCACAATTATACTGTTTGAACAAAAGAATTTGTCATTGCAAATTGATTTACCAGCCCAAGAAAAGTCACACAGAGTTATCACAACCAAAAACCAATTTTAGGTTTCCTTTTTTTTTTTCGTCATCCAGCAGGCCACTTTTAGAACACCCAGAGGCAAACAGGAGAAAATGATAGTAGCAAGCTATTTCTCTATCTAGCCAAACAATGTTTTCTGGTATATTCATTGATCATACCATAACTTTCAGTTACTAGCAACATTTAAAAGGAGGGTTTCAAATTCAGGTGCTGCAAATTTATTTCCAAAGATATTAAGTGAAACCTTGGCTTAAATGATACATAGTAACAGTGAGGTAAACAAAACAAGAAAGTAAGTAAAATATATTGGTTCGCATATAAACTTTTGACAGCTGGATAAAGCTAACCTGCATAAAAGTAAGCCAACATGCTTATGTGGCTTGGTTGTACACCACAAACTTGGGATTAGTTCTGGTGACAGGAATAACTGCTCTCTTATTCTAGAGCATTGAGCCATGCTTTGCATCTGCATAAAGTACTGACCCAGTTAAGCCTGTGCAGTCCACCCAGGCTGAACTGGATCAAACTTGATGGTATTAGTCAATTTTCTGCATGTCAAAGGGCCAGCGACACTCATGATTCAGTCTGTCATCATACAAAATGGATTTTATAGATCTATACTTATGTGAAGTCTTGCACAGTATCATGCATCATAGTGATGTATTAAACCCCCTTTTCTCAAAACAAATCTCATCTTATGCTGGAGAGCAATTGATGGCTTGGAAGAGTCTTGGGAGTACTGGTAAAGAAAATCCAGGATATTTAGAAAGACGTATTTGCTGCCCTAATTTAACTGAAACAGTCTAAAACAGCAATAAAGACAGTAGAAAAGGTTGCAAACTACAGCTAACCTTAATCAGCTCCATGTCACATTCTCCTCTCTCATAAGCTACACAGGCTAGATGTGGGTCTCTCTTCTCACAATATTTACCTACCACCCTACTATCATAGAATTGATTCTCTCTGTAAAATATTGTAAACAGACAGATAGATAACAATAGGACAGACAGATAGATAACAATGGGTAAACTTCTAGCAACAGACATAATCTGTGCAACACTGTACAGTATTGTCTAGTGAACCAAATGTGAAAGTCTTCAAGGAAAAAGTTGCAATTATAATTGTAATGAATGAATAATGTTGGTTTATGGCGCTGCTTTAGAAAACAGGTTTAATGATCTATCAAAACTATTTCTACTAATCATTTCAAGTCTGAATCATTCACACTTACATAATTGTATGAATTTGTAAGCCACGGCTAAAACTTCCATGCCATACCTGAGGAATCTTTCTGGGTTGTTGTTACTATCAATGTAAATCTTGGCAAGTGCATTGTGGGTAGCTGGTTCTGTCACTCCTTCATGGGATCTCATCTCTAACCAGGGCAATAACAACTTCAATCTGAACAGAGCATAAAAAAAAAGAAGGAAAACATGATACTGTGGAAATAGTGTAAAACAATCACCTATGCACCAGACAACTAATTTCCCACCCATTTTAACTATTACTATCTTTGTTTGCATGGCATTTAAATCTGTTACCAAAATTTTTTTCAATTATATTGTGGCAGCCAGTGCAACTATCTATGTTTACCTGAAGTTTTTTTAGTAAGTACCTTGTGCAATATTCTTCCAAACACACTGGCTGCTTTCCCACCAAACCATCAATGACACAATGCTTTGAGGCAGAGAAGAATTTCCGGCCTGAACTTTATTATTAATAGCAATAATTAAATTACTCAGCAAAGAAAGAACATGTCTTAGCAATCTAACATATCAAAAGAAAAAGTAAAAGCAGCGAGTTCCATTTATTTGGTGCTGATAAATATTACTTTTTCCTAAAATTCAGCAAGTCAAATACACCACCATAGGACTGTGACCTTTCCTATTCTGCCAATTAATCTAATTCTTGCACGATTCTCTTTCAGGCCCTTGGCTGTTTCCAAGCAAAAACTGATTCAGAGATAAGGCAATATACGTTGTCGCTTACAAAACCTTCTATTCCTTTGCAGCAGAACACCTTTGAAAAGTGTGAGGAAATGACTACAAAGAGAGCAATTTCTCCCTTTGCAACAATGATTTCAATTGTATTGAGAATTTCACTCATTACTAAACAAAAAAATTCTAGACTTGTCTGTACTGAAAAAAAATTGAGGATTACAAATCAAATGCACCTCAAATAATGTAAGGTGTCTGTTAAAGATAGAAAACATTGCAGGGAAAGGAGAAAATGTTGGGTACCAGAATTTTCTCCTGGGTACCAGCATTTTCTCCTTTCCCCACAATGTTTTCCAATGTATTCTTTCTCAGGGTTGTTGAAACTCACAACTCTTTGGTAAAAGGTTAAACCTTCATTCATGTTGATTAACCTTATTACTATTTGTCAGCTGCAAATTTGTGTTAGGAGTTAAACAAGAGGGCCATGATGGCCCTGTATCGCTCCACTGGCTTATAAATATAAACCATAAATACTAAACATTTCAATTCTGAGCCAAATGGTTTCAAAATGGAAGACTTACAAAGTTTTCTCTGTAAAAGCCCATGTGAATGTTGAGACCTGCAGGGCAAAGCCATTTTTGATCCCAGAGCTATAATTACTTGAACCCTGGTAGAGGTCCACAAGATAAAGCCACATGCCAAAATAATACAAGTCTATGCTGTATGGTTATAAATAAGGTGATTTTCAAGTTTTGTCCATATGAAGCCTCTGTAAAACATAAGACCCCTGATGCAAGGCTAATTTCAAAAAAAAAAAAAAAAAAAAAAATTAAAAAAGGAAGATTTCTTAAATTGTCACTATGTAAACCATGTAAAACTTGTGACCTCTGTGGTGGGGCCAATTTTGACCCCAGGGATAAAATTTTGGTCCGCTTGGTAGAGGCCCACTAGATATAGCTACATGCACAATTTAGTAGCTCTAGGCCCTATGGCTAGGTACAGGAAGATTTTTAAAGTTTTCTCTTTATATGCCTATGTAGATATAGCTACATGCACTAGATATAGCTACATGCACAATTTGGTAGCTCTAGGCCCTATGGCTAGGTACAGGAAGATTTTTAAAGTTTTCTCTATATATGCCTATGTAAAACTTGTGACCCCTGGGGAAGAGCCAATTTTGACCCCAGGGCTATAATTTGAAGAAACTTGATAGAGGTCTACTACATAAAGCTACATGCCAAATTTGGTAGCCCTATGCCTTATGGTTTCAGACAAGAAGATTTTTAAAGATTTCCAATATTTTTCAGTTTTGTTGCCATGGCAACCAGAGTTTTTGAAGGAATCAAATTCTTTCAAGAAATTCTGAAGAGGACCATGGCAGGATCATTTCTGTGAAGTTTCATGAAAATTGGATGGGTAGTTTCAGAGAAGATGTTTGAAATAAAAGTTAACGCACGGACGGACAGATGCACGCACGACGGACACTAGATTAACCCTTTACCAAACAATCCCGGGTTTTAATGACCCTGAGAAAAAAAGCCCTTTGAAAATATTGTGGGAAAGGAGAAATGCTGGTAGCCACCATTTTCTCCTTTTCCCACAAGGTTTTCTATTCTCACCAAAACAATTTTCTATTTTTCTGTCACACTGAGTTTGTCATCTGCAAATGCTTTCAATTTGGATGACTCTTAAATTTTGTCGTTTGGTATAGAGTTAATTCAACCCTTTGTACCTGTTTCTCTTCTCCACTTCAGCCACAAGCTCATCAGTTGAGAATTGGCCTTTAACCACCAAGATCAGTTGTTTAATTACATCTTCCGAACAATCTACATCCAACAGTCCACCCACAACCACTGGTAAACGAGATGGGTTTACCTGGAAAAATTTAAGAAGAAAATGACTAATGGGCCTTTTAACTTTTACAGAGTTAAATTTTCACATCAATAACTGTAGATGATTTTTTTCATCTTGACAAAAAATTTGTATGGGTAGGTGCATTTGCCATGGTCCTATGACTGAAATACTGTTAGAAATGGTGTTAACCAAAAACCAAAAGCTGTGTATATTTACCTTCTGTACATAGATTTCAATGTATTTCTGTAGACTGTTCCTGTATAAGTACAACACAAGGTCGTGAACAAAGTCAAATCTGTCACATACAATGATCAATGGCAACTGATCTGTCAGTTTGGCTTCCTGAAAATATACAGTGAAACAAACTTTAATTATCTCTATGGTGAGGTGACATGACTAACAAAGCTTTACAAACAAAAATTGACAGTAACAAATGACTTAAATGCCTTTGTTCTAACTAAAAACTTTGAATATGAGCTATACTCTGACAAAAGGGGTATTAATGCATCTCTGAAATGCATTATACCTCGCAAGTTACCACATAATTATGGATTCATAAAACCATTTTTTAAAACAACCAACTTAATTATAAGGTAGAATGGTCCTTGGAAATGCAGAAAACTTACCAAGAGCACAAAGTCCTAACCAATTTCAACTAGTGCATACTACGCAGGCTGATCTCGTTTGACACTTTTTGCAAGATGCATCACACCCCCTTTTCAAAGAGCTTGGCTCATATATCTTTGTATTCTGTTCGTTTCCATTTCATTTATCGATTAAATGGTGTTACATCATGTCACATAAGCTAGGGGGAACAATTATCAGGCAGCTATTTTTTTTCCCCCAAAGATGCCTTTCTGCTAAGTAAGAATCTGTGTTTCGTATTCAACAAACCACAAACCTTGAGGAAATTCTTCACTCTCTCTGGGTCGTAACAGTTACTCTCACGACAGATTCTCTCCACTTCTTTAATCTGTCCAGTCTTACAAGCCGCCTGAATATACTTGAAATGAACATCAGAGTCCTGGCTGAAGTTCACAATTGATCCAAGGAAATAGAACAATCCTGTAAGATGGGGAAAAAAAATTAAATGTATAAGAGACAAAATTTTTGACTGGACAGAAATTAAATGCATCTGCAGACCATAAATCAATATAGGCTTTGCCTTTGCCAGAGTCATAAACATTTGGGGAAAACGAAAAAATGTTTACAATTTTCCTCAAGGTGGTTACAGGAAGGGATTTTTTGGTACAGAGTTTAGAGTAGCTCTCAACATCTTTAACCCTTTACCAGTTAATTAAAGTTTTGACTTGTCCAATTCAAAACAACTACATATGAAAACTGTATCTCAAATGAGAGGATTAATCATTGAAACATTAGTAAGTATTGTGGCAAAAGGAGAAAATGCTGGTTACACGCATTTTCTCCTATTCCCACTACATTTTCAAACGCTTTTCATTTAGGGTCATTAAAACAGGATGATGCAATAAAACTGAAAGACTTAGCATCAACAAAAATATCTATTTACCCTATACTAAATTCATACATACAGAAAATACATGTATGGGCATATATGTATCAGGAGCATAGCCATTTGAGCAGTGTGCTCTTTTCTTGCATTTGCAGGCAGTGTAGATCAAGGTCAGACTGCAAAAAATGTGCAGTCTGGTTTTGGATCTACACTGTTCACTATTTTGTAATATATTTTGACACCCCCCCCCCCCCCCCCCCCCCCCAAAAAAAAAAAAAAAAGCATTGAAATTGAAATACTTTTTTCCCTACATGATTATGTGATGACTTGCTTGGTATAGTGTATTGCGACGATGTATCAAACCTCCTTTTGCAAGAGCAATGCTCAATTACAAAATCTTTTGGCAGTGAAGGATGCAATAATGCAGAACATCAGCCCTGGCACCTACCTTCATAACTCTTAAATGACTCAAAAATCTCGATGAGTGATGTAGTGCTGAGTTGTTCATGATATTTGGATGCAATCTGAACACACACTTGCAGATTTTGACGGATGTTGGCCTGGAGCATGGCTTTCAGACATTCGAGAGAATCTTCCACAGATAACGAACCAAAGTAGTTCACCAACCACTGTTTTAGAAAGAAAATAAGGTCAAAACATGAAGAAATAATAGAAAAGAACCAAGGCAGTAAAGAACATATCAAAAAAAAAAAAAAAAGGACTGAGATGTCAGTACATGAAACCAATCACCATATTCTTCTATCTTGGTTTATAAAGCAAAATTCATCCGATCTAATGTACAACTATTTAATCTCCTTATTTGGCCAACTGATATGTCCATACCACACATCCATGAGCTTTCATCTTCTACTGTTATAACAAATTCCACTTAGCTGTTCTTGAATTGGAAGTTCTCTACTTATTAACCATGTCCATGTACTTTGGTGTATTCCTTTCTAACTAAAGAATATCAATCATGCCCTGTGAAAAGGGGTAAAATGCATCTGCAAAAAGTATCGAACCACGTTTGCCTGCGCAGTCCACAAAGGCTGACATGGGTTGAAACTTCTTTGCTATTTGTAAAAATGGTTTGCTGGGTATACTGCATCAGGGAGATGCATTAAACCCCTTTTCCAAGAGTATGGCTCATACAAAAGATCTCTGAAACATTTCTTCCTTCGATGATCACAAAAAGAGTACAGAAAGAAATGTAAAACTATAATCCTAAAGATCAGCTCAGTCATTCTTTGTGGTTAATTCTGTTCTGCAGACTTTTAAGCGTCAAATGCAAGCAAATGTTCATCATCATTTTTATCACTTATTTACTTCACTTATGAAACAGATATTTTATCTCATGTAATACATTCAAAAGTTAATGTTACCTCTGGGTTGAGAAGATGTGTATGTACTACAGCTCTCTTGATATCGTATAAATCTGTGTAGTGTTCCAATGCCTGAAATTTGTTGATATATAAAATGTTACATTTGATTGACACTTTACCCAACAACACATCCAAATTCGAAGCCTTTGCAGACAACAAATTGATTGCAACTCAAATGATGTAATTTCTTTATGAAAGGGTAGGCAAAGTTGTGGGAAAAGGAGAAAATGCTGGCTACCAGCATTTTCTCCCTTTCCCATAATGTTTCAATAGGCTTTTTCCTCTGGGTTCTTAAAACTCTGGATTGTATGATATAGAGTTAATTGAAGACTTTGTGGTATAAATGGCAATTCTAGACACATAAAAATTTTTTTCTTAGCAATAGTTTCCTCTGAACAGGGTATTACCATGCTTTCTGCAATATTTTATCATGGCAATAGCTCAATCAGTCATATCTTTTCTGGGTTTCCCAAGCTCTACACTGCCTTGCCCAAGGATAATGCAACATGACCTGTGCTACAGAGTGGAATCAAATCCAGGTTTCTTTATTGCATATTAACTTTACGCCACAATGTTTTTCACCTGTATACATGTGTAAAACTCTAACTGAATACAGATAATCCTTAATTGATGACAATATTCTGAAGTTGTCCATTTCAACTTTGTTTCAGGAGTTAACAAGTAAAGCTGACACATAAGAAACATACCCTCTGTAATAGTCCAGCTTTCTCACAGAGTTGTGCAATATGTGCTTTGTCATAATGGGTAAACATCTGGTTGCCTAGAATAGCATCAGCCACCTGGAAATATATATATAATATGTAAGAATAGTTAATGTACAGATAGTTGATTATCTAAATGGGTTTTAGGCCACTTTCAACAATTATAATAGAAACGGATAATTTACCATGTCGTTTCTTGGTTCAACCCACACTGGACTGCCGTAAACATTAATTTGTCTATCCAGAAAAAATCTTTTCAATTTAATCCCCTGACTTTTCCTTTCTCAATAAAATATTTCCTTATGTTCCAAATGCAAATTTGTGCACACATTTCATACATCAAATTAGACACATGATCAGAATTTCCATGATTTCTGTGGCCATGGCCTTGCACATTATCAATGTAAAAACACAGCTCAACAATAAAAGTTTTAACTCTTTACCAAACAAGAAAAGGAATTCAGTTGTGCCAAAATTGAAAGTAATTGAAAAGAAAACATTTTGGGACAAGGAGAAAGTGCTGGTAACCACCATTTTCTCTTATCCCAAAAATGTTTCAAAACCCCCTACTACAAGGTTGTTAACACTCATTGCTTGTAAAAGGGTTAAAACATAAAGAAAACAGTGTACCTGTGGTGCAGACATAAGGTTCATTTCCAGGAGCCTTGTCTGTAATGGACCCTCAGAAGGACGGTTGTTCTTCAAGGCATCCAGAAGGAATGATGTGCATTGTTGGATCAGATTAAATTCCATGAACACGTCAACAATCTGTATGTAAAGAGTAAGAAAGATTTTCTTTATTATTGTGCTATGTGCAATTTAAGGGAGCATTCCTAATTTCTGTTTCGATACTGAAAATATAAGAAAATGTAAAGAACATACCCTTATTAGGGTAATAATCAAGAGACAGTTGTTGTGTGCTGATTTTTTTCTAATGCCCAACATCTCATTCTTAACATCTTTACAATGCTAAAACCAATATAAACGGAAACAGTGGACAAAACTACATAGAAAATGGCAGCCTGATCAACAAGTATTTTTCTGAATATATAACATTCCATTGAACAGTAGGAATAATCAAATTACAATGGAAAATGTAGCACAATCAATTCATCTCAGGGTAATTCAGCAAGTTGTTCAAATTGTAAAACGATCCCTTTCAAAAAATCTGAAAGAAGATTAAAAACCTGATTCAAGTCGGCTAGGGGTTCCTCATCTTGTACCAACATCTGTGAAAACTGTAAACCTTGCTCAGGGTTCATTCTCATAATGTTACGCAACAGGAAAATGTAATCTGGCGTATGTCCAACTTTCTTTGCATACAACACAATCTTCTGGAACTGCCCAGTCTCAGCAAAACATTGGATCACCTGAAAATATTATTTTTCTGGTTGTTCATATCAATAGGTTTAAAAAAAAAAAAAAAGGGGGGGGGGGGGTTTGTAGAGGTGTCTATCCTAAAGTCAGCAGTTTTTCGCCAAACCCATGTTGTGGGTAACATATGAGTTGTTTTGACGAGAAAATTAAAAAAATTACCCAAAACATAAGTCTATCAGTTCTGTTGAAGAATATCAACCACACTGTTAATTCCTGGTGTTGATTGTCAGCAACATATGACTCTTAAATATTTGACAAAATTTCCTTTTGTGGACGACTTCTTTTGCTTGCTGCTTTTGCTTTTTTCTACTTATTGCTTTCCTTTTTTTTTTTGTTGCTTGCACTTGAACCTTGCACTCCACTTGCATGAATTTAATCTTTGTTTATAAAGACAGTACCTATTTCACAATTGAGTTATCAATGTTGTCTGCTGCACAACTGATTCAAGAGGTTAAGAACACTTTTTTGCTACCATGAGGATAAGGGTTTTAGAAAGCTTTCTGGGAGAAGGAAAAAATGCTGGAAATCAGCATTTTCTCCTTCTTCCACAATCTATTCTACCCTTTCAAGGACAAGTCCCATCACTTCAGCCACATTTAATTTCTCGGTCGTAAATACTTACAATTTGAACATTTGTAAAACTTTTGTCATCTGGTACAAAGTTAGAGAGACTATGTGATCTTACCTTTCCTGGTATATTGGCTCTAAGATACACTGACAATCCCAGGGTTGGGTCTACTCCTTTAACAAGATCACCAAGTTCCTCACTACACTCCAACTGTAAATACAACACAGACAAATTAAGTTCAACAAACTATACATTCAGACACTGCATGAATGAAAATTACAAGCTTTACCTGAGAATTCAGTATATTGACTGTTTCACTGCCAATGTCGCCTTTGATAGCTTTTGCAGATGGCAGTCAAACTGCATGAAATGTGCAGTCTGATCTTTGATCTAAACCATCTGCTATCTGATGTTAACCTTTGACCAGGGTCGGCTTCAATCGCATTGCAAGTATACTTTGAGACCTTCAGAAAAGTCAAATCTATTTAGTTGGCAGCAAAAGAGTTAAAACCAACAAATGAACCTTTCCTGAATATCCATCAACTGGCAGATTAAATTAAAATAAAGTATAAGATGAAAGAAGTTTAGATTAAAATAAACTATACAATGAAAGAAGTTCAGCTTACCAATGAAAACTTTGCAATATTCATAGCAAAAGACTTAAAGTTTTTAAAATTATCTAAGTACAACCAAAGTTTTCGGCGTTTAAAATTTCTAGCTTATCATAACCAGCCATATGATATGATAAATTCCAAAGAATCAACTGCAGTCAGTTATATTCTGAACAGTTACCTTTTCCTCTTTAAGCCATTTTTCCAAAAGCTGTTTTCTTCCTTGCTGTAAAACTGGCTTACAAAGTTCCAATGATTCATATTTGTTCAACTTTCCTTTGTCAAGTAAAATACCAAAATATTGCAGGAGTGGTGATGTCTGCCCTGCCTGGGCTGGGACCTGAGAAAACTGCTGAATAGTCTGGGGTGTTCTCAAAATACCCTGAAAGTCAATGTTCACAAATAAATGAAGGCCAAAAACCTTATCCTTAACCCTTAGGCTGCTAAATGCAACTCACTGACCTTTTGCTGACAGTGTAGATCAAGATCAGACTGCACATAATGAACTTGGATCTACACTGTCTGATAATGTGATATCTCTCCTCAAAAAATACCTTCGATAAGGGAAAATTTGGGTTTTAATATTGGCTTGAAAGTTTCATTTCTTTTATTTAGCAGGATAAGGGTTAAGTAATCCAGAAATTCATTCAATTAATCAATGCATAATAATTATTGTAAGAGTCACTTTAAGTTTCAATTTGTTTCTAGGAAAAAAGTGCAGGTGTTTATCCTGTTATATAGCAACATTTACCCTTCTTCGAGTGCTAAGCACAACAGTAGCTCATGTTTTTTATCTTTTAGATGTTGAAATTGCAACATTTAGGATAGTTTTTCCTATTTCAAAAGGTCTATACCTATAAGTAACCATTTACATTTACAACTGAAGCACCAGTGAACACCAGAAAAAAAAAGTTTAGAAAATATTGTGGGAAAACGAGAAAATGCTGGTTACCAGCATTTTCTCCAAATCCCACAATGTTTTCTACCCTTTCTCATATTTTTTTTCCCATTTGAGCCACATTTGATTTGTCATCTGCAAATGCTTTCAATGTGGACAAGTTGAAAATTTTGTCATTTCGTTAGGGGTAAATACAAGTTGAACTGTAACTTGTGTATGTTTGAAAAACCTAAGTTTTTTTTCCCCCAGTATGAATTAAGGAAAGAAGGATATCTTACTTTTGGTGCACTAGCAGCTGCTTTAGCCGCCTCACTGTACTGCCCACTCTGGAACAGCATGTTAAATTTTTTCACAAACAGTTCTTCGGCTCCAGGGAGGTTAGATCTGGATGCCAGTTTGATGGCCAAGTCAGGATTCTGAAGATTGTTGGCTACATATTGTACAATGTTGTCTTCCTCCACACTCACTGACAGCACCTAGAGAGGTCA
Organism: Tridacna gigas; assembly: GCA_945859785.2. Lineage (NCBI taxonomy): Eukaryota > Metazoa > Mollusca > Bivalvia > Cardiida > Cardiidae > Tridacna > Tridacna gigas. Next base: position 38,137,356 of record OX244042.2, read on the forward strand.
TAAATGGTGAGTTACTTTTGATTTACCCCTTTACCGTACAATCCTGACTTTTAACAACCTCTAGGAAGAAGCCTTTGAAAACATTGTAGGAAAAGGAGAAAATGGTGGTAACCAGCATTTTCTCCTTGTCCCACAATGTTTTCTACCATTCCCAAGAGAAAATTCAATTTTTAAGTCACATTTATTACGTTGTCTGCAAATTCGTTCAATTTGGACTGGTCTAAAATTTTGTCGTTTGGTAACGGTTAAACAATTTTTTACCTACTGACACAAATTTGCCACCTACTGCTTTGAAAACAATCTTTCTGCAATGTGAAAAATATGAACATTGCTGCATTTAATTCTTTTCTTTTCTTTTTAAATGAAATATTTTGATCAAGATCACCGCATGACGGTGCCAATGCATGACTGCAATTGCTTTAAGTGTAAATTCTAACTCAAAAAAAGGGGCATACCTGTGTCAAAAATATTTTGATGGCAACTTGCTCCTGTTGTATAGGCTCACCTTTTGATAATGAAAAACTAGTCCAGGATTGAAGTAAATATCTTCAGTAATGACATGGATATCATAAAATGTTAAAATTTTGTACAATGGAACAGACATCAGGGCTACGCCAATACCTCAATGTTTTCCTCAAAAACAGTCAAGTAAAAAATGGTCTGCTACATGGCAAAAAAAAACAACACATGGCAGTTAAGTGGTCTTAAAGTGCTGAGAACCTTATTTTTAAATTAATCCACTTAAACGCAATACTAAAGCTTCTTAAACAAGAGGGCCATGATGGCCCTGGAGTCGCTCACCTGAGCCTTTTGACCAAGCACAACCAATTTCCAACGTCTTGTGAGATATATGTATTACCAAACAATAAAATTTTAAACTCATCAGTCTGAACCTTCTGCATAAAACAAATATGTGGATCAAGCTGTGGGACTGGTCTCTCAAAGGGGTAGAAAACATTGTGAAAAAGGGAAAAAATGCTGGATACCAGCATTTTCCCATTTTCAAAGAGTGTTTTCAAAAGGCTTCTTTCTGAGAGTCATTCATACACTAGGTTTTTCTAAGATTTCACCTAGTGACCTAGTTTTTCAGCCAACATAACACATTTTCAAACTGGTCCAAGATATCATTAGGACAAACATTCTTACCACATTTCAAGAGTATTGGACTGAAAATGTGGCCTCTACAGCGTACACAAGGTTTTTCTAAGATCTGACCTAGTGACCTAGATTTTGACCCAACATGACCCATTTTCAAACTCATCCAAGATATTACCAAGGCAAACATTCTGAGCAACTTTAAAAGAGTACTGAACAAAAAATGTGACCACAACAGTGTACACATAGTTTTTCTAAGATTTGACCAGGTGACCTAGTTTTTGACCCGACATGACCCATTTTCAAATGCTACTGAAATATCATCGAGACAAACATTCTGACCAACTTTCAAGAGTATTAGACAGAAAAGTGGCTTCTGGAGCTTACACATGGTTTTTCTAAGATTTGACCTAGTGACCTAGTTTTTCACCCGACATGACCCATTTTCAAACTAGTCAGAGATATTATCAAGGCAAACATTCTGACAAACTTTCAAGAGTACTGGACAGAAAATATGGCCTCTAGAGCATACACAACGTTTTTCTTAGATTTGACCTGGTGACCTAGTTTTTGACCCAACATGGCACATTTTCATACTATTTCAAGATATAATCAAGACAAACATTCTAACCATTTTTCAAGAGTATTGGACTGAAAATGTGGCCTCTATAGTGTACAAAAGGTTTTTCTAAGATTTGACCTAGTGACCTAGTTTTTGACCCCACATGACCCAATTTCGAACTCGTCCGAGATTTTATCAAGACAAACATTCTGACCAAATTTCACAAGTATCTGACAGAAAATGTGGCATCTAGAGCGTACACAAGGTTTTTCAAAGATTTGACCTAGTGACCTAGTTTTTGACCCCACATGACCCAATTTCGAACTCGTCCGAGATTTTATCAAGACAAACATTCTGACCAAGTTTCATGAGGATCGGACTGAAAATGTGGCCTCTAGAGCATACACAAGGTTTTTCTAAGATTTGACCTAGTGACCAAGTTTTTGACCCCACATGACCCAATTTCGAACTCGTCCGAGATTTTATCAAGACAAACATTCTGACCAAGTTTCATGAGGATCGGACTGAAAATGTGGCCTCTACAGCATACACAAGGTTTTTCTAAGATTTGACCTAGTGACCTAGTTTTTGACCCCACATGACCCAATTTCGAACTCGTCCGAGATTTTATCAAGACAAACATTCTGACCAAGTTTCATGAGGATCGGACTGAAAATGTGGCCTCTAGAGCGTACACAAGGTTTTTTTAAGATTTGACCTAGTGACCTAGTTTTTGACGCCACATGACCCAATTTCGAACTCGTCCGAGATTTTATCAAGACAAACATTCTGACCAAGTTTCATGAGGATCGGACTGAAAATGTGGCCTCTAGAGCGTACACAAGGTTTTTTTAAGATTTGACCTAGTGACCTAGTTTTTGATCCCACATGACCCAATTTCGAACTCGCCCGAGATTTTATCAAGACAAACATTCTGACCAAGTTTCATGAGGATCAGACAGAAAATGTGGCCTCTAGAGCATACACAAGGTAAAAAGTTGACGACGCACGACGGACGCCGGACACGGCACGATCACAATAGCTCACCATGAGCACTTTGTGCTCAGGTGAGCTAAAAATTAACATGCTATCTTTATGTAATGTTTACTAAGCAAACAATGCAAAAGATTGTCTTTTTTTTTTTTTTTTTTACAGCAGCAATTTCTTCAGTGCTGTAATTTTGCCAAAAGCTGTGAAAGATATGTTTACTCAACAAAGCATATGGCTGGTACATCCCTACAACAGACATCTTGCATACCTGTCAAAAAAGTCTACCTCCTTTCCTTCAAACACTTCTCCTCTGTATCAAGTTAACTTGTACAGTAAAGGTTTACAGAACTAAAATTTCTCAGCATAAAAGTATCAATGAGGAATGCAAATGACATACCTGTCCCTTTCTGTTCACTCCAATAATTCCGGATGTAGCTTCATGCGGGGCTGTAACAAATATGGTATCTCCACTAATTCTGTTCATGTATATACAGGTAGCGGTCTCAATGTCATACAGATGTACATACCCATACTTTGTGATCAGGAAAATCATACTGTGCTTAGGGCTGGCCTGAAAATGAGAAAACATTACTATTATTGTTGGTCCTCTGCATCCCAAGTAATGAGAAATTTGACAGCCGAAACCTGATTTTTAATCAATATTCATGACCATCCCAACAATCTAGACTTGTGTCTTTTAATTAAAACTAATCAATGTGAAGTCAAGATATGATAACTGAATATGAATTTGTTTTCTAAAATTAGACTGGGAAAATTCTGTCTTAAGAGGAATTTTTAACATGCAAACTCACCCTGGACAAAATGTCTGAAAGTGTCATTACTTCACCAATCAAATGCTTCATTAACATTCACAGACTGGTATTTTGTCGACAAAAGGTCCCACATACATGAAGTTTAATGTTCAGTATCATAACACATTATTATTTTGTTTTTTGAAAAAGACAACCCAAACAAAAAGAATGGCATCCAGCATTTTCTTCTTTTCCCACAATGTTTATTGTCCATTCAAAGACAAATCTGTCACATGCACCACATTTGAATTGTGATCTGCAACTGCTTTCAAAATGGACCGGTCTAAAATTCTGCTATCTGGTAAAGAGTAAACTCTTTACCACACCATGTTGAATTTTAACGACCTGAAAAAAAAAAAAAAAGCTTCTGAAATGATCGTGGGAAAACGAGAAAATGCTGGTAACTTATTTTGTTGTTAGTTTGTCTTTCAGTTTGGTCTAGTCCAAAATTCTGCCTTCTAGAAAAGAATTAACCCATGTGCAGGTTGACCCCTTACCTGCATGGCTACTGGGAAATCATTGGCAGCTTCTGGAGGAAAGAATACATCCACAGCTTTCTTCTGGAATGGTGTGTTGCCAGATGGTGGCTGTCCCACTTCAATCACATGAAGCTACAGAAGTTAAAAGGCACAAACAGTTACAAAGTCAGTTTAATCCTTTCAGAATGATTTGAATATGGTCCAAATAACTATCCTAAAAAAGAGCTTGGCTGATCTCGAATTCAAATTCAGTATGCTGGAATCTTTACAACACAATCCTGAGTTTTAATGACCAGAAAGACAGGGCTTTTGAAAACATTGTGGGAAAAGGAGAAAATGCTGGTAATCAGCCTTTTCTCCTTTTCTCACAATGTATTTCTTGATTGAATAGTGTTTTACGCCGCTTTCAACATTATCTCAGTCATATCACAGCGACAGCTCACATGTTCACATAATTATATCCTGGGTTTCACCAGTACTATGCTAGGGTTCTGAAGTGTCTTGCCCAAGGACACTCCCACGAAAGGCCGAATGAATCCAGTGAGAATTGAACCAGGGGCCTCCAGGTCACAAGTCCTACATTTTACCACTGAGCCATACAGGACCCCTAACCCTGAAGGAGGAATCTTTTGAAAACACTGAGTGATAAAAGGAGAAAATGCTGGTAACCACAGTGTTTTCCACCCTATCAAAGACATAAATCAACATTTGAGCTGCTTTTAATTTTTTGTCTATAAACACTTCCAACTTGGTCCAGTCCAAAATTTTGTTGTTTGGTAAAGAATTAATGACCCCAATTCATCAGGATTCCCTGTTCATTACCTTTCCTCCTTGAGCTCCTCTCACAGCAAAACTGAAGATAGTCGAGGGCTGTGAGTTACCCTCCAGTTTGATCGATGAGAAGGCTGCAGCATGACCTTCAATGGGCTGGCTGACCTTCCTCTCCACAGAGTATAACATCATAGCACCAACAACACGGTTTTGCTGCAAATAAACAACAACCAATTAGATCAAGATAATAAAATGACTGCAAATTCCTCAGGGAATGAATGAAATAGTATAAATGAACCACTTTATTGTTCAATATTTTGGCTATTGCCTTCTTCAGGGGTTTATAAACACTTTATCAAACTAGAATGTTCTTTCAACTTGCGAGCATAATGTTTTACAAATAAACCTGGATACTCTTTATCCCTTGTTATACAATCCATTTATTCTATAACATTCAGGAAAACCATTGTGGACAAAGGATAATAGCACCACCACATGGTTTTGCTACAAATGAGAACACCGAAGATCAATATAAATCTAATTCTTTTTTCTCCTTAACCCTTTACAAAACAACAAAATTTTAGCCTTGTCCCAAGTGAAGGCATTTGCAGATGACAATTTCAATGTGGCTCAAATGGTGCAATTTTTCTTTGAAAGGGTAGAAAACTTCGTGGGAAAAGGAGAAAATGCTGTTTACCAGCATTTTCTCCTTTTCCCACAATGTTTTCAAAAGGCTTCTTTCTCAAGGTCGTTAAAAGTTGGGATTGAGTGGTAAAGAGTTAACAAAACGTCCCCATGTTTTATATGAACCTTTAGAAAGAGGTTTATGAAAGCACTGTGGAAAATGGAGAATATGTGGATTGCAAGCGTTTTTCCCATAATATTTTCTGTCCTTACAAGGACAAATTCCCATCATTTCATCCATACTGAATATGTCATTGACAAATGCTTTCTATTTAGACAAGTCTAAAATTTTATCATATCACACAAAGTTCTGGAGAAAGTCTGGAATCTCTAAGATCCAGAATTTATGAAAGTAGGAACAAAGTATAAATGCCTTTAATAAGGCTTAGCAAACTACTGTACAAGTTAATCTGGTGTGCAGATCTACTTGAAATGATCTCCAATCATCATATAAAAAAGGACAATTGGAAAATTTCAAGAGATCTTTTCTTACAAAAATTTCTACTTTGATAATGGTACCCATATCGGTCCTATGACACAAATCACACCTCCACTCTCATTATCTTGGGAGCTGCTCCAAATGAAAGACAATAACATTAAGCCTTTACCACACAATCCCAAGTTTCAATGATCCTGAAAAAGAAAGCTTTTGAAAACATTGTGGGAAAAGGAGAAAAAGCTGGTAACCCACTATTTTCTCCTTTTCCAACAACGTTTTCTACTCGGCTAAAGGCAAATTTCATCATTTGAGCCTCCCTTGATTTGTCCTCTGCTTACACTTTGAATTTGAGAAAGTCTAAATCTTCGTCATGTCTTAAAGAGTTAAATGGAAAAATTGTTTCTGAGATATTTGAGCTCTTCAATTTTTTGCTGGGGACCTACTCCAGCAGAATCAAACTGCTTCAAAAAGTTTCAAAGACTTTGGGATCACATGAGCAGTATTCTAGTAAAATTTATCAGATGAAATATGATGCGGAGAGGAAGATGTGTAAAGACATTGTCAATTATCCACGACACAGTTGTTGTAATATACCCTAGACAATGACCAAATCTACAATCCTCACATGACTACTTAGTGCTCTGGTGCAAAAACAAAGAAAATTACAGAAATTTCATTCTATAACTTGGCTTACCTGTGCTGAAATTCCAACAAGAAGTAACCATTGCTGTTTAGCATCTGTTCTGTAGTTGATTATCTGACATCCTGCTAGATTGGTGTGACGCTCAAAAATCTTTTGTGGCTGAGAGTCACCTGAGGAAAGGAGAGTACATCAATGTAACTTACTATTAACCAATAATAATTATTACAGCAAATACATGCAATATATAAAAGCTTTCTCTAATAGAAAACAATCAAGCAAAAACTCATTGTCATTTTCAGAAACTGTGTCTGTTTGCTGTTACTTGCTCTCTGGTGTAACTCTTTCCAAAGAAATCCAGTGTTTCATTTCTTTTAACTCTTTACCAAACAACAAAATGTTGAACTGAATCAAATTGAAAGCACTTGCAGACAAAAAATTAAATGTTGCTAAAATGATGACTGCAGTCTTTGATAGGGCAGAAAACTTGTGGGAAAAGGAGAAAATGCTAGTTACCAGCATTTTCTCCTTTCCCCACAATGTTTTCAAATGCCTTCTCTGTCCAGGCTGTTAAAAGTCGGGATTGTGTGGTAAAGGCTGAAATTCCTTAACATTAATTTGGCACTCTGGTATTCTGTTCAGCTAGAAAAATTAGCATCAAAAGGGTTTAGGAATACACTGTACATGTACATGGAAAGAAAGACGTGAAGTTCTGGAGTAAACGATTGAAGTACAGGTACTTCTTTTTCTCAGTGGACTATCAGTATTACTACACCATCCTGAGTTTTAATGACACTAAGAAGGAAATCATTTGAAAACATTGTGGAAAAGGAGAAACTAATGGCTAACCAGCAATGTTTTCTTCCTATCAAAGACAGAAATCATCATTTTAGCAACATTATTTGTCATATGCAAATGTTTCCAGTTTGGTCCAGTCCAAAATTTTGTCATTTAGCAAAAAATTAAAATGAATAGAAGGGAAACATTTTGTAACAGAAGGAGAAATTACAGGTTACAAACAGTATCTTCTTCAGCCACGATATTTTCATAATTTGTTTGCAGTATGACAAAAAGCTGTCTTCATTAGGCAATAAGTTCTTCTATTCAGTTGAATTCTTACAAAACAACTTGTGGGGGTTTTTTTTAACTCTTTACCAAACAACAAAATTTTAGACTCGTGCAATTGTAAGCAGTTGCAACCTTTCAAATATGGCTAAAATGATGTAAAAAGTCCAAGTTCAGAAAACATTTTAGGAAAAGGAGAAACCACTGGTTATGAGCATTTTCTCCTTTTCCCATAATATTTTGAAAAAGCCTTCAACCTCACGGTAGTTAGAACTCCAGATTGTTTGGCATAGGGGTAAATAAAAGAAAACTTACCTTCCATGGACCAATGATAAACTGCTGTCTCTGTCACTATGGCAACGGTATTCACAGAAATCCATTTCCAGAACACAACTTCCTCTGTCATTGTATGGGCCTTCATCTTGCTTTTCATTTCAATGTTAAAAATTTGGAGAGTCTTACCGGCTGAAAGAACAAACACTCTTCTTTAAAGCATTGCTGAAGGAAATCAAGGAAAGAGAACAAGTTTTAACGTCAAAATATTGTTGCAAATGGAAAAACTGAAAAGTATGAACAATATTGTAATGTTTCAAACCATTACTCATAATCTTTTGAGCCAGTTTTTGACCATTCAAAATTAATGCAAATCACATGCTTTAATGAAAAAAAAAGAATGAAAATTGCAACATGTGCAAAGTGCCCTGAGTAAGATGGCTTCAATTAAAATTTCAACCAAATTGGTGGTTGAAAACTGTAAGTGAATTACGGAAGTGGAGAAGCATGGATAGAGAAGTGGAGAAGGAAGGCAACACATTATTGAGGAATGGGGAGGGGGAAGGGGGTTGGTGTTATAAAAAAAATCCATTTTTGTCATGGAAAATCCTCAGATTTGTCCAGCAATCCTGTCTAACAGTATATAGAAGCATCAAAATTAGTTTCATTTACAACAAAAAAAGTTAAGAAGATTTTCTAGGGAAGATACTCTGCTCCAGGAAAAAAATATTGTGAAAGCCTATTATTAGCTTGTCCAAGCATAAACCTTGGGGGAAATATACTGGTCCCTGTTTTTTTTTTTCAGTTTCTTCCCAAGTCTGATGGTGCTAAAAACAGTGTTTGATTTTCAGTCTGTAAGAAATACCAATAATGCACTTGTACTGCTGCTTTGGCCAAAGTATGTTTACCCATTGATTTTACAGATTCAAGGTAACAACTAACAGAACTTTCCCCAGAGCAATGTTCTATTCTTTATTGTCTCATCAAGGTAGACACGAGAGAAATATTTTCAAAATCAGACCAGGGTTTCAATAGATATGGAGTGGACACAATAAAAGAGCATGTAACCTTTGATCCCCATGATGTAACTTTGACCTTGCACTCCAGGCTCTGAAACCTCTGCTCTGCACATTGTCTCAAGGTGCAAATATGTATGAGATATTGTGCAAATATGTATGACATATTTTCAAAATCAGAATAGGGGCTCAAGAGACATGTAGAAGACACAATTATTGAGCATGTCACCTTCAACCTCCGCTGTGACTTTGATCTTAGAGGCCTGGACTCTGCTATGACATTGACCTTTGAGTCTGGGATCTAAAACCTCTGCTCTGCATGTCAATTATCAAGATGCACACATGTGTGCCGCACTTTATGATTCGGATGAAAGGTTCAAGAGATTACAGACCATGTGACCTTTGAGTCTCTTGCTGTGACCTTGATCTTGGGGCCTGAATTCTGCACCCTCTGCTCTAGACAATATTTCATTGAAATGCATCAATGTGTAAAAAAATATTTTCAATACAGGGTGTGCTGCTGAAATACCAGAGGGCAGGAAAGTGCCCTGACCCCCTCACATCCTTTCGTAACACATTATTTCCGTGCACATCCTTCATACTTGTAGCTGGGTCAGTTTTGAATTCTCAATTCCAGCTTTTAAAGAGGGAATCATATCCCTGTCAACATTAGAATATGGGTTCAAGAGATGTGCAGAGGACACAATTAAAAAGCTCTGACCACCCCTGCTGTGACCTTGATCTTTGAGGCTTGGGTCTGAAACAGCTGCTCTTGTATGTAATTTCATCATGGTGCACACATGTATAATTTTTTTTTTTTCCCTAAAACCAGGATAGCAATTATAGAGATACAGAGTGGAAAGAAATTGCCAGAGACGGACAGACAGTTGTATAACAATATGTCCCTTCAGACATAAAAGGGTTGCTCTTTGTGTGGTAAGATTTAACAACCTTACAGAAAACAGAATTTCAGATTTGTCTGTCCATATTTAATTTTTTGTCTTCAACATGATTTCAAAATAGACAAGTTTAAAATTTAAACAGAATAATTAAAAGGACTTGGCCAATAGACCGTAAGACAGACTAACTTCTGTCTTCACCCACATCAACCCAAGACATTTTCAGTCCAGAAGAAAGAGTCAAATAAGAGTCTCCGCAAAGATGACAGTCCAGATCAAAGACAAGACTGCACATTTTGTGCACTCTTATCTTGATAAACACCAGCCACAAAAACAACTTAAGCTGTAAAGGTCCTTCAAGGATTAAAAGGACTTGTCAGAGAGGCAGCAATAATTTCAGACTTGACTGAAGACATTTTGTTTTGCAGGGATATAATATTTAAACTGGAATTAGTTTTAGGTGTGTCTCTATTGGCAAAGATACATCTACTGTTCCAATGATCTTTCACACAAAAGAAGCAACTTTTTCTTCAGTCCAAGTCATTCAAAATTACTGTGGGAAAAAGATTCTTAATCAATAAAAGTTTGCAGGCCCATAAAATGGCCTGCCTGTCAATACTGCTCTGTTGAAATACCAGGAAAACTACTGTGTCCATAAGAAAATTAGAATATCAGATAAAGCGGTTTTCCAAGTAACACCATTCATCATAACTATTGATTATTGACCTGCAGTGCTCTCTGTTCACTCAGTCGCTTTGATACTCTTTTCTGTACCAATACATCACCAGTGTGACAACCCCCCCCCCACAAACTAAGATTGAGTTTGTTTGGCGTTTAAGTCATTTTTAAACATTGTTTCAGTAATATTGCAGGGGCCAGTGCAAAAATCCAAGCTATGCATACCTCTTGGTGTTTCTTTTTACCAGTGCTTCACACATTCTTTCCAAACCATTATAAACATTAAAAAAATTCTAAAGCAGTGAGAATAAACTATTGTAATGACTATAATTAATCCTCAAAAATAATTTGGAGGAGCTTGGAATCAAACCAGCTACCCCTTGCTTTCAAGCCTGCAAGGTACCAACAGCAATCTGGCATGGCCAAGAGGGAGACACTGTAAGTGGAAGCAGCCAAAACATGGCACATTTTTGGGGCCCTTTCAGCCAATCTCCGAGCAGAGTTGTCATTCGTTATTCTCACCATACATCTCTGCAACGGGCTAAATGACAAGAATCTTGTCAAACCAAGGAAAACATGTTTTGTTATTGTTTAACTGTTTCATGTGTAACATAATAAAGTACATGTAGACAAAGGAAATATGATTCTGGATACATTATAGGTGCATTCAAACTGATGAATTTACCTGTATTCAATGGAATTATTTTTTCAAGCTTCTTTACTGATCAGAATCTTACGCCAATTGTAAAAAGAATGGCTGCGCCCATGAATGATGACAATTTAAACAAAATTAAAAAACAAGTTATCGTCCTTTAAAAGACATTTAAGCTTTTCAGAAAATCCCTCTTTTTCACATTTCCTACCACCAAGTCTGATTGGCCATATGCTGTTTGAACAGCACACAAAACAATCGATTGGTCTTTCTTTCACCGGCGTTTGTGTCGCCATTTTGAGTTATGGTCACATGATGACGGACTACTTTCTGAGCCAACTACAAAGGTGAATGGGAATGATCCGTAGTGCAAGAGAGAGCCTTTCAGCATGAATTTTGGTCTGACTACTTAAAGGCATGTTGTGGGAATATGTCAATTATTCATTCTTATTCATAGTTCTAAATAATTTCAGTGTCAGCTAAAAAACTGTTCTGCTCTAGGATGAAAAAGTCATCTGTAGCAGAATTTTGAATTAATGATTCCATGGTGTTTAACTCCTTACCATAGTGACAATAGTTTGGACTTGACCAAACTGAAAGAACTTGCAGATGACAAAATTTAATGTGACTCAAAAATTAAATTAAAACTTGATTGTGGATGGGTAGAAAACATTGTGGGCAAAGGAGAAAATGCTGGTTATCCACTTTTTCTCCTTTTCCCACATTCTTTTCAAAAGCTTTCTTTCTCAGGGTCATTAAATCTCAGTATTGTATGGTTAACACCATTTTCAACATTTTTTAGTTATAATTTATCTTGGCAGCAAGTGCACCTCTCTATGCTTTGCCGGAGTTTCTTTGACCAGTACTTTACACAATGTTCTTCCCAAGCCACTGGCTGCTTTTCCACATAACCATCATTGAAACAACAATCAGCTGTGAAGGAGGAAGGAGGATTTTTTAAGTACCATGACCTTATATATCTCTGTGACAGATAGGGACAAGTTGGATCAGGGCCGTCACGATTACACAAGGAAAGATTTACAAATAGACACTGACTGGCATCCTGAAGTAATCAATAGGTAGTAGGATTGAGCCAACCAAGAATTCTAAATCACCCAGCACTTTTTTTCTCCAATATTTATCTTTGAGACTCGTTCATTGAATAGATCAATAGCTTCCATTGTGTTGTCAAATTGTAGTAGATTTTCTTTTTGTCAAGAATTTGTTTACATAGAGCATTCACTCTTTTAATCCAACTTCATTTGATTCAGTGGCAACAAATAAATGAGCCATGCTCTGGCAAAAGGGGGCCTAAAGCATCTCTGTGATGCATGATACCAAGCAAATCATCATAATTATAATGATTGATCCATAAAATCCATTTTGTCTCATGAACAACTGATTCATGATGCAAACTGGTCTTTTCACATGCAGATAATTGACCAGTAACAAAAAGTATCAGCCAAGGTCAGCCTGCACATTCTGCGCAGGCTGACCCGGGTCGATATTTTTGCAAATACATTAAGCCCTCTTTTCACACAGTGTGGCCAAAATGTTTCTAGGATGAAACTATTCTAAACCATCACATCCTAATGTACTAAAAAAATGGGCCATTTTGATCCCCAATCTAGTTCATTAACCCAAAATTTTAAATCCAAATGTTGGATTATTCCCTCCCCTTCAGAGTGTGGAATGTCACTGCTTTCTACCATTTGAAAGATAAACCAGACATCTGAGACATAATCTGATACCAGGACAATCTGGAAATGCTTTTAATATTATGCGACTTGCAGCAAGCCTACAATTTTGATGTCTGGCAAAAAGTGAGCTCTTTCATAGGTAATATTTAGTTACATTTGTTGTTTACAAATGCTTTCAGTTTGGGCGAAGCCAACATTTTGTCATTTGGTAAAAGAGTTAACCCTTTCCCAAATGACAAATTTTGGACTGGTCCAAATTGAAAGAGTTTGCAGACGACAATTTTAAATTTGATGAAAATGGCAGAAAGTTATCAAAAAGGGGAGAAACACTGTGGGAAAAGGAGAAATTGCTCGTTACAAGCAATTTCTCCTTTTCCCACAGTGTTTTCAAAAGACTTATACTGCAGACACGTGAAAACCAGGGCTTGTTTGGGAAAGGGTTAAGGAACTTCTAATTTTTATCTGAAAATGCTTTCACTTTGGACAGGTCTACAATTTTGTTGGGTGGTGAAGAATTAACCCATTACCACACAATCCCCAAGTTTTAATGACTCTTATGAAAAAGGCTTTTGAAAAAATTGTGGGAAAAGGAGAAAATGCTGGTAAACAGCATTTTCTCCTTTTCCCGCAATGTTTTCAGCTATATCAAAGACAGAAATAGTAATTTGAACTTGACTTAATTTGTCGTCTGCAAATGCTTTAAATGTGGTTTAGTCCAAAATTTTGTTGTTTGGTAAAGAGTTAACCCTTTCCCGAACGACAAATTTTGGACTGGTCCAAATTGAAAGAGTTTGCAGACGACAATTTTAAATTTGATGAAAATGGCAGGAAGTTCTCAAAAAGGGTAGAAAACACTGTGGGAAAAGGAGAAATTGCTCGTTACGAGCAATTTCTCCTTTTCCCACAGTGTTTTCTAAAAGACTTGTACTGCAGACATGTGAAAACCGGGGCTTGTTTGGTAAAGAGGTAAGATAACTAACACTGACTGAAACAAAGATAGCATTAATCATTAGTATGCGATTTAATAATATAACCCTTTACCAAACAATCCTGAGTTTTAACAACACTGAAGAAGAAGGCTTTTGGAAACACTTTGGGAAAAGGGGAAAATGCTGGTAACAAGCTTAACTCTTTACCAAACAACAAAATTTTAGACTGGTCCAAACTGAAAGCATTTGCAGAAGACAAAATAAATGGGACTGAAAATTTGAAATATGTTATGGATAGGGTAGAAAACATTGTGTGAAAAGGAGAAAATGCTGGTTACCATCATTTTCTCCTTTTCCCACAATGTTTTCAAAAGGCTTCTTTTATAGGGTCGTTAATACCTGTGATTGTGTGGTAACGGGATAACTGATGTTTCCTGTCCTATCAAAGACAATGCCCATCATTTGAGTCAGATTGAATTTGTCATCTTCAGATGCTTTCAATTTGGACAAATCTAAAATTTTGTCATGTAGTAAAGGGTTTACCTCACTTTATTGCTGAAAACAAAATCATGGTGAAAACTAGATGAAACCGAAGCTCAAATTAAGGCGTCAATCTTTGAAAGGATAGAAAAAGATAGAAAACATTAAAAAGGGTTAAAATGCTGCTGAATCAACTCTTAGCCTTCACTGTTAGTAACAGCAATCTTTATGTTCAACAATTCTACTTGGGATTGCAGGGTTATTGACAACCTCAGCTCAGGATCATTCATGTTAACTGTATCTGAGATAAAGAGATAACTTTTATCTCAATAACCTGCTGGTAAGGTACAAAATCTCAAAATGTTGTGTCACACTTAACCCTTTACCGAACAATCCCGTGTCATTACAGCCCCCAAAGAAGACAGCGTTTGGAAACATTGTGGTAATAGGAAAAAATGCTAGTAACCATTATTTTCTCCTTTTCACGCAATGTTTTCTACCCTTCTAAACACAAAGTCCAATTTTTCAGTAGCATTTATTTTGTCGTCTGCAAATGCTTTCAATTTAGACAAAGCTAAAATTTTGATGTTGGGTAAAGAGTTAACTCTTTACCACACAATCGAGTTTTAATGACTCTGGGAAATTCCACTTTTGAAAACATTATTGGAAAGGTAAAAATGCTGGTAATCAGCATTTTTTCCTTTAAAAATGTTTTCTAACCTTTCAGAAACAAACCCATTCATTTAAGCCACTTTATTTGTTATCTGCAAAATGCTTTAAATTTGGTCAAGTTTGAACTGAAATATTGTTTGGTAAGGAGTTAACTCTATACCAAACGACAAAATTTTAGACTGGTCCAAATTGAAAACATTTGCAGATGACAAAAAAAAAATGTGAAAAATGGAAATTTGTTTTGGGAAGAGTAGAAAACATTGTGGGAAAATCAGAAAATGCTGGTTACCAGCAATTTTCTCCTTTTCCCACAAGGTTTTCAAAAGGCTTCTTTCACAGGGTCTTTAAAAGTCAGGATTGTGTGGTAAAGGGTTAAAAGCAGTTGCAGACAATGCTTTAAAAGTTGCTATAATGAAGGAATTGGTCTTTGAAAATGGTAATAAACACTGTGAAAAAATTTTAAATATGCTGGTTACTTGCAGTACAAACTATGGATTGTTTGGTAAAGGGTTAGTAACATTCCTAGGCTAATATTCTCAAGAATATTCTAAATTCCAAAGTAATAGTTTCTGACCAAATGGTTTCTGGCCAATCACAAATTATGTTACTTTCTAAATCCCTTTGTCACAAAGCATGGCTCATTTGTATTTTGCCTTTCAAGAGAGTACATTTTTGTTAGTTCAGCATGCAAATTTGCAAAACTATCACACAAGAATGAGTATAGTTTGCTCGAGATAATGCTAAACGCCTGAAAAAATTTGTGATCCAAAACTGGGGAGTAAGCATGATGCATTACAATTTTCCGGCACACGAATCACGAGTTTGTAACCATATTGCCACCTGCAGACAACAGTTACTGCTTTTGTCTTGTGGACCACTAAAGAAAACATCAGGTGCCAAAAAGAGAACTGCTTAACCCTTTCCCAAACGACAAATTTTGGACTGGTCCAAGTTGAATGAGTTTGCAGACAACAATTTTAAATTTGATGAAAATGGCAGGAAGTTCTCAAAAAGGGTAGAAGACACTGTGGGAAAAGGAGAAATTGCTCATTACAAGCAATTTCTCCTTTTCCCACTGTGTTTTCAAAAGACTTGTTCTGCAGACACATGAAAACCAGGGCTTATTTGGGAAAGGGTTAAGATGAGCAATTTCTCTATTTGCCACAGTATTTTCAGTTGGTTTTCATGCATTATTAACTCTTTACCAGGCAACAAAAATGTAGATTTGTCCAAATT
This sequence comes from Tridacna gigas, assembly GCA_945859785.2. Classification (NCBI taxonomy): domain Eukaryota; kingdom Metazoa; phylum Mollusca; class Bivalvia; order Cardiida; family Cardiidae; genus Tridacna; species Tridacna gigas. The sequence continues at coordinate 38,153,428 of OX244042.2, forward strand.
GAAACCATTTGCAGACAATTTAAATAAGGCTCAAATGATAAAAGTTGTCTGATATGGTAGAAAACTTTGTGGTAAAGGAGAAAATGCTGGCTACGAGCATTTTCTCCTTTTCCCACAATGTTTTCAAAAGGCTTCTTCCTCAGGGTGGTAAAAACTTGGATTGTGTGGTAAAGTTTTAAACCTTAGCAGCAAGCAAAATATTTTCACACGTTTTTTGTTCTAAACTCTCCCACGTGATGATTGTATACATAAACATATCACAGACCAAAAAAAAAAAAACCACATGCAAATCAATTGCAGAACATCAACAAAAACAAGTTTACAAGCATTAATGTGTCAGTCCCAACCCATGGTAGTGTAAAACTCATTTCATTTTTTATAAAATTTTGATGCAAATGTTTAATGAATTAAATTACAACTATGGTGTTCACCTGCCAGTAACTAGACAAAATGTCAGCAGCTATCTAGGAAAACGGTTAACCAGATCATGATCAGAAATATACAGAGCATACAGTCTAATCTAGATGTACACAGGCTATTACTTATTTCATATTCTAGTCAAAGGTTTGGAAAACTGTAATATTATTTTTCCCTACAGGTAAATCAGAGGTACAAACTGACTCCGTATCACATGACAAGTTTTTGCACTTGTCCTGTTCCAAAGCATTCTGAGACTACAAATTATTAACCCTTAAAGCGCCTTTCAACACAATACTTGCCATTGCAGCCAGTGTAGATCAGAATTAGACTGCACAAAACATGCAGTCTGACCTTTGATCTACACTGTCTGCGTTGCTGAGACATTCTGGACAAAAGCAATCTACAAACTGCAATTAATTTGGTCTTATTTCTGGACTGGAAATGTTTGATGGGTTGATACAGTGTTCTATGTCTAAGGGCTAAAATCTGTCTCAAATGGTGGTATGAGTTCCTTTCAAGCCATGCTAAACCTTCCCTCCCAAGAAAAAGGAAAATGGTGCATTTATATATAAGAGGTTTGCAGTGTATCTCCTCACCCCCCCCCCCCCCAAAAAAAAGAAGGATATTCAAACTGTGCATCAATCTATGGGTGGACAAGGGTCAAGGTTTGCATAATATGGGGTGATTGGTGTACTCAGTACTATTCAGGCCAGTTTTAGAGTATTAGACATATCCATGCTATCTCCCCCCACCAAGGACCATAAAAAATTTGATAGGAAAAAGTCTTTTCAACACTTCCAGACGGCAACATCAGTCCAAGTTGACAAATTTTGCAGACAACAAATAAAACACAGCTCCAGAGATAGGATTTATCTGTAAAAGGGCAGGAAACATTTTGGAGAAAATGCTGGTTCCATTATAGTTGATTTGTAAAAGGTTTATCATGGTGAATATTTAAAAAAAAAAATCAGAGCAACAACCACAACCATAATTTTGTCCTTTTCCCAACATTTTTTTCTAAAGTGTATCCAGTTTATTGATCCGCATCTAATCTGTCTGAGACAGAGACTGCTTTCATAATGGACAGGTCTAAAATGTTGACGTCCTTTATAAAAGAGTTAACCCTTGACCACACAATCCCGACTTTAAACGAACGACCCTGTGAAAGAAACCTTTTGAAAACATTTTGGGAAAAGAAGAAAATGCAGGTAACCAGCATTTTCTCCTTTTACCACAATGTTTTGTACACTTCCAAAGAGAATTTCATTTTTCGAGTCCAATTCATTCTGTAGTCTGCAAATGCCTTTAATCTGAAAAAGGCTAATATTTTGTCGTTTGGTAGAGTTAACCTTTTACTACACAATCCCAAGTTTTAATGACCCCGAGAAGCCTTTTGAAAACACTGTGGAAGAAGGAGAAAATGCTTGTTACTAGCATTTTCTCCTTTACCCACAATGTTTTCTACCCTATCAAGGACAAAAATTGTCATTTTGAGCCACCTCAATGTACTGTCTGCAAATGCTTTCAACTTTGACAAGTCTAACATTTTGTCATGTGGTTAACCCTTTACCAGACGACAAAATTATAGCCTTGTCCAAATTGAAAGCATTTGCAGACGACAATTTCAATGTGGCTCAGATGGTGCAATTTTTCTTTGATCAGGTAGAAAACATTGTGGGAAAAGGAGAAAATGCTGGTTACCAGCATTTTCTCCTTTTCCCACAATGTTTTCAAAAGGCTTCTTTCCCAGGGGCGTCAAAAGGCGTCATTGTGCAGTAAAGGGTTAAGAGTTAACAGGTAACTGTTGGAAGGGAAGGATGGAATCTCACTGGACACAAAATATTATCAACTCTCAACCACACAACCAAAATTTTGGACTTGTCCAAATTAAAAGCATTCGCAGACAACATATTCAATGTCGCTCAAAAGACGACTTCTATCTTTGAAATGTGAGAAAACATTGTGGGAAAAGGAGAAAATGCTGGTTGCCAGCATTTTCTCCTTTTTCCCACTATGTTTTCAAAAGGCTTCTTCTTCAGGGCAATGAAAACTCAGGATTGTGTGGTAAAGGGTTCATTGTAGCAAAATTGTAATTGATTTGTTGGTGCATAATATATGTATCAGTGAAGGACTCATAAATTCTTTTTGATTATTTTGGCAGCTGAAATTCAGATTTCTTTCATGTGCAAGACTATGGTCAAGGGAAGTTATAAGAATACATTCAAGTTGCAATTGCATATCCGTCAGAACTTCAACATAAAACTTTTTCTCACAAATGAACAAGAGCAAGGTATGGGAATGCCAACACTCAGCTGCAGTTGCTGTCATAACTCTAAAGTGTCTTTATCACATGACAAAATTTAAGATCCAAATTGAAAGCAATTGCAGACGAAAAGTGAAACGTTGATCAGATGTGGGATCTGATTTTGAAAGAGGAGAAAAAACTTGTGGGAAAAGGAGAACATGCTGGTAACCAGCATGCTCTCGTTTCCCCCCCTTATGTTTTCAAAAGGCCTCATGTCTCAGGTTCCTTTAACCCTTTCCCAAACAAGCCCTGGTTTTCACGTGTCTGCAGTACAAGTCTTTTGAAAACACTGTGGGAAAAGGAGAAATTGCTTGTAATGAGCAATTTCTCCTTTTCCCAGTGTTTTCTACCCTTTGATAACTTTCTGCCATTTTCATCAAATTTAAAATTGTCGTTTGCAAACTCTTTCAATTTGGACCAGTCCAAAATTTGTCATTTGGGAAAGGGTTAATTATGTGACTGACAGGCAAAGGGTAAAATTGTCAGTCAAAAAGGAGCATGAACCGAGAGAAAAAAGAAAATGAGAATTACAAGAAGATGATCTTTCTGGGTTCGCATCCATTTTAGATAATTCGCAACATGCCCCTGTTTGAGGTGAATGAATTCAGTATCAACAGCGATAGACAAACACATTGAAGTGTGTGCATGATGACACAGATGACGACAGCCCTATGACAATACCTCTATGTTTCTTCAAAAACATCTGGGCTAATAAATGGGCATGAGTTTGTCTAGGTGTAAATATATAACAGCGGGTGGGGTAAACCAATACAGACCATTGGGATCCCCAGGTTGAGACGAGCCTGTCAACAGGAAATAAATAACATAAAAAAAGAAATTAAGATGTATAACCCATTCCCTTGATGCATGTGGTGCTCAAATTTCACCTTAGCTAAAGCAACAATTGCACACAAAAGCAAGGTCTAAAATAAGCTGTTCTACATCTTAGACAGCGTCCAGCAGACTAAAGTTTCCTGATGATTGGACAGTCCTAATTTTCCATGTGGATTTAGCCTTTACCAAACCATCATATTTCAATAGGCCCTCAGGACAAAAGCCTAGAAAAACGTGGGCAGAGGGAAAAAATGCAGGTGACCAACATTTCCTCACTTCCCCCAGATGTTTTCTGCTCCTTTTTTCAAGAAAATTTTCATCATTTTGCCACTTTTTTTTTGTGCTCTATAATTTTTTTTTTTTGCTAAAGGGACAAAGTTAAAAAATTTATGTTGTTTGGTAAAGCGTTCAAAAATGTTGGGTCAAATTCAAAAATACAAAATGCTGCTACTTGCAAACAGGGGACAGGAAAATATTTCAGGAACTTTCCTCATGTTGCATGCAGACCCTAAATACCTGTAGATGGTAAAGTTGTGAAATCTTTCATTTGTTAGTATGGCATTTAATGCTATTTTGAATCTCATTTCAGTAATACTACAGTGGCCAGTGCAACTATCCATGCTTTCCTAGCATTTCTTTTGGCAGAACTTTGCACAATATTCTTCCCAAGCCACTGGCTCCTTTCCCATATAACCATGGTCCAAACACTGATAAGCCATGGAAGAAGAATCCTTTCACAATGCCTCTTATCAATCCTTGGAAAGAAATCAGCCATGTTTGGGATTCAAATCAGCAAGCCCCCTGGTCTCATATCCTACTCTACCCACAGTGCTACCAATAGCTTTTAAACACAACCATATGGCTCACTGTTCCTAGTTTACTCAATTTTATCAAAAGTTCTTCCTGCTATTCATACAACGATAGACAAGACATTACCTTCAGACTTTTTTCTTAGCAAAATAAGGCGAACAAAAACACAGCAAAAATCAGAGAAAGGATTTGTGCATTAGATAAAAACACAACAATGTGAATAAGAACTCACTGACATATAAAAGCTAGAATTCAACAAGAACCATGCTCTGTGATAAGGGGGCTTAACACATCTGCAAAATGTTTCAACCCTGGTCAGTATGTGCACATGGCGCAGGCTTAAGTCAAAGGACCAGTGTACCTTATGATTCAGTTGGTTGTTGTACAAAATGGATTTTATAGATCCATGATCATGTGATGACTTACTTGGTATCATGCATAAAAAGAGATGCATTAATCCCCCTTTTGCCAGAGCATGGCTCAAACTTCCAATGACAATAAAAATCATCATGGGAAAAGGAGTGCTTGCTTGTACTCATGAATTCTTTAAAGTTTTCAAACTTTTCAAAGCTGGCTATGGCAGGGAGTTTTCTAATAGATGAAAAAAATGTGAAAATATTGACCCTTGAAGCAACAAATAAATCCAGTGGACATTTCATTTTAGAAAAATGATATGTGCAAAGGCATGACTTCCCTTTGTCTGTAGTATTTAGCAAAGGGGACAGTGTAGATCAAAGATCAAACTGCACATTGTGCGCAGTCTGATCTTGACCTACAATGGTTGCAAAGGCAGGGAAATTAGTGAAAGACACTTTAAGGGTTAATACCAATTCAAACCCCTTTTTCAGTTGTACATCACTGATTGGTTGTATGGTGTGTCACATCATCTTCAACATTATTTCAGTTATATCGCAGCAGCCAGTGCACATATCCATGATTTCCTGGAGTTTCTTTTAACAGTACTCTGCATGATATTCTTTCCCAGCTACTGGCTCTTTCCAACAAAACCATCATCGAAGCAACGGTCAGCGTTGAGAGTGGAATGAATCCTGTAACTGTGAATATCATCAATCCTTGGAAAGAAATTGGCCCAGATGTGTAATCGAACCAGGGATCTCCTGTTCTCAAGTCCTGTACGCTACTGAATGAGCTACCGGGTCTCGGCAGTATATTACTAGCTTACAATAAACCAAATTACTTAATGCTTTCATAATCTTAAAACTTGTAAAACTCCTAAACTCAGCTTTTGAATATTTTAACAAGGTCACTATAGAAATCCCAAACATACCTTTCAAAGCAATAACCTTGCTGGCTGGGTTCATGATCGCAGAATCAGCAGAGATAGGTCGTCGGATTGGGTTTGAACTATCATTCATGTCGATAATAACCACTTGGGCTGTTTCTCCAATCTTCTCACGAACACATATATATTTATCCGACTCCATGGTAAGAGTGCTGAACCCGATATTTGCTGCGTTAATTCCAACATTTTGGAGCTGGGGATGGGAAAAAAGGTACATTTAAATTTACAAGTCCAGCAAAAATTCATGGCCTACATGTAACAACTTATCTTTTTATCAAGCACCAAAATTTTGCACTTGACCAAATTCAAAGCATTTGCAGACAAAAAATTTTATGTTGCTCAAATGATGATTCTTGCCTTTGATAAGGGAGAAAACATTGGGAAAAAGAGGAAATGCTGGTTACCAGCATTTTTTCCTTTTCCCACAGTATTTTCAAAGCCTTCTTCGTCAGGTTCATAAAACTCCAGTGTAATAGCTATAGAACTAGTTGTATGTTACTATAATCCTAAGCGCTTAACTCTTTACCAAACAAGGAAGTTCTAGATTGTCCAAATTGGAAGCATTTCAAGGCAATGAATTAACATTGGCAGCATGCCCACTGAGTTTGTCATTTGGGGGTACATGCACCCTCCAGGTTTTGGATTGGGGGTGCAAAGAAAAATTTGAGGGTACCATGCGCCCAGGGTACCATGTGTCCCCAAGACTACCTTTTGAATTGGGGGTACAAAGAAATATTAGGGGGTACAGGGTAACCATAGACTGTTTTAGCTTTATTAATGGATTATAACACCTTAGTTCCAGGGGATTTTCTTCCTTTACTAAGGGGCCGAATTTCGGCCCCATTCCCAATCGCAAAAAGTGTATTTTTTTCCCAATTCCATAAAATAGAATTCCCAATTAGACGCTAGTAAAAGAAAACAGTCTGATGTATCAGCCAGGGTTTTCCCTGACACACAAATTTGCAGGCATTGACCACAGTTCAAGCAGGAAATCGACAATCGTCGTATTGTAGGTACGAAACTATTCGGGGGCGAATGAACTATAGACTGCGTCCGTATATTTTCAATCGATTCATGCATAGACTCAATTGTCTGGCTGTAAACCGTTATTGGTTTACACGTCGTAAAAATAGCATGTTAACTTCTTAGCAACCGCCTCGCGTATATGCAGCGAAGCGGAGTTTTGTAAAGCAAAAATAAAGAATCCAGCTCCTATAATAACAAGCTCCTTGGGGGTGTTGTCTTACAGCTTAGAGACTGGAACTAGTATGAACAGTGACATAGACATGTGTATTGTATGTCTCTGGTATGAAAGACTACAGAGAAACATCCAAAAAGAAAGAAGTTTGGAGGAAGAAAAAAAAAAACAGCATTGATTCAGTAGTTTATTGTAAGGTTAAATATGTTTCAAACTTTTTTTGTTTTGTCAATATTATTTTCCCAATTTTGACATTTTGTCGATGATTTTTTTCCAAATTTGGCCAGGGGCCTTTTCCCAAAACGCCTGGATAAAGCCCTGAGTTCCTTCACTGGGACGAATGGGCTCTTACCCTTTACCACACAATCCCGACTTTTAACAACCCTGAGCAAAAAGCCTTTTGAAAACAATGTGGGAAAAGGAGAAAATGCTGGTTACCACAATGTTTTCTACCCTATCAAAGACAACTTTCATCATTTGAGCCACATTAAATTTCGTCTGCAAATGCTTTCAAGTTGGACAAGTCTAAAATTTTGTCATTCGGTAAAGGGTTAATGTAGGATGGCGCCAGCCAAAAATTTTTAGTAGCCAAAACTTTGTCGTCCAAAACCGGATTGAGTCAATGGACCGATCACTATATGGGTGTAGACTGGTTACCTCCCCTACATACAGCTTAAGTATATAGTTAAGCTTTAACTCTTTACCAAACAACAAAATTTTAAACTTTATGATGATTTGAAGACAACCAATTAAATATGGCACAAATGTTCATTTTGATTTAGAAAGGGTAGAAAATATTGTGGGGAAAGGTGAAAACACTGGTTACCAGCCTTTTCTCCTTTCCCCACAATGTTTTAAAAAGCTTCATTGTAATGGTTGTTTAAACTCAGGATTGTACGGGAAAGGGTTAAGATCTCAGACAGTTCCTTAACATGTATAGAGAGCCAACTATTGAACTTTCACAAGTTACTTTTGGAAATAATTAAGTATAACCAACGAAGAAAGTTCTTTCATTTTTTCTTTTTAAAAACAACTTCAAAAGGGCATAAGACCGCTGACAATTTATAAAAAGCCTTTAATGACCAAATTAATCACATTAATTTCACTGATCGGCATTACCTTTGTTCCACCGTTTAGTTTTTGCGTGTTGCTTTTTTAAACTAATTAGCAAGTGATTGGCGATTGTTTGACATAACGTGCGAAGAAAGTCTACTCGGACTGATCTCCGAGCATGCAGCGCTCTTTGCAAAACATTCCAAGTTGCGAAAACCAGTCCGACCAAATTTACAACAGACTGGTACCCGCTTTTATTTATCTAATTAGTACTGATCGGTAGCCATAACCGTTTATGATACATGATGGTCAACAGGCGTGACAAATGAGCTGCGAACACATGTGTTAATTGTATACCGAAGATAAATAGCCTGTGGCGCGTGGCGATAAGGTTTGTAAACTGTTAATTTGCAATGACGGAAGTGTAAACTGACCATAGCCGATATGAAATTGACGGTTGGCGATTTTGTTTATCACAAATTTTTTGATCGCCAATATCTGCTCTTTTGGAGTTTTTAATCGCCAGCTGCAGTTTTTAATCGCCAATGGCGATTTTGGCGATCGGTAACGCCAACCTAGGTTAATTCAATTATCACTTGTGCACTTGGTGATAAAATGGCTGCATCGTATGTCTCCGGGTCATGCTTGTACTTAGATATTTATCGCCTATTTTTAGAACAGCCATATTGTGCGACTAAAAGAGATTCAAGGTACCATGTACCGGGTACCCCCTAGGTTTTCAATTAGGGGTACAAAGAAAAATTAGGGGGTACAAAGTAATCTTGGATTGTTTTAAATTTATTAATGAATTATAAAACCTTAGTTCCCTCACTAGGATGAATCAGCTCTGAATTCAATTATCAATTGTGCACTTGGTGATTAAATGGATGCATCGTATGTCTCCAGGTCATGCTTGTCACACTTAGATATTTATCGCAATGTCAGTCAACGTTTAAAAGCCGAACAAGGCAATGATTCTTGTAGATTGGTAACCTCCCCTGATACTGCAAGTGTATAGGGATTGGTGCGGACTACTAAAAACGGACGGATTCTGCCCATCTATTTCTAGAACAGCCATATCGTGAGACTAATAGATTCAAGGGAGGTCACTCTTACTTCCTGAATATATTTTCCGATATTTTTGACCTCAAGAATAAGTGAATTGTTTTACTGGTATCATCTTTTAATGTTTATTTCTGCTAATATTCTTTTCCTTCTGATTACCAATTTCAAATTGTGCAAAAGCAAAATCGCTATGTTACAGCTATAGCCAAACTGGAAATGTGTAAGATGCTCTGATTGGCTATTCTGTAATATACATGTAGCCCTATGAAAAGCAATGACACAATAGCCTGTAACAGTTGTAATATATAAATTTACAACAGGGACCAGTTAATGATTCTTGATAATCAACAGCCTTTGTGAAAGGATATTCCTTTCTCAAAGTTGCGAAGTATATAGGGCTGCTTTAAAAAGGAAGCGTAGACGGATTGAAGCTTGTGTCGAACATGATGCACATATATCTGAACAGAGAATATGAGAATATTAAATATATAAATGGTAACCGAGAAGTAAACAGCATTCAAAAACTGGTGTCCCTAAACAGTATCTATGAGTCTACAAGCGTCTTCTGCAAATTTTAACAATTTTTCATCTTCAACATTAATTTATTGCAAAATTAAAGTCTTTATTTAGTTGTCAGAAATACAAAAATAGCCTGTCTGAAAGGATACAGAATAGCCACATTGTAGACGCTTAACCCTTTACCACACAACCCAGAGCTTTAACGACCCCGAGGAAGAAGCCTTTTGAAAACATTGTGGGAAAAGGAGAAAATGCTGGTAACCAGCATTTTCTCCTTTTCCCACAATGTTTCCTACCCTTCCGAAAACAAGTTTTAATTTTTCAATCAAATTTATTTTGTTGTCTGCAAACACTTTCAGTTTGGACCAATCTAAAATTTTGTCATGTGGTAAAGAGTTTACTCTTTACCACACAACAAAAATGCAGACTTTTCCAAATTGAAAGCATTTGCAGAACACAATTTCAATGTGCTAAAATGATGGAATTTGCCTTTGATAGGGAAGAAAACAGTGTGGGAAAAGGAGAAAATGCTGGTTACCAGCATTTTCTCCTTTTCCGACAATGTTTTCAAAAGGCTTTTTCCCGAGGGTCATTAAAAGTCGGGATTGTGTGGTAAATAAAACAGCAGCACTGAGCAATGTTACAGTTGAGCATCCACAATCTTAAGAGGTGTTACATGTTTACAGGTAAAACATTTATTTTTTCCTTAGAAAGCATAATAGTTTCTCCACCAGAGTCTTTTAGTAAAACCTATGCTTTGCTGACTTATTTGCAAGTCATCTGCATGTCGCAAATAATCAAAATTGATTATAAAGGAATTGCAGGTTATTATATGGCGCACATTAGAATCCATACTCTATGTAGTTCAAACCCATTCTCGAACAAATTTATGTTTTTCTACACAGATGCACAGCAATTAATATTTCTTAAACTATTTAAATCCATCTCATAACCTCAGGAAAATTTTATGACATTAACCGAAATAAATTCTTTTGATATGAGGTGCTTTTTACAACCTAGTAAATTGTGCGCATACTGGGCAATTGGCTCCAATGTAGAACAAAATAAAACACCCTTATAAATGCCAAATTTTATAGTAGAGGTGGTAAAATTTGAATTGTATCAATTAAAATCGTATTTTCTATGTGTATTTAGTTCAAATAATCTGCCAGACACTTGTAGATATCTGTAGACGCTTGTAGACACTGTTTAGGGAGACCTGTTCAACCCTTTCCCAAATGATAAATTTTAGACGGGTCCAAATTCAAAGAGTTTGCAGACGACAATTTTAAATTGGATGAAAGTGGCAGAAAGTTCTCAAAAAGGATAGAAAACACTGTGGGAAGAGGAGAAATTGCTCGTTTCTCCTTTTCCCACAGTGTTTTCGAAAGACTTGTACTGCAGACACATGAAAACCAGGGCTTGTTTGGGAAAGGGTTAAAAAATGTTTTGCCAGCAAAATCTACTTTGTTTTACCAAGTAATCAACCTATACTCTTTCAATTCAGGGGTCAAAGCTGAAAATTCTGAAAACACTTAAAAAATGAGGTGGGGGCCAGGGGGCCGCTAGGGCTTCAGGGGGCCTGGAAGCTCCTGAGATTTAGCTGTTTTAATACCATCAAAATCCTCTAACAAGATCTATTTTCAGCACTTCAAAGTTGCTGATTCTTGAATATGCTGAAAGATACGATATGCTTCCCTAAGACATTCAACATTTTTAGCTATCATTTTCTTTTTGTCCTCTTTTATCTTCATATCCGTACAAAGAACCTGATTAGATTACAATGTTTTGTATTCAAAATTACAATCAGTATGAGAAAAAGGACATATTTAGTACTGAATTCTTATTCCTTGAGATGCAATCACACGAGATAAATTTAAATCATCTGTCCAAGACTCCTATTCAAGAACAAAATCAAATAATTGAAATCTGTCATATAGGAAAATAATACTCCCTCAAAGAATGGCTAATTTACAAGGATGTTTTTAATTTAGCGGAATAAGAGGAAAGATGTTCAGTTTGACATGCAAAATAGCAGCGTTTCAGAAAGTCCGAGTTTTTGTATTTTGACATGCAAAATGAAAGCCCGACGCAACAAAATCAATACATCCCGTCTTCCTTGACGCAACATAAATCAGAATAAAAAAGAACATAAAGGATTGATTCAATGAATATATCTTACAAAATCGTCAAGTTTGTAACTGCAAAATCATGTCGAACCCCCTTTCTAACACTGAATTATTTGTCTCTGGTTTACACTGAATCGGTCTAAAATGCAACATTATTCCGTGTGACATCGTTATTGTCTCGTCTATATTACTGTATTGAATCCGTACTTAAACTTTTTGTCAGCGTTTTAGACCCTGCTCGGTAATGGTCACCGACTTACTGTAAACTGGTACTGGTTGTATCTCCCTTAGCTGTCTGATGGAGTAATCAGGATGACAGACGACAGTTTGTTCGAGGTCATTGTTTTCTACTTTTACCTTTAACACTACACTGTCATTTAAAACTCTTAGCATTATGCAACATCTACAAACTGGCAAAGGCAAACAACAAGTTAGTGAACAAAAAAAAAAGGTTATAGATCATGAAGCGTAAAATGTCTGAATGACCCCCGAATTTCCAAACAGCGAGTCACAGGTGACCCCCAAAATTTACGAGCTAGCAGAAACACTGAAATAGTAACCTTTTAATATGAACCGACCTGAGGCAGAACGCTTTTGAAAACATTGAGGAAAAAGGAGAAAAACCTTATGAAAAGCATGTTCTCCTTTTGCTGCATGTTTACTAGTCTATCAGAAAACTTAAATCCAATTCTATCACATTTTAAATTGTCATCTCCAATCTCTTTCAATTTGAAACAATCAAAATTTTATTGTCTATTATAAAGCTTACTTTTATTTTGGAATAAAATGATCAAATATTCGGATCAATGAAGAAAAAAAGATTGTCTTCAGCATGCAGGTGTAAAGCTTTCCTTCCATTCAATCTGCAGTCGATCGTTGTTGTACATCAATTGCAAAACGCGAGTTACATCAGGCTTACTTAACCAGTCGCCATATCTTTCTCTGCGTGAATCTCTTTCATATAGCCATTCACATTGCCATTTTTTTTTTAAACATCCTTTGCAATTTGTTTTGTGTTAAATCGTGAGGTCAGGGTTTTCATTTTGAAATGAAGCAACAGATTGATTGACAAAAAGAACAGGCCGGGGGTCAAGGGGGCTGCCTAGGCTTTGGCGTCCATGATTACCAAATGGAGATCGGAGAAACGTATCGTCGCCTACGATTGGATAATTGGATGCAAGTATCCAATGAATGACCGCGTAACATTCATAAACCAATTGTTTCTGGTTTCGCGGTAAAATTGAACTGGTGTCGCAGTACAGTTACCAACGCGTGAAATATTTTCAATATAAACAACGATCGATTTTTCAAAGATCCAGCAAAAACAACTGATTAAAGGCCGATTTCAACCGATGTTCTTGATCGGCAATCGGCTTTAAATGAAAACCCTGGAGGTAAAAACTTCATTTACGAACTGTGAAAACCTTAGTTTGTAAGTCATCGGCCATGTTATAATGAAGGACCAACTTCTACCATTAAATAAGTATCTACTGGCTGACCAATATATTTTGAACAAATGAAATTCAGAGAGGTAATAAACTTTATTGATACAGCACTTGGAAATCTGTTTACATGCAATATGCCAGGTTTTGGGGTACACCCCCTTTCCTTTAAATTTCTCTTTCAATTTACATGATTTGGAAAAATGACCTAGTTGGCCCCTGAAAATATGTAATTCCATCACAATACAGAAAACTTTTGGCCCTGATTGAAACATTTCTTACACTTCATTGAACAGACATATTCCCAAAACACAATCTAAAGTGTTAATTAGTATTATTAACCATATGACTCATATTGCCAATGCTAAATTCAGCTGTATGATCATTTCATACACATAACACTACTTGACATTGGAAACTTATTACCCTTTATACTTTCCAATAATGTGGGTGGGGTATGAGTCAATAAAGGTAACTATCCTTATTTCAGTCTGATTCAAATGAAACAGCGTTATGCTGTCTAAGCAGAATGCATCATTTCTGCTGCAAGGCATAATTTTTAAAACTAAAAATTGCATCTCAAACATCCGTGACAGCCCATGACAGCTTGCCAAATCATCAGCATAAGTTATCTACATGTCCGCCCCCTTTATTAAATTTGCAAATATTACAAAATCAGCAACACTAAAATAAATTTCGCCTTAGCAAAACGTCAGTGCAAATTCTGGAAAGTTGATGCATTCAATTAAAACAAGTGTTAGAACGTTCTGAACCCTTAAAACACCCTAATATTCTCAACAAATTATGGACAAGGGGCGTGTTGGACAGATTACAGCAGAGTCCACGCGGTATATTTACCTGTAAATGCTCCTGAAACCGAATCGGGAGCGACATAACGCTGTTCTGTAACTCGCTCACTCTTGTTCCTGTCCTGAAAAAATGCCTTTATTCTTAAATTCAAATGTTTTCGAAAAATATAACCGGCTTGCCGGTGAGTCAGTTCTCCGCATACAAACTCCGATTTGTCAAGATGGCGGCCACCGTGTGAATAAATACTGGAAGTAGTACATGATATACTTATCTCTAAAGAAATAGATATATAAGGCTAAATATTCTTATCAGACATTAGTTATTTATGAAATATTTCAGTTTGAAAATTCGAAACATACATTCAATGACCTTAATGATGAAGTATACTTTTGAAATAATGGAACTACTTTGTTAATTTTTAAACATTCGCAGTGACGTCAAATTAGGTCAATAAAATTCACTTCCGTGTCAGGTCAAACGCTTTTCGAACCCACGGTGTGTTGCGGGAGTAGTCGGTGCATCATTCTATTGGAAATGGATAGATTTTCTACATTTATGACCTCATATATTGTACACAAAAAGCTTTTTCCCCCCCAAACTTTCCCCTAAGATAAATACTAGATATGCTGTCGTTGCGTGGAAAAACAAGTTTTTAGACCAAGCCATTTTGAAAGCATTGCAGACGACAATATGTGACTAAGGGGAAGTGACTTTTCTAAAATTAAAGTAAACGTTGTGGTAAAAGGAGAAAATGCTGCCTAACAGCATGTTTTCCTTTTCCAATAATGCTTTACTCTTTGATAGATATATGATTTTAAAACACGGACTGCGATAACAAATATGGTAAAGAAATGGCTTAGAACTTCAAAGGACCGAAAGTAATGTAAGAGAACCAATGTTTCCAGGAAAATCCGAACGGGATTTACAGTGCTCGTAACAGTTTTTAGGACATATGTAGATCTAGCTGATAGAATTAGCTTATTGATGCTCGGTCAGGCAGACATGGGTCGGAACTTTCTGCTATTGGTCAATTTTCTGCATGCCAATGGATCGCAATCATACCAGCTCTTCATTATAAATCAGTTGGTCGTTAGAGAAAATTGATTTTATGGATCCATAAAAAAATTTGTGATGACTTGCTTGGTAGATCTTTGATGCTTCATGTAGGTGCATCAACCCTTACCACACAATTCTGTGTTTCAGTGATCGTAAGGGAAAAGCCTTTCGAAAATGAAATGGAAAAAGGAAAATTATGTTGGTAACCAGCAATTTCTCCATTTCCCACAATTTTTTTTTACCCTTCTAAACACATAATTTTAGGTCACATTTATGTTGTTGTCTTCAAATTCTTCATTTCAGTCTGGCTCGAAATTTTGTCATTTGCATGGTAGCATTAAACCCCTTTTGCCAGAGCATGACTCATACCAGTTGAACTAGAACTGGCAAAATATTCATGCACAGCAGCAGCCAAACCAGGTAGAACCACCTCAGTATCTAACACACAGAGGCTTAACACCAAGATGTAGCTGGTTCAATTCCTAGCATAGCCAGTTTAGTATATTTTTCGGGGACTGATAATAGTCATTGCCACAGGTTTTAGATCTATTTCTCTCTCACTACTGAACATTTTTTTTTTTCACGTCGCTTATGTGGGAATACAGCTAGTGTCACATAGATTAGAAAAGTTACCCTATTAACTCTTTACCACACAATCCCGACTTTTAACGACCCTGAGAAAGAAGCCTTTTGAAAACGTTGTGGGAAAAGGAGAAAATGCTGGTAACCAGCATTTTCTCCATTTCCCACAATGTTTTCTACCCTTCCCAAAACAAATTTCAATTTTTCAATCACATTTATTTTGTCGTCTGCAAATGCTTTCAGTTTGGACCAGTCTAAAATTTTGTCGTTTGGTAAAGAGTTAAATTTCACTGACTCTGAAAGAGTTTGCTTGAAAAACTGTTTTATTACTGTTGTAAACAAGATGTATTTCTTGGTTAGACTTTTGAATGCATATTTCTAAAACAAGCTAAGTCATGAATTAAGTATTTGTGTATCAAGTCAAATAATTTTCATATCGTCATCTTATCCAACAACTCAAAGCTTTATTTTTTATACAAAACCTCTCCCACCATAATCAAAGGAAATAAATGTGTATACTCCAATGAATCACAACATCCTTAAGGTACATAATATATGTTTTGCTTTATATACATATGTCCACAACTATGTTTCAATGAGCCGTCACGTCAATAAGAATTTGGCCTTCAGTAAATTGTAAATCAGTAAAAAGATTTTCTGTTTCAGTTACTTTTGAATAAATTATGGAAAAAAGCAGTTTTGTGCAAACATGACTGCCGAAGGTTTATCGAAGTAATATTGAGTCCCATTAACCGATTACCTCACGATCCCGAGTTTTAACGACCCCCAAGGAAAAGGACTTTCGAAAACATTGTGGGAAAAGGAGAAAATGCTGGTAACCAGCATTTTCTCCTTTTTCCACAATATTTTCTACTCTGTCAAAGACAGATTCCATCATATGAGCCACATCGAATTTGTCGTCTGCAAATGCTTTCAATTTGGACCCGTCTGAAATTTTTTCTTGTGGTAAAGAGTTGAGAATTATCAAGATAATGTTTCTGTGTAGCCAAGCATTTAAAATTTTCAGGATTGGAGGAATGTTTTTGGTATCTGATTCCACAGTGAACAACCATTGTATGCAAATGATTTCATTCCCAAACCTTTAACTTCGGGAATTTTGAAACAAGACTCAGAACCAAATCTTGGATAATGACTATAAGCTTAACTTGCTAGAATGAAATCTGCATGTGAATAGGATGAAGAGAGATCAGTAAATATTTTAACCCTTTACCACACAATCCCGAGTTTTAATGACCCTGAGAAACAGGCCTTTTGAAAACAATGTGGGAAAAGGAGAAAATGCTGGTAACCAGCATTTTCTCCTTTTCCCACAATGTTCTCTATCCTTCCCAAAACATTTCAATTTTTGGGTCAAATTTATTCTGTCATCTGCAAATGCTTTCAATTTAGACTAGTCTAAAATTTTGTCATTTGGTAAAGAGTTAAAGACATTGTTCAAAACAATTTGATTTTCTCTTTTTTTCTACAGGTAATCAATTTAACTCCGTAAAATGACCATGGGAGATGTACCGTCTAAAATCGAAGTTTAAAACAAAATCTAATGATGTTATTGTTGGTGACTTGAAGCCTGTGCTTAAGAGTCTGTGAAATACTAAAATAAGAAACAGAGAAGGCATAATCAAAGTGATATACAGTGCAGAAGAAAAATGACTTAAGCTAGACAAGACTTTTAGAAAGATTTTATTCAAGGAAAATGAATATTAATTTTGGTACTGGCTAGCCTATGTTCTTCGCGTTGAAAAATACTTTCAAGCAATATTCAAATTTTGCAAGATTTCAAAAGAATCATTTTAAATCGGACCCAAGCAGATTTAAAGAATTGAATCGGCAATTTTTCACGAGACTGCATCATAACTGAAATAACATGGCATAAGTGCACTTCATTTAACACCAAACAAACATACTAGACAGATCAGGGCAGCAGATTGCATCAGAAAATCCTGACTCCAATGGAAGTTTGACTTTGACTGTTTGAATGATCAATTGTTTCCAACATGATTTCAGACATACAAGAGAGACAGCTGACTTATTCATGTTTCAAGGGTTTCACCAGTACTATTCTTGAAGTGTCTTGCCCAAGGGTACCCCCATGAACAAGAGGGCCATGATGGCCCTGGATCGCTCACCTGAGCCAATAGGCAAAATGACCCCAGGTGACCAAATTTCAAACTCATCTAAGATTTAATTAAGACAAATGTTTTGACCAATTTTCAAGTCAAATGAGCGAAAAATGTGGCCTCTAGAGTGTCCACAAATTATTTCTTGAATTTGACCTAGTGACCTACTTTATGACTCTGGTTGACCCAATTTCAAGTTTTCTGAGATTTAATTAAGAAAAACATCCTGACCAATTTTCAAGTCAATTGAGCGAAAAATGTGGCCTCTAGAGTACCCACAAGGCATTTCTTTAATTTGACCTAGTGACCTAGTTTTTGACCCCACATGATCCAATTTCAAACTTGTCCGAATTTTATCAAGACAAACATTCGACCAAGTTTCACAAGTATCTGACTGAAAATGAGGCCTCTGGGGATCACACAAGGTTTTTCTAAGATTTGACCTACTGACCTAGTTTTTGACCCCACATGACCCATTTTTTAACTTGTGCGAGATTTTATCATTCAAACATTCTGACCAAGTTTCACAAGTATCTGACTGAAAATGTGGCCTGTAGAGCACACAAAAGGTTTTTCTAAGATTTGACGTAGTGACCTAGTTTTTGACCCAACATGACCCAATTTCAAACTAATCCTAGATTTTATCAAGACAAACATTCTGACCAACTTTCACAAGTATCTGACTGAAAATGTGGCGTCTAGAGCACACACAAGGTTTTCCTAAGATTTGACCTAGTGACCTAATTTTTGACCCAACATGACCCAATTTCGAACTCATCTGAGATTTTATCAAGACAAACATTTTGACCAAATTTCACAAGTATCTGACTGAAAATGTGGCCTCTAGAACGTACACAAGGTTTTTCTAAGATTTGACCTAGTGACCTAGTTTTTGACCCCACATGACCCATTTCCAAACTTGTCCAAGATTTTATCAAGACAAACATTCTGAACAAGTTTCATGAGGATCGGACTGAAAATGTGGCCTCTACAGCGTACTAAAGGTTTTTCTAAGATTTGACTAGTGACCTAGTTTTTGACCCCACATGACCCAATTTTGTGCTTGTCCGAGATTTTATCAAGACAAACATTCTGACCAAGTTTCATGAGGATCGGACTGAAAATGTGGCCTCTAGAGCGTATACAAGGTTTTTCTCAGATTTGACCTAGTGACCTAGTTTTTGACCCCACATGACCCAATTTCAAACCCATCTGAGATTTTATCAAGACAAACATTTTGACCAAATTTCACAAGTATCTGGCTGAAAATGTGGCCTCTAGAGCATACACAAGGTTTTTCTAAGATTTGATCTAGTGACCTAGTTTTTGACCCCACATGACCCAATTCTGAACTCGTCCGAGATTTTATCAAGACAAACATTCTGACCAAGTTTCATGATGATTGGACTGAAAATGTGGCCTCTAGAGCCTACACAAGGTTTTTCTAAGATTTGACCTAGTGACCTAGTTTTTGACCCCACATGACCCAATTTCGAACTCGTACGAGATTTTATCAAGACAAACATTCTGACCAAATTACACAAGTATCTGGCTGAAAATGTGGCCTCTAGAGCGTACACAAGGTTTTTCTAAGATTTGACCTAGTGACCTAGTTTTTGACCCCAGGGGACCCAATTTCGAACTCGTCCGAGATTTTATCAAGACAAACATTCTGAATAAGTTTCATGAAGATCGGACTGAAAATGTGGCCTCTAGAGCGTACACAAGGTTTTTCAAAGATTTGACCTAGTGACCTAGTTTTTGACCCCACATGACCCAATTTCGAACTCGTCCGAGATTTTATCAAGACAAACATTCTGACAAAGTTTCATGAAGATCGGACTGAAAATGTGGCCTCTAGAGCGTACACAAGGTTTTTCTAAGATTTGACCTAGTGACCTAGTTTTTGACCCCACATGACCCAATTTCGAACTCGTCGGAGATTTTATCAAGACAAACATTCTGACAAAGTTTCATGAAGATCGGACTGAAAATGTGGCCTCTAGAGCGTACACAAGGTTTTTCTAAGATTTGACCTAGTGACCTAGTTTTTGACCCCACATGACCAAATTTCGAAGTTGTCTGAGATTTTATCAAGACAAACATTCTGACCAAATTTCACAAGTATCTGGCTGAAAATGTGGCCTCTAGAGCATACACAAGGTTTTTCAAAGATTTGACCTAGTGACCTAGTTTTTGACCCCACATGACCCAATTTTGAACTCGTCCGAGATTTTATCAAGACAAACATTTTGACCAAGTTTCATGAAGATCGGACTGAAAATGTGGTCTCTAGAGCGTACACAAGGTTTTTCTAAGATTTGACCTAGTGACCTAGTTTTTGACCCCACGGGGCTCAATTTCGAACTCGTCCGAGATTTTATCAAGACAAACATTCTGACCAAGTTTCATGAAGATCGGACTGAAAATGTGGCCTCTAGAGCGTACACAAGGTTTTTCTAAGATTTGACCTAGTGACCTAGTTTTTGACCCCACGGGACCCAATTTCGAACTCGTCCGAGATTTTATCAAGACAAACAGTCCGAGATTTTATCAAGACAAACATTCTGACCAAATTACACAAGTATCTGGCTGAAAATGTGGCCTCTAGAGCGTACACAAGGTTTTTCTAAGATCTGACCTAGTGACCTAGTTTTTGACCCCACGGGGCCCAATGTCGAACTCGTCCGAGATTTTATCAAGACAAACATTCTGACCAAGTTTCATGAAGATCGGACTGAAAATGTGGCCTCTAGAGCGTACACAAGGTTTTTCTAAGATTTGACCTAGTGACCTAGTTTTTGACCCCACATGACCAAATTTCGAAGTTGTCTGAGATTTTATCAAGACAAACATTCTGACTAAATTTCACAAGTATCTGGCTGAAAATGTGGCCTCTAGAGCATACACAAGGTTTTTCAAAGATTTGACCTAGTGACCTAGTTTTTGACCCCACATGACCCAATTTTGAACTCGTCCGAGATTTTATCAAGACAAACATTTTGACCAAGTTTCATGAAGATCGGACTGAAAATGTGGTCTCTAGAGCGTACACAAGGTTTTTCTAAGATTTGACCTAGTGACCTAGTTTTTGACCCCACGGGGCTCAATTTCGAACTCGTCCGAGATTTTATCAAGACAAACATTCTGACCAAGTTTCATTAAGATCGGACTGAAAATGTGGCCTCTAGAGCGTACACAAGGTTTTTCTAAGATTTGACCTAGTGACCTAGTTTTTGACCCCACGGGACCCAATTTCGAACTCGTCCGAGATTTTATCAAGACAAACAGTCCGAGATTTTATCAAGACAAACATTCTGACCAAATTACACAAGTATCTGGCTGAAAATGTGGCCTCTAGAGCGTACACAAGGTTTTTCTAAGATCTGACCTAGTGACCTAGTTTTTGACCCCACGGGGCCCAATTTCGAACTCGTCCGAGATTTTATCAAGACAAACATTCTGACCAAGTTTCATGAAGATCGGACTGAAAATGTGGCCTCTAGAGCGTACACAAGGTAAAAAGTTGACGACGCACGACGGACGAAGGACACAGCACGATCACAATAGCTCACCATGAGCACTTCGTGCTCAGGTGAGCTAAAAACTCAGCACTGCTGCTGAGAGTTAAACCAAGGACTTCCAGCTTACTAATCCAATACCTGAATCACTGAACAGACAGCAGAATTAAAGAATGAAACTAGGACCTGATTACAAACTAGTCATCCATACCTGAACCTTTTACCAAACACCCCCTGTGTTTCAACAAACCTGAAGGGTTTTGAAAACATTGTAGTAAAAGGAGAAAATGCTGGTAACAAGCATTTTTACTCCCTGTTGAGTCTAAAATTATGTCATTTGTTGAACAGTTAACCCTTTGCCACACAATCCAGTGTTTTAACACTTTACCACACAATCACAGGCTTTAATGACCCTGAAGAATCCTTTTGAAAATATTGTGGGAAAAGGAGAAAATGCTGGTAACCAGCATTTTCTCCTTTTCCCACAATGTTTTCTACCCTTTCAAAAACAAATTTCAATTTTTGAGTCACAGTTTTTTTGTTGTCTGCAAATGCTTTCAATTTGGACAAGTCTAAAAATTTTTCGTTTTGTAAAGGTTATCACCCAGTTGCAGAAGTTCTTGAAAACAGTTTTATCCTATCAAGGGCAAATCCCACAATTTAAGAGCATCGTATAAAAAGGAAAAAATAATGATTACCAGCATTTTCTCCTTTTCCCACAATGCTTCAAACCCCTTCAAGGAAATACCCATCATTTGCTCATCTTTTCATTTGTTGTTTGCAAATACCTTCAACTTTGAAAACTATAAAATTGTGTCATATGGTAGAAATTTGAAAACATTATTATTATTTTTCATCAAATGCCTTGAAATAGGGATTAGGGACATAAGTCTGTTTCACATCAGCTGTGTGTTTTTTTGAAGGTACGGATTTGGAAAACTTGCCAGCAAAATTGCAACTCAGTCATACAGGTGTCTCTAGACTGCCTTGCCAAAGCCCAAAGTTACCCTAAAATTACAGAAATAATGTTTGTCCTCAGTCTGTGGTCATGCAGTCCTCAGAATTTGTTCCACCATATTGCTGTCTCCACAGGAAACCAAGTATATTTGTCAGAAAAAGGATTGTAGAGAGCTGTACAGCTGCCAGAACGTTGATGTGAACAAGCTAGACCCTTTACTAGATAAATTCCTGTTTTGACAGCCCTGAGGTAGAAGCCTATTGAAAACATAGTGGGAAAAGGAGAAAATGCTGGTAACCAGCATTTTCTCCTTTACCCACAATGTTTTCTTTCCCTTTTAAAGACACCCCCATCATTGATCCACATTTTGTTTATTGTCTGTAAAAGCTCTCAATTTGGACAAGTCTAAATTTTGTTGTATGGTAAAGGGTTAAGGTATACACCCTTACTTGGAGCTCAACAGCTCAGATGGCAACACACATGGCTAGAAAAACATTTGTTAGTTTTCTTCCATGAATTAACTCTTTACCAAATGACAAAATTTTAGACTTGTCCAAACTGAAAGCATTTGCAGACGACAATTCAGATGAGATTCAAATTATGGAATTTGCCTTTAGTAGGGTAGAAAACATTGTGGGAAAAGGAGAAAATGCTGGTTACCAGCATTTTCTCATTTTCCCACAATGTTTTCAAAAGGTTTCATCCTCAGAGTCGTTAAAACTCAGGATTATGTGATAAAGGGTTCAACACTAACTCTTATATCCTTTTATGGCAGGAAACAGGAAAATGAAGAGTTGTTTGTGAGTAAATAAACATATATTTATCATTATAAACAAAAATATACATTGTTTTGAAGTAAAAAGGTTGCAGTGGCATACAGAGCTGGCATAAGTTGGTGCATCCTATTGTGTAAATGGAAAATGGACAAATTTTTATTCATCCCACCTTGATTTGGAAATTTAACCCTTTACCAAACGACAAATTTTGGACTGGTCCAAATTGAAAGAGTTTGCAGACGACAATTTTAAATTTGATGAAAATGGCAGAAAGGTCTCAAAAAGGGTAGAAAACACTGAGGGAAAAGGAGAAATTGCTCTTTTTGAGCAATTTCTCCTTTTCCCACAGTGTTTTCAAACGACTTGTACTGCAGA
Source organism: Tridacna gigas (assembly GCA_945859785.2). NCBI lineage: Eukaryota > Metazoa > Mollusca > Bivalvia > Cardiida > Cardiidae > Tridacna > Tridacna gigas. The sequence goes on from OX244042.2 coordinate 38,176,722, forward strand.
CACGTGAAAACCAGGGTTTGTTTGGGAAAGGGTTAATACCTTGGTGAATGCATTGAACAAACTGATTGGTCACCATATCCCACCATGAAAATGGAAATTTAATACCATGGGGAATATATTGAATAAATCTGATTGGTCACTACTATTTTTAGCAGCTCACACCATTAATTATTTCAAAATCCTATTTCTAAGACCAATCACATTTGTTCAGTGTATTCACCTTGGTATTAAGATCTCCATTTCAAGGTGGGGTGAATAAAAATTTGTCCTCCAAAGTTTCAACGTTTATAACTTAACCCTTTACCACAGAGTCCTGAGTTTTAACAACCCTGAGACCGAAGCCTTTTAAAAACATTGTAGGAAAAGAAGAAAATGCTGGTAACCAGCATTTTCTGCTTTTCCCACAATGTTTTCTATACTTCCAAAAACAAATTTCAATTTTGGAGTCACATTTATTTTGTCATCTGCAAATGCTTTCAATTTGGACTGGTCTAAACTTTTGTCGTTTGGTAAAGGGTTAATGTGATATTTACAAAGATGTGTTCCATTCTATGTACCAGAGTGAAGATACCAGTAAATAAAGGAACATCTTTTCAATTCCAAGTGAGGAATGTGTTAAAACACTGACAACTGATTGGTGATTGAGAGTTGGAGGTAATGCAGGTGGAAATTAGATACTTGTATCATATGTTGGGTTATAGAGGACAACCTTTGTAGAAGCACTGAATGCCTTTGCCACCTGGTGATTTTTAGAAGTCTGCATGATGTTCAAAACTTTTTCAGTGTAAGCCATTGCAACATCACAACTATGTATATGAAAACCAATTTTGTAAAAAAAAAAATATGAGACATGCTCTGTGAAAAGGGGGCTCAATGCATCTGCTGAAAGTATCGACCCAGGTCAGCCTGCGCAGTCCGCGCAGGCTGACCTTGGCGGAAACTTTTCGCTATATGTCAATTTTCTGTATGTCAAAGGACCAGTCTACCTCATGATTGAGTCGGTTATTAAAAAAAAATGGCTATAATAGATCCATAATTATGTGATGGCTTGATTGGTATCATGCATCATAGAGATGCATTAAGCCCCCTTTTGCCAGAGCATGGCTCATATTATTTGTTTCCAAGAACAATAAATAAATTTACAAAAATATAATTTAAAAAATGCACTGTCAAAATCTTTGTGACGTGATTTAACTCTTTACAAAAAAAGCCATATGAGAGCAAAGGTTTTTGAAAATACTGTAGGAAAAGGAGAAATGCTGGTAATTGGTTGGTAACCAGCTATTTCTCTTTTTCCCTCATTGTTTTCAACCCTTTTGAAGACAAAGCCAATCATTTGAGCCCATATCATATTTTGTCTTAAAAGGCCCTCAATTTGGACAAGTGTAAAATTTTGTAGTCTGGTAATTGTTTTGAACAAATAAAATGGGAAAAAGGACCTTGAATGATGTAAATTTATAAATATGTTTAACTCCTTAGCACACAACAAAATTTTGGACTTGTCCAAAACGAAAGAAGATTACAAATTCATAAAGCTCATATAGTGGATATTGCCTTTGAATGGCTAGAAAACATCGTAGAAAAAGTAAAAATTGCTGGTTACCAGCATTATCTCCTTTTTGCACAATGTTTTTAAAGGCCTTTTTCCTGAAGGTTTATAAAACTCTGGATTGTGTAGTATAGGGTTAAATAACAACAAATGTATTTACATTTCTGGACTTGAAAAGGAATAAAAACAGTTTAAGCTTAAACAAGAGGGCCATCATGGCCCAGAGTCTCCCACCTGAGCCTTTTTGACCCAATACGACCCATTTCCAATCTCTTTCAAGATATCAAGACAAACATTCTAACAAACTTTCATGAGCATTGGACTGACAATGTGGCCTCTTGTGAGTATACAAGCGTTTTCTAGAATTTGTATCTGTGACCTACTTTTTGACCCAACATAACCCATTTTCAATGTTCTTGATATCATCAAGGTAAACATCCTGACCAACTTTCATGAGTTTTGGACTGAAATGTGACCTCAAGAGTGTACACAAGGTTTTTCTGAGTTCATCCCAGTGACCCATCAAGACAAACGTCCTTACTAACTTTCATGAATACATGACTTAAAATATGGCCTTTAGAGTATACACAAGGTCTTTCAAAGATCTGACCCAGTAAAATAGTTTTTGATGAGACATGACCCTTTTTTCATACTTGTCAAAGATATTATGAAGATAAACATCCTGACTTTTAAATGGGTATTCCATTGAAAATGTGGCCCCTAGAGTGTTCACAAGGTAAAAGTTGACAATGCACGAAAGACAACACAGCACGTCCATAGCAGCTCACCATGAGCACTTCTTGCACAGCTTGATTTAACCCTTAGGCTGCTAAGTGCGACTCACTGACCTTTTGCGGACAGTGTAGATCAAGATCAGACTGCACAGAATATGCAGTCTGATCTTGGATCTACACTGTCCGATAATGAGATACATGTATCTTTCCTCTGAAAAATCTCTGAAATAGGAAAAATTGTGTTTTTACTCTCTGCCTGAAGAGTTTCATTTCTTTTATATAGCAGGATAAGGGTTACTTTTTCCCTTGCAAATGCTTCCAGTTTAGACAAGTCCAGATTGTTGTTGTATAGTTATGTACTCATAGGTCTAGCAAGATTTTTCTTATGAAAAGAACTGCGAAAATCACAATAATTTTCTGAGAATTCGCTCAAAGTACTAATCTATTCAGCACCTCAGAGGTTAAGTTCACTGTATAAATTATGATTTCTCCTACAATGTCAAAGGTCAAAACACTGACCTTCAACTGTTGGAGTAGAGGTCACATGAATATCTTTACTGCAGTGCTTTTCTATCACAAGGTCAAGGTCATCAGGCAAAGATGGTAGACTCTCTCTGATTGGTCCATAGTCTTTCATAAGCTTTTTATTTATTGGAGTGGGGTAAAATGCTTGTGGTGAGGTAGATGATATGAGCTGCTTGTCCCTGAAGCTTGCAGATACATTGCTAGGATTATTTATTGGATCTAGTGGTGACAGATATACAGTTGAATCTATGGTAAAAACTTTTGGACTATCTTTGACCTTCATTTCAGGCGTATCAAGGTTAAAATTTTCAATACCAATACTTTTAGAAGCAGAATTAAGAAGTTCAGTTAGGAGAGTTGGCTTTAAATGTCCTGACTTGACTTGCATTGATGGGAATCTTGGAGAACCTGCCTGTTTAAATGGAGATTTAAATGCAAGTTTTTTTGAACTTGGAAACGGACTGTATCTCTCTAAACTGTTCCTCCTGCTCTTACTTGGTGATCTATAAATGTTAGGCAGTCTACCCTGCATATCATTGCTTATATTTGGATTTTGCGTGATTGAAGAATGATCATATCCTGATGGTAATGTAGGTCGGTATCGCCAGGAAACTTTGCGACCAATTATTACAACAGCTGTGTCTGAATCAGATGACCTTCTTTTTGAACTGCTGGATGACTTGTCTGTTTTATGATTTTCATTGAAGGGCTCAATATGAACTGCAGGGAGTCCTGTTGTAGGTGACTGAGTGATTGAGTTGATTAAATCCTCACAGCTTTTAGACACAATGCTTTCATAGGTATGATCACTGACAGACATTTTCTTATGCCAATGAAAATCTTGTGGTCTGGAATTTTCAGACACAATATCAATAGAATCTTGTCTGCCTATCCCATCTGTTAACACTGAAGTTATACTGTCATAGGTATGATCCTCGTCCTGGGCATCAATACAGTCCAATGTTGCACTTGGTATCACCAGTTTTGTTTTTCCCTTTGACCTCTTCATATGCCTGTCTGCATGACCTTGATGGTAAAAGTATGACTTCCCCTCAAACCTTGTTTTCTCAATAAACTGACCTGGAAGCATGGGATTAGTATCACCATAATGATCTGACTTAATTTCTGGATAGCCTGTCTTTTGATTCATATTACAGGAGTCTTGCTGAAATCCTGCCCTATGTGCTTCCAGAGCTAAATTATTACAAAATTTGAGAGACTCAGAATCTTTCTCACAGTCCAAAAGTTTCCTTGAAGACAGACTGCAATCACTGACAATATCTGGAGTTTGGGAACATTCATGCCTTGTTACTTTCTGAGGCTTATCAAAATTCTTTTTCATACTGGGCTTTGTGATACGTATCTCCGGTACCTGGTTAGGAATAATGTAGTCTTCACTCGCGGAACTTCCGGGTTGAACTGCTAGACTGTTGATCTTTGAGGGGATTGACTCTTCACTGAAGGCAGGATTTATCTCCCCTGCAACGTAAATGGAGGCATTAAACCTATAATACAAAATCCAAAGTTTTTCACAACCCTGAGAAAGAAGTCTTTTGAAAACATTGTGGGAAAAGGAGAAAATGCTGGTAACCAGCATTTTCACCTTTTCCCACAATGTTTTCTACCTATTTAAGTAGAAACGCTATCATTTGAAAATATTTTGTCGTCTGTGAATTATTTCAGTATGGATAAGTCTAAAATTTTGCTGTGTGGTAAAGGGTTAAATCCTTAGGATGCTGAGCAGGATTCAAAGTGCTTCTGCAAGCAGCGTAGATAATAACATTGAATCCATATACTTTCCAATACGTTGAAATATTTCGTGGGGATTTTACTCTCGCCTGCAAATTTTCATTTTATTTATTCAGCAGTTTGAATCTTTAACAGTTAATTCTGTGTTTTAACCACCCTAAGAAAGACAGAGTTTCAAAAAAATTGTAGTAAAAGGAAAAAATACATGCAACCACTTTAGATTTTACTGCCTGCTGCATGCAAATTTTATTTCATTTATTTAGCTGTTTAAATCTGTAGCAATTTATTCTGTGTTAATGACCCAAAGGAAGAATGCTTTTGAAAACACTACAGGAAAAGGAGAAAATGCTGGCACAATCTTTTCTATCCTTTCAAAGAAACTTCTGTCAATCTAGCCATGTTTAATTTTTCGTCTGCTAATGCTTTCAATATGAACAAGTCTGAAATTTTGTCATTTGGTAAAGAGATTACCTCTCTTTCACCCAGATTTTTAGCAAACTGTTTTGAAGTGAAAAATAAGTAATGAGGTAGATACCTGAAAGATGATTTTCAGAGGTTTCTAAAATAGGAGCCGACGATGAGCTCTGACGATTCTGTTGTTGAAAGCTGATATAGGAGGCTAGGTTGGTGGAGACGGACAAAAGGTTTCTATTACTTTTACTATCTGTAAGACCCGTTGTATTATAACTGGATGCCTGGAAAACAGAAGGTTTAACTGTTTACCATATGACAAAATTTTAGACTGGTCCAAATTGAAAGTATTTGCTGACGACAAATTGAATGTAGCTCAAATGATGGAATATGTGTCTGAAAGAGTAGAAAACATTGTGGGGGGGGGGGGGGGGGGAAATGCTGGTAACCAGCATTTTCTCCTTTTCCAACAATGTTCAGGGTTGTTAAAACTCGGGATTGTGTGGTAAAGGAGTATAATCAACTAGAACTGTCACAAAACGGGCGAATACCCCCACCAGCACCTTGTCACTGAACCAGCACCATCAAAGAATGGAAATGATTGTCAAAACAAAGATCATTAGTGACCTTGACCTACGACCTATGTGACCAAAAAACGATGGGACACCTCCTTGGGTCATGAGCAACACTTGTGTAAGGTTTTAGGGTCCTAGGTCAAACAGATATTGAGTTAGGGCATGGAAATGATTTTGAAACAAAGTTCATCTGTGACCTTGACCTCTAACCCATTTGACCAAAAAACAATAAGGCTCCTCCTTGGGTCATGAGCAACACTTGTATAAAGTTTCAGGGTCTTCAGTCAAATGGCTTTTTGGTTTAAGTTCTCTGATAGGGTAGAAAACTTTTTTGGTAATGGAGAAAATGCTTGTTGCTACCATTTTGCTCATTTTCCTACAATGTTTTCAAAAGCCTTCTTCAGGCTCTTTTCAACTGGATGGTTTGGTAAAGAGTAAACTGTGTCTCACCCCAACCCTCCAGTTGTAAAATGTTTCCCATGATATTTATTCAACACATATAGGACAAAGACTGTATGATCCTTTACTTACCTCTACAACTGTCTGGAAGGATTCATCAAAGAAACTGTGATCGTCTGTAGTGACTGCTCCATCTGAAAGAAATAGAAAAAAACAGACAACCAAGCTGTAATTTGTGTACCTTTTACTCTTTCCATACATTGGCAACTTTACATACTTTTTAAGACAGTGTAAATCTAGATCGGACAACACAGAAATGGGAATTTCAATACCAGGGTGAATATATTGAAAGAATCTGATTGGTCAATAGTGCTTCTACCAGCTCACACTTAACTTATTTCAAATGCCAACTGCCCAGTTAATTGTACAATATTAGTCACCTGGTCCTGGTATTTACTCTTTACCCATTGAAAAAATTCTGTACTCAACCAAATTGAAAACATTTGAAGAGACAAGTTTAATCAACTTCAAACAATGATTTCTACCTCTGATATGGTAGAAACATTGTGAGAAAAGGAGAAAATGCTGGTCACTAGCATTTTCACCTTTCTCTCAATGGTTTCAAAAGCCTTCTTCTGCAGGGTTGCAAAAACCTGAGATTGTTCGGTACAGCAGGCATGTAGACAGGCGGAATCCTGGAAGCCTGGGCTTCAACATCTGTTTTGCACATATGCTTTTCAAAGTAAAAATGGGCAAGAAAAAGCCCAAAGGCATGATCACACAGCCAACTCCCTACAAATGGGTTTCATCTTTACAACATTACCTGCATGCCCCTATAAAGGGCTTAAGTTTTCCATTTCAAGAAGAAGCAGCCAAATGTAAACAATTCACAAGAAAAATTGCAAGTACCCCATTTAAAAACATGGATACTATTACAAGTTTGACAATGCCTTACAGTACGGTCTGTCAAAGCTGAAGTCACTGGCAGAAAAATTAATTGTGAAACAAGTTATTTTGCTGAAATGATATCCACCGCCGAAAAAAGACCTTTTCTGACAAAAACATGTAAGAGGTATTGTGTTTTGCATGTACACATGGCCTTTTTGTTATTGGTCCATAATGAAATTATACATTAAGACTCCTTTTTCCATGACATGGCCTTTCATTAAATGAAAACAAATAATGATTGTCTATGGCTTATGATAAATAATATAAATATGAACTTTCATAAAATTTTGTCCCAGTAGTTAAAGAGATATGTGCCCATAATGGAAATATACATCAAGCCCCCTTTTTCAATGACAAAAGGAATTAAATAAAAAACGAAAAAAGTATACTGTTGAACTATCATAATGAACACATGTATAAGTTTCATCAAATTTCATCGAATATTTCAGAAGATACCTGTCAGGACGGACATACATCAGACAATGCAAAAAACTATATCCCCTTCATGGGGGAATAACTAGAGTTACTTCTGCCAACTTTAAAATGGTAAGCAATCATTTTGCCTATAATTTAACCTCCCCCCCCCCTCAAAAAAAAATTCTTGACTTTCAGCCTCTAGAAATTATCGTTTCCTTGTCCTATGTATTACAGCACAACAGGATAGAAGTAACTGATTTTCCCTTTCCAGTTTGGAAATATTTGACAAATACTGACAAAGGACTGGGAGTTGTCTTTAGCAGTTACTGACCTTGTACTGCCACATTATAATAACAGGTTATAGATGACAAAGTTTGATAAAGAACAAGTGCCTGTGGTCACAGCACTGAAGCTCAAAAGTTAGGCAACTTGCGAATCAAGGAACACTGATAAAGATTACCGTTACTTGCAGTGTCTCTTGCACAAGTGGACTCTATTGTTTGATATGTATGGTCTACATCACAGGAAATCCCCGACATCTGAAGGAGAAAAATACCTGTTATTTGTTCAATCTTTACCAGATGATAATTTTTTACATTTGGCAAATTTGAGTGCATTTTCAGAAAGCAAATTAATTTTGGTTCAAATGATAGGATTTTTCTTTTAAGGGAAGAATACAGAAAATGCCAAAAAAAACATGGTTACCGGCAAATTGAAAGCATTTGCAGAGGACAAATTAAATATGGTTCAAATTATGGGAATTGTCTCTAAAAGGGAAGAAAACATTTTGAGAGAAGGAGAAAATGCATTTTTTACTTTTTTAAATAATGTTTTCAACAGCTGTTTTCCTAAAGTTTGTAAAAACATGAGTGTGATTGGTAGGTAACGGATTAAAAGGCAACATTTAAATACCTGACTCTCAGTCCTTGATCGAATAACATCCACACGGTTCGTCAGAATCCGGTCTCTAGCTTTCATGTGCTTTTTCCGAAATTTCTCGAAATATTTCTGCTGCAGCTGCTCCTCTGTAAGTTTTTTGTGGCATCTCCTGCGAATAAAAAACAATATTTAAGAAATGCTCTAAGAAAAGGGGGCTTAATGCAGTCTGTGCAGGCTGACCTGGGTCATTCAAAACAATTCTACCAACCCTGAGGCAGAAGCTTTTCAAAAACACTGCGGGAGAGCTTTCTGCTATTAACAGAAACAGCCTATCATTTGAGTCACATTTAAATTGATGTCTGTAATTTCTTTCAATTTGAATAGGCCGGTATAAAATTTTGTCATCTGGTATTAGTAATAAAAAGGTAAAACACTTACAAACAGTTAAACAGAACCAGACTCAGTGATGCACACAAACATATTCCAATCACTGTGCTGATTACAACCTCCATCATTACAGCATCTGTCTGAAACAAAAAAATTGAATTCATTGGGACAGCTGATAAGGTCATCCATCCCAGTACAAAAAACATTTACCAAAAAATCCTGTATTGTAACCCTGCAGATTTTTTCCTTTCCATTTTGTATGGTGTTAAACTCTTTACCAAACGACAAAATTATAGACTTTTCCAAATATTGAAAGCATTTGCAGACGACAAAATAAATGTGAGTGAAAAATTAAAATTTGTTTTGGGAAGGGTAGAAAACATTGTGGGGAAAGGAGAAAATGCTGGTTACACCATTTTCTTGTTTTCCCACAATGTTTTCAAAAGGCTTCTTTTTCAGGGTTGTTAAAAGTTAGGATTGTGTGGTAAAGAGTTAAACTGAAGACAAACTTTAGAAATACTCTAATTAGGAATTTTATCTTAAGACAACAAAATAAATGATGCTCTAATGGTGGGATTTGTCATTAAAAAGGTGGAAAACATTGTGGGAAAAGGAGAAAATACTGGTAACTAGCATTTCCTCCTTTTTCCACAATGTTTTTAAAAGCCTTTTTCTTTGGGTACGTTAAAACTTAGAATTGTGACCTAAAGGGTTAAGGCCATTTGCAACATCTCTGTAGTCCTAATATACGACAACTAGTGCACCTATCCATCCTTCCCAGGAGTTTCTTTTACCAGTACTTTGCACAATATTTTTCCAAAACCTCCCATGTAACCATTGTAGTAATACTGATCAGTGGTATCAGAGGAATGAATCCTGTCACAACGACTATCATCAATCCTTGGGAAGAAATTTGCCAAGCTGGGGATTTAAATGACCCCCTGGTTTCAAGTCCTTTATGCTACCAACTGTGCTACGAGGCTCTGCCTTGACTCTGAAGAAGTCTTTTAAAAACATCATTGGAACCAAAATTTTCTCTTTTTCACACAATGTTTCCAACCCTTTCACACTCAAAAACTTAAACATGTAATTCAAGTCATGATTTATTTGTTGTTTGTAAATGCTTTCAACTTTAAAAAGTAAAAAATATGGAGTCTATTAATAAAGACTTTATACAGACAACTCTTAATCTGGATATTTAGTAAAGGCTTAGATTTGACCCTTTACCACATAATCCAATAATTTCAACATTGTGGGAAACGGAGAAAACACGGCTTTTCTCCTTTCCCCACGATGTTTTCTACCCTTCTTGGACAACTGTCCATATCTACATCAAAGTTAATTTGTTGTCTGCAAATACTATCAATTTTAAATAGACATCTCCAAAATTTTGTTGTTTGGTAAAGAGTTAATGTGTTTTAGTGAGTAATTACATAACAGTAAGGTTGATTTTGTGTGCTAAAGGTAAGTCATTTGATCAGAAAACTTGACAGCATAGATCATCTATTTTTATTAGTGGTGTACAGGAACACCATGTTTGTTTACACCGGTTGTTGTTAGAAAATGTATTCCTCTCTTTGTATGATAATGGTCAAGTAGGTCAAGAAAAAGCTAAAAATCAGACAACTTTTTTTTTCTTCTTAACTCTTTACCAAACGACCAAATTTTAGACTAGTCCAAACTTTTGCAGATGACAAAATAAATGTGACTCAACAATTGAACTTTGTCTTAGGAAGAGTAGAAAAGATTCTGAGAAAAGGAGAAAATGCTGGTTACCATCCCCGCATAATCACTATGGGGGGGGGGGGTAAACATAATATACATGTATCATACCTGATACGAACATCATGATTAAATCACAAAGTTTGACAGTAACTGCATTAGCAGGAAATTCTGCTAAAAATTTTATTTGCAAATATTATCATAATTTAGGATACATACCTAATGTAAATGATCACAGAATTGGGTCCCGTTTACTTTGCATCTCCCGCCGGCGACATGGATTATTGCTAAGTGTACACCATCTAAGGCACAGAAGGCGGGGACCATTTAATCTATCGCCAGTCGTTTGTCTTGAATTCCCATTTGACAAGTTGGTCCCGCCCATTGTACTCTAAGGTTCTGCTCTCCACTGGTAGAGAGACGAGCACATTCCTGTCACGAACAGGTTTTTGTCGTGCATTTTTGCCCGTGTATTACTTTTTGTCTCAAACATCGTACTTGTATTATGCGTATTTTCCTGACAGAAGTAAAAACTTTTGATGTAGATCTACTCTGGTGTTTAAAACTACGACATTGACGTTATAACTAGATCTAGGCTAGAAGCCAAATGCAAAAGAGCTATTTTGACTTTTTAAGTGGAATTCTAAAGAGATCTTTCCACACTTCATTTTTTTAAGGCCCACTATTGATATAGATTGAGACAGACAGACAGACAGACAGACAGACAGACATTTATTTTTTGACGTATACAAGTTGTACATTGTCACAGCACATATACATAAAATGAATTTAGTCACGTGAACAAATATAAACCTGAAAATAACAAAGGAAAAGAAAAGGAAAAGGAAAAGGAAAAAGGGAAAAGAGAGAGAAAAAAAGAAAATAGGTAGCACACCCACACACCCACACCCGCATCTACACCCACCCACCCATCCACACAACCCCACCCACACAAACGCACGCACACCATGGCGAAGATGTACATGATAGTAGTGTTTCAGATTTGTTTCGAAAATGGATCATTTGACAAAAATATCATAAATCGAGAGAGGACGAACAAGAATAATGATAAAGTAATAGTTTACTGGATAATGTTTAAAATACTATTTCTAAGAGTCAATGCTTCCTTAATGAATTTACAAAGATTAATGAGTTCGAATTTATCTCTTGAGCATAGAAGACTTATGATATTTGAAAACAGATGGATGTAAGTAATAGCTAGATTTAATATACTTTTTTCTCAATGCAATAAAACTTTTACAAACACAAATAAAATGAAATTCATCTTCTATATCATTTTCTCCACAACATTGGCAATAGCGAATCTGACGCGGTATAGAGTTCCTACCGTGTCTGCCTGTTTGTATTCTTAAAGGGTGACTAGATGTGCGTAAACGAATGAAATATAATCTATATGACTTTGGGATGATATTTAAGTAGTATTCGTACTCAAATGAAGTTTTAAAGTATTTATACATATCTAAAACTGTGCTTGTATTGACAGACCTGAACCAGTCAGTAATAAACGAGTCTAGTATTCTTTCTTTGAAATCATGTAGGAAGCTTTTTACATTAACCGAATGATACGATGTGAAAATATTTGAAAATCCATATGTATCGAGCAAAGACTTAACATTTTTCACCCAATTCGATAAGCCATTAAAACTGTCCTGTAGAGCACATTCGTAAATTGTTTTCTGTAAAATATTGTCTGTATTAACAATCTTAAACCAATACTTAATGATACGGACATATCTATTGATAAATAAAGGGAAACGACCCAGTTCACCGTAAACAGTTGCATTACACGTACTGCTTTTGACCTGCAATAATTCTTTGCAGAATTTCAGATGTATACGCTCAATATCTTTAGATATAGTGTAACCCCAAATTTCACAAGCATAACTAAGTACCGATCCTACAAAGGCATCAAATAATTGACATAGAATTTCGGGATTAAGATCGAATTCTCGACATTTGCATATTAGAAAATGCAGGGCTTTCAGTGCTTTGCCTGTTAAATGTGCTTGATTTAGTACAAATGAACCTGTATAGTTGAAAACTACGCCTAAGTAGTTAAAATTGTCAACAACTTCAATATTTTGACCTGCATAGCTCCACTTTTCTACCTCGGTTGGTCGACCCCTTTTACGAAATACAACGATTTTTGTTTTGGAAGTGTTGACTTTAAGACCCCATTTGTCACAATACTCGTGCAAAAAATTCAAATGCTGCTGCAATTCTTGTGGGGATTTACCTATTACAGCCATATCATCAGCAAACAAAAGTAAAATAAAAACAATATCGTTAATATTCAGGCCACAGTTGGTGTCTTTTTGAAGAAATAGCTCAAGATCTTCGACAAACAGCGAAAATAATATGGGAGACATAACTTCCCCTTGTCGTAGACCGATTGCATAGTGAAAAAAATCTGAATACGAAGAGCGCAATTTTACACAAGATTTTACCTGTTCATACATATTCCTAAGAACTCTTAAGACTCTACCTTTAATACCGGACTGGAATAGTTTTAGCCATAAACCATCTCTGTATATTGTGTCAAAACACTTCATCATATCTATAAACGCAACATAAAGTCGTTCTTTCTTATTTAATCTGTGTTGAACCAGTGATAGTAAAGTGAAGATTGCGTCCACAGTTGAACGACCTTTACGAAATCCGAATTGTGCATCAGATATTGTGTTATTATTTTCACAGAAACGTTCAATACGTTTGTTAAGGATGGATGTAAATAGCTTAGAAAAACAACTTAGGAGAGTTATGCCACGGTAATTGTTTACGTCATCAACGCTTCCTTTCTTGTGTAAAGGTATAATGATACCTTCACTCCACTGTTTAGGATAAATGCCTGTATTAAGTATTGCATTAAAAATGTCGCACAGGTGACCTGACAGAATATCACTGGTTTCAATGAAACATTCATTCATTCATTCATCAGAAAATCATTGCCGACAGTTTTACCTCGTTTAAGTGATTGTATAGCTTTTTGAACTTCGGAAATGGTTATTAGTTCATCTAGTTCTGGGAAAGAATCGACGTTATCAAAATCATAATTATTGCGAAAATCTTCTACGTCGTTATTCATAAAATTACTGTTTTCATTCGATATTTTTTGGAAAAAATCTCTAAATTCTTCTAATGAAATATCGTGTTTGCTGTTGCTTGATTTTGGCTTAAAGTAATTCCAAAACTCTTTTGGCTTACTATTGCGTAATTGCTCTATTTGTTTAATTTTCTGTTTATAATGTTGACCTTTTTTGTATTTTATCAGATCTTTATACAGTTTTCTATGGCTACATAATACAGACCGATTCTCTTCATTTTTAACTAAATTAAAAGAGCGTAATGCATCTAGATATGATCGGCGAGCAGACGAACATTCCGCATCAAACCATTCAGCATTTTTCTGACAAGTATCGTTCACAAAGTATGTCGAATCAGTGGTTGTAACACATTTTGAAAACAAAGAATGTGATATCGAATGAAGTGTCCCGCTAAACTGGTCCACTGCACTGTTCACAGTTTCTGGTGCATTTGTACTAATACTGTTTACGATAGAATTAAAATTAGGCAAATTTGAGATCTACCTAGATCTGTAATCAAAGCGCATTCATGACGCTAGATCTGTTTCGTAGGTGTAGTTGTGAATGATTTTGATCTCTCAGTTTTCACCCTATTAGATCTAGATCTATGTCTTATTTTGATGTTGGTCAAAGCTCATTAATATTTTGACTTAAAGGACCTGAATGAAGACCTCTTTCTGAATTACTGATAGAATAAATAGATCAACTTGCACACATACGATCTTAGATTCGTAAAAAAGTCTACTTTGGATGGCTATATTTTCTCTACAAGACTTACAGTGCAGTCTGCAAAAATCAAATCTTCTTGATAACCCTTAAAGCACCATTCCCTACTGTAGTTACCTTAGCGGCCAGTGTAGATCAAGGTCAGACTGCACAAAAAGTGCAGTCTGATGTTTGATCAACATTGTCCACCAAGTTGAAATACTACAGCCAACAGACAGCCATGGAATTGCAATCATCTGGGTCTTTTTTTGAGGATCCGTGACATTTCGCCGAAAACCAGGTTTGTCAAAAACAATCCCTAACCCTGAACCTTACCCTAACCCAGACGAATTGTGGCTCAAATCATCCTCCAAGACAGAGCTTTTCATGAAATAAATCCAGAAATTTAGCAATCAGTATTTTAAAACATACCTGGATTTCCACGAAACACTCTTTTGACGAAATTACATGCACCGCTTTTTCTAGAATGAAAATATGGATCCATTTGGTTTATTCAGCACTGTAACTCTTTACTGAATCACAAAATTTCAGATTAGTCCAAATTGAAAGCATTCGCAAACAGCAAGATAAATGTGACTCGGATTAAAATTTATTGGGGGAAGGGTAGAAAACATAGTGGGAAAAGGAGAAAAAGCTGGTAACCAGCATTTTCTCCTTTTCCTACAATGTTTTTAAAAGCTTTCTCAAGCCTCATGTTCATTACAAGTCAGGGTTAACTCTCTACAAGACAAAAATAATTTAAGACTTGTTCAACCCGAAACAATTTTCAGGCAACAAATTAATTATGACTTGTATGTTGAGATTTGTCACAGAAAAGATACAAACACTTTGGGAAACAGAGAAAATGCTGGTTACCAGCATTTTTTCCTTTTCCACTGTGTTTTCAAAAGGCATTTTCATCGGGGTCATTAAAACACAGGCTTAAGTGGTAAAGGGTTAAAAAGTGTTGGTAAGATTTCATTGGTTACAAGCATTTTCTCCATTTCCCACAATATTTTCAAATGGCCTTTCCTTTAGTCAAAAAGGATTGTTTGGAAGTTGGTAATCAGACTTTGAACCTTTTACAAGCCAATCAAATTTAACTCGTACATATGAGCCGCCGTCTGTGAAAAGTATCAATTCAGGTCAGCTTGCACAGTCCACGCAGTCTGGACCTGGTCCAAGACTTTTTGCTATTGGTCCATTTTCTGCATGTCAAAGGACCGTTCTACCCCTGATTCAGTCAGTTGTTATACAAAATGAATTTTATGGATCCATAGCTCTGTGATGACCTGATTGGTACATGTATAATGCACCACAGAGACTGATGCATTAAGCCCACTTTTGTCAGAGCATGCCTAACACTGAAATAATCTGCAAACAAATCGGATAAGGTTGGAATGATGGGACTTTTCTTTAACTTTTTACCAAACGACAGATATTTAGACTTGTCCAAATTGAAAGTATTTGCAGACGACAAATTAAATGTGGCTAAAATGATTAAAATTGTCTTTTATAGATTAGAAAACATTGTAGGAAAAGGAGAAAATGCTGGTTTCCAGATTGAAAGTATCTGCAGAGGACAATTTAAATGTGGCTCAAATGATGAAATTTGTCTTTTATTGGATAGAAAACACTGTGGTAAAAGGAGAAAATACCAGCATTTTCTCCTTTTCTCAGAATGTTTTCAAAAGGCTTGTTCCACAGGGTCACTAAAACTCGGGATTGTGTGGTAAAGGGTTAACTCTTTACCACACAATCCAGACTTTTAACATCCTTGAGAAAGAAGCCTTTTGAAAACATTGTGGGAAAAGGAGAAAATGCTGCTAACCAGCATTTTCTCCTTTTCCCACAATGTTTTGTACCCTATCAAACAAAAATCACATCATTTGAATCACATTGAAATTGTCGTCTGCAAATGCTTTCAATTTGGACTGGTATAAATTTTTGTCGTGTGGTAAAGGGTTAAAGGGTAAAAAACATAGTGAGTATAGAAGAAATGCTGGTAACAGGGGAGTATGCTAGTAACAAGCCTTTTTAGATGCTTTTCCAATAATATTTTCAAAAGATTTCTTTCTCTACATTGTGAGACACTGGATCATATGGTGAGGAGTAAAACACACCCAGCTCAGGGATCGTAAATTACATATTATATACAATCCCTGGCTGACCATAGAACAGCATGTAGAAACCTTTTTGTGCTGAGTAAAACTATGACAGGATTGTTAAAAGAAAAAATATTTTATTAACATAAAATAAATCATACAAATACATGTATCTAATACATTAATTTCTGTTCCCACACAAAAATTTAACCTAATACAGAACAAAATTATTGTAAAGGTACAAATGTACATAAAACAAGAGCACTACAGTTGGGAGGGGGAGGGGGGGGAAACACTCGCCTACAGTTGCTTTTAGAAATACTTATTACTGAAAGTCCTGGTGTCCTGCGTGGCTCAGTGGTAATGTGTAGGGCTTGTGACCTGGAGACCCTGGGTTCGAGCCTCACTGGATCCACTGGGTTTTTCATGGGAGTGCCCTTGGGCAAGACACTTCAGAGCCCTAGCCTAGTACTGGTGGAGACCGAAATACACGAGTATGTGAGCTGTTGCCATGATACGACTGAAATAATGTTGAAAATGATGTAAAACACTTTCAATTCAATTCAATATTGACAATCCCATAGAGTAATCTCCTTTTGAGCACTCTTCTGCATATTTGCTAAGAAAATGAATAAAATTAACTCTTTAACAAACTATTTGGAGTTTTAATGACCTTACAGTTAAAACTGGGGATAGTTTGATAAAGATTTAATTCTTTATCAGACAACAAAATTTTAGAAATGCCCAAATTGAGAGTTTATCCAGATGACAAAATTAACTAATGAGGCTCTAATGATAGGATTTGTCTTTGAGGGGGCATAAAACTTTGTGGAAAAGGAAGAAATAGTGGTAACCACCCTGGTTACCAGCATTTCCTCCTTACCCACAGTGTTTCAAGAGTCAACTTTCTATAACTCTTTACCAAACGACAAAATTTTAGACTTGTCCAAATTGAAAGGATTTGCAGACGACAAATTAAATGTGGCTAAAATGATTAAAATTGTCTTTTATAGATTAGAAAACATTGTAAGAAAAGGAGAAAATGCTGGTTACCAGCATTTTCTCCTTTTCCTGCAATCTTTTCAAAGGGCTCCATCTTTAGGCTTGTTAAAACTCGGGATTCTGAGGTAAAGGGATAATTCAATAAAAAATGAGATTGCTTAACCCTATACCACACAATCTCTGGTTTTATCTCTTTACCACACAACAAAATTCTAGACTGGTCCAAATTGAAAGCATTTGCAGAAGACAAATTAAATTAGTTTAAATGATGATATTTGTACTAGGTAGGGTAGAAAACATTGTGGGAAAAGTAGAAAATGCTAGTTACCAGCGTTTTCTCCTTTCTTCATGATGTTTTCAAAAGGCTTCCTTCTTGGGGTCATTAAAAGTCGGGATTGTGTGGTAAAGGGTTAATTACCCTGGGATACAAAGCTTTTGAAAACAATGCAGTTAAACAGAAAATGCTGGTTACCATGTTTTCCACCTTTTCAATGACAAATCCCAGCAAAATACACCTGCTGTAATAATTGTCATCTGCAAATGCTTTCAAGTTGGTGAAGTCTAAACTTTTGTCGTTTGATAAAAAGTAATAGAGTTGTGGATGACGCATACCATAATAGCACGAGGGAAATCCCTGACAAAAACAAGTTAGTTCACCAGCTATGATGAAAGTTTCAGGTGCACAACTTCCCATGGTTGGGAGGCTATCATTAACACTTAAAGCGCCAAATAAACCAGAGATATTTTCAGTCCAGTAGCAAGAGCCAAATTTTTTGAATTCTAAGTTCAGTTTTGTCAAAAGTGGTCAAACAAAGTAGGAAAGTGTAGATCAAAGATCATACTACATGTTTTGTGCAGTCTGATCTTGATCCAAACTAGCCACGAAGGCAACTAAAGGCTCTTTAACCCTTTACCACACAATCCCAAGATTTAACGGGCCTGAAAACGAAGGCTTTTGAAAACAGAGTAGGAAAAGGAGAAAATGCTGGTAACCAGCATTTTCTCCTTTTCCTACAATGTTTTCTACTCAACTGAATGCAAGTTTCATCAAGCCATATTGAAACTGTCATCTGCAAATGCTTTCAATTTGGACAAGTCCATATTTTTTTTCGTGTGGTAAAGGGTTAAGGGTTAAAATTTCAGCTACATAGCTGAAAACTGTAATAAGAGGAGGACACAAAATCGTCTACAGATTGAAGGACAGATTTCCCCCCACCCAACCCATCTCAGCTGCCTTGCTGGTGGTATATTATGAATAAACATTGCAGCATTTTTCTGAAATTAACCCTTTTCTGAACAGTCCAGTGTTTTAATGACTCTGAGGTAGAAGATTTTAGAAACAGTGTGGGAAATGGAGAAAATGCTTGAAACCAGCAATTTCTCCTTTTCCCAACAATGTTTTCTACCCTTTTAACCCTTTCAAAATGACAAATTTTTAGACATCATCCTTCATCATGGAAAATATCTAATGTGTGTGCCATATTTAAGTCGGGTGACCCTTCTCTTCCTGCTAATTACAGACCCGTTTCATTATTAAATAATATTGAAAAAGTCTTAAAACGAATTATATTCAAGCACATTTATAACTATCTAAAGGACACAAATTTCTTTACTCCATATCAGTCTGGTTTTATGTCAGGTGATTCTACTGTTAATCAAGTGACATGTCTTTATAATAATATATGTAAAGCTTTTGATGATTGATTGGAGTTTAGAGCAGTATTTTTTGACATAAGTAAAGCATTTAACAAAGTCTGGCATAAAGGCTTGATGTTCAAGTTGCAAACAGCGGATATTAGAGGTAATTTATTGTCCTGGTTTTCTGATTATCTTTCTAATCCTTTTCAATGAGTTATTGTACTTGGTGGTGTCTCAAACTTATGTCATATTCAAACCGGTGTGCCGCAGTGATCCATATTGGGACCTCTTTTATTCTTAATTTATATTAATGATATTGTTGATGACATTCATGCAAATATTAACCTTTTTGCAGATGATACCAGTTTATGAATGGTTGTAACGGACCCGGTTGCCGTTGGAACTATGTTACAAACAGATATCAATAAAATTACTCATTGGGCGCAGAAGTGGTTGGTCAAGTTTAATTCATCAAAGTCTGAATCTTTAGTTATATCTCGTAAACGTATTAAGACTAACCATCCAGATCTTTTTATGTCAAATATTGAAATTCCTTCTGTTACTAGTCACAGAGATGCACTGAACCCCCTTTGCCAAAGCATGGCTCTAATGTAAGAGCAACACACTTAACCCTTTACCAAACAATCCCATGTTTTCACGTCCCTGAGGAAGAGGCCTTTTGAAAACATTGTGGGAAAAGGAGAAAATGCTGGTAACCACCATTTTCTCCTTTTCCCACAATGTTTTCTACCCTGTTAAAAAACCTTAAGTTCATTTGTATCAGTTTCAAATTTGTCATCTGCAGATGCTTTCAATTTGGGAGGGGCTAAAATTTGCCATTTGGAAAAGGGTCAACACTGATTAATTAACCCTTAACCCTTTACCAGACGACAAAATATTAGCCTTGTCCAATTTGAAAGCATTTGCAGACGACAATTTCAATGTGGCTCAAATGGTGCAATTTTTCTTTGATAGGGTAGAAAACATTGTGAGAAAAGGAGAAAATGCTGGTTACCAGCATTTTCTCCTTTTCCCACAGTGTTTTCAAAAGGCTTCTTTCCCTAGGGCGTTAAAAGGCGGCATTGTGCAGTAAAGGGTTAAAGTGCTTTTCACGGCTGAAGTTGCCTTTGTGGCCAGCATAGATCAAGATCAGACTGCACAAAACATGCAGTCTGATCATTGATCTATACTGTTTTTTTTTTTTTGCTTAAACACTGCAGACAAAAGGCAACCATGAAACTGCAATTATCTCAGTGTTACTCTTCGTTGAAAATGTCAATGGGGTTTATTTGGGGCTTTAAGGGTTAATTTTATGAGTTCAAGTGACCTTATTAACATTAACATTTAGTGAGTAGCTTCATTTTTGACCTATCACATTACTACATTTTTTCAAATTTTCAAGGAACTATGGCATGAAGACAAAACCAACAATGACAAAAAATTATTAGTGTAGAAAAAAAAACAACACGGATACAAAAATGTAACTTCAACCATAGCACTGCCTATTACTAAAGATAAATAGGATCTTTGATCTTGCATAAGTTGGCATTTGAGACTGAACAAGTCTAGAAAAATGTTATTTTGTGAGTTCAATAAAAATTTTTCTTGGCAAGTTTTATAAAAAAATTTACCTCAACACAAACAGATAATTTTCTAGAATTTCAAAATTCATGAGAAACCTGAATGAAATGGACTTGCTGCTTTGACATGAGTATTTGTCTGGAAATAACCTTTTACCACATAATCCCGACCCTGAGGAAGAAACCTTTTAACGACCCTGTGGAAAAAACCATTTAACAACCCTGAGGAAGAAACCTTCTGAAAACATTGTGGGAAAAGGAGAAAATTCTGGTAACCAGCATTTTCTCCTCTTCCCACAATGTTTTCTACCCTTTTAAATATAATTTTGTTTTTTGAGTCGCATTAATCTTGCTGTCTGCAAGAACTTTCCATTTCGACATGTCGAAAATTTTGTCGTGTAGTAAAGGGTTCAGATAATTCCAAGGAGCTGACATATCATTATTTGATCTCAAATCTAAAAATAATACAAAGCTTAGCTTTCCCATAATCATCAATTTCACAGCTCAATTGACCAGGATATTTGTGTTGGACATTGTTTTTACAAAAACAAAAGGACAAGAATAAAATGCAGTTAATACTGACTTCATGTAATATTTGAGTGCTAAACAAAACCTTATCTCAAATGTGTGTAAGATAAGAAAATTTGTGACGGCTGTATTACATTGAAAACACAAGAGGTTATGTAATAAATATTAATATTATGAGTTCAAGCATATTACAAATTGCCCTGGCAGCTCAGGACAGGGCTTGAAAATGGGGCAGCTGTTTCGATCCTACGCTTGGCCAATTTCTTTCTGACGACTGATGATAGTCATTACGACAGGATTTATTCCTCTCTCACCGCTGACCATTGTTTCGATGATGGTTATGTGGGAAAGCAGCCAGTGGCTTGGAGAGAATATTGTGCGTAGTACTGGTAAAAGAAACTCAAGGAAAGCATGGATAGGTGCACTGGCTGCCTCAATGTAACTGATATAATGCTGAATACGGCGTTAAACACCATACAATCAATATCACAAATTGCAACTTTATCAACATTGACATTCAGTGTGTCACTTAATTTTCAATCAATTGTATGATTGCTGCAATTTTTTAAATTTTCTAGGATCTATTGCATGAAGACAACTAGCAATCATAAAGAGTTACTGGTGTAAAAAGAGAGAAAAAAACAACAGATTACAAAATACATTTTCAACCATAACACTATTTACCACCTAAGATATATAGGGTCTGGCGTTAGTTGGCATCACAGATGAAATTTTATTAACTCTTTACCACACAAGTAAAATACAGACTTGTCCAAATTGAAAGCACCTGCAGACGACAATTCAAATGTACCTCAAAAGAAGGAATTTGTCTTTAATAGGATAGAAAACATTGAGGGAAAAGGAGAAAATGCTGGTAACCAGCATTTTCTCCTTTTCCCACAATGTTTCCAAAAGGCTTATTCTTTAGGGTCGTTAAAACTTGGGACTGTGTGGTAAAGGGTTAAACAAGTCTAGAAAAAATATTATTAAGTGAGCCTCTGGTGAGTTTAACCCTTTCCCAAACGACAAATTTTGGACTGGTCCAAATTGAAAGAGTTTGCAGACGACAATTTTAAATTTGATGAAAATGGCAGAAAGTTCTCAAATTGGGTAAAAAACACTGTGGGAAAAGGAGAAATTGCTCGTTACGAGCAATTTCTCCTTTTCCCACAGTGTTTTCAAAAGACTTGTACTGCAGACACCTGAAAACCAGGGCTTGTTTGTGAAAGAGTTAATAATATTTTTGTTGTCAAGTTTAATAAAAAAAAAAAAACTCAAAAAGCCAAGAAATATCAGATTTTCTTTATCACATAATGATATTTCACAAGTTATAATCAGAATACGCAAAAACATACAAGCACATTCAGAAATTTCCTTGAAAAAAAAAATATGATTCACATCTCTGATTGAATGATGTAACATAATTACACAATGCTTATCTCAAACACGTAAGGTAAGAAAAAAATTTGAATGGGTATATTACATTAACCCTTTACCACACAATCCCAACTTTAAACGACCCTGAGAAAGACGCCTTTTGAAAACTTTGTGGGAAAAGGAGAAAATGCTGGTAACCAGCATTTTCTCCTTTTTCCAAAATAAATGCTGGTAACCAGCATTTTCTCCTTTTCCCACAATGTTTTCTACCTTTCCAAAAACAAATTTCAAATTTTCAGTCATATTTATTTTGTCATCTGCAAATGCTTTCAATATGGACTAGTCTAAAATTTTGTCGTTTGGTAAAGAGTTAAACTGAAAACAAGAGGAGTATGTGATAAATATATTCTGTGTGCAGCCTAAATTTGTAACTAATCAATTTTACATATTTAAGTTTCTATTTCATGAGGCTGGCTACATTTAGTCTAATGATATATTAACCCTTTACCACACAGTTTTAATTAACCTGAGGAATAAGGCTTTTGAAAACATTGTGGAAAAAAAAAGAGAAAATGCAGAAACTTTGTCCCATAAATCCATAACAGCTACTGTACTGGCTATTTTTAGACCCTTTACCACACCATTCCAAGTTTTAACGACCCTGACAAAGAAGCATTTAAAAACCACTTTGGGTAAATGAAAAAGTGCTTGTAACCAGCATTTTCTCCTTTTCCCACCATGTTTTCTAACCTTCAAAAAAACAACTCCATATTTTTTAATCACAGTTGATGGCTGCAAAAGATTTTATTTTGGGCAACTATAAAATTTTGTCATGTGGTAAAGGATTAACCCTTTGCCACACAATCCCGAGGTTTAACAACCCTGAGGAAGAAGCCTTAAGAAAACATTGTGGGAAAAGGAGAAATGCTGGTAACCAGCATTTTCTCCTTTTCCCACAATGTTTTCAAGCCTATCAAAGAGAGAAATTATCACTTTAGCAACATTTAATCTGTCGTCTGCAAAAGCTTTCAATTTTTCAAGTCCAAAAACTTGTCAACTGGTAAAGAGTTAAAGTGATGAAGAGGAGTAAAATATCAAGAAAAACAAATCATTTTCTAGTGACAAAGAAAATGAGCAATTGCATGCTAAAAGCAACAACTGCTCTTTCTCCTAAACTTGTTTCAACAGCTGCAAACTACAGGAGTGGGACTGATGTTTTTATTGTATACCCCTTTCCCAAACAAGCCCTGGTTTTCACGTGTGTGCAGTCCAAGTCTTTTGAAAACACTGTGGGAAAAGGAGAAATTGCTCGTAATGAGCAATTTCTCCTTTTCCCACAGTGTTTTCTACCCTTTTTGATAACTTTCTGCCATTTTCATCAAATTTAAAATTGTCATCTAAAAACGCTTTCAATTTGGACCAGTCCAAAATTTGTCGTTTGGGAAAGGGATACCTAAAGAAATTTGGACTCAAGTGCATGTGTCACACAAGGATAAAATATCACACACGACAGACAAAATCCTTATCTACACACTGTGAAATACACTTCAAAATATGGTATGATGATGTAATGATGAAGTAATTCATGCGTGGGATATCTTTGTATTCAGTTGCAATTTGATTGGTCAAATTTTTACACTGTAATATTCATCCGCCATTCATAAAAACTAAGTTACTGGCGACAACCCTTTACCACACAATCCCGACTTTTAATGACCCTAAAGAAGAAGCCTTTTGAAAACATTGTGGGAAAAGGAGAAAATGCTGGTAACCAGCATTTTCTCCTTGTCCCACAATGTTTTCTACCATATCAAGGACAAATTTTGTCATTTGAGCCAGCTTTAATTTGTCATCTGCAACTGCTTTCAATTTGGACCAGTCTAAATCATTATCGTTTGGTAAAGGGTTATTTGTTTACTGTTTTTGAATAAGATGTCAAAAATTGCAAAACTTTGTTTTTGAAAGTGGTAGGTATATAATAAAAGGAATATTATGTTGTAGTGACTTTCCTAGTGCTTGTATTCACTTCCTGCTGCGCAAGAAAATTTTGGCATCTCGCTCGACCTTCTGTCTGGCGTGATATCAAATTTTCTCACACTGCTCAAATTAAATATAACTGCCAGAAAGGTTACTACAACATAATATTCCATATTTATAATCCATGAAAAAAGAATTTTGAAAATTTCTGTTGAAAATGGAGAAAATGCTGCAAGTAAGCAACTTCTCCTTTTTCTAAAAACCTTTTCAAAAATAGTTTCCCCTTTGGGTTGTCAAAAACATGGGAATAAATTAGCAAAGGGCTAAAGCATTGTAGAGGAATTTGATTCTTTCAATTTGTGCGCAATTTCTGTTCCTCTTAGCCGTCATCATCTTCAGGCATTCGTTCTGTCATTGTCTGAAAAAAAGGAGAAAACGCATACATGTAATTAATAATCTTTTAACCCTTTACCACACAATCCTGAGTTTTAACAACCCTGAGAAAAAAGTTTTTTGAAAAAAAAACATTTTGGAAAAAGGAGAAAATGCTGTTAACCATTTTCTCCTTTTCCCACAATGTTTTTCACCCTTCCATAAGCAAATTTCAATTTTTGAGTCACATTTACTTTGTCGTCTGCAAATGCTTTCAGTTTGGACAAGTCTAAAATTTTGTTGTATGGCAAAGAGTTAACACTTTAACCCTTTACCGCACAATGATGCCTTTTAACGCCCCTGGGAAAGAAGCCTTTGGAAAACATTGTGGGAAAAGGAGAAAATGCTGGTAACCTTTTTCTCCTTTTCCCACAATGTTTTCTGTCCTATCAAAGGAAAATTGAACTATTTGAGCCACAATGAAATTGTCGTCTGCAGATGCTTTTGATTTGGACAAGGCTAAAATTTTGTCGTCTGGTAAAGGGTTAACTTATTTCAATCTAAAAGAAATTTTCAGCAAACATCTTCGAAAATCTATAGCTACATGTAAATAAATATTTGTCACCAGCAATTATTCCATAAACTCTTTACCAAATGACAAAATGTTAGACTTGTCCAAATTGAAAGCATTTGCAGACGACAAAATAAATGTGACTCAAAAATTGTAATTTGATATGAACAGGATAGAAAAAATTGCGGGAAAGGGAGAAAATGCTGGTTATCAGCATTTTTTTCTCACAATTTTTTCAAAAGGCTTTTTTCTCAGGGTCGACAAAAAGTCAGGATTGTGCAGTAAAAGGTTAACCCTTTCCCAAACAAGCCCTGGTTTTCACGTGTCTGCAGTACAAGTCTTTTGAAAACACTGTGGGAAAAGGAGAAATTGCTCATAACGAGCAATTTCTTCTTTTCCCACAGTGTTTTCTACCCTTTTTGAGAACTTCCTGCCATTTTCATCAAATTTAAAATTGTCGTCTGCAAACTCTTTCAATTTGGACCAGTCCAAAATTTGTCGTTTGGGAAAGGGTTAAGGCATATGACCCACCTACAAGCTGACTGAATAACTTTTTGCCAAACAACAAAACTTTTGTCCTTTTGATTTCCCTATAAAAAGGACAGAAACACTGTGTAAAAAGGAGAAAATGCTAGTTACCAGCATTTTCCCCTCTTCCTAGAATGTTTTCAAAAGCCCTCCTCCTCAGGGTTGTTTACTCTTTACCAAACAACATTTTAGACCAGTCCAAATTGAAAGCATTTGCAGACGACAAGCTAAACATGACCCAAAAATTGAAATTTGCTTTGGGATGGGTAGAAAACATTGTGGGAAAAGGAGAAAATGCTGTTTACCAGCATTTTCTCCCTTTCCCGAAATGTTTTCAAAAGGCTTCTTCATCAGTGTCGTTAAATATCAGGATTATGTGGTAAAGGGTTAAACTTGGAATTATGTGTTTAAGGGTTAACCCTTTACCGCACAATGCCGCCTTTTGATGCCCCTGGGAAAGAAGCCTTTTGAAAACATTGTGGGAAAAGAAGAAAATGCTGGTAACCAGCATTTTCTCCTTTTCCCACAATGTTTTCTACCCTGTCAAAGAAAAATTGTACCATTTGAGCCACATTGAAATTGTCGTCTGCAAATGCTTTTAATTTGGACAAGGCTAAAATTTTGTTGTTTGGTAAAGGGTTAACATGAGCAAACCAATATAATATACAAGCTCTTGCTCAAAGAATGTTTCATAACAAATACACTTAAAAACATTGTGGTAAAGGAGGAAATGGCTCATACAATGTTTCTGCGAGTGGTCTACCATTAACTCTTTACCACATGCCAGAATTTTAGATGAGTCCAAATTGAAAGCATTTCCAGATGACAAATTAAGTGTAGCTTAAACGGTGATTCATGTATTGGATGGGGTAGAAAACATTGTGGGAAAAGGAGAAAATGCTGGTAACCAGCATTTTCTCCTTTTCCCACAATGGTTTCAAAAGGCTTCTTTCTGAGAGTCATTAAAAGTCGGGATTGTGTGGTAAAGGGTTAATTTTTACTACATGTGAAATATTAATAGTGATCCAAATTGAAAGCAATTGCAGATGACAACTTAAATATAGTTCAAAAGATGGAATTTGTCCTCAATAGGGTAGAAAACAGGGTGGGGAATGGAGAAAATGCTTGTTACCAGCATTTTCTCCTTTTCCCCACAAAGTTTTCAGAAGGACTCTTCCTCAGGGTCCTTATTGGTCCAAATTGAAAGCACTTCGAGATGACAAATGTGACTCAAATTATTGGAGTTGTTTCTGAAAGGTTAGCAAACATTGTGGGAAAAGGAGAAAATGCTGGTTTCCGGCATTTTCCCCTTTTCCCACAGTGTTTTCAAAAGCTTTTGTTCTTAGGGTTGTTAAAACTCGGGATTGTGGGGTAAAGGGTTTAAGGACCATGAGGAATGAGGCATATGAAAGCATTGTGGGGAAAATGGAGAAAATGCTGAAAACCAGCTTTTTCTCTCTTTTTTTTTCACGATGTTTTTCTACCCTTACAAAGAAAAATACCATCATTTGACCCCCATCTTAAATCATAATCTACAAATGCCTTAAATTTGGACAGGTGTAAAACTTTGTCATCTAGTACAGAAATAATCTGAATTTTTACTGGATCTACCAAATTCCAGTCAGTCTGTATGTCAAGCAGATATTAAATCATAATCTACAAATGCTTTAAATTTGGACAAGTGTAAAACTTTGTCATCTAGTACACAAATAATCTGAATTTTTAACGGATCTACTAAATTCCACTCAGTCTGTATGTCAAGCTGATATTCATCAAACTTTGATGAAATCCGATCTATCATATATCCATAGGTCATAGTCACTGAGTCACAGTAGCACAGTCAGTAGCTGACAGGATTTGAGAACAGAAGGTCGCTGGTTCAATCCCCAGCTCGGCCAATGTCTTTCCAAGGACTGATGATAGTCATTGCGACAGGGTTCATTCCTCTCTCACTGCTGACCATTGTTTCGACGCTGGCTATATGGGAAAGCAGCCAGTGGCCTGGAAAGAATATTGTGGGTAGTACTGGTAAAAGAAACTCCAGGAAAGCCTGGATAGGTGAGTGGCTGCAGCAATATAACTGAGATAATGTTGACCATATAATCAATCAACAATAGGCCATAGTCATTATTCCCTGAGAACTGTATATGCATTCCTTGAATTTCCCTCCTGCAAAATGTGTTTGCTTCATAAAAAGAACCATGCTCTGTGAAAAGAGGGCTTAATGCATCTGCAAAAAGTATTGACCCATGTCAGCCTTCACATTCCGCACAGGCTGACATGGGTCATAACTTTATGTTATTATGTTATTAGTCAACTTTCTGCATGTCAAAGGACCATTCTAGTGTTTGATAGGATGATATTGAATGTGTAAGCTGATAATGGTATCACAAAAAAGCTATTTTTAAATGTAAGAAGGTTGCCAACAGAAATTTACACCAACTGGGAACAAGAGGGCCATGATGGCCATGATGGCCCTGGATCGCTCACCTGAGTCAACAGGCGAAATTTCACTCCAGAGTCACTGAGACTAGAGCCCACACAAGGTTTTTCTAAGATTTGACCTAGTGACCTAGTTTTTGACCCCACATGACCCAATTTCAAACTCGTCCCAGATTTTAGCAAGGCAAATATTCTGACCAAGTTTCATGAGGATCGAACTGAAAATGTGGCCTCTAGAGCATACACAAGGTAAAAAGTTGATGACGGACGACGCGCGCCGCACGACGGACGCCCAACACATCATGATCACAATAGCTCACTATGAGCACTTTGTGCTCAAGTGAGATAAAAAACATAAGTCAAAAAAGAGCACCACATGCAGGTGCCAACAATTGGCTGTTGTATTTCGACGGATAAAAATTACCCTAAAAATTTTTTAAAAAGCTCACCCTAGGAACATTTCTGTGAAATTATTTCAAAATCTGACTAGCCATGAAAAGGGACACCAAAGGAACATTTCTGTAAAATTATTTCAAAATCTGACCAGTGGTTCCAGAGAAAAAGAACTTTTAGGAATTTCTTCATGGCCATATAGTGCAAGTAGCCCCCAGTCACCAGAGCCATGTTTCTTGACAGATCATAATTTCGCGAACAATTCTTGAAAAGGGTCACCCAAGGAACATCTCTGTGAAACTATTTCAGAATCTGACCAGCCGTTTCAGAGAAGAAGAGTTTTTAAGAATTTCTTCATTTCCGTATAGTGCAAGTAGCCCCCATTTACCAGAGCCATGTTTCTTGACGGATCAAAATTTCGCGAACAGTTTTTAAAAAGAGTCACCCAAGGAACATCTCTGTAAAATTATTTCAAAATCTGACCAGCGGTTTCAGAGAAGAAGAATTTTTAAGAATTTCTTCATATACATACAGTGCAAGTAGCGCCCAGTCACCAGAGCCATGTTTTTCGACAAATCAAAATTTCACGAACAAGTTTTGAAAAGGGTCACCCAAGGAACATTCCTGTGAAATTATTTCAAAATCTGACCAGCAGTTCCAGAGAAGAAGAATTTTTAAGAATTTCTTCATGGCCATATAGTGCAAGTAGCCCCCATTCACCAGAGCCATGTTTCTTGACGGATCATAATTTCGCAAACAAGTTTTGAAAAGGGTCATCCAAAGAACATTTCTGTGAAATTATTTCAAAATCTGACCAGCCATTTCAGAGAAGAAGAATTTTTAAGAATTTCTTCATGGCCATGTAGTGCAAGTAGCCCCCATTCACCAGAGCCATGTTTCTTGATGGATCATAATTTCGCAAACAAGTTTTGAAAAGGGTCACCCAAGGAACATCTCTGTGAAATTATTTCAAAATCTGAACAGCCGTTTCAGAGAAGAAGAATTTTTAAGAATTTCTTCATTTCCATATAGTGCAAGTAGCCCCCAATCACCAAAGCCATGTTTCTTGACGGATCAAATTTTCGCGAACAGTTTTGAAAAGGGTCACCCAAGGAACATCTCTGTGAAATTATTTTAAAATCTGACTAGCAGTTTCAGAGAAGAAGAATTTTTAAGAATTTCTTCATATCTGTATAGTGCAAGTAGCCCCCATTCACCAGAGCCATGTTTTTTGACAGATCAAAATTTCGCGAACAGTTTTTGAAAAGGGTCACCAAAGGAACATTCCTGTGAAATTATTTCAAAATCTGACCAGCGGTTTCAGAGAAGAAGATTGTTAAAGAATTTCTTAGAAAATTCCATTTCGTTGCCATGGCAACCAGAGTTTTTGATGGAATCAAATTTCGTGAACAGTTTCTAAAGAGGACCTCCCAAGGAACATTCCTGCCAAGTTTGGTCCAAATTGGCCCAGTGGTTGAGGAGGGGATGATGTTTAAAGAATTGTTGACGACGCACAGTCGCACAAAGAACGACGCACGACGGACACCGGGTGATCCTAAAAGCTCCCCTTGAGCACATTGTGCTCAGGTGAGCTAAACAAGAGGACCCTGGGTCGCTCACCTTAGTAGAGTGCCTTTAATGTTTTTCTTTAATTTGACCATGTGACCTAGTTTTTGACCGCAGGTGACCCAATTTCAAACTCATATTTCATGAAGACAAACATTCTGACCAATTTTCAAGTCAATTGAGCAAAAAATGTGGCCTTGAGTGCCCTAAAGATATTTCTTTAATTTGACCTAGTGATCTAGATTATGACCCCAGATGACCCAAATTTGAACTGGTCTTTGACTATATCAAAAGAAACATTTTAACCAATTTTCAAATCAAATGAATAATAAATGTGGCCTCTAGAGTGCCCACTAGCTATTTCTTTAATTTGACCAAGTGACCTAGTTTATGACCCCAGTTTACCCAAATTCAGACTCATGTGAGATTTTACAAAGACAAACATTCTGACCAAAATTCAAGGCAATTAAGCAAAGAATGTGGCCTCTAGAGTGCCCACAAGGTATTTCTTTATTTTGACCTAGTGACCTAGTTTATGGTTCCAGGTGACCCAAATCCAAACTCATCTGGTATTTTATCATGACAAACATTCTGGCCAAATTTCAGGTCATTTGAGCAATAAATGTGGCCTCCAGAGTGCAAACAAGGTATTTCTTTAATTTGACCCAGTGAACTAGTTTATGACCCAAGTTGACCAAAATTAATCTTATGTGAGACTTTATAAAGACAAACTTTCTAACTAATTTTCAAGGCAATTGAGCAAATAATGTGGCCTCGAGAGTGCCAACAAGGTATTTCTTTAATTTGACCTAATGACCTAGTTTATGACCCAAGATGACCCAATTTTGAACTCAATGAACTTGTTGCGCTTAGATGGGCAAGAAACTTTGAAGAGAATCACTACATACCAAATATCAAAGCTCTACGCCTTCCAGTTTTAAAGAAGAATTTTAAAGTTTTCCTTCTTTGTTCCTATGTTCGAACTTGTGACCCCTGGGACTGGGCCAGTTTTGACCCAGGGGCATCATATGAACAAACTTGGTAGAGGTCCACTAGGAAATGCTACATACCAAATATCAAAGCTCTACACCTTCCCGTTTAAGAGAAAAAGAAATTTAAAGTTTTCCTTCTTTGTTCCTATCTTCGAACTTGTGACCCCCGGGGCGGGGCCAGTTTTGACCCGGGGGCATCATATGAACAAACTTGGTAGAGGTCCACTCTGAGATGCAACATACCAAATATCAAAGCTCCACACCTTTCGGTTTCAGAAAAGAAGAATTTTAAAGTTTTCCTCCTTTGTTCCTATGTTCGAACTTGTGACCCCAGGGGCTGGGCCAGTTTTGACCCAAGCAGCATCCTTGGAACAAACTTAGTAGAAGTCCACTAGGAGATGCTACATACCAAATATCAAAGCTCTATGCCTTCCCATTTAAGAGAAAAAAAAATATTAAGTTTTCCTTCTTTGTTCCTATGTTTGAACTTGTGACCCCCGGGGCAGGGCCAATTTTGACCCCAAGGGCATCATATGAACAAACTTAGTAGAGGTCTACTAGGAGATGCTTCATGTCAAATATCAAAGCTCTATGCCTTCAAGTTTTACAGAAGAAGATTTTTAAAGTTTTCCTTCTTTGTTACTATGCTCAAACTTGTGACCCCCGGGGTGGGGCCAGTTTTGACCCCAGGGGCATCATATGTACAAACTTGGTAGAGGTCCACTAGGCAATGCTACATACCAAATATCAAAGCTCTACACCTTCCAGTTTCAGAGAAGATGATTTTTAAAGTTTCTCCTCTTTGTTCCTATGTTCGAACTTGTGACCCCCGAGGCAGGGCCAGTTTTGACCCCAAGGGCATCATATGAACAAATTTGGTAGAGGTCCACTAGGAGATGCTTCATGCCAAATATCAAAGCTCTATGCCTTCTAGTTTTACAGAAGAAGATTTTTAAAGTTTTCTTTCTTTGTTCCTATGTTGGAAATTGTGACCCCCAGGGCGGGGTCAGTTTTGACCCCAGGGGCATCATATGAACAAACTTGGTAGAGGTCCACTAGGAGATACTACATGCCAAATATCAAAGCTCTACGCCGTCAAGTTTCAGAGAAGAAGATTTTTAAAGTTTTCCTTCTTTGTTACTATGCTCAAACTTGTGACCCCCGGGGTGGGGCCAGTTTTGACCTCAGGGGCATCATATGAACAAACTTGGTAGAGGTCCACTAGGCAATGCTACATACCAAATATCAAAGCTCTATGCCTTCCCATTTAAGAGAAAAAAAAAATATTAAGTTTTCCTTCTTTGTTCCTATGTTTGAACTTGTGACCCCCGGGGCAAGGCCAATTTTGACCCCAAGGGCATCATATGAACAAACTTAGTAGAGGTCCACTAGGAGATGCTTCATGCCAAATATCAAAGCTCTATGCCTTCTAGTTTTACAGAAGAAGATTTTTAAAGTTTTCTTTCTTTGTTCCTATGTTGGAAATTGTGACCCCCGGGGCGGGGTCAGTTTTGACCCCAGGGGCATCATATAAACAAACTTGGTAGAGGTCCACTAGGAGATGCTACATGCCAAATATCAAAGCTCTACACCTTCAAGTTTCAGAGAAGAAGATTTTTAAAGTTTTCCTTCTTTGTTACTAAGCTCAAACTTGTGACCCCCGGGGCAGGGCCAGTTTTGACCCCAGGGACATCAAATGAACAAACTTGGTAGAGGTCCACTGGGAGATGCTACATACCACATATCAAAGCTCTGCGCCTTCTAGTTTCAGAGAAGAAGATTTTCAAAGATTTTGCTTTTTTTTCCATTTTGTTGCCATGGCAACCAGAGTTGTGGGTGGAATTCAATTCTTTGAACAATTTGGTAGAGCTTCACCCAAGGAACATCCCTGCCAAGTTTCATCAAGATTGGCCCAGTGGTTTAGGAGAAGAAGATGTTTAAAGAAATTGTTGACGGACGACGGACGACAGACGCCGGACATAGGGCGATCACAATAGCTCACCTTTAGCACGTTGTGCTAAGGTGAGCTAAAAAACAATGGTAGGTAAAGGGGGAAATGGGGAATCCTGTTTTAAAAGGAAAATTGAAAGAAAAAAATTCATTTTGGAAAAACAAGGAACTGCTGCGCATTTCACTTGTGTCTGCAAAAGTTTTAATGCTTTCAGCATCAACAGTCTAACTACTGTTGTCTGAAAAAAGAGTGAATCCTTACCAAACAATCCCATGTTTTAATGACCCTGAAAAAAGAGGCTTCTGAAAACATTATGGGAAAAGGAGAAAATGCTAGTAACCAGCATTTTCTCCTACACCCACAATTTTTTCGGTAAATTCAGGGAACTTAAGCTCACTTGTATCATACCTTAAAGTGCAATGTTTTTGGAGAGTCTAAAATTTATTGTTTAGAAAAGATGTTTAGCTGCAGATGCTTTTATAAACAGACTCATTTCTCGTGAAAATTCTAAGTTGGAAAAGGGGCATAACTGTGTCAAAAATGTTTTGATGTTTACTCGTCCCAGTTGTATGGGTTCCCCCTTCTGATACTTAACAACCAGTATGAGTTTGAAGTAAATATCTTTAAAAATGAAAGTGATATTCTAAAATGTCTCAGTTTTTGCAAGACAATGACAATAGATGCATACAATGTCACAGACCATGACAAGGATATGACAATACCTCAATGATTTCTTCAAAATCAGCCAAGCTTATAAAACAAAATTTTGATACATTAGTTATATTCAGGTGAAAAGTATAAAGTAGGGCATAAACTAAGTGCAGTTTGGGATGGCCTAGTCCAGGTTATATAGATAAAATACCTATGTTCAAAAGTTTCATAGTCATGATTTACGTCCACAGAAATAGTCAAAGCTGTCAGGTCTTCTTGACGCTTTAGAGAACACAAAAATGCCAACAGTTTTCTACATGGTTTCCCGAATTGAAGTATTTCACCCCTTACCATACAATCTGGTGTTTTAACTCTTTACCAAATGACAAAATTTTTTACTGGACCAATTTGAAAGCACTTGCAGACAACAAAATAAATATGACTAAAAAATTGAAATTTGATTTGGGAAGGGTAGAAAACATTGTGGGAAATGGAGAAAATGCTGGTACCAGCATTTTCTCCTTTTCCCACATTGTTTTCAAAAGGCTTCTTCCAGAGGGTCGTTAAAACCCGGGATTGTGTGGTAAAGAGTTAACAACTCTGAGAAGGAATGATTTTCAAAAACATTGTGGGGAAACAAGAAAATGCATTTTTTTGCTTTTTCCACAACGTTTTCTAACCTATTAAAGGCAAATACATAATTCTTTGGTATAGTAAAGAGATAAAGGGCAGTAAAAGAGTTGTATACAAAACTGAAAAACTTCAATACTTAGACACCATCAGGACAAAACCCCGTTAACTCTTTACCAGATATCAAAATTTAGACTTCCTCAAACTGAAAGCATTTGCAGACGACAAAATGAATGTCGCTCAAACATCAGGATTTGTCTTTGAGACGGTAGAAAACATGGTTGGAAAAGGAGAAAATGATGGTCACAGGCATTTTCCCTATTCCCATATTTTCAAAAGCCTTTTCCTCAGGGTCATTAAAACATGTGATTTTTTTGGTAAAGAATTAATGAAAGGGTAACAACCTACTGAACACCAAAATAAATTCTGATATATGAAATAAAATCCAGGTAAAGTCTATAGATTGGGGGAATCAACTACATAAAGTTTGAATATATATAAAGGTAATGTCTCTGCCGGGTTAAAAAGATGTTATACCTATGTTCAAATGTTTCATAACCATGATTCAGGTCCCCAGAAAAATTCAAACCTGTAAAATCTTCTTGAGGCTTTAAAACAAAAAACAGTCAACACTTTTCCACATGGTTCCCTGATTGAAACATTCAACCCTCAGATTTGAAATACATATTGGTACAACACAGCAAGGGCTAGTGGGCAGGGCAGTTAAAATACCCATGTTAAAATGTTTAGCTATGATTCAGAAAAATTTTAATATGTAAAATCTTCTTCCGGCTTTAAAACAAAAACAAAAAAATGGTCAACAGTTTTCCACCTGGCTCCTGATTGAAATGTTGAAACCTTCAAACCACTTATACAGTGAATGAGTATGTGCAGTTTGAAATACATGTACGAGTATGGTACTATGAACTAGCTGGAGTTTAAAAGATGTAATACTTGTTTATCAGGGATTGAATTACTGGTAGGTGCAGTTTGAAATACATGCTGTTGTGACGTAGTTAGCGTTAAAAAGATACAAATTGTATGTTCAAATGATTTACTGCCAGGATTCAGGTCCCAAAGAAGTATTCATACAGGTCAGCAGTTTTCCGCAAAGTTCCGTGATGAAAAATATTTGATTCTTAAAGGCAATGACAGCACTGAGAGCAGTTTGAAATATAGCCATGTTGATACAACCTCGCTCAAGTTAACCCTTTCCCAAACGACAAATTTTGGACTGGTCCAAATTGAAAGAGTTTGCAGACGACAATTTTAAATTTGATGAAAATGGCAGAAAGGTCTCAAAAAGGGTAGAAAACACTGTGGGAAAAGGAGAAATTGCTCGTCACGAGCAATTTCTCCTTTTCCCACAGTGTTTTCAAAAGACCTGTACTGCAGACACGTGAAAACCTGGGCTTGTTTAGGAAAGGGTTAAAAAGCTGTTATATCCATGTTCAAAAGTTTCAAAACAGTGATTCAGGTTCCTAGAACAATTTAACCCTTTCCCAAACAAGCCCTAGTTTTCACGTGTCTGCAGTACAAGTCTTTGGAAAACACTGTGGGAAAAGGAGAAATTGCTCGTAACGAGCAATTTCTCCTTTTTCCACAGTGTTTTCTACCCTTTTTGAGAACTTTCTGCCATTTTCATCAAATTTAAAATTGTCGTCTGCAAACTCTTTCAATTTGGACCAGTCCAAAATTTGTCGTTTGGGAAAGGATTAAAGCTGTAAAGTCTTACTGGGGCTTTAGAACAAAGGAAGGTATGGATCCTAGATTAACTCTTTACCAAACGACAAAATTTTAGACTGGTCCAAATTGAAAGCATTTGCAGACAACAAAATAAATGTAAGCCAGAAACTGAAATTTTTTGGGGGGAGCATAGAAAACATTGTGGGAAAAGGAGAAAATGCTGGTTACCAGCATTTTCTCCTTCTCCCACAATGTTTTCAAAAGCTTTCTTTTTCAGGGTCATTAAAAGTCGGGATTGTGTGGTAAAGGGTTAAAAAGTTTAAGCCTCCACGGCAATTATTAAATTTATGGAAATAACTATGGTAAGTGTAGTTGGAAATACATGTGCATGTTGATCTGTCCTAGTCAGGGCTAAAAGGATATAAACTGTATGTTTAAATCATTAACAGTCAGGATTTAGGTTCGAGAAGAAACAGTCAAGCTATGAAAATCTCCTATTATGGCTTTAGAACAAAATAATAAAAGTCAATAGTTTTCCATACGCTTCCCTGATGGAAATGTTTATGCTTCAAAAGAAATTAATTTGAGAATACAGTGCAGTTTGAAATACATGATGGTTTGACCTAGTTGGGTTAAAAGATAAAATACCTATATTCAAATGGTTTATTCCCAGAAATGATTCATGCTGTGAAGTCTTCTTGAGGCTTTAGAACAAAGAAAGGTCAACAGTTTTCTTCAAGGTTACCTTAATCTAATCCAAATGCTTCAGGGACAATGCTACAACTAACTAATACTATTCTGATTTTTGAGACTAGTCTATAAAAATTTCAATATTTCTCTGTTGTAAAATCTTCTTAACCCTCTCTGAGTGTTCTTGACAATGAGAAGTGAAAATATTCTGAGAAGAAGGGGAAAAAACGTATTACCATTTTACAGCATTTTCTACCCTTTCAATGACCCACTCCAATATTTCAATTAGTTGTCTGCAAATGCTTTCAAAATGGACACGTCTGACATTCTGTGGTCCAGACTTTTAACGACCCTGGGGCAGAAGGCTTTTGAAAATATTGTAGAAAAGGGGAAAATGCTGTTAACCAGTATTTTCTCCTTTTTCCAGAATGTTTTCTACCCTATGAAGGACATATTTCGCCATTTGGACCACCCTTAATTTCTCGTCTCCGAATGCTTTCAATTTGGATAAGTCTACAATTTTGTTGTTTGGTAAAGAGTTAACCCAGTATTATAAGGCTGTTTGTAGACTTAACCTTGTACCACACAATCCCGACTTTTAACAACCCTAAAGAAAAAGCCTTTTGAAAACATTGTGGGAAAAGGAGAAAATTCTGGCAACCAGCATCTTCTCCTTTTTCCACAATGTTTTTTACCCTATCAAACCCAGACATCATCATTTGAGTTACTTTTAATTTGTCGTCTGCAATACAATGTTTTTACCATATCAAACCCAGAAATCAACATTTGAACTACTTTTAATTTGTCGTCTGCAAATGCTTTCAATTTGGACAAGTCTAAAATTTTGTCGTTTGGTAAAAAGTTAAAAAAAACATTAACCCTTTCTCAAACAATCCTGTGTTTAATTACCCTGAAGAAGAAGAAGGCTTTTAAAAACACTGAGAGTATAGGAGAAAATGCTGCTTACCAGCCTTAGCTCCTTTTCAAGCAATTTTTCTACCTTTCAAAAACAAATCCCATCATTTTAGTCACAATGAAATAATCACCAGCAAATGCTTTGAATTTGGACACATCAGAAATTTTGTCATCTGGTAAAGACTTAACTCTTTAAGAAACAACATAGTGTAAGACCAGTCCAAATTGAAAGCAGTTGCAAACGACAAATAAAATGTGGATCAAATGATGGGATTTGTCTTTGAAAGGGCAGAAAGCATTGTGGGAAAAGGAGAAAATGCTGGTAACCAACATTTTCTCCTTTTCCCACAATGTTTTCTACCATATTTAATACATAAATCACCATTTACACTGCATTCAATTTGTTGTCTGCAAATGCTTTCAATTTGGTCCGATCCAAAATTCTGTCGTATGGTAAAGAGTTAAGCCCACTTTTGCCAGTGCATGGCTCAAATTATATAGTACACAAAGATCTGAGAAACAGGGAAACTCTCTTACCTTATATGCATCATCACCTACAACTTCAAGGTATTTCTTCTCTCTGTAAACATTCCGTGCTTTCAGAAAGTACAACACAAAAATATCACAGATAATGGTAGCCTGAAACCAAAAATCAAAATTAAATATTAACTCTTTACCAAATGACAAAATTTTAGCCTCCTCCAAACTGAAAGCATTTGCAGATGACAAAATAAATGTGACCCAAAAATTGAAATTTGTTTTGGGAAGGATAGAAAACATTGTGGGAAAAGGAGAAAATGCTGGTTACCAGCATTTTCTCCTTTTCCCACAATGTTTTCAAAAGGCCTCCTTCTCAAGGTTGTGAGGTAAAGGGTTTACTCTTTACCAAGCAACAAAGATTTGGAGGCGTCCATATTGAAAGCATGTGCATACAACAGTTTAAGGATGACTGGAATTATAAAATTTGGCTTTGCAAGAGTAGAAAACATTGTAGGAAAAGGAGAACATGCTGGTTACCAGCATTTTCTCCTTTTCCTACAATGTTTTCAAAGTCTTCCTTTTTCTGGGTCATTAAAACTGAATTGTACGGTAAAGGGTTAATTCTTTACTAAACAACAAAATTTGAGACTTGTCCAAATTGAATCTTGCAGATGACACATTTGATATGGCTCAAATGTAAGATTAGTTTTCGAAGGAGTAGAAAATGTTGTGGGAAAAGGAGGAAAATGCTAGTTACCAGCATTTTCTCCTTTTTCCAGAATGTTTTCACAAGTTTTCTTAATCATGGTGTTTAAAACGTCAGATTGTTTGGTAAAAGGTCAAAGCATTTTTCATGACTTTAGTTGCCTATGGGGCCAGTGTAGATCAAGATCAGACTGTGCTGACAACCATGTCTACTTAGACATACTAGACAAGAGCAAAGCTTGTCTGCTGCAAATATGAGCTTAGCCCAGAAGCATAGTTGGCAACATACAGAGCTTGAAACCAAAGGGTGGCAGGTGCAATTTCTAGCTTGGCTAATTTCTTCTGATGACTGACAAGTCATTGCGAGTGGATTCATTCGTTTCTCATATTACGTCTATGTTGGAAAGCAGCCAGTGGCTTGGAAAGAATGTTGTGCAAAGTACTGGTGTAGGACACCACAATGAATGAATGAATGAATGAATGAATGAATGAATGGATGGATGGATGAACAGATGGATGGATGAACAAACTAATGTTGTTTTATGATGCATCCAAAGCTCTGGTCATTTAGTGCACATGTATGTAAGATAGACCTGCCCCTGTTGTTTGAGTTCCCCTTTTGATAGTTAACAATTTGCTTAAGTTTGAAGTAAATATCTTCAGTAATAACAGAGATATTACAAAATGTTTCTGCACGCTGCAGACGACGAAGATGCAGACGACAAAGAAGCAGACACATTCTCTTATCCAGGGCATCCACAAAAATAAACCTATATGTACATAATTTAAAGTGTTTCCTATTTGGTGATTTATTCTGGCACAAACACCCTTGAAACTGCAATCTTTGACCCGTTTCCTTTAATTCTTGACAAATAACCGAACTTTGGAATAGTACAAATCCAACACAATTGCAGATTAAATATGGCCAAAATAGTGAAATTGTCTTCATCCTTTTTGTATTTCTATTATGTCCCATTACCAAGCGACAAAATTTCAGACTAAACCAAACTGAGAGCATCTGCAGACAACAAATTAAGCTTAGCTCTGAAGATGACATTTGTCTTTGGTTGGGTAGAAAAAATTGAGGAAAAAGGAGAATATGCTGGTCTCCAGCATTTTCCCCTTTTTCCAGACTGTTTTCTACCCATTCAAAGACAGATTCCATCATTTGAGCCACATTTTAATTGTCGTCTGCAAAAGCTTTCAACTTGGGGAAGTTTAAGATTTTTTCCCTTGGTAAAGAGTTCAGACAGAGGGCCATTGATACCTACAATTCCCAAAATAGCCAATCCACTTCCAAATTTGGTCATGAGAGGAACTATACGAAACTGTCCAGCCTGGCCCTGAAGTGTGATGATGAACTTGATACCATAGGCTTTAAATAATGTTCTGTACTCTGTACCATTCTCATGGTTAAAATAATTAGCATATCTGAAAGGAAAGGTAGGTATGTACAGTAACACTTCCTTCACCCTTTACCACACAGCAAAACTTTGGACTCATCCATATTAACCCTTTACTGCACAATGCCACCTTTTGATGCCCCTGGAAAAGAAGCCTTTTGAAAACATTGTGGGAAAAGGAGAAAATAACCAGCATTTTCTCCTTTTCCCACAATGTTTTCTACCCTATCAAAGAAAAATTGCACCATCTGAGCCACACTGAAATTGTCGTCTGCAAATACTTTCAATTTGGACAAAGCTAAAATTTTGTCGTCTGGTAAAGGGTTAAAGGAAACTACAGACAACAATTCAAACAGTCTTCAAATGATAGTATTTGTCCTTGAATAGATAGAAAACTTTGTGGGAAAAGGAGAAAATGCTGGTTACCAGCATTTTCTCCTTTTTCCCACGATGTTTTCAAAAGGCCTTTCAATGTTTTCAAAAGGCCTTTCCATGTTTTCAAAAGGCCTTTTCCTCATGGTCATTAAAACTTGGGATTGTGTGGTAAAGGGTTAACCCTGTACCACACAATCCCTAGTTTTAGCAACCTTGTGAAAACAGGAAAACATTGTTGGAAAAGAAGAAAATGCGTTAACCAGCCATTTTCTTCTTTTCCCCACAATGTTTTCTACCCTGTCAAAGACAAAAGTCCTCTCTTCAGCTACACTTAATTTGTCAGCTGCAAATGCTTTCAATTTGGTTTGGTCCAAAATTTTGTTGTTGGGTACAGAGTTGATGGAAATATAGAAAAGATGAAGTTGGTTCAATTACTTATTTTAGGCAAGAAAATTCTTTTTTCTCACAATGTTCTGTTTATTGTTAACAAGAGTACAATCGCCTGGCTGTAGATGTTTTTTTCCAGTGAGAATTCTATGCAAATGCTGACTGCAGTTGTTTTTTCTCAGAACATGCTAAGTAAAAAAGGGGCATAACTGTTCGAAAATGTGTTGAGAGTTATATGCCACTTCTGTTATGGGTTCCCCATTTGACAACTTAAAACTAAAAACTAACATCTAGCCAAAGTTTGACAAAAGCATCTTTAGTTATAAAGGAGACAAGAGAAAAAGTTGAATTTTTGCAAGACAACGCAGATGCTGACAACCAGCATTTTCTCCTTTTCCCATAATGTTTACTGCACCATCACAGACAAAAGTCATCATTTGAGCTACACATAGTTATTCTATTGTCTGGAAATGCTATGAATTTGGACAAGTCTAATTTTTTTGTTTAACAGCAACGAGTTAAATCTTCACCCAACATTTTTTTTTTCTTTTTAACCCTTTCCCAAACGACAAATTTTGGACTGGTGCAAATTCAAAGAGTTTACAGACGACAATTTTAAATTTGATGAAAATGGCAGGAAGGTCTCAAAATGGGTAGAAAACACTGTGGGAAAAGGAGAAATTGCTCGTTACGAGCAATTTCTCCTTTTCCCACAGTGTTTTCAAAAGACTTGCACTGCAGACACGTGTAAACCAGGGCTTGTTTGGGAAAGGGTTAACACGGGAAGAAACTTTTGAAAAAATAGTGGAAAAAGGACAAAATACTTGGTACTTAGAGTTTTCTCCTTTTTCCATCATGTTTTCAAAAGCCTTCTTCCTCAACAGTCGTAAAAGCACAGTATTGTTTGAGAAAGTATTGAGAACATGATAAACTGAAGACTCACCTGAAATTGTAACCTTTAGACAAAATGTCAGCATCGCTATCCAGCCTTCTAAAGCTATACTTAGGTAGACATTTCTCTTCGCTATGGTCAAGATTGCAGTCCCAGGTTATTATAATTTGTATAACTCCACCCTATTTGAAAATAAAAATGTTCACCCTTAAAATGCCTTTCACAACTTTAGTTTCCTTTGTGGACAGCATAGATCAAGATCAGACTGCACAAAACTTGCAGTCTGATCTTTGACCTTCATTGTCTGCTTTGCTGAGACAAGCTGGGGAGAGCAACCTGGGAACTGCAATTATTTGGGTCTAATTTCTAGACTAAAAAAGATGATAAGGTTTATTCTACACTTTAACCCTTTACTGTACAATGCCCCCTTTAAACGACCTTTTGAAAACATTGTGGGAAAAGGAGAAAATGCTGGTAACCAGCATTTAACCAGCATTTTTTCCAACAATATTTTCAAAATGCTTTTACCTCAGGGTTGTTAAAACTTGTAGGATTGTGTTGGAAAGGGTTCAAACAGAATTGTTAGTTAAAAAGTTATACCCTTTAGCAGATGACAAAATTCAAGAATCTTCTGTACTAAGAAAAATTGCAGATGATATATTTAATCTGGTTCTAAGTATGGGATTTCTTTGTAATTGGGAAGAAAATATTGTTGAAACAAAAGAAAATGAGCCATGCTCTGACAAAATGGGGCTTAATGCATCTCCACTATGCATAATACCAAGCAAGACATCACATGATCATGGATCCATAAAATC
Organism: Tridacna gigas; assembly: GCA_945859785.2. Lineage (NCBI taxonomy): Eukaryota > Metazoa > Mollusca > Bivalvia > Cardiida > Cardiidae > Tridacna > Tridacna gigas. The sequence goes on from OX244042.2 coordinate 38,219,480, forward strand.
CATTTTGTCTAAAAACCGCTTTATATCATAAGGCAGACTGGTCCTTTGACATACAGAAAATTGACCAATAGCTGAACTGGGTCGATATCTTTCGCAGTGGCATTAAGCCCCCTTTTCACAGAGCATGGCTCAAATGCTGGTCACCAGCATTTTCTCCTTTTCCAAAATGTTTTCAAAAGCCTTCTACATCTGGCTTTACTAAACAAGTTGTCTAATTTGAAAGCAGTTTCAGATGAAATATTGAATATGGTTCATATAATGGGATCCGACTTCAGTAAGATAGAAAAACTTTGCTTCTTACCAGCATTTTCTCCTTTTCCACAATGTTTTCAAAAGCCTTCCTTTCCATGGGCATCTGAACTCAGGATTGTTTAGTAATAGGTTAGAAATCGTATTCCAGCACTAGAGTCAAATTTTGATTAAAGTCCTCAAACATTATGAATTAACAATTTACCAAGCAACAAAATTTTAGACTGGACCAAATTGATAGCATTTGCAGATGACAAATTAAGTGTGGCTGAAATGATGATTTCTGTCTTTGACAGGGTAGAAAACATTGTGGGAAAAGAAGAAAATACTGGTTATCAGCATTTTCTTCTTTTCCAACAATGTTTTCCACAGGCTTTTTCCACAGGCTTTTTCCACATTTATTCCATCAAACTTTTTCATGTCCTGAAAAGTTTGATGGAATAAATGAATAAACCATTTAACCATTACCACTCAACCCCATATTTTAACACCCTTGATAAGTATAACTCCATTTGACTAATGCGAGACGACACTTTACGCAAATGTCTTAAGGGCTCATTTTGCATGTTGCGGCCATATAACAAAAGGCACAAGAATCAGACATCCGAAATATTGCTTCCATGATTTTATCTGGCATGGTTATACATGTAGCAAGAGGATGAACATGCTTGGTTACACCATTGTGAATGTTTGCGAGGTATTTCAAGCTACATGTATATGAATATTTTTCTGCTACCCAACTGATGATAAGTCAGAATTATGTACGAAATTCTGTTTAACCCTGAGAAAGAAGGCCTTTTGAAAACATTGTGGGAAAAGGAGAAAATGCTGGTTATCAGCATTTTCTCCTTTTCCCACAATGTTTTTTACCCTTCAAAAACAAATACCATCATATGAGTTATACTTATCAAATGGAAGTGTTTCCGATTTAGACAAGTTGTAAAAAATTGTTGTGTGGTAAAGAGTTAACCCTTTACCACACAATCCCGACTTTTAATGACCCTGTGAAAGAAGCCTTTTGAAAACATTGCGGGAAAAGGAGAAAATGCTGGTAACCAGAATTTCTCCTTTTCTCACAAAGTTTTCCACCCTTCCCAAAACAAATTACAATTTTTCAGTCACGTTTAATTTGTCGTCTGCAAATGCTTTCAATTTGGACGAGTATGAGATTCTGTTGTTTGGTGAGGAGTTAAGAAAGCTCTCTTCAAAATGGGTGTAAAAGCATAACAAGAGGACCCTGATGGTCCTATATCACTCACCTGAGTACTAAGCAGTACAGGTTAACAATGAAGATAAATACCAAATAATGAAGTTCAAGGCCAAATGATTATGAAAGAGAGACAACTCACAACTTTAACAGAGGTCTAGGCTTTTGGTTACCCAGAAAATTTTCTTATAATTGCACGAAAGATACCTAAGTACAAACGTCTAAGCCCCGCGGCTGGACCTGTAATGATCCCAGGGGCATCTTGTGTGCAAAATTTCTTGAGGTCCACAGGGTGATGCTTCATGCAAAGTATCATAGCTCTAGGCATTTTGGGTTTAAACATAAAGATTTTTCAGTTTGCATTATATATACATGTAGATGCTACAGAGTAAACCAAGTCAAATACAGTAACTCTAATTGAAGGGCAAATAACTCATGTTGTTTGGGTCTAATAAGACCCATAATCAAAACCCATCCAAGATCTTATGGTCATATAAATTTTTACCAAGTTTGGTACTGATTAGTGTTGGGCAATCGGTTTAAAATCTCAATCGATTATCGCTTTGTAATCGGAAGAGCAAACCAACTAGCTATCAATAGTACAATCGGTTTAGACTGTCACTCCATTTAACTGAGAATGACTTTTTTTTTAAAATACTGCGACAATTTTGTAAACATGACAGTCTTCATGTATTAAATTTATAAAGATGTTGTATTCTGCACTTTAATCAATATCATTCATTTTGTTCCTTATAATTTCCAAACGAGTTTAAAAAGAATCAGACATATACCTTATAGTTCAAACATTTGCAGACGACCCTCTTTCTCCCCATCCCCCCCATTTCATAAAACAACATTTTTTTCCACTCATGAACAGAATTTTAACTTCCACTTATTGCTTTATTCAGAAATTTGTGTAAATTCACTGTTAAAATTCATTATTAAAGATAAGAAGATGGTTTGAAGTCTCTCTGATCGGACGATGCCACGTTGCTCACTATAGTGTCATGCGTTTTCGCGCTTTTTTGGCGATCTATTTTTACTTGACAATTAGTTTCTGGAGAAGTATTACTTCATGATTTGACATCATTTAGTCAGTTTAAATAGCAAGTAACTTAAAATGCTGTCACTTTACACTAGATAAAAGGAATAACACCTTTGTTACTCTGTCATAATAGACTCGCCAGCTTCATTATCATCCGGGTGTCTTTCGCATTTTATACTGATCGTGTTTAATCCATTTTTCTGCCCGCTGCACGCAAGCTAGGTTATATGAAGTTTTAGATGATAATTTCGTGCCTCAGATTGACATTTAGGCAGATATCTTTCATCGCCAAAGACAGGTCATTTCAAATTTCCACATGTCAAAACCTGGGCTCAGTTAAGCTTGCCGAGTTGTCAACTTTTGTCAAGACATTCATGGACAAAGATTCGTTTCTCATTTTTCAGCCAGTTTTCGTGTTTGTTATCTACTATGTTTAAAATCCAAGATTGTGATTAATAATAGTCACAAAACCAAGCGTTAAAAACCAGAATTCAAGTTTTGGCACCAAGCCAGCTTATCAACCGACTACAATCGATTCCGGGATTTCTCAATTGATTATCGGAATCGGAAGCCAAAACCAACTGACTTTCGACTATAGTCGATCATCGGCCCACCACTAGTACTGATTGGTATATATTTGTAGATGCTAGAGTGTAAACAAAGTCAAATATGGAAATTTTGTCCAATTCAAGGGCAAATAACTCTGGATGTTCTGGTTCAATTTGACCCATAACTGAACTCTTCCGAGACCTTCTGGGAATATATATTTTGACCAAGTTTGGTACTGAATGGTCAATATTTGCAGATGCTAGAGTGTAAACAAAGTCAAATATGGCAAATTTTCTAATTCAAGGGCAGACAACTCAGACAGTTCTGGTCCGATTAGATCCATAATTGAACTAATCTGAGATCTTATGATCACACACACTTTGACAATGTTTGGTGCTGATTGAGTAATATTTGTAGATGCTAGAGTGTAAACAAAGTCAGATTCAGTAATTTTTGCAAATTCAAGAGCAAATAACTCCTGATGTTCTGATTGGATTTGATCCAAAATCGAACTCATCCGAGACCTTATGGGCATATACATTGTGGCCAAGTTTGGTACTGATTGGTCAATGTTTGTAGATGCTAGAGTGTAAACAAGAAGATTTTTAAAGATTTCCCTCTTTATCTCTATGTGAAATCCGAGAACCCACAACATAGGGCCAATTTCAACAACAGCGCCATAATTTGAAGTACATGTATTTTGGTAGAGGGCTATTAGATGATGCTACATGCCAAATATGAAAGCTCTAGCCCTTACGGTTTGGGACAAGAAGATTTTTAAAGTTTTTTCTCTCGGTTGCCATGGCAACCAGAGTTCTTCATGGAATTCAAATCTTTGAAGTATTCTGAAAGTGCATCACCTAAGGATCATTTCTGTTAAGTTTCATTGAAATTTGTTGGGCGGTTTCAGAGGAGAAGATTTTTTAAGTAATTGTTCACGGACGGACGGACGGACACAAGGACGGACGGACGGACGCTGGACAACGATCGATCACAATAGCTCACCCTGAGCACTATGTGCTCAGATGAGCTAAAAACAGGAGGTTAATTAACTCTTTACCAAACGAAAAAATTTTAGACCAGTCCAAATTGAAAGCATTTACAGACGACAAAATAAATCTAGCTCTAGTGATGTTTTTTGTCTTTGATAGAGTAGAAAACATTGTGGGAAAAGGAGAAAATGCTGGTTACCAGCATTTTCTCCTTTTCCCACAATGTTTTCAGAGGGCTTCTTTTACAGGGTCGTTAAAAGTCAGGATTGTGTGGTAAGGGGTTAATTGGTGATTGATTTTGGCAACTACTTCCTGAAAATCTACGAAAATGAGGGATGCTCCAAACTTTGCATGCTTGTGTAAATATAGGATTCTGACCCTGATACATGGATACAAATATGGTTATTCGATGAACCCTTTACCAAACAATCCCAAGTTTTAATGACCCTAAAGAAGAAGGCTTTTGAAAGCATTGTGGGAAAAGGAGAAAATGCTGGTAACCAGCATTTTCTCCTTTTCTCTCAATGTTTTCTACCCTGTCAAAGATAGAAGTCATCACGGGAGCTAGATTTAATTTGTCATCTGCAAATGTTTTCGATTTGGTCAGGTCTGAAAAATTTTAGTTTGGTTAAGCGTGAAATAATAAGAGCCATGCTCTGTGAAAAGGGGGCTTAATGCACCTGCGAAAAGTATCAACCCAGTTCAGCCTTTGCAGTCTGCACAGGCTGACCTGGGCCAAAACTTTTCACTATTGATCAGTTTTCTGTATGTCCAAGGACCAGTCTACCTCATGGTTCAGTAGGTTGTCAGACAAGGTGGATTTTATAGATACCTAATTATGTGATGTCTTGCTTAGTAAAATTCATCAAGAAGATGCATTAAGCCCCCTTTTCACAGAGCATGGTTCATAACTTTTGAATGGTGAATGCACATCTTGCAGCATTTTCAAATAATTGAGTCATCATGTAGCGTGTATTTACCTGAATACTTAAACTAGAGAAATTTGTTACCCCACATTCGAATGCAATGTCCTTCAACACGAAAATGGGACAAAATTTATCTACGGGGTCATCTTTGTTATACCTGCATCTACTTAGTTCTGTATTGTTTTTGAAGCCAAAAATACCTCGTCTGAAATGAATCATTAAGATTTTTGGTGTCTTACAGCCCTATTTTAAAAACTCTGCTCCAAGTCTATGTTTGAGCAAATATGGAATGTGCTTGTCCAGTAAAACCTGTCTTACTGAACACCTCTGTGAACACTTTACCAAAGGACAAAATTTTAGACATGTCCAGAGTAATTAAGACTGCCAAATAAAGCTAACAAGCAATTTTCACTCTGCAGATAAGACCCAAGTATTTTTCATTTTAACCCTTTACCAAACAACAAACTAAGCCAAATTGAAAGCATTTGCAGACGACAAAATAAATGTTAACGAAAAATTGAATTTTGTTTTGGGGAGGGCAGAAAACATTAAGGGAAAAGGAGAAAATGCTGGTTACCAGCATTTTCTCCTTTTCCCACAATGTTTTCAAAAGGCTTCTTTCTCAGGGTTGTTAAAAGTCGGGATTGTGTGGTAAAGAGCTGCCAGAGTGTTTCAGCAAAGTGGACAGTGTAGATCAAAGATCAGTCTGATCTTGATCTACACTGGCTGCAAAAGCAACTATAGTTTTGAAAGGGGCTTTACAAACTAAGAGCAATAGATCAGATATGGCTCAAACAATTGGATTTGTCTTTGAAAGGGTAGAGAACATAATGGGAAGAGGAGAAAAATCTGGTCACCAGTAATTTTTTTCCCCCACTATATTTTCAAAAGCTTTTTTCTGTTTAATTTCAATCATTTGATTTTCCCAATTAGAAGTTGTGTTACTTTCAAATTTAGAAAATCTTGGAGCCTACGACGAAGAACGCTCTTGAGAGTGGTTGGTGAATACCATCCCAGACTGCACTTTCTATGCAAATGAATTTTGATCAGATAGAACCAAAACAGTGACTAAAATATAAATTGGCACCAGACAAATAAAACCTTTATGTTAAAATTAATTTACCCTTTACCAAACATTTACCAATCTTTTATCAAATGTGAGAAAAAATTCTTTTGAAAACATATTAGGAAAAGAAGAAAATGCTGGTAGCCAGCATTTTCTCCTTTCCCCCAAAATGATTTCTTTTCTTTCAAAGTCAAATATATGTATGATCTTTAGAGATACATTTTCATTCGTAGGCTGTAAACACTTTCAATGTGGATCATTCTAAAATTTTGTTGTTTGGTAAAGAGTTAAACCTCTACTAAAGAATCTGATGTTTGTACAGCTCCGATGAAGTTGGTTTTTGTGGCACTGGTCAAAGAAAACGCCACTATGAGTTCAATACATGTAGTGTCTTTTGAAAATCATGTATCGTAGTTTGTGCAAAACCAAAGGAAGTAAACCCAATCAAACTCAATTTTTCAAAGACAAATACGTGTTTTGATAGCACACAGATATATAATTAACAACGGCATATTAAAATATAATGGATTAGGCCATCGATCATGGGAATACTTCCTTTTTTTTTTTTAAATATCTATACCCGCTATGGCTTTCTGTTGGTGCAATGATACACACAACCTTTGTTCTTCTGACCCTGTGCTCCCAAGACCAGTTCGTCCCTGGGCTTGTTTGTCCCTTGGCTTGTTCGTCCTGGCTTGTTTGTCCCACATTATTGTTTGTTTATTTTTCAAATTATTAATTCCACACAATGGCTCCCTTGACAAATGCCACACCAGTGCTTTCAACACTTTGACTGAATATTTTGATGGAAAGGGATAAATTATGGCAACTGATATTTTTCTTCTTTTCCCAGAATGTATTCTACACTCACTCTCATAAATTCCTTTATTTTGAAAACTTTAAGTGCAAAATGTGCAAAATGAGGTTTCAATGAGTATGATATACAACTGAAGGTTAACTAAGCTATATGCAACAGTGCTCAACAAGATCCTGAATTAGGCAATTTATTTTTTCTTTTTCAACCCTATACCGAACAAGAAATATTTTAGATTTTGCCAAGTTAAAATGTTTTGCAAACAAAATATTTAGTGTTACTCAACTGAAGAGTTTTTCTTTGAGAGGGAAGAAAACATGAGAAAAGGATAAAATGCTGGTTATCAGCATTTTCTCCTTTTCTTACAATGTTTCTACCTTTCCACCTTAGGTTCTTCAAAACATAGGATCGCATGGTAAAGGGTCATACAGTTTACTCTTATGTAATGTAATGTACAGGCAGACCTCCATATAAGAGGGGGAGTGATTGTATTCTAAATCCATTATTTCTCTTCCAAACCCTATGTTGTGGGTACTCATTAGAATCGTCTCGGTGAGACGATTCTAATAAGTACCCATTATATAGGGTTTAGTGGAGAGTGATTAATATTTTCAATTTTGAAAATCACTCCATCTACCTGGAGCTCTGTATAGGTATTTTGTACATAAGTAAAACTATAGCAAATCTAAATTGCTTCTATTTAAAAGTTATTGTGAAACTAAAAGAAAGAAATAAATCACCTTTTTCAGAATTCGTTATTGTTTACCAAACAATCTCTTGTCTTTATGTCTCAAATGAAAAGGAATCATGGAAACATTATGATCAAAGGAAAAAATGCCGGTAATCACAATATTCTCTACCCTTTTAAAGACAAATTCCTTAATTCAGGCCACATTCACTTTGTCATCGGCAAATACTTTCAATTTGACAGGTCAAAAGTTTTGTCATCTGGTAGAGGTTTAACCCTTTACCACACAATCCTGACTTTTAATGACCCTAAGAAAGAAAAGGCTTTTGAAAACATCGTTGGAAAAGGAGAAAATGCTGATAACCAGCATTTTCTCCTTTTCCCATTACTTTTTTTACCATTTCAAAGAAAAAAATTAATCATTTGCACCACATTCAAGTCGTCATCTACAAATGATTTCAATTAGGGCAAGTTTAGAATTTTGTCGTTACGTAGAGAGTTAATGATTGATTGGCGTTTAATGCTACTTTGAGCATTATTTCAGTCATATCACGGCAACAGCTCACATATCCATGTATTTCTTGGGTTTTACCAGTACTAGGCTAGGGCTCTGAAGTGTCTGGCCCAAGGACAATCCCATGAAAGTTAATGGATCCAGTGAGATTCAAACCCGGGGCCTCCAGGTCACAAGTCCCACACTATACCACTAAGCCATGCAGGGCCCCCGAGGTAAAGAGTTAAATAAATACTACTGCACAAAGCACAGCTTCAGTATTTTTTGTTGATAATGTAGACCAAGATCAGACTATAAGATATGGGTCTGCAATGATCTTAACCCTTTCCCAAACGACAAATTTTGGACTGGCCCAAATTGAAAGAGTTTGCGAATGACAAGTTTAAATTTGATGAAAATGGCAGAAAGGCCTCAAAAAGGGTAGAAAACACTGTGGGAAAAGGAGAAATTGCTCGTTACGAGCAATTTCTCCTTTTCCCACAGTGTTTTCAAAAGACTTGTACTGCAGACACGTGAAAACCAGGGCTTGTTTGGGAAAGGGTTAAGCAGAATTAAAAAATTTAGACTAAATTGTCCAAACTGAAATGGTTTGCGGACAACTTATCAGATGTGGCCAATTTATTAGATTTGTCTTGATATTGTGATAGCATTGTAGTAACCACCACTTTCTCCTTTCTCCACAATGTTTTAAAGGCTTTCTTCTTCCAGGTCATGCAAACATGGAGATTGTTTGGTACAAGTTTAAGTTTGGCCAAAACAGTAATGAGGCTTTAAGAAGCCTAAATCTACTAAAGGTGAGACTACAACACCACCTCCACCGCATAATATAATACCTGTCTAGCTATACTGCTGAAATTGCTGGAGCCTGCCCCTGCAACAATTGTCTTCAGTTCCATGATTGGACATTGGTCATTTGCACCAAAGTCAAAGCGGCAGCTTTTCAAATAGGTTTCATTTACGAAAGAAGGGACATTGCGTCTGTAAGCATAGTGGAAGTTGAGACCTATGTTTAATTCCCATATTTTACACTGAAAAATCTTGATGTTCATTGTTTAACTCTTTACCAAACAACAAAATTTTAATCTGGTCCAAACTAAAAAAGCATTTGCAGACAACAAATTAAAGTGTAGCATGCATTATGAAATTTGTGTCTGAAAGGGTAGGAAACGTTATGGGAAAAGGAGAAATGCAGGTTGCCAGCATTTTCTCCTTTTCCCATCATGTTTTCAAAAGGTTTCTTCAGCAGGGTCATTAAAACTTGGGATTGTGTGGTAAAGGGTTGACTCTTTACCAAACAACAAAATTGAAAGCATTTGTAGACGACAACTTAAATGTGGCTCAGCTGATGGCTGGTTACCAGCATTTTCTCCTTTTCCCACAATGTTTTCAAAAGGCTTTCTTCTCAGGGTCGTTAAAAGTCGGGACTGTGTGGTAAAGGGTTAACCCTTCACCACACAATTCTGAGTTTAAACAACCTTGGGGAGATCTGTTTTTGAAACCATTGTGGCAAAAGGAGAAAATGATGGTAAAGATCGTGTTTTCCTTTTCCTACAATGTTTTCTACCCTTTCAAAGAAAAAAGTCAGTATCTGAGCCACAGTGAATTTGTTGTCTGCAAACACCTCATTTTACAGCCAGTCCAAAACTTTGCCATTGGGTCAAGACTTAGATATACAGATTGGTTCAAAGGTGAAGTTTCTTAAAGTTTCATACATTGTATGTGAATTCCATTTTTTCCTCTCAATAAATTTAACCCTCTACCATAAAACTTGAGTTATAACAACCCTGGCAGACAAGACTTTTGAAAACATTGTGGAAAATATACATGTATCACATAAAGTAAAACACTCTTTTTTCTTTCTTGAAAAAGGCCGTTGGGCAAAATATTCAAAAAGAGTGTTTTACTTTATGTGATACCATATTTCACCTAATTAACGCTCCCTCCTTAGTAGTTGCCCCCTACTATATTGTTAACTTCAGAGGCCTTAGAACAATCCACCACATCCGACCTTAGCTTAAAATCAATGACTTGAATGACAAACTTCCAAACGCTAGATAGCTTCACTAAACCTTTTCAAATGCAGGCTGACGAAAATTATTGATGACCCATATTTCATGAATAAACCTACCAGTATGACACTGACATAATCCTAATTACTTCTCTAATCAATTCTTTAACACCTGACTATCCAAATATACTTACACTTCTGATAACATTATAAACTTCCGGTAACACAAAATTTGTCAACTACCTTTGGAAAGTGAAATATCAAAGACCTGTGTCCCACATTAATTGTGAATGCTATTTAATGTCCAAATGAATCATGATCGGCAGTAAAATCAATACTCTGCATTAACACAGCGGGTTTTTCAAATGGGGATTGCTTTGCAGTCAGCACTGACTGAAACCCCTAGATCAAAATATCGTACTTACTCTAATATGATGGCACTTAAATTTTGGGAAATTGGCTATGAATAGGAGCGCCCTGTTGGCATTTTGCATGGTGCCCAGGCATGTTAGTTAGGTGAAATACAGTATATTGTGCATTAATTCCTTGTGGAATTATTTATAATCAGGGCACTATGGAAACATTTTCTAGCTGACAGAATGCATCATTTGAGCCACAACGAATTTGTTGTCTGCAAAATGTTTTCAATACAGATGACTGTAACATCAAGGGTTAAGTGATGATAAAAAATTGTGTAAAGAGTTAAAACTCTTACCGTTTCACACCAAACTTTGGGAATTCTATGTTGTTTTTTATAAATACAGTAAAATTCTCTGCTTCAGCAATGGCAGCAGGGTCAGGCCTTAAAAGAAAAAAAAAAAAGAAAAAATTTACAAGAAAGAAATAAAATCCATGTTTCAAGAAGTCTTCATCAATAAACAATACATGTATGTACCAATATTTCCCCATTAACCCTTTACCACATAATCCCTTGTTTTAACAACCCTGGGAAAGAAAGCTTAGGAAAACTTTCAGGGTTGTATCAACATGGAATCATTTGGTAAAGGATTAAGTCTTTACAAAACAATCCCATGTTTTAACGACCATAAGGAAGAAAGGTTGTAACAAGCCTTTTTCTCGCCCCGCACGGGTAGCTCAGTGGTTAGCGTATCTGACTTGTGACCTGGTGGCTGCAAGTTCGATACCTGATTTAGGCAAACTTTCTTTCCGGCAATTTTCAGCCTCTCACCTCTGATGCATGTGAGAAATGTGTCAGTGGCTTTGAAAAGACAGTTGTGTCAGTTCTGGTGTGAGAAAGCCAGGAAACACATGGGTGCGTCACTGAACCGCCATCATATGACCTGAGCTGTTAAAATGGCATTAAACTCCAATACAAACAAACAAACAAATCTCTTTTCTCACAATGTTAAAAACCTTATAAGAGAACTTCAGCTCATTTGTACCAATGTCAAATTTGTCGTCTGTGGAAGAGTCCAAAATTTGCCATTTGGGAAAGGATTATGAGAAACTCAACACATTTACTCACGGCTTCAACCTGCCATCCTCTGTTGGACACCAAGCATCCACTTCACAACTCTTCTTTCCTGGATATCTTGTAGAGTTGATACAATTTCCAGTCATAAATCCTGCAAAACGTATGTTTTTATTGTGAAACATAAATGTTATCTGTAAAACATGTTGTTGGTGGCAAAACATAAGTGTCATGCTCTGGCAAAAGGGGTTTAACTCTTTACCACACAATCCTGAAGCCTTTTGAAAACATTGTGGGAAAAGGAGAAAATGCTGGTAACCAGCATTTTCTCCTTTGCCCACAAAATTTTCCTCCCGTCCCGTAACAAAATTTCAATTTTTAAGTCACATTTAATTTGTCGTCTGCAAATGCTTTCAATTTGGAAGAGTCTAAAATTTTGTCATTTGGTAAAGAGTTAATGCACCTCTGTGATGTCTTATACCAAGCAAGTCATCACATAATTATGGATCCATAAAATCCATTTTCTCAAACAACCAGCTGAATCCTGAGCTAGAATCGTCCTTGGACATGAAGAAAATTTAGCAAAGGTGAAAAGTTTCGACACGGGTCAGTCTGCACAGGCTGATCTGGGTTGATACTTTTTGCAGATGCATTAAAGCCTCCATTTACAGAGAATTCCTCATATAAATGTTTAACTCTTTACCGTCTTTTAACGACCCAAAGAAAAGAAGCCTTTTGAAAACATTGTGGGAAAAGAAGAAAATGCTTGTAACCAGCATTTTCTTCTTTTCCCACAATGTTTTCTACCCTTTTAGAGGTAAATTTTATGTTCTGAGCTACATTTAAAATGTCGTCTGCAAATACTTTCATTCTGGACAAGGCTAAAATTTTGTCGCATGGTAAAGAGTTAACCCTGTTACAAGACAGTTCCAAGTTTCAACAACTCTAAAGAAAATTACTTCTGAAAACAGTAAGAGGAGAAAATGCTAGCTTCTCCTCTCTCCACCGTGTTTTCTACCCTTTCATAGACAAAGTCCATTACTTGAGCAACATTTAATTTGTCGTCTGCCCATGCCTTAACCCTTTACCAAACAGCAAAATTTTAGACTGTCCCAAATTGAAAGCATTTGCAGACAACAAAATAAATGTTACCAAAAAATGAAAGTTTGTTTTGGGAAGGGTAGAAAACATTGTGGGACAAGAGGGCCATGATGGCCCTGGATCGCTCACCTGAGTCATTAGAAGAAATTTCACTCCAGGGTCATAATGACCCAATTTAAAACTTATCTGAGATATTATTATGACAAACATTCTGACCAATTGTCAGATCAACTGAGCTGAAAATGTGGCCTCCGGAGTGTCCAAAATGTCTTTCTTCAATTTGACCTAGTGACCTAGCTTATGACCCTATGTGACCATATTTCAAACTCATCCGAGACATCAAAACAAACTAGTTGACCAAGGTTCAGGTGAATTGGGCAAGAACTGTCAGCTCTAGAGTGCCCACAAGGTATTTCTGTAATTTGACCTAGTGACCTAGATTATGACCCTATCAAGTCAAACATGCCGACAAATTTTCAGGTGAGTTGAGCAAAAACTGTGGCCCCTACAGTGCCCACAACACATCTCTTTAATTTGACCCAGTGACCTAGTCTATGACCCTATGAGACCCAATTTCTAATTGATCCGAGATATCATCGAGTCAAATATGTAGACCAATTTTCAGGTCAATTTAGCTAGAATTGTGGCCTCTAAAGTGCCCACAAGGTATTTCTTCAATGTCACCCAGTGACATTATTTATGAACCTATGTGACCCAATTTTGAATTCCTCTGAGATATCATCAAGATAAACAAGAGGGCCATGATGGCCCTGGGTCGCTCACCTTAGTAGAATGCCTTAAAGGTTTTTCTTAAATTTGACCATGTGACCTAGTTTTTGACCGCAGGTGACCCAATTTCAAACTCATATTTCACGAAGACAAACATTCTGACCAATTTTCAAGTCAACTGAGCAAAAAATGTGGCTTTGAGTGCCCTAAAGATATTTCTTTAATTTGACCTAGTGACCTAGATTATGACCCCTGGTGACCCAAATTTGAACTGGTCATTGACTATATCAAAAGAAACATTTTACCCAATTTTCAAATCAAATGAATAATAAATGTGGCCTCTAGAGTGCCCACTAGCTATTTCTTTAATTTGACCAAGTGACCTAGTTTATGACCCCAGTTGACCCAAATTCAGACTCATGTGAGATTTACAAAGACAAACATTCTGACCAATTTTCAAGGCAATTAAGCAAATAATGTGGCCTCTAGAGTGCCCACAAGGTATTTCTTTACTTTGACCTAGTGACCTAGTTTATGGTTCCAGGTGACCCAAATCCAAACTCATCTGGTATTTCATCAAGACAAACATTCTGGCCAAATTTCAGGTCATTTGAGCAATAAATGGGGCCTCCAGAGTGCAAACAAGGTATTTCTTTAATTTGACCCAGTGAACTAGTTTATGACCCAAGTTGACCCAAATTAATCTTATGTGAGACTTTATAAAGACAAACTTTTTAACTAATTTTCAAGGCAATTGAGCAAATAATGTGGCCTCGAGAGTGCCAACAAGGTATTTCTTTAATTTGACCTAGTGACCTAGTTTATGACCCAAGATGACCCAATTTTGAACTCAATGAACTTGTTGTGCTTAGATGGGCAAACAAACTTAGAAGAGAATACCAAATATCAAAGCTCTACGCCTTCCAGTTTTAAAGAAGAATTTAAAAGTTTTCCTTCTTTGTTCCTATGTTCGAACTTGTGACACCCCGGGCTGGGCCAGTTTTGACCCAGGGGCATCATATGAACAAACTTGGTAGAGGTCCACTAGGAAATGCTACATACCAAATATCAAAGCTCTACACCTTCCCGTTTAAGAGAAAAAGAAATTTAAAGTTTTCCTTCTTTGTTCCTATCTTCAAACTTGTGACCCCCTGGGCCGGGCCAGTTTTGACTCAGGGCATCATGTGAACAAACTTGGTAGAGGTCCACTAGGAGATGCAACATACCAAATATCAAAGCTCCACACCTTTCGGTTTCAAAAAAGAAGAATTTTAAAGTTTTTGTTCTTTGTTCCTATGTTCGAACTTGTGACCCCAGGGGCTGGGCCAGTTTTGACCCAAGCAGCATCCTTGGAACAAACTTGGTAGAAGTCCACTAGGAGATGCTACATACCAAATATCAAAGCTCTATGCCTTCCCATTTAAGAGAAAAAAAAATTAAAGGTTTCCTTCTTTGTTCCTATGTTTGAACTTGTGACCCCCAGGGCAGGGCCAATTTTGACCCCAAGGGCATCATATGAACAAACTTAGTAGAGGTCTACTAGGCAATGTTACATACCAAATATCAAAGCTCTAAGCCTTTCAGTTTCACAGAAGATAATTCTTAAAGTTTTCCTTCTCTGTGCCTATGTTTGAACTTGTGACCCAGAGGGCAGGGCCAACTTTTGCCCCAAGGGCATCATATGCACAAACTTGGTAGAGATCCACTAGAAGATGCTACATACCAAATATCAGAGCTCCATGCCTTCCTGTTTCAGAGAAGAAGATTTTTAAAGTTTTCCTTCTTTGTTCCTATGTTGGAAATTGTGACCCCGGGGGCGGGCCCAGTTTTGACCCCAGGGACATCATATGAACAAACTTGGTAGAGGTCCACTAGGCGATGCTACATACCAAATATCAAAGCTCTACGCCTTCAAGTTTAAGAGAAGAAGATTTTTAAAGTTTTCCTTCTTTGTTACTATGCTCAAACTTGTGAGCCCCGGGGTGGGGCCAGTTTTGACCCCAGGGGCATCATATGAACAAACTTGGTAGAGGTCCACTAGGCAATGCTACATACCAAATATCAAAGCTCTACACCTTCCAGTTTCAGAGAAGATGATTTTTAAAGTTTCCCCTCTTTGTTCCTATGTTCGAACTTGTGACCCCCGGGGCAGGGCCAGTTTTCACCCCAAGGGCATCATATGAACAAACTTGGTAGAGGTCCACTAGGAGATGCTTCATGCCAAATATCAAAGCGCTATGCCTTCTAGTTTTACAGAAGAAGATTTTTAAAGTTTTCCTTCTTTGTTCCTATGTTGGAAATTGTGACCCCCGGGGCGGGGCCAGTTTTGACCCCAGGGGCATTATATGAACAAACTTGGTAGAGGTCCACTAGGAGATGCTACATGCCAAATATCAAAGCTCTACACCTTCAAGTTTTAGAGAAGAAGATTTTTAAAGTTTTTCTTCTTTGTGACTATGCTCAAACTTGTGACCCCTGGGGCGGGGCCAGTTTTGACCCCAGGGGCATCAAATGAACAAACTTGGTAGAGGTCCACTAGGAGATGCTACATACCAAATATCAAAGCTCTGCGCCTTCTAGTTTCAGAGAAGAAGATTTTCAAAGATTTTGCTTTTTTTTCCTTTTTGTTGCCATGGCAACCAGAGTTGTGGGTGGAATTCAATTCTTTGAACAATTTTGGTAGAGCTTCACCCAAGGAACATCCCTGCCAAGTTTCATCAAGATTGGCCCAGTGGTTTAGGAGAAGAAGATGTTTAAAGAAATTGTTGACGGACGACGGACGCCGGACATAGGGCGATCACAATGGCTCACCTTTTAGCACGTTGTGCTAAGGTGAGCTAAAAATGTGGCCTCTAGAGTGCCCACAGGGTATTTCTTCAATTTGACCTAGTGACCTACTTTATGACCCCAGATGACCCAATTTCAATCTCATCCAAGATTTAACTAAGGCAAACATTCTGATAAATTTTCAAGTCAATTAAGCAAAAAATGTGGCCTCTAGAATGCCCACAAGGTATTGCTTTAATTTGACCCCAGTCACCAGAGCCATGTTTCTTGACGGATCAAAATTTCGCAAACACTTTCTGAAAAGGGTCACCCAAGGAATATCTCTGTGAAATTATTTTAAAATCTGACCAGGGGTTTCAGAGAAGAAGAATTTTTAAGAATTTCTTCATATCTGTATAGTGCAAGTAGCCCACAGTCACCAGAGCCATGTTTCTTGACAGATCAAAATTTCACGAACGACTTTTGAAAAGAGTCACCCAAGGAACATCTCTGTGAAATTATTTTAAAATCTGAACAGCCGTTTCAGAGAAGAAGAATTTTTAAGAATTTCTTCATATCCATATAGTGCAAGTAGCCCCCAGTCACTAGAGCCATGTTTCTTGATGGATCAAAATTTCGCGAACACTTTTTGAAAAGAATCATCCAAGGAACATCTCTGTGAAATTATTTCAAAATCTGACTAGCCATTCCAGAGAAGAAGAATTTTTAAGAATTTCTTCATGGCAGTGTAGTGCAAGTAGCCCCCAGTCACCAGAGCCATGTTTCTTGATGGATCAAAATTTCGCGAACAACTTTTGAAAAGGGTCACCCAAGGAACATCTCTGTGAAATTATTTCAAAATCTGACCAGCCGTTTCAGAAGAAGAATTTTTAAGAATTTTTTTCATTTCCGTATAGTGCAAGTAGCCCCCATTCACCAGAGCCATGTTTCTTGACGGATCAAAATTTCACGAACAATTTTTGAAAAGAGTCACCCAAGGAACATCTCTAAAATTATTTTAAAAACTGACCAGCGATTTTCAGAGAAGAAGAATTTTTAAGAATTTCTTCATATCCGTATAGTGCAAGTAGCCCCCAGTCACCAGAGCCATGTTTCTTGACAGATCAAAATTTCGCGAACAACTTTTGAAAGGAATCATCCAAGGAACATCTCTGTGAAATTATTTTAAAATCTGACCAGCGGTTCCAGAGAAGAAGAATTTTTAAGACTTTCTTCATGGCAGTATAGCGCAAGTAGCCCCCAGTCACCAGAGCCATGTTTCTTGACAGATCAAAATTTCGCGAACAACTTTTGAAAAGAGTCACCCAAGGAACATCTCTGTGAAATTATTTCAAAATCTGAACAGCCGTTTCAGAGAAGAAGAATTTTTAATAATTTCTTCATGGCAGTATAGTGCAAGTAGCCCCCATTCACCACAGCCATGTTTCTTGACGGATCAAAATTTCGCGAACAGCTTTTGAAAAGGGTCACCCAAGGAACACCTCTGTGAAATTATTTCAAAATCTGACCAGCCGTTTCAGAGAGGAAGAATTTTTAAGAATTTTTTTCATTTCCGTATAGTGCAAGTAGCCCCCATTCACCACAGCCATGTTTCTTGATGGATCAAAATTTCGCGAACAATTTTTGAAAAGGGTCACCCAATTATTTTAAAATCTGACCAGCGGTTTAAGAGAAGATGAATTTTTAAGAATTTCTTCATATCCATATAGAGCAAGTAGCCCCCAGTCACCAGAGCCATGTTTCTTGACAGATCAAAATTTCGCGATCAGCTTTTGAAAAAGGGTCACCCAAGGAACATCTCTGTGAAATTATTTCACAATCTGACCAGCCGTTTCAGAGAAGAAGAATTTTTAAGAATTTCTTCATATCCGTATAGTGCAAGTAGCCCCCATTCACCACAGCCATGTTTCTTGACGGATCAAAATTTCGCGAACAAATTTTGGAAAGGGTCACCTAAGAAATATCTCTGTGAAATTATTTTAAAATCTGACCAGCGGTTTCAGAGAAGAAGAATTTTTAAGAATTTCTTCATATCCATATAGTGCAAGTAGCCCCCATTCACCAGAGCCATGTTTTTTGACATATCAAAATTTCGCGAACAATTTTTGAAAAGGGTCACCCAAGGAACATTCCTGTGAAATTATTTCAAAATCTGACCAGCGGTTTCAGAGGAGAAGATTTTTAACGAATTTCTTTGAAAATTCCATTTCGTTGCCATGGCAACCAGAGTTTTTGATGGAATCAACTTTTGTGAACATTTTTTAAAGAGGACCTCCCAAGGAACATTCCTGCCAAGTTTGGTCCAAATTGGCCCAGAGGTTTAGGAGGAGATGAGGTTTAAAGAATTGTTGATGACGCACAACGAACGACGCACGACTGACACCGGGTGATCCTAAAAGCTCCCCTTGAGCATGTTGTGCTCAGGTGAGCTAAAAAGGAGAAAATGCTGGTTACCAGCATCTTCTCCTTTTCCCACAATGTTTTCAAAAAGCTTCTTTCTCAGGGTCGTTAAAAGTTGGGATTGTGTGGTAACGGGTTAATTTCATAGACTTTCTTTTTAACCCTGCATATTTGTATTATCAAGGAGTTGAGTTCTATCGAAAATGAAGAAAATGCAGTCCTAAGTTTCTGTAACAGTTATGGCCCATTGAATTAATAAATTAGTCCGTAATTTTGTTAGCATCTATTTCTCAGCAACTAGTGGATGGAATACAGCATAACTTCACTGGAAGCTTACCTATAGGGTAGACACGGATAAATGATTTTTCTCTGGATTAACTCTTTAACCACCCTGAAGAAAAAGCCTTTTGAAAACATTGTTGGAAAAGGAGAAAATGCTGGTAACCAGCATTTTCTCCTTTTCCCACGATGTGTTCTACCCTTGCCAAACCAAATTTCAATTTTTGAACCACAGTTGACTTGTCATCTGCAAATGCTTTGAATTTGGACTAGTCTAAAATTTTGTTGTTTGGTAAAGGGTTAAGGCCCTTTGAAATGTTTTCCACATATAAATGTTTGAATGGTAATCCATGTAGAGAGTCCATTCTCCTCCAACAGTTTTTTCTTTTGTGACAAAAACACAATTGGGGAGCATCGCTTGTCTCTGATGGCTCTTGTTTTGACTGTTTCTTTTACATTTAGATTTACTGGTCGGTCACTGCCAGAAGAGTGATTCAGGCCCTCAAGACCATACAGTTTTACTTTCTACTACAAGTTTCCTATAGTTGAGGCATGCTCTGGCAAAAGGGGGGCTTAGTGCATCTTCGTAACGCATTGTACCGAGCAAGACACCACATAACTATGGATCCCTTTAAACCATTGTTGTTTTACAACCGACTGAATCATGAAGTAGAATGGTCCTTGGACATGCAGAAAATTTACACATAACAAAAAGTATCGACCCACGTCAGCCTGCACGGACTGCACAGGCTGACATGGGTCAATACTTTTTGCAGATGCATTAAGCCCCTTTTCACAGAGCATGGCTCAATTATTATTGATACTGACATCGTTTACATACCATCTCCTGTTAAAAATGGCTGCCCTTTCACACAGATATTTTCGTCTTTAGTACAGTCAGCGCCAGGAACACCTAAGTCCTGTAACACAAGAGGATAGTAATTATCCTAACCACCTCCACTATAAATACAACTTTTTGCTTTCCTGCGGTATACAGTTTTTGAAGACAATGAAGAAAAAGGAGCAATTGCTTGTTACAATTCTGACATTCAAAGTGTGTTCCTTTCCCTAAAATGGTTTTACTTTTGTATCAGTCAAAGGGGATAGGGCTAAACCTATTGTGCTAAAATCAGATTATACATTAATGGGTTAAATATCAATTTTTGAAACCAAACAGCTATTTAGACATACTTTGCAATGTACACCATTTAACCCTTTCCCGAACAAGCCCTGGTTTTCATGTGTCTGCAGTACAAGTCTTTTGAAAACACTGTGGGAAAAGGAGAAATTGCTCGTAACGAGCAATTTCTCCTTTTCCCACAGCATTTTCTACCCTTTTAGAGACCTTTCTGCCATTTTCATCAAATTTAAAATTGTCATCTGCAAACTCATTCAATTTAGACCAGTCCAAAATTTGTCGTTTGGGAAAGGGTTAACTCTTTACCAAACGACAAAGTTTTAGACTGGTCCAAAATGAAAGGATTTGCAGACGACAAATTAAATGTAGCTCAAATGATGGTTACCAGCACTTTCTCCTTTTCCCACAATGTTTTCAAAAGGCTTCTTTCATAGGGTCGTTAAAATACAGGATTGTGTGGTAAAGGGTTAAAAGTCAAACAAAAAATCAAATGAATAAAAAGTATGAAATTTTGGACACAACCTAAACCTTACCAAACGATTAAATGTGATACTTGATCAAATTGAAAACATTTGCAGATGACAAAAATAATTAGACTTAAAAATTGAAATTTTATTAAATAGTGAGATTTGTCTTTGACAGGGTGGAAAACATTTTGGGAAAGGGACAAATTGCTCATTACCAGCATTTTCTCCTTTTCCCAAAATGTTTTCAATAATTCTCTGTTTGGGTTATTAAAGTTTGGGATAGTGTGGTAAAAGGTTAATATGCAAGAAAAAAATGACTTCCAGAATTTTCTCCTCTTCAGAAAACCACACCTTTTCCTTTTTCTTGCATTGTTTCTAAACTCTTATTCCTCTGGGTTGTAAAAACCTGGGATTGTTTTGTAAAAAGTAATGTAATGTAGGAAAGCAGCACGTGGCTTGGGAAGGACTTGCAACAGAAATTTTGGGAGTACATGGGTAAGTGCTCTGGATGCAATGATATGACTGATAACAGTGTCAATATCCTAGTAAACAAACACAAAAAAAAAACCAAGAGGGCCATTGGCCTTAAGGCACTCACCTGAGTAAAGTAATCTAGGATTCATTAAGTTTAAGAGATCCTACTGATGATGAAGTAGAGCAGATACATAATATATCAAGTGTGCATCACAGGATTTAACCCTTTACCACACAATCCTGAGTTTTAATGACCCTGAAAAAGAAGCCTTTAAAAAACATTGTGGGAAAAGGAGAAAATGCTGGTAACCAGCATTTTCTCCTTTTCACACAATGTTTTCCACCATATCAAGAAAAAATTACAACATTTGAGTCACATTTGAATTGTCATCTGCAATTTCTTTAAATCTGGGCAAGTCTATGCTTTTGTTGTGTGGTAAAGAGTTAGGTTGAGGGAATTCAGAGTGCAGCTCCAACTCTCATGAGAAGTTGACCAAAATTGAGGCCCCCAGAGTACACACAAAGTTTTTATGACATTTTTATGACCTACTTTTTGACCCTATGTGACCCATTTCCAAATCGTGTTATCAACAAAGATAGTCTCACCGAAATTTATGAGAATCAGACAAAATATATGGTCTCCAGAGTGTGCACAAAGTTTATCTTAGACTGGTTCCAGTCTTTTTTTTTTATAAAACTTAACCTATTTTAAAACCCTTCAGAGATATCAGTAAGACAAATTTTCTGTCCAACTTTCATGAGTATTGGACAGACAACATTGCCTCCACAGTGCAAATAAGGTTTTTCTGAAGCTTGTCCCAGTGACCTACATTTTGACATGACGTGACCTATTTCCAAACTGGTCCAATTAAGACAAACATTCTAGCCATTTCGCATAAGTATTGAACTAAAAATGTGGCCACAAGAGTGCACACAAGGTTTGTCTAAGATTTGTCCTAGTAACCCACTTTTTACAAACATTGTGACCATATTTTATGAGTACTGGACCGAAAATAGGGCTTCTAGAGTCCACACAAGTTTTTTTTTTTCTAGATTTACCTCTGATCTACTTCTGGCCATGACCCAGATTTCAAACTCATCTGAGATATTGTCGAAACAAACATTTTGACCAACTTTCAAGTGTATTAAACATAAAATGTGGCCTCTAGAAAGCACAACAGGTTTATCTTGATATTAATAGTTATCAAGATATTATCAAGACAAACTGACTAACTTTCACCAGTATTGGACTGACAATGTGGGCTCTGGGTTTTAGAATCTAAGAGTTGTCCCAGTGACCTGCTGTTAGACCCACAATGACCAAATTCAAACATATCGAGACAAACATCCCGAGCAAGTTTCATGAGTATTGGACTTAAAATGTGGCCTCTAGAGTAAACACAAGGTTTTTCTAAAATTTGACCCAGTGACCTTCTTTTTGACACAACATGACCCAATTTCTCACTTGTCCAAGAAATTATTAAGACAAACGTTCTGGCAAATTTTCAAGAGTATTGAAAATTTAGCCTCTAGAGTGCACACAAGGTAATCATTGATGCAGGGACGGCAGATAACGCACCATGCAAGACACACAACATATGCCAAACACAGCAGGATCACAATAGCTCATCTTGAGCACTTTATGCTAAGGTGTGCTAAAAAACTTCAGAAAGCAGATACATCATTGGGCTAGTCCATTCTGTAAGAAAAGACCCTTACCTCCTCACATTTACCAAGGCTTTGTTGCTCTGTTATGATAAGATTTGTGATGACAAAGAATGCATTGTTTTCCTACAAAATAAAACATACTTTGAAGTAACTGTTGTTTTTCATAATCACATCCTGTTTTCTGTTCTGTTTTTCATACACATTTACACAAAAAGATACATAAAAACATTACCAAACAATCTTGTGTTTTAACCCTTTACGACACAATCATGAGGAAGACTGCTTTTGAACACATTGAAGGAAAGCCAGAGAAGCTGGTTACCAGCATTTCTTCTTTGTCCCACAATGTTTTCTACTCTTTTATAGACGATTTTCACCATTTGAGCCACTGTCAATTTGTTGCCTGCAAACGTTTTTACATTAAGACTAGTCCAAAATTTCGTCACTTGGTAAAGAGTTAACAACCTTGAGGAAGAAGGCTGTTGAAAAAATTGTGGGAAAAGGTGAAAATGCTGGCAACCAACATTTTTTCCTTTTCTAACAATGTTTCATATCTTAACTAAAATAAATCCCATCATTTGAGTCATTATTGATCCCATTAATTTGTTGTCTGCAGTTGGTTCTAGCTTGTACTTGTCTAAAATGTTCTCCTCTGGAAAACCCTATCTGTTTTTGTGCCATGGACATTCTCAGTCGGTACTAGAGATGCAGATACATGTACATGCATTTCAATTTCAAAGCTTTTCTTGTCAGAATATTTGGTAAAGAAGCCGACAGTGTTGATCCAAGAAATTGTCCACTTGGCTTCCACATACCAGGCAATAGCAGCCTTGAAATTGCCATGATTTTGGTCGTATTTCCAAACTGAAAATATCTGTTGGGTCTTTCCGAAATGCCATGGATCCTATGGACATGTTTTGTAAGAGTCAGATCGTTCCATCAAAAGTCTTCAGTTCGCAAAACCGACTGCCCAGTAAAAATCTGACATCAGAACTAAATATTTCCTTTAGATACACTGTGACAGTGTTTACAGTATTTCCATACACCCATGTGTTTAACCCTTTCCCAAACAAGCCCTGGTTTTCACGTGTCTGCAGTACAAGTCTTTTGAAAACACTGTGGAAAAAGGAGAAATTGCTTGTAACGAGCAATTTCTCCTTTTCCCACAGTATTTTCTACCCTTTTTTGATAACTTTCTGCCATTTTCATCAAATTTAAAACTGTCGTCTGCAAACTCTTTCAATTTGAACCAGTCCAAAATTTGTCGTTTGAGAAAGGGTTAAAGATAAAAATAGCACTGAAAGGCCAAATACTAGATTTAGAACAATACAGGGCTTTTCCCGTGCTCTGCTCAACTTCAATAGACCAATGAAAATCATCGTACAAATAAATATTACATCATATATTTGTAAGATGAGTTTTCTTTGGTCTATGGAAATTTGATGTCCAATGAAATTATACAATATTTATTTTGGCAGTTTCTAGAACTTTCCTTTCTCTACCTGTAAGATTAATCATTATTAATTCATAAATGCTTCATGTAATAATTTCAATCTACAGATAATTTCAGCCTAGTAAAAAGATATTCAGTCAGTCTGGCAGAAGATATTTTTATCAGACCGAATGTCCACTTAGAACTGGGCAACTTTCAGAAAGACCTATCTAGCACTTTAAGGGTGAAAGGGTGGCTGTTCATTTTTCAGACTTTCATAATCTAACAAACTTCAAAAATGATTTAATACTGAATCAAAAAAGCCACTAGCTGGCAAAACATCAGTACAGCAGACAGACTAATGTAAGAAAAAAATATTTTCAGTGGTCTCCCCTTAACCCTGTACCTCACAATCCTGACTTTTAAGGACCTTGAGAAAGAAAGCTTTTGAAAACATTGTGAGAAAAGGAGAAAATGCTGGTAACCTGCATTTTCTCCATTTCCCACAGTGTTTTTTACCCCACCAAAGAGAAATTTTAATTTTTGAGTCACACTTATTTTGTTGTTGCAAATGCTCTCAATTTGGACATTCCTAAAATTTTGTTGTTTGGTAAAGAGTTAATGGGCTATGCAGCATTTTAGGTCTTTTTAGGTTTCTTCTCAGAACTCACTGAAGGTTTGTAAGAAAGTCACATGATCAGTAACTTGTGTCAATGATGTAGGATTGTTTAAACCTTTAAAGGGCCTTTCACGACTATAGTAGCGTTTGCGGCCAGTGTAGATCAAGATCAAGCTGCACAAAACATTTTGTGCAGCCTGATCTTTGATCTACACTGTCAGCTTTGCTGAAATTATTTGGGCTGTATTTCTAGGATGAATATGTCTGATAGGTTTATTTAGCGCTCTAAGGGTTAAAATAAGTAAAGTGACATAATGTTTGATCTCATTAATAAAAAAAAAACAGAATTACAAATTCCAAAACAAACAACCAGTTATTTGAATGCCAAATTTCCACCTTTTTTGTTGCATCAAACCATCTAGTTTCTTTACGCTTGCAGAGAAAAGTAAATTTTGAGGTGTTTATCAGTGTTTAACCCTTTACCACACAATGCCGCCTTTGAATGACCCTGAGAATGAATCCTTTTGAAAACATCGAGTGAAAAGGAGGAAATGCTGGTAACCAGCATTTTCTCCTTTTCACACAATGTTTTATACCCTATCAAAGACAATCTCCATCATTTGAGTAACATTTAAATTGTCATCTGCAAATGCTTTCAATTTGGACAAGTCTACATTTTTGTTGTGTGGTAAAGAGCTAACACAGAATTTCATTCATAGCACATGATCTAAAATGGCCCCTTCAATACTGATATGCTAAACTTAATTGAAATTTAGCACTCTGTAGCTAGGCTATGGTTTGGTTTGGTTTGGTTTGTATTGGAGTTTAACTCCATTTCAACAGCTCAGGCAATACCATGGTGGTCAGTGATGCACCCATGTGTTTCCTGACTTTCTCACACCAGTACTGACACAACTTTCTTTCCAAAGCCACTGACTACTTTTCTCACATGCATCAGAGGTGAGAGGTAAAAAATTGCCAGAAAGAAAGTTTGCCTCAACCTGGTATCAAACTTGCAACCACCAGGTCATGAGTCAGATACCCTGACCACTGAGCTACCTGGGCGGGCAGCTATGCTATGGACGATTCTAGTTCCTTTTTCAGACAGCCAGGAAAAGCTTACTTGCAATGCAACAATTTTCAAGCTGTTTCCTATCTTTATCAAAAGGTAAGGTCAATAAGCTCTGTTTAATTGTCACAGGTGACAGGTGTTGATGATATTACAAGTAGCTCTGGATCAAAGCTAGACATAAAATTATGTCAAACCTAGAATTATTGCAGGTTGACAAATACCTCCCAATGGTTGCTTTGTCACTGAATTAGGAAACCAATTAACCCTTTCCCACACAATCCTGAGTTTTAATTACAACTTCCTTTGGTAAAAAGGATTTCATTAAAACTTCAGCCAAATTGGTTGAAAACTGAAGGGTGAGAAGTGGATAAACATTTGTGTCTCCATATGCTTTGTTAATTGATTGACTGTATGGTGTTTTACACCACTTTCAACTTTATTTTCGTCATACTACGGCAACAAACCATTTATTCATGTGTATTCTTGGTGTCTCCAGTACTTGTACTAGGCTAGAGATTTATAGTGTCTTGCCCAAGCACACTGTCACTAACATACCAGCACTTTAAATGAATATAGAATTCTGGGCCCTCTACAGAACAATCCGGTACTTACTTGCACTAGGCTAGAGATTTATAGTGTCTTGCCCAAGCACACTGTCACTAATATACCAGCACTTTAAATGAATATAGAATTCTGGGCCCTCTACAGAACAACCCAGTACTTGTACTTGGCTAGAGATTTATAGTGTCTTGCCCAAGCACACTGTCACTAACATACCAGCACTTTAAATGAATATAGAATTCTGGGCCCTCTACAAAACAATCCAGTACTTGTAGTAGGCTGGAGATTTATAGTGTCTTGCCCAAGCACACTGTCACTAACATACCAGCACTTTAACCCTTTCCCAAATGACAAATTTCGGACTGGTCCAAATTGAAAGAGTTTGCAGACGACAATTTTAAATTTGATTAAAATGGCAGAAAGGTCTCAAAAAGGGTAGAAAACACTGTGGGAAAAGGAGAAATTGCCCGTTATGAGCAATTTCTCCTTTTCCCACAGTGTTTTCAAAAGCCTTGTACTGCAGACACGTGAAAACCAGGGCTTGTTTGGGAAAGGGTTAAATGAATATAGAATTCTGGGCCCTCTACAGAGCAATCCTATATGTAAGACCCTGGGGCACAAGGCTTTTGAAAATACAGTAAGAAAAGGAGAAAATCCTGGTAACCAAAATCTGCTCCTGTTCCAACAATGCCTTCTACCTTTCAAAGACAAATCAAATTATTTTAGCCTTATTATCAGACACTTTTACTAATGGACAAATCTAAAATTTCATTATCTGGTACACATTTAACCCTTTACCACACAATCCCGAGTTTTAATGACCCTGAACAAGAAGCCTTAGGAAAACATTGTGGGAAAAGGAGAAAATGCTGGTAACCAGCATTTTTTCCTTTTCCCACAATGCTTTCTACCCTTCCCAAAACAAATTTCAATTTTTCAATCACATTTATTTTGTCGTCTTCAAATGCTTTCAATTTGGACCAGTCTATACTTTTGTCGTTTGGTAAAGCTTTAAGCAGTTACCTGTGGGGGAACAACATAATCTGCCACATCCCAGATTCGACTACTTGTATTTGAAGTTAGCCTACTAGTTCTGGCCACACCCTTCACTTTGGTGGTCACACCCCCTTGAACATTGTCAAACTCCTGGTACCCCTTCTGATATATAATGGCATACCTGAAAACAAAGCAAAACTACTCTCTATGAAACAAAGGAAAGCTACATTCTATAATCAACAACTTGTATTAGATGTGAGCTTGAAGATCACTGTGACCACCTTGTATGTTATCAAACTCCTGGTATCCAGTTCTGATATAATTATAATGGCGTTATCTGAAGAAAAGCAAAGCTACATTCAATATTTAACCAATTATATTAATTTGTTCTGGCCACCCTTTCGGTAGTCATACCCATTTTAACAATGTCAAAGTGCTGGTACCCAATGTGATATACATGTACAATGGTGTACCTGGAAACAAACTAAAACTACATTCTATATTTGCATTCTCCAGGGATGAATGTCGTTTTTTGTTCAACCCTTTACCACACGACAAAATTTTAGTCCTGTCCAAATTAAAAGCATTTGCAAACGACAATTTCACTGTGGCTGAAATGGTGCAATTTTTGTTTGATAGAGTAGAAAACATTGTTGGAAAAGGAGAAAATGCTGGTTACCAGCATTTTCTCCTTTTCCCACAATGTTTTCAAAAGGCTTCTTTCCCAGGGGCGTCAAAAGGCGGCATTGTGCGGTAAAGGGTTAATATTAGCCCTTGGATCCCTAGTAACTCCTGGGCATGCCAACCATATTGTACAAGGGGACTAATTTTATAAACAATTGAGGCATGTTCTGTGAAAAGAGAGCTTAATACATCTGCAAAAAGTATCAACCCAATTCAGCCTGCACAGTCCACACAGACTGACCTGAGCCGAAACATTTTGCTATTAGTCAATTTTCTGTACGTCAAAGGACCAGTCTACCTTACGATACAGTCGGTTGTTAGACATAGTGGATTTTATGGATCCCTAATTATGTGATATCTTGTTTGGTATGATGCATCACAGAGATGCATTAAGCCCCCTTTTGCCAGAGCATGGCTCAATCAAATTTTCTAGTAGCTCAGTATTCTAAGTACTCTCTGATATATTCCTCTAATCTGTGGAGCACTCTCATTTGAGATATTTTTGTACATGGATAGTTATTTATTCAATTTGTTTTTTGAGCTTTCAAACTTTGGTGTAACATAGAATTATATAAATGTGCTTGTTATTACATTTATACATATCTGGCAGGCCTGAGGCCCAGACTGAGGTAGTGAGGCTCAGACTGAGACTTGAGGTAGAGAGAAAGCGTCAGATACAAGGAAACTTAGATACAATTCACTCTGTCTTCTTCGAATAGATTCCCTTAGTTCTTTTACATGCTCAGTGTCAAGCACCACTTACATGTGAGGCTACCTCTGGGTTTCTAACCAGTTCACCTCTTGTCGGACGGGAAACACAAAGTGTGTCTGAAAAACATCCTTCCAGATCAAACCCCAGACCTTAGGACAGGCAGGCAAGCGTGTTAACCACTAGGCCACATCTCCACCCATATGGTTCAATATACCATATGGACCCTGGAATATTCCAGAGTATTGCTGAAATGAATGTTTTAATTCATCACTTCAAAAAATTCACTTCACTGGGACCATTACAAAATGACAAAATAAATACACTAGTAGCTCAAACAGATTTCATTTTGAATAGGTAGGAAAAAATGTGTGAATGGGTAGAAAACAGTGTCTGAAAAGGTAGAAAAAAGCATGTGAAAAGAAGAAAACGTTGGTTACCAGCATTTTCTCCTTTTCTCCACTATGTTTTCAAAAGGCTTCTTCCTGGGGCTATTTGGTAAGGGATATAATCTTGAACAGTCACTTGAAGTATTCGTAATTAACCCTTTACCACACATTGAAGTTTTAGTGCCTCTTGGTTTTCACACTTTTGAAAACATCATGGGAAAAGGAGAAAATGCTGTTAACCAGCATTTTCTCCTTTTCCAATGATGTTTTCTAACCTTTCAGAAACAAATTCAATCATGTGAGTCACATTTAATTTGTTGTCTGCAAATGCTTTGAATTTGGGCCAGTCTAAAATTTTTTCATCTGGTAAATGGTTAATTGAATCATTTATGTTTACAATAACCCACTGACTCCCTACCAGATGAGAAATTTTCTGACTTTTGCACTGAAGAAAGAACTTCAAGAGAACACAAATGAATAAATTTTTCTTTGAAATGATATAAAGCGTTGTGGAAAAAAAAGGAGAAAATGTTCGCAACTAGCTTTTTTTTTTTCTCCGTTTTCATGACGTTTTAAAGGCCATCTTCTTCAAGGTCATAAAATAACGTGATAGTTTAGTGAAGGGTTATGAGGCAGGATATAATCATATGACCTGCACTCAGTTTAACTCTTTACCACACAATCCAGACTTTTAACGACCCTGAAAGAGAAGGCTTTGGAAAACATTGTGAGAAATGGAGAAAATGCTGGTAACGAGCATTTTCTCCCTTTCTCACAATGTTTTCTACCCTAACAAAAGACAGAAATAATCTTTTTAGCAACATTTAATTTGCCGTCAGTAAATGCTTTCAATTTGGACCTGTCGAAAATTTTGTCATTTGGTAAAGTGCTAACTCTTCACAAGGTGACAAATTCTTTCACAATGAAAGAATTTGCAGAAGACAACATAAAATGTATCTCAAATTATGAGACTATCTGTGACAGGGTAGAAAACAATGTGGGATAAGAAGAAAATGTTGGTCACCAGGATTTTCTTCTTCCCCCCCACAATGTTTTCAAAAGCTTTGTTTCTCAGGGTTATTAAAACTCGGGACAGTTTGGAAAAAGGTTAAACCAATAGATTTCCTTTACTAGGAGTGTTCAAATATGAATGTATCTATAAGCACCTAAAATTTGATTCTCCATAAGTTTCACTGAAATTTTTATTTTGTTCCCTCAAAGTATTCACCTCCAACAGATATTAAAAGTCTCAGCCCCTAGATCCAATCTTTGAAGGCATTTTCATAGCCTTTTTTAGGTATACTATAAAGGCACTGGAATATTGCAGAACTGAGGTGTTTGCGCTGAAAATTGAAATTTTGAAATTTTTGAGCTGCAAGGTATTTTTTTAGCTTTGGAAACAAAAAGAAGTCACCAGGGGCAAGGTCAGGTGAATACAGAGGCTGGGGGAGCACAACAAATTTTTCCTGCTTCAGAAAGTCTTGCACCTTGTACAAAAGACAATGACTGAAACTGATGGTTTACACATGATGAAACTGAGTTGACAGAAAATGAATTCCAGTGTCTTCATGGTATACCTAATAAAGAATATGAAAATATTCAAAGATTGGATCCCAAGACTGAAACTTTGTATATCTGTTGCAGGTGAATATTCTGTTGAAGCAAAATAAAAATTTCAGTGAAACCTATGAAGGATCAAACTTTTGGTGCTTAGATGCATTCATAATTGAACATTCCTCGTACAAAGATTGGGAAACAAGTTTGTTAGACCAACAATCACTCAATATTTTGTGCCTAGAAACTAAACCAGTACTGCATATCACAAGATACAAACCTGAAATTTCTGAAAATGAAGGGGCAGCTTGTTACCAGCATTTTCTCCTTTCCCCCACAATGTTTTCTACCCATCTTAGAGCTACAACTCATTTGTATTAACTCTTTCCCACACAATCCAAACTTTTAATGACCCTAAAACAAAGAGAAGCCTTCAAAAACATTATCATAAAAGGGGAAAATGCATATAATCATTATTTTCTCTTTTCACCACAATGTTTTCTACCCTACCATAGGCAATTTTTCAGTCACATTTTTCGTCTGCAAATACTTTGAATTGTTTAGGTCCAGTCTGAAATTTTGTCCTTTTAGAAAGAGTCAACATTTTGTTGTAAAGTAGAGATAATTTGACTACATGCATTTCATCAGTCTAAATTACAATTTTTCTGCCAATGCAGAGAACATAATTTCCAAACAAGTAGCTGACAGTGTAGATCTTAGGTCAGACTGCATGTTCTGTGAAGTCTAATTTATGTCTACAATTATCTGTAGGTGTGACTGAAATATGTGTGCTTTTTGCTAAAAAGGGGAGGTAAATATGACCATCCTACAACGAGATAAACAACCCCACCTTTTTCCTATTATGTTAACCCTTAAGCTGCTCAGTATGATCCACTGACCTTTGGTGGACAGTGTATATCAAGATCAGACTGCACAGAATGTGCAGTCTGATCTGGAATCTGCACTGTCCAATAAGGAAATATTTGTCTCCAAAAAAAAGATACTTTGAAATAACACTATTGGGGTTTTTACTATTGTATTGAAAGTTTTATTTAACTTATTTAGCTGGATAAATATTAGGATCAGACCCTACAGGTGTAATACAGTGATTATGATAGTTGAAACTATTCCTTTAACCCTTTACCAAACGACAAAATTTTAGACCGGTCCAAATTCAAAGCATTTGCAGATGACAAAATAATTGTGAATGAAAAAATTGAATTTATTTTGGCATGGGTAGAAAACATTGTGGGAAAAGGAGAAAATGCTGGTTACCAGCATTTTCTCCTTTTCCCACAATGTTTTCAAAAGGCCTCTTTCTCAGGGTCGTTAAAGTCGGGACTGTGTGGTAAAGGGTTAACCTTTCATCAAATAATACCAAGCTTTAACTCTTTACTACACAATCCCGAGTTTTAACAACCCTGAAGAAGGCTTTTGAAAACATTGTGGGAAAAGAAGAAAATGCTGGTAACCAGCATTTTCTTCTTTTCCCACAATATTTTCAACAATCTCAAAGACAGATACTGTCATTTGTACCCCAGTTTATTTTTCGTCTGCAAACGCTTTCATTTTGGACTGGTCTAAAATTTTGTTGTATGGTAAAGAGTTAACAACCATAAGAAAATGAGCTTTTGAAAACACTTTGGGAAAAGAAGAAAATGCTGGTAAATGTTTTTCACCCTATCAAAGAAGACAAGTCATATCATATCGTGAGCAACATGCATTTTGTTGTCTACAAATTTAGTGCCTATCATTTGTACAAGTTAAAAGTTTTGTCTAGTAGTTTTGAGCTAAACTGACAGCTACTAAAATCATTACAACTTTGAAAAATAAAAACTTTCCCTGTACCAGAGGTATAGATAGCGGGAAGATTTGGGGGTTGAAAGAGTGTTCTTCAATAAAAACTTTGAAGTTGGTAACCATTAGAACTGATGTGACAATTCTATCAAGTACCAACATTCTAGCCTATAGCTTCTGGTACGGAACTTATGGCTTTCGGGTTTGAATATCCCATACATCTAGACCTGTACCGGTATCATCATTTACCATAAAAGTAGATCTACAAAGGTTTGAAGAAGCACACACAAAAAAGTATCTCAAGACGTAAATGCTCATTGTGATATTATTTGAATATAATTATTCTCTTAAAAAATTCTACAAGCCATGAATAGGTCTGCACACATTTGAAAAAACATTATCTTAACTGAAATTCATTATCTTAAGATAAAACCTCATCACCTGATACACATTATTACCAGATGAAATCATTTAAGAATTGTACATATTGCAAGCATTAAGTTTTGCAGATGATACACTAAATTTGACTCAAATGATCTCTGATAGGGCAGAAAACAATGTGGGAAAGGTGAACATGTTCATAGCTATTAATTCTTTATCCAAAGACAAATTTTAGACTGCAAACCTCCAGATAGAGGGAGTGATTTTGATTTCAAAATTGAAAATATTAATCACTCTCTACTAAACCCTGTTATGGGTACTCTTTAGAATCATTTCATTGAGACAATTCTAATGAGTACCCATAACATGGGGTTTGGAAGAGAAATAATGGATTCAGAATACTATTACTTCCACTTATCTGGAGGTCTGCTTATGATAAAACCTCATCTCCTGATACACAATATTACCAGATGAAATCATTTAATCCTTTACCAGACAACAAAATTTTAGCCTTGTCCAAATTGAAAGCATTTGCAGACGACAATTTCAATGTGGCTCAAATGGTGCAATTTTTCTTTGATCAGGTAGAAAACATTGTGGGAAAAGGAGAAAATGCTGGTTACCAGCATTTTCTCCTTTTCCCACAATGTTTTCAAGAGGCTTCTTTCCCAGGGGCGTCAAAAGGCGTCATTGTGCGGTAAAGGGTTAAGACTTGTACATATTGACAGCATTAAATTTTGCAGATGATACACTAAATTTGACTCAAAGGATCTCTGATAGGGCAGAAAACAATGTGGGAAAGGAGAATATGCCCACAGCTATTAATTCTTTACCCAAAGACAAAGTTCTAGACTGCAGAGCTCCAGATAGAGGGAGTGATTTTGATTTCAAAATTGAAAATATAATCACTCTATCCATATTATGGGTACTCATTAGAATCATCCCATCGAGCCGATTCTAATGAGTACTAATGGAAGAGAAATAATGGATTTAGAATACTATCACTCCCTTTTATCAGGAGGTCTGAGACTGATCCAAACTGAAAGCATTTGCTGACAAAAAAATCACATGCAGCACAAATTATGAAACTTTTTTTTGAAAGGGTAGAAAACATAGTGGGAAAAGGAGAAAATGCTGGTTACCAGCATTTTCCCATTTCCCACAATGCTTTCAAAAGTCCTTTTCCTTGGGGTCATTAAAACTCGGGATTGTGTGGTAAAGGGTTAACAGACATCTGAAGAAGGAAAGCATTAAGTATAATCCCATCAAAGATAGAAAATGCACACTGTACATGCTAGAAAAATGTAAACTTACATTTAGAGCATAAATGCCACTTCAGTTGAATTGTCAGACAGGGCAGGTAAAAATCAGACTAGAGATGTAGAAAATCTATCCAAATTGACCAATAGCAAAAAGTCTCAGCCATGTCTTTGCAGGCTGAGAGGGGACAGGAGTAAAAATTTTCTTCTTTGAAGGCTGACCTGGGTCGACACTTTTTGCAGATGCATTTAAGCCCCTTTTCACAGAGCATGGCTCAAATGCTTTTGATCTTTCTGTCAGCTGGTTTTATATGTCTTTATCTGCTTGTCCATTTACAAATTAGGATTGAAAGCTTAATTATCAATCAATCACAATCAAGTTAATGTTGTTTACAATAGTTTTACCAAGATTTATTTACATTTCATTTCTCAATAAAAGACCTTTGTGTTTAATAGGTATCGTGGTCTCCAGCCTTTCACATTAAAGGTTCTTATTAAAAGCCCATGATGAGCAGGATCAGTGCTCGCAACTATCGACACCCAAGTACATACAGAAGTTAGGCTTACTTGACACAGCATCAGGATATTATTAATTTAATTAAGCAGTAAAACTTATCCAACCCTTTTGCAAACGATCTGCTGTTTTTAAAACCTGAAGTAAGATGGTTCAAAACATTGTAGGAAAAGGAGAAAATGCTGGTAATCAGCATTTTCTCATTTCTCCCTAGGTTTTATACCGTTTCAAATACAAAATCCATACTCTGAGCAACATTTATTGTCTTCAGATGCTTTCAATACAGACATATCTAAAACTTTGTTGTCTGGTAAAGAAGATCAATGTAAAGTTAATAGGTAGATCTACATGGGCCACATTAAAGTAAGCCATAGCAGTAATTTACACCAAAGGCATGCCATGGGAGAAAATATCACACCATAGCACATTTATAACAACTAACATATGATGCTGTTTGTGTTTATGTTTAATTTTCTTTATTAACCCTTAGGCTGCTTATCGCGACCCACAGACCTTTTGCGGACAGCATAGATCAAGATCAGACTGCACAGAATGTGCAGTCTGATCTTTCATCTACACTGTCCGATAAGGAGATATCTTACCTCCAAAAATACCTTTGAAACAAGAAAGTTTTGGGCTTCTACTATCTACTATAAAGTTTCATTTCTTTTATTCAGCAGGATAAGGGTTAAGATGTGATCAGTGATATTTTCATGTAAAGCTTAGAAATTTTACATATTTTGGTAGAAATTTGATCTTGAAAGGCAGCCATGTTCTGTGTTGTGCACAAGTCACAATCTCATTGATGTCATGGGGGCTATAAAACATTAATTTCTTAACTCTTTACCACACAATCCCGAGTTTTAATGACCCTGAAGAAAGAAGGCTTTTGAAAACATTGTGGGAAAAGAAGAAAATGCTGGTAGAAGTACCCAGCCTTTGTTAGAATTATCTCCCTTCAGTATTTTACGATAGGTCTTATAACAGAAGTCTGCAGGAAGATATGGTTTACATAGAGACATTTCAAGGCAACATACTGCAAAAAGTTCCAAGAATTGCAAGGTAATAATAAAGAGAGTAGTAAAAACACACATTTTCAAGAAATTAATGTTTATTTCGTGTACGCAAGTCGTGATCTCAGCGTAACTGAGACCGTGACTTGCATACAACAATAGATTGATTGATTGATTGTACAGTGTTTAATGCCGTTTTCAACATTATTTCAGTTATATCACGGCAGCAAGTGTACCTATCCATGCTTTCCTGGAGTTTCATTTACCAGTACTCCATACAATATTCTTTCCAAACCACTGGCTGCTTTCCCACATAACCATCGTCGAGAAATGGTCAGCGGTGAAAAAGGAATGAATCCTGTTGAGATGACTATCATCAATCCTTGGAAAGAAATTGAACCTATGACCTCCTGTTCTCAAATTCTGTACACTACCGACTGAGCTACTGAGGGCTTGGCGTACAACAATAGAATATCGCTGTCTTTCAAGATGTAATTTTCACCAAAATACATGAAATTTCATAGGCTAGCTATAATTCAAAATACTGTACTTAACGTCATAATTAAAGAGAATTAAACATACAAAATCACATTTGATAGTTATAAATTTCCTGCTGTGTATCATTTTCTTCCATGGCATATCTATGGCTTAACTGTTTACCAAACGACAAAATTTATAACTAGTCAAAAATGAAAGCATTTGCAGACAACAAATTAAATGTGACTTTAATAAGTGAAATTTGTTATGGGACAGGTAAAAACATTGTGGGAATAGGAGAAAATGCTGGTTACCAGCGTTTTCTGCTTTTCCAACAATGTTTTCAAAAGGCTTCCTCTTTAGAGTCGTTAAAAGTTGGGATTGTGTGGTAAAGACTTAAATTACTGGTGTATTCAGTCACGTAGTGTGACCAGATCTACAAACATTTTAAAATCTGGTGGTCCTGCAGTGCAAGAGCTTTTTTCAAATCACATTAGAAAGCAAAAGTTAACCCCCTATAAAAATGTTATCAATGATAACAGTAATAGAAATTAAATGTATGACAGCATAATGCAAAACTTTGAAAGGCATCGCAGTAATCCACCCACCTGGCGCGAGTAACAACGAAAACCTGAAGGGGCGAATTTCTGTCGAAACCGAAAATAAGGTGTTATTTTATTAACTAAAGGCTGACATTTCATATACTTACCCGATTACGTAAGCAATGATACACAACTGCAAAAATCTGTTAAATATTCCCACTTTCTTACTTTTAATGTGCACAATTCTGGGCGTATCATATTCAAATAGCACGCTAATGATTGAGCTTGTGACTTTAGACGCCATTTTGTTTGACACGTTATCACATGATCTTGTGACGGAAATGGCCGAGCTCGATTGAAACGATTGGGGGAGGGGGCCGGGAATAGATAAATAGATCTGTATGTTTATTCTGGTGATTCAAGTTTGTCTGTGCTGACCATTATACTCTCTTTCTGTGACAGAACAATGTAGATTCAGACTTAAGTAGGGATCTAGATCTAGTGTTCAAAGCTTTTGGCTACCCTTCAACTCCTGGCTTTTTCGCCTCTGTGAACTCCTTGCGTTGCGCACATAAAGAATTTCAACGGGTGCGCTGGAAGAAAAATACTGTCATGGGGATTTGAAGATGGATCTAGCAAAGAGCAGTGACCTTTACCCTTAAAACGCCTTTCACCATTATAGTTGGCTTTGCGGCCAATGTAGATCGAGATCAGGCTGCACTGTCCGCGCTGCTGAAACACTGTGGACAAAAGCATCCATGAAATTGCACTTATTTGGGTCATATTTCTGGGTGAAAAATGTCTGATAGGTTTATTCGGCGCCCTAAGGGTTAAAAGTCCATATCAATCCAAGTCTCACAGGTTCGGATATTGTATTTGATCGCTTAGGCGTCGTGCGACACTCGTGTAGGCTACACATGTATTAGGGATCTCCGATGATTTCGTGCGTTCGTTTGCGTTTGTGATACCCTCATGAGATCACGTGCAACATTGTACTACCGTTGTACCACTGTAAGAGACTATGCGCCTATTCCTCCAAATTCACAGAGGAGAGATCTATGAATTGTACTTGGCCTTGAAGGAAAAACGATGACAGGTCGGCCTACTGTTCAACAGACTCCACGTCAGATTTTGAAAATGAGCTTGTGTGTTAGTTTTCTGAAATATACGAGAGGAATCACCAGAATAAATATACATCTTACTTCCCAGAACCCAACTATTTGTGCAGTGCTTAGGCTCTAGCAATAACTATGCTCTCGAAAATTTCTTTTCTCAAAACTTTATTGGATTTCTCCTTACAAATGATAAGTATACCCTTTTAAAAATGCTCGATCTTTTCTTTTTTTGTTCGTGGAATGTAATCCTTCTCTGTTCTGAAAGCTTTTCTTTCTCTTCTTGAGCATCATCCACTTTCCTCAAAACATCATAATCACTCAAAAGGGTTTCTGGGTTACATTGTAAACACTTTGTATTCTGTTATTGCCTTACATGTCAAAACCATATCTGATGCTTATGCCACAAAAAAGTTTTTCTCCTCTTAACCCTTTCCCAAACAAGCCCTGGTTTTCACGTGGCTGCAGTACAAGTCTTTTGAAAACAGTGTGGGAAAAGGATAAATTGCTCGTAACGAGCAATTTCTCCTTTTCCCACAGTGTTTTCTACCCGTATTGAGACCTTTCTGCCATTTTCATCAAATTTAAAATTGTCGTCTGCAAACTCTTTTGATTTGGACTAATCCAAAATTTGTCGTTTGGGAAAGGGTTAATGCATACAAGCTTATCAACTATGTTTTGGGCATAGTCGGCTGGAAACGGGAATGGCGATGTTGGATCCACTATTGTCGGCTCTAAAACTCATACATGAAAGTTGATCTGGTGATCTTTCAAGGTTTTCTTTCCAAATCTTTCTTTCCAAACTTCATAACCACCTTTCTGTTCAGACACACTTGCACTTTTGTCATCGGGAATTGTATGTATTCAACTGTTCTCTTTTTATTTAGGACTTACATTCAACTGACCATAATCAACTTTCCTCTAATTGCTATTTCACACTTTGGCATTCATATTTACATTCAGATTTGATGTTTCTGTTTATTCATTTCTAAGGCTTTATTACCTGCAGGCGAATCACAAGAGAGTAAATCATCGGATGGGTATGTTAATGTAAGGACTTCGGTAGGGACTTTCACTCAAGGAAGTTTGACTTTTGATTTTGCTTGCAAATACATTGACAAACTAACTCTCTCTCTCTTAGATTATCACAGGCAACTGTATTTATAGTGCATTTTCAATATTTTCTATTTTTTAACTCTTTACCAAACGACAGTGCACTTGTCCAAATTGAAAGCATTTGTAGATGACAAATTAAACATTGATAAGATGATAAGATTTGTCTGTAGTAGGATAGAAAATATTATGGGAAAAGGAGAAAATGCTGGTTACCAGCGTTTTCTCCTTTTCCCACAATGTTTTCAAAAGGCTTCTTCCTCAGGGTCGTTAAAACACGGGATTGTGTGGTAAAGGGTTAAACAGTCTTCTTTT
The DNA here is from genome assembly GCA_945859785.2 of Tridacna gigas. Lineage (NCBI taxonomy): Eukaryota > Metazoa > Mollusca > Bivalvia > Cardiida > Cardiidae > Tridacna > Tridacna gigas. The sequence goes on from OX244042.2 coordinate 38,258,552, forward strand.
CACATTATGTTTCAACCTCTTTAGCCTTCTTTCTCTCCCTATACTTCTTTTGGCTCTCTGCACAAGACATTTTGGCCATGGTCTGCGGACAAAGGTTAACCCTTTACCAGACAACAAAATTTTTAGACTGGACCAAATTGAAAGCATTTGCAGACGACAAATTAAATGTAGCTCAAGTGATTATATCTGTCTTTGGAAGAAAATGCTGGTTACCAGCATTTTCTCCTTTTCCCACCATGTTTTCAAAAGGCCTTTACCACAGGGTCGTTAAAAGGCGGCATTGTGCAGTAAAGGGTGAAAGGTAACCTGGTCAATTACCACACAATCCCGAGTTTTTTACGAAGTTGAGGAAGAAGGCCTTAGAAAACATTGTCGGTAAAGGAGAGAATGCTGGTTACCAGCATTTTCTTCTTTACCCAACATGTATTCTACCTTTTAACAGACAAGTTTTATCGTATCAGTCACATTTAATTTGTCGTCCCTAAGTTGCACGTTTGTAAACTGGACAAGTCTGCTCTTTGTTCTATTGATAAGGAGTTAAATAATCGCAAGACCACTGATAAAACACAATTGATGAATAAATGCCAGGATCACAACATGTGCAAAAGATATAATATTGAGCCATGCTCTTTGAAAAGAGGGCTTTATGTATCTGCGACAAGTATCGTCGCAGGTCAGCCTGCGCACTACGCGTAGGCTGACCTTGGCCGAAAGTTTTCGCTATTGGTCCAATTTTTGCATGTCCAGGGACTTTTCTACCAGATAAATTAAGTCGGTTGTTAAAAAAAGTGGCTGTTATGGATCCATACCAGTGTGATGGCCTGATGGGTAAAGTTCATCACGGAGATGCACTAACCCACCTTTTGCAAGAGCATGGCCCATATTCTTTGAAACAAAATGAGATAGAAGGTATGATATAAGAGAGACATGTGATGTAAGTACATTCTTTAATTCACCTCCTTAAACACAACAAAGACGTCTAATCACAAAGCAGTGTTAAAGGGACTATAAATCAGGTTTCATTTTGCAAGTATTTTTTAATTTTTTTTTTATTTAAAAGAAAATTTCATGAAAAACTGCTTATTTTTATTGGCGCGGAAAGATGGCTTCAAAAATAAAAAAAAATCAGACAGAAATATATGTAGAAACACAGAGAATTACGAATTACCGAGATTTTTTTTTTTTTATTTTCGCTGTAAAAAAATTCTATTCTGTTAGTAACGGTATAGCCGTTAATTCATAACAAGAGATAAATATATAATTTCTGATACGAAAATTTACCAGTTGGCTCTATAGCTGGGTGGTTAAGGTAGCCATCTACAGTTTTGAACATCGTTGGTTAGAGAACCACCACAGGACTTTTTTTTCAGCATTTTTTTTTCTGCCCCCCCCCCCCCCCCCCCAACGATAAATAGTCATATCCTTATGCTTTTTCTTTAAAGAATATCAACTTTCTCCGCAGAGAGAGTTGGGATGAAATATGGTTTCATGCCCATTAAAACTCATTCCAGTTGGAAGCAAATTTGCAGCAGACGACCCAGAAAATATCCCTATAGAATAAGGATAATACGCATGAATTAAGGTTCAATGCAGATTACGAGTAAAACATTGAGGGAAAAAAATGATAAATTGCTCGTAGCAAGCTATTTTTTTAAACAATGTTTTCAAATGCTGTTTGCAGCAAGACGAAAAGAGTCGCCTGCAGCAGGTCACGTTTAACTCTTTCAAAACACAATGTTCAAGCCCGACCTCTTTTTAAAGATGAAACGGGAATGCAATGAAACTAAAAAAAAAAAAAACGATATTATTTTATAGGTTGTACTAAAAAAACGAATGGTATAGATCCATGACTGGACTTGATCTATGCCGTCTGCAAAAGCCCCTGTTTTTGCCTATGGTATAAAAAATTTAATGAAAATATCCAAGAAGAAAAACAACGACTAAAACACCAAATATTGCATTGACATCTAAAACTGATTTCCAAAACGGGTTTTCTTTTAAGTAGCGTTCTTTACGGATAAGTTCTATTTCCGGTCTTAGTTTAGACTGTTTGCTCGCTTCCGGTATTCCACACAAGTGACACACCCAGTTCCGGAATTCATTCCTACTAGAAAGATTTTCTTGGTCTTCTTCAGTTTCTGCCATGGATTCCTTACGATCTTAAACAGAAAAAAGGGCATTCATTTTTCATGAGATGCACTAGAATAAGGACATCTCAAACAAACACCACCACCAACAACAACCAAAAAAAAAACCATGAATTGTAAAGCGCGTTTCTAATAGAAGTAAATTGGTTTCAGCAAATCAGTTTAATCAAAATAGGTGTATAATGCTATCCCATCATCTAAATTCAGCAATGCAATTCATTGTCATAGTTTAAAATTATATAAACATGGCATATGTTTTGCACTTTAGGTCACAAAAACCGTAAGTCTACGAGTTTAAAGAGTACAGATGCTTACAATTGCTGGCTGTAAGTGGTTGTAATTTAAGGAAGTAATAAAACTAGTAAAAGAAAAAAACAATTACGAACTAAACCCCCTTCCCCCTCCCTCTCTCTACCTTCTATGTGCTGTAGGGCGTCTGCATTGCTATAAGAATTTGTCTCCACATTTGTTTCCATGTCCTCCCTTGTCCACCATGTTAACCCCTAAAAAAGCAAGATAAATGTGCATATAGATCTATATGACCTTCCGCTTGTGTGACTCTCTCTTGAATTGGCACTAGATGGCAACAAGAGAGCGGAATTATCAATTTCTTGAAAGTGCTCATAAACCCATAGAAAGCAAACGACAACTTGCTTTAGGGATACTGTAGATTGGGATCAAACAGCAAAAATTTGGATACATCCCGTCCGATTTTCGAGATATTTATAAATGTATGATAAAAAACGGTTTTGAAACTGCACTTTTGACTCTGTTTAACAGTTAAGTCCAGTGCCACTAGGGTACTATTTTCAGTATTTTTCACCAGTGCATAAAGGAAGCAATATTTGCAGGAAAGGGCTTACATTTCTTTCATTATTTTATTTTCAAATTCTCGAAAGATATGGAAAACAGTGGGCAAAGAAACAATTGCTTGAAACAAGAAATTGCAAGGGTTTATAATGTTTATGCAGAGTCAAAGAGTCAAGAATAAAGAACAAAATCCACCTGTAGATTTCGATTGTCAGGTTTAGTGATTAAACTGATGATGATGATGCTGGTACTTGTGATGATAAACGAAATTATCCCAAAGTAAGTGTAGTGGACTTTATACAGTACCGCAGGTCGTGTTTCTGGTTCCCCGCATCCAGGCGGGGGCATGGAAAAGTCCATGGCCATTCGGGTAACACCACAAACATGGCCGATCACGAGAGACCAGAAAATAGCCTAAAAACATGAAATGAAATATTCAAATACAGTCACGTCTCTACCAGCCAGCCGATGAAACAAAAAAAAAAAAATAAATAAATAAAACTGAACCCTTAGGCACGAGACTGTTAAACACTGTTGCTTGACACCATATAGTGGTAACATGAATTGGGGAGCTTACTCATGTTGGTTATAATTCGTATTTTGCTAGGAAATTTTAATATTCTTTAAAGCTGCATAGATCTATTGCAGATTTGTATTTTACTCATAATCATTTATCACAACAGCCACTATAAATAGCCATGCTTTCCAGATGTTTCCTTCATCTGGCTCCGTATTCACCATCCATTCTAAATAACATTCTTAATTTTCTAAATCAGAGAATTCCCTAAATCTCAAAGTAACACAATCCCTGACTTGCCAAAACCAAATGTTTAATCCAATCAGAAATTGTGCTGCTCTTTTAATCTGAAGCTTGAGTAAGACTAAGAATGCAATTTAGCATGGATGACGAATTTGAGCCCAGTTCTGTCCACATGAATGGAATCGAAACAATGTTAAATTGTGAAAATTACGAACTCCGCAGCAAAGACTTACAAAGATATTTAAAAGAAATCTTCCGATGGGATACTTAACCAAAATTTATGGGAGATCGAAAGAACTTTTAAAATAGGACGCGAAAGACATACAATCGTCTTGAAACTGAGGATCATAGAACGTTCGCAGCATTATCATACACAGTCTATGGACACTAAAAAAATCATCACCACATCAATTCACTAATTGTTCCGACTCTTTATTTTTTAGGCTAGCCAACAGATTGGCTGAGAAAGAAAGTTTTGTCCATCAGGTGGTTAGTCTCGTCCAATTACAATCATGAACTGTTCTTAGAGTTATTGTTGAAAGAAAATACTGTACCGGTTCAGTGGTTCGTTTCCAGAAGATGGTGAGTATGAATGCAGGACTTAATGGTGTACCAAGATAGCCCTGCACAGCCTGGATGTAATTAAACAGTTCCCCACTCTTTGAGGACTTCACCAGCGGTATCCATAGTATACTTAGGGCGGCCAGCAGTAGTATAAAAATTCTGAAACATTCGTTGAAAAGGTTATTGGCAATGATTTGTTCATTGAAAAGACAGCTTCCGGTAAAATGTACATGTAATCTGAAATGTTCATGGTAGTACGTGTATGAATACTTTGATCTGCTAATCAAAAAGACAGTTTGCCATATAAAAACAATCCTGACATGCTCAAGGGGAAGACAGCTACGAGTACATGCATTACGCCTTAAATTTTTCATTATACGGGATATCAGCTGGAAGAAATAGAGATTTCCTGAATGTTCGTTGAAAGGAAATCCAACTTCACGTAGCATAAACTTTCTGAATATTCATGGCGAAGGAAGTAGCAGGTAAGTAAATATTTACCGCAGGGTCCGTATTCACCAACCATTCTTAAAAACGTTCTCTGTCTTATTTTCAAAGATTTTCTAAATTTGAAAGTAACACAACTCCTGACTGGGTAAACAATTCAGAAGTTGTGTTACTGTCAAATTTAGAAAGTCTTGGAGAATAAGACAGAGAACGTTCTTCAGATTGGTAGGTGGATACGAACCTTGAAATGCTTATAGATCTAAATGCTGAAGGCAGCCGGCAGATAAATGAATATCCTAAAATGTTCACGGAGAAAACACCAAGTAGTAATACAACTGTCCTGAAGTGTTTACAAGATGACAGCGAGAAACAACACACACACACACATATATATATATGTGTGTGTGTGTGTGTGTGTGTGTGTGTGTGAGTCGCGCTCTGGAAAAAGGGAGTTTGCATCTCCGTAATGTCTTATACAAAGCAAGTCATCACATAATCATGGATCCATAAAATCCAGTTTGTCTTACAACCGACTGAATCGAAAGGTGGATTCGTCCTTTAACATGCAGAAAATCACCCAATTGCAAAAAGTTTCGACCTAAGGCAGTCTCCGCGGAATGCGCAGGCTGACTCAGGTGGAATTCTTTTTGCTAATGCATGAAACCCAATTTTTTTCAGAGCATGTATCCAGAAATGTTTAAGGTGGATACTAGCACATTGTAACTCGATCTCACGTTTTTATTGTGGGAGAACAAACTGGTTTGGAAGCATGTTGCATATAAAACGCAAAGAACTTCAGAAGAGTCTCGACTTGCCTTCTATAACGATTGAAACATACCAAATGTTTTCGAAACATACCAAGCAGACAAGCACCTCACGTTTCTAATAGCATGATTAATGTAAACAGTCAGTTTACAATGTTATTCACCTGCCGACAATTAGAAGTTCTCTCTCCGATGCTGATTTCCGTATTTTTGGCCATAAGTCCATTGTAGACAATGTACTTGCACTGTTGAATATGGATGTTAATGAGCTCATAATGGCAGATAACATAACAGCCATCAGTAAACCACGCAAACCTGTGAACATGTATGTAAATATATAATTTTGAACAACTTGACTTAAAAGACGTAAATTATGATTTATACATCACGTAACATGAATTATTGTATGTAATCACATACTGTTATAAATAATTTGACTTGAAACAAGTAAACACCATCAAACAACATAAGTTAATGTATGTAAACAATCTTACATTGAAGACTTTGACTAAAAAACATGTAAATGATTTTAAATCAAACTATTTCAGTACATAGCCAATTTTATGTCATAATTTATATAGTTTTAGTTATTGCAAGTGCAGAATGTTGTAGCACATGATTTGAGTAAAGCGTACAAGGAAACAATATTTACATTGAACAATTCAAGAAAGTGCCTGTACATACCAATTTTATATTTAACCTTGGATATATTTTGCAGAGAAAGTAGATCAGGATCTAACTGTATATATCTGTCGGTCTTCACCCACTAATGTCCTGATAAATCACGCTTTTTCTTTACATGCCCTATGTCGGCATCAAACTAACCTATAAAATTTTTGTACCAGATTTGTCCCTCATAATGGTGGTTCTGTGATTTGATTGACTGTTTTTTGTTTCAACGCAACTGTAAAAATATCGCGTAGAAATATTACTCAAGCGTCTAGTGGTGTAGTCGTAAACTGACGCTGAGCATGAGTATAGCACTCATTATGATGAACAAGAGAAAAGTAATTTGTAAGATGAGAAATCAAACAGACGTCAGAAAATCAGTGAAGTCTCGAGTTCACAGCCTATATTTAATCGAGCTGAACTGAGCAGCTGAAATAAACATTCTTTTATTAACTCTACCTGTTGGTAATAGTTCAAGAACTAATTTAGGGTAGGCAACATTTGAACATCCAACTGGGTTACCACAGTATTTCATGCATTCTTCCGGAGTGACACAAGCCACTTCGTCTGAAAAGCAGATGGAAACACATGTATAAGGGTAAAAGGTATACTATTTTCCTTTGGCCGTATTCACCAACCATTTGAAATGAAATTTTGATTTAAAACGAAAAGCCTAGCCATTTGATTTGGTTAGACACAATCAGTCTCAGTCAGTCAATTGCCTTTTCTCCAATTTTGAGCTAAAATGGAATTAGGAATGGTTGGATAAGGCCCCTGTTTAATAATTTCTCCACAGTCATAAGCAAAGGGAGGAGCGGGACAGTGGCTAAGCTCTATCGGTAAAGTGTAGTGAGAAGTTTGAATTATGCAGCCGTCAACCTATTTCAATGTTAACATTCTGAGGTTGATCATCTGACTTCGCTTCTTTTCTTGTTTGTTTGAGTAGCAAAAATCACATTTAATATACCGATGAATTTAACCAAACCTGTATTTAGAATCTGTGATTATGGTTGTGTGGTAGTCGACAACATAAATACAGAGGGATACGAGTTGAGTAACAATAAATATCATTGGATCTTGGTTATTAGGGATTAATATAAAACAGCCTTATCTGTTTGAAAGAGTTACCTGGAAACAATACCCGACTTGCCATGCCTGGCAACACCATTATAAAAATTGGCAGTATTTTCAGATATCCTGACACCAGGGACCCTCCTTTGGCGTGGGACAGAGATTTAGCGGCAAGGGAGCGCTGGACAATTACCTGCGACAATAAGTTCAAGATATCTTTTATATATGTAAGGTGTAAATCTCAGGTATATACAAACTGGAACATCGGGTATAATTTATGGCCAGAAATAACAGCACCTTTTAATGTCTGTATTAAGACATGAAGCTCATGCCACTGAAATGGCCGATCAAAATTGTATGAGATTTGTCCCTCTTTACGTCGACTTTGTTATTTCATTGGTCAGCTCGGCTATATCTATATTTGTTTAACAGGAAATTTTCGTATACCACGGAGTGTACTGATACTGTAATGTATAGCTGTTGTGCCATATAGACCCTGAAAAGTAGACGCATCTGTAAAACCTTGTTACTGTAACAGGACACAATTGGTACCAGGACAATTCGCACCAACGACACTTCGTACTCAGGACGATTTGGTACTCAGGAAAACTACTTTTGGCCAGTCCGATAGAGTTATCTCTCTTGGATCATTCTTCAGCAAATTTGGTAAGAAGATGAACAAGTGTCGCGAGACAGCGCAATATTATCAGTTCAGATACACATACGGTGCCAACGAAGACAAAACATTTGCAACCCATAACGAGAATGATAAATAAGAAATGAAAGCCCGAATATACCAATTAGACACTGCATCGCAATGTAATGTGCTTCTGTAAGTAAAGATAGTTGTATCTGGTTGTATTTGAAATACAACCAGATGCAACTATCTTTACTTACGGAAGCACACTACATTGCGATGCAGTGTCTAATTGGTACATATATAATATTATGCCATTTATTTTTGTTTACCCGTAGTCCCGGCAATTGGTCCAAACTCGCCTTTAACCTGAAGGATTCCAGTAATGGAAATAAGAAGTATTGTCCTAGGTATGAGTTACCCTGTGTATAAATTGTTCAGCAAAAACTGTCCTGGTACATATTGTCCAGGTGCATATTGTCGTAGAACCCATATACCTGGACCCGTATTCACAAATCTTTTTAAATAGCAAATTAGTTTTATTTTTCTAAATTTTAAGAGTAGGTCTTACCAAATTTCTTACTGGCTGAATCAATCAACATTGCACTAGATCTAGACTCTTTAGTCTACCTACTTTGAAATATAGAAAATTCTGTAGAATTAAACAAAAAAAAAAAAAAAAAAAGGCAATTTAGAACGGTTGATGCATACGGACCTGGTGACAAGAATTCTAAATACGAAAAATGCTAAGATATAACATGAAGAAATTGTGCCAAGTAAATCTGGATCTGCTAGATTAGATCTAGATCTATTAAAATGAAATGCAAATGAAAGATAGATCTATAGAACCTTTAGATCTGCACTAAATTTTTGTTCATTTTATTCAAGAATGGTAACGAGTATAAAAAGACAAAACAGAACTTAATGATATTCAGCGTATTTTTCCCTCGTGAAATATAGGACTAAGACGCAAGTCAAATATAGATCTGATTTAAAGAACAAGAATTTAGATCTACCTGGTCACAGCAAAAGTACCACACACCAGCAAACAGAATATTCAAGAATAAGCCGAGCCAAGGATTATCTGATGTCACCGGATGACGCAGTACACTAAAAGCGTCGCTACGTGGTAACCCGCACGTGCTATTGGTCTCCTGGACCGAGGCTGTAGCATTCATGTATGCCGTTTTCAGATGTCTGTATCCCCCAACTCTCGATAAGCCTAAAATGTTTCTTGTGATAAAAGAAAGACTGAAATAACTGTCACCTGTAGTCATTCGAAAACGCTACTCATTCGATCTGAAGCAAACACGTATTAAAATCGCCAGTCCGATAGAGACATATAGATCTCTCCTTGAGCACTCTTGTGCGTATATGGTAAGAAAATGAACAATTCTCGCGAGACAGCGCGACATTATCGGAACCTGCAAGGTGCCTGTAACGTAGCCAAATTCTTAACTAACCCATAACAGGAAAAGTGAATGAGAAATGAAAGCCTTAATATACTTATTAGACGCTGCATGGAAATGATATGTGTTAGTTGAGATGGCTGCGTTTGATTGACTTCAAATATGACGCCATTGATTTTTGTTTACGCATGGTTACGGGAGTAGACCCGTCTAAACGCGCCTTTAACTTGAAGAGTCTCATTAATGGAAATAAGGAGTATTTGTCAATGATTGCTATTAGGATTACAGGACCAGCTAACTTGATACCAGGTGCAGTGTGTCGCTGTTGATGACGGCGGCCCGACAATCTTTAACACTGTATTATGACAGCCTTAGCTAGGCGTCAAGAAAAGTACAAGATGAACTAAAGTACATACTCATTGATGCCAGGACCACGGAACCAGCTAACATGATTCCAGTCTGCAGTGCGTCCGTGTAGATGACGGCTGCGAGACCACCTGTAACAGAATGAAGTTGTAAACCTGGTATAAACATGCACATGGCTGTCGTCGACGATTCAGTCGGTTGGGCCATGGACGGACTTTCTCGTCCGAATAGAGTATTCAGGATTGGCGAAACTACCTTTTTTAGAAATTCAGCAAATGACCATGTAACTCATTGAATTCCACCGGTAAATGTGGTAGTGGAATACAGAATTAATGCTAGAATTCTTGAAACCAAACAGTTTGTCTGTGCAGGACAAACGTTTGGTGCTCTGTAACTTTGTTGTAAAGGCATTAGGTTTGTTCGATACTACGGGCAGCGCCAGTTGAGTAGGTCAAGGCACTGCAGAGCTGCTGCTCATTACCAATGAAATCTAGGCCATACAAAAATAGGTGAACGGTCCCCTTGATATAAAGTACTGTTTAAGGCGGCGTAAAGCCTTATTAACTTTAAAAAAAGATGAGCCACATTTTGCTCTTGACTGTCACAGTGAAATAACAGCAAATTAATACTTTCCTAGTATTGTAAAAATTCCTGTAACAAACAACAACAAAGCTATAGAGAGGTACATATTCCAGCCCAGGGAGAGTTGTATGAACAGTGCGCCAGCAAATATGCTCACCTGCAAGAAATATCTATTGTGCAATTAAAATGCAACGAGTCATGTTTGCGAAACAATCTGTCTTTAGGCTTTCTAGAAAAATGAGAATGTGAACAAAATGAGTCGTGCCAAGGGAAAAGGGGCCCTTTATACATCTATCTCCGTGATGCATTATACAAAGCAAGTCATCAGACAATTATGGATCCATAAAATCCATTTTGTCTGAAAATCGACTGGATCTGGGGGTAAACTGGTCCTTTGACATGCAGAAAATTTACAATTAGCAAAAAGTTTCGGCTTACATGGCTGACATGGGTCGATACTTTTTGCAGAAGCAGATACATTATGCCAGGCCCGCTTCCCACTTCCCCCCCCCCCTCCCTTCAGAAAGCATGGTTCAAATGCGTTTGGGACTTACTCAAATATTTCGAGGGGTGAATGCGAAACTATTCCATCTGCATTTTGGAAAATATTACAGTAGAGGGAAAAAAAACAAAAAAACCTTAATTCCATGAAGAGCGTTGTTAGATCGTCTTGTTTAATTATGTTGTGCTGAACTCATGTTCTCAGCTCAACACAACATATCTAAACAAAATGATCTATTCTTTTCACAAAAATGAGAAGCGTTTTTTCCTCTCCTGTAAAATTGTTCGAAACGAAGATGGAATAGTTTCGTATTCACCCCTCGATTTGTTCCGTCAATATTCAGAGAAAATAGCCTATTCTTGAAACATTACATGGTCGATTATTATCATATGCTTAACCGCTTAACATTCAACCTGCTAAATAAGTGAAATGAAAATTTTAATGCGATAGTAAAAACAGAAATTCTGCCATTTCAAAGGTAGTTTTGAGGGACGGATATCCATTTATTGGACAATGTAGATCCAAGATCAGACAGCACATTCTGTACAGTCTGATCTTGATTTAAACTATCCGTTAAAAGGTCTTTGAGTCGCGCTTAGGAGCCGATGGGTTAGAACTGCTGATACTTCTTTATATGTACCCCCAACAGAGGTCTTCGGAGTAAGATGCTTTTTTTTTTGTTGAACATTTTTTGTTTATAGGAGTTTGTAGGAAATTGTATGCATACAATTGACTTGGTTTTGTTGTTGTCTTTTTGCACTATGTATTGATTTTTCAGTCTACTTTCTTGTCCTTAGTACTGATGAGATATCAGCTTTAAATTTAAACCCTTATCCTGCCGAATATTAATCCGTGACGCTGAATTTCAAAAATAGATTTCGCTGCATTTAAAGTGGCGCTTAATTAGATTTACATTACCGAAACTGCCGAGAGAGCAGCGGTGAGTGCAGAGCAAGATCAGACTGCACGTATGTGGAGGCTGGTCTTGCTTTACATTCTCCACAAAAGACACATGGCAAGACAAGGGTTAGAGATAATTCTTTTCTCCAAAAGACACGCGTAAGTTTCTCAGTTTGCCCTGCATATACCACTGAATGGCTTGTCTTCAGAATATAGCCCACGGGTAACTGTTTGACGAAACTCTTTTATACCAAGTAAAAGATTAAACGGTTAACCCTTTAGTGCCAAAGACCAATAAACGGGCTTTTGTGGACAGTATAGATCAAGATCAGTCTCTGCAGAACGTACAGTCTGATCTTAAATCTATACTGTTCGCTTGTTTAGTTAATCCTAGAAAAATAAAGTTAAAAACAAGCAATATCTTAAAAAAAAAAAAAAAAATCGACGGCTTAAATTTGCCAGCCAATAGTCAGGGGCCCTTAAAATAAACATTTCGACATTTTTTACCAATCACGACTTCCTATTTATTTATTTGTTATTAGTACCAAAAAGTAGGTCAAAAACCAGCACACTCAACTACGCCGAAAAAAATTCTCAGTGTCAGTGAACTGTATTTTAAGCCATCGAAAAAACCTCAAGTTAATATTTTTGCACTGAAAGAGTAAAGCAGTCATACCGCTAGTTTTGTAACAATGTACAAGATGACGGCGAGGATACTAAGATAGAGCCGTATCCGGCTCCCACCAAAACGTTTCTGCATGTACTCTGGCATTGTGTAAACCTGCAGGGATGAAATATAAAAAGGAATTCGGACTAACCTTTCTACCTCACTTTAAACAGTTTCAATCATATCGCGGCGACCGTTCACTGATTCATGTTTTTCCTGGGTTATACAAGAGCTAAGATGTAGCTGCAATTACAATTTCTTGCCAAAGGGCTTGCTTTGTGTTATGAATTTTACCCTCATACTGACGATTTTGTACCATAATGTGGGTACTCGAGTACCTGTGGATAGATGTTATGAATTTTACTCGGGTACTGACATTTTTGTATCATACCTGAGGGTACTCGAGTTTCAGCCGTACTCGAGGTGGGTATTCTATCCGTTGTCTGCGCATGTCATATTCTTCGAAGATAGACTTGTCTGCTATGAAGCATCACTACACTGCACAGGATAAATATCATTACGTGGTGCGTAATAGCAAGCGGAAAATGGCTATAAATAATACGTCTGGGAAAAAAACAAAACAAAACATCAAGCCAGTTTGCCAGTTTTTCGCTACAAATTTCATAAAAATATAACAATTTCTAAGGGACAAATAATTTTGTAAAATGCCATTGAATACAGTTTCTAAATATAGACATGGGGAAAACTGGGATTTGTGCAAGAGACTGACAACAAAAAATAACGTCCCTACCATGCTGGACTTAGATACCGCGCTTATTTCCCAAACTTATAGGGGCTGTGTTTATGAATAACTAGTGCATAGGTAATATGCCAGCTGACCATGGCTGGATGAATCGTACCAGGTAGGTTATAGTGAGTAAACGTATATCTAATTTTGAAATTCGATGCATCAATTGCCGCTCGGTTCAGATCGGAATGTATTTGAAAAATGCCACCTAGCGGAAGATAATGGCATCGGTTCAGATAGGCAAGTATTTGAAAATGCCACCTAGCGGAAAATAATGGCATTCTGTCACAACCACCTATGTTCCTGACTTTGACAATGTGAGGAATGCTGGACTTAAAGAATGACAACGGTACTTACCCCAGCAGATATATAGACCGGTATAAAAAGCCAAGCTAGTACAATCAACAGTGGCAGTGCGTGCAAATATATGAAAGCCATGATCTGGCAGAAGTGGGCTCAATGCACCTCCTTATTGCATTATACAAAGCAAGTCGTTACATGATTATAGATCCATGAAATCCATTTTGTATATCAACTGACCGAATCATTAGATAGAATGGTCCTTGGACATGCAGAAAATTGACCAATAGTAAAAAGTTTTGACCCATGTCAGCTTGCGCGGACTGCGCAGGCTGACATGGGTCGATGCTTTATGCAGATGCATTAGACCCCCTTTTCACATTGCATGGCTCATATTGATGTTTAGAAGAAAAGCACACGCCGAGTTTCGTCAACAGAAAAGTATGCAGATGAAGATTATTTCGCTTAAACACACATGTTCATGGAAGCCAATGATTCTTCCAAACTCCAGTGCATAATTCTAAAATTCAGTCTGAACCGAGAGCTTTTTACTCTTGATCCATTCCTTTTGAAGTTGGTCTCTAAAGGCACACTAGCGACTAAAAGTAAATAACTAGGGCTGATCATATCTGCACTTTTAAATGGTATGAACTGAATATGACTGCATTTTGATCCCCGACTTGTTTACATTTGGCGGCTAACGGGCATTTAAGGTTTCGTGTGAAACTCTCAGATCTATAACAACAACAACGGTTTCACTCACCAGCCATTCATACAATACAATCGCCAAACCACTGGCGGCTCCAGCACCTGCAAGTCCGACAAAATGTTCACTGCCAATGTTGCTGGAAAACAGAGAGGCTCCAACCTGTTGATGATAATGATTGAATTGTCTACGCATGACTAGGCTACTTATCTTTAGGTACTGGAGACATCTGGATCCGTATCCACCAACCATAATTAAGAACATTCTTAGACTTATTCTCGAAGATTTTCTAAATCTGAAAGTAACACAACCTCTGATTGGCTAAACAAATGGTTTAACTAGTCAGAAGTTCTTTTACTTTTAAAATATATAATCAGACTAAAAATATTCTTAAGAATGGCTGGTAAATACGGACTCTGGTTGTTACACAACAGAGAAAACAGAGGAAACTACAACACTTTTACAATCGAAGGGATGTTGTATGGTCGATTCGTACAACCGTCTCTTTCTTACCCGCTTGCTTTTCTCCATTTGTCGTCTTTTTAGTTTTCAAAGTAGAGATATTATTTGAGGCAAGAAACTATAAGCATTACGATGGTTGAAACCTTTCGGGGTTAAAGAGAAAATCTTTTCCAAAGCGGTTGAAAACAATAATAATAGGAGTGTGACGATTCAATCATATCTAAATAACAATTATATAATGCAAAATAGCCAACAACACTACATTCGAATTGGAAATTAATTTCATGGCTGAGTTTGCTTGTTGATCGATACAGTTTCGAAAATCGTCACTGAAATCACTATCAACCATTAACTTCAAACAGTGTGCGTAAAAGTACATAATCAGCCTGATGCTCGTGGACAATAGACAAAACCATTGCTCAAAAAAATAAAATACGTGAAATGCATATAAGTAGCCCCTCTGGGAAATGGGGCGCTAAATGCATCTACACATAATACTGTTTAATTTTGCCTCAAGACCGGTTGAATCACATGCGATAGAATGGTCCTTTGACAAGCAAGATATTTATCTGCATGGGTCCTTACAATTTGCAGATCTGCATTAACTGTTTACCACATGACAAATTTGTAGACCAGTCCATTTGCAGACGACAAAATAAATGTGACTTAAAAATTGAAATTTGTTACGAGATGAGTAGAAAACATTGTGGGAAAAGGAGAAAATGCTGGTTACCAGCATCTTCCCTTTTCCCACAATGTTTTCAAAAGGCTTTCTTTTAAAGGTCGTTAAAAGTCGGGATTGTATGGTAAAGAGTTAAACCACCTTTTCACAGGATATGACTGATTCATTTTTATTACCATTACATCATCAGCCATCATCGATCTACTAGACATCGATCGATCAGCCATCATCGATCTATTAGACCCAGTAACTTACCGGCCACCATGACCTGGATCTACCTGCTAGAAAATAGCTCTGGACTGTATCGCGATTCGGACGTCGTAAACTCTGGACATGAAAAGGAAAAAATATTACATCTCTGACTGGAAAGTAGCAAATACCTCTTAAAGCAATTGGAGGAACGTATAAGCTCATTTTCCTGTGTCTGCATTTATTATTCATTCTAATGATCTGTATAATTATATGATTGCATATGAAAAGGAAAGCTGAACAAGACAATGGCTGTAAAGTTATTTTTAGGTTTGTTCAAATCTTCACATACTAAAAGAAGAATCTAGTTTTATCATTTAATTTCATAGTTTATCAGGTTATCAAAGAGAAGACTAACCCATAGGCCAACCAGTAAGGCGAATATCCCATTGATTGAAAACAACAACAACAACAACAACAACAACTATACTTATGGAGTCACCAAAGAGAAGACGTGTCCACAATTTAGTGGGTATGACCAGTATCAATCTTTATCTCAATAATTGAAGTACTTTCTTTATAACGTCAATCAAAAAGGAAGAATTTATCATAAATCAAAGGTAAAACGAGTATCCGTTTTATTGGTATACTTTGTTAATAACATCATAAAAGGGAAGACTCGCCAATAATCCAGCAGGTAGTAGTACATGAATCTAACTGAAATGTTTATATCGTCATCAGACAGAAGCGAGTATTTTCTTGAGACGTTGTCCACAGGAAAGACTTGTAAAACCGCATTTAATCCTGTTACAAGACTATACCGTTGTTTTAAATACTTCGTTAATTACGTCACCGAAGAGAACACTTACCCATAATCCAACGAATAAGACGAGTATGAAATACACAATCACCACCAGTATGTCACCCCAGTGTGTTAGACCGCCTCCCATCTCATCAGAATTTTCTGTATATTTTACACGAGGGTCAGTGTAGTGTAGGTGTAGAACTGGTTTCCTTTTTTACGTGTTTTTAGTTGTACTCAGGTTCAAACTTTTTCTTTCATGTTACAAACGCGGTGCTATCTTATCTTAAGCATTCTGTCCAAGGGTCAATCCGACAACATTTACACGCGAGGTCGAGCATATTGAAAAGACAAGGTTCATAAAAACTTTTCCTTACACAGACATATTTTCAATTGTTGTCATACAGTCGCTTTCAAGAAACATTCCCGGAAAAAAAACCCGAAATTAATCTTAACAGGTTTACCGTCTTTTCTGACGTTTTTTTTTTTCGTTTTTTTCCTAAGAATAATCAATTCCCTGAATAATCGATAATTTGTATCACATCTTTACGCCATGCTGCAATTACATAAACCACGATGTCTACGATGCCAACAATTTCAAAAACATCACGGAAGTCCACGATATATGCATAAACTTTGCTTCCTCACGCTTTCTTATGCTCTCAGTGCCATCCATCTATCGGTGGCGATGATAAATAAAAAGAAACTCAATCCATCCTCTCATCCTCTTCAAAATTTCAAAGGAGAAACGAAGTATGCATTCAAAGGATAAGGAAGACCTTCCGTTGGCCGTTCTTTTTTTACACCTTTATTAGAAATAGAATAGAAAAGAGGAGACGAAGCAAAAAAAATAAGGCATCAGATCTGCTATGTGAGACTATTGTGAAGTGTTAAACGAAGGAAGCTATTAAGACAATATTCTCAAATTCTTGTCAGAGTACTAATGAGGCATGAAGTAGTGAAAGTTACTGAACTGTGTTTCCAAGTTCACTAAGATCACCTACGATGGACCACTAAGGTCTGATACGCCGCGTTAAGGCACATGTAAACAGTTTATTTCGAATTTGACATGGCCAAAATTAGAAATTATGGAGAAAGGTTGGTTTTGAATGCAATTTTGATAAGAAGAGTAATCATTACACCCATGAATTGTGTATGACTATTGAAAAAAAGCATTTAGTTTGTCTTCAAAACAGGAGGTCATGACCTTTTCTTCTTTGTTTCATTAGTTTTGACCCCAAATGCGAAAGTGAGGCGTCATAGAATTAGTGGCTAGCTTTAACCGCAAAAATAATGGTAGACTGATGCTGTGAAAGATTGCGAAGAAACAGCATGGTAACGTGCTATTTTTGATTCTACCCTCAAGTTATGCATTGTTTTGGGTTTCAATTTAGCTTAGCATTTTCAGGCTAGTCTCCTGGGTTCGCATTTTGTGAATTTTGGAAAATAGGCTAAAATGGCTTATTTTGGCATTTTTTTCCGACCATACCACTCGCCAGTATTGGTCAGTAATTTCACTACTTCACAAGTTGAACATTATTTCTTGATAAAATCTTAAGAATTAGGATTATGCTGTTGCATTTAATTGCTCTTTATCATTTCAGGCTGATACTATTGACCCTTTATTGAAGAAGTTGTGTTTGGCGTGTTTGGTCGGCAGAAGGTTAGCCGAAAACCCTGTTCAGGTGCCTAAGGTCTGTTACGTTTTTCTACTGTCTTCTACGATTTCCCCGATCGACCATGTTCTCTCAAGGTTAACATTAAAACGGCGTAATCGTGACAAAATTTCTGACAGTCAAAAATTCTGTTATGATCCTTACGAGCATCTATAAAAATAATAGGCCAGCAGGTTCCCGACGAATAAACATTTGCACATTTCTGACCAATCGCAAATTACATGTACCATCTTCTCAATCGGTTTATCATACCAAGAAGTAGGTCAAAGCCAGCGCATTCAGCTACGCCGAAAATAGTTAGATCTTGTTGCTCGTCTTGTGGATTAGAGTTCATTTATTTTGTCTGTGCAGAAGAGTATACACTTATTGCGTATTTTACAGAACAATGTCAAGAAGCTTTACACTGTCCTTCTCCTTAAGGTTTATTGTCCACCGCGATTTTACTCGCTGTAACGGATGCGCTCGAAGCAAAAGTCTGTTGTAGGGATATGAAATTCTCATAGGTTTGGAAAGTGTGCAATATGGGCGGCGTTGTGGCTTTTCTTTTTTAAGATTTACAGATCTAGATCTTATCTAACTCCCAGTACATTTGAGGAATATATCTGCAAACAAATGGGGAAAAATATAGTTTTTCAAATATAGGGAGGAAGTAGGAAAGCCTTTGTTCCACCCTCTCCTTCTACGCCTACGAGTTTAAACCTGGAAACATCTATACAATACGTATGCACGTCTATCACATTCATGTTGTATAGATTTCCATTTCACGTTTTAATGAGAAAAGTTTCAATATTTAAGCTGCAATTTTCTTAATATTTGGCTACAGCATTTTCTTCTTTACGCAACATCGTTTTCCACCCTATAACAGACAAGTTTCACCATCTGAGCCACATTTCAATTGTCGTCCGTAAACGCCTTCAAATCTTTCAAATTGGTCAAGTATATATTTGTTCGTTCGGTAAGAGTTAAATAATTGCACGACCATTGCTTAAACCTTTACCACACAATCCCGACTTTTAACGACCCTGGGGAAAAAGCCTTTTGAAAACAATGTGGGAAAAGGAGAAAATGCTGGTAACCAGCATTTTCTCCTTATCCCACAATGTTTTCTACCCTACCAAAAGCAAATTTCAAATTTTTTGAGCCACATTTGATTTGTCGTCTGCAGATGCTTTCAATTTGGACCAGTCTAAAAATTTGTCGCTTGGTAAAGCGTTAAAACACATTCTCGAAAATATACCAAGATTACGACAAGAGGATAAGATACAATGTACATGCATATTCTTAAAAACAAGTAAGCTATAAGGTATACTATAAAAGAAACATGTAATGTAAATACTATCTTTAATTTACAATCTTAAACATAGCTAAAACACCTAATTACAAAGCTGTCTTAAAGGGACTATAAATTAGATATCATTTGACAAGGTTTTTTTTTTTGCCTAGAACATCTCAAGAAATAAAACACTGCTTACTTTCATTCGCATGCAAAGACGGCTTCAACATGAAAATTTGAACAGAAATCAATGTAGAAAACATTAAGAATAACCGAGTTTTTTTTTTTTACCGTTAAATCTTCTATTCCGTTAGTAATGGTATAGTCGTTATTGCATAGCAGGAGATGAAATAATTTTTAACACTAAAATCTATCGGATGGCTCTAAAGCTCGGTGGTCAAAGTAACCATCTACAGTTTTGAAGATCGTGGGCTGGACGACCACCAGGGGAATTTTATTTCAGCATTTTTTTACCCCCAACGAAGGGTAAACAGTCATGTCCTCATGATTTTTCCTAACAAAATATCACCATTCTCTGCAGAAGAAGTTGGGGTCAAAATTTGGTTTAATGCCTCCTTAACTAAATCCTATAAATTTGCAGAGACGACCTTGAAACCATCCTTATAGAATAGAGATAATCAACAAGGATTAAAATTCAGTGCAGGAGTGTTAGTAAGAACACTGAGACAAATGGATGAATTGCTGGTAGCAAGCATTTTTGTGCAACGGTGTTTTCGGGTGCCTTCTGCAGCATGACCAAAACATCTGCCAGCAGCAGGTCACGTATTAACTCTTTACAATCCATGACAAGACTTCATGCTCTGTGCAGTCTGATCTTGATCTTTGCCGTCCGATAAATCCCCTGTTCCCCTGCCGAAAAAGTCAATGAAAATAACCAAGAAGAAAAACAACGACCAGAACACCAAAGAATGCATTGACATCTAAAACGGATTTCCAAAGCGGGTTTTCTTTCAAGTAGCGTTCTTTATGGATAAGTTCCATTTCCGGTCTTGGTATAGACTGTTTGCTCACTTCCGGTATTCCACACAAGTGACATATCCACCTCTGGAATTCATTCCTACTAAAAAGTTTTTCTTGGTTTTCTTCAGATTCTGCCATGTAGTCCTCATGGTCTTAAACAGAAATGAAAACGATTTTGAGGAAGATACTCTAGAATATGGACAATTCATCTACTTTAACAACAGCAGCAGGAAAACATGCATGATATATCACATGATTTGTGAGACCTTTTTTACTTCAGTAACTTTCTAATCAAAAGAACATAATTTTGTTGGTTTCACTATATCGGTTTGACTAAAATACATACATAATGCCATTACATAATCTCAGTTAAGCAATGCAATTAATTGCTAAACTTTACCATTTTATTTGATAAAAATAGCGTATGGTTTGCATTTTGTGTCACTACAATGCTAAGTCAACGAGCTGAAACAGCTAAAAGATGGTTAAAATTGCTGGCTGTATGTATAGAATATAAAGGAAACAATTACGAACTGACGCCACTTCTGTCTGTCTGTCTGTCTGTCTGTCTGTCTGTGTCTCTCTCTCTATCTCTCTCTCTCTCTACCTTCTATGGGCTGTAAGTCTGCTGCTTTGCTATTAGAATGTGTCACATCATTTGTTTCCAGGTCCGCTCTTGTCCACCATGTTAGCCCCTAAAAAGCAAAATAAAGGTGCATGTATGTATACGACCTTTCCCTGGCCTGACTTCCTTTCTAAATTGACACTAAATAGCAACAAGAATGTGGAATTATCAATTTTTTGAAAGTGCTCACAAATCTAGAAGCAAACGACAGGTTGTTTTAGGGACCTTATACATTGGGATCAAATTTGGATAATTCCCGTCCAATTTTCGAAATATTTATTTATAAACATATGACAAAAACGGTTTTGAAACTGCACTTCTGAGTATTTTTAGTAATTAACCCTTTACTAAACAATCCCGATAAAGGTGGCTTTAGAAAACAGTGTAAGAAGAGGAGGATAATGTCGAAAAGTAGAAAACCAGCATTTTTCACCTCTTTCTTATATTTTTTTTACACCCTTCCGAGAAAAAAAATTGAGTCATATTCAGATTATTCAGATTTAGACAAGTCTAAAATTTTGTGGTCGGGAAAAGGGTTAAGCCTCATTTCCAATAGGGCTGCAATTCTATATATTTGCTTTTCACCAATACGAAACGAAGCAATATTGGAAGGTAAGGATCTATTTTTCCTTCATTTTCTTATTTACTATTAAATTTTATGAAGAAATGAAAAACAGTGGAAAAAGAAGCAATTGCTTGAATCAAGAAACCGCACGGGTTTATATTGTTTAAATGCAGAGTCAAGAAAAAGGACAAAAATTTTACCTGGAGATTTCGATTGTCGGGTTTACTGATTAAACTGATGATGACAATACTGACACTAGTGATGATGAAGGACATTATCCCAAAGTAAGTGTAGTGGACTTTATACAGTACCGCAGGTCGTGTTTCTGGTTCTCCGCATCCAGGCGGGGGCATGGAAAAGTCCATGACCATCCGGGTAACACCACAAACATGGCCGATTACAAGAGACCAGAAAATAGCCTGAAAACATTGAATGAGCCATTCAATCTTCATCGGCTACCCGATGGACGATGGAACAAACAATATTGAGCTCATAGGCAAGAGACTGTTATACATTACTGCTTACCACTATATAAGGAAATATGGATTTGGGACTTAATTCAAGTTAAAAAATCGAATTTTGCGACGAATTTTGCGAGACAAATAATTCATTTTAATAATTTAAAGCCGCATACTGCAAATTTGTCTTTAATTATATCACGAAAACCACTGCACATATCCATGTTATGTTGATGTTTCATTGAACCAGGGTCCGCACTCACTCATCATTCTTAATAACATTCTTAATTCTTTAAATCTCTAGAAATTTATGATTTTCAAAGTAATACAATTTCTGATTGGCTACAACCAATTTTAGACAATGTTGTGGCCGATCAGAGATTGTTTTACTTTTTAAATCTAGAGTAAGACTAAGAATGCAAGAACATCGACAAATATCGCAAGGATTCTACAAATACAATGTAGTCTCAAAATTAAGCATCACAGAACAATAGCAGTACACATAAGAGATAATTTGTCGACACTGAAAAACAGAATTTTGGAGGAGTTTTCAAGGTTTACGTCCAACTCCTCATTCCGAGGCTAGCCTACTGATTGGCAGAGACAGAATGTTTCAGCCAATCAGATGGTAAGTTATGGAATTAATTATAAGAACTGTCCTTAGAAGAACTATTGTTGACAGAAAATACTATACCGGCTCGGTGGTTCGCTTCCAAAATATGGCGAGTATGAATACTGGACCTAATGGTGTGCCGAGATAGCCCTGCACAGCCTGGATGTAATTAAACAGTTCCCCACTCTTTGAGGACTTCACCAGCGGTATCCATAGTATACTTAGGGCGGCCAGCAGTAGTATAAAAATTCTGAAACATTCGTTAAGAAGGTTATTGGCAGTCATTTGTTCATGGAAAAGACGGCTTGTTGTAAAATAAGAAGACCTAAACATTCATAGAAGTACTATAAAAATGTTCGGCTTTGTTCTTTGAAAAGACAAATTGCCGAATATAAAGATCCTGAGATGTTCACGAAAAGGACAGCAAGAGGTAAAATAAAATACCCTATATAGCTCATTGAACGATATGTCTTCGGGAAGAAATATAATTATCCTGAAATGTTCATTGAAAGAGGACCCAGTAGTATTTATTATAAATTTCCGGAAATTCTCACGGAGAAGGAAGTAGCAGGTATGTAAATATCCTGCAATGCATATGCTAAAGGCAGCTAGCAACGAGAAATAAATGTCCTGAAATGTTTATACGAGTATATACTCACTTGAAGAGGGAATTTTCTATTTACTTATTGAAGCAAAATAGAGGCATTTTTGGTATCGAAACGTGACTAAATGTGTTAGGTACACGAAAGTTTACATTTATTTAAAATGTGATAGTTATCAAAGCATTACGAGGGCTGTTAAAAAATACGCGGAAAAGTACAGTAATTCCTTCAAATATTGCTTGAATACAGTGAAATTGATACATATTGTAGACAAATAAATACTGTACTGAAAGAATAAATTTCAACTTTTCAAGTTATTATTTCAACATCTTATAAAGATATGGTAGTTATGGCAACGTCGTGTTTCAAAACCCGGCCCAAAATGCAATAAAACGAAAGCATTTGCCGTGTGGAAAACGACGTGTCTCTTTTGTGTCTGATCAGATATCTTTACCAAATTTTGTTATGATTTGGCACTAACTCTTGGTATGACATTCATGAAGTCACATTAACATTTGACGTCCTTTGAGGGTTTGGCGGCCATATTGTTTATTCATGTGCATCAAAATGAGTACCGAACAGAGAACTGCAGTTAAATTTTGTGTTTTAAATGGAAAATCAAGAATAGAAACAATGTAAATGTTAATCAAGTCATACGGCGATTCAGCAATGAAGAAAATAGTATGCGCGTTATGAAAACGGTCATGAAAGTGTGACAGATGACCAGAGGAGCGGACGGTCGACGTCAATAAGGACAACGTGAAGAGTGCAGTGCAGCCCGCAATTGTTTACGTTGAGTCTGGTGCCGACAGGAAAAGCCTCTATTCATGGGTGAAACGATGCAAAAAGTGTACTACATTTCGAGGAGAGTATTTTGAAAAAGATGAAATTCTTTAAACAGTTATCTCATCTAGATATGTGAAAGAGACGACTGATAAGTAATGCAAATAAGGCGGCGTAAAATTGACGCTGGATAACGTTGGGCCGGTTTTTGAATGATGACGTTGCTATAACAACCATATCTTTATATGTTTTTGAGATATTGGATTGAAATTAAATTTTATTCTTTCAATACAGAATTAATTTGTCTACAATATGTATCAATTGTGCTGCATTTAAACAATATTGGAGAGAATGACAGTACTTTTCCGCGTATTTATTGAACACCCCTCGTATTCGACTTTTGAGTAACGTAGAGTTGAAAAGTAAGAATCGCAGATTTGAAAAATCTTGTAACCTTT
The DNA here is from genome assembly GCA_945859785.2 of Tridacna gigas. NCBI lineage: Eukaryota > Metazoa > Mollusca > Bivalvia > Cardiida > Cardiidae > Tridacna > Tridacna gigas. The sequence goes on from OX244042.2 coordinate 38,282,770, forward strand.
TTTCTGGCTAGGGATAATTGTCAAGTGACAGTTAATTAGTATCTGTTGTAGCCTCCCTGTCTACGGATCATCGCAAGTATTCTTGACCGCACAGACTTGGCGTAACTCTTATCACCTCGTCGGGAATGCGAGGAATTACCTCACTAGACGTTATGTTCATTTCTTGCCTTGGCCGGCTTTCTCTCTGGACATGAATCCAGTTCAATATTTAAGACATTTGGTTGGTCGGGGAGTACGGAAAAAGGAAAACAATGTTATCAACAATATCAATGGCTTTTCTGCAGCTTTAGTTCATGAATGGAACACCATTCACCATGACCTTATATGACGTTACGCCAGTTCCATGTGTTCTAGAATACTTGCGTTGATCCGTAGATGAAGGAGGCCACAACAGATACTGATTAAATGTCACATAACGTGAAAAATATCCGAAGGCAAAAAAGCAGTTACAGCACATTACAAATTTACTTTACAGCCCTACGTAATTCACATGTTAATCAATTAGACCACGTTGTGATAATTATCAATTTTCAAATTACAGGAAAACATCGTACAGCTAATACATTTTTGCACATTTTGATACCAAATTTGCCTCTGTTTGCTTCTACACAGGCGAAAAATTTTCTGTAGCCAAGCGCACACTTTCCTGTCGTTCGATTATAAAACATGTCTAGTAGTAATATAAATTTCCTATAGTGTTCAGAAAATGAAAGCTAGAAACAAAATAAATGTTCAGAAATGTTCACGGAGACGCTGGACGTCGATCTTACGTTGTTACTGTGTTAACAATTAGTGGAAGCCTATTGCTTTGTAAAATGGTAGAAGACTATCAGGAGAGTACAGACTTACCTGCTGCTGTAACATGGCTGAATCACTGTTGAAAGCGTTTCCGAAACATAACAAGCAAACAAGCACCTCATTTTTCTAATAGCCTATGATTATGTGAACAGCCAAACAATGCTCCTCACCTGCCGACAATTAGAAGTTCTCTCTCCGATGCTGATTTCCTTATTTTTGGCCATAAGTCCATTGTAAACAATGTACTGGCACTGTTGAATATGGATGTTAATGAGCTCATAATGGCCGAAAGCATAACAGCCATCAGTAAACCACGCAAACCTGTGTATATGCATGTAAAACTATTGCTTTGAATAGGTTGACTAAAACGTGTAAACAATGTTATATCAAATAATTTGAGCAATTGCAAGTAAACATTGTTACAACAAACGAGTTGACCCGATTAGGTTATCAATGTAACATCAAATAACTGAAGTAATCGCTTATAAACGTGTTATGCTACATAAATGGAGTAATTGCATGTAAACATTGCTGTATCAGACAGTTTACTTTAAACATTTAAACAGTGTAATGTCAAATAACGTGCGTAGTGCATATAAACAATGTTATACTGAAAACTTTGACTAAAACATATAAAAATGTTATAATAAAATATTTTGGGGTAGAGCATTAGGATCCTCACTATAACTGAGAGAGTATAAATTTGTTAGGTGAAACATTATACAATCAGAGATCAGAATTTTCAGGTCGAATAGGGAGTACAACGCCTACATTTCCCAAAAACTGAACTGAACAGCTACAATAAACGTTCCTTTATTAACTGTAATGTTAACCTGTTGGTAAAAGTTCCAGAACTAATTTCGGATAGGCAATATTTGAACATCCAACTGGGTTACCACAGTATTTCATGCATTCTTCCGGAGTGACACAAGCCACTTCGTCTGAAAAATAGAAGCAAACACATGTATAAAAGTTGCAGTATATTACCATGGTCTTTCAGTCGTATTCACCAACCATTCTAAGGTTTTCTGAGACAGATTCTCTCTGACAATCAGAGAGCTAGTCTTTAGCTTTGACTCAAAAATTGAATTAAGAATGATCTGGATACGGTCCGTTCTTAGGACAGCAAAGGGCGAGACCTGGGGCAAAGTTCTTTCAATGAATTACTGTCAAAAATCTGAAATACGCAGCCACCGAGACATTTAGATTCTATCAGTCTGAGGTTGGTCTTCTCTCTCACTTCCTCTTTTGTTAGTTTGAGTTGCAAAAATTACATCAAGTACCTCGATAAACTTAATCAAAGCTGTTTTGTGATTGTCTTGTTTTTGGGATAGTCAACTACATAAATACGGAAGGATGTGATTTAAAAGCTGATAATTATAATCGGACTTTAGGCAATTAGAACTACTACAAAACAGCCTCTTTCGTTTGAAAATATTTACTGACCTGGATATAGCGCTCGGCTTGCCATGCCTGGCAACACCATTATAAATATGGGCAGTATTTTCAGATACCCTGACACCAGGGACCCTCCTTTGGCGTGGGACAGAGATTTAGCGGCAAGAGAGCGCTGGACAATTACCTATGACATAAAAAATACTTTTTTTTTTTTAAATTTGTAATGTTTAAATTTCTGGAAAAAGTACAGAAAAGGGTCTATCATTGTCTATACAAAGACATCAAGCTCATAAGCCGGTGTAATGCAGGGAAATGACCCTCCCCTACAAAATGACCCATAGGCCATTTCACTACGTAGAGGAATGACCCGGGTCATTATTCTACGTAGAAAAATGACCCCAGACTGTAGGGAAAGGCCCCCCCCCCCCCCAGCTGTAGTAGTAGTAGAGGAAACATCAGCAGCATCAGCAGCAACAACAATGTTAAGGCAAAAAGGGGGTAGTAGAAGTACGAGTAGTAGTAATGGTAGTAGTAGTAGTATCAGCATCAGCAGCAACAACAATGTTATAGGGAAAAAAAGGGGGGGGGTCATTTCTCTACGGGGGTCCTTTCTTTTCATGAGGGGTTCATTCTACTACAGCTAGAGGGGGGTCCTTTCTCTACGGTCTGGGGTCATTTCTCTACGTAGAATAATGACCCGGGTCATTCCTCTACGTAGTGAAATGACCCATGGGTCATTTTGTAGGGGAGGGCCATTTCTCTGCATTACACCGGCCGGTCAAATTTTACCCTAAGTCTGTCCTTCCTGACGTCGATTTTGTTATTTCATCGGCCAGCTCTGCCCTATGAGCCATGCTTTGGGAAAAAGGATGCATTATATAGCAAGTCATCACAGTATTATGGATCCTTAAAATCTATTTTGTCTGACAACCGACTGAATCATGAGGTAGACTAGTCTTTTGACATGCAAAACATCTAGCCAATACAAAAACTTTCGACCCAGGTCAGCCTGTGTGGACTGCGCAGGCTGACCTGGTCGATATTTTTTCCAGATGCAGTTAGTCCCATTTTCATAGTGCTGGCCCATATCTTTCTTTTATTGTTTTAGCAAAATGAATTAGTTTAGGAAACAGCGTGGGCTGTAGTTGTTTCCATATGTATACCCTCCTGACGTCGATTTTGTTATTTCATCGTCCAGTTATTGAAAAGCAAAATGACATGTTAGCACCATAGTGTGTACTATAGTTGTTGCCATGTAAAGATCGTTGGTGTGAGAGTTGTGCGATTTTCTGTTTCACGAAAGTCTACTGTATGAAAAATTTTTATGTAGTCGTAAAGTGCCGTCTCGGATTAGCCTACGCAGACTGCGCTGGCTAATCCGGGACGACAATTTACGCAAATGTCCGAAAGTCTCATTTCGCGTGTTGCGGGCCATATGTGATTCTTTCCTATATCAAGAGACAGGAATTTTAATTACACCTTACAAAGAGATACAGATTTAGTAAGATGACTTGTGAAGGCACTGAAACATCTAGATCTAGATCTTCGGTTGAAAAGAAACACAGAATAAATCATATGGATTAGTTTTAGATATATACGCGTTTTCTTTATTCTTCTTGTTTGTCACATTCAAGAATGGTGACACAGATCTAAATTTCACCAAGTTACCTGGTCACAGCAGAAATACCACAAACAACCGAACAGAATATGCAGGACCAAACCAGGCCAGGGATTATCTGACGTCACTGGGTGACGTAGTACACTAAAAGCGTCACTACGTGGTAATCCGCAAGTGCCATTGGAGTCTTGGACCGATGCAGTTGCATTCATGTACACTGTTTTCAGCTGTGTGTAACCACCAACTTTTGATAAGCCTAAAATGTACGTTATGATACCTAAAAGAAACAAACACGCACTACATCTAGTAGAACATGTCACCTTGAGTCGTTAGAAAAGACTCTATTAGATCAACACCATCAGGACACCTTGTTTCCGAATTCATAACAAAATGGACAACCAATGAAGTCACTTTCTTCAAAGTGAAGCCACCCCAGCTGAGTACTAGAACAGTAAACTGCCCGGTTAAGTTGGCCTACTTACTCATTGATGCTAGGACTACGTAACTAGTTAACATGATATCAGTTTGCAAGGTTTGGATGACGGTGGCCAGACAATCTATAATACTTTTATGAAAGCCTGAAACACCCCACTTGATATCAAAAAAGTAAATCGCGAAGTAAAGTGCTTAAGCTTTACTTAATGCTTGGACTACCGAACCAGCCAACATGATGTCAATCTGCAGTGTGTTAGCGGCCAGACCATCTATTCTGTGTTATAAAAGTCTTAGCCATCCATCTTGGTATCAGAAAAGTAAATTCCTAGTAAAACAATTACTCATTGATGCCAAGACTACGGAACCAGCCATCATGATACCAGCCCAATGTGTGTCGTCGTGGATGGCCATCTATACTGCGTTATGAAATCCTTAGCTACCCAGCTGGATACCAGGAAAAGTACAAGACAAAGAAAAGTACATACTCATACATGCCAGGACCACGGAACCAACTAACATGATGCCAGTCTGCAGTGTGTCTGTGTAGATGACGGCGGCCAGACCACCTGTAATGGTTTAAAGATTCAATCTGCTGTCAACATTAAAATGACCGTTATAGACTGTCCAGCCCGTTTGGTCATTATCGACTATTTTCGTCCTTATAGGCTACACATAGTATCAACAGTGTTACCTTTCTGAAATACACTAGACCAATAAAAATCATCGAACTTCACAAGTAAAAATTGCATTGAAATGCAGAATTGATCCTACAGACGTCCTGAAATCAAAGTTTTGTCAAATTTTTGGTTCTCCGTTACACAGTGATAAAAACGTTGGATTCCTTGTTCGATACCGCTGGCAGCCTTGATAAAGTAGACTGAAGTGTGTCTTTTGTTATGTGCACTGCAGAGTTGCTGCTCAGTACTGTTTTAATTTAGGACAGACATCCATACGTGAGCTGTTGCCTTGATATTAAATACTGTTTGACGCTGCGTAAAACCTCATTTATATTAAAAATAGATTGGCCGAATTGTGCCCCCAGCTCTCACTGTTAAATAAGAGCCGATTAAGACCTACCCAGTATTGTAAAGATTCCTGTAACAAACAACAACAAAGCTATAGAGAGGTACATATTCCAGCCCAAGGAGAGTTGTATGAACAGTGCGCCGGCAAATATGCTCACCTGCAAGAAATATCTATTGTGCTATTAAAATGGAACAAGTCAGCGAAACAAACCGTCTTTCAGTTGGCTAGGAAAAAAATGCAAGAACAAAATGCATTTGGACTTCACTCTAAGAAAGCATTTGATCCGTCAAACATGCAGAGAAATTATTCTAGTCTTGAATGGAATTGTTTCTTTTTAACCTATTTTTTTCCCCAAAAGAGAGGCCTTAGCTTTTCAGTATAGTCTTGTCTTAATATATCTATACCACATGAAGGTTTTCTCAGAAAAGTGTTACACGGGAGACAGTGAGACAAAACTTTGCTATTTTGAGATTTAAAGATTACCCCTTTCAGTGCCACAGAGGAAAACAGAGGCTTTTTGCGGGCGATATGGTTCAAGATCAGACTGAGCAGTTTGATCTTGGACCTAAACCATAAGCTTGTGAAGTCAAGCCTAATAAAAAAAATCTATCCCAGGATCAGTGGATTGTGTTTTCTGCCGTCGAAAGAGCTCGAAGTTACCTATTTGGCTTTGAAAGAGTTAAACAGAGTCATACCGCTAGTTTTGTAACAATGTACAAGATGACGGCAAGGATACTAAGATAGAGCCGTATCCGGCTCCCACCAAAACGTTTCTGCATATACTCTGGCATTGTGTAAACCTGCAGGGATGAATTATGAAGAAGAATTTGGTTTGTGTTTTACCACAATTTAAACAACTTCAGCCATATCACGGCGACAGTTCACTTATTCATGTGTTTTGTGGGTTGTACCAGAGCTGGGATGGAACTTTGCAGTTTCTTGCCAAAGAGGTTTGCTATGGAATACCATAGCAGAAAATATTCAAGATATAAAAACACTATCAAGATATTTAAAATATTCAATCAAGATAGTCGCAATTATACCAAAATGATATATAAATTTGATATATGACAGCAAAATTATCATATCAAAACATAAAATCACTTCAAGACAAATAAACATACTTCAAGATGTAAAAGCTGCATCAACATTTTAAAAACCACACCAAGACAAATAAATATACTTCAAGATGTAAAAACAGCATCAACATTTTAAAAACTACACCAAGACTCACGTGACCAATCAAGACTCACGTGACCACAAAATCCATGACGTCATCACTTGGCGAAAAGAACGTACACACACTGCTGCTGCTTGACTGTTGACAGTCACACTGTCATTTTTTATTCGGCGTATTAACGTTAATCAAGGACCACCCAGACGAAGTTACTCGGCCCTTTAGACTTTCGCAGTTCCAAGATCTCATGAGAAACCTCAGGAGGAGTGTTTCAGATGCCCCTTCAAATGTCCGTGATGTTGTTTCATTCATTAAAGCATAAATTGTAAGATCATACTGCATGTTTGTGCAGCCTGAGCCTCCTAAAGATCAGATAGATGAACGGACACACGAAGGGCAGACAGACGGACGGACGGACGAACAAACAGACAGTCATAGGAAATACCGACAGATAAACACAGACACACAAACAAAAAGAGAGATAGACGTACAGACCGACAGATAAACAGACCAACGGAGAAAAAGACAGACAGACGTGCACATGAACAGACGGACGGACGGACGAACGGACGAAAAAATAGACAGAAAAACGTGGGAAGACGGACAGAAAAACACTGTGCAGTCTGATCCTCCAAAAGATCCGAAAGGTTAACGGACCAACGAAGGGCAGACAGACACCCATACATATGGACAGACGGACAGACGAACACAAAGACACACATACAAAATAGATGGACGGACCAACAGATAGACAGATATAGGGAAGACCAACAGAAAGAAAGACACAGACAGACACCCAGAGAAAAGAAAGACAGACAGACGCACAGACCGACAGAGTAAGGGACACACAGTGGGCAAACGGACACGATTACATATTGACAGACGGACAGACTAACAGACACACATACATATAGACAGACGGACGGATGAGCAGACAGACAGACATAGGGAAAGCCGACATGAAGATACAGACAGACAGGCAAAAAGACAGACGCACAGACCGACAGATGAATAGACCTACGGAGGGCAGACAGACACACATACATATACACGGACGGACGAACAGGCAGACAGACAGATAGGAAATGCAGACAGAAAAGACACAGGCATTTGAAAAGATACTGAAGGCCTGCAGTCTGATCTTTTGCTACACAATCGTAACAATGCAATGGCAATGCCAGATACCGTATCGTATGTATGGTAGGCCTCTATTACTAGAAGTGCTGTGCATATATCGTCGAGTGTCCTTTATTCCGTGAGTGTCCTTGAACCGGTGATTTTTGTGTACATCTCGTAGAGCATATTTTGATGACGTCACACGGTATTTCTGCTCGTAACCCTTACCAATATTCGAATGTCTCATTGCCCTTGAATTTCAGACAAATACACCGGAAAATAAACTAATTATCGTATGTTAAAGAAATCTACTTCTTTTTTCTTGATGCTAAGTAGTGTTACTTCTCAAAAAAATGCAAAGATCATCGACTTTCTGCAGTAAATACTACCGAGCTACCGGAATTAGGTCACGCCATGTTTGCACAAGAAGGCCGACGGTATGGTCTTTATTTATGCACATTGAACATGAAAATAGTTATCTAAGTTATTCTTTTGATATGAGAGTGACCAGAAATGATTTTTTTATGAAGGCAAGTAATTTCTAGCTCATATTCTGGTCTCAATTCTTAATTTCATCAAGTTGTTTCCTTATCATCACGGAATACGGACACTTTTCACCAAGTGATGACGTCGTGAATTTTGTGGTCACATGAGTCTTGATTGGTCACGTGAGTCTTGGTGTGGTTTTTAAAATGTCGATGCAGTTTTTACATCTTGAAGTATATTTATTTGTCTTGAAGTGGTTTTATGTTTTGATATGATAATTTTGCTGTCATATATCAAATTTATATATCATTTTGGTATATTGCGACTATCTTGATTGAATATTTTAAATATCTTGATAGTGTTTTTATATCTTGAATATTTTCTGCTATGGCATTCCATAGCTTGCACAAAACCAGTGGTCGGTCCGACTTTGATCGGATAACGAATCCAACAACTTAAAACCACTGTCTCACGCACGACTCTCAGCTATGACATGCCCATTAGCTCAAGAAAGATGACAAACATTGACCCTCTTAGCACAAAATACAACGAGTCACATTAACCACCAAAGGCTTAATACGGAAATATTTATAAGTCAGAAATCCTTGGTACGATGAATGTAGTGAATAAAATGCAGCTGGGTTACCTAAGATTAGTGAATACGAGCCCTACTAAAAACGAGACGCGTGCATAACAGCAAGCACCTAAGGGACACTTAAATGTTATTGCAAACTACAGTTTCAGAAACAATTTGAGCAATTACCGCAAACCTATTTTGGGAAACTCAATAAAGTTGTATATCCTGTTTAGGAGTGGCCACTCAATCAGGTTTTTACTCAACAGTTATGCAGTGAAGAATGACGGACCTAAAGAATGACAATGGTACTTACTCCAGCAGATATATAGACCGGTATGAAAAGCCAAGCAAGTACTATCAACAGTGGCATTGCCTGCAAATATATGCATGTCATTTTTAAGAAAAGCCCATGCAGATTTGCGTGAACAAAAAGAAGAACATGTATGCATTATTGAAGACCATTTAGCTTATGTTAGGCTGGGTCCAGGCGGTAATAGTCTTTTAATCACTACTTACAGCGGCCTCCATTCACGGTCTCTACAGATCTGTGGCAGAACATTTAAAGGGTTCCGTAGTCATACTCGCGAGTCAAAGCTTCTAAATGAACGCCCTAGTTTCCGATCGATATCTGACTTAATCCTTAATGGAAATTCTTGAAATAGGGTGTGACAAAAAATTCTTGAAATAGGGTGTAACAACAAATCTGTCAAAATATAATTTCATCCCTTTTATTTCATCATGGGTTAAAAAAATCATTAATGTTACCCTTAAAAACAATGTTCACAGTTGCACACTCTCTTTATACAGTTTCTTTAGTATCGAGTGTGACCCCCATTCGCATCGATAACAACTTGGCAACGGCTTCTCATTGAGTTAACATTATTAAATAGCCATCTTTGCGGAAGCTGCTTCTATACTAGCATACTATCCCTCTCTAGGGCTGCAAGATTCACCTGTCTAGGCAGGTTCCGGACTCTTTGATTAATTTTCGAGCGGATGTAAATCTGGACTGTATAGTGGCCAATCGAAAACTCGAACCTTGTTGGTTCTCAACAATTGTTGTGTTGTCCTTGCTGTGTTAGGTCTTGCATTGTCGTGCATCAACATCATTCCTTTGTCTGTGTTACGATGAGGAATAGCCCTTAGCAATTTAAGAATCTCGTTCTGATAACGAATAGCTTTTAAATTTCCATGCACTACAACAATATCAGTTTTTCCTCCCTAAACCGTCGCCGATGCGCCCTCATAATGTTCCCTCTCAATCACACAACAAAATCTATACATATAACGTTCGATACAAAGACATGGAAAACAAGAATCAGTCAATGAACAAGATAATTTAAACTAATTAAACCAACCTGTCTTATTGAAAGCCTACCAGCCTGCATACCGACCGCTCGTCTGCGGTTTGCAGGGATCATACGAGTACGTGGCATGCTTTCAGAGTTTTTAAATATTTTCCAGGTATGGAAATCGACTTGCTACATGTAAAAATGATAGTGCAGACGTCACTCGCCACTGTGCATCTCGCGCAAATTTTGGATTTGAACCTTCAACCCTATGGATAAATGACTACTGATGGATTTTGCTAGGGATTTTCCACAACAATGTGTAATGCAAATCAAAAGAAGGATTGTATCTTTCTTTTGGTTAATGTCGTAGAAAAGTGGTCGGTTAGCTGTTTTGTTCAGTATATAAGCATCATTTTTGACAAAGAAACGTCCGAATATGTAAAAGGAAAAAATGATCAGACTGGAACCTAAGCTAAGCTTATGTATACATTTTTAGCGGAAGAGAGAAATTCTTTCAAACTCCAGGGCATAATTCTAGAATTCAGCGTGAACCGACAGCTTTACTCTTGATCAATTCAATTTGAAATTTGTCTTTAACGGCACCAAAAGTAAACGATTCGTGAGTCAAACTTCAGAAAAATTTAATTCATACCTTTTAAAAGTATGGATATTTTTATGACTCCGATATTATGTTGGCCTTTTTAGCACAATCTGCCAAAGTTCCAGCTTGCACAGTTGGCATTTTTTGTTGTAGTTTAACAATGCATTTTTTCTGCCAGCAAATGGAACTTTGACAGATTGCACCGTAACACAGTATCGGACTCATAATAAAATCTACACTAAATTTGTCTGTAATGTGACGCACGACTTGTTTGCATTTAGCAGCAAACGGATAACGGATATTTAAGGTTTCGTCTGAAACTTGCAGATCTGTAACAACAACAGCAACGCCGTTAGCAGCAGCAGAAGCAGCAGAAGCAATAGTGACAACAAAACAACAACAACGGTTTCACTCACCAGCCATTCATACAATACAATCGCCAAACCACTGGCAGCTCCAGCACCGGCAAGTCCGACAAAATGTTCACTGCCAATGTTGCTGGAAAATAGAGAGGCTCCAACCTGTCGATGATAACGATTAAATTGTCTACACATTACTAATTACCTTTACGTACTGTAGACATTTGATTGTTACACGACGGGTATAACATTTTGAACATACAGCTTCAACGCACAATTCTCGCGGAATCGACAAAAAACACTTTTCAATCGAAAAGGATATTACACAGATAAATTTGTCTTCTCTATCTAACCCTTAATCCTTTTTCATTTTCGTCTTCACAGCGTTCAAAGTACAGATACATAACGAATACTATGCTGTAGTAATTTTTTTAGGTGCTTGTATTTAATTAGAGCAGCATGGGAAAATTTGATATCGTGCGAGACCGAAGGTCGAGCGAAATGTAAAAAAAGTCTTACGCAGCGAGAAGTAAATACAAGCACCAGGTAAGTTACTACAACATAGTATTCCTTTTCTTATAAACTTACAGTATTCAACGACAAAATTTTGCAGTTCTTGACAGTTTATTCGCAAACTGGTAAACAAAATAAACAATGGTGTAGCAGCTGGTAACTTCGTTTTCATGAATGGTGGATAAATATCATAGCATAATTTTTGACCAATCAAATCGCAAATCAATACGCATTTTTCCCGCGCATGAGTTACGCCATCATACGTCATCATACCATATTTGGAACCGTATTTCACCATTTGTAGATACTGGTTTTTTCTGCTGTGTGTGTTATTTTATCCGCGTGCGACGTAATGTATTTGAGCCGGAAATTGTTCAGGTATTTGATAAATAAGGAATATTATGTTATAGTAACTTTCCTGGTGCTTGTATTTAATTCGAGCAGCGTGAGAAAATTTGATATCGCGCAAGACCGAAGGTCGAGCGAGATGTTAAAATTTTCGTACGTTCCGAGAAGTAAATACAAATACCAGGAAAGTTATTACAACATAATATTCCTTTGATTATATGCCTACAACGTTAAACGACAGAATTTTGCAGTTCTGGCATTTTATTCGTAAATTGTAAGCAAGATAAAACAAACAATAGTGTAGTGGCTAGTGACACCATTTTTATGAATGGCGGATAAATATCATAGCGTAAATTTTGACCAATCAAATCGCAAATAATATGTATGTTTTCCGCGCATGAGTTACGTCATGATACTATATCGGAACCGTATTTACAGTGTGTAGATACGGATTTTTTTTCTGTCTTGTGTGTTATTTTTTCCGTGTGCGACACATGTATTTGAGCCGGAGAATTTTGAGGTATATAATAAAAGAAAATATTGATAATTAGCATCAAGGTCGCTGCGAACCGTACGGCCGAAAAAACCCAGAGCTCCAATGAAAATTGCTTAAAAATGCCCATACCGTGTTATCAGCAAAGATGCTGAATTGCGTCGAATTTAACATTTCTTTTCTTTTCCAATGATTTAAATCTTGTGACCACTTTTCCGACAATTTTGTTATTTTTCATGGATAAATTAAGTCATGTGATCACTTGATTTCCCGCACTGTGTTCAAAACTGAAGAAAATCACATGACTTGACGCATATATAATTATGTACCATCGGATTGACTAATATTATTTTGCAAGTACACGTATAAATAAAAACGAAACGTTCAGCAATACTACACACTTTGACTGGATCTTGCAATAATTTACCTCAAGTTGTGAGAATTTTTGTTAAAATTCTTTAATCCTTAAACAAAATGATGAACAACTGTCACGCAGAAACACATGGGCACAATTTCCAAGCATAGAAAACTATAGTGTCGCCGCAGGATTGTGGCTACAAACTCATTGCCTTTCGGTTGTTAAAACGCTAGAGAACGGGGAAGGGGAGCGGGGGAAGAAAAATATTTGCCAAAATGATGTAGGAGTATGAAGATTCAATCATATCTTACATCATGATTATATAATGCAAACTAGCGAGCAACACTACATTCGAATTTAAAAGTAATTTCATGGCTAAATTAGCTGACCAATCGATACCCAAAGTTGCGGTATTTAACAGCTCTATGTATTGAACAGATCCATTATTCATTAACCATTATTCGTTATCTTCAAACAGTATGCGCAAAAGTACATAATCAGCATGATGCCGTGGACAAGAGGTCAAACTACTGCGCTAAAAATAAAACCCGTGAAATAAATCTAACCAACCCTCTGGAAAAAAGGGGTTCTAATTCATCTATACTTAATAAGGATCCATCTTGTCTAAACCCTTAAGCTGCTAAAAAAATGAAACGAAAATGTCCACACCATAGTAAAAAAAATTTCAAAGTTGATTTCATCGGAAAGAAAGCACCGTATCGGACAGTGTAGATCAAAGATCAGACTGCACGTTCTGTGCAGTCTGATCTTGATCTACAGTGTTCGCAAAAGGTCAGTGAGTCGCGCTTAGCATCTTAAGGGTTATAACTGGTTGAATCATGCGGTAGAATGGTCCTTTGACATGCAGAATTTCTACCAATTTACCAAATCCAAAAAAAAAACAAAAGTTTCGACAAGGGACAGCTACATGAGTCAATATTATTTGCAGATACATTAAACCACCTTTTCCCAGAGTATGGCTGATCTATTTTTATTACCATTACATCATCAGCCATCATCGATCTACTAGACATCGATCGATCAGCCATCATCGATCTACTAGACCCAGTAACTTACCGGCCACCATGACATGGATCTTCCGGCTAGAAAGTAGCTCTGGACTGTATCGCGATTCGGACGTCGTAAACTCTGGAAAAAAAAAAAGACAATGTCATATCTCCTCCGGAGAGCAGCAAATACCTCTTGAAGCAATTGTGGAACGTATAGGCGCATTCTACTGTGTCTACATTCTTTTTTCATTCTACTTATCTACAAAATTAAGTGATGGCCTCTGAAAAGAAAAGGCAATTAAATTATGTAAGGTCTGTTCAGATCTGTAGCGCCACGTGGCCTTTTGCGCATGGGTTTCACAAACTAAACGAAAACTCTGGTTCTTGATTTAATTGCCTAGTCTATCAGTTTATCAAAGAGAAGACCGGTACAGATAACTGTCCAGGAATGCGATTTTTGAGTCGCCTGGTTGCGTAGCAACCAGGCTCTCATTGTTATCATCCTGATCTATGGGGTGACGTAGGCATACCTCCGGCCTTGTACTGCTTCCTGGCCGAGTTCCGGTTTACGAGATAAAACATAGTTTTCTAATTATTCGGTAAACAACCCAGTTTCTGTCGTAAATAACTTACAATTGTGCCTTTGTGATGATGAATATATCTACAAAGTCTTAGCTTTTTAACGGTTTAAACCTTTGAAACAATCTTTTCGTCCACATGGGTACACGATATCCTATCGCTTACACAGACGTCATCTCTAAATATAGCGCATTATGTATATATCTAAAAATAGCCGTCGTGACCTAAACAAGTTTGCGGACACGCTGAAAAATACTCTCCGACGACAAGCGTCTTAACTACGACACGCTTTTATTTGTGGACAGTTCTCAGTGAAAATGGTTCGATAATTACCCATTAGAAGTACATTCTAAATCTCACAATCTGTCCTTAATTGTTAAAAGTCTCATTACAATTCAACACTCAACTTATGGTCGGAAAGAGAAAGGCGATACCGAGTTGACATTGAAGATTTCAAAGGAGATTTTTCCCAACAGTTGGCTATTTTTTTAAAACAAATTTATAACGACTTGGAATGGTTGCATCGCCTTCTTAAACATTTTTACACGCTGCTTCTTCAGAGCTTTTTATTCTAGACTTTAAATACTTTGCACACCAATATTCTAGGTGCACAGAGATCGTGCATAGCGTATGTAATGCGCACGGTTCTAGGCTGTACCAAGTCATCGCTTAGCAGGTGCTTTCTGGAATGTAACTGTGCGACAAATATAGATCTTATAATCACGTGACGTGTAACGTCATTTGCACCACGGAATTCTTTATAAATTTACATATTTATGAATCAGTCGCTGTTCAAAGCGGCCCTTGTTTTCAGCGTACACCGACCTAACGCTTTACTGATCCATGCAGAGAGAGTGTTTAAAGTATACTTTTTTTGATTAATTGTTTTTCGTTTGAGGTGAATTTGTAAAAGTCTGCTGTTTTTTTTTTAATGTGCGATTAACCTAGATCTAGTATTTATGAAACAACAATTTATTAGTGCGGGTGTCAGAATGCAAGGTGCTTTCGTAACTGCCAAAATCTGAATTCACACGGGAATTCGACTTGAAACTACGCAGTTCTAACAACCAGCAATCTGAGAACTTGACTTTTTACTCCTCTATATTTCAAATATAATAGAACATATTAATGTTAACCCACTCGAACAAATTCGACTTGAAACTACGCAGTTCTAACAACCAGCAATCTGAGAACTTGACTTTTTACTCCTCTATATTTCAAATATAATAGAACATATTAATGTTAACCCACTCGAACAAGTTCTTTATTGGCGTGTCTGTAATCTTGTAAAGGGTTGTTGTACAGGGTAATTTAGAGCGAACCGCAAACATTTAGTTTAAGCCAAAGCAGTATACATGTAGATCTCTAAAATTTTCAATTGGTGTGGAAGCAGTACTAATTCCTGGGACGTTATAAAACAAAGACAAAGTTAAAAGGCTGACGATCATGCCATTGGGTTATATTGCTTTTCTTGAGCTGTAGCAACTACATTCTTAGAGTCCACTGTGGACAAAAATTGAACCCAGATAGCAACAAATACAAATTATTTCCAAAGGACAAGTAGATTACTGACTCAAATATTTGTGTGTGCTCCAGAGACATTTCAGTCCAATGATCATGAAATTGCCAGGCTGTTTGTCTTAATAATAATTTTTGACAAAACTGAAAGTAGGTCACCAGGGGTTAAAAGAAAAAGGTTGTCACTAGGTCAAATCAGACAGAAACGTAATAGATCTAGTACTGTAGAATCCATTTATTTTCAGTCCAGTACTCACGGAACTTGTCAGGCTTAGATTAGATATGGGTGAGTTGTAAAAGAGTATTTTTGGTCTAAAAGTTTGTCACTAGATCCAATACCAGAAGACAGAGTTCAATTGAGTTCCATACTAATGTTGCCTAAATGGTCCTCTTGTAAAATTGTTCAAGTGGTTCAGCTCTGTTTCTATAAACTTCACAGAAGCTTCAGAACTGAGTACATGTAGTAACATTTCAAACTAACAGCCTCTGAAACTGTATAAGCAATTATACCCAAATTTCATATCTAGCATCCTGTATTTGGAAAGGACAATTATTGAAATTAAACGATATATGTATAACCATGTTGTCCAATTCTAGAAAATTTGTGTCCTATAAAAACAACTTGCTCTAAATCTGGGGAGAAAATGTATTCCCTATTCTACTGAAATGATTTAGAATGCTTGTTTTAGCAAAATGTGTAAGAATGAAGATATACATGTTAGTTAAGTCACCCAGATTCTGTGCTAGAAAAACATTTTTATCAAACTAGAACCATAATTTTTGTTCACATTCTTTACAAGCATTATCAAGCTAGGGAGGAACTGTAAATATTGATTTAACTTAGACAGTTATTACGCCCCGTTGAATTTCGGGGTGGGGGAGGGGAGATATGGTTTTCATGTTGTCTGTTCGTCCGTCTGTTCGTCCGTCCGATCTTCCGTCCATTCAGACAGATATGTTCTAAAATCATTGACGAAAATTAATGAAACTTCATACATGTGGTCCTCATGATAGTCCGCCGATACACTTTTTTTTTCAAATGTAATGCCTTGTCATGGAAAAAGGGCGCTTGATGTCTTTCGGTTGTATTTTGTTTTTGTTTTTAAAGCGGTGTCATAGCAAAAGAGGGTTTGATGTATATTTCTATTCTGGACCAATCTCTTTAACTACTGGACAAAATTTTATGAAAATTCATATTTTATTGTTTATCATAAGCCACAGACAATCAGTATTTGTTTTAATTTAATGAAATTCCCTATCATGGAAAAAGGGGGCTTAATGTATATTTTCACCAAAAAAGGTCATTTACATGCAAAACAAAATACCTCTTATAATTATGTTTCTATAAAAAAAAAAAGTTTTTTTCCGGAGGTGGATATCATTTCAACGAAATGACTTGTTTTGTATTGATTGTACCTTTTTAAAACAATTTTTTAAATGAAGTCGCCTGGGGTAAGAGACTTTGAACTTTTTAAACCTGTTCCTTGTGCCTAAATTTTAATTTTCACCACATATATTTGTTTTAATGTAAATTTTAATATGTTTATAATTTTAGGATGACAACTTAGAAATATGCTTGCATATAATACTGTCTTATAGTTGAGTTATTTTGTATCTCGAACGCGTTTAATAGATTTGAAAAAAAAAGGGTGAAAACTTCTAACCCATTACCATCCAGGCGACTCTCAGGACTATCAGTCCTTTGATTAGTTTTTGGCTGGTCCAATACAGGTACAGAGATGACCATAAAGATCTCTGCAGAGACTTTGTGCGCACGTTTAAACTCTTGTACTTTCACAAATTGACGACATAACTAGAATATGAATATACCTTTTGCTTGCGTATTCAATAACTCTTTGTTTCAAATACAATCAGTTTCATTTTTGAAATCGCAAACATAAGAAAGAGAAAGATTAATTCATCTTTTACTCAAGGTGATTACGTTTCCCAAAATAGACACAAATGGCTGCCAAACACGATAAATTTCGTTAGTTTTTTCGTGATTTACATGTTATAAACGACTTCTAACAGCGCTGTAGTGAATGAAATGTTTTAATTGTTTGTACTTTGCCATGTGCGCCACTTAAAATTAATTGCATGTCACTGCAATACAGATTAAACAGACGAGACAGAAAGTCAGTTGAGCGCTATAGCTTTCGTCCGGAAAATTCACAATGGACTTTGAGACTTTACGGTGCAGGATAAACGTCCAAATATGAAAAGAAGCATCTTAAACATGTCATTATTGAGACTAAGAGAAGACTAAACCTTATCCAACGAGTAAGGCGAGTATCCAATTGATTGAAAAAAAAAACATATTTATGGCGTCACCAAAGAGAAGACTTGTCCATAATTCAGCGGGTATGACAAGTATCGGTCTATATCCCATTGACTGTACCTTGTTTATGACGTCATTGAAGAGAAGACTTTATCATAATCCAACAGGTAAGACGAGTATCCATTTGATTGAAACACTTGTTTCACTTGATGAAATGACGTCATCAAATAGAATACTTACTGGGTCCGTAAATCAAAGGGAAAGACGAGTATCTCGTTGATTAAAATGTTAATGACATTATCATGCAGAAGAAGACTATTCTTTTGCGACGTCAGGGAATACTTAACAGTATTCAATCCAGTTACAAGACTGTTCTGTTGATAAAATAGTCTGGTACCCCGCCGTACTACAAAAGTACGTCAGGCAAAGCGCAATAATGGCGGCCCCCGTTGGTAATATGCAGAGGAGAAGGGACATTGTTATTTCACATGATCAGATCTGATCATAGGCTAAAATCAAAACAGATCGCTTGCAATAAAGTCATGGCAATGAGTTTTTCTACATGTCGTTCTTATTTAGCGAGAAAAACTACATATCAGAAATGCTTTAAGTATCCGAAATGTCAATGGACCTTATGACGTCCGAAAACAGGGCTACTTTTAAAATGATTTATAGTCGAATTATATTTAAACCATACCCCGACAGCACGTTTTAGATTCGGTAATGTACGTTTTGTGAAAAATTGATATCATTCTATTAACTGATCAAACTGGATCATGTGAAATTGGGGAAAAAGGGGAAGCATGGAGGGGTACGCTTGAGGACACCAGGGAGGCCGCCATTATTGCGCTTTGCCTGACCCGATAACGTAGTGGTAGGGGCAGGTAATCCAGACTATTGATAAAAATACTTAGTTACGTAACCAAAGAGAACACTTACCCATAATCCAACGAGTAAGACGAGTATGAAATATACGATCACCACCAGTATGTCGCCCCAGTGTGTCAGACCGCCTCCCATCTTGACAGATGTTCCTGTTTTCTGTATGTTTTACACGATGTTCAGTACCGCATAGATCTAGAACTGGTTTCCTTTTTGTGTACTTCTAGTTGTATTCACGTCCAGTCTCTTTGCATATTTTGAACGATTGGTCTAGTAAAGATCTAACGCTTTTCAAAGTCTTTTAAGAATTACTGTCCATAAGAGGATTATTTGTCCATTTTCGACAATGAACTGCATGAACATGTCAGAGTTTAACTGATTAGACTTTCATATACCTTCTGCGAAAAGGATGTGGAAAATATTGAAGCAAAAGGAGAAATTGCTCCTTAAAAGCAATTTAATTTCTTCTTTTGCCATTTTTTTTTTTTTTTTTTTTGCAAAGCTGGTCTAATACAAGATGAAAAAGTCATCTACATTAGGGTAGAGTTACTGTTCATCAGTAAAATATTCATCTGAGTCATGCTCTGGCAAAAGGGGGTTTAATGAATCTCCATGGTGCATTGTACCAAGCAAGTCATCACATAAGTATAGATCGACAAAATCTATTTTGTCTAAAAACCGACTGAATTAGGAGATAGAATGGTCCTTTAGCATGCAGAAAATATACAAATACTAACATGTTTCGTCCCATGTAAGCCTGATTTTGGTCGATTCCTTTGCAGATGCACTAAATACCCTTTCCACAGAGCTTAGCTCATCTATATTCGACTACAGTCGTGATAATTATTTCAAAATTTTGAAAATATGTTTGCAGACACTGAACACAGAGTAACTCCACTGTATAGTGTTCTGTTTAAAACAAACCCGGTGTTATCTCATCTTTTAACTAGAGTACCATCTGTAATCTTTGGATGTTCTGGTTTTGTCCCACATTATGTCTCTGATAGAACGAGGTTTTCGCTTGTTATCTTTCGTGGACGTAACACGTCTTACCTTTTTGTACATGGATAATAGAACTAAATCCATTTGTAATATAGACACGCAGCTTGCAGACTTTCTTGTAGTTGATTCCTTCGATTTTGAGGAAGCAACAAATTGACTTCGATTGTTTCTCTTTTAATATGAGCCGAGAAAGAAAATTTCTATTTACCTTGCTTTTAATTTTAATCCTAAACAGAAAGACTTCAGTTATTTCTCTTTGAATCTGAACCCGCAATAGAAAAGACTTCAGTTACTGCCCTTTGATTATGAAAAAACAACAGAAAGACCTAAGTTATTTCCCTTTTTAATATGAAACCCGCAACAGCAAGACTTAAGATACTGCCCTTTGGCTACGAACCTGCGACAGAAAGACCTGAGTTACCCCCCCTTCAATATGAACCTGCAACAACAAGACGTTAGATACTTCCTTTTGGATATAAACCCGAAATAGAAGGGTTTCAGTTACTTCCTCTTCAAAATGAATTTTCATCAGAACGACTTCACTTCATTATCATCCGCTAGGTGGCTTTCATAAAGATCCAAGTGATTTGGGCGTTCTGGGAGTACAGAACTGCACTACCTATCAAGACGGCAATCGATGAAGCAAATGTCAAACTAAAACATACGTTTATTCAAAACAACGCTGACCGGTAGGATTCATCCAGCTATGGGTAAGTAGCATATACTCTATACACCAGTCAATTTATAAACACAGACCATATAGGCCTGGGCAATAGCCCGGCATGGTGAGGAACCCTGTGTGTGTGTGTGTGTGTGTGTGTGTGTTGTTTAAGTCTGTGGGGGAAAACCCTGCAAAAATTCCGGTTTTCGCTGAATCTATAGCTAGAAACTGTATATAACATTTTGCAATATATTCGCGTTTGAAGGTATTACATTTTTAGATATCTGGAGCGAAAAAACTGTCTTAATATATCCACAGAGGTATTGTTTGTAGCTTTTTCCGATTGCTGCTTTTAAGCGAAGAGTTTTGTAATGCGCACCGCGTACTAATATTTATCCTGTAAAGGATAGTGATGCGTCATAGCACTCGTCTCAACTCAGCCGATTCCGTACCTACATCTAAGCTCGTCCGTATCAAAGGAAGTTTCCATTTTAAAATACCAATCATATGATCTTAAACATGGCAATGCCCATGTAAATCGCTTAGCAACGACATGAACAACCATGGTAAAGTTATTCACATCTGTCGATCTGTTGATGACAGCTCCCAACGGAATTGATAAACCACGTGAAAAATTGAATGTACAAACTGTTTTCTATGGAAATATTCTTAGAAAGATATCGATAGAAATTTGCGACTCGTGTTTTCTTTTTTAAAAGGAGCCTTACAATTTTAATAAGCGTAAAACGGTGTACTTCCGACGAAGAAATGCACCGTGTAGGTGCATATAAAGCTACGTGATACAGCCGAGGGACTTGATCACCGGATCACCCGAGGGTTGCCGAATGGCGTCATAGCAGACAGGTCAGTTATCAAAAGATATTACCTGAGCAGACAAAGGTTTGAAATTACACCTATATGAATATGAGCACGCAACAAGAAGGTTTCAGTAACTTCCCTTTGGAAATGAAAACATCAGTTGCCTCCCTTTCAATATGAATGTGCAACAGAAAGGTTTCAGTTACTTCCCTTCGGACATGAAACTTGTATCAGGTATCACACCACTGGTTTTTTTTTTTGCCATATTGAAAAGAGAGTGGAATTGACCATCTTTGAAGCTTCACAAATCGCTTAATGGCAAAACTTTGGCTTTACCGTCTCTTGCTTTCAAAAGTATAGTCATAGTCCTTCAAAAATGCATATAAACAACATGTCAACCGATTGTGTTTTTCGCTAAATCCCAATCAGCCACTCTAGAAATTGTCCTTTCAAAAACACCTGTTCACGCCATGACCCCAATTTTTTGTTCCTCAAATAGTCCAATCAATATATGATAAAATCACATTTAAATGGTCCCCCACTACCTAAATTTGAAGCAAATCTAAATTATATACCACTAAGCCTTCTCAGCTCGACGAAACAGTGCAACAAAAGTGCTACTGCAAAATTTCACTTTGGGCTACTTTTGATACTACGACCCGGAAGCAATCTCACAGTGGTGCGACGCCATCAAGAGATTGGTGTACCTATTCAGAGCTCGTATGTTTGAGGGTCGTTGTATCTGTACACTACTACATTTAACTTCAAGAATATTTCGTCTGTTAACGCACAGGCTGCAAAGCGTGAATCACTGACCTTTTGCGAACAGCGTAGATCAAGATCAGACTGCACAGAATGTGCAGTCTGATCTTTGATCTACAATATCTGATAAAGATATATCTTTCCTCAAAAATACCTTTGAACTAGAAAAATGTGGATTTATACTGTTGGTTAAAAGGTTTCTTTTTCTTCATTTAGCAGGTTAAGGTTAAAACTCTCGTCTATAGTAACTTTAGGTACCTTACCATGAATCGAAATTTCAAACATTTTATGCTTTTTGTTAAACCACGCTTATAGAAACTTATTAAAGGCAAAGGGTTAAGTCGTTATCATTTCAAACAAATTTGCAGCCGAAAACTAAAAAAAAAAACATCCTTGTAAAATATTGACAGATTGGTAATCTTTGGCTATAAAATAAGAGCAATTTCTAATATCGACAATGAATACGTTCCCCGGGGAAAAATGAAAACAGTGTAAAAAAAAAATCAACAACCCGAAATAAAACCAGCCATTTTCTTGCATTTTGTTCGTTTGGACAACATTTCGCGAATGACCTATCTTTGAGCGGCGCTCTGTGAAAAAGTAGTTTATACGATCTTCATAATGTACTGTAAGAAGGAAGCTTTTGCATTAACTCTTTACCAAACTACAAAAATTTAGACCCGTCCAAATTGAAAGCATTTGCAGACGACAAATTATAGGTGGCTCGAATGACGAAATTTGTCCTTGATAGAATAGAAAACAATGTGGGAAATGGAGAAAATGCTGACCACCAGCATTTTCTCCCTGGTTTCAAAAGGCTTCTTCCTCAGGATCGTTAAAAGTCGGGATTGTGCGGTAAAGGTTTAACCCTTATCCTGCTATATAACTTAACTCTTTACCAAACGTCAAAATTTTAGACCAGTCCAAATGGAAAGGTTTTGCAGACGACAAAATAAATGTGAATCAAAAATTAAAATTTGTTTTTTAAAAAGTGTGGAAAACATTGTGGGAAAAGGAGAAAATGCTGGTTACCAGCATTTTCTCCTTTTCCCACAATGTTTTCAAAAGGCTTCTTCTACAGGGTCGTTAAAAGTCTGGATTGTGTGGTAAAGGGTTAAATGAAAATTTCAAGCCGATGGTAAAAACCAGAATGTTGGTATTTCAGTTGTGGGGCTTGGGGAAATATCTCCTCATCGGACAGTGTAGATCCAAGATCAGACTGCACGTTCTGTGCAGTCTGATCTTGATCTTCACTGTCCGCAAAAGGTCAGTGAGTCGCGCTTCGCAGCCTAAGGGTAAATATCAGTCAATTCTGTCTAAAAACCGACTGAATCATGAAGTAGAATGGTCCTTTGACATGCAGAAAATTGACTCAAAGCAAATCGCTCCGACCTGGATCAACCTGTCTGGTTTGGTTCGATACTTTTTTGCAGATGCATTAAACAGCGTTTTATCAAGGCATGACTCAACTATATAAACCACCATTGGTATTGACACTTTTTTTTATGTATTAAACCTTTACCACAGAATAACGACCGTCAGCAAGACAACTTTTGAAAACATTGTGGAAAAGGGAGCAAATGCTGGTAATCATCATTTTTCGTTTTCCAACAAGTTTCTTTTTCTGCTTAAAGTTCCACCCTCTGGAGCCACATTTAATTTGTCGTCTGCAAATGCTTTCAGTTTGGGCCAGTATAAGATTTGTCGTCTGCAAATTCTTTCAGTTTGGGCCAGTATAAGATTTTGTCGTTTGCTAAAAAGTGAAACCATAATTTTTGTTTACCATCTGAATTTGGAAACATAATGCTGTATTTCTCAAGACGTGTGCTATAATTTTGTTTACGAGCGATGTCATCTTTTTTTTTTGTCACAGTGTTTCAAACAACTGTCTGCTGAAAGCCGTTAAATTCGCTCGAGTGTGATAATTGTTCAACCTATACGCCGTCGAATAAACTGAAAGGAAGTTTTCAGCCTAAGAATACGACCACAATATTTGAACCACGCGCTGGCAAAAAGGGGGCTTAATGCATCTCCGTGGGATATTATACCAAGCAAGTCATCGCATAGTAATGGATTCATAGAATCCATTTTATCAAACAAAACGACTGCGGTAAAATAATCGTTTGAGATGCGGAAATTTACCAACAGCAAAAAGTTTCGACTCAGGTCAGCCTGCGCAGACCGCGCAGGCTGACCTGAGCCGATACTTTTTGCAGATACATTTTGCAGATACATTAAGCCCCCTTTTTGCAGATACATTTTGCAGATACATTAAGCACCCTTATTACAGAACATGGTTCACTTGTAAGTCTAAGCTCGCTTTCGTAAAGAATGTAACAATGAAGGTTGCGTTCACATAATACTAGGAAGATTGATTCAGCTTTCTTTCATTCTATAATTGTAGACACGTCTGTTATTTAACGCATCAAATCCTTCAATACTTCCTTGATCGTAAAATATACACAGTAAAAAATGTGCTGCACTCCCTGTGTTTTTTACCGAGTTTGATTTTATGGCGTGAATAATATAAAATGGGGGTAGAATTGAGAATCCGGCTGCTGCATACACCAACAGACCAGTCTTTTACCCATGAAATGAACTGAACTGAGATATCCCTTGATCTCATGGTAAGTAGGTATTTTTGTTTAGATATTGCTTTCAAATTTAAGAAAGCGAGGAGCTTTTTAGTTTGGTTAAAGGTTAAAGCTTGGAATTTAATGTCGAAATAAACTTTCGAGAGGTTGAAAGTGACCTGCAGAGAATGGGCACACAAAATCAATCAACATTGCGTACTTCCGCCTAGGGCTCGCAGAACTGCTTGCAGTCTTCCTCTCGTACCTCTCATAAGAGGGTGAAACAGCTGGATCAGTAGCTGCTTCCATGACGTCAAGGGATACCTTAGTTCAGTCTATTTTAGAGGCAACAGACTGGTTTGTTGGTGTTTTTCATCTTGTAAAGGGTTAAAAACAGGATTGTTTTGGAAAGGGTTGCATATAAATCATCATTTCTGCACACAAATTTTGATGCCTCGGGGCATACAGCTTTTGAAAATGTTGTGGCGGAACGGTTAAACTACCCTTTCTTGCATATTCTCCTCTGGTACTGCAGAGACCCCTTAGCGCAGTCGGTAGCGTACAGTACTTGGGAATAAGGAGTCACTGGTTTGCATCCCCTGTTCGGCCGATCCCTTCCGAGAACTGCTGATAGTCAGTGGGACAGGATTTATTCCTCTCTTACCGCTACCATCGTTTCGACGATGGTTATGTGAGAAAGCAGAAATTTGCCTGTGAAAGATATCGGTCGAAGTGCTAGTGACAGAAACTCCACGAAAGCATGGATAGGTGCACTGGCCACCGCGATATATAACTGGAATAATGTTGAAAACTGCATTAAACAACATACAATCCATCAATCCTTTCGGTGCTGTGTTTTCTCTTACAACAGCATATCAAACCCTAATCCGTTTGTATTATCACTATATTCTATTGATGTTTTCAATAATGTCTGCTGAAACCCCGAACCGGCTGACTACATTTCTCTTGTGGACAGGTAGATCAAGATCGGACGTCACAAAACGTGCGATCTGATCTTAGATCTACACAGTTTGCTACTTTGTTGCCAATTCCAATCAACGTTCTACCAAACGACAAATTTTAGACTTGTCCTAATCGTAAGTATTTGCAGATGAGAAGGTAAATATTGCTTAACCCTTTACCACACAAACCCGACTTTTAACGGCTCCGAGAAAGAAGCCTTTTGAAAACATTGTGGGAAAAGAAGAAAATGCTGGTAACCAGTATTTTCTTCTTTTCCCACAATGTTTTCTACCCTTTAAGAGACAAATGTTAAGTTTTGAACTACACTTAAAATGTTGTCTGCAAATGCTTTGAATTTGGACTAGTCTACATTTTGTCGTATGGTAGAGTTAAATAATGGTCTTGTTTTTTTTTTTTTTTTTTGATGGGGTCAAAACATTGAGGGATAAGCAGAAAATGCTGATAAAACATTGTGAGAAAAGTAGTTTTCTCCTTTTCTCACAATGGTTTTTAAAGCCTCCCTCTCCAGAGTCGATAAAACACAAGATTGTTTGGTACAGGGGTGAATTCATCACCTTCCTAGCCTGTTCTGAGCGCTGAATATAGTTTCAACTTTATTTTGCGCAGGGAAGTCCCTCTCTTAATTCTTTACCAAACAACAAAATTGAAAGCATCTGCAGAGGACAAAATAAATGTGACTCAAAAATAGAAATTTGTTTGTGGAAGGGTAGAAAACATTGTGGGAAAAGGAGAAAATGCTGGTTACCAGCATTTTCTCCTTTTCCCACAATGTTTTCAAAAGGCTTCTTTCTCAGGGTCGTTAAAACTCGGGAATGTTTGGTAAAGAGTCAAGTGTGTTTTTTTTTTTAAAATTAAATAATGAAAAAAGTACACACTGTAACTTACAGTGAGTTTTAAGAACACATATGCAGTGCACTGGCAAAGTAGGTTTATACCCATGCATCTCCATGATTCATCATGTCAAAATAGTTATATCATGATTATGGATCCAAAAAATCCATTTTGTCTAAGGACCGCCTAAATCATGACTGCGCAGGTTGACATGGGTCGATGATGCTCTCTGCAGATGCATTTAATCCCCTTTTTCACAGAGCATGACTCATTTACTATGTACAGTTGACAGTATGCTTGTCGACATCATTGTCGGCTTAAATGTTGACGTCATCATTATCGTCATACATAATATCGATCGATCGATCGACCAACTAACCAACCAATCGCCCGCCCGATCGACCGACCAACCGATCGACCAACCAACCAACCGCCTGCCCGCCTGCCCGCCTGCCCGACCGACAGCGCCAGCCAGCCAGCCAGTCAGTCAGTCAGTTCTTATTCAAAACTGGTCCCCTTTCCTCCCTCACATTTTGTTTCGACATGGCTGTGGTAAAAGACCTGCCGCTTGAAAAGAATCGAAGTTTGTGAGTAGGAAGGAGTGTATAGATGCACTGGTCGCCGTTACAAAACTGAAATACTTACTCACTCGACGTTGACTGCTAATCAGTCGAAATACTGTTGTGGAGGCCTGTGGCTCGGTAGGTAACGTACATATCTTGAAATCCAGGGGTACCTTGTTTGTTCGATTTCCAGGTGGACCACATTCTTTTCAATGATTGATGATAGTCATTGCAGCAGGATTCATTTTACTCTCGAAGTTGTGCACTGTTTCGCAGACGTTTACGTGGGGAAAAAGCCAGACAAAAACTGGTGAGAAGAAACTTCAGGAAAGCATTGATAGGTGCACTGGCCGCCACGAATTATGGTAAATCGGTTTTAAACACACACGCGCATGCACGTGCACGGACGCACACGCACACAAACACAGACAGACAGACAGACACACACACAATTGGAATGTTGGCAATGGCTTAATACATGTATATGTACAGTACTGATGGGATCGAGTTTTGAAAACGAGGCTGACATTCTTTCAAACCGGGTAAAGCCTATCAAGTACCCTATAACTACAACCCAGCGAGGAAGAAGTTGATATCTGATATCAACCAGAGGGAAATAAAATCTATTTTATCGCTGCATCTCCACAGCTATGACGGGATGTTTATCACATAGTAATACCCGGTGTCAGGTGACCCTTAATGCTTCTTGCGAAAAGAGTAGACAAATATCAGACTGCGTGTTGGTTGTGTAATCTGATATTTATCTGCCACTGTTTGTATTATAGTTAATTATTTCAAACATTTATCACATTTTAAACCAATACGTATGGCCGAGACACTGGTTGTTTACTAGAAATCAGGTTTAAAGTTTAACCCTTTCTGGGATTTGTAAGGCACCTATTTTTCTTGCCAGTCCAGAGTCCTGCATGGCTTACTTGTGAAGTTAGAAGATTTGCAATACAGATTCGATTCTTACTCAAAGAGTTGGCTTTTTTGTTAGAGTGTCCTTAGGCGAGACACTTCAAAGCGCTAGGCAAGGACTGGTGAAACCCAGGACATACATGAATAAAGTGAGCTGTCATCATGATATAACTGAAAGAATGTTTAAAGCGGCGTAAAGCACCACACAATCAATAAATTTTACATGCCAGTTCCCGGAGGTCTGTGAAATATAACAACACGAGCGCATT
This sequence comes from Tridacna gigas, assembly GCA_945859785.2. Lineage (NCBI taxonomy): Eukaryota > Metazoa > Mollusca > Bivalvia > Cardiida > Cardiidae > Tridacna > Tridacna gigas. Next base: position 38,311,017 of record OX244042.2, read on the forward strand.
ACTTCTCTGAAAGTCGTTGCTGCAGGTACAATTTTGCCCATCTAGAAACGTTGGTCAACCCATGTCTGTATCAATTCGTCTTTGTTGTTGCAGCGTTACAATTATTGGAAAATATTGTGGGAAAAGCATGAAATGTTTACAAGAAACAACCTCTCTTTCCGAAATGATGTTTTGGTACTGTTCCGGAAAGGCATCATTTTCATGATTTGAGCAATGCTCTGTGACAAGGGCGTTTAACCCTGTACCAGGGGACAAAATTTTAGCCTTGTCCAAATTGAAAGCATTTGCAGACAATGACTTCACTGTGGCTCAAATCGTGCAATTTTTCTTTGATAGAACAGAAAACATTTTGGGAAAAGGAGAAAATGCTGGTTACCAGCATTTTCTCCTTTTCCCACAATGTTTTCAAAAGGCTTCTTTCCCATGGTATTAAAAGGCGGCATTGTGCGGTAAATGGTTAATACAGCTGCAAAAAGTATCGACCCATGTCACAGGCTGGCTCGAAACTTTTTGCTATTGGTTAATTTACCGCTTGTCAGAGGACCAGTCTACTTTATTGTTTAGTGTGCTGTTAGACAAAATGAATTGTACAGCTCTATAAATATCTGATAACTTGCTTGGTATAATGCATTACGCATTGAGCCCTCTATTGCCAGAATGCGGCTTATTTATAACGGGCGGACAGAGGGACGGTTGGCCGGACAGACGGTACTACAGGCCAATGCCGAACTGCAAATGATCACAAAAACTCCCCTTGCGCACTTTTTGCTTATGTGAGCTTAAAGTAGTTTTTGTGTATTTTTTCTAAATTAGTCACCCTGTAATACTATATAATTTTGGGTTAGATTTCTCATGGAAATGTTTGACATTTTTTTCTCCTTATCTCTAGGTGTGTATTTATTACGATTTCATTGAGATATCACGTTACATCTGCCTAGATCCTTAAAGCAACTGGATACTAGATTTTCGTTTCGACTCTTTTTTTAACCCTTAACCACACAATCCTGTGTTTGAACGACTCTGAGGAAAGATGCTAACTGAAGAAAGATGCTGAGGAAAGATAGTAACCAGAATTTTCTCTTTTTCCAACTTTGTTTTCTATTCTTTCAAAAAAAAAAAAAAGATTTTTAATCAAAACAGCACTGAATGCAGGTGCCAAACCTCGGTTGCAGCTTCTTTTTCAGCCGGCAAAAGGGGATAACTGTGTCAAAAACATTTAAGGGTAACGTACCTTTGTTGTATAGGTTACCCATTTGACAGTGAACATTTAGTCCTTGATAGTGAACGGTTAGTTCTTGGTAGTGAATATTTGGCTCTAGACAGTGAACAACTAACCCTTGATGGTAAGAAATAGCCATTGATAGTAAAAAGTGGCACTTGACTTTGAACAACTGGCCCTTGACAGTGAACAACTAACACTTAATAGTGAGGTACTAGCCCTTGATAGTGAACAACTGGCGCTTGATATTGAAAAACTAGCTTTTGATAGTGAACAACAAGCCGTTAATAGTGAAAACTGGCTCTTTACAGTAGACAAAAAGCCCTTAATAGTGAACTACTGACCTTTGATAGTGAACAAATGGCCCTTGATAGTGAACCACTGGCCCTTGATCGTGAACTACTGGCCTTTTATCGTAAACTGTTAGCCCTTGAAAATGAGCAAGTGGCCCTTGATAGTGAACAACTGACACCCGATAGTAAATAACTATCCGTTTATGGTGAACACGTAGCCTTTGATAGTGAACAACTAGTCTATGATAGCGAAAAAATAGCCCTTGATAGTAAACAACTCGCCCTTGCAGTGAATAACTGGCCCTTGAAAGTGAACAAATGGCCCACGATAGGAAATAACTGATCCTCGATAGAGAGCTACTAGCCCTTGACAGTGAATAACTTGCCCTTGACAGTGAATAACTTGCCCTTGATAGTGAACAAGTAGACCGTTACAATTACTAATTAACCTTTGATAGTGGACAAGTGGCCCTATATAGTGAACAACTAGACCTTGATAGTTAACAACTGGCCCTTGACAGTTAACAAATAGATCTTGATAGGGAACAACGAGCCCTTGATAGTGATTAATTGATTGATTGTATGGTGTCTTACGCCCTTTTAATAAGTATTTCAATTATATCTTGGCGGCAAGTGAACCTATTCATGCTTTCCTGAAGTTTGTTTTACCAGCACTTCGAACAATATTATTCCCGAGCAACTGGCTGCATTCCAACACAACCATCTTCCAAACAGTGATCAGCGGTGAAAAAGGAATAAATCCTGTTGCAAAGACTATCATCAATCATCGCAAAGAAAATTACCAAGCTTGGGATTTGCATTAGTGACTACCTCTTTTGAAGCCCTGTACGCTACCGATTGCGCTACCAAGGCTCGCTCCTTGATGGTGAACAACTAGCGCTTGATAGTGAACAGCTGGCCCTTGATAGTGAACTACTATCCTTGATAGTGATCAACTGGCCCTTGATAAGGAAAACCCAGCCCTTGATAGTGAACAACTGGCCAGAAACAGTGTACAACTTTTCCTCGATAATGAATAACTATCCCTTGGTAGAGAAAAATCAGCCATTGAGTGTAAACAATAAGCCCTTGGCAGTTAGCAACTAGCCCTTGATAGTGAACAAGTGGCCTTTGATAGTGGAGAACTAGCCCTTGATAGTGAACAATTAGTCCTTGATAAGAAAAACTGGCCCTTTTGAGAGAGCAACTAGCCCTTGATAGTGAAAACTGACCCTTGATACTGAAAACCTAGCCCTTGATAGTGAACAATTAGCCCTTGATAAGAACAACTGGCCCTTGAGAGAGAGCAACTAACCGTTGATAGTAAACAACTGACGCTTGATAGTAAATAAATGGCCCTTGGTAGCAAACATCTGGCCCTTGTTAAGGAACTACTTTCCCTTGATAGTGAACAACTAGCCTTTGATTGTCAACGACTGGTCCTTGATAGTGATAAACTGTTCTTGAAAGTGAATAACTGGCCTTTGATTGTGAACTACTAGTCATTGATAGTAAAAAAATAAAGTGGCCCTTGATAGTGAACTACATCTTCTTGACAGTGAACACTTGGCCCCTTAACAATGAACAACTGACCCTTTATAAGAGGGTGCTGGACCTTCATAGTCAATAAATTTCCCTTTATAGTGACAAACAAGCCATTGATGGTAAACCACTACCCTTGATATTGAAAAACCTAGCCCTTGATAGTGAACATCTGCCTCTTGAGATTGACCAATAAGCCCTTGATAGTGAAAAACTGGCTCTTGTTAGTGAACTACTAGCCCTTTATAGTGAACTACTTGCCCTTGATAGGTAACAAACAGGCCTAGATAGTATCAACTGGCTCTTAAAAGTGAACAATTGGCCCTTGAAAGGTAACAACTGGCCATTGATAGTGAACAACTAGCCTTTGAATGTGAACAACTGGCCCTTGAGATTGAAAACTGGCCCGTGGGAGTGAACTACTGGCCCTTGACAGTGATCTTCTAGTCCTTGATAGTCCTTGATAGTGAACAACCAATCCTTGATAGTGAACAATTTTCCCTGGTGGTTAACTGCTAGCCCTTGTTGGAGAACTGCTAGCCCTTGATAGCAAGCAACTAGACCTTGATAGTGAAACTGGCCCTTGATGGTGAACAACTAGCCCTTCATAGAGAGCAACTAGCCCTTGATAGTGACCAGTTTGCCCCGGATGGTTAACTTCTGGCCCTTTTAAGTGAAATACTAGCTCTTGTTAGTGAACAACTTTCCATTGATAGTGACTGACAAGCTTTTGATGGTGAACTACTGGTCCTTGAAAGTGAATAATTACCCCTTGATAGTGAACTACTGGCCCTTGATAGTTAACCACTGCCCGTAGATATTGGACCAAGTTTGAACCAAATGTCTCCGGTATTGACAGGATTAAGAAAAATGTCAGTGTTCGCATGACAATGACGACAAAACCGTAGATGACGACGGGACTGTGACAGTACCTCAAAATTTCTTTAACCCTTTACCAATCAGTCCCTACTTGCGGAAACCTTGAAAACATTGTGTGAAAAGGACAAATGCTAATAACCAGCTTTATGTCCTTTTCCAATAATGTTTTCTATCCTTTCTAATTATTTGAGCAACATATAACTTTTAATCTGCATGCACCTTCAAATTGGACCAGTCTAAATGTTTGCCTTGTGGTAAAGAGTTATAAACAGTCAGGCCAACATGGAGAACAATTAAAAAGAGCGAAAAGAACAACTGATAGTGTATTATCTTTGAATTTATTACAGTGATACTGTATATTTAATGAATATTCTTCAGTTTCAAATAATTATCTATGTATTATATCACACGTTATGTATCGAGTATCGAAGAAACAGAGTAAGTAGCAGACTGACCACTATACAAGAAAATACCACTATACCAGCAAATTAGGCCACATGTCATGTTATATAACTATGACACGAATAGCATAGCATATTATTCTAATATGTCATGACATACAAGAATGACAAACATAACACAACATATCATGCTATTCGTGTGTGTCATTTTATATAATTGTAACAGACATAACATAGCATATTATGCTACTTGTCGTGTTATAAACCTGTAAAAAGATATAGCATAGTATGCTATACGTGTATGTCGCGTTATATTTGTGTAATAGACATAACATGGCATACGGTGTTAAATAATGTCATTTTATACAACTGTAACAGACAAAGCATAGCATACCATGCTTTATGCCATAATATACAGCTGTAACAGCCCTAAGATAACATATGTTATGTAATATAACTAACAGACGTCCGTGAAGTTAGCTGCCAGTTGACAGTTGACGGTTGACAATTCAATTGTCAACTGGCAACTGTCAGCTAACTTCACACGTAGCTGCCTATTCAAATTTTTCTTCCAGCTGCCAGTTCGATTTTTGAAAGCCTTCAAGCGAATCGTCAACTGTCAACTGTCAGCTGGCTGCCAATTCGAATTGAATATGCTGTAAGAGCGAATTGTCAACTGTCAACCGTCAGCCAACTTCACACCTCAGCTGCCGATTCGTTGTTACTAAAAATAACGTGTTTGAACCGAATTGTCAACTGTCAACTGTCACCTGGCTGCCAATTCGAACTGAATGTGCTGTAAGAGCGAATTGTCAACTGTCAACCGTCAGTCAACTTCACACCTGAGCTGCCGATTCGTTTTTACTAAAAATAATGTGTTTGAACCGAATTGTCAACTGTCAACTGTCAGCTGGCTGCCAATTCGAACTGAATATACTGTAAGAGCGAATTGTCAACTGCCAACCGTCAGCCAACTTCATAACTCAGCTGCCGATTCGTTTTTACTAATAATCACGTGTTTGAACCGAATTGTCAACTGTCAACTGTCGGCTGGCTGCCAATTCGAATTGAATATGCTGTAAGAGCGAATTGTCAACTGTCAACCGTCAGCCAACTTCACACCTCAGCTGCCGATTCGTTTTTACTAAAAATAACGTGTTTGAACCGAATTGTCAACTGTCAACTGTCAGCTGGATGCCAATTCGAACTGAATGTGCTGTAAGAGCGAATTGTCAACTGTCAACCGTCAGCCAACTTCACACCTCATCTGCCGATTCGTTTTTACTAAAAATAACGTGTTTGAACCGAATTGTCAACTGTCAACTGTCAGCTGGCTGCCAATTCCAACTCAATGTGCTGTAAGAGCGAATTGACAACTGTCAACCGTCAGCCAACTTCACACCTCAGCTGCCGATTCGTTTTTACTAAAAGTAACGTGTTTGAACCGAATTGTCAACTGTCAACTGTCAGCTGGATGCCAATTCGAACTGAATGTGCTGCAAGAGCGAATTGTCAACTGTCAACCGTCAGCCAACTTCACACCTCAGCTGCCGATTCGTTTTTACTAAAAATACCGTCTTTGAACATAATTGTCAACTGTCAACTGTCAGCTGGCTGCAAATTCGAACTGAATATGCTGTAAGAGGGAATTGTCAACTGTCAACCGTCAGCCAACTTCACACCTCAGCTGCCGATTCGTTTTTACTAAAAATAACGTGTTTGAACCGAATTGTCAACTGTCAACTGTCACCTGGCTGCCAATTCGAACTGAAGATGCTGCAAGAGCGAATTGTCAACTGTCAACCGTCAGCCAACTTCACACCTCAGCTGCCGATTCGTTTTTACTAAAAATAACGTGTTTGAACCGAATTGTCAACTGTCAACTGTCACCTGGCTGCCAATTCGAACTAAAGATGCTGTAAGAGCGAATTGTCAACTGTCAACCGTCAGCCAACTTCACACCTCAGCTGCCGATTCGTTTTTACTAAAAATAACGTGTTTGAACCGAATTGTCAACGGTCAACTGTCAGCTGGCTGCCAATTCGAATTGAATATGCTGTAAGAGCGAATTGTCAACTGTCAACCGTCAGTCAACTTCACACCTCAGCTGCCGATTCGTTTTTACTAAAAATAACATGTTTGAACCGAATTGTCAACTGTCAACTGTCAGCTGGCTGCCAATTCGAACTGAAGATGCTGTAAGAGCGAATTGTCAACTGTCAACCGTCAGCCAACTTCACACCTCAGCTGCCGATTCGTTTTTACTAAAAATAACGTGTTTGAACCGAATTGTCAACGGTCAACTGTCAGCTGGATGCCAATTCGAACTGAATGTGCTGTAAGAGCGAATTGTCAACTGTCAACCGTCAGCCAACTTCACACCTCAGCTGCCGATTCGTTTTTACTAAAAATAACGTGTTTGAACCGAATTGTCAACTGTCAACTGTCAGCTGGCTGCCAATTCGAACTGAAGATGCTGTAAGAGCGAATTGTCAACTATCAACCGTCAGCCAACTTCACACCTCATCTGCCGATTCGTTTTCACTAAAGATAACGTGTTTGAACCGAATTGTCAACTGTCAACTGTCAGCTGGATGCCAATTCGCACTGATAGTGCTGTAAGAGCGAATTGTCAACTGTCAACCGTCAGCCAACTTCATAACTCAGCTGCCGATTCGTTTTTACTAAAAATAACGTGTTTGAACCGAAGTGTCAACTGTCAACTGTCAGCTGGCGGCCAATTCGAACTGAATGTGCTGTAAGAGCGAATTGTCAACTGTCAACCGTCAGTCAACTTCACACCTCAGCTGCCGATTCGTTTTTACTAAAAATACCGTGTTTGAACCGAATTGTCAACTGTCAACTGTCAGCTGGATGCCAATTCGAACTGAATATGCTGTAAGAACGAATTGTCAACTGTCAACCGTCAGCCAACTTCACACCTCAGCTGCCGATTCGTTTTTACTAAAAATAACGTGTTTGAACCGAATTGTCAACTGTCAATTGTCAGATGGCTGCCAATTCGAACTGAAGATGCTGTAAGAGCAAATTGTCAACTGTCAACCGTCAGTCAACTTCACACATCAGCTGCCGATTCGTTTTAACTAAAAATAATGTGTTTGAACCGAATTGTCAACTGTCAACTGTCAGCTGGCTGCCAATTCGAACTGAAGATGCAGCAAAAGCGAACTGTCAACTGTCCACCGTCAGCCAACTTCACACCTCAGCTGCCGATTCGTTTTTACTAAAAATAATGTGTTTGAACCGAATTGTCAACTGTCAACTGTCAGCTGGCTGCAAATTCGAATTGAATATGCTGTAAGAGCGAATTGTCAACTGTCAACCGTCAGCCAACTTCACACCTCAGCTGCCGATTCGTTTTTACTAAAAATAACGTGTTTGAACCGAATTGTCAACGGTCAACTGTCAGCTGGCTGCCAATTCCAACTGAATATGCTGTAAGAGGGAATTGTCAACTGTCAACCGTCAGCCAACTTCACACCTCAGCTGCCGATTCGATTTTACTAAAAATAACGTGTTTGAACATAATTGTCAACTGTCAACTGTCAGCTGGCTGCCAATTCGAACTGAATGTGCTGTAAGAGCGAATTGTCAACTGTCAACCGTCAGCCAACTTCACACCTCAGCTGCCGATTCGTTTTTACTAAAAATAACGTGTTTGAACCGAATTGTCAACTGTCAACTGTCAGCTGGCTGCCAATTCGAACTGAATATGCTGTAAGAGGGAATTGTCAACTGTCAACCGTCAGCCAACTTCACACCTCAGCTGCCGATTCGATTTTACTAAAAATAATGTGTTTGAACCGAATTGTCAACTGTCAATTGTCAGCTGGCTGCCAATTCGAATTGAATACGCTGTAAGAGCGAATTGTCAACTGTCAACCGTCAGCCAACTTCACACCTCAGCTGCCGATTCGTTTTTACTAAAAATAACGTGTTTGAACCGAATTGTCAACTGTCAATTGTCAGCTGGATGCCAATTCGAATTGAATACACTGTAAGAGCGAATTGTCAACTGTCAACCGTCAGCCAACTTCACACCTCAGCTGCCGATTCGTTTTTACTTAAAATGACCTTTTTGAACCGAATTGTCAACTTTCAACTGTCAGCTGGCTGCCAATTCGATTGTAACATGCTGTAAGAGCGAATTGTCAACTGTCAATCGTCAGCCAACTTCACACCTCAGCCTCCAATTCGTTTTTACTAACGAGACTTTTCAATATCGAAAGCATTTTCAAAGAACAATTTAAATATGGCCCAGCATTTCTTCTTTTCGTCACAATGGTTCCTACCCTTTCAAAGACAAAACCCTTCATTTTCTGAAAGGCACATTTAATTATCGTCTTGAAATAATTTCAATATGGAAAAATTTTAAAAAATCATCTTTTAAAGAGTTACTGGCCGAGTCTGATAACGAAGTCGGTAGCGTAAAGGACTTTAAAACCAAGGTGTCGCTTGTTCGAATTCCCGGCGCGACGGATGTAATTCCATGGATTAATTCAACTCATCACGACAGGATTTTCTCACCGCTGATCGTGGTTTCGACGGACGGACGGACGAACGGACGGACCGCCGGACGGACAAAGACTGATGAAAAAAGAGAAGAATTGAGGCGTTCTAAGAAGTCCCTTGCGGCGTATGTGATCTTTTATCGATGCTACGAACACCATAGCGGATTAAGCTATTTTCGATAAAAAAAGAGGTATTTCCATGATGGATGGCCTAATCCAATTTATTTTAATACGCCATTTTCATTTACATATCTAAATGCTATCGAAACACTTATTTGTCTTAGAAAAAATTGGGTTTGATTGGGTTTACTTCCTTCGGTTTTGCACAAAATACGATACATAATTTTCAAAATGCCGTATTGAACTCATAGTAGCATTGTCTTCGACAAATGCCACAAAAAACTATCGGCCCATGTCAAACTGCGCAGTCGACGCAGGCTGACATGGGTCAAAACCGTTTACAATTTTTAATTTCCTGTATGTCCAAGGACCTTTCTATTTCATGATACAGTCGGTTGTTAGACAAAATGGATTTTATGGATCCATAACTATGTGATGACTTGCTTGATATGATGTATCATGGAGATGCATCTATTCCCCTTCCATGGAGCATGGCTCATTTATATGTGCCACGCTCTAGCAAAAAGATGTTTAATGCATCTCCATGACGCATTATACCAAAGTAGTCATCATATAATTATGGATCCATAAAATGGATCCATAAAAAACCAGCTGAAATCCGGCAGAACCAGCAGAAGAATAATCCTTTGACACGCAGAAAACTTACGAAAAGCAAAAAAAATTTCCAACCAGGTCAGCCTGCGCGTACTGCGCAGGCTGACCGGGTTCGATACTTTTTTCGAGATGCTTTAAAACCCCTTTTTCACAGAGCACGGCTGATATATTTTAAGGTCAACGTGGTCACAATCAGATATTTGTGGAGCTTGTGGTCAATGGACAGGACAAATCTGACGCGGCTGCGGAGACAACAACTTGTTGGCAGGATGCGCAAGGCGGCAACCTGGTTGTTCTCAAACTGAGGAAGGGTAACCAGGTCTATATCCGAAAAAAAACATATGGGGTTCGCACATAGAGAGCTCCTCAAGCATTCGGCTGTCTACATTTTCTGGCTTTCTGCTTTATCCTTTGTAATATCTTTTTATCGGGGCACCTGCTTATAAAATTTAAGGTCATGCTGAAATGAAATCGTACCGCAACTCTGAAACTCCAACCATTTCAGTGCCATAGGCGAAAGATGGCGAATGAGCTTTTTCGGACGGCATAGGTTAATATCGGACTGCACCTAATGTGCAGTCTGATCATGGATATCTCCCGTCCGTTGTTTTAGTCTAGCCAATGAGATAAAACCTTTCTAGTTTTCAATGAATTGCGAATTCGTTAGACGAAAAAATAAAGAATCTGCCTGACTCCGAAAGAATTAAGTTTTAGTTTAAGCAAAACTTGAAACTGAGACTTCAGTTTAATGAGAAGAACGAAGGAAAAGCTGTTAAAATAAAGAAAATGCTCTATAGACCAGACAATCAAGAGATTTGATAACCTTGAGAAAGCGGCCTATTCTCCTTTTCCTACATGTTTTCTCCATTTTTATCAGCAAATTCAATAGTTCCGTGATATTTAATTGGTCGTCTGAATTTTCATTTTGTACAATTTTTTGTCATATTATGGTAAGGAGTTAACCCTTTACCACATGACAGAACTTTAGACTCGTCCATTTTTAGAGCATTTGTAGATGACGAATTTAAATTGTAGGCTATCATTTGCTTTTAAAAGGGTAACAGACATAACGGGAAAAGGAGAAAATGCTGATTTCGCCATTTTGTCCTTTTTCAATAATATTTTAAAAACGTTTTCTTCTTTAGGGTCGTTAAAACATGGGGTTGTGTGGTAAAGGCTTAACCCTTGCGCTGCTAAGTGCGACCGAGGCGCTTTTGCGGACAGTGTAGATCAAGATCAGACTGCAAAAAACGTGCAGTCTGATCTTAGATCTACACTATCCGGTATCGTATTTTCTTTCAGCTGAAATCAACTTTGAAATCGCAATATTTGGGTTTTTACTATTGAGTGGAGATTTTCGATTCATTTATTTAGCAGTTTCAGGATATTTCCGTGAATTGTCGTCATACTTTTCGGCCATGAGCTGAATATAAGTTTATAAGCACTTGCCTAGAACTGAGCAAAAGAAGACATCGTTTTTTAAATATTTCTCATTTCTAATTATTTTTCTTTTTTTTTTTTGGAAATGTTTCTTTTTTCATCTTTTTTTCTTTTTTTTTCTTTCTTCTTCTATTACTACTTGGGTCTTCATAGGTAGTGACAATAATAAAGCACAAGGACAAGCAACACTAGTCAAAATCATAGCAAACTGTATGTGTAGATAGTTGTTTAACTCTTTGCATGACTACAAAATTTTACACTGGTCCAAATTCAAAATATTGGCAGACCACAAAACTCTAGACTGGTCCAAATTGAAAGTATTGGCAGACGACACATTAAAACTGGCTCAAAATGACGGGATTCGTCTTTGAAAAATTTTGGCTTTAAATAGAAAGTAGCATTTACTTGTATAGATAAATGTAGATTTAATCTTATCAAACTACAGAGTCTTAGACTATTCCAAATTGAAAGCGTTTTACAGACAAAAGATTCAATGAGGTCTAAATGATGAAATTTGTTCGTGAAAGATACGCAAGTTCCTGGGAAGAGAAGAAAATGCTGGTTACCAGAACTATCTCTCTTTCCCACAATGTTCTTTCTCCTTAGGGTCATTAAAAACGGGATTTGTTTGAAAATGAAATTTGTTGTATATAGACGAGCTTGCATCTCCTAATAAAATCTGTTTCTTCGTTGAATTGTTTGTTGATGGCATTTCCACGCACATTTATGTCCGAAACTTAGGAGAACAGTTGTACGTTCAGCCTCGTATACAAAATAACATTAATTTGAACAAGCTCTGTAATACAGGGGGATTAATGGATTTGCAAAAAGTTTTTACCCAGGTCAGCCTGCGCAATCCGGGGTCGAAACATTTTGCTATTGGTCAATTCTTTGCATGGCAAAGGACCAGTCTGCCTTATACGAGTCAGTCGACTGTTAGACTAGATGTATTTTATATATGAGCCATACTCTGTAAAAAGGAGACTTAATGCATCTGCGAAAGTATCGACCCAGGTCAGCCTGCGCAGTCCGTGCAGGCTGACCTGGGCCGAAACTTTTCGCTATTGGTCAATTTTCTGTTTGTTTAGAGACCAGTCTACCTTATGATACAGTCGGTTGTTAGACATAATGAAATTTATGGATCCCTAATTATGTGATGTCTTGCTTGGTACGAAGCAACACGGAGATGCATTAAGCCCCCTTTTGCCAGAGCACGGCTCATATGTATTATTGTGTGATGTCTTGCTTGGTATAGTGTAGCACGGAGATGCATAAAACCAGCTTATACCAGGGCATGGTTCATCTCTGTTGATAAAAGTAGAGTAACTTGTCAAAGGTGACGTATAGGGCTCAAGGTCAGGGGCCACAGGTTCGAATCCACAGCTCGACCAATTTCTTTTCCGGAACAAATGATAGTCATTGCAACAGTATTTTTCCTCTCTTAATGCTGATTGATTCGAAGATGGTTATGAGAGAAAGCAGCTAGTGGACTGGGAAGCACGGATAGGTGCACTACCTTCCGCGATATAACTAAAATGATGTTGAAAACGGTATTGAATACCTAACTTACTAACTTGTACCTCCTGAAATACATTTGAGTCATGCTCTGGCAAAAGGGGCGAAATGCATCTCCGTAATGTATTATACAAACCAAACATCACCGAATTATGGATCCATAAAAATCCATTTTGACAAACAACCGACTGAATCATGAGATAGAATGATCCTTTGACATGCAGAAAATTTAAAGATAGCGAAAGGTTTCGGCCCATGTTAGTCTGTCCGCAAATGCATTAAGCCATCTTTTCACAGAGCATGGCTCATTTGTAGAAGACGAATTTTATACATCTCAAGAAAAGGTGGGACAGAGGACACAACTTATTCCTGTTAAAGCCCATTAACCCTAAAGTTACCAAAAGATACCTATCGTTAACGGCCCTGCGGTAGACAGCGTTCGAAACCATTGTGTGAAAAGGGAAGAATTACTTATAATGCATTGCACTTTTAATGGCTAATGAACGTTATACTGCAGATGTTGTATGCGGGTTGCACTTCTAATAGCATATGTGCACTGTACACTTCTGCTCTTGAGTGCGTAAGTGCGTCTGTTAAATTTTTTCGAAAGATAAAGTTTTTTAACGTAGATTTCTAAAAGATAAATTGGTACCCGATCAGTATCAGGTAGTAGATGGTGGAGATGGATGATCTTTGCAATCTGCCGAGTCCGTATTCATCAACCATTCTAAACCTGAACACCTGTGCAATGATCTTAGCTTTAGCAGGCACTGGCCAGAAAGTGAACATAGACGTTCATATGATAACTCTTTACAAGACGGCAAAACTGTATACTTGTCTAAATTTAAAGAATTTGCGGACGGCAAATGAATTGTGGCCCAAACGGTGGAAAGAAAGAGTTTAACACTTAAGCTGCTGAATAAATGAAACGCAAATTTCTACTCAATACTAAAAGCCCAAAAGATCGCGATTTCAAATTTGATTTCACCGGAAAGAAAATACCGTATCGAACAGTGTAGATCAAAGATCAGACTGCATGTTCTGTGCAGTCTGATCTTGATCTACACTGTCCGCAAAAGGTCAGTGGGTCGCGATTAGCAGCTTAAGGGTTGAAATATTGTGAGAAAAAGACAAAAATACAAGTTACCAACATCTCCTTTTTCGGCATTGTTTTTCCAAAAAGACCTCTGATCCAGGGTCGCTATTTCTTTACCAAATGAGTCAACTGCAAACTTGTCCGATTTGGAAATGTGTACATAAGGCAAAATTAAATTTTGTCAAAATATGGGATTTGTAACTTAAATGGTCGCCAGCACACTTTCTCCTTTTCTCGGGACGTTTTCCTTTTTCCTCAGTGTCGTTTAACCTTTTCTAACACAGTTCCGCGTTATAATTAACCCATGGAAAAACCGTTGTGGGAAAAGGAGGAAATGCTGGTAACCAGGATTTTCTCCTTTCCCAATAAGGTTTTCTACCCTTTCAAAAACAAATTACATCATTTGTGTCACATTAAATTTTTTCGTCTGCAATGGCTTTTAATTTGGAATGGCCTGAAATTTTGTCGTCTGGTAAAGGGTTAAAATCGGGACTGTTTAGTAAAGGGATAACCAGAATGTTTAACTTCAGCTCTGATCCTCAGAAAATATGGCCACTCGTGAGGGTATGTTGAGCCATCGTATGACCCTCTGTTGGCATTGCACTTGCTTCGGCTGTTGCGTTGGAAAATTGTAAATTCCATTCGCACAAAATTGTAAATTCCATTCGTATTGCAATCTGGGTCCGTTTTCACCGACCATTCTTAAGAACGTTCTTAGTCTTATTCTCCAGAATTTTCTAAATGTGAAAGTAATACAATTTCTGATTGGCTAAACCATTTGGTTTGGCCAGTCAGAAGTTGTGTTACCTTCAAATTTTCAAAATCTTGAAGAATAAGAATATTCTTCGGAGTATTTCGAGAATACGGACCCTGCTGTCAATACTGTGGCATGTGACGCCAGTATTACTACACAAAGAAAGCCTTCAAAGAATTTTTGTCACATTGTTCTGCATTACTCAATTTTGTCAAGTCAGTCGGAAGTTGTGTTACTTTCAAATTTAGAAAATCTTGGAGAATATTTCTAAGAATGTTCTTAAGAATGCTTGGCTAATACGTATCCAGAATTTCCTGATAATTAATCAAAAGACAGTCTGATAGTGATTTAACCACGGAGGACTGTGTCATCACAGTTAAGTCTTTACCTGACAGCAAAATTTTAGATTTTTCCATATTGAAAGCAGTTGCAGACGACAAATAACACGTAGATCAAATGATTTTTTTTTCTTTAAAAAGGTAGAAAACGTAAAAGGAAAAGGAGAGAATGCAGGTTACCAGGATTTTCTCCTTTTTTCGACAATATTTTCAAAAGCCTTCTTTCGCAGCGTCGTTGAAACTCTGGACATGAAGTAAAGGGTTAAAGGAACATCTATACTCGTTTGCAGCTAGTTATAACCCATTTCATCTTCATTTTATGAAAGTATAATCATTCTTGTATCTTCATAATAAATGTTGTCCATGACGGCTGTAAGGTTGTACAGACTACGACGGATAGAAAATGCATTTCATTTTCTTGAGGCCCTCAAATAAATCACCGTTGTCGTTTCCGTTTAAACCCTTTGGCTGCTAAGCGCGTCTCACTGACCTTTTGCGGACATCGTAGATCAAGATCAGACGGCACAGAACACTGTCCGATAAGAAGAATTTTTCCCCAAAAATACCTTTAGAATCGGAAAATATGGGTTTATACTATAGGCTCGAAAATTTCATTTCCTTTATTTAGCAGGATAAGGGTTAAATGAGAACAAAGCCCTTGAGTTTCCTTATCCCTTACACCATATTTGTTGGTAAATGATTCATGTTTACACAGCACACCAAAACAAGTCATTCAACACCCTTTTAGGTTTCTAAAGCTTTTTTTTTTTTTCTCTTGAAGCAAGGATGATTCTTTAAAATCATCGCAGAGTCAAAGTCTGGTGCTGGTGAATCACCTACAAAACCTCACCTGGCGAGCTGTCTCTGTGATATAACTGAGAAGACCATTGAAAGCGGCGTAGAACAACATCAAATATGATATGATAGGGGATGTAACCCTAATATATACCAAATGACATGGCAAATAAAGCTTTAGAAAATAATGTTTTCTCTTTAAATTTCACGAACCAAATAAAGGTTTAACAAAAACGATTTCGCTGCTAGGGTGTGAAGTTGGCTGACGGTTGACAGTTGACAGTTCGCTCTTACAACATATTAAATTCGAATTGGCAGCCAGCTGACAGTTGACAGTTGACAATTCGGTTCAAGCACGTTATTTTTAGTGAAAACGAATCGGCAGCTCAGATGTGAAGTTGGCTGACGGTTGACAGTTGACAATTCGCTCTTACAGCATATTCAATTCGAATTGGCAACCAGCTGACAGTTGACAGTTGACAATTCCGTTTAAACATATTATTTTTCATAAAATACGAATCGGCAGCTGAGGTGTGAAGTTGGCTGACGGTTGACAGTTGACAATTCGCTCTTGCAGCACATTCAGTTCGAATTGGCAGCCAGCTGACAGTTGACAGTTGACAATTCGGTTCAAACACGTTATTTTTAGTAAAAACGAATCGGCAGCTGAGGTGTGAAGTTGGCTGACGGTTGACAGTTGACAATTCGCTCTTACAGCATATTCAATTCGAATTGGCAGCCAGCTGACAGTTGACAGTTGAGCATTCGGTTCAAACACATTATTTTTAGTAAAAACGAATCGGCAGCTGAGGTGTGAAGTTGGCTGACGGTTGACAGTTGACAATTCCCTCTTACAGCATATTCAATTCAAATTGGCAGCCAGCTGACAGTTGACAGTTGACAATTCGGTTCAAACACGTTATTTTTCGTAAAAAACGAATCGGCAGCTGAGGTGTGAAGTTGGCTGACGGTTGACAGTTGACAATTCGCTCTTACAGCATATTCAATTCGAATTGGCAGCCAGCTGACAGTTGACAGTAGACAATTCGGTTTAAACATGTTATTTTTCATAAAATACGAATCGGCAGCTGAGGTGTGAAGTTGGCTGACGGTTGACAGTTGACAATTCGCTCTTACAGCATATTCAGTTCGAATTGGCAGTCAGGTGACAGTTGACAGTTGACAATTCGGTTTAAACATGTTATTTTTAGTAAAAACGAATCGGCAGCTGAGGTGTGAAGTTGGCTGACGGTTGACAGTTGACAATTCGCTCTTACAGCATATTCAATTCGAATTGGCAGCCAGCTGACAGTTGACAGTAGACAATTCCGTTTAAACATATTATTTTTCATAAAATACGAATCGGCAGCTGAGGTGTGAAGTTGGCTGACGGTTGACAGTTGAGAATTCGCTCTTACAACATATTCAGTTCGAATTGGCAGCCAGCTGACAGTTGACAGTTGACAATTCGGTTTAAACATGTTATTTTTAGTAAAAACGAATCGGCAGCTGAGGTGTGAAGTTGGCTGACGGTTGACATTTGACAATTCGCTCCTACAGCATATTCAGTTCGAATTGGCAGCCAGCTGACAGTTGACAGTTGACAATTCGGTGAAAAGATGTTATTTTTAGTAAAACCGAATCGGCAGCTGAGGTGTGAAGTTGGCTGACGGTTGACAGTTGACAATTCGCTCTTATAGCATATTCAATTCGAATTGGCAGCCAGCTGACAGTTGACAGTTGACAATTCGGTGAAAAGATGTTATTTTTAGTAAAAACGAATCGGCAGCTGAGGTGGGAAGTTGACTGACGGTTGACAGTTGACAATTCGCTCTTATAGCATATTCAATTCGAATTGGCAGCCAGCTAACAGTTGACAGTTGACAATTCGGTTCAAACACATTATTTTTAGTAAAAACGAATCGGCAGCAGAGGTGTGAAGTTGGCTGACGGTTGACAGTTGACAATTCGCTCTTACAGCATATTCAGTTCGAATTGGCAGCCAGCTGACAGTTGACAGTTGATAATTCGGTTCAAACACGTTATTTTTTGTAAAAACGAATCGGCAGCTGAGGTGTGAAGTTGGCTGACGGTTGACAGTTGACAATTCGCTCTTACAACATATTCAGTTCGAATTGGCAGCCAGGTGACATTTAACAGTTGACAATTCGGTTTAAACATGTTATTTTTAGTAAAGACGAATCGGCAGCTGAGGTGTGAAGTTGGCTGACGGTTGACATTTGACAATTCGCTCCTACAGCATATTCAGTTCGAATTGGCAGCCAGCTGACAGTTGACAGTTGACAATTCGGTGAAAAGATGTTATTTTTAGTAAAACCGAATCGGCAGCTGAGGTGTGAAGTTGGCTGACGGTTGACAGTTGACAATTCGCTCTTGCAGCACATTCAGTTCGAATTGGCAGCCAGTTAACAGTTGACAGTTGACAATTCGGTTCAAACACATTATTTTTAGTAAAAACGAATCGGCAGCAGAGGTGTGAAGTTGGCTGACGGTTGACAGTTGACAATTCGCTCTTACAGCATATTCAGTTCGAATTGGCAGCCAGCTGACAGTTGACAGTTGACAATTCGGTTCAAACACGTTATTTTTGTAAAAACGAATCGGCAGCTGAGGTGTGAAGTTGGCTGACGGTTGACAGTTGACAATTCGCTCTTACAGCATCTTCAGTTCGAATTGGCAGCCAGCTGACAGTAGACAGTTGACAATTCGGTTCAAACACGTTATTTTTAGTAAAAACAAATCGGCAGCTGAGGTGTGAAGTTGGCTGACGGTTGACAGTTGACAATTCGCTCTTACAGCATATTTAATTCGAATTGGCAGCCAGCTGACAGTTCACAGTTGACAATTTGGTTCAAATACTTCATTTTTAGTAAAAACGAATTGGCAGCTGAGGTGTGAAGTTGGCTGACGGTTGACAGTTGACAATTCGCTCTTAGATCATCTGTAATTCGAATTGGCAGCCAGCTGACAGTTGACAGTTGACAATTGGGTTTAAACATGTTATTTTTAGTAAAATCGAATCGGCAGCTGAGGTGTGAAGTTGGCTGACGGTTGACAGTTGACAATTCGCTGTTACAGCATATTTAATTCGAATTGGCAGCGAGCTGACAGTTGACAGTCGACAATTCGGTTCAAATACTTCATTTTTGGTAAAAACGAATTGGCAGCTGAGGTGTGAAGTTGGCTGACGGTTGACAGTTGACAATTCGCTCTTAGATCATCTGAAATTCGAATTGGCAGCCAGCTGACAGTTGACAGTTGACAATTGGGTTCAAACATGTTATTTTTAGTAAAAACGAATCGGCAGCTGAGGTGTGAAGTTGGCTGACGGTTGACAGTTGACAATTCGCTCGTAGATCATCTGAAATTCGAATTGGCAGCCAGCTGACAGTTGACAGTTGACAATTCGGTTGAAATACGTTATTTTTAGTAAAAACGAATTGGCAGCTGAGGTTTGAAATTGGCTGACGGTTAACAGTTGACAATTCGCTCTTACAGCATACTCAATTCGAATTGGCAGCCAGCTGACAGTTGACAGTTGACAATTCGGTTCAAACACGTTATTTTTAGTAAAAACGAATCGGCAGCTGAGGTGTGAAGTTGGCTGACGGTTGACAGTTGACAATTCGCTCTTACAGCATACTCAATTCGAATTGGCAGCCAGCTGAAAGTTGACAGTTGACAATTCGGTGAAAAGACGTTATTTTTAGTAAAAACGAATCGGCAGCTGAGGTGTGAAGCTGGCTGACGGTTGACAGTTGACAATTCGCTCTTACAGCATACTCAATTCGAATTGGCAGCCAGCTGAAAGTTGACAGTTGACAATTCGGTGAAAAGACGTTATTTTCAGTAAAAACGAATCGGCAGCCGAGGTGTGAAGTTGGCTGACGGTTGACAGTTGACAATTCGCTCTTACAGCATATTCAGTTCGGATTGGCAGCCAGCTGACAGTTGACAGTTGACAAATCGGTTCATACACGTTATTTTTAGTAAAAACGAATCGGCAGCTGAGGTGTGAAGTTGGCTGACGGTTGACAGTTGACAATTCGCTCTTACAGCATATTCAGTTCGAATTGGCAGCCAGCTGACAGTTGACAATTCGGTTCAAACACGTTATTTTTCGTAAAAAACGAATCGGCAGCTGAGGTGTGAAGTTGGCTGACGGTTGACAGTTGACAATTCGCTCTTACAGCATCTTCAGTTCGAATTGGCAGCCAACTGACAGTTGACAGTAGACAATTCGGTTTAAACATGTTATTTTTCATAAAATACGAATCGGCAGCTGAGGTGTGAAGTTGGCTGACGGTTGACAGTTGACAATTCGCTCTTACAGCATATTCAGTTCGAATTGGCAGCCAGGTGACAGTTGACAGTTGACAATTCCGTTTAAACATGTTATTTTTAGTAAAAACGAATTGGCAGCTGAGGTGTGAAGTTGGCTGACGGTTGACAGTTGACAATTCGCTCCTACAGCATATTGAATTCGAATTGGCAGCCAGCTGACAGTTGACAGTTGACAATTCGGTTCAAACACGTTATTTTTAGTAAAAACGAATCGGCAGCTGAGGTGTGAAGTTGGATGACGGTTGACAGTTGACAATTCGCTCTTACAGCACATTCAGTTCGAATTGGCAGCCAGCTGACAGTTGACAGTTGACAATTCGGTTCAAACACGGTATTTTTAGTAAAAACGAATCGGCAGCTGAGGTGTGAAGTTGGCTGACGGTTGACAGTTGACAATTCCCTCTTACAGCATATTCAATTCGAATTGGCAGCCCGCTGACAGTTGACAGTTGACAGTTCGGTTCAAACACGTTATTTTTAGTAAAAACGAATCGGCAGCTGAGGTGTGAAGTTGGCTGAGGTGTGAAGTTGGCTGACGGTTGACAGTTGACAATTCGCTTTTAGATCAACTGAAATTCGAATTGGCAGCCAGCTGACAGTTGACAGTTGACAATTCGGTTCAAACACGATATATTTATTCAAAACGAACCGGCAGCTGAGGTGTGAAGTTGGCTGACGGTTGACAGTTGACAATTCGCTCTGACAGCATATTTAATTCGAATTGGCAGCCAGCTGACAGTTGACAGTTGACAATTCGGTTCAAATACTTCATTTTTAGTAAAAACGAATTGGCAGCTGAGGTGTGAAGTTGGCTGACGGTTGACAGTTGACAATTCGCTCTTAGATCATCTGAAATTCGAATTGGCAGCCAGCTGACAGTTGGCAGTTGACAATTGGGTTTAAACATGTTATTTTTAGTAAAAACGAATCGGCAGCTGAGGTGTGAAGTTGGCTGACGGTTGACAGTTGACAATTCGCTCTTACAGCATATTCAATTCGAATTGGCAGCCAGCTGACAGTTGACAGTTGACAATTGGGTTCAAACACGATATATTTATTTAAAACGAACCGGCAGCTGAGGTGTGAAGTTGGCTGACGGTTGACAGTTGACAATTCGCTCTTACAGCATATTTAATTCGAATTGGCAGCCAGCTGACAGTTGACAGTTGACAATTCAGTTGAAATACGTTATTTTTAGTAAAAACGAATTGGCAGCTGAGGTGTGAAGTTAGCTGACGGTTGACAGTTGACAATTCGCTGTTACAGCATATTCAATTCGAATTGGCAGCCAGCTGACAGTTGACAGTTGACAGTTCGGTTCAAATACGTCATCTTAAGTGAAAACGAATTGGCAGCTGAGGTGTGAAGTTGGCTGACAGTTGACAGTTGACAATTCGCTCTTACATCTTCTTAAATTCGAATTGGCAGCCAGCTGACAGTTGACTGTTGACAATTCGGTTCAAACACGTTATTTTTAGTACAAACGAATTGGCAGCTGAGGTGTGAAGTTGGCTGACAGTTGCCAATTCACGGTCGAATCGTCAACTGTCAACTGTCAGCTAACTTCACGCACATAACTAACAGACATAAAATAACTTTATACTGTATGTCATGTTGTACAACAATAACAGAGATTGAAAATAACGAAAAACTCGTGAAATACATTTAATCTAAAGAATCCACGGATAGCTTTTGGTGCTTTAGTGGACAGTGTAGATGAAGATAAGAATGTGCAGTATGATCTTGGATTTACAATGCCTCATTACCTAGGAGAAAATTTGTCCCAGTCATACGTAAGATTGCAACATAAAATAGTCTGACAAACATTTTTCAAGCCATGAGAGAGAGAGAGAGAGAGGAGGGAAGGAAAGAGAGAGAGATATGAATCCTTAAAAGCACAGAATTCTCTATGATGTACTCGTAATGAAAAAAATGGAAGACAATATATATTTAAAAAAAAAAAAGACAAAAATACTCAAAATGAAGAAATAAATATTTTAAGTAAAAAAAGTATACATTTGATCTAAACAAACGTCTATCCATTACCCCGTTTCCATGGTTACAAAATTTAAGTATCAAATGATAAGATGATACATAGTTTCGAATGTTTGTGTACATGTATGTGACGAGGAAAACATTCAACACTGTGTTAACCCTTAAACTGCTACCTAACTTAAATTCAAATTTCCAGCCAGTAGATAAATATTGGATATCGCTATGCTCTGGACGCCGGAAAATATTACCGTATCCGTGTAAATCAGAGATCAGACTGCTCGCTCTGTCCTAATCTGATCTTGACCCACGCATTGACCTACTTGGAACTTTGACAGACCGTATATTATCAGGTTCGGGATAATATTCATACTCTGAGATGGTATTAATTGAATCTGTCTGTGTTTTGATTCCATATTTGTTTACTGTTAGCAGCTAGAGGACGCTTAAAACAAAAGATCAAACTGTTTTACAAACATATATGTATCATTATATAACAATGTATCGAACAATTTGTGTATTGACCAATGGCACAACGGTTAACTCTTTCACTTGAATTGGCTGTAACAAAGACCTTCTGCACACGGTGTAGATCAAGATCAGACTGCACAGAACGTGCAGTCTGATCTTGAATCAACACCGTCCGCTACCTAAATAAAAATTGCTACCACATTGTATTATTTGCATTGGATTTTTATCTATATTATTTGTTAACTCTTACGGCACCCTTGGCGAAAAAAAGCGGCATAGATTAAGATCAGACTGCATAGAACGTGCAGTCTGATCTTGGATCTATACCTTCCGCTTTGGTAGTCTAGCTTACACGATGAAGTTTCAGTGTATAGCATTTTCGACCGTAGAAAGAGATTTAGTTTATATGAACGATGCTCTGTGAAGCGGGGCTTAATGCATCTGCAAAAAGTATCGACTCGGGTCAGCCTGCGCAGTCCGCTCTTTTTGACTTTTTGCTTTTGGCCAATTTTCTGCCTGTCAAAGGACCAGTCTACCTCATGATTCAGTTGTTTGTTAGACAAAGAGAATTTTCATTGCATGGATCCATACTTATATTATGACTTGCTTCCTTTAACCCTTTACCACACAATCCCGACTTTTAACGACCCTGGGAAGGAAGCCTTTTGAAAACATTGTGGGAAAAGGAGAAAATGCTGGTTACCAGCATTTTCTCCTTTTCCCACAATGTTTTCTCCTCTTCCCAAAATAAATTTCAATTTTTGTAGCACATTTATATTGTTGTCTGCAGATGCTTTCAATTTGGACCAGTCTAAAATTTTGTCGTTTGGTAAAGAGTTAAATGCATTACAGAGATGCATGAAACCCCTTTTTGCCAGAGCATGGCTCGTTTATATTTGGCGCCGAGAGAGTTAAAAATGGAACATGTTTACTTGGTTCCAGTGAAAGAGTCAAACAAAAAAAAAAACTATACATATAAAGCATATTACAGCCTTCAGTTTTGCCCCTCCCCCTTCCTCATTTTTTTCTCTCTAAGTCTTCTGCGAAGTCCTTACTCTTTACAAAACTATCCCGTGCTTAGACGACTCTTGGAAAAAAAAAAGCTTTTGAAAACATTGTGGGAAAAGAAGAAAATGCTGATAACCAGCATCATATATCTTTTCTCAGAATGTTTTATACCCTTCCAGCTGCAAACACCATCATTTGAGCCTCATTTGGGTTGTCGTCTGCAAAAACTTTCAAAATGGACAAGTCTAAAATGTTTTCGTTTGGTCTTGCGCCCCTTTTAGTTGTTGTCTGCAAATACTTTCAATTTGGACAAGTCCAAAATTCTGTCTTTTGGTGAAGAGGTGACTGGACTTTCATGACACACAAAATCCGTTTATTTTCTCTCAAAATTTGCACTTTTTCAAATGCTGTACATCTTTAAAACAGACTTTTAATGACCCTAAGGTAGAGACCTTTAGAAAACATTGTGGAAAAAAGAGAAAATGCTGGTAGCCAGCATTATCTCCTTATACCTCAATACTTTCTGGTTTTTGATTGGCAAATTTCGTGTTTTAGTAACATTTTAAGTAACCTTTAATTTGTCTCCTGCCTATGCTTTCAATATGGACAAGACTAAATTTTGTCGGCGGGTAAGGGGTTAACAAACGGCTAAAATGATCTTTGATGTAGAACTCAAAAACTGTAACCCCTTATCAAACAACGAAATTTTGGACTCGTCCCAATTGGGAGCATTTTTTTTTCTAAATTCTAGTTCTAAAAAAGCAACATTCATGAGCAAAAAAGGTGGGGGCTGTTAGCTTCCTATAACAGTAAGTTTACAAATGAAATTTAAATCTGTTAAATGTTATATTTATAATAAAAACAATGGTAAATAAGTACTGATGAAAATATGAATACTGGTAAATAATGACAACGTGTTAAATGTTTATGAAATATGACTTTACTGTATCTGTACATTGTAATAATTGTATTACATTTGAATATATTGAATTTAATGGCAAACAAAAAATACGTATGCAAGGTTTTATATAATCATCAAATAGCTTATTGTACATAATTGAAGAATATCGAACAAAAAAAAAAAAAAAAAAAGAGAAAAACGTACACAAACAAAAGCCGTTAATTAATTATACTTATTTGAACCGAGCTTTGTGAACAGGGGGCTTAATGCATCTGCGAAAAGTATCGACCCAGGTCAGCCTGCGCATTTCGCGCAGGCTGACCTGGGCCGAAACTTTTCGCTACTAGTCAATTTTCTGCATGTCAAAGGACCAGTGTACGTCATGAAACAGCTGGTTGTTATACAAAACGGATTTTAATGATCCATAATTATGTGATGGCTTGCTTGGAACCATTGATCACGGAGAAGCATTAAGCCCCCTTTTGCCAGAGCATGGCTCATTTATTTTACATCGATTGTGAAACAAGTTCTTATTTTAATCACTCTCGAAGAGAACAAATCGTACTTCCAGGAAACCTTAACCAGTACTAGCGCCGTGATGTGGTTGGTACCAAAGGTTGGCCTCGCCTATCACGGGATTCGAACCCGCAACCGTTCATGGGAGGGGCCGATGCCCTACCGCAACACCACTGTCTCCCGTTTGAAACCCTTGAACTGTCAAAACAATTTCAATCTTTAACAGACGGCAGATTTTAGACTTGTCAAAACTGAAACCAGACGACAAATTCACATTGACTCAAATGATGGTATTCGCGTCACTGGAATGCACAAAGCGTGGTGGGAAAAGGAGAAAATGCTGGTTACCAGCTCGAAACTGTTTGGTAAAGGGTTAAACTGATAAACCATTTAAATCTTTACAAGACAAATAAATTATAAACTTGTCAAAAGAGTTAAAGTGGCAATAGACAAGTTTTTTTCGTTTCTCAAATTTCGGAGGAAATCTTAGTAACCTGATAATTTTTAACAGCTTGCAAATACACGTTAACTTTTGAAATTAAGAAATAGACCGAATATATGTAGAAAACATTAGGAATTTCACGTTTTTTTTGCAGGTAAAATTACTTTTATCCTTGTCATGGGTAGCCGTGATCTGGTAATGAGAGAACGGTACAGTTTGACTCTTCACCATACGACAACATTATGGAATGGACCAAAGTGAAAGCATTTGCATACGCACAGATTAAATGTTGCTGTAATGATGGTTTCTCTTTTTAATCGGGTAGAAAAAATTGTGGGAAAAGGAGAAAATGCTGGTTACCAGCATTTTCTCCTTTTCCCACAATGTTTTCAACAGGCTCATTGTTCAGGGTCCTTGGAACCCGTGATTGTGTCAACTAGTATGTTGAAAACGAATGCAGATGACGGACTGGGAATTCGATATTTAAACAAGCATTCTTAATCTCAGATTTCAGTATTTTAAATTGCGATAACACTCTGAGTTAATTTGCATAATGTCAACCATTGAAAAAGCGAGATAAGAGCCTTGAATTTGTAGGTTGTTTATATCGTGATTGACGCCTTTTTTAATCCGCGGATTATTTCAGTTATATGTTCAGTGTGCCTCGAATTAAGCAAATCGTTCCTACGAATTACAATATGGTTTGCCGCACACATGCAAACAGTCATATTTTTAACATTTAGCCATCAATAAATGACAATCGCTAACCTACAGCCAGTCATAATGGGCGTTATTTACATTCACCCTTCACCCTCACAGCGCCAAATGCATAGAACTTCAATAGACGTTTTCTGTCAGGACAAAAATTTACCCAACTATTGCATTTTTCAGGCTGTTTTGGTCAGAATATGTGACAAATTAACGGACAGTTTAGATCCAAGATCTGACTACACGCTCTATACAATCTGATCTTGATCTAAACTTACAAAACAATTTAGCTGTAGTGGTGTGGAGCACTCTCGGGCATTAAACACCATAAAAAAACACTACAGACAACTGGTCGTCGAAAAGATAACTATTTTTTTTATTTACAATGGACAATTTGTCGCGGAAAAAATATCCACTTGTTTTTATTTACAGCATATTTCATTTTGCGAGAGTGGCTAAACATAGTGTACTGTGTAGATCAAGGGCAGACTGCACGTTCTGTGGGGTCTGATCCTAATCGATACTGTCCGCAAAAGCGAGTGTGGCTCTGAGAGGGACCGAAGGGACAGAAGTAATAAAGAACATTCCAATTATTTTGTTTTTGTCTATTAATAACTATTGACAGTTTAATGTCCAATGACGAGTCTTGCCTGACCCTAAAGGTGAACACTGGCTACGAAATTGATAGACCACGTTACGAATCGAATGTACGAACTGTTTGTCAACAGAAATTTATTTAAAAAGATTTCGACAGAAAATTCTTATTCTTGTTTTCTTTTTTAAGTGAAGCCTGACAATTTTAAGAGCGATAAAGCGGCTTATTTTCGGCGAAGAAATGTACCGTAATTAATTCGACAGAGCTTGGGTGATCTGTTCATCAACAGATTACCCGAGGTTTTCCGAATATGTAACCATTGTTTTTATATCCCATCTGATCCGGGAAAGATACATAAAACGGATCTTCACGGAAAGAGACGAAGATTGCCGAATTATATTTGATGTCAGTTCAACAATGTCACACAAAAGACGGTAAACAAGACTGTAAACAAGATGATGTGTTGTCATATTGACAGTTACAGAATAGAAACATTTAACATAGCAGTCATTTCAAACTGTATCCGGGGGTGTTTGAAATTATAGATGGTCGGGTTTTTAACCCTTTACCACAGAATCCATAGTTTTTACAACCCTGACGTTGAAAACTTTTGAAAACATGCTGGTAACCGGCATTTTCTCCTTTGCCCACAATGTTTTCTACACTTTCCATGCAAATTCGCATATTCAAATCACATCGTGTACAAAAAAATCAATTCGGGAGCGTCTAAGTTAAAGGTTAATACTTGCCGGAAATTTTCATTTAATTCATTTAGAATTTTAACCCTTTACCACACAATTCTTACTTTAACGACCCTGAGAAAGACGGCTTTAAGAAAACATTGTGGGAAAAGGAGAAAACGCTGGTACCTGTACATTATCTCCTTTTCCCACAATGTTTTCTAACATCTAAGAGATAATTCCTACCAACTGAACCATTTGTCATTTGCAAATGCTTTCAGTTTGGGCAAGTCTAAAGTTTTGTGGTCAGATAAAGAGTTAAGGGTAAATAGTTAGCAGTACAATGGGGACAGGACCAAGCAGGATCCCTTTTAACCCTTTACAACACAACAAAATTCTCGATTCATCCACATTGAAAGTACATGTGAACCATACTCTGTGAAAAGGGGACTTAATGCATCCGCAAAAGGTATTGACCCATGTCAGCCTGCGCAGTCCGCGCAGGCTGACATGGATCGAAATTTTTTGCTATCTCTAAATTTTCTGCATGTGAAAAGACCATTCGATCTCAAGCTGATTGTTAGACAAAATGGATTTTATGGATCCATAATTATATGATGACTTGATTGGTAAAGTTCATCACGGAGATGCATTAAGCCCCCTTTTGCCACAGCATGACTCACGTATTTATAGAGGAGAAACTGAACATGGCTCCAGTGATGGGATTTTTTTTCAAAGGGTAGAAAACATTGTAGGAAAAGGGGAACATGCTGATTACCAGCATTTTCTCCTTTTTCCACAATATTTTCAAAAGCCTCCTCCCCCGAGGTGTTTTAACTCGCGATTGTTGGGTAAAGACATAAACCATACTGAAATTAAGAACTTTACTAGCCGCTGTTTTAAAGAAACCTTCTTGCTTCGCTCTTTGAAGATCGGTCCTTCTCAATCCGTGTTGCACCAATATTCTACATAACTTCTTCTCTGTGTATATAGAGTCTCTCTCCAGATAAACGGCACCAAGTTCACCCGTTAGTATTGCTTCCAATGGCTATGTACAGATTTTTGTTAGTCCAACAGTTTTCTATGTATATTTGACCTGATTAACATAACTTGGAAAAACACAGTCCGTTTCTATGTACAAGGAAGTCACAGCTCTGAAAAGAAAATGAAAAAGAAATGTCTTTAATAACGATAGACGGCGTAGATTTGCCAGCAAATAGGGAAGGGCCCGAAAATAAAGCTGTCTACATTTTTTACCAATGGGGCCCTTAAAATAAACATGTCTACATATTTGACCAATCACAACTCTGTATTCATTCATTTGTTATCAGTAACAATCAAAGGACTCAAACTCCTGAAAAGCGGATTTGTGGAGTGACATAAAGCTGTAAAATGTTGTAATAAAAAAATAACATCACATGCAACACATGTGCAATCATTTTAAAATGGAGTTAACAAGGGCAGGGTACGTCAAAATTGTTTTGTCGAGCGGGCCGTGCAGTAACTGTTATTCTATTACTGTTTAAGCAGTGGTCAATCTTACGCAGATTTTTGCTGGTATTAGATTTCGGAGTAAATATGTATACACGAGTAAGACAGTATATACGGTAGTGACAAAAGCGAGGCTGAGATTTATTAGCTAAACAGAAAGTAGAATGGTCGCAAGCGTGAATGACAGCATATTTGGTTCAGGTCAAACCGATATCGTAGTTCAGTGTGAGCGCGCATGCGTCTTTACGCATGATGTATTTGGTTCCGGTCAGAACGATCACAGTAAGCGGACGTGCTATACAAATCCGCCAAAATGTAGGTCAAAGGTCAGCATATTCAGCTACGCCGAAAAATAGTAGTTTGCAAATGAAGTTAAACTATTTATCAGACGTGAAAATTTTACACTTGTAAGTAGTGAAAGCATTCATTGCAGACGACATAATGATTAAACCAGGATTTAACACGGGATTTACCTTTGAAAAGGCAAATAAAAAAAAAAAACATATGATCAATAGTATGTGAAAAGAGGATTTAAAGCATCTGCAAAGAGTATCGATCCAGGTCAGCCTGCTCAGTCCGCGCAGGCTGACCTCGGCAGAAATTTTGTGCTATTTGTCAGTTTTCTGCATGTCAAAGGACCATTCAACCTCATGATTCAAACAGTTGTTAGACAAAATGGATTTTATGGATCCATAATTATGTGATGACTTACCTAGTATAATGCATCACAGAAATGCATTAAACCCCTTTTGTCAGAGCATGGCCCATGTTATATAAAAGACATTTTGCAAATGGGGAAATTTCTAACAATTAAGATTTCTAACAATTAAGGTTTCACCTTTTTCCAAGTGTTTGTAATTGCTTTCCGATTAGACAAGCGTAAATTTTTGTCGTCTGCTTCATATATAGAATACGCTCCAATAACGCCGACCCGACCCGCTGTATTGATGTACATCGAAGTCGATTAAATCTGACAGCTTCTAGTGCTTGTATCATCTCCTTAACCCTTTACCACACAATCCCGAGTTTTAACAACCCGAAACAAGAAAAACTTTGAAAAACATTGTGGGAAAAAGGAGAAAATGCTGGTAACCAGCATTTTCTCCTTTTCCCACAATGTTTTTTCTACCCTTCTAAAGACTAAAATTCCAATTTTTGGGTCAGAATTTGCTCCGTTATCTGCAAATGCTCTAAATCTGGACAAGTGGAAAATTTTGTTGTTTGGTAAAGAGCTAATGCGACGACAAATTTTCAGACGCTTCCAAATTGAAAGCATTTGCAGACGTCTAAATTAAATGTGGCTCAGATCATAATTTCTGTCTTTGACAGAGCGGAAAACACTACGGGAAGGTGGGAAAATGCTGGTTACCAGCATCTTCTCCTTTTCTCATCATGTTTTCAAAAGCTTTTTTCAGAAGGGTCGCTAAAACACGGGATTTTTTTGTAAAGTGTCAAAACTCGTTATCCACGATACAATTTTAACGTTGAAAACATCCTTGTAAAATAATGATACTCAACATCCATTAATTTTTAAAGGCCCGGTACCGGCCAAAAGTTGGAAAACCCGCAAAGCAAAACATAGATCGGCTAGGCAAATTTTCACCTGGTTTTGATATTCATTTTTTTTCTGCCAGTGACTAACACTTGAACCAACTATATAAAAAAAAAAAAAAAAATACAGATGGTCATCTTCACAATACATTAGATACTTTAAAATGGTATGATGTAAATTCAAATGCATTTTGACACCTGTATTGTTTACATTCGGCTGATAGTGGGCCTTTAACACACGAATGAAACAGTAAACATTGGATAAAAGGCGAAACTAGTTGTATTCTATAAGTGTATGCTGCAAGACGGAATTATTCGTCCGAGGGAGATAAGGATCTAATTATGATGGATGGATCGATAGATAACAAATCAGATATTATACAAAGTCCCCCTTCTTTTCGCCCTGTCAATTAAATCGACAAATGGTACTTTCAACGAGCCACGATTCTTTAACAGATAACCTTTTTTTCTTGCTCATTTTACTCAAAAATTGCCAAATGGATTAAAGTAACCTTTTTTTTTGAACCTTTAAAATGTCGCCTAGTTGTCCATCGTTAAAGGACGATTCCGTCGATAACTTTCACTCGTCAATCCTTTCTGCGCAATACGTGAAATTAAGAGATTAAACGTGCAGTCTGATCTTGGAGATATACCATTCGTTTGTTCAGTCAAGCCTTTAAGATAAAAAAAATTGTATTGAGTTTCAGTGGAGTCTCTTTTCACCAGCACTTCGCACAATAATCTTTCCAAGCCACTGGCTGGTTTCCATCGTCAAAACAACGATCAACAGAGAGACAGGAATCATTCCTGCCAAGACTATTATCATTAATCCTGGGAAAGAAACTGTCGAGGCTGAGATTTGAACCAGCAACCCCCTTGTTTCAAGTCGGCCTTCTAGCCTTACAAAACGTCATCTTGTTTACAATGCACACGTTACAATGTAGTACAGTATTATTCAGCTGTTTATTAAGAGGTTAATCTCTTTTATCCATGAATAAACGATGTCATGAATGTAAACAAGAACTATTTTTAAAAAAAAATAGACAGCGTAAATTTGTTTGTAAATAGGCAGGGGCCCTTCCAGTAAACATGTCTACATTTTTGACCAATCACAAATCTCTATTCATTCATTTATTATCAGTACCAAAAAGTAGCTCAAAAGCCAGCGCAACCAGATACGCCGAAAAATGATAATATTTTGGCCGGTGGCCTTGTATTGCTAACAAATCGGTCGTGTTGCTAATGATATCGGTGATTATGTACATACCCCCTCTTGTCCACCTGTCACGTTGTCCAAAGATGAAGCAGATAAGATAAAATATTCGACCAAGGACGACTGACCGATATCATTATCGTATTCAAGCAAGTTAATTACTATAATGATATTTACAAACAGCTGTATGACAGGATCTGAACTGTTCAAGCAGAAGGACCTGATCAAAATATTTAAGCCATGCTCTGTGAAAAGGGGGCTTAATGTTTCTGCGAAAAGAATCGACCAGGCCAGCCTGCGCAGTTCGCGCAGGCTGACCTGGGCCGAAACCTTTCGCTACTGGTTAATGCTCTGTATGCCAAAGGACCAGTCTACCTCATGATTCAGTCCGCTGTTAAATAATGTGGCTGCTATGGATACATAATTATGTGATGGCTTGACTGGTATCATGCATTACGGAGATGCATTAAACCCCCTTTTCCCAGAGCACGGCTCATTTACGATGACTTGCTTGGTTGTATAAAGATTGACCGACGGACGTTTGTGGTTGAGACACCGAGTTTGTATTTGAGGATTTTGGCTCCCTGTTTCACTTGTCACAATGTAGTACCCTTGGGCAAGAAACTAGAGAGTCTCAGCTGCAAGCCAGCGTTCAAAGGATACGAAGCTGGGCCTTTGTCCAAGTGGCTTGTCCAAGGTACCTCCCATGTGACAAATGTCCCATAGTCGATCCCAGGATTTCCTAATTACGAATCAGTAGTTTTTAGGGTTAGAAGAAATATGAAGAACTTCGGGTCAAAACGAACCCTGAGTCTGTGTTCAACAACTATTCTTAAATAACACAACTTCTGATTGGCAAATAGTTCTGCCAATCAGACTTTGTGTTAATTTGAAAGTTTGAAATTTCTTCAGAATTAAACTAAACCCTTAAGCTGCTAGGGGCGACTCACTGATCTCTTGCGGACAATATAGATCAAGATCAGACTGCACAGAACGTGCAGTCTGATCTTGGATCTACACTGTCCGATAAGGAGATATTTCCCTCCCAAAATAAGTTTGAAATAACCGTATTCGGCTTTTACTATCGGCTTGTAAGTTTTATTTACTTCATTTAACTCTTTCCCAAACAAGCCCTGGTTTTCACGTGTCTGCAGTACAAGTCTTTTGAAAACACTGTGGGAAAAGGAGAAATTGCTCGTAAGGAGCAATTTCTCTTTTCCCACAGTGTTTTCTATCCTTTTTGAGAACTTTCTGCCATTTTCATCAAATTTAAAATTGTCGTCTGCAAACTCTTTCAGTTTGGACCAGTCCAAAATTTGTCGTTTGGGAATTCATTTAAAAGTATAAGGGTTAAAATACTATAAAAAGTTATTTGTGTATAGCCACCCGGATAATATACGAAATACTGAAGTTTTACAAAAAAAAAAAAGACCATGCTAAATTTTTTTGTGAAGTAAACAAATCGAAAAGCACATGATATGTATTGACACGTTTTAAACTTCCCAGTGCATGTGCGCCATAGAAAAGGTGAAATTTAATCTTAGTTGCGAAATATTTTATCTTACTCTCAAATCCTTATGGGAAATTAAACAAAAAACAAGAATATCGTATGCGGATGCAAACACTCGGCTGCAGTTAGTTTTTTGGTAAAGTTCTTAACCGAAGAGGGGGCATAAATGTTTCAAAAATGATTTGAGGGTTATCTGCCCTACTGGTGTGGGTTTCCAGTTTGATAGTTAACGATAGCCCGGATTTGAAGAAAATACACAAGCCGTGCTCTAGCAAAAGGGGGCCTAATGCATCACAGTGATCCATGACACCAAGCAAGTCATCACATAATTATGGATCCATGAAATGCATTTTGTCTAACAACCGACCGAGTCATCAGGTAAACTGTCCTTTGACACGCAGAAAATTTACCGAAAGCAAAAAAGTTTCGGCCCAGGTCAGCCTGCGCGGACTGCGCAGGCTGACCTGGGTCGATACTTTTTGCAAATACATTTAACCCCCCTTTTCACAGAGTATGGCTCACGTGTATCTCTGGTAATGGCAGACATATGAGAAAAATGCCACGGTTTTTGCACTACGACATCGTCGCAGGCGACAACGAGACTTTGACAAGCTCGACGTTTTCTTCTAAACAGCCGAGCTAAAAAGGGGGTTTTGATTTGTTTTATATCGGAGTTTAACGCTGTTTCAACAGCTAGGTAATATCGCAGCGGCTCGTGCAACTATGCATGTGTTTCCTGACTTTCGCACACCAGCACTGACACAACTTTCTTTCCAAAGCCACTGACTACTTTTCTCACATGCATCAGAAGGTGAGAAACGAGAAAAATCGCCGGAAAGAAAGTTTGCCTCAACAGGATATCGAACCCACAATCACCAGGTCACGAGTCAAATACGCTAACCATTGAGCTACACTGCCTGGTTGGGCTGTTTTGAGATGGAAAGTATAATGGGATAAAGAGCACGGAGAGATGGAAAGCATAAAGAAATGCCAAGATGGCGTGCATTCAGAGAATGAGAGCACGGAGAGATAAAGAGCATAGGGAGACGGAGAGGGGATAGAGAACATGGAAAGATGGAGAACATTCTTTGATTGAGAGCATGGTGAGAAATATCTTAACGAAACAAAAAGCATAGAGCACATAGAGAGATAGAGAGTACACTGAGATGGAAATCATGATGAGATAGAGAGAATTGAGAGATGCAGAGCAGATGAGATAGAGAAGATAAAGAGCATGGTGACATGGACAGCATGGTGACATGGAGGTCATGGAGAGATTGCCCGCATGGTTAGACGAGTATGAGTAGATAAAGAAGATGGAAAGACAGAGAGGATGATGAGATAAAGACCTTAACTAGACAAAAACATTGAGAATATGAAGAGATAGAAAAAAATGGAGAAGGGGCGGAGAGCATGAAGAGATGGAATGCATGGATAGATAAAAAGCATTGAGAGATGGAAGGCATGGAGGAATACAGAGCATAAAGAGATGGAGAGCATGGAGGAATAAAGAGCATGAAGAAGATGGAGAGATAGAAAACCTAGACAGATGAAGAACATAATGAGATAGAGGGCATGGTTAGATATAGAGCATGGAAAGATGGAGTACAGAGGGAGTGCATAGAGAGATAATGAACACATGGAGATGGAGAGCATGGAGAAGATATGAAGAGCATGGGCAGATAAAGAACAAAAGAAACATGGGGATTGACTGAATAGTGTTTTACGCCGCTTTCAACATTATTTCAGTCATATCACGGCGACAGCTCACATATTCACGTATTTTCTGGGTTTAACCAGTACTCGGAAGTGTCTTGCCGAAGTTGATCCAGTGAGGCTCGAAACCGGGGCCTCTAGGTCACGAGTCCTACACTTTAACACTGACCCACGCGGGACCCCTAGGGAACATGGGGAGGATGGGGATGATAGAGAGCAGTGTGAAATTAATGTTGATTGGTTGTATGGTGTTTAATGTCGTTTTCAACATTATTTCAGTCATATCGCGGCGGCCAGTGCACCTTTCCATGCTTTCCTGGAGTTTCTTTTACCAGTACTGCGCACAATATTCTTTCCAAGCCACTGGCTGCTTTCCCACATAACCATCGTCGAAACAAAGGTCAGCCGTGAGAGAGGAATGAATCCTGTCGCAATGACTATCATCAATCCTCGGAAAGAATTTGGCCAAGCCGGGGAACCAGCGACCTCCTGTCCACTACCGACTGAGCTACCGGGGCTCGGCTGTGTGAAATTAAAAGCATGGTGATAAAGAGCATAAAAAGCTTGACAGATGAAAAACATATAGAGCATGGAGAGATAAAGAGTATGGGGCAACTGAAATAAAGCAAACAAACAATCTCTGTTGAAAGATAGAACTTCCCCTCCTTTTTTATAAACAAAACCCATACCATATCAAACAAAATTTCGTCAATAAATTCTGCGGTTTTTCGAATAAAACACACAAAATGAAGCATAAACGATATCCTGTAAAACTTTTTTCACATGAAGGTACAAACCAATCCCGGATTTGAAAAAAAAAAAACACTGATGAAGAGGACTTTTGAAAATATTGTGGGAAAAGAAGAAAATGCTGGTTACCAGCATTTTCTCC
This sequence comes from Tridacna gigas, assembly GCA_945859785.2. NCBI lineage: Eukaryota > Metazoa > Mollusca > Bivalvia > Cardiida > Cardiidae > Tridacna > Tridacna gigas. The sequence goes on from OX244042.2 coordinate 38,346,607, forward strand.
TTTTCCCACAATGTTTTGTCCTATATTTCAAAGATTGAAATCATCTTTAGGGCTATACTTAATCTCTCGTCTGCAAAGGCTTTCAATTTGGTCGAGTCTAAAAGTATCTCATTTGGTAAAGAGCAAGTGTTTGAATATGGTAAGATGGGTTTGAGTCATTATGCAAATCCGACTCTTTTATCACACAACAAACTTTTGTACTCTTCTAACTAAAATAAAATCACATGCAAACGACAAATCAAATGTAGCTCAAATGATGGACTCGTCTTTGATTGGGTAGAAAACATTGGTTGAAAGGGAGGAAATACTGGTTACCAGGATTTTCCCATTTTCTCACAATATTTTCAGGAGGCCTTTTTTTCTCAGGTTCGTTAAGATTTGGGACTGTTTTGTAAAGGGTTAAAACAGAAATTATGAAGACAAGAAAATATTATGAATTTATGCGGCGTTAAAATTCTATCTCTTAAACCGTTACTACCCACATAAATCATCCTAGGCCTATGTGTTAGCAGGTGGACAATTTTTCAAATACTCTCGGAAAATTAGCAAATGCTTTTTTTGTGCCTAGCCCGGTACCTCAGTTGGTGTTGCACAAGGTTTGAAACCCAGGTGTCGCTAGTTCGGTTCTCAACCCGGTCAAATTCTTTCCGAGAATTCCAAGCCACTGCACCTATCCATGCTTTTCTGGGGTTTCTTTCACCAGTATCTCGCACAATATTATTTCCAAGCCACTATCTGTTATCAAACATAAACATCGTCGAGACAATTTTCAGCAATGAGACAGGAATAAATCCTGCCGCAATGACTATCAATGAGGGAAACGGTTGACTTTGATAACATAATTATCTCTTTTTAAAATCTTTCATCTCGATTTGTATGCAAATACATTCTTTTCACAGTCGACAATACTTATTGAAGACCTATCATTTGAAAAGATACACATCAATCCACACTATAACCTTGTACGAAACAATCCCGAATTTTAACGACCGTTGGAAATAAAACTTTTGAAAACATTGTGGGGGAAAAGAGAGAAAATGCTGGTAACCAGCATTTTCTCTCTTTTCCCCACAATGTTTTCTACCATTTCAAAGACAAATCTTATAATTTGAGCAACATTTTATATGTTTTATGCAAACGTTTTCAAATTGGATAAATCTTAAAGTTGGCCGACTGCTAAAGGGATTATTCACTCCATGACACCGACCTTGCATACAATCTCAGATGGGACTTGACAAGGCAAGTGTGTGTATCTGTAATAATTGACGAATTGACATAACATCATGCGTGCAACTTTTTCTATCTTGCACCAGATAGAATTTGGAAATATTATGGCGAAAAGAGATATTTCTCGTCACGATCAAATTTTTCCTTTTATGACTATCTTTTAAGTAAGAGGGCTATTGGCACCAAAGCATTCACCCGAGTAAAGTAATCTAGGATTGATAAAGTTAAAGACATCCTGAATGTGGTGACGTAAACGTGATTGTTATTGACCTACTTTTGATTTAAGGTGACCCAATTTCAAACTTTTTCCAAAGATTACCAAGACAAATATTCTGATCAAATTACAGTCTCAGACTGTAAATATGGCCCCTAAAGTGTACACAAGGTATCTGTTCTAGTATTACTAAAATTTTTCCCGTTGACCTACTTTTTGACCCGACATTACCCAATATTGAATTTGTCCCAGATATCATCAGGACAAGCATTTTGACCAATTTTTACGAGTATAAGACTGAAACTGTGGCTTCTAGACTGTACATAAGAATTTTTTGTCCTATCGACCTACTTTTTGACCAATCGTAACCCGATTTCAAACTTGTCCGAGATATCATCAAGAAAAACACGCTGACCAACTTTCATGGGTGTCTGACTGAGAATGGGGCCTCTAGAGAGCACGCAATGTTATTCTAAGATTTTTCCCGGTGAACTCCTTTTTTTACCCGACTTGACCATATTTCAAATTGTCTGAGATATAATCAAGACAAACATTCTGACCAAGTTTCATGAGTATCCGACTGAAAATGAGACCTTAAGAGTGATTGTTGACGACCGCACGACTGACAACGCAGTGACGCATGACATACATGTACGACGGACGACGCATTGATGCGCGACGTACGATGGACGACGCCAGGACGCACGACGCACGACAGACACAGCACGATAACAAAAGCTCATCTTGAGCACTTTGTGCTCAGGTGAGCTAAAAATGAATAAGTGTATCAAACATCACTTCATGTCAAATTATCCATGTTTCACAACGATGTTTGTATGGTGGTCTGCAGCCAATTTTGGTTCAAGAGTACATGAATGAAAGACCAATCATTAATGAGGTATTTTTTTCTCCTTTTCCGCACAATGTATACTCTTTCAGGGACAGCAATGATAGTCTGGGTCACATGTAATTCGTCGTCTGAAAATGCTCTCAATGTGGAAAACAAACTTAGAATCATAAAGAGAAATTTATAATGGCTGGCGGTTATGTGTTCTACGTCACAAAACTTGTCAAAATACATTTACATACGAGTACTTATTATACAAGTGACAGCCAAGTCCTTAAGCCATTTTGATGGTTTTATAATAAACCGATATCCATATTGCAAATCACAAGTAAACACCAATGAAGGTAAAGGAACGTCAAGTTTTTCACGATATGATAAACAATGGACGAAAAGGAAGCAATGGCATGTACCAAACAAATGCTTCTTTTCAAACATTTTGGGGAGTGGGGGTAACAAATCAAAAGTTGCACAGAGTCGTATTTGACAGGCAATGGCTTAATTTGCATAATTCAACACATTTAACAGGACAGTTCAGTTCCACGTCCAGATTAATTACAGTACTGCATATAAATCATTCCATTTTTGTCTTCTTGCACTTATATTAGAACATGTACAGGAGCCGCGCTCTGGCAAAAGGGGGTTTCTCCATGATGCATTTTATCAAGCAGGTCATCACATAATTATTGATCCATAAAATCCATTTTATCTAACAACCGACTGAATCCTGAGGTGGACTGGTCCCTGGACATGCAGAAAATTGACCGATAGCAGAAACTTATGATCCGGCTCAGCCTGCGCTGTCCGCGGGGGGCTGATCTGTTCATTAATTTTCGCAGATGCAGTAAGCTCCCCTTTTCACAGAGCATGTTTCATCTAGATTTTACCGAAACTGTTGGTATCCCACTATATCTGTGTTTCTTTCTTGTGTTTAACACATTTTCAAACAATCTCGCAAGCATTTCAGACAATATTTATTTTCTGTTTTATTGATATACGTTTCTTATCTTGTTGGAAGTAATGCGCTTTGCATTTCCGGCTGATCACCATAACGACAGAAACAAATCTAAAGCCAAGCATAACACTATTTTTTTTAGTTTGTTTAGTGGTTAACGTTGTATCGCTGCGGCCAGTAAATCTATCCAGGCTTTCCTGGGGTCTCTTTTACTGGCACTCCACACAATATTCTTTCTGAGCCACTGCTTTCCCTTATAAACATGGTCGAAACAATATTCATCGGTAAGAGAGGAATGAAGCCTTTTTTAATGACTCTCATCAGTCCTCAGGAAGACTTTGCCAGTTTTTGAAATCGAACCAACGAGCCCTTCTTGGTTTCAAGCCCTGTTCGATACCGACTGAGATACCGGGCTCGGAAATTGTAAATAATGAATTAGAACCTTTCGGTCTATTCATCTTTCTATCGTTATAAAAGAAACACTACCTGTCAAAAGTTAGCAAGGCGGGCGTTAAAATGCATTTAAATCTAAATAATACCATTTAAAAGTCTGGACGTTATTGTGAAGATGACAATCTGTTATTGTACGGTCGGTCCAAGAGTCAGTCGCTGGCAGAAAAATGAATTTCAACACAAGGTTAAAAGTTGTCAGGTAACTCTGTCTTTTGTTTACTTTTTGTGTGATTTTGAAATTCATTTTTCTGCCGGCGACTAACCCTTGGACAGACCAGACAATAACACACTGGCGTCTTGATATCATCCACTTTCAAATGCTTTCCTGGAGTTTCTTTTCCCAGTACTCCTCACAATATCTTTCCAAGCCGCTGGCTGCTTACCCATATAACCATCGTCGAAACAATGATCAGTGGTGAGAGAGGAATGAATCCTGTCGCAATGACTATCATCAATCCTCGGAAAGAAATTTGCCGAGCCGAAACACTGGTCGAACACGTTATTTTTGTTTCCGTGGTGATGGGATGAAATACACGCATGTAAATGTCAGTTGTACCAGGTCGTTCAAAGACAAGCTGAATTTCGCATGTAATTAGATCCTACCGAGACCCATCCCATATTTTAACCCTTTCATTGCCAATGACGACTTAAAAGGCTTTGGCGGGCGGTGTAGATCAAGATCAGACTGCACAGAACGTGCTGTCCGAACTTGGATCTACACCGTCCGCTATCTACATACTAAACTATGTCCAAAGTCATCTTCAATAGTAATGGAAATCTACTTTTAGATCTAAAGAGAATTAGAAATTTATGGAGTGTGTATTGAAAGGGGTTTACCCACCTTAAAATGCATCTCCAGTTACTTTCGAATTGTGCTCTGTGAAGAGGTCACCTAATACATCTGCAAAAAGTATCGATTCAGGTTAGCCTGCGCAGTCCGCGCAGGCTAACCTGGGTCGAAACTTTTTGATATTGGTACATTTTCTGCATATGCTTTTAGTAAATTTCCTGCATATAAAAGAATTATTTTCTGCAGTGTGTACCCAATGCGTCGAACTGCTTTCTACAAAGCAGTTAAGAAGATGCATTAAGCCCTCTTTTCCCAGAGCGCGTCTCATTTATTCGGTCAAGAATGGCGTATACCACTCAGTTCAAATTCCAGAAGAACAGTCTTACCGACAATCGTACAGCTTGTTTGTTTGAAAGGTATTTTCGGTCGCATTCAAAAGCATTTCAGTTGTATCAAAGCGAAAGCTCGTATATTCATGTATTTCCCAAGTTTCACCAGTACTAAGTCTGGAACTCTGCAGTGCCTTGCCAAAAGACATTCTAACTTCTATAATAGGACACACAACCCTACAGATTGAGACATAGTATTGAGTAGTGCTAATAAAGCATTGCTTTGTTAGGTGTTTAACGCCTTTATCAACATTTTTGTTCAGTTATATCGCGACGGCCACTTCACCTATCCATGTTTCTGAGTTTCTTATACCGGTAGTTCACAAAATATTCTTCCCAAGCCACTGACTGCTTTCCAAAATAAACATAGCCGAAACGGTGATCAGCGGTGAGAAGAGGATGAATCCTGTTGCAATGACTATCTTCGCTCGTCGGAAAGAAATTGGCCTAGCTGGGAATTCGAACCAGCGACCTCCAGGTTTCATGCCCTGTACACTACCGACTGCGCAACCGTTCTCGGCAATGAATGATGCTTTGAAAAGGAGCATGTAGCAATCAATTGCTCGAACTTTGACTTTTTTTCAAAGGCTGCCTGTCTACAATAGAGGCGTTTACTTTTTATACCCTTTCCCAAATGACACAATTTTAGATTTTTAAAATTGGAAGCGTTTGCAGACGTCGAACCAGAAGCTCAAAATATGTTTTTATGAACGACCGAAAGTTGATTTTGAAAACATTGTTTGCAAGGGACAAAATGCTGGTAACCAGCATTTTCGTTTTTTCCCAAAATGTTTCCGACCATTTTAAAGACAAGTCCCATCATTTTAACCATATCTAATTTGTCGTCTGCAGACGCTTTCAGTCTGGACAAGACTAAAATTTTGTTGTTTAGTAAAGGGTTAAATAGAGTGAAAGGAAATACTGAGAGAAAAGGAGATATGATATTTTACGTGAAATTACTCATTTTTCCTTTTTTTTTTTTTTCAAAAGATGCCTTCTTTTAGCATGTAAAAACAGCCGTTTATCTGGTTACGTGTTTCACAAAATATACGTGCATTGCTCTGTGAAAAGGGGTTCTATCACATCCGAAGAAAAAAAAAAAAAAAAAAAACGACTCAGATCAGCCTGCACAGCGTGTGCAAGCTGACCTGGGTCGAAACTTTTTGTTTGGGGTAAATTTTCTGCATGTCTAAGGACCACTCTACCTCAGTATTGAGCTAGCTGTCAGAAAAAAAGAAAGATTTGATAGATCCATAATTGTGTGATGACTTGCCTGGTATGATGCAGAGCATGACAGACGGATATTTTTTGTAACTGTGTTAGTGTTGATGAGGAAAATTTATAAAAGATTTTAACTATGATAAATCGTCCGCATGTACCATTTTAACCCTTTCCCAAACAAGCCCTGGTTTTCATGTGTCTGCAGTACAAGTCTTTTGAAAACACTGTGGGAAAAGGAGAAATTGCTCGTAACGTGCTCCTTTTCCCACAGTGTTTTATACCCTTTTTGATAACTTTCTGCCATTTTCATCAAATTTAAAATTGTCGTCTGCAAACTCTTTCAATTGGGACCAGTCCAAAGTTTGTCGTTTGGGAAAGGGTTAATGCTGTTGTCACATTTTTCTCCTTTATCAAACAAGATTTTTGACTTGCCTAAAATTGAAAGCATTTGCAGACGACAAAATAAATGTGATTTAAAAATTGAAATTTATTTTGGGAAGGTTAGAAAACATTGTGGGAAAAGGAGAAAATGCTGGTTACCAGCATTTTCTCCTTTTCCCACAATGTTTTCAAAGGGCTTCCTCTTCAGGGTCTTTAAAACCCGTGGTTGTGTGGTAAAGAGTTAAGCCATCTACATGTAATTACATATGCATAACTCTCATTCCCTTTGTTCTACATTTTCGAAACTTTGCAAAGTATTTCATACCGTTGCACGATATTTCGTCGAAAGGGTGTTTCGTCGAAATCCATGTATGTTTTAAAATACCGATTGCTTAATTCCAAGATTTATTTCATGAGAAGCTCTGTCTGGGAGGAAGGTTTGAGCCACAATTCGTTTGGGTTAGTGTACGGGTCAGGGCTAGGGTTTTCGACGAACGTGGTTTTCGACGAAATGTCGCAGGTCCATATATCGAGCTTTTTAACACTTGGGTTGCTAAGCGCGATTCATGGACCTTTTGTGAACAGTGTAGATCAAGATCAGACTGCACAGAACGTGCAGTCTGATCTTGGGTCTAATCTGTCCGATAAAGAGATCCCCCGAACTTCGAAATAGCAACATTTATCTCTTTCTATACTACTGCTACATCTACACCTACTGCTACCACTACTACTGTTACTACATTTTTCATAGTTGCCCCATCTGAAGACAGTATTCCGAGGCTTGCAGACGAGGACAATAAGGGTCTGGTGAAAAGTTTTTTAACACTTTATCACACAATTCCGAGTTTTACCGATCTTGAGCAATACAGCAATTGAAAACATTGTGGAACAAGGAGAGGGCTCCCGCATGACTCAGTGGTAAAATGTAGGACTCGTGACCTTGAGGACCCGGATTCGAGTCTCACTGGATCCTCTGGGTTTTTTTGTGGGAGTGTCCTTTGGCAAGACAATTCAGAGCCCTAGCCTAGTACTGGTCAAACCAAGGAAATATATGACTATGTGAGCTGTCGCCGTGATATGACTGAAATAATACTGAAAGCGGTGTAAAACACAACTCAATCAGTCAGTGAAGCAAGCAAGCAAACAGTCAATCGAACAAGGATAAAATGCAGTAACCAGATTTTCTCCTTTTCCCACAATGTTTTCCTCTCTACTTGATACAGGCCCCGTCCTCTGTGCCACACTTAATTTGTCGTCATCAAATGCTTTGAATTTGAATCAGTCTAAAATTTTGTCGGTTTGTGAAGAGTTAACCCTGTATAAAACCTTTATCAGTTTCGTAGTTTCACTATCCTTCTGAAGAAATATTTTGAAAAAGAAAGTGTAGAAAAAGGAGAAAATGCCAAAGTCTTTTCAAGAGCTTTCTCCTTCAAGGTTAGAAAACACGAGATTGTTTGGTAAAGGGTTAAACAAGCAATTTGATCTAAAGTTCTGTACCTAGTAAACTGTCACCAAACAAATTTGGTAAATATAAAATCTGAATATTTTCATTGCGAAAAAAAAATATTATCTCATTTCATGGGCGACCCCATTTGGCCTTCTGGCTTTTGGCCCAAAATGGGTGTTTATTGCAGTAAGTGGGCGAATTCTCTTGCCTAAAAATAAGTGTCTTTATTCATTAACCCCTATTCTGCTAAATAAGTGAGATAAAACTTTTAAGCCGACAGTACAACCCATAATTTTGCGATTTCAAAGTTAAATTCTGGGGAAAATATCTCCTTATCGGACAGTGTAGATCCAAGATCAGACTACACGTTCTGTGCAGTCTGATCTTGGTCTACACTGTCTGCAAAAGGTCCTCGAATCGCGCTTAAAACCCTAAATTTTAACCCTGCTTTTCCGTCCGTGCCCTCGTCCTCCAATCTTAAATCGCCGAAAATAGGCCCATGGTTCTTGAATACTGAAAAGTTCTTTTATTATAATCATAATGAAATAAAGATGGAACACTCCGCGGACTTTGCTTACAAAGATGGTTTTACTTCGAATATCTGTTTTAACAATCTAACGAGACCACTAAATTTTGGACTTGTCCCTTTTGATAGCATTTGCAGACAACAAAGTACATATTGCTCAAATTTTGGGATTTTTTTTTGAAGGGGTAGAAAACATTGTGGGAAATGAAGAAAATGTCGGTAACCATTATATTCTTCTTTTGTCGTCCATATTCTACCTGTAAACAGCAGTCACCTGTTGTTGCGGATAAGTGCTACTTTCAAGATGTTTCCTTTCGCCTAAATGTTTATCAAGTACTTTCAGTACTTTGATTTTTAAAACGAGCGAAAAGACCGCAGTATTTTCAAAAGCCTTTTACCTGAAGGGCATTAAGCACGGGCTTTTTTGTAAAAGGGTGAAGACGCATCTTTTACCGTTCGTTAATTGTTTGGTTGTTGTATGGTGATGTTTAACGCCGTTTTCAACATTATATCGGTTACATCGCGGCGATCAGAGCACATACCCATGTTTACCCGGAGTTTCTATTACCAGTGCCCCGCACAATATCATTCCCTAAGCCACTGGCTGCTTTCAGACATAGCTATAGTCGAAATCGTGATCAGCGGTGAGAGAGGAATAAATCCTTTCACAATGACTTTCATCAACCCTCGGAAAGAAATTGGCTGAACTGGGGATTCGAACCAGCGACCCCTGTTTCAAGCCCTTTACGTTTCTGACTTAGCCATCGGGCTCGGAATATGCCCTAAAAGCGAAAGGCTAGTGGATCATTTGAAAGGACATCCACATCTTAAGTTGCGGACGACGAAGATTGAGATCTGACTGCTAACAGCGAAGATTCAGATCAGAACGCTAAAAATTGCTTTACCACTTTTACAAATATATGAATGAGCCATGCTCTGAAATAAGGGAGTTTAATGCATACTCTTAACCCTTTCCCAAACGACAAATTTTGGACTGGTCCAAATTGAAAGAGTTTGCAGACGACAATTTTAAATTTGCAGAAAGTTCTCAAAAAGGGTAGAAAACACTGTGGGAAAAGGAGAAATTGCTCGTTACGAGCAATTTCTCCTTTTCCCACACTGTTTTCAAAAGACTTGTACTGTAGACACGTGAAAACCAGGGCTTGTTTTGGAAAGGGTTAATACAATATGCTAGGCAATTCATCACATACTTATGGTCCTATAAAATCCTTTTTGTTTTTTAACCGACTGAAATCATAGGACAGGCAGAAAATTGAATAATAGCATAAAACTTTCGACCAGACCGCACAGGCTGATATGGACTTATACTTTTTGCAGATGCATTAAACCCCCATTTCACAGAGCATGGCTCAGATATTAATTTTTCAGATCCGTTTTCTCCGTTTCATTCATTTTCACTCTCACAGTAAATATTTGCAGAGAAATCAAGTTTTAGCACAAACTAAATCCCACTATATAAACAAGTCGTGCTCTGTGAAATGGGTGTTTAATGAATCCGATTACAGTATTGATCCATGTCAGTCTGACCAGTCCGCGCAGGCTTACCCGGGTCGAAATTGTTTGCAACTGGTTATAGTCTGCATGTCAAAGGACCACTCTACCTAATGATTATGCTGGTTCTAGGACAAAAGGGATCCTCGTCATATTATGTGACGACTTGCTTGGTATTTATAATTCATGTAAACGAAGACGCATTAAGCCCCTCTTCCCATGGCACAATTCATCTGCGTTGGCACCTTAACAAATTTGAAACCTAATTGGGGCAAAAATGAGAAAGAAAACACTTCATTTGCTAAAGATTTCTGATCGGGTCGAAAAACAAATTTAAGGAGAGTCAGTTATACAGGACGAGATTTATATTCAATGAATTATTATTCCTTATCTCTTTACCAAACGAAAATGGACTTGTCCAAACTGAGAATACTTACAGACGAAAATGACAATGTGACTCAAATGACGACATTTGTTAAAATGGTAGACAACATGGGGGAATTGACTGATTGATTGTACGGTGTTTAACGCCCTTTTCTACATTATTTCAGTTATATTGCAGTGGCCAGTGCACCTATCCATGCTTTCCTAGAGTTTCTTCTACCAGTAATGCTCACAATTTTCTTTCCAAGCCACTGGTTGCTTTCCCACATAACCATCGTTGAAACAATGGTCAGCGCTGAGAGAGGAATGAATCCTGTCGCAATGACTATCATCAATCCTCGGAAAGAAAGTGGCCGAGCCGGGGATCGAACCAGCGACCCCCTATTCTCAAGTCCTGTACGCTACCGACTGACCTACCAGAACTCGGCACCGTGTAGGAAAAGGAGAAAAGGCTCCTTGTACCGTAATGTTTTCACAACATCTTTTCCACAAGGGTCTTTAGAAGACAGGAGTGTTTGGTAAAGGGTAAACCAAAGCAAGATTTTTTTGTGTGTGTGATGCAATCTTAATTTTTTCTACGTCAAACACCGATAAAAAATACAAAATACACTGGCAAAAGGGGGTTTAATGCATCTCCATGATGCATTGTGCCAATCAAGCCATCACATGATTATGGATTCGTAATAGCCACTTTTTGTGAATCATGAGGTAGACTGGTCCTTGGACATACAGAAAATTGACTAAAAGCGAAATGTTTCGGCCCAGATCAGCCTGCGCAGACTGCGCAGGCTGATCTGAGTAGATACTTTTCGCAAAATGCATTAAGCCCCCTTTTCACAGAGCATGGCCCATATGTTTCTCTGCAAACATAAAGAAAGTTGACGGCTACACGCTGTAAAAAAGGCCAGTCGCTTTGCAATCGGTAACCACTTCTATTTTTATGATATCAGATGTGACGTCATCATACTTATTTGAATACGACCCTGCATAATCAACGCGCGTCAATGATCATGTGACAATCCTAAAAAACTTTTGCGAAATTCTGATGCGGAATCTAAATATTCTCTAACAGGCTAGGTAGCCCATTTACGAAATACCAATGACAAATAAGTAATTTTTGTCGTATCCTTACTTAAATGAGAGATGAATCATTTTTGAAGGTTAGTGAGATTATAAAAATCTTGATCCTACAGTTTTAAGGCTGTTTTGGTTGCAATTCCTTTTAAAGTTTTAAGCCATAGGCTGCTAATGCCATGCACTTTAGCGTATAGTGTAGATCTTGGATCTACACGGTCCGATGAGATTTTCTCTGCCATATACATAAACTGAAATCGCAATTTTTGATATTTACTATAGGCAAAAATTTTTCGTTCTACTTTCTATTTTTCAACAGTTGAGGATTCAAATATATTAAAAAAAATGTAGATCTAAGAAAGACTTCAAGTTATATGCAGTCTGATCTGGATCTTCAAAGTCTGTGAAAGGCCCTAAATTCGAGCTCTGTATGGTTTATATTAATCAACGAACTTTTATGATTTTGTTTATTTTTTACCAAACGACAAAATTTTTAGACTGGTCCAAATTAAAAGATTGCGGACGATGATTTTAGTGTATCTCAATTGATGAATCTCGCCTTTAATTGTAAAGAAAACATTGTGAGAAAAGGTAAAAATGCCGGTTTCCAGCATTTTCTTCTTTACCCTCAATGTTTTCAAAGGCCTCTTTCATCAAGGTATTAAAAATTCGGGATTGTGTGGACCCCCTGATGGTAAGGTAGGGTACTATTTTGGAAAAAAAAAAATCTATTTGAAATATGGAAGATAGTTAATATGAATCAATGTTTTATACATCGATAGTTCATGTGATAATATCATCACATAATGAAAATAACTCATAAAGAGAAACTTGACCCCTTGCCGCAATGTTTTTGTTCAAAAGTGTTCTGTTGCGAAAATAAGAATCGCCTGAAGGAGATACAAGTTGAGTATGGATTTTATTGGGTGCATTTAGTTAATTCTTTATCGGTCAACATCGAGTTGTAACAACCTTGAGAAAGAAAGCTTTTGAAAACATTGTGGGAAAAGGAGAAAATAACGATGACCAGCATCTTCTCCTTTTCCCACAATGTTTTCTGTATAATTAGGCAATTTTCATCATTTGAGCCACAATGAAATAGTCTTCTGCAATGAAATGCTGGTCAACAGCATTTTGTCCTTTTCCCACATAGTTTTCAATCCTTTTAAAAATCCTGAGAAAAAAAAACGTTTTTGAAAACATTTCGGGAAAAGGAGAAAATGCTTGTAACCAGCATTTTCTCCTTTTCCCACAATGTTTTCTACCATTCTAAAAAAATGAATTTTGAGTCTCATTCATTTTGTGGTTAGTAGATACATTCAATTTTGACAAGTCTAAAATTTAGTCGTTCGGCAAAGAGTTGATCTGCAAAGGCTTTAGACATGGACAATAGATACTTTTATCGTCTGGTTAAAAGTTCAATAATGGTACAATAAAGAATTGCGCAATGCTCTGGCAAAAGGAGCCTTAATGCATCTCCGTGATACATCATACCAATCAAGCTATCACATAATTATGAATCCATAATAGCACTTTTTTAACAACCGACTTTACCATGAGGTACACTGGTCATTTGACATACAGAAAATTGACCAATAGCGAAAAGTTTCGGCTCAGGTCAGCCTGCGCGGACTGCGCAGGCTGACCTGAGTCGATACTTTTCGCAGATACATTAAGCCCCTTTTACACAGAACGTGGCTCAATTGAGCCATACCTTGGTAAAAGGTGGTTTAATTCATTTCCGTGATGGATTATGCCAAGCAACCCGTAGCATAATTATAGAGTCATAAAAACCGTATTGTCTAACAACTGACCAGTTTCTAAGGTAGCATGGTCCTTTGATATGCAAAAAATTTACACATAGCATAAATATTCGATCCATGTTAGCCTGTGCAGGCTTGGCAGGCTTACGTGAGTCGATAGTTTTTGCAAATGCATCAAACCTCCTTTTCGCAGAGCATGACTCATATGTAACGTACCTTTTAATACAAATTAAAGTCTGGCTCCTCCTCTTGGCGCGACCGGTTCAAATCGTAGGCCGTCGGGAAGGCTTTTGAGTCACGTGATCGCCTAGTTTCTTCTATAATGCTCTTAGCAAAGTTTCTTTCATTCATAAATTGATTTTCATCGCGCCTAAAGTCACGTGGAGGGTAGAACTGGTATCCAGATTTAGGTTCTGTTGTCGCCGGCCTTGTCCGAGCTAACTCCGAATAATATCCGCCGTAGCTGTCGGTAGAGATGTCAGACATACGCTCTTTCGGGTATGATTTTGGTTCATGGCGACGGTTCTTTTTCTTGTTCTTTTTGCCCTTCTTTCCTTTCTTCTTTGGTGAAGGTGACCTTGCCCGAGGGTCAGGTGGTAATGACCTTGACCTAGTATAAGGATTGTACACGTTAAATGGCATATACCCTTCATGACGTGGTGGATACACATAATAATCATACGAGTAAGATGGATCCATAGGCGGAGGGGGAGGATATGGATACGTGGCTCTTGGTGTCTGATGTTTTATTTCATATTCGTCGCGTCTGCTTCGGCGTTCGCCTTTTGATTTTGGCTTGCTGTAATCTTTGGGAGGAGTTACAGGTCTAAGAGTAACGGTGTCGTCACTCGAAGAGTTAGCATCGCCATTTGGAACACGTTTTGGCTCTGTGACGTCATTCTCTTTCGGACTTTTTGATCTTGATGATGCCGCGGAATTAGATCTACTTCCGGAATGCGACTGTTTCCGCGGACGTCGAACGTAAATAGGAGGAGCCATCATCGGTGGTGGAGCACCGGGTGGAACAACGAATGGTGGAGGGCGAAGCCTGGGTGGGGGCGGTGAAAAAAATCGAGGCCGACCGTATATCATTGGTGGAGGCACAGGTGGACCGTAGTAGAACGGACGAGAGGGCGGAGCCTCTCTCTGTAGACGTACGTATACTGGTGGAGGTGCTCCGAATGTGTAGTTTGGTGCTTGTCTAACCTGGCGAGGTAGACTATATCCGTTCATCGGTCTTGGAGTGTATGGTTGTTCTAGAGGTGGTTCGACATCAGTAGTCTCTTTGGGCTCAGTTGACTTCGATAGCTTTGCTATGTTAAACTTCTTTACTTCCGTCTTGTCACTGCTATAGAAGTACCCTTGCTTTGATACAGGTTCAAAAAACTCCGGGCCGGCTTTTACTGTAATTGGTTCACCAGGTATAAGTCGCATGGATGGTCTCTCGTGCATTTCCATGCCGTTGTCTAGTCCGTTCGCAACGGGGATCGAATTTGCCGCTGAGTTTCTATTTAAGTTTTCTGCCCCAAATGCGTAACTGAATTCGGACGATTGTCTCTGTTGTTGTGGTGGGACTCGCGGTGTTGCCTTCACAGAGCCGTTCTTCCTGTAATTCTTGCCAGCTTGTGATGTAATCTTTACAAGATCCATTGCATCCTGGGGTGAGTGACAGATAAAACCGTGACATTCTAAAACCTTTCGGCCCTGCGTTCGTCTTGTCACAGCTGTGAAAATAGCAGGTCTGTCAGCGTTTTCGCCTCCAGCCAAGGGGTCATTTAACGACACAAATTTAACAACCTTTTCCCCGGTCGATCCGTTGACCTTGGTTACACATCGGACTGCTGCGCACAGTGTCAAACTTGGTATAGGAAACTGTATGACTTGGGCGAGATCATTGACATACTGCAGTTGTATACAACTGCTGGTCACTGATAAAAAAGAATCTATTCCTTCAATACCTGCCTCCTGGTCCGCAGGATACCGTTCCTTTAATGGTCCCTGAATGCATTCCAGCCCCGCGGTTGTGTCCAAGGGGACCGAACTACCTATATATAGAACTCTTCTCTTTATTAGCGGAGAACTGTCTTGTAACAGCACCATATTTGCAAATGACGAGATTTGTGCTTTTGAATAAGGAAGTAAATGTTACAGATATTCCGATTTACAATTATGTACAATCAAAACATACCTTAAAGTCAAAACACTAATCATGTATCGATTGCGAACATAATAATTTAATCCTTCTTGTTATGTCCCACCAAATAATTACCTGTAGATCAACAGGTACAGTTCTATTGACCGGAGTGAATGTTCCCAAATGAAATGTAAAACTGCAAATGAACTGTCTTTTCAACACAAATTCAGCACAGCCTGACATACGATATCCTCCGATCTTTCAGTATACACTTAAACATTGTTAAACGAATCGTTGAATGGAACGAAATATGTCATAAAACGGGCGAACACAAAAAAATTTACACCTGTCGTAAATATCTTTAATTACAACACAATGTTGGGTATTTCCTGTGTATTTCTACCCTTTCCTGTAATCCAGGGTTGTAAACACAAATAACTGCTCAACTGGAAACTTTTCTAGTAGCGTAACAAAAATCGTATGCTCAAAAACTCATTTTGATTTTAAACTTCACGATTGAGTTATTCTTATGCCAAATATAGAAACAACGTTTCAGCAGTCATGCGCAGCAAGCTATCCTATACAAAACCGGTTTTACGCCAGACAGTGTTTCTAAAATTAAATTCTGTCGACAGGTATTTGCAACGTTGAAGGTCGCCCAAGGGTGAGATGAAGTCTCACACGATTTAAATTCCAGTTAAAGTGTCCCGAGTCCCACGGTAACTGAAAAAACAATCCTTGTCGATTTGTTTACATTAACCTGGAATGGCCATTGTTGTTTATTGTTACACAGTCCGATACATACAGTACATGCCTATTATACTCGATTACTGAACGATCGATCAAACCCTTTTCACGAAACGAATCATATTGATATTCATACAATTAGCATCAACTGGTATTTTCCAATGCGAGCAGTCTGGTGCGTTTTTTTTTTTCATTTTCTTGCAGTGCTGTGGCATAAAACAATATGAAAATCTAAGCCAGTTTAAAAGACAATTGTTGTTAATGCAAGTATGGCCGAGGAGAAATCACTGGCCAGGGAAAAAGAAAATGCCCCATTCAGTAATATTGAAAACATTGTGGGAAAAGAAGCAATTGCTTGTGACAAGCAATTGCTCCTTTTCCCACATTGTTTCCAAAAGCTGGCCAACGCAGGGGCGTTAAACGTGGCAACTTAAAGGTAATGGATCATGGCTTTTCATCGAATCCTATAAACATACAGAATACCGATAAAAAACGGTGTAATTAGCAGACTTCATTACCGACTTACAGTCTATCATTTCCCCGATACATCATCGTTTATTACCAGCTTTTTGAACTATGCAGGAGCGTAGCTGCTCGAACCAGAGTATTCCAAACCCAATATTAATAGATTTATTGTATGGTGTTTAACGCCGTTTTCAACATTTCAGTTATATCGCGACGGCCACTGCACCTATGTTTTCCTGGACTATCTGTTAGCAGTATTTTGCACAATATTCTTCCAAATCCACTCTTCGAAACAATGATCAGCGATAAAGAGGGATGAACTCTGTCGCAATGACTATCATCAATCCTCGGAAAGAAATCGGCAGAGCTGGGGATTCGAACCAATACCCACTGTTCTCAAGTCCTGTACGCTACCGACTGCACTACCAGGGTTCGGCACCGAACCGATCAGCACAGTCGGAAGGTACAATGCTGAAACCAGGGGATTACTGGTTCGATTCTCCAGCTCGACCAGGGATTACGGATGACTGAGGATAGTAATAGTTAAACAAACCAGGCGAAAGTATGCAGTTGAGTTTCTGTAATCGGTGTTAAACGCCATTTTCAACATCATTCCGTTATATCGCAGCGGTCGGTTCACCTATCCCTGCTTTCCCAAGGTTTCCTGAAGGAGGCCTTCGCAAAACCGTCTTTTCAAGCCACTAGCTGCTTTCTGATATAAACACTGTCAAAACACTGTATAGCGGTGATAGAGAAATGGTTCTTGTAGCAATGACTATCACCAACCAATCGGAAAGACTTTGGCCACACTAGGGAATCGAACCAGCAATACCTGGGTTCAAGCCATGTGTATTACCGACTTGCTATTAAACTCTGCACACGAATGAATACACAGGAGTCATGCTATTTGAAAAGGGGGTTTTATGCATTCACAAAAAGTTTCGACTCAGATCAGTCTGCACAGTCCGCGCAGGCTGACCTGGGTCGGAACTTTTTGCTATTGATAATATTTCTGTTTGTCTAAGGACCGTACTACATCATGATTCAGTCGCTTGTTTGATGAAATGGATTGAATGGACACATAATTATGTGATGACATGCTTGGTTGAATGCATCATGCATTATATAAAGGGCTAGATATGCCCCTGCTTTGTGACCCCCCCCCCCCCCCCCATTTTCTGAACAAATTCGATTTACGTTTTTTCTACCTTGTTTTTCACTATTTACTGTCAGCTCGTTCAGCGCAAAATATATAAAGTCGACCTCTTTCGACATCTGAAAATACAATCCCCTGTAACTGTGAACGATTTTTTACCTTTAAGGCTTGACTTAAAAACTAAGACTGTATAGATCCAAGATCAGACAGCACGTTCTGTGCAGTCTGATCTTAATCTATGGCGTCCACATAAACCCCCTATTTTCGCCTGTGGCCGCTGAAAGGGTTTAAACCTTAAATGAATAAACCCCGCTCTGTGAAAAAGGGGGACTAATGCATTTGCAAAAAGTTTCGGCCCAGGTCAGCCTGCGCAGTCCGCGCAGGCTGACCTGGGCCGAAACTTTTTGTTTTTTAGTAAATTTTCTGCATGTTTAAGAACGAGTGTACCTAATGATTCAGTTGGAGTTTGGAAAAAATGTGTTTTTATGGATCTGTGATACTGTGATGACTTGCTTAGTATCACGCATACAGGAAATGCATTATGCCCCGTTTTCACAGAGCACAGCTGTATTCAATACGATTGACATTCTCAACTACGAAAATCGACCGAAAGATTGCCATTTCAAAGATTTCTTTTGCCCTGAATATGTCACAAAATAGCGGACAGCACAGATCAAAATCAGACTGCACGTTCTGAGTGGTCTGATTTTGATCTATGCTGTACGCAAAAAGCAGTCTGATCTTGATCTACATTTTCCACAAAACAAAAACAAAATATTGTGCTTACATCTCAAAGGGGTAATATCTGAATAGATCCTCTGTGTGTTAAAAATTATCTATAGACATGCAGTATTAAGCTGGTCTGGCATATTCTATGTAAATTAGTTCCTAATTATTTTGATTTATTATTCGGTTTCGTTTTCTTGATAAGGATCTTTACAAGGGGACAAAAATCTAGACTTATTCGAGTTGAAAACATTTTTCTTTTTAACGAACGAAATATTTTAATTACAAAAACTTACAAATTTTATGGTCCATAAATATACATAAATATACAAGATGCAATGTCACCGTGCAGTTGATAAATAAAATGTGGCTAAAATGATAGGATTTGACCTTTGAAAAGCTAGAAAATGTGGGAAAATGAGAAAATGCTGGCTCCTTTTCTCACAATGTTTATAAAAGTGTTAAAACCCCTGGTAAAGGATTAGGCTATGGATTTGTGATTGGGACTCGATCTCTGTTGGTTGAAGTGATCAAGGGAGATCAACTACAAATTGCTTTACTGACATGACCAGTTTATTACCTCCCTTTACTCACACATGAGAAGGCAGTTATTCAATTGAAGAATCAGACGTTACATATGGAGCGGGAGGTTTTGTTTTGTTTGCTGTTAAACACCTCTCCATCATTACTTTGATAATATAGCTGTTGCCAGTGCACCTATCCATGCTTTTCAAGAGTTTCTTTTAAAGCAGTACTTCGCATAACATTCTTTCCAAGCTACTGGCTGCTTTCCTACATTTATATCGTCGAAACAATGAACAGAGGAGAGAGCGAAATAGATCCTGTCGCACTGACTACTTTCAAACCTCGGAAAGACATTGTCCGAGCCTGGACTCGAACAAGCGACCTCCAGAGTTTCAAGCCCAGTACGATGGCGATTGGGCTACTGAAATATGTAGAGCGACAACTCAGCATTTCTATATGATAAGATTATTTTTTAACCCTTTAACCCTTTACCACACAATCCCGAGTTTTAACGACCCTGAGAAAGAAAGCTTTTGTAAACATTGTTGGAAAAGAAGAAAATTCTGGTAATCAGCATTTTCTCCTTTTAATTAATTTAAACATATTTTAATTGCATATTCTTATGAAATGTACAGTACATAATAATTTACAAATAATTCAACATTTTTTCTGCAAAATGGATCAGAACGAAAGCAGGGCTCATAGTGTTCTTCTCCAAATTGGTGGCTTGAACGAGTACAAGTCATTTTGGCTAATACGAGGGTTGTTCTGGAAGTTCGTAGAATTTTTTTATAGGACAAGTTATAATCGCAGTTTAATAAAATAGAATATACGGGCACAAATTTCAGATTTTATTCTATCCATTCCCTGTGTATTTTTCTAGTATCTTAAATAGCAAAATTTTCCTAACAGAAATAAAACAGCATGTAAGTCATACCCGGAGCACGCCGACGTCATAAGTAACGTCAAGCGTCATTTAAGTCCAACGAACGTCGCACTTTCTCCACATAGTCACCCGCAAGATCCACGCATTTCCGATGCCTGCTTATCCACTTAGTGTACGTTTCTACATACCACTCTTCAGAAAATGACGACACAACTGCTTGGGCTTGTTTAGTAAGGTCTTCAGCTGAATCAAACCGTATTCCGCGTAACTGTGCCTTGAGCTCCGGGAACACGCGAAAATCCATGGGAGCGAGGTCAGGACTGTATGGTGGGTGCTTCAAGACCTCAAAACCCAGCAGAGTGATCTCTAGCTGTGTAGATTCCGCTCGGTGTCCCGGTGCATTATCCTGGTGTAGTATTACTTGGTCATGGTTCAAGTGGGGCCGTTTCTTCCGTATCGCGTTAACGAGATCCCGCCTCAGAACCTAAAGAAAGAAATGCACGGTTCATTAGGTTTGCGTAAATCAATATCTCATTTTTTGTTATTTATTTGATTGATTTATTTATTTATTTAGATTTATTTATTTATTTATTTATTTATTTATCATTTACCTTAGAATAGTATGCCGCTGTGACTGTTTGGCCCTCTGGAATTCGGTGCTGTAATAGCATCCCGTGCCGGTCCATGAAGTAAACGAACATCTGTTTTCCTGCGCTTTTTTGGACCCGAGCCTTTTTTGGTGGAGGGGTACGCGGGGTTTTCCACACCGATGACATGCGCTTAGTTTCCGGGTCAAAGTGGTGCAGCCAGGTCTCATCCGTGGTGATAATCCTGTCTAAAAATGCGTCTCCCTCTGTTTCGTAGCGGGTAAGAAACTCCTGTGAACATCGCACCCGGCATTCTTTTTCACTTTCCTTGAGCAATCGGGGCACCCAACGCGCACTAACTTTAGACATGCCCAGTTCATCTGTTAATATCCCATGCACCGTGGATACCGAAACATCGAGTTCATCTGCAATCGACCTGACAGTAATTCTCCTATCACAATTTACCATGTCTTTCACTCGATCCCTAACTGAACACACTACGACGGCCGGCCGACCAGATCTAGGATCGTCCTCAATAGAATCACGTCCGCTTCTAAAACGCGCATGCCACTTATATACAGTAGCTGGGCTGCATTTTTTATATTTTCCTGTAGATTTGATCATGTTCAGCGTTTCTGTTGGTGATTTTTCCAGCGCGACACAAAATTTCACAACACTTCGCAATTCGACGTCGCCGGTAGACGTCATCTCTTCCGGTCAGCGACTTTTTGATATCTCCTTCAAAATCGTGTAGCTCGTTTGAAAGAACCGAAAACGTTGTGAAATTTGCAGGAAATGACGTCATGACGTTGTGTTAACGATTGACGTTTTCGCGCCATTTTGATGCCAATAGAAAGTATAAAAGATACAATGTAAAATCTGTTATACTATGTTATACATTGTTAAGAAATGGACTGCTCCGGTATCCCGATATTGTGTTGCTAGGGTTACCGCTATTTTCGGTTATTGTTGATATTTTCGAATAATCTTTTCGAAATGTAGTCACGGTATGTTTAAGTACTTATACCTTGATATTTACCTATAAATTACAAATAATATGGATTTTAGAGCAAAATTCTACGAACTTCCCGAACAACCCTCGTACTAACATTGACAGAAAAATTAATGATTGATTAGGTATAAAGGAGAGATATGTTTTAACGGGAAAACGTGAAGACTTAGATTGAGAAGTACAGAAGGAGAAGGTGGAAGAGATGAGGTAATGCAAGAAACAGAGTAAAGGAGTGTTCTCAAAAGACCCTTATACGGTACTAATACGAATCTGTTCCATTTTATAATAAACTTCATTATTTTGATAAGATTGTATAAAAATAGAAACAAAATTGTCATTCTAGAAATCGGTTGCTATCCCTAATAAAGTTTTGGACCTCACATTTTCTCCTTTTCCCAAAACGTTTTCTACCCTTTCCAAAGCAAATTCAATTTTTTTAGTCACACATATTTTGTCATCTGCAAATACTTTCAATTTGGACTAGTCTAAAATTTTGTCGTCCTGTAAAGAGTTAACAGGCGCCGCGGAGAAAGGGTCGATAAAACTCGGGATTAATTGATATAGTGTTAGCAGACGACATAATTTTGGACTTGTCCACATTAAAGGTATTTGCAGAAGACAAAATGAATATGCCCCGTATCCTGGAATTTGTCTTTGAAAGGATGGGAAACATTGTGGGGGATAAATACTGGCTATTCAGATTTTTTTCCTTCTAACATGAATGAATCACGAAGTCTGAGGGGAAGAATTTCTCGTAACAAGCAAAGCATCGCAAGAAAGACGTCAGCATAACGGAAATGGGATATACTTGATCAAATTATTAATGTGTTGTGTACAATGGGCCGGTGGCCTTATTTACAGAATAAAGATTTCTGAATCTGAACCTTTGAGCATATCAGGGAATTTTAGCTTTTAATCATTTACCGCACAATCCCAAGTTTTAACGACCTTGAGAAAGAGGTCTTTTGTAAACATCATGGAAAAAGGAGAAAATGCTGGTAACCAGCATTTTTCTCCTTTTCCCACAATGTTTTCTGTCCCTTTACAGACATATTTGACCATATGAGCCATATCTAATTTGTGGTCTGCAAATGCTTTCAATTTGGACAAGTGTAAAATTTTGTCGTGTGGTAAAGGGCTACGCCAGAACAAAACAGTTTAGACTTCACCATGTTAAAAGCATTAAAAGCATTTGCAGACGACATCTTAAATTTGGCTCTAATGATGTTTTTTTTTTTTTTTTTTTCATTTGAAGGATAGAAAACACTGAGACAAAGGAGAAAATGTTGGTTACCAACGTTTTCTCCTTTTTCCCCACAATGTTTTCAAAAGACATAGTCAGAAAACCACAGTTTATAATCCGTATGTTACGTAAAACATAGGATTGTTTGATAAAGGGTCCATCCGACATCTGCACGATAAATCTACCAGGTGATATAAACATAGGCTACTAGATCTATACACCAGTTGACGCAACATCACAGTTTGGTTCGAAGTTGGACAAAGACTGTTACGACCACATCGTTACATAATGTTGATCATCACTAGTGCTCTACTAAATATACGTTACAATAATGCAAGAGGGCTATGATGGCCCTTGATCGCTCAAATGAGCCTGTGGTATCTTTGAGGGGATAAGAGATTGATTCAAAAGACGAATATTCTCACCAATTCTCATGATGATTGTGTAGTAAATATGAATTTTGACAGGCACAAAAGTTTTCTTTTTTGTGTATTTAATCAGGTAATCCACTCTTAAATCCATGATGACGCAAAACGTCTGAAGATAAGAAATAGAGGATGCATACATCGGCTCTTCTTTGAATTGACCTAATGATTTCCCCCCCCCCCTCCCTTTTTTTTACAGAGGCGTCCAATGTTCAAGTTTGTTAGATCTATTATCAAGATTCAGACCAGGTTTCTTATCAGATTGAAAGATTGGGTTTTTATATGCACATAAACTTTTTTCCGAAAATATGGCCTAGTGACCTATTTTGAGACTAATGGTGACTGTTAACCATCTTGTACAAGATATACTCCAGAACAACAAACACACAAAGTTTCATGAATGACAGTTGTCAGCAAATGTAGAATATAGAGTACCAAAAGTCACTCTTCACAATTCGGCCGATTCCGTAACTACATCTTATCTCATCTTAATCGTGGAGAATTCCATTTTGAAATACTTTTGAACAACAAATAAAACGTAGCTGCGCTTATGAAAAACAAGGATCATGATATCAGCAACAATAATTACAGTGAAGTTATTCATTCTCAATCTGTCGATGAGAACTGCCAATAAAATTGATAAATCATCTTGAAAATAAAGTTACATACTGTTTCTAAAAAGAATTTAGAGAGACAATGAAAACTTGGAGTGAAGAGTGTGACTCGTGTATATTTTTCGTTAGTTGAGTCTTATTATTGTAAAAGTAGTAATGCGGTCTATTTCCGGCGAAGAAATGTGCAGCATAATTTAAGTAAATACCACCCATATCGTAACAAAGCAGCAGAGTTTGATCAACGGATCACTCGAGATTATCAAATGCCTAAAAAAAAGGAGGTATTTCTTAGTTTTGACCAAGTTACCTTCTTTTTTCTGTTCACTAACAATTACATTTGTTTGAAGTCTTCAAAAACGCTATTGTCCATGACAAATATCAATGGGCAATGTTTCAGTGGGAGACAGTAATACAGAGTCGTCCACTTATATCAGTGGAAATTCTCCAAAGAACACTTCCCCATACATGGATCCGTGGAAATCGATATTTGACCAATCAGGTCATCGGATTTATTTGGCCCGATGTTCAGCGTTGCTGTCTGCTATTTCGGCTCACAAACAATACACTGTTAATGTTGGAGAAGTGAGATATTATGTGTGTTTACAATGCTTGAATTTTAGTAAAAAGTTTAAAAGATGTGCTTTGCGATCGTGTACCGCTTACGTGAGATATACAGTACGAAGAGATTATAAGTTTGGATTATGATTATGATTGACAATGGGACATGAGCAAAGAGTTTGATCAACGCTTTATTACGCAATGGATTTATTCATGTTAGTTTTTTTTCCTCTGAAACTCTCCGAAAAAAAAAAAAAAACTTAAACTGTTTTACAGTGGAAAACAAAGGTAAAATATATGAAATACTGTTAAAGAGAAAGTACGTTCAATCAAATAGCTAATCTTGTTTAATAACATCTGAACATCCAAAAAGGGGCACGTGATTAAGTTTGACGTTAACATTAACCCTTAGTGCGTGAAGAATGCAGAATGTGTAGATATAGATCATAGTGCAAAAAAAAAAAATGCAGTTTATTCTTGGATTCAAACCATCTGTCAGCTTTTGACTTAGCCATATTTAGGTGGATTAGCATTTGCATCTGCCATTTCAAAGGGTATTTTTTTTTTTTTTTTTTTCTTTTTTTTTACTTCCGGTCAGTTTGGTTGGTCTACGGAGTATTTACCTCTCCATCGAAGTTGGATTTAAATATTATTAAACGGCTTTTCCAAGGATAAAACCAATGTTTGATTCCGATTTAATATCTGCCCTGTACGGTGGTTATATTGTAAAGTGTATTTCTGGATGTTAATAGTGGATATTTTGTCATTTTCCTTCTGACCTTTTGAAAAATGGCCGACCTTGAACAAAATGGCGGTTTGAGTGATGTGTTTGGAACATCAGAGCAATGGACAGACCAACTATCCGACAGAAGGAGGAAGAAGAGAAAAGCTCAGAACAGTAAAGGGAGCAGTTCCGACAATAAAATCGACATAGAAAAGTTTAAAACGCTAAATACGGACGAGAAACTATCAGCTCTATTCACAAAGTTTGACAATAACAATGAACACTTAACAGCGCTTGAAATTAAAATGAACCAATGCTTACAAATAAGCTCGGATATAAGAAATAATAAAACACACATTGATAATCATGAGACCAGGCTATTATTACTGGAATATAAATCGGTTGATCTTGAAGCGCGTAGCAGACGCAAAAACCTTCTCTTCAGTGGATTTACGGAGGAAAGGGATGAAAACTGTGTCATGCAGATAAGTAACTTTTTACGAGAGTCAATTGGTATTCAATCCGAGGTATACATAGACCGAGCTCATAGACTCGGCCGATTTAAACGGGACCAGCATCGTCAGATTATCGTAGCTTTCAGAGATTTTAGTGACGTCCAACTAATCCTATCGAAGGCTTACAAGCTAAAAGGCAGTAAATATAGCATTAACAGAGACTATCCCCAAGAAATTGTCAATGCGCGCAAATCTCTATGGAAAGAGTACAAAAGTATAAAAAGTAACAATCCTGATAAAAGAGTCCATCTAGTCTACCCTGCCAAAATTTTAATGGATGGTCGAGTTGTTAGCGATGCATTCCCGCTGTGGGGTGAAGTGATGAACGGACAACGCATAAATTGTAAACATTCCAGTGTTAAACATACACAATACACGCCCCGTGATTCTCGTGCAGCTGACTTTCACAACACTCCTACACGTAACACAAGTCGCTCATCTGTGTCATCTGAAGAGGCTTTGCCAAATAGCCAGTCGCAGACTCTTCCCCGACGCGAATCTCGTTCTCCCAACCGACGCGGACGCGCCAGGAGCCCCCATCGACATGATCACTATCGGAGTAACCAGAATGTGAACTCTGACAAACCAGCGAAGCCGCAATCCAAAACTGGTAACGATCCAAAGATTCGCCGACCATGGGACTCAACTGGTGATGCTCAGACTACTACTACAGCTTAGGACAGATATGGGAATTTCCCAAACTCTGCGTCTCTGAAAATCGGAACTTTAAATGTCAGTGGTCTAAAGAAAAGACTTAACTATCCTGAATTTCTGGAGTTGATTTCTTCATATGATATTTTTTGTACTATTGAAACTCATATCGATTCATCAGATATAGTTGATATAGAACACTTTGATTTCATTTCACTACCAAGATCTCGGGAATATAAACGCAAATCCGGAGGAATTGGTGTTTATATTCGATCATGTTTATCCAAGTTTATAAAGCTAGAACTCTGTGGCACCGAATACATATTGTGGCTATCTGTTGACAAGTCAGTTACTGGCTTGCCAGACAAACTTATGCTAGGCACAATCTATATCCCCCCTGAAAACTCCAGATTCTTTTCGCAAGATGAACTTGACCTCTTTGAAAACTCTGTCACAGATATTTGTTGTAATCACAAGTATGTTGTTATCTCTGGTGATGCGAACTCGAGGACTGCTCAGTTATCTGATTTCGTCCGATCTGATCCGTTTCTACTTGATATGTTCGATGTTGATGCTGCAGACCAATCTGAATTGGGTAAATACACAGAATTAGAAAACCTTAACTTACCTTTAAATCGTAAATCACAAGATAAAAAGACAAACTCTCATGGCATACGTTTTATAGACTTGTGCAGAAACAATAATTTATTTATTCTAAATGGTCGCATGTTTGACGATACCAACGGTAAATTTACGTTTAAACAAAAATCTGTCATTGACTATACGATAGCTACTTCTGACTGCTTTAAATACGTGTCAGGCTATGACATTGTGGAGACGGATGCGATGCTATCCGATGGCCATTCGATTTTGCACACTGAACTTGGAGTTTTACAGCTACCAAAATATGAGCATCAAAATACGCAACAGTCGAATTTCCCGCGATGGCAGGAGAGTCGAATCTCAGATTTTGTAGATAATCTCGATAGAATGCATATACAATCAATCTCTGATCAATTGAATACTTATCCCAGTCCAAAACGACAATCGAAAACATCACAAATGAAATATCGCTCTTGTTCCAAAATGCAAACAATATGACGTTTAATACGAGTGTCCGTAGGTTTTACACCTCTGCCAACAATAACAAACCATGGTTTGGGTCAAACTGTCATCGTGCTCGTAAAAAATATAATCGTGCTAAACGGAAGTATCATGAATCACCTACAAATTGTAACAAACGCATCTTGAACAAAACTAGTAAACAGTATAAACGCACCATTAATTTTTACGTGAAAAATCATAAATTCAATAAAGCGAAAAAGCTACGATTAATGTCATCTAAGCGACCCAAATATTATTGGAAATTTTTGAACGGACTAAAGCCAAAAATACGTGATGGTAACAGTCCAACTCTGCACGATTTTTATGACTATTACAAAAACATCAACTCCAGTGCACCTGAACAGAACCAAATAACGGACTTACCATATATTGACCAAACAAATCTCGATTTAAATTCCCCGATACTTGAATCTGAAATTGAAAAATGTATAAAAAGTTTAAAGAATGGGAAAGCTTGCAGTCCCGTTGACAGTATTATCAATGAGTATTTAAAACATTCAAAAAACATTTTACTCCCTTTGTTTACTAAACTTTTTAATTGTGTCTTTGACACAGGATTCATACCAGAAGCATGGGTCAAAGGTGTTATAATCCCTGTTTACAAGAATAAGGGAGACCCAGCCCAAACCCAAAACTATAGGCCCATCACTATTCTGAGCTGTCTTGGGAAACTCTTTACGTCAGTTCTGAATAAACGCTTGACAAATTACATAGAAACAAATAATTTACTTAATCAAAATCAGGCTGGTTTCAGAAGTGGCTTTAGCTGCCAAGATCATATTTTCACACTTTATTCCCTTGTTGAAATTCTTAAAGCGCGAAGGAAAAAGCTATTTTGCGCATACGTCGACTTCTCGGCAGCTTTTGATAAGGTTCATAGAGTCAGTCTATGGCAAAAAGTTTTGAATCACAACATAAATGGTAAAATATTCCAAGTAATATACAATATGTACAGAAATATTAAGTCATGTGTGTCATTACTAGGATCCTTCTCCGCATATTTTGATTGCCAGAATGGTGTGAGACAAGGCGAAAACTTATCACCTTTACTATTTGCGCTGTTTTTCAATGATATGCAGTCATATATTGAGTCAAATGGTGGCCTTGGCATAGAGCTCAATGATGATCGCGATAATTTATGGCTTAAACTTCTAATTTTGCTATATGCCGATGACACCGTTATCCTTTCAGATACAGCCGAAAACCTTCAATCCAGTCTAAATGCCTTCCACAACTACTGTACAGAATGGCAACTTAATGTGAACATCAATAAAACCAAAATTATTGTTTTTGGAGCACGTAACCTTAATGGATACAATTTTTATTTAGGTGACCAGCCTATAGACATTACAAGTACTTATCATTATCTAGGAGTGACATTCTCTGCAACCGGGTCATTTCTACAAGCCCGCAAGCATATTTCGCAACAAGCACGAAAAGCTACTTACCTCTTATTCGCAAAGGCTCACAATGCTGATCTTCCTGTTGATCTAACCCTCAAACTGTTTGATCACACTGTCCTACCCATATTAACATATGGATCTGAAATTTTTGGATTTGAAAACCTAGATATTATTGAAAAAGTTCACAATGAATTTCTTAGGAAACTTCTGAAAGTACGAAAAAGCACCCCTTTGTACATGATACACGGTGAATTGGGTCGTTATCCAATATATGTAATTATTAAAAGTAGAATGATACAATTCTGGAGCAAACTTTTTGTTAACAGAAATAAAATTTCATCAAAAATATACAATTATATGTTAAGTCAACAGTCAACAAGGTTTAAATGGGTGACAGAAATCAAATCTATCCTTGATTCTGTAGGGCTCTCTTATGTTTGGCAACAAAACGCCCCCGTTCCGCTTAATCTTCACAAATTAGTAAAACAAATACTCATTGACCAATATACTCAACAATGGAATACATTGGTGAATTCGTCCAACAAAGGCAAATTATACCACATTTATAAAGAGTCTATAGGATTTGAAGCATACCTCAAACTCCTACCCTTGACAGATGCGCTTTCCCTCTTTAAATTTCGCACAGCTAATCATAAACTCCCCATTGAAACAGGAAGATGGGATGGCACATTAATTGAGCACCGAAAGTGCAGCCTGTGTCAACGTGGCGAAATCGGCACTGAACGACACTATCTCTTGTCCTGTGATCATTTTAATGACACTAGATCCAAGTATTTATCTAACATCAATCTCGACAGCAGTGAATATAATTGTAAGAAACTGATGCAGTCCTCTAGTCCTGCTATTTTACCAAAACTAGTTCGTTTTATGAAATGTATTATGTTTAAGTTTAACTCTTAATTCTATATAGGCCTACTGAACATAACCTGCGAAAGCATTTATTTATTCAGACTGTTTAGAATATAGTCTATACATAGATCTAAGCCTTTATACTTGAAATGATGACAAAAAATATGAATCTTTAAATTTTGTCTCCTTCCATTGTTTCTTTAAAGATGAAACGATTTAAAATTCGATGTTTAATTTATTTATCTCGGACTATTCATTGTACTACTGGTACTACGTCTATATACAAATGCACATACGTTATACAAACGTTCATTTTCGTCAAAATTGAAGCCTGCGAGAAAGCAATGTGGCAAAAGAAGAAAATTCTGAAGACAGCGTCTTCTTCTTTTCCCATAATGTTTCATCTGATTCGTAACAGATAATCATTGTAGTCTGTTCCATATCTATCCAATGCTTACATGTGTATTAGTTTAGTAGGTATAGTCCGCCTTTATTAACACCCTTCAATTCACTACCCAACGATCTGAATTATGCCCCGTGCAGCTTTGAAAGTCGTCTGCTAAACCACAATGCGTACTAAACACTTTGATGAAAAGATTATAATGTTACAAACCTCATCCCGTGTAAGATAATGTTCCATCACGCATGTTACTGCCATCTTCTAACGGAGCAATCAAGTTGATCTTCTCTCGCTATCCCGTGAAAGTTCATGGGATAGTTGGGATAAGATCAAAGTATGGTAACTACCGGTTACAATACTGTTACTGTTATACTAATGAGAGACGGAACATAAAATAGAGTTTTACTTTATTTTGAAATTCCCATCCAACTATAGAACCTTTATACCAAACTGTACTATGTTTATATGTATACCTAACCCCATGTTTAATGTTATAACATTACTGGGTGAATACAGATTATGTTATGTTATGTTATGGTAAACTGTTATCTGATAAGATGTGTGTTTGATTGCCACTGTAATCCACTCGACCACCCGTTGTCTTCAGTATATCATAAGATAAACTACCGCCAATGATATTAACAAGTTTGTTAATTGACAGCACACTTTACACTTTTTTAAAATCACCAGGCAACCATTTTCCCTTAACTTGAAATTTAAACATTTCTCAGAATTTAATCGAAAGAAACAGTCATGACAGCACGATTTAAGTAGCCTTTCTGCTATACTTTATATGTATTTACTGAGTTTGTTTTTGAGCCCTTAACGACGGTAACCAAGGAAGTCGGTTTATCTCATCGCCACGGATCCATGTATTCTTAACTGTTTACCACACGACAAAAATGCAGACTTGTCCAAATTGAAAGCATTTGCAGACGACAATTTAAATGTGAGTCAAATGATAGAATTTGTCTTTGATATGGCAGAAAACATTGTAGGAAAAGGAGAAAATGCTGGTTACCACCATTTTCTCATTTTCCTACAATGTTTTCAAAAGGCTTTTTTTTGTCAAGGTCGTTAAAACTCATGATTGTGTGGTAAAGAATTAACCCTTTTTCTGCTAAATAAGTGAAATAAAACTTTCAAGTCGACAGTATAACCCCAATTTTTGCTATTTCAAAGGCACTGCCTGGGGAAAGATATCTTTTATCGGACAGTGTAGATCCAAAATCGGACTGCATTCTTTTTTTAATCCACAGTGCCTGCAAAAAGTCCTTTAGTCGCGCTTAGCAGCCTTAGATTTAACGTGTAACTGTTTTTAGAAGCTTTGATTGAGGGCATTTCACTGTTTAGACATTATTTCAGACTCGTCCAAACTGAATGCAATGCAGACGAGATATTGGATATGGCTCAAACGATGAAATGGTTGAACACATTGTGAGAAAAGGAGAAAATGCTGGTTACTGGTATTTTCTCGTTCTCCCACAATGTTTTCAAATCCTTTATTCTGTCGAATTCAGCAGTGTTTGGTAAAGGGTTAAGTACCTTAGTGTTCTACAGACCTGACCAAGAAAACCTGTAAGTCAAACAGCGTGACGGATAGTCACATTCTGACTCCATAATCGACCTCAAGTCTACAACTTCAAAATAATCGGTCATCGAACTTTCCATCATAAATACAGGTATGGTGTCACACCACATCCCTATTGGTTCCGGGACGTTTCGCCCCAAAACCATTTCCTCCCCTAGTCGTTTCGCCCCCAAGACGTTTCCCCCCTGGTCGTTTCCCCCCTGGTCGTTTCGCCCCCCCTAGTCGTTTCGCCCCCCTGGTCGTTTCCCCCCTAGTCGTTTCGCCCCCAATACAAGGTTAAACTTAGTTTGCACTTTTAAATGAACTTTTATTCAGTTTTAACAGGACAATTGTGGTATTTGGAAAACATATCAGGATCATGATCGCCCTGTCACGTCAGCCTAAGGATAATTTTTATCCTTAGTTACCGGCCAGCACCGGGCCTAATTAGTGGCCTCTCGTGGAGGTGTGACTAGGACTTGTTACACCGAAATATTAAATTTCGGCGTAACCATTTACTGGTCATTTTTTTTTCCTTTAACTTTTTTTTCTTTATTTATGTTGCATATTATTCAAGTACTAGTATATTTATTTCTTTGTATTTTTCAGGATTTTTACAACATTTTGACCATAAAAGAAAAAGACAAAAAAAAAAAAAGACATTTTTTTTTTTACTTTTCCAAATTTAAAGCATTTGCAGACAACAATTTAACTGTGGCTCTTATGGTGCATTTTTACGATAGGGTAGAAAACTTTGTGGGAAGAGGAAAAACTGCCAGTTACTCACAGTTTACCCTTTTCCCATAATGTTTTCTAAAGTCATCTTTTGCAGGTTTGTTAATACTAGGCATTTTATTTGTTACAATATTATGACCAGAAAAAAAGAGAAAAAATATATATATTTTAGACTTTTCCAAATTTAAAGCATTTGCAGACAACAAATGATGGTTTGATGTGGTGCAATTTTCCTCCACTAGGTTAAAAACATTGTGGGATTAGGAGAAAATGCTGTTTACCAGCAATTTCTCCTTTACCCATAATGTTTTACCAAGTCAGTAATATGCATTTCCTTTTTCACTCAATAGGGTAGTAACATTGCGAGGAAAGGGAAAGATACTGGTTAACAGCATTTTCTTCTTTTCTCAAGATGTTTTCCAAACATTTTATCCCAAGGTTCGTTAAAAACCGTCACTTCGCAAAAGGCTAGCAAATCCAACTAGAGTCTTGTTACAATATTTTCCTCGTTTACATGAATTTCTCTACTGTCGTCTGTCGGCCCATATAGTTGGCTGCATCCCCTCAAAAGTCGTGCAGTAGAAATCTCACCAGACGTGTACTTGTCCCATAGTTCATGGATTTTTCTATCAAGTCGGCGGTACGACGGTCTAGTGTCTCTCGCTGTTAGTCCCCCGTTTGTCATCAGGCGGATTTCCACTGTAACTTTTTCCGCTTCTTTCCTCAACAATGGCACTATCTTGTAAAAAGACAGTCCTTTGTGGCCCGCTCTGTTGTTAAGACGATGATGCCACCCTGCAAGATAAATTACCCATGTGTGGAAAAAGAATCATTGAATTGCTGACTACTCAGTCCCAGACAAGACGAACATGTGACGCTCACATATACATGTATATGAATATTGTACTCTATTCTGGAAAACCAAACGAGTGACATGAAAGACAATGTTCAGAGTGAGAGTATGAATGAGAGTATATGAGAGTATATGTACCTTCGACATCATTGTTAGTGCGAACTGTACTTCCGAATATGCACCAAGACTGAACATCGAAGATAGCATGGTGCATCCACTGTCTGTCGATGTAGCTGACCAGTCGTCGAAGCTGCTCTGTGTTGGCCCGTTGTTGGAGGTGTTGAAACGTCGGCTGGATATGGTTCTGGGGCAAGAACGGCAGCGCGAGTATTTGACGAATGTAATTGTAGATACTTGATCTCTGGCTGTAGGCTGGTTTCAAACCTATGTCCTGAACCTGCCTCCATACCGCCTGTGTCCAGTGAAAGACACACCCTTTCAATGAGATCCCGGGAAACACGTATCTAACAGCAAGCCAGGCAGCTGAAGAAATATAGAAAAGGACTTTGTTAAAACAATGACCACATTCACATAATGAAAATAGAAGTATCCATTTCAAAGAAATAGGCATGTAAACAGTTATTTTTTTATTCTTTTGTTTTTATGTCTTGCATTTCAAATTTGAATGATACATACCCGGCTCGAAATCAATGACGAAACCTTCTACCACGACATCTCCCAGAACTCCTTTCAACTTGCGCAGAACCTGTATCAAAAATAAATAATCATACGTATAACTGTATTTTAGATAAACCGTACATAGTAGAATAACTCTTTTTTTGGTTTAATATTAGCTTGCACATTACAGAAGAAAAAAAAAAGCATATTACCTGAACATAATCTTCTTTCCTTCTCCTTGACATAAGAACAAACGCCAACGGAACTTGTTTCTCGGCCCCGTCTCGTTGTATGAAACCATGTATAGACATCAGCTGTCCGGATCTAAACGGCTCACCCATCACCTGTGAAATGTCATTAGGATGTCAAAATGATGGCAATTATTGGAAACAAAAAGCATTAAACATAAGGCATTCTTAAGAACATCAAAATGTATACCTTATAAAATACATTAACAAAACATTGTAAACGAAGAAGCTAAGGAGATCCCAGAATCGATCAAGCGGAATATAAAATCATATGTTTTTGTGGTTAAGATATTCAGTTGAAAAGTATTTGTAGTTTTTACCTTAAATGTTCCGTCCATAAACCAACGTTTGGTTTGCTTTGCTTTAGGAGACGCAATTGCTCTGGAGAGGCAAATATCAAGTGTCGGTCTCTGTCAACCCTGATGTCAGCAACTAGGAAACCTTCGCACTGGAGATATTCTTGGTTCAACTGAAATGATAACATTAAAAGTCATCGCAAGGTTTTGAAAACAACACGAAATCATCTAACAGTATACAGAAATCGGGAGATCAGAATGCAAGACATGTGGCAATGTTGAAAATTGAAATTACCTCAAACTGCAAGTCTTTGGGTTCCTGTGGTCTTATTTTTGTTCTTACACGGTTCGCAGCTCTAGTGAGATTCTTAGGGTTACAGATGTTGGGTTGGTTGGGCGTCACATACTCTCGCATAGCATCCTCCACAAGTTCGCTAGCAGACTGGAAAACATGCTTCTTCGCCTCCAATTTGACCTAAATTATAACATAAATTATGTATATGATATAAGATTTTACATTCAACTGCGTCACTTTAAACTGTAAAATATGGCTTAGTTTTGAGTAAATATGAAATAAAGAAGTCACCTTTGATGATACTCGCACTGTACTGAGAGTGGATGGATCTGCTGAATGCACGTGGTTTTGTTTTCCTCGTTGAAAATCGCTTCCCTTCTGCGTCACTGTTGCGTAGCACCGAATCTTTTTGCTCCTGACACTGCATGTCCAGATGGTGGATTTTTTCAGCTCTTTCTGCAGTTAACAAAATTAGGACATGAGTTAACGACAATTTAAAGTAATGATTTCGTAAACAAGATTTCACTAGATCATACAGCATTTGATTAGCAATATCAGAGAGTAACATGAAATTATCGACATTAATGATATACAAGACTTTTTACTGCTCGTTATTATTGACAATTTATCACAAACAAGTCTACCTTTACTCCATACTTGTATACATCACTGCTCACGAGAAGACGACCACCGCGCTTGCTACCATTCTCGAATATGTGAAATGTCAAAGGCTCGTCAGGCAACACAGAGGTCGAGAGACTTTCATCCAGCATAGAACTGAAAAATGAATAAAAGTGTGTATACGCATTTTACTTTGCGCAAGCTGAACAGTCGTGCATATTGCAAATAATGTTATCGCTGCGCTATGCTCGTTGTTATTGATGTACGTCTGTACGATTATAAAACGATATACTCACTTCTCGGTGATTTCCTCATGAGCTTCAATATTGGTATTGATGTTAAATGAGTAGTTCAGTGTTCTGTTGTTGGCAGTCGGCACTGACGCGTCAAAGTCTTCGTCCAGCTCCAAACTGTTTGCAGATAAAGAACCATTTCTGAAAAAAAATCAAAGGAAGATAAATGTCATGGCAATCTGTACTTAATCGAATGGGCGAGGGAAATTGAACAATTTTATGCTTTTTGCCTCAGCTAATAGAGTTTGTGTGCATTATTATAAGTGTGATTTGCTTTCCATACCTTGTTGAGTCTTGCAACTC
The DNA here is from genome assembly GCA_945859785.2 of Tridacna gigas. Lineage (NCBI taxonomy): Eukaryota > Metazoa > Mollusca > Bivalvia > Cardiida > Cardiidae > Tridacna > Tridacna gigas. The sequence continues at coordinate 38,382,385 of OX244042.2, forward strand.
ACTCTCTGCTATGTCCATATCTTCAGTCTCGAAGGATGTTTCAGTAGAAGCCTCGGCAGAGGCTGCATACCCTGAGCTGAAAAGATAAAACCTACACGTAGCACGACTAGGTATTATAGGTATATGTATAAACAACGAGTTTCTTTCTTGATGGAACAATTAGTCCACACTTTACTCATTTATTCAATTTTGCAGCTTACGATTGTCGTTAAGTCGAAATTTAAAAAATAAAAGGTATTTTACCTCGCGTCATTTAATTCCCCACTCCGCATTTCTGCGTCCATGTAGTCGGAATTTGCAGCATGGTTTTGGACTGTTGATTCTGCGACGGGTACAATATCTGAATTTGAACTCTGAAATAAATAATTAATTTTCCTCATTAATGGTCAAATGTTTATCATAATCAAGGTACTGCAAATGCAATAAAGTTACATGTACACACACTCCTTCATATGTTAGCAATAACTATAGCTGCACTGGCATGTATCTTAAAATAATGGTTATGGTTGTAAAATTACGCAATATTGTAGGCCTATAGGCGATTTACAATACCTTAATATTTTAAACCTAACAGGAACTATTATATCCAACATGTATAAAATATTGATATTACTTCTATTTACGTACCGTCGAAATGAAAGATGGACACTCAAGAGTGAAGTTGGCTTCAAAGCTGGTGACACTACTGTCTTCTGAAAACAACGTGGCCTCAGCGGCTACCTAAACAAATGAATAATTGAGATCGTTCGTTCAATGTCATTTAAGTTTTTATATTTTTTTTTCTTAGGAAGTACATTAACTCTTTACAACACGAGAAAATTTTTGACTGGTCCAAGTTGAAAGCATTTGCAGACGACAAAATAAATGTGACTGAAAAATTAAAATTTGTTCTAGGAAGGGTAAAAAACACTGTGGGAAAAGGAGAAAATGCTGGTTACCAATCTGCTTCTTTCTCAGGGGCGTCAAAAGTAGGGATTGTGTGGTAATGGGTTAATTCATGTACATAAATTCAACAACTGTAAATTTATTTACTATTGAATTAGTAATAACTACTAATTATACTAGTTATATAATTCACGTTTACGTAAACAATATCCATTTAACAAACATGCAATTACCTGTAGCCCTTCATCGTCTATTGATGGAATTTTTAGGGTGCACGGCTGGCAGACGAAGCTTAGGGTTATTTCTCCCCTTCTTGCCGCAAAGTACTGCGCTTGTGTGATTCCTGAAGAATTAGACATTAAAATAAAATATGCCCCTGTCTATCCCACTTGTCGCCATATATATTCGGGTGCAATGATCATCGCTAAGCATTTTCTCCAGATATGTTTTCAAGACCATGTTTTTTTTTAATAAATCTTTTAAAGAACTGTTTAATAGTATCGTAATATATTACAGGAAAAGGAGGAATCACTCATAACAAGGAATCTGTCTTTTTTTACTATGCATCCTTTTCTGTACTATAACGTGGATAATAATTTTGCACATTACCACTTGTTTTCAGTTATAGTTCACTTATGGTTTTCAAAAGTTAACAATTCAAAAGTCAGTGTCATTTTAACCCTTATCTAATTACAGAGTTTTAGTCTTGTCCAAACTGAAAGCATTTGCATACGACCTACAAACTTGATCATTTCGTACAATACAATGCAATATACTTTTCTCTCAGTTACATAAATACACTACTACATGACATTGGGTGGTCAAATGGTGGTAACAGGGAAATCGATTGAGAGAGAGAGAGAGAGAAATGGGTGTGTGTGTGTGGATAAATATCGATTTCAGATATTGTAAGATGATCGAGTAAACTATAAATAATTTTTCTGGATGTTGGGCTGGATCAAGATCAGACGGCAAGTAGCAGTACTCTCTCTCTCTCTCTCTCTCAAGCGCAACAAGTCTCAGTAAAAATGCAAAATTTTTCCTACGAACTTCAAAAATATAAATGATGAATTAAGGAATTGATATCTCTTAACAAATTTGTATTTCTACATTTGTATTGTAAAATGAAAAATAGGTATCCTCGATTGAGTGAAAGTAATGGTAATCGAAAAGCGTTCATACGACTTCGCAGTAGCAAAGTCCAAATGGTATAGATTGCGTAATACGTAATTAACGATGTTGATAATCGGCCCTAATAGGATTATGACGGCACGTGATCTAAAGACATTTAATCAGCAACACAGTGGACTCATTCAATCAGAGAACAATCAAAATGGTACTTACTAAGAATCAAAAAATGCATTTTTTATTTAAACCTTGACTATAAGGGTAATTTGTTCGGTCGGTAAACGTGCAAGGCATAATTGGTAGATTATAGAGGCAGGAACAACATATCAAAAGTAAAAAAAAAAGAAAGAGATAAAATCTTACCTGTTCCACAAAGCCGATGCTGCCATCCCTCACACCGATCGCAAGAAATAGAATGGCGGCGGCCATTAACTTCTTTCTGACAAGAAATGCACAACACTGACATAATTCCGTTCTATAATCCTTTTCAACACTAACGACACTTTCAAAGATGAATAATGATGAGACATTTTTGCGAAGCTTATATAGCAATGTCGTCGGTGTATAAAAGATTTTTTTGAAACAAAAGATAAACCAATTACTAAAACTTTTCCTTTTTCAATCATTGCTCATCGACACGAATAAAGAGCAAACCGACCAATTTAAATCACTTACCTGGTAAAGGTGCTAATTATATGATTAAAGACGTACAATCTTCCATAAAGCACGCGATTTCACACCTCATCATTAATCGCATTAATTGAGTGAATATGGTGTGATTAATTAATCAAACTAAATAAACAAGGTGATCAGCGGTATCTATCAAAAACCGTAATATTTCAGTTTTTTTTATATTAAATTTATAAAAGGTAAACCGACATAGGTAATCATATTTACATGTATATAGATTCTTTCTTCTTTTTTTCCAAAAAAAATTATAAAAGGTAAACCGACATAGGTAATCATATTTACATGTATATAGATTCTTTCTTCTTTTTCCAAACTGTTTTCCATTTCCGAAAAAATCTTAATTTACATGGTCATAAGATGTTCTTTGAAAAAATATTGTCGATCTCTATCTCTCTCTCTCTCTCTGATTACATTAATTAGAGGGTACGGGGGCGAAACGACTTGGGGAGGAAATGGTTTGGGGGCGAAACGACTAGGGTCCGGGGGCGAAACGACTAGGGGTGAAAAATAGAGGCGAAACGACCAGGGGGGAAACGACCAGGGGGGAAACGTCTTTGGGGCGAAACGTCCTGTTACCTCCCTATTGCTATGTTAAACAGAGTGAAAATAATTACCTCAGATCCTCTGTTGCTCTTTATGTCGCAAAGCTTTGATGTTTGTTTCTAAAGATAATTGTCAAATGTCCTGCACAAGAACTTTTAAAAAAAGGCACCTCAACTGATCGAGTAGTTTTTGTTAGGTTTTCGAAACTCAAACGCAACTAACCGTGGATATCACAGTGAACAATATGCCTTTCCGGGTGGTAGACCATGTTCCTGTATGTGGTCACTGGTACCAGATAGCTATTCCAGAAATCATAAACTTGTACTCGGTTTCCACAGATATCATGAAATTAACGTCAAAAACACGTTGAAGACACGTCCATACATTTTCTCTGATCAAACAGTGCAACAAAAAAGCTTCGTGTCAAATTGTCAAATGGGAATACTGTTGACTAACACGATCCGGAAGCACTTCGGAGTATTGTATCGCCTTATTTAACCCCAAACCAAATAATCTCGTGTTTTAACAAACCTGAGAAAAGTGCCTTTTGAAAGCATTGTTTTAAAAGGAGAAATGCTGGTGGCATTTTCTCCTTTTCCAACAATATTTTCTATCCTTTCTTAAACTAGTTGACCCGGCCAGGCAGCTCAGTGGTTAGCGTATATGACTCGTGACCTGGTGGTTACGCGTTCGATTCCCGGTTGCGGTAAACTTTCTTTGTAGCGATTGTTTTCCTCTCGACTGTTGCGTTTGAGAAAAGTTGTCAGTGACTTAGAAGGATTTTTGTGTCAGTACTGGTGTAAGAAACTCAGGAAACACAAGGGTAGGTGCACTGACCGCCGTGATATGACCTTAGCTGTTAAAACGGCGTTAAATTTCAATACAAACAAACAAATTCTTAAACAAGTTCAATGATTTGAGCCACATTTGTCATCTGCAAATGCTTTCAATTTGGCTGAATCTAAAATTTTGTCCTCTAATAAAGGTTTAATGTACAAGGCCAAGTTTGTAATTGGCTGTTTTTGAGATTAGACAATTACTAAATCAGCCTCATAATATAATGCATGTTACTTTGTGTTTGTTTAACTCTTTACCAAACGACAAAATTATACTCTTGTCCAAATTGAAAGCATGTGCAGAAGACATATAAAAATGTCTGAAATGATGGAATTTGTAAAAGAGTAGAAAAAAATTGTTGGAAAAGGATGAAATGCCAGTCACCAGGATTTTCTCCTTTCGCAAGAATATTTTCAAAAGCCTTCTTCCCTAGGGTAGTTAAATTTGGGATTGTATAGTAAAGGGTTAACTATTTACCATTATGACGGTAAATTTGGGTTTGTCTAAATTCAAAGAAATTACAGACGAAAAATTCACAAACGCTCAAACAGAGGGTTTTGTATTTGAAAGGGTAGAAAACATTGTGGATAAAGGAGAAAAATGCTGGTTTCCTTCAATGTTTTCCAAAGTCTCTTTCTTCGGGGTCTTTAAAGCGCGAGATTGTTTGTTAACTCTAAGGCTGCTAAGCGCGTCTCAAGAACCTTTTGCGAACAGTGTAGATCAAAGTCAGACTGCATAGAACCTGCAGGCTGATCTTGGTTCAACTCTGTTCGATAGAGGAGATATCCCCCCCCTCCAAAAAAAAAAAAAACCTTTAAAATAGCAAAATTTTGGTGCTCACGATCGACTTGAAAGTTTCATTCCATTTATTTTCGCAGGATAAAGGTTAAAGGGTTAAGAGGCGTTGGCTAAACTCATGTTGTCTTTTTTAAGCCGCCCAGACTAGTGTTAGAAAGAAAAGGGAGTTGTTAACGCATTTTCTTGTTGCATTGCTTTAAACAGTCCCAGTAATATTAAGGCATCCGCCAATCCATTTGTTTCTTTCCAGGGTTACACAATTTATCGTTGACTTCATAAAAAAAAAATGTATGAAAAAAGAGAAAAAACCTCAGGGTCGTTCAAACCTTGGATTGCTAGATTAATGAAGAATAGTGTCATTGCAAACTGCAACAAAATGTTGTAAATGAATGAGAATGATTGTCAAAATTCATTCGAGCGTTTTGAAATTGCAAAATACGTAGCTAAAAAAAAATGGGTGGTACATGTAATTGTTTAAAATGCGTTTTAAATTTTTGGTCTCAAACCCCGTGTGTCTATGCTCTCGAAACCTCCTTTTTCCATACATCACAATGCTGGTTACCATAATTTTCTCCTCTTGTTTTCAAAAGTCTTCTCTTTCAGGGTCTTTAAAACTCGGGATTGTGTGGTAAAGGGTTAAACATTGTAGGAGAAGGAGAAGTTGGTCAATTTAGCAATGTACATATGGTGTACCGGCCGAGCTTGGTATCTCATTCAGTAACGTGCAGGGCTTGAGACTCGGGGATCGCTGGTTCGATTCCGAGCTCGGCCTAATTCTGTCCGAGAATGGGTGATAGTCATTGCGACGGGATTTATTCGTCTCTCGAGCGTTTGAATTCTTTTCAGTGATGTTCATGTGGAAAAGCGACCAGTGGCTTAGAAAGACTGTTGTGCGAAGTTCTGGGAAAAGAAACTCTAGGGAAGCATGGGTAAATGAACTTGCTACAGCGATTGAACTAGATTAATTTTGATTGATTGATTGATTGATTGGTGTTTAACGCCGTTTTCAACATTATTTCAGTTATATCACGGCGGCCAGTGCACCTATCCATGCTTTCCTGGAGTTTCTTTTTACCAGTACTCCGCACAATATTCTTTCCAAGCCACTGGCTGTTTTCCCACATAACCATCGTCGAAACAATGGTCAGCGGTGAGAGAGGAATGAACCCTTTCGCGATGATATCATCAATCCTCGGAAAGAAATTGGCCAAGCCAGGGATCGAACCAGCGACCTTTTGTTCTCAAGTACTTAACGCTACCGACTGAGCTACGGGGACTTGGCGGATTAATTTTGAAATGCAGGTTTAAGAACGAACGAACGAACGAACGAACATCATCCATGCATCCATATATCCATACAAACAAACAGTGTGATGTGCCATCAGATCTATGTCATAAATCCACTATTTTATCGGTAAACTTAACGCTCTATCGCCCATTGCATCGAAACCGACATACCAATGGGCGTTTCAATATCTATTTACCTCTCGAAACAAACTAACAACAAACGACTTTGGAAACATTCCTGTAAATGTGGATAATGAAATTGAAATTAGCCATGCTCTGAAAAACGGGGTGTTTGATGTATCTCTGTGATGCAATATAAACCAAGCAAGACATCACAATAATTATATATAATCTGTGGAAAAATCAAGCCGGTTTTTCGCTGAAAAATTCTTAAAGCTATAATGATTTCAAACGGGGAAAATAATTTGATAAAATATCATTGTTTCCTGCAAGTCTCTGTGGACAGTTTCTAAATATTGACATTGAGGATTTGTGCAACAGACTGACAATAAAAATAACGTCCCCACCTTGCTGTGCTTATACCGGGGCTTTTACCCAAGCTTATAGGGGCTTATGTTTATAAATGGCGGGTACATATGTTATATATGCTAGCTAACCATGACTGAATGAATCGTACAGGGTAGGTTTTAGTGTGTAAATGCATATTTCATTTTGAAATTCGTTGCATTGACTGCCGCCTTGAAAAGTAGTCCCGTATCCGATAGGTATGTATTCGAAAAATGCGACCCAGAGGAAGATAATGGACAAGATTCCGATCTGTAACTAGATCAGAGAATTCGTGACCTATTTCGTTCTGTCACTTATGACTGAATATTTTTTCCAGAACATTCGCCGATACTGTTAAGAACAGAACAGAACAGAACAGAACATTTTATTTTACGACAAGTACACGGTTGTACATAGTCATACAGAAAAGATATATTAACATAAAAATCACTAGATCTTGGGCGAGCATGACGGCGAGACTGACGTATATACATTTTTAGTACTCCCCAGCAAAGTCATAAAACACGTCTCATATAATTTGACTCAACTTGACAGTACCAAACTTATACTTAGAAGCCCTTTTGTAATGCACAAAATAGATAAGGTTGAACCTTTCAATCTAAAATACCGTCGTAGCCCATATAGCTCTCCAACTGTGAAGGGGGATAAAACATCAAAAGCATTGAAACAGAAGGAAAACAAATTTCCAAAAAATAATACACACAAGTACATGTATAGATCTTAACGTTTGAGGCACCAAAAATATTTAGCGCCCAAACGCTTATTCAAAAAGGACATGAAAAGTTATAAAAAGTTATATCCAGATACAAATTGTAACTTGACGAACCTTTAAAGACGAAATGAAATTAAATGGAGGATCAAGATCTCCTGAGTAACAATTTCCTTTCAGCTGATGCTTCTTGTATATACTTAGCAAGATTGTATAGTGTACTCCTGTCCCTTTTAGATAATAAACTTATGAATATTAAGACCCTCGATATTTTCAGATGTTTTGTGATAGAATGGTATCTAAAACAGCTCCTATTCTGTCACCATAGGTGCATGCAATCTGACAGAAGGGGCCAAAATGCCTTAATTTTTGCTATTCTGGTGCTGCTGTCACGAGAGGGCCAATGGCCGCTATGACACTCATCTGTTCCTTTCATTGCACTTCAAAAGCTGAAGAGATTTTACTTTGACATGCTCATTTATATTGTTCAAGATAGATCTAGTTCCTTCTTGCCGGGGTAAACATATTAAATGTTTTCCAGTTCTTTATTTATGGACTATTCTACAGAAATTGAAGGCCCCGAAATGAGGTCGGATTTTACATACGTCAATACAGTTTCCTGGACAATATTGAAGGGTAAAGTATGTCGTTATCTTTGAATATACAGGATTCAAGCAGAATTTACGGTTATAGAGTCATTCAGAAATGAAGTTTTGGTCATTAAATGTTTTTGGTAATGAGTGGTTCATTGTGATGTATGCATTAACTAAAGCTGTCAATTAGGTCTCTCGAAAACTGGTCTGTCCACCATACATTGATTTAATTAGTGTTAAGTGAGATCAAACCGAAATGATGATAATACTGGTTTCAGTCTATACTCTCTGTTAGATGCAATACGAAAATGAGGCAAAACCTAAGTCGGTACTATTGAAGTTAAATATTACCTCCATTTTGTCAACAGTTTCTGAAGGTGTCATCATTTTGTCAACACTTTCTGAAGGTATCATGTTAATATTCCACAAACTACTGTACATGTATTGTTGTATTGTGCTGGTGATTGCTGTCATAGGAGTCTGCCTACAGTTATTCTCCTTTCGTGAAGAGAGAGAGAGAGGATACAATATGCTTTAATATCTTTTTAGGGTGTTTCCAAGCAATAAATTTGAGAGAGAGAGAGAGAGAGGATACAATATGCTTTAAAATGTTTTTAGGGTGTTTCCAAGCAATAAATTTGGGCGTACAGAGAAAATGAAAGCAATTTCTAATAAAAAACCATTTAACAAATCTGTTTAAAGGAAAAACCTCCAAAATGTTACAGTAACGCTGTTTATTAACCCTTAAGCTGCTGAGAGCGACTCAATGACCTTTGCGGACAGTGTAGATCAAGATCAGACAGCACAGAACGTGCAGTCTGATCTTGAATCTACACTGTCCGATAAGGAGATATCTTTCCTCCAGAAATACCTTTGAAATAGGAAAATTTGGGGTTTTACTATCAGTTTGAAAGTTTCGTTTCTTTCATTAGAAGGATAAGGGTTAAAAGTGGGTGTCAACGTTATTAAAACCAATCATTTATTGTGACAGATATGACATATTATTACCTTTGCAACAGAAAGCTTTGGAAAACAATGTGAGAAAACGGAAAATAACTTGTATCAAGCAATAGCTCCATTTCCCACAATGTTCTCCATAGCTGTTGATAAAAAACAAAACGCTTTTGCCATTCTTTGAAATACTTGCCCTTCATGTAGCTTTATAAGAGTGTTTGGCAGGTCCCAAAAATCATTCGTGCGGTAATGAGTTAAAGTCGTTAACAGTTTGGACGATTGCTGAAAATACCACAGAAATAATCCACTCGAGTATTTGAGCGGCCCTCTAGGAAACGGAGGTTTAATGCAAGCCGTCACAAAAGGAGGTTTGATGCATCTTCGAACTGAGCCATGCTCTGGCAAAGGGGGGGGGGGGCTTGATGTATTGTACCGATCAAGCCATCATAGAATTATAGAACCATAGTATCCAGTATTTCTATCAACCGACTGAATCATGAGGTAGACTGGTTCTTGGACACACAGAAAATTGACCAATAGCGAAAAGTTTCGGCCCAGTTCAGCCTGCGCGGACTGCGCAGGCTGACCTGGTCGATACTTTTCGCAGATGCATTAAGCCCCCTTTTCACAGAGCATGACTCAAATGTGTTATAATCAGCAAGGCGTCACATAACTTGGATCCATCTTGTCTAAAACCCGGCTGAATTATGAGGTAGAATGGCCCTGTGACACGCAGAAGAAAGTTATCAATGACTGAAAGTTTCGACCCAGGTCAGCCTGCGCGGGCTGACATGAGTCGATACATTTTGCAGATGCATTAAACCACCCTTTCACAGAGTAAAACTAATCACCTTTCAATGTCACACCAGATAGATAAACATTAACTTGAATTGCTAATCAAAGGACTGAAAGTCCCGAAAGGCGGATTTGTGGTGCACTGATAAAAATAAGTCTTTCAGCACATGTTACACGTGTTAATGAAATACAATGATGGTGCAAGCACTAGCAAGGGAAAACAACGTTGATCGGCCCAGCAGGCTTTAAAAGCCTTTCCTTCAGGGTCTTGTAAACACGGATTTACGTATTTGGTAATGGCGGACAAAAGCGAATTTGTTGGGCAATGATATAGAGGGATGAAAAATAAGTCTTTTATCACAAGGGAAATGAACGTTGATCAGCCTAATAAGCATCAAATAATAAACAAGTTATGATCCCGTGATCAGTTATTTTTGACTGACCCTCGTAGCGCTGAGCCGCATTTCATTACATATGCAGACAAAGTACATCAAGATCAGATTGCACGGAACGGGTGGACTGATCGTAGATCCACACAGTCTGACGAATACATTTCTGAAACTGCAATATATACATCTTCAGTACTTAGTGAGAGTGTCCATTTCATCTATGCCGAGCCCCGGTTGCACAGTCAGTTGTTCGATTCCCCAGCTAGGCCAATTTCTTTTCGACAATTGATGATAGTCACAGCGACAGGATTCATTCATTCTTTTCTCTGATCTTTGTTTCGACGATGATCATGCGGGAAAGCGGCCAGTGGCTAGGAAAGAATATTGTGCGAAGCATTGGCCGCCGTGATATAACTGAAATAATGTTGAAAACGGTGTTAAACACCATACCATCAATCAAACAACAATCTCATTTATTCAGCACAATGTCGCTGGTTCGAATCTCCATCTCAACTTTCCGAGAACTGACGATAGTCGTCGCGAAAGGATTCATTTTTGTCTCATCCCTAATCATTGTTTAGACGATGATAATGTGGGAAATCAGCCAGTGGCTTGAAAATAATATTGTGCGAAGTACGGGTAAAAGAAAGTCCAGGAAAGCATTAATAAACCTATGTACTGGCTGCAGTGATATCGTTAAAATAATGTTGAAAACGGCGTTAAACACAATACAATCAATCAATCGACCATTTCATTTATTCAGCACTGGGTCGCTGGTTTGAATCCCTAACTCGTCCAATATCTTTCCGAGAATTGATGACAGTCATTGTGACAGGATTCATTCTTCTCTCACCGCTAATAATTGTTTCGATGAATGTTATCTGGAAAACCGGTCAAATTATGGCTTGTAAAGAATATTGTGCAAGTTACTGGTAACAGAATTCCCTGGAAAGCATGGATAGGTGTACTAGCTGCCGCGATATATCTGAAATAATTTTGAAAACGGCGTAAATACCATACAAACAAATAAAATCAGCACTGCAATGGGTTTAACCCTTTACCACACGACAAGATTTTAGATTCATTCACACTGAAAGCATGTGCAGTGGAAAAACTAAACATTACTCAAATGATGAGATTTAGTTTTGAAAAGGTAGAAAGCGTTGTGGGGAAAAAGAGAAAATGCTGGTTACCTTTTCCCGCAATGTTTTCACAAGCCATCTTTCTCATGGTCATTATAACCCGGGACTGAGTGATAAAGGGCTAATGTTTCCGCATGCACACGAAAAAACGTCATAATGCGTCATTGTTTGTGAATCAGCTTTATTCAATGGCCTATCTATGCTTCGCGTCATTAAATGGCGTGCAACACACGAAAAGGGGCCTTCGGACAATTGCGTAAAGTGTTGTCCCGGATTAGCCTGCGCAGTCCGCGCAGGCTAATCCGGGACAGCACTTTACAACTACATAAGATCTTTTCATACAGTAGACTTTCGTGACATAGAAAATCGCACAACAACGGGAAGTGTCGTCTCGGATTAGTCACAGACTGCACAGGCTGATCTGGGACGACATACTTTTACGCATATGTCCGAAGGCCCCTTTTTAGTGTGTTGCACGCCAAATGATATGTACAAAAAAGTGTTTTACATAAATTAGCAAATCAACGGTATTATATGCCAATATAGAAATTAACCCCCTTACCAAACAATCCAATGTTCCTGTGGCAAAAAGGGCTTTTGAAAACATCGAGGGAAAAGGAGAAAATGCTGGCAAGCAGCATTTTCTCCTTTTCCCACGATGTTTTGTTCCCTTTGAAATCTTGTCATTTGAACCACATCTAATTTATCGTCTGCAAATGCTTTCGGTTTGGACAAGTCTAAGATTTAGTCGAATGGTATAGAGTAATTACATATTCATATACAATAAAAATTTACATGTTTATATTTTCTATAAAATGTTTTATAAAATACTAGCATACTGTAATTATTGAAAAGAAAAGATCAGACGATTACAAACCACGCAAAAAAAACACTGTAGGAACAGTTCTGGTGGTAAAAAAAAAAACACTAAGATTTGTGAACGATTTGAATATAAAAATCCAGCTAACCCATTTAATCATGAAACAGATTTGCAGCAGATGACTTAATAAAATATCCTGACAAGAAAAAACCACAAATTTTTGTTATATTGTTAAAAAAATAAGGATAAAAGAGATAAAGATATATATATTGTGGCAAAAGCAGCATTGCTCGCCAAGAGCATTTTCCCTTTATGTCATATTGTTTTCAAAAGTGCTTGAGGCGAGAAGAAAACAAAAACATCGATTGCTGGCTGTAATGAGTTAGAAATATTTTGATTATATCTCAGATATATATGCCCAAATAATTCAAAATAAAAACAAAAACAAATTAATTAAAAGAAATAAACACATACACGTATTCTGCATTAATCAACCCTCATCCTGCTAACTTAAATAAAACTTTCAAGACGGTAGTAAAATCCCGACGAATGATATTTCAAACTAACATCTTCGGAGAACAATATCTCCTTATCGGACAGTGTAGATCAAGATCAGACTGCACGTTCTGTGCAGTCTGATCTTGATCTACGCTGTTCGCAAGAGGTCAGTGAGTCGCGCTTAGCAGCTTAAGGGTTAACACTTCTAGCACTACAGGCGAAAACATGGGCCTTTGCAGACAGCATAGATCCCAGATTAGATTGCTCAGAACGTACAGTCTGATCTTGGATCTATACCGTCCGATAAATTAGTCAACCGTATAGGATGAAAAACCTTTATGATTTTCAGCGGATTTTACTTTCAGACATCGAAAAAGTCGAGTTTATGTGAACCATACTCTGTGAAAAAGAGGTTTAATGCATCTGCAAAAAGTATCGACCCAGGTTAGCCTGCGCGATCCGCGCAGGCTGACCTCGGTCGAAACGTTTTGCTGTTGGTCAATTTTCTGCGTGGAATAGGTTGATTGACTGATTGATTGTATGGTGTTTAACGCCGTTTTCAACATTATTTCAGTTATATCAAGGCGGCCAGTGCACCTATCCATGCTTTCCTGGGAGTTTCTTTTACCAGTACTACGCACAATATTCTTTCAAAGCCACTGGCTGCTTTCCCACATAACCATCGTAGAAACAATGGTCAGCGGTGAGAGAGGAATGAATCCTGTCGCGATGACTATCATCAATCCTCGGAAAGAAATGGACCAAGCTGGGGATCGAACCTGCGACCTCCTGTTCTCAAGTCCTGTACGCTACCGACTAAGCTACGGGGGCTTGGCGCGTGGAATAGGACCAGTCTACCTCATGATTTAGTCAGTTGTTAAACAAAATGGATTCATGGTTTCATGATTACAAGATGACTTTCTTGGTATAATGCATCACGGCGGTGCATCAAACCCTCTTTTAACCCTTTACCACACGACAAAATTTTAGCCTTGTCGAAATTGAAAGCATTTGCAGACGACAATTTCAATGTGGCTCAAATGGTGCAATTTTTATTTGATAGGATAAAAAACATTGTGGGAAAAGGAGAAAATGCTGGTTACCAGCATTTTCTCCTTTTCCCACAATGTTTTCAAAAGGCCTCTTTCCCAGGGGCGTTAAAAGGCATCATTGTGTGGTAAAGGGTTAAAAGGGCATGGCTCATATGTTTAGCGTTTTAAGTAGTTAAAAATAAGTAATAAAATAAATGAGCCGTGTTCTGTAAGGAGGGGGGCTTAATGCATCTGCAAAAAGTATCGATCCATGTCAGCCTGCGCAGTGCGCGGAGGCTGACCTGGGTCGAAACTTTTTGCTATTGGTCAATTTTCTACTTGTCAAAGAAACCAGTCTACCTCATAACTCAGTGGGTTACTAGACAAAATGGATTTTACGGATCCACAATTACGTGATGACCTGCATGGCTTTAATACATCGCGGAGCTGCATTAAGCCCCCTTTTGCCACAGCGCAGATCATATGTAAATGAGCTTTATCATACTCATTACGTTGAACCCCTCGCCAGACAAACCCGTGTTTTGACGATTATGATTGTGGAAGAGTGTTTTAAAAACATTGTGGGAGAAGGAGAAATGCTGGTTACCAGCATTTTCTCCTTTTCTCACAATGTTTTCAAAAGCCTTCATCTTTAAGGTCGTTAAAACACAGGGTGTTGTGTTAAAGGATCAATCACTACCCCACCCAACCGCACATTCTCCGCAAAGTACGTTCGTAGTAATACCACAGGCTTTTGAATCTCCATTGGTCTATCACGAAACACTGAAATTTTCACTCCTAGATAATCATCGGACACCGTTACTTAAAATAGCACATCGTATATATAGAAACAGTTTTAACTTACAATATCACTTGTCACAACTCGGCCGATTCCGTAACCTACATCTAATTCGTCCGTATAAAGGAGGTTTCCGTTATGAACTACCAATCACATGATCTTAAGCATGACGGTGAAACAACATGTAAATCGCCTAGCAACAACATGAACAACCACGGTGAAGTTATTCACATCTATCGATCTGTCGATGAAAGCTCCCAACGGAATCGATAAATCACGTTAAAATATGTATGTACACACTGTTTGCCGACGGAAATATTTTTAGAAAGATATCGATAGAATATTGTGACTCATGTTTTAGTTTTAATGAGGAGCTTACACTTTTAACAACTGTGAAACGGTGTACTTCCGGCGAAGAAATGTACCGTGTAAGTGCATATCAAGCTAGGCGATATAGCCGAGGAACTTGATCACCGGATCACCCGAGGTTTGCCGAATGGTACGATATAGAGGCGGTGCAAAATGTGCTAAATGTGTCTTAAATTTTAAGACCAATGGAACTTCAATGGCCTACAGAAGCACCAACGTACTTTTGCGGAGACTTGAGGACCAAGATCGGCCAGCAAATACGTATAATCTTATTATACTCTCCGCTTGTCTTTCAATGTTATTAGTCATGTTTCATCCTTTCAGTGCCATAGGCGAAAACAGCGACTTTTCATAGGCAAGCATAGAAGGCTTTTGAAAAAATTGTGAGAAAAGGAGAAAATGCAGGTAACCAGCATTTCTTCCTTTTCCCACATTGTTTTCTTCCCTATCAAAGAAAGAAATAATCATTTGAGCTAAATTCAATTAGTCGTCTGCAGATGCTTTCAATTTGGTTCAGTGCAAAATCTTGTCGTTTGGTAAAGCATAAATAAGAAAGTAACCACGAGACACTCAAAATGCGCTTGCTTTAGACAGGTGTTTGCTTGGTACAGGTACATTTTAATGTACATGTATTTGCTTTCTTTGGAAACTCAATAACCGGGCCATGCTCTGTGAAAAGGGAGTTTAACGCATCTGCAAAAAGTATCGACCCATGTCAGCCTGCGCAGTCCGCGCAGGCTGACATGGGCCGAAACTTTTTGTTATCTTAAAATTTTCTGCATGTCAAAGTATATCATTTTACCTCATGATTCAGTCGGCTGTTAAATAATTTAATATCAGTTGTTTTCATGAATATTGGCGAGTTCTGATTGGCTGAAATCTTGTTTTCATAGGTCCATGAAAAAAAAAATCACGTTGTGCCGGAACTACTTTAGCTGTCAAACTAATGTAAACAAACATGTGTACATACAATATTCCACTTTTTTTTTTTTAAGAATTTTATACAGAGTCCCAAGTTTATTAGTTAGCTTTTTTTTGCCTGTAATATTAAACTATAAGGAATGAAGAGAATTTTTTTTTTCATGGAGGTATGAAAAAAAAGACCTAATCACACTGTATGAAACCGCGAAGTGTGATTAGGGTTTTTTTTTTTCATACCTCCATGAAAAAAAAAAAAAATCTCTTCATTCCTTAAATAAAATCATGTGGTGACTGGCTTGGTACAATGTATCATGGAGAGGCATTGAACTCCCGATTGCCAGAGCATAACGCGATTATTATCATTGTATAATACAGGTTGCTTGCTTAGTAGAGCTGGCCAACAAAACAGTCTTTACTGTGCTATATGAGAGTTTCGAAGATTTATCGCTTTTTGCTGAATCGCAAATCTTCTTCTTCACTTGACGAGCTGCTATACCTCGGGTTGGATTTCGAAACAGGTCGGTCATACATCGCAAAGTCTGGAAAATCATACGCACCCGGGTAGTAGTTATAGCCCATGGCTGGATATCCCGAAAATGTATAATCACCGTTTACTCGTCTCGAAAAGGCCTTTTCGTTCATAAACATATGATTAGGTGGATATCTCATCATTGGTACGCTTGCGTCAAGTCGGCTTTGGCGATATTCGACTATGTCACTCGAGTGACTCCGCCATTTTGGCTTGTGTTTATTTTTCTCTTCCACACGTTTCATTTCACTTTGGGTGTATTCTGGAGATGTTGACCTGGCACGTGATCTATAGTACACTGGGGGAGGGACGGCTAACCTCGGGGGTGGGGACATGAAGCGCCGTGTATACATCCGCCCCGGTGGTGGTGGGATCATCGCGGTTTGCGATGGAGGGGGAGGAGATACTACAACGGAACGGGGCGGAACCAAAACCGGTCGTGGTCTCGGCGGCGGCGGTGGGGAAACAACAGTCGGAGGTGGAGGCGGACGAACGAAAACCGGCCGTGGTGTAATCGGCCTACGATATACCACCGGTATCTGGGGTGGTGGTGCCCGGATAAATCTTGGTGGAGCTTGCACCATCATAGGTCTTGGTTGTGGCGCTGGGTATTGCACCCGACCGGGCTGTACTTCTAGTGTATTGTTACCTTTAGGGACAAGATTAGACTTGTCGAAACTAATGTAAATTGTTTTAGATCGTTTTGGTTGTTCTTCTTCTTCTCTTTGCAAAGTATACTGATAATCATTATTCACGTAATGGCGCACTGATTCTTGTATTACATGGCGAGCTGGTTCCTGAATTACTTGGATGTCTGGTTCCTGAACAACTTCCCGTTGTTCGCCATCTCGAATGACACTACTTCGTACATAGACAGTGTTTTTTCCGACCGTGTTGTACTGTTCCTGTTCCATTTCCGCCCCCTCCACCACATATCGGACCTCCTCACCATTAATCGCCTTATGATCGTCTCTGACATCATGTATAACTGGCACACCATCTTGATATTTAACAGACTCGGACATGTTCTGACCCTTCTTGGCTTTCAGATTAAGGTTGGAGGCTGCAGTCGTATTTACGAGATGTAAAGCTTCTCTTGGGCTGCTGCAAACAAATGCATGACATTCCGCAATCTCTCGGCCCTGACTGCGCCTTATGATGGCTGCAAAAATGGCGGGTTCTGAGGTATCAGGTTGAAGAGTGTTCAGTGGGACAAATATCCGAGTTGCCTCCCCTGTCGTTGCGTCATGGGCAATTACTGATCGGACCGCTGCGCAGATTTTCAGCCTGTCGAGAGGAAAGCGGATGATACTACCGGATCCTTTCTGAATCATCTCCAGACTGTCGGATTTGACCCTTAGGATACTGTCAATCCCCTCACATTCTGCTAGATTTCCAGGGTATCTCTGACGTAATGGCTCCTGCAAAGCGTCCGTCCCATGCAGAGTGTCGATGGGCGGGGCACTCCCAATATAGAGAACGTTACATTCAAACATACTTTGATGTCTGTTTAGCACGACCATTATTCAAAACAATAACCGCTCACCTTTGAAAGAACTCGTCCACAAAACTTAACCAACCACTGTTTAATTCCAGAAAATTATTTATAAGACCGATATTCCCGTAATGAATACGAAAACTTCACTCCGTCACATAGACGAAAATAAGTCAGCTTTATTGTAACATATGCTGTGTGTATAATCAGCTCCAAAGTACCATTCATTCACTTCATCCTTAGTTGAGTGTAAAGTGAGCTATGTAGTCGCTTTTACCACGCTTTGCTGATTGCTAAATCACCTCGACATCCCACAAACGTAACCGGTTTTCGCTGGCAATGATGTGGAAAACACATATATTTCGAAATAAAACAAACCCTATACTCTAGTTTACTAGACTGATTTTAATGTACATTTACGTATCCGTGGGACAGTTTCATATTTCTGAAATTAATGATTTTCACACCCGACTACCCACATACCGCGGAAAGCTGTAATTTTCTCCATCTACGGTGTTTTCGTTATAGTGTTCGAAATAACACAGTTGAGACGTCCCTCTCGAATAGCTGTTTATAAAATGTATGCTTTTATATGCTTACAATAATCAATAACGCAGGAAAACATGGTATAATCGAAGACTAGCGTGTCATGATAGTGTACTGCTGTACAAGATAAAATGACAATGGCCGTACTTATTGATTCTCTCAATTAACCCTTAACCTCCAAAATAAGTTAATTGAAACCCCAATTATTGCAATTTCTCTGTTATTCCTTGGGGGAAAATATCAACTTATCGGACAATGTAGATCAAAGATCAGACTGCATGTTCTGTGCAATCTGATCTTGGTCTGCACTGGCCTCAAAAGCGCCTTAATTTGCGTTTTGGTGAACAAATCGGGGGTCAAAATGAAGGCAAAAGTAATTCTTACCATTTAAAAGTAAAGACATTTGACAACGTCTTACAGTACAGATTACAGTCTGTCAAAGTTCAAGTCGATAAAAAATAACATCTCAAAACCGGAATAAAAGTTGCCTTTATTCATTCTGCTTTCATCCTTCATTTTTCTGTCATTGACCTGGACTTCGACAGATCGTACTAACACATTGTTAGACTAAACTCTTTACCACACAATCCGGAGATTTAACGTCCTTGTGACAAAAGCCTTTTGAAAACCTTGTGGAAAAAGGAGAAAATGCTGGTAACCAGCATTTTCTCCTTTTCCCACAATGTTTTCTATCCTTCCCATAATAAATTTCAATTTTTAATCATACTTATTTTGTCGTCTACAAATGCTCTGAAATTAGACCAGTCTAAAAGTTTGTCGTTTGGTAAAGAGTTAAAATAATATCCACATCTTTAAACTGTACAGGTATGAATTAAATTTGCCTGCATTTTGACTCCCCTCTTTTGTTTATTTTTTGTCTGTAGTGAGCTAAACTAATTATCCATATTCAAAAGGACGTCATAAACAAAGTCCTCTGCTACAAATGTGTGTGAGGGAATTATACGGTAAACTGAAACTTCTGTCTGGCTTACAAATAATCGATTTCTACCTCTACAACACAATGTATGGAATTGCTACGTCAGAATATGCTTAAACGTCGATTTTGTGTCACTTCTTATATGGGCCACGTTCTGTGAAAGGAGGTTTAGTGCATCTGTAAAATTTGTCGAACGATGTCAGCCTGGGCAGTCTGGGCAGGCTAACCTGGGTCAATCCTTTTTGCTATCGATAAATTTTCTGTCTGTCAGAGGACCAGCCATTCTACCTCATTCTACCTTATGATTCACGAGCCACGAGCTGCTTGATATTATGCATTACAGAAATGCATCAAACTCCTTTTTCATAGAGCACTGCTGATATACATACAAAAACAACAACACAGTGCTGGCATTATAAATTTAGGAATTATTGTACATGTATATTCAGGAATGTAATTTGTCATTTTAAAAAAAAAAAAAAAGTTTTATCGATATGTTTCGAAAATAAACCGGTGTAATCCTTTCCAAGTGACAGACTATCGCCTATAATAGAAAATTAAAGACCAACAATATTATTTTTAACCATTCTGATCTCCATAATAAAGTCACACGCACGCTCCCCGGATGTAGCCCACAATATAAAAACCGATCCCGGGCCAATTCAGTGAACTGTACTGTAGATTCGATTCGAGAGACCCTGGTCTTCTGCGATATTCACCGTTATGTACTGTATCAAATCTATTTGAATAGGGTAAAAAGCGACAAGGTCGTAGAACAATAGCCTGCTTTCCGCATAGATGTTGAAAAATTGCCTTCATAACTTTGGGTTTAACCATCATTCCTGGACCAGTTGAGTGAACTGCCTGTAGATTCCACCATTTGAAACCTCGATCTTCTGAAACATTTGCCTTTAACCCTTACCGCACAATGCCGCCGTACGACCCTGGGAAAGAAGCCTTTTGAAAGCATTGTGGGAAAAAGAGAAAATGCCGGTAACCGGCATTTTCTCCATTTCCCGCAATGTTTTCTTCCCTATCAAGGGAAAATTGCACCATTTGAGCCACATTGAAATTGTCGTCCGCAAATGCTTTCAATTTGGACAAGGTTAAAATTTTGTCGTCTGGTAAAGGGGTAAGTACAGTATCAGATCCATTTGAATGGGGGGAAAAGCGACAAGGTCGGGTAACAATAGTCTGCCTGCCTTAGACCCGTATAATTATTGAAATGAACTGTACATGTAATGCTTTTTATAAAAGGGGGGGGGGGGATTGGCCTAGAGATGGGGAAACTTTCTAAAATAAAATACATTGTTTTGTACCCGCTTTGTTACCACAACCAAGATTTGGAAAGATTCACGAATAACTCTTTCGCTGCCAACAAAATAGATTCGAATTTTCTCGAGGTCTAAAAATACGTTTTCGTTGCATTTGACACTATTTTTTCGGTCAACGATAAGCACCTGGTGGCGGACGGTATAGATTCAAGATCAGGCTGCACGTTTTGTGCAGTCTGATCTTGATCTACGCCGTCCGCAAAAGCTATGCAAGGCGACATTGCCAGTGAAAGAGTAAAGGGCAATATCAAATACTGTATAACCTGCCTTAGTGGCAACCTGTATTTAACAGTAACCTGTTTTAAGAAAGCGTATACTGAGTATTCAAAGAGGACAAAACTGTTCAAATGTGCCTGTACTGAGCAAGCACCTGTCTTGAACAAGCATATTTTAGTGTCATAGAAGGTAATTGCTTAATACAGCTTGCGCTGTACATGCGTACATGCAGATCTACTTACTAAGACCGTGTAGGTCAAGATCAGACTGCATAGAACGTAAGATTGTCCCGAAGTAAGATGACCTGACCCACCCAGCGTTTGCAATGCAATACAAAGTGCATGCTCGGTGAAAAGGGGGTTTAATGTATTTGCAAAAAATTACGACCCATGTCAGCCTGCGCATTCCGCGCAGGCTGACATGGGTCGAAACTTTTTGCTATTGGTCAGTTTTCTGTATATCAAAGGACCATTCCACCTCATGATTCAGTCGGGTGTTAAACAAAATTATTTATGGATCCATAGTTATGTGATGGCATGCTTAGTATAACGCATCACGGAGAAGCATTAAACCCCCTTTTCCCATAGAACTGCTTAACTTACCAAACGACAAATTTTTAGACCAGCCGAAATTGAAAGCATTTGCAGACGACAAAATCAATGTAACTTAAAAATTGAAATTTGTTTTGTGAAGGCTAGAAAACATTGTGGAAAAAGGAGAAAATGCTGATTACCAGCATTTTCTCCTTTTTCCGCAATGTTTTCAAAAGGCTTCTTTCTCAGGGTCGTTAAAAGTCGGGATTGTGTGGTAAAGAGTTAAATATATTTAGTCTAACAATGCCGAATAGTATTTATTTACCAGTAAATGTCTTCACCCTTAACCCTTTCCCAAACGAGCCCTGGTTTTCACGTGTCTGCAGTACAAGTCTTTTGAAAACACTGTGGGAATAGGAGAAATTGCTCGTAACGAGCAATTTCTCCTTTTCCCATAGTGTTTTCTACCCTTTTTGAGACCTTTCTGCCATTTTCATCAAATTTAAAATTTTTGTCTGCAAACTCTTTCAATTTGCACCAGTGCAAAGTCTGTCGTTTGGGAAAGGGTTAACCAGTCAATCTATTTCTTTTACGACCCTCGAGGACAAAGCTTTTCAAAATATTGTGGGAAAATGAGAAAAATGCTGGTATCCATCATTTTCTCTTTTTTTTTCAACAATGTTTTATTTTTCGACAGGAAAGTATACCGCCATTTGACTCCATTTAATTTTCGTTTGCAAATACTAGCACTTTGAAATTTGACATGTCTAAAATTTTGTTGTTTGGTAAAGAGTGACTGCAGTGTAAAATCAATAAAAATGGAACAAAAATTAGAAACAGACAAAAATAACCCGTCTCTTGTCTGACTGCTGATTTATAATTAGGTGAAAGTGAAGATCAGGGTCTGAATTCTCCAAGCATTCCTAAGAACAGTCTTGGTCTTTATATCCGAGATTTTCTAAATTTGAAAGTAACACAACTTCTGATTGGCTAAACCATTTGGTTTAGCCCATCAGAACTTGTGTTACTGTCAAATTTAGAAAATTCTGGAGAATAAGACAAAGAACGTTCTTAAGCATGCTTGGTGAATACAGACCCAGACCGCACAATTATTTGTTAGATTGTTTGGCGTTCGACCCCGTTTTCAACATTATTTCGGTCTTATCGCAAGGGAAAGTTCACCATTTCATGCTTTCCTGGAGTTTCTTTCATCCGTACTTCACATAATATTCTTTCCAAGCCACTGGCCGCTTTCCAACATAATCATCGTCGAAACAATGATCAGCGGTGAGAGAGGAATGAATCCTGTCGCAATGACTATCATCAATCCTTGGAAAGAAATTGGCCGAGCATGGGATTCGAAACAGTGGCCCGTGTTCTCAAGTCCTGTACGCTACCGACAGCGATAGCGGCCCAGGCCAGCACATTTGAAAATGTCGAGAAATAAACTCTCCAAGCCACTCGTAATCGTTCAATATTTATGTTATTTCTACTGTTTGTTTAATTTATTTGAGTCTTAACCCTTTTCCGACTGACACAATTCTAGATCTTCCCAAATAGAAAGCATTTGCAGACGACAAATTTAAATATAACTTAAAGTATTGAAGTTGTCTTCAAAATAAAAAAGCATTGTGGAAAAAGGGGAGATGCTGGTTTCCAGCATTTTCTCCTTTTCCCATTTTTTTTTTCAAAAAGCTTCTTCCTCAGGGTTGTGAAAAAAAAAAAAGGATTGTTTGGAAAGGGGTAAAATACACAGTTAACCCTTAGGTTGCTAGGCGTTACTCGCTGACCTTTTGCAGACAATGTAGATCAAGATCAGACTGCACAGAACGTGCAGTCTGATCTTGAATCTACCCTGTCCGATAAAGAGATGTCCCCTCCCCCCGCAAAAAAAAAAGAAACTTATGAATTAGCAAAATTTGGGCTCTTACCATCGGCTCAAAAGTTTCATTTCACCTTTTTTGGCAGTATAAGGGTTAAATCAATATAAACTTTTAGATGTTACAACCAGTGGAAATGGAAAACATTTTTAGTCCGGAATTATACTCTTTACCAGACGACAAAATGGTAGACTGAATCCAAACTGAAAGCATCTGCAAACGACAAATTAAATGTGGCTCAAATAATGGGATTTGTCTTTTATAGGGTAGAAAACATTGTGGGGGAAAAACAGTCACCAGCATTGTCTTCTTTTTCCACAATGTTTTCAAAAAACATTTTTTTCTGAGAAATTTTAAAACACGGGATTGGTTCGTAAATGGTTAGGTCCTGAATTTTTTTTTTTTTGAAGTTCTTTGCAGCAAATTTAACAAAACAGGGGACAGCGAGGTTAAAAAATCAGACAACGCTTCGGTGCAGTCTGGGTCCATATTCACCAACCATTTTAAGAACGTTCTTTGTCTTATTCTCCAGGGTTTTCTAAATTTGTAAGTAACACAACTTTTGATTGGCTAAACCATTTGGTTTAGCCAATCAGAAGTTGTGTTACTTTCAAATTTAGAAAATCTTGAAGAATGAGATCAGCATCATCCGCAAGAGCAACGAAACCTACGTCTAACATTCGCAGTGACCTGCCCGGCCTTGCCAGTGGGGATTGGATCAAATGTGAACAGCTGTCCCATGGGAGATAGGTGTTAACCCTTTACCACACAAACCCGACTTTTGACGACCCCAAGAAAGACGGTTTTGAAAACATTGTGGGAAAAGAAGAAATTGCTGGTGACTAGCATTTTCTTCTTTTCTCACACTTTTTTCTACCATTTCTTAGACTAATTCCAACATTTTATGCTGCAGTTTATTTGTCAATTAAGACATGTCTGATACTTCAATTTTAGACAGGGCCAAATGTTTGTATTTGGGTAAAGAGTTAAAAGATGAACTGTCACATGTTTAAATCTTTCAGCGACAAATACTGTAATAAAGAATAAAAAAAAAAACCCTTATTCGCCCATTCTGAAAATACGATGCTGGTGCAAAATAAGACCCTCGGATTAAACTGCATGTTCTGAGCCTTCTGATCTTGATCTATGCCATCCGTAGAAATAACTCTTTCCAACGCCATAAAAGCTTTAGTTTTTAACCCTTTACCACACAATTTTGTGTTTTAACGACTCTGAAAGAAGACGTTTGAAAACATTGTGGGAAAAGGACAAATGCTGGTAACCATCATTTTCTCCTATTCCCAAATTGTTTTCTTCCCTATCAAAGACAGAATCATCACTTGAGCAACATTTAATTTGTTGTCTGCAATTGCTTTCTATTTCGTTGAGTAAAATAGATTATTGTCTGGTATAGAGTTAACTCTTTCCAAACGACAATATTTTAGACTAGTCCAAATTGAAAGCATTTGCAGACGAAAAAATAAATATGGCTGAAAAATTGAAATTTGTTTTTGGAAGGGTAGAAAACATTGTGGGAAAAGGAGAAAATGCTGGTTAACAGCATTTTCTCCTTTTCCCACAATGTTTTCAAAAGGCTTCTTTCTCAGGGTCGTTAAAAGTCGCGATTGTGTGGTAAAGGGTTTTAAACAGTGTTGATCAGACCACATTTGTTCGAGAAGGAAATGCTTGTTTTTTTTTTTAAACGATAATAATGAATCAAAAATCCATTTAGCAACATATATGCGCCTAACTGTAACCACAAACTTTAACACTTAGGCTGCTCAGCACTACTTCATTTCATTTTTGCAAACAGTGTAGATCCAAGATCAGACTGCACAGAAGGTGCAGTCTGATCTTGGATCTACGCTGTACGATACGGTAAGATTTTTTCCCTGAGAAAAGAACTTTAAAATAGCAAATTTTGGTGTTCATTGTTGCCTAGAAATTGTGTGTTCTAGGTTATTTAGCAGTTTAAGTGTTGATATGAAATCACCTTTTTCTTTGCAATTTACGATAACATATTAGCGCTCCCATTGCATAAGTTATATCATTCGTGTTGAAATATCAAAACGGGATGCATACGCGTAACTATTTTTTTAGTTGTCTGCTTTCTTCATGGGTTTACTTTACGATATCGCTACGCCAGTTTTGATTGGACTCTCTCTGGTTATCAAATGATTACTTGGAGAAGTTATCTCCCTTAGATTGCTTTGTATGTTTCGCAGATCATAAATCTTTCGAAGGCAATCGACTTAGATCAGCCCACACGTTCGTGCTGTCAGATACTATTGTTTGTCCGAAATTACTGATTGTAAACAAACTATTGTGAGGATTGGTTTATGATTTGTAAAAAGGCTCCTGATTACTAGAGATTTAATTCGTGGTTAATGACAGCAAGTAAACTATTATTTTCGTCTCCATTGCAATGATGATGATGATGATGATAGGGGAAAGAGAGAGAGAGAGAGAGAGAGAGACAGACAGACAGACAGACAGACAGACAGACCGAGAGAGAAAAGAAAAATCATGATAAAAGGGATCTTTCTGCCATGTTCCGGGACAAACAATGTCATTTTTTACTGTGACCAGTGTACCTATTCATGCTTTCCTCGATTATCTGTTACAAGCACTTCTCACATCATTCTTTCCAAGCCACTGGCAGCTTTCTCACATAAATACCGCCCGAACAATGTCCCGCTGTGAGAGAAATGAACTCCAATGCAATGATTATCATCAATCCTCCGGAAGAATCCAACAGTGCTGAGGTATCGAACCGGCGATCCCGGGTTTGAAGCCCGATGTTGTCTGAGGTGCCGGGTACTGAACTAAAACTTCTACATTAGTTCTCTTTACCCTTTACCAGACGACAAAATTTTAGCCCTGTTCAAATTGAAAGTATTTGCAGACAACAATTTCAATGTGGCTCAAATGGTGTAATTTTTCTTTGATAGGGTAGAAAACATTGTGGGAAAAGGAGAAAATGTTGGTTACCAGCATTTTCTCCTTTTCCCACAATGTTTTCAAAAGGCCTCTTTCCCAGAGTCGTTAAAAGGCGGCATTGTCCGGTAAAGGGTTAAAGGCCAAGTGGCGGCCGAAGTATACAATGCGGGTGTAGGAATCCATTTAAATTTAAATCATACCATTTAGAAGTATGTATTTGGTTTGTATTGGAGTTTAACGCCGTTTTAACAGCTCAGGTCTTATCATGGCGTTCAGTGATGCAACCATGTGTTTCATGGCTTTCTCACACCAGTACTGACACAATTATTTTCTAAAACCACTGACTACTTTTCTCACATGCATCAGAGGTTAGAGTCGAAAAATCGCCGGAAAGAAAGTTTTTCTCGCCCGGGTATCGAACTTGCAACCAGCAGGTCACGAGTCGGATACGCTGACCACTGAGCTACCCGGGCGGGCTAAAAGTGTGTTTTTGTTTTGTGAAGGTGACAGTCTGTTATTATACGGTCGGCCCAAGCGTTAGACGCTGACAGAGAAGCGAACTTTAAAACGAAGTAAAAAGTAAAGAAAGCATAGAGTGACTTGGCAACTTTTTACCTGGTTTTAAAATTCAGTTTTCTCCCATTTACTAACTGTTGAATTTAACGAAAACTAAAGTACATGTATTACAAATATATCTTTTATTTAACTATATATATATATTTTATATACATGTACATATCTGCTCTTATTTGATTTTACATACTAAACAACTATCGTATCTAATTGCATATTCTTAACCCTTTCCCAAACGACAAATTTTATACAGGTCCAAATTGAAAGAATTTGCAGACGACAATTTTAAATTTGATGACAATCGCAGAAAGTTCTCAAAAAGGGTAGAAAACACTGAGGGAAAAGGAGAAATTGCTCGTTATGAGCAATTTCTCCTTTTCCCACAGTGTTTTCAAAAGACTTGTACTGCAGACACGTGAAAACCAAGGCTTGTTTGGGTAAGGGTTAAAGGACATGTATATGAATCATGCTCTATGAAAAGGGGGCTTAATGCATCTGCAAAAAGTATCGACCCAGGTCAGCCTGCGCAGTCCGCGCAGGCTGACCTGGGTCGAAACTTTTTGCCTTTGTTGAATCTTATGCATGTCAAATACCCCCGGGGTTAAATCGGTTGTTCGACAAAATGAATTTGATGGATCCATAATTAGTGACGACCAACTTTGTATACCTATGATGCACCGCGGAGAAGCACTAAACCCCCATTTGCAAAAGCACCACTCATGTATATCCGAAATATGTGAATATTAACCAATGTACATATTAACTACAAAACAAACAGAACAGAACATCTGATATTAGTAAAGAATGGTAATATGTAAATATTAACGTTTATTTTCTATTTTTGTATGCATTGTAAAATAGCCTAAAGTCTCCACCAAACGAAAAACATTTATGACTTGTTCGGATTGTAAAGCATTTGCAGACGATAAATTTAAAGTGGCTCATACCATTCTGGTTTCCAGCATTTTCTCCTTATCTTACGCTATTTCAAAGAACTTTTATCTTTAGGGTCGTTAGAATATAGGTAAAAGGTCTATCATTGAACAATCATATCAGAATCATTCTTATGAAAAAAAAAATGAGCCACACTCTGTGAAAATGGGACTTAATGCATCTGCAAAAAGTATCGACCAGTGTCAGCCTGCACAGTCGTGCAGTCCGAAATGGGTCGAAACTCTTTGCTTTTGGTAAATTTTCTGCATTTTGAAGGACATTCTACCTCATGATTCATTTGGTTGTTAGACAAAAATAGATTTTATGTATCCCTACTTATACTACTCAAACTTTGGTAGGGATCATTGAGATGTCTAAATACTGGTATATATTAACTACTGTACATATTAACTACAAAACAAATCAAACAGAACAGAACATCTGATATTAGCAAAGAATGGTCCTTTGTTATTTACTCTCTCAACGCCAAATGTATGAGCCATGCTCTGGCAAAAGGGGGCTTAAGACATCTCCGTGATGCATGATAGAAAAGTAAGTCATCCCATGATTATGGATCCATAAAATCCATTTTGTCGAACGATTGATATAATTTGGAGGAAGAGTGTTCCTTTGACATGCAGAAAAATTGACCATCAGCAAAAAGTTTCGACCCAGGTCAGCCTGCGCAGACTGCGCCGGCTGACCTGGGTCGATACTTTTTGCAGATGCATTTAGCCATTCACAGAGCATGTCCTTCGATGGTTAAAAATACAATCCATTGACACTCAGAACAATTCTTTATCTTATGGGTTTGACTAAACAAGCGGACGGTATAGATTCAAGATCAGACTGCACATTCTGCACAGTCTGATCTTGAATCTATACCGTCCGGAATTGTTCCTACTTCCGCCTAAGGCGCTGAAACGATAAACAATGCTACAACAAATTATTGTAATAACTGAAGAAGAACATAACAAACGAACGAACGAGCGAACAAACAAATAAACAAATTAACTCATAACTTTCTGATAAAAAAAAAAAAGTCTGCAGCATCCGACCTTTAAAACAACCTCGTAAATAAGAGGAAATTATCCCTTATTAAGAAGTAATTCATGCAAATACGAGAAAACATTGACTCAAAGGTAGAAATTGCTTAGTACAAGCAACCTGTACATTTGCCGCAATGTTTTCCAAAATGGTGTGCTGCATGACTCCGGAATGTATGAGTTCATATAAGATAAATTTGTTATACGTAATATAGATAACTGTTAGATAAAATTTACATTTCCTTCTGCTAAAGTGCAGAGCAAAAAACATAACTTATTAAAGACCGTATAGGGTAGTGTAATAAGTCAAATTCAGCCTTTTGAAATCTCTAATGAGCCTCACTCGAAGGGTGTAGACGAATATCAGACTGCCCGTTCGTTTAATCTGATCTGAGTCTACTCTCTCTAAGAAATCGAAATAAATCATGTCATGTTCATGGAAAAAGAGCGGTGTTGCGTAGAAATGGACTCTTGCAGTGCATTTTGGGTACTTTGTTCCTTGAATAAACAGTGCCCCGTCTCGTTTGTCATGAATAACTTCAAACCGGTGCCTCACAACTCTTTTTGATTGATCGAAAAATTATGACAAAGAAGAAGAAGAAGACGAAGAAGAAGAGAGGAGGAGAGAAGAAGAAGAAGAGAAGGGTAAATCTATACAAGATCGAAAAACAGATTCATTGACATGTCGAAGCCAATACAATAATTTCTCATTCTGCCGCCCTGTATATGTTTTCCTCCCTATATCCCCTCTATTTGTGCATATTTCTTTTATTTCATGCACACTCATCCTTTGTAAGATGTCCTTGAAAATATGCTTAACTTTTTACCACACGACACAATTTTAGACTTGTCCAAACTGAAGCCATCTGGGTCCGTATTCACCAACCATTCTTAAGAAAATTCTTGCTCTTGTTCTTCAAAATTTTCCAAATTTGGAAGAAACACAACTTCTGATTGGCTAAACCGTATGGTTTAGCCAATCAGAAGGTTGTGTTACTTTCAAATTTGAACTTGGAAAATCTTGAAGAATAAGTCTAAGAACGTTCTTAAAAATGGTTGGTGAATACGGACCCTGAAGACCACAAAATAAATGTGACTCAAAAATTGAAGCAGTTGTTGTAGAATGGAAATTTAACTGTGCTTCACTTTACCACACAATCCCGAATTTTGACGACAGTAAGGAAAAAGCCATTTGAAAATACTGATGGGGAAAAGGAGAAAATTGCTGGTAACCAGCAATTTTCTCCTTTTTCCCACAATATTTTCTATCTTATCAAAGACGAAATTCATCATTCGAGCCAAATTTAAATGGTGCATCTGCAGATGCTTTCAATTTGGACAATTCAAAATTTTTCTCGTGTGGTAAAGAGTTCAAATTCTCTTTCAGTGGATTTCTTGATAAGACCGGAAACAGCTACATGATACTCTGAAGCATTATATGAAATATCAAACTTTGTGTCTAAATACCACCGCCGTCATTTTATCATATGAAGTGTTTTGTGGCTAGACTCTCGTGCTATAATATGAACAAGTGTGATACGAACAACTTCCTTAAAAAAGATTGAGGAAAAAAAAAATCTCCCTTAGTCGTGACTATTTATTACTCCACTATTAAATCTGAAATTTGTCTTCCAGTTTCTTGTGTCCCTTTTTTCCCCTTCAGATTTACTTACTTCGGATGAGTCAAACTCTTGCATACGGAACTAGGTAGCACGTAATTATAAAGATTTCCCATGTAATTTAACTGCTTAGTGACCCCTGTCTTTCTCGCCTGCCATTTATTCTATAAGCATCGGTGCCGTATGTGTAGGAACCAGCGCCACGTGTATGACGTATTTCCTGATTTATCCGGGTACCAAACCTTCGTTCGTTGATGAACTGGTTCTCTGTTCGGCGGAAGTCGCGTGGTTGCCCGTACAATCTCGCGCTGGTTGTATAACCTCCCGTATCGCTTCTGTATTCCCATCTTTGACCTTGTGCGTCTCCATTCTCAGACAAGGCGTACCTTCTTAAGCCTCTTGGTGAACCGGCTGTAACGACGTAAGATCGGGTCTCCGGTCTGGTGTAAGTGTAGTTCGTCCCTGTGAATACCGGTTTTTCTACCACAACTCTTTGAGGTGGTGGAGGAGCCTGTGCCGGGGCATCAATATAGACAGGTTTCTCTACGATAATAGGTTTTGGAAGAGGCGGTGCCGGCCTTTGTCTAATGACAGGCTTTTCGACAATGATTTTCTGTGGTTCCTGTTTGGGCCATGGCGGTGGGTCAACATAAACAACTTTCTCGATTATGATAGGTTTAGGCGGGGGAGGAGGCGGGCCAGGATCTCGAAACACGACCTTCTCAACAATAATTCTCTGCGGTTCTGGTTGTTGATATTTCGGCCCGTCAACCATGACTGGCTTTTCAATTATTATTGGAGGCGGAGCTTTGGGTGGTGGACCCGGATCTTTTATACACGGTTTCTCTACTATGATTCTTTGAGGCTCTTGGGCAGGGTATGGTGGAGGATCGATGTACACATTTTTGTGTTCGATGATGGGCTCTGGAGGAGGTGGAGCAGGTTTGGGTGGATTGAATTTGGGCACCTCAACAATCACCTTGTGGGGCTTTTGTTGTGGGTATTCTGGAGGGTCAATATAGACGGGTTGTTCTTGCACTATGGGCTCTGGAGGAGGAGGGGGTGGAGGAAGTGGTTTCATTATAGGTTTATCCACAACTATCACTTGGGGCTTCGGTATGGGCCAACTAGGGGGTTCTATCATAATAGGGTTCTCCTTAATGATCGGGGGTTCTGGGGTGGGTGGTTTTGGGTAATCCTTCAGGATGGGCCTATCCACGATAATGACCTGCGGTTCTTGTACTGGGGGTGCAGGCGGTTCGATGAGGACAGGTCTCTCCTTCACAATAGGCTCCGGAATTTCCCACTTTGGGAAGGGCTTAAACACTGGTTTGTCGACATATATAGTTGGTGCTTCAATCTTTGGGGGCTTAGGGGGATCAATAATTACTTCTTTTTCAATAATCTTTGGTCTCGGAACTTCGATTGGCTCTGGACGGGCCAAAACCGGCTTCTCGACGATGATAGTTTGTTGTGGTGGTGGTGTTTGTGGACGAAAGTCTCTCTCTATGTTCGCATTGATGACAATGGTCTCAGGTTCAGGTACTATCTCTGGCGTTGGCGCTCTGAAATCTCCGGCCTTGACGTAGTAGGTGCGGCTCTCTCCATTTACCATCTCGCCATTCTGTTGAATTACTCTTTCATAGGTACTATCTCTTGCAAAGGTACTGTCTACATTGCTACCGACAGACGTGACGTAGGTTCGAGTTTCTCCGGTTCTGACGGCGGAATCAGCAGTGCCTGTATAACTGTAAATTCTCTGACTGGAGCTCGTGTTTCGAAGTTTGATGGTGCGATCAAATTCAGCTGATTGCTCAAAAAACATCCTCATGGTACCCGAAGTGCTGTATCCCCTTCTGAAGGAAGTGTGGGCCCATTGGGTGGCATTAACGAGGTGCAGGGCGTCTCTTGTGGCGTCACACTTGAACATGAAGCACAGCAGAGGATCGGATTCTGACTTACGCATTGATGCCGCAAAAATGGGCGGGTTTATTGCGTCATCCTCGTTAGCGGTTATTATGGAGTGAACTGGAATAAATTTCATGCCGGCAGAGCTGTCGACCCGTCTGAGGGCGGCACAAACAGACAAAGTACGGATTGGTAGGTCGAAATTCTCAGCCTCACCTCGCAAATATTCGACATGGATAACATCGGGCATGACTGTAACCTCCACCTCTAGACCGGATATAAGGTTGCCATAACTGAAATGTAGAAATGAATCGAAATAAATGACAATGATCAGACGAAGAGACAGAAAGAAAGAAAAAAAAAGAAAAAAAAAAAAAAAAAAAAAAAAAAAGAAAGAAAGAAAGAAAGAAAGAAAGAAAGAAAGAAAGAATATCTCACCAATTTTTTATTGGATCCTGTAGGGCTTCCACGCCTTTCTTTCCCACTTCCGGGCCCTCGCTACCAAAAATCGTAGCCCTACACGAGTACATAATATTGTTCTTGATAACCACCATGTTCTTGTTGGTTTAGGGACTGTTTCTGAAATGATGAAAATGAATTTGTAATAACCGTTAAAAACCATTTAAATCATGCTCCGTGAAAGGGGTGTTTAATGCCTCTGCAAAACGTATCGGCCCATGTCAGCCTGTGCAATCCGCGCAGGCTGACATGTGTGGATACTTTTTGCTTAACCCTTTACCAAACAACCCCGGGTTTTCACGACCCTAGGAAAGAAAGCTTTTGAAAACATTGTGGAAAAAGGAGAAAATGCTGGTAACCAGCATTTTCTCCTTTTCCCACAATGTTTTCTGTTCTATCAGAGAACTTAAGCCCGTTTGTTCCAAAGCTGAATTTGGCATCTGCAAATGCTTTGAAATTGAACTAGTCTAGAATATTGTCGTGTGGTAAAGAGTTAAGGTAAATTGTCCGCATGTGCAAGGAGCATCTTATCACATGATTCAGTTGGTTGTTCGACACAAAGGATTTTATGGATCCATAATTATGTGATCACTTGCTTGATCTAATTCACCATGGTGCATTAAACCCCTTTGTGCCACAGCGCCGGGCAAATCTAATGTATTTCTGGGTGTGTCTCGTTTTAACCTTATTTTCAATATTACTCAAGTTTTCATCGCGGGTTTCAGTGCACCCATTCGTCCTTTCTTCGCGTCCGCGTCCGCACAAGCTGACCTGTGTTTGTTAGTTTGCTTTTGGTAAATTATCTGCTTGTCCAAGAACCGTCTACCTTAGGATTCAGCCGGTTGTTGGACAAACTGGATTTTATGGATCCATAATTATGTGATGTCTTGCTTGGTATCATGCATTACGGAGATGCATTAAATTTCCATTTGCCAGAGCATGGCTGATATGTATCATACCAAATACTTGCATGAAATTTGAAGTACTTAAAGCTTTCTCTGCCAGAAGTAGCTTTTGTGGGCCGTGTAAATTAAGATCAGGCTGAATAAAACATGCAGTCTAATCTTACATCTACACCGTACGTCTGCAATTTGATTCCAAACGTGACCAAAACCCTTTTTCTTTGAGACCAGTGCAAACGTTGCAAAAATAATGAAATCGTTTAACTTACGGCTCAAGTGTCAGCTTGTATTTCTTAAAGGTTTGACAAGGGCGTAACTTCAAAATTGTCAGTCCTTTCAAAATTTGAAAAAAAAATTTTTTTTTGAAAAGATAGTATCACAGTAATTAAATCCTCGCTATTTAGATGTAATTACCATAGCAACTAAAGCAGTCATGGTGTGCACAGGGCATAATAGACTCTCCTTCCCTTTCAGTAACCCTTATCTTGCTCAATAAGTAAAATGAAAGTTTAAAGCTGATAGTAATAACCTAAATAATTCCATTTAAAACTTATATTTCTTGAGAAAATTCTCTCCTTATCGGACAGTGTAGATCCAAGATCAGACTGCACGTTCTGTGCAGTCTGATCTTGATCTACACTGTTCGCAAAAGGTCAGCGAGTCGCACTTAGCAGCCTATGTGTTAATTTGTCTAAACTCTGTAAGTGGGAAGCAGTCAGTGTTTTGGAAATAGTGATGTATATACTAGTTTTAACCCTTAAGCTGCTAATCGCGACCCACTGACCTTTTGCGAACAGTGTAGATCAAGATCAGACTGCACAGAACGTGCAGTTTGATCTTCGATCTACACTGTCCGATACTTTATTTTCTTTTCGGTGGAATCAACTTTGAAACCGCAATGTTTCGGCTTTTAGCATTGAGTAGAAATTTGGGTTTCATTTATTCAGCAGCTTAAGTGTTAATCTGTAACTTTTTACCAGGTGACAACATTTTACGCTTACTCAAATTAAAAGCATATGCATGCAATAGATAAATATAAGACTCAGATCATGAAGAGATTTGTTTCTTAAAGGGTAGAATGCAGTGTGGTAGAACGAAAAAGTTAAAGACGCAGAAAACTGCCTGTATCGTTTTATCGATGAAAAACACCCCGAAATTCCCTTCAGAAACTCGATATAACAATTCGATTTTTTTCTTTCAAGGGGCCGTTTGGTTTTTTAATGATTACACTAAACCTCATGCGGGTGTCATGACGTCATATCTGGTCTAATAAAATTAGACGAAGTTCCCGATTGCAAAACGCCAAGCGCATTTTTTTTACAGCATATAACCGTCAAGTTTCTGTACGCTTGCAATGAAAAATGTAATATAGCAGTTTTTATGTGTTTAACAAGAAATCTCGGTTCATTACACACATAAATCTTAATTTGCCCCTTTAAGTCATAAAGATAGTGGATGTAAACATGTAGCGGACGAATACGACTTTCATAATTCATCACGCTCGGCTATGCATGATATATGCCTAAACTGATAGGTTTAATTACAGGTTTATGTTCGTGATGGGTCTGTTTGTTTGTTCGATGTTTACGTTGTTTTCAAAAGTATTTGAATCATACCCTGTGACAAGGTAGTTCAAAATAACGCTCATTTCATTTAACGCTTTATCACACAATCCCGAGTTTTAACGACCCTGGAGAGAAGCCTTCTGAAGACACTGGCGAAAAGGAGAAAATGCAGGTAACCGGAATTTTCTCCTTTTTCCATTACGTTTTCTACCCTATTCCAGTCACATTCCACCATTTGAGCCGCATTTAATTTGTCGTCTACAACTGCTTTGAACTTGGACTAATGTAAAATTTTGTAGTTTGGTACAAAAATAAGTCACGTCAGCCGGTGCACCTATCCGTGCGTGTTATCCCGGACACCGGCTGACTTCCAACGTGTTCAAAGTCGAAGAAATTAGATATAAATCCTGTTGGAATGACCGTCACCAGAAAGCTTTAGTCGGCCCGAGCTTAAAGCCATAGGATAACTAGCTGTGCTGCTAAATTTGGTAGATCTGTTGATAAAGTAAAGGGCTTGAAATCCAGGGGTCACCGGTTCGATTTCCCCAACTCAGCCAATTTCTTTCCGAGGATTGATGATAGTCATTGCTCTCTCACCGCTAAACAATGTTCAGGCGATATTTATGTGAAGTAGATTAAATAGTATTTTTTGAAACATTGTTTGGGAAAAAGGAGCCATTCCTTTTTACGAAAAAATCGTCCCTTCACATAAAATGTTCCCCTAGAAATATAAAATAATAACATTTATTTCCTGCAGATATTTGTTCTGTGCATCGCATGTACCAATTAGATTTGGTTTGTATTGGAGTTAAATGCCATTTTAACAGCTAAGGTCATATCATGGCGGTCAGTGGTGCACCCGTTGTCTGCGCATGTCATATTCTTCGAAAATTCGACCTGTCTGCTATGACGCATCACCCATCCCCCGTATAACTGGGAAAAGTAGGGCTTATATCGAAGCTATTAGCCTATTACCAAAGCATGTAGGGGCTGTTTTAATAAATGGTCTGTGCATAGGTTACATGCTAGCCGATCATAGCTGAATGAATGGCACCAGGTAGCGTTTTATTGAGTAAACCTTTATTTCATTTGAAATTCAAAGTCACGGTTGTTGTTTTGAAAAATTACTCCGCTACTGTACCCAAGATGCCAAAATTAGATAGATGTGTATTTGTAGAATGCCATCTAGCGGGAGATAATGGTGACGCACCTATGTGTTTCCTGACTTTTTCATACCGTACTGACACAACTTTCTTTCCAAAGCCACTGACTACTTTTCTCACATGCATCAGAGGTGAGAGGCGAAAAATCGGGTATCGAACTCGTAACCACCAGGTCACAAGTCAGATGCGCTAACCACTGAGCTACCCGGGCAGGCAGTACCAATTAGAGGTCTATTTGAAAATAACCTGTACAGCAGTGGGACACTGTTAATACTGACAGGCCAGATTTCTCCCCAGTTCAAAATACCCCAACGTTAAATCACTTAACGTTAATTCTGATCTTGGATCTACACTGTTCGAAAAGGAGATATATATCTCCAAAAACTGATTTTGAAATAGCAGAGTTATATGTTTACTATCAATTTGAAAGTTTCATTTTCACTTATTTGGAAGGATATAGGTTCGGCTACGTAATTACTATCAACAACACATACTCATCCAGATTCAGATCTATGAGCCATGCCCTATGAAAAGGGAGCTTAATGCATCTGCAAAAAGTATCGACTCAGGTCAGCCTGCGCGGAATGCGCAGGCTGACCTGGGCCGAAACTTTTTGCTTTTGGTGAATTTTCTTCTTGTCAAAGAACCAGTGTAGCTCATAGTTCAGTTGGTTGTTAGACAAATGGATTTTCTGCATTAATAGTTAACTGATGACTTGCTTGGTGTCATGGATCAGAGAGATGCATTAAGCCCCCTTTTGCCAGAGCATTGCTCAGATGTAGATAAAACAATATATTTGAAGCGTAAACATGGAAAAGGAGCCATTGTGCATTTCAAGAAATCTGTTATTTTCCTGCTCTTTAAACATAACAAAAAATAAAAAAAAAAACGTTTTCCTTCTCTTCACTTATTTCACCGTTTGTGTCAGTAGTTTATGGAATCTCTGAAAAAAGCTAGTTTGGTAATGGGTTATTTTAAATGCTGACTGGTCAGGTTTTCTCTACTTCGTTATAAATAGTCCAAATCAGCCTGTAAACTACACACTTGAAAGTCATTGAGTCGCGCTTTGTAACCTAAGGGTTAAAGCCCCTTCGCAGAGCATGGCTAAAACACTTATTCTTAATTAAGCCTAAACTCTAACAAATGACAACATTTTAGACGAGTCCAAATTCCAAGCATTTGCAGGCAACAAAATAAATGTGACTCAAAAATGGAAATTCGTTTTAGGAAGGATAGAAAAAAATGTGGGAAAAGGAGAGAATGCTGGTACCAGCATTTTCTCTTTTTCCCATGATCCAGGTGTAAATAAAACGAAAACATTGAGATTTACAAGTTCCTTTTGCCGGAAGGAAAACCTCGGCGTATCAGGGATCGCAGATCGGACTGCAGTATTTTTGGAAATC
Source organism: Tridacna gigas (assembly GCA_945859785.2). NCBI lineage: Eukaryota > Metazoa > Mollusca > Bivalvia > Cardiida > Cardiidae > Tridacna > Tridacna gigas. The sequence continues at coordinate 38,420,082 of OX244042.2, forward strand.
TTCTGGTGTAAGGAGCCATTGTCCATTTTTACCACAATCGTTCCACATCATTTCGAAAGGAGACAGAACTGATGATTGTACTTGCGATAAGCTTCACCCCTCTTTGACAACTGAACATGATTGATTGACTGATTGATTGTGTAGTATTTAACGCCGTTTTCAACATTATTTCAGTTATATCGCGGCCAGTGTACCTATCATGCTTTCCGGGAGTTTCTTTTACCAGTACTACGCACAATATTCTTTCAAAGCCAATGGTTGCTTTCCCAAATACTCCGTAGCAATCGTCGATAGGATCGTCAGCGGTGAGAGAGAGGAATCAATTTTGTTGCAATGGCTATCACCAGTCCTCGGAAAGAAATTGGCCGAACCGGTGATCGAACCAGCTACTCTCTGTTCTCAAGCCCTGACCACTGAAAATTGTTTCCGCGGTGTTTATTCAGGAATGAAGCCGGTTGCATGGGAAAAAGAATGTGCAAAATACAGGTAAAAGAAACTCAAGGAAAGCACTGATATGCTGACTGATCGCCGCACTATAACTAAAACATTCTGAAAACGACATTACACACCAACAAAAAACTAGCCATTGATCTCTTTGGAAAATAAAACTTGTTTAGTAATGGGGTAAAAGGTTTCACACCATCTATTTAGATGACATAGGTCAAGCAATTGTAAAGTTCCGCTTAACTGCCTGTTCCTAAAATAGCTCTATTGTCCGTTTACGCCCATATTACCCTATTCGCTAAATCGACCCTTTGAGACTGTGGTATCTACCATTTGCAGACGGTTTTTTCTCTGTCTTGCAGCAGATATTTGAAAACATTGTGGCAAAAGGAGAAATTGCTCGTAACGAGCAATTTCTCCTTTTGCCACAATGTTTTCAAATGTGTATAATCTTCAATAATTTGTAATTATAATTGATTGATTGGTAACTTGACGGACAGACGGACGGACAGACAGACAGACAGCCAGCCAGCCAGCCAGCCAGACATGCAGGCATGCAGACAGACAGACAGACAGACAGACAGAGCGATTGAATGATCGTTTATAACGCTCAGTTTTATCACGGCGAGAGCTCACCTATCTATGTCCTCTGCCTCTTGCCCATGGAGACTTTCACGAAAACCACAGTGCTTCCTGATAGGAGGGAACCTGAGTTGTAATCCCACACCTTAACACCCAGCCCGGCATTTGACCCAAATGTCAAATTACGTTCATTTTACCAGTACTACAAGACAGCTTGAACAGTGCTTAGCCAAAGTACCAGTGCCGCTGGCTGGTATCGGACATAGAAGAACTTCTGAGTTACAAAAATCCAACACTCAAAGTCCTGAGAGGACCCTCCTTCATTTTTTGTCTATTTGAAAAAGCAATGAAAACGTCGCGGCAAATGGAGAGAATAATCATTGTAAAGCATTTCTTTTTCCTCCATAGCGCACTGTGTGTCCAAAATCCAGTTTATGGAGTTGTAATCAGAAGGATACAAAATCAGGGTTGTCTTCAAAATGCCCCATTCGTTCAAAAATATACTCGACTGTACCATGTTTTCCCTTAGGGGTGCTGATGATAAGATGGTCGAGAAAACATCGTGGTAAGAGAAGAAAATGCTGGTAATCAGCATTTTATCCTTTTCTCATGATATTTTCATAATGAAAAAAGAAATCTCACCATTGAAGCTGCACTTGATTTGCCGTCTTCATTTACTTTGAATATAGACGGCTGTAAAAATTTTGTCATTTGGTAAGGGATTAAATTATAAATGAGCTATGTTCTGACAAAAGGGGATTCAATGCACCTCCTTGATGCATTATACTGCTTAAGCCATCACACAATTATGGGTCCATAACAGGCATTTTTATAAACAACTGATTTAATCATGAGATAGACTGGTCCCTGAACATACAGAAAATTGACCAATAGCCAAACGTTTCGGCCGAGGTCAGCCTGCGCAGTCCGCGCAGGCTGACCTGGGTCGATATTTTTTGCAGACGCATTAAGCCCCCTTTTCACAGAGCACGGCTTAAATATAATTATATCAAATTAGTTTTTTCTTCTATGTTTTTGCTAACCTTCCAAAGACAAAGGTAGTTCTTATTCAGTGTTTTTTCTATCATTCCAAAGACAAACCAAACCCAATCATTTGACCCATATTTAAACTGTCGTCTGCAAATAGTTTTCAAAATGGAAAAAGTCTAAAATTCTGCAGTCTGGTGAAGAGTTGAAATAAAAATAGTGTCATAATGTCTCCTGGTGCGAGGGTAGTTTTTATTGTTGATCCTCATCCTGCTAAATCAGTTCTATAAAAACTTTCAAAACCTACAGTAAAAACCCAAATAATGTTATTTGGGACTTATGTTTTGGAGAAAAGAAATATCTCCTTATCGGACAGTGTAGATCCAAGATCCGACTGCACGTTCTGTGCAGTCTGATCTTGATCTACAATGTCTGCAAAAGTTCAGTGAGCCGCGCTTACCAACTTAAGGGTTAAGACCGCTTTGATATTATCTTCGGTTGAACTGATTCAAATACTGGGCTTGACCCCGTTGTTTACATACGTTTTCTTTTTCTGAATTTTTTGCAAAACTAGCAAAAAATGTCTATTTGTCCGGAGCTTTGCATCACATGACGCCATATTCTTTTTTCCAGGTGGTTTTATCCCTAACCACACAATGTCGAGTTTCAACGACTCTGAGAAAGAGGCTTTTTAAAAACATTATGGGAAAAAGAGAAAATGCTGGTAACCAGCATTTTCTCTTTTTCACACAATGTTTACTCTATTTCCATAAGTGAATTTAATCACTATAGTGGCATTTAATTTGTCGTCTGCAAATATTTTTTTAAGTCGGACAAGTCTAAAGTTTTGTCGTCTGGGATGGAGTTTTTCGGTGACGAGCTTTAGTGGACTGTGTAGGTCATACTAGAATGAATATTCTGTTAAATATTTACCAGACAAAAAAAAAAGAGAAAATGTTTGTTTCCTAAAATTCGTTAATATTTGCAGACGACAAATCAAATTCGGTCCGAATGATGAAAATTGTCCTTGAAAGGGGAAAAGGAGAAAATGCTGGTTGCCTACATTTTCTCCCTTTTCCCACTATGTTCTCAAACACCTTCTGCATCATCATGTGTTTGATCACAGGCCTTTGAAGCTCCATTGGTCTATCAAGAAACACTAAAATTTTCCTTGGTTGATCATCGAACACTTGCACATTGGTACATTGCCTGTATATCACGGAATACTCAATTTTTCATTTACACCGTTACTATAAATAGCACATTGGCGACTGCCTCTATATTGTATATAATAAGACAAGGTGTGCAACGAAATCGAAGACATTTTTTATAATAACGGTGTCCGCTAAGGAAAATTTCGTTATCCCGTAATAGACCAATCGAGTTTCAGAGGCCTATGGTTTGATTCTAAGCTATTACTGTCGCAGGGCAACACATACCCCTCACCGGTTTCCTTGTCACTACATAGAGGAAAATGAAAAGGTAATAATTCCTTTGATAGTTGCAAATTGGTTGAAATTATAGAAGGAGAAAAGGATACAAAATTAGAGTGAGGGACAGAGGGACAGCTCGATTCCATTCTACCCTCTATTTCATTGTGCGCATGTGTGTGTAAGTGTTTGTGTTGATGGGGTGGGGGTGAGGGTGGCGGAGGGTTTTAATTTTGACAAAAACAACTCTCCATGGGAGGTAACATTCTGTTTTATGATACCGAATAGAAAACAAATGAGCCATGCTCTGGCAAAAGGGGGCTTGGTGTATCTCCGTGATCCATGGTACAAAGCAATCCATCACATACTTATGGATCCATGATAGCCACTTTTTTGAACAAGCGACTTAATCATGAGGTAGACTGGTGCTTGTACATACAGAATTTTCACCAACGGCGAAAAGTTTCGGTCCAGGTCAGCCTGCGCGGATTGCGCAGGCTGACCTGAATCGATACTTTTCGCAGATGCATTAAACCCCCTTTTCACAGAGTACGGCTCAAATAATACTTGCTAGTATCTGACAAGAAAAGTGATAATCTAAATACAAACATCCTTGGTACAAATCTCTCTCTCTGTCTTGAGTCATCGCGACAGGATTCGTTCCTCTCTCACCGCTGACCATTGTTTCGACGATGGTTATGTGGGAAAGCAGCCAATGGCTTGGAAAGAATATCGTGCGGAGTACTGGTAAAAGAAACTCCAGGAAAGCATGGATAGGTGCACTGGCCGCCGCGATATAACTGAAATAATGTTGAAAACGGCGTTAAACACCATACAATCAATCAATCAATCTCTCTCTGTTTCTTTCTCTCTCTCTCTCAGCATTCTAGTCTCCTTCGTCTTTTTATATATCCATGTTTTTTTTTTCGCCAAAGAAAATTTTCCTCAAACCTCATTATTTTCCTCGCCAAGCCCTTTATATAGTATGTCCAGCCATTTCATTAACGTCTATTACCTGCTCCAGTGATTGAACAGTATTCACAAAAATGTTTCTAATCTAAATGAAACCTAGACATTTTTATGCCTCATTAACAAAGAAAGAAACATCATTTGTCAAACATTTCGACCCAATTTGCGGGCAGGATCAAAGCAATAGTCCTTTTTTTGTCACTTAAGAAACAATTTTACAAAAAAAAAATAACTTGAAATAACAGTCCAACATATAACTTGAACTTGCAGCCCAACAGATAACAAATTACCAGACAGTGTAGGTCAAGATCGGACAGCACCTTCTGTTCGGTCTATAATATGTACATAAACTTGCCGAAAATTCTCTTAACTCTTTTCCCCAACAGCTATATAAAGTCAACTTTTTTCGGGGTCTAAAAGATGATTTCCATTGCAACTGAGAACTATTTCGGTCAAATTTGAGTATCATTTAGTGGACGGTGAAGATCAAGGATCAGACAACACGTTTTGTGCGGTCTGGTCTTAATCTACGCCGTCCGCAAAAGCTATTTAACGCTTTACCACACAATCACGGGTTTTAGAGACACTAAGAAAAAAAAGACGCTTTTGAAAACATGGTGGGAAAAGGACAAAATGCTGGTAGCCAGCTTGTTCTCCTTTTCAAACCATGTTCTCTACCCTTTCACAGACAAAAACAATTATCTGTCTCGCATTTAATTTGTCGTTTGCAAACGCTTTCAATTTGGACAAGTCTAATTCTTGTCGTATGCTGAACAGTTAAGTCGCCATTAGTAGCGAGTGTTACATCGCCCACTTTATGTCTCGGGTAGAAAAGTTTTTATTGCATGCATTTTGATATAGATCTAGACTTCGGCGTCAATATTTGGTATTCATATTGTCAAAAATCTAAAACGGTGACTGTAGTCCTAACAAAGAAAATCGGAAATACAGGTCACAAAATTAGAAACTGACATTTTAGAGAAATGTTTACTCTCTGCCACGATTTTTCAAGAAGCCTGTTTACTTTTTATTCCGAAAAATCAAAATTCCTTGTTAAACACCATAAATACAACTAGAATATATTTTTCTCTGCAATCGTATTAATCGTGTGATTACATGGTTTCATTCAATAAAAAGGTGCAATTTCCGGCATTTAAATAAAGGGACGGTCGTCTTGCAATCTGTAGTTCTGTCTATTCTTATTACATCAGATATGACGTCATCATATCTGATTTGAATTCGAGTCCTCGTAATCAACGCGTGTTATTGCTCATGTGACATTCCCACAAGTCATTGCGAAAGTCCGGCTCAAAATCTAAAAATACCTGAAGAGGCTTCGTAGCCCATTAACACTGTAACCACACAATCCCAAGTTTTACCAACCATGTAGAAATAGCCTTTTGAAAACCTTGTGGGAAAAGGAGAAAATGCTAGTAACCAGCATTTTCTCCTTTCCTCACAAGGTTTTCTACACTTTAACAGACACATAACCACCATTTCAGCTTAATTTAATTTGTCGTCTACTAATGCTTTCAGTTTGGACAAGTCTAAACTTCTATCGTTTGGTAAAGAGCTAAGAAAATACCACTGATTTTTTCCCTTTCGTCTTTTTTTTTTACTGATGAGTTGCTGGCTGTCGTCTCTCTTACCTCATTGACAGAACATTGTTTTAAAGTTTGGTGAGATTATAAAACTCTGATAAGCTCCCTTAAAAAAACTATTTATACCTGTTAGGTACGTCAAAAGTTCAGAAGTAAAGGCGGACAATGGAGTTAGCGCAGTTATTTACATTTATACTTTTTGAATAGAATGCCGTTTCTTCACAATGTTTGACTTTCGGCTTACCTTAAAAGTAATATTTCGTAAAGAACTACCTGCCTTTGAAGATTCTAAATGCTTCTCTGTGTCCTAAAGTGGACAGTGTAGATTAATTTGATTGTATACAACTGTCCGATACACAGAGATATACATACTGACATAAGAAAAGACAGTGGAATTTGGATTTCGACAAGAATAAAATTTTGTTACCTGGTAAAGGGTTAAAAAGCCTTTCTTCAGGGATATTGTGTGATAGAGGGTTAAACAGGTTTTGCAGCTGACAATCTCGAAAAAATTCAACCTAACTGATCATTCTTAAAATGACATCAACTATGTAGACCTGTGGCAAGCCAACCGATATCCGCCCTTTCACCTTGCCAATGGAGAAGGGGAATAATCAAAGGGATATAATTCCTGTAAAACTTGACCTATCATATTTGTTTGCTTGTTGGAGTTTAACGCAATTTTAACAACTTGGGTCATATCACGGAGGTCACACAAATTTCTTTCCACAAATTTCATTCGTAAAATTTCAGGTGCACAAGTACCCGCAGCTGGAAAGCTTCCATTAAAATTTAAGCCAAATTGGTTGAAAACTATGAAGATAAGGGGCACAAAACTGCAATTGCAGACAGACAGAAAGACGAACAACCAGCATCCTCTAACACTCCCACGTATTTGAGAGGGGCTGGGGAAGGGGGTGATAAGGTATAATAGTTAGCAAATAGAGAAAATGCTCCTTATTAATATCGTTATAAGCAATGTCTCTGCCCCAATGTTGCTTCGCGTTTTAGTTGCTTATAAATAATGCAGTTTAATTGCTCTGTAAATATACTATAATATGAGCCGTTCTCTGGCAAAAGGGGGCTTAATGCATCTCCGTGATCTATGATACCAATTGAGCTATCACATAATTATGGATCCATAATAGCCACTATTTTTAACAACCGACTTAATCAAGAGGAAGACTGGTCCTTAGACATACATAAAATTGAACAATAGCGAAAAGTTTCGGCCCAGGTCAGCCTGCGCGGACTGCGCAGGCTGACCTGGGTCGATACTTTTCGCAGATGCATTAAGCCCCCTTTTCACAGAGCATGGCTCAATTATGCTTTTTCTCCATCTTATTACAATAACAGTAATGTTAACAAAGTCTGAAAATCTTGTAGATCTCCCACATTAAAAGTTAAAATCCTACAAACAAAAAAGATGTGTCACTGAGAAGTGTCTGATGCCCAGAAAGGCAACCTTTAGGCTCCTCAGAGCGACTCATTAACCTTTTGCGAACAGTGTAGATCAAGATCAGACTGCACAGAACGTGAAGTATGATATTGGATCTACACTGTGCGATAAGGAGATGTTTTTCCATCAAAATATTTTTGAAATAGCAAATAAAATGGTTTTTACTATCGGCTTGAAATGTTCATCTCAATCATTTAGCTGATTAAAGGTTGATATTGCTCTTTCCCCGAGCTGTGGACATGAAGGTTGAACATGGACGCAACTTTTACAAACAATTTTGACCTCAACATTTGTGGAAAGTTATTTTGAAATAAAGTATTAAGGAAAAAAAGTTATGGCCAAGACACGATACACGTCACTAACGGACAAGCGGACGGACAGACCAAATATTCCCCCCCCCCCCCCAAATTTTTTCGTGGGTATTAATATTAATGGCGCCGCTTGCGGGTACCAACGCTCATCTGCAGCTGCGTTTTCGGTCAAAATTCCTTGTCGAAAAGGGGCATAACTGTGTCAAAAATATTTCAGATTTACCTGCCCTTTTGATATATGTCCCCGATGATAGTTAGACTAAAAACTATATAGTCCTAAATTGAAGTAAATATAGAGATATGAGAAAATGTCAAAGTTCTCGCACGATGACGACTAAGACTCAAACGACAACAGGGCGATGACAAAACCTTGAGTTTTCTTCGACAACAGCCGAGTTTAACCCTTAACCTGCTAGATAAGTTAAACAAAACTTTCAAGCTGATCGTAAAAAAAACCCCAAATAACGCTATTGCAAACGTATTCTTGGAGAAAAATATCTCCTTATCGGACGGTGTAGATCCAAGATCAGACTGCACGTTCTGTGCAGTCTGATCTTGATCTACACTGTCCGCAAAAAGGTCAGTGAGTCGCACTTGGCAGCCTAAGGGTAAACTTACAATGAAATTTATAAATATCCTGGTCGGCTGACTTTGAAGTAAAGAGTAAAAAAGAAATTGTATATTGACGATTGAAAACCCATTACGGCGTGCATCAATGATCACGGAATACTTTCATAAATGCACCTTTTAACCCTTTACCATACACTCCAGGGTTTAACCCTTTCCCAAACAAGCCCTGGTTTTCACGTGTCTGCAGTACAAGTCTTTCGAAAACACTGTGGGAAAAGGAGAAATTGCTCGTAACGAGCAATTTCTCCTTTTCTCACAGTGTTTTCTACCCTTTTAGAGAACTTCCTGCCATTTTCATCAAATTTAAAATTGTCGTCTGCAGACTCTTTGAATTTGGACCAGTCCAAATTTTGTCGTTTGGGAAAGGGTTAAAGACCCTGACGGAAAAAGCTTTCCAAAACATTGTTGGAAAAGGTTAAAAATGCTGGAAACCAGCATTTTCTCCATATCTCACAATGTTTTCTATCTCTTTACAGACCTTTTTTGCAACATTTTATTTGTCGTCTGCAAATTATTTGAATTTAGACAGGTCTAAAATTATGTCCTCTGGCAAAGGGATCTACAGTTGTGCTTTAAAGGTCAAGATCAAACTGCATAGAGGTGTTGATCTCTGATATGCGTCGGATTAAATTTTGTATGCAAAATATATTATTCTACTTAAAAAAAAGAGATTTAAATGAACTTTTTCAGTGCGAAACAGAATTCATATACTTGGCCCCTTTCGACGGTTGAAAATACTATCCATTAAAAATTTAGAAAGATTTTTATCTTACAGGCTTGACTCACAATCAAGCAGTCACGGCTTGTAAAGATCAGACTGCACGTCTGATCTTGATCTGTACCGTCCCCAAAGGCTTATGTGTGCGCCCACGGCGCTGAGAAGATTAAAATATAGGTATAGAAATCATAACAGACTGAAAATCTTCTTTTTAACCCTTTCCCAAACGATAAATTTTAGACTGGTCCAAATTCAAAGAGTCTGCAGACGACAATTTTAAATTTGATGAAAATGACATAAAGTTCTCCAAAAGGGTAGAAAACACTGTGAAAAAAGGAGAAATTGCTCGTTACGAGCAATTTCTCCTTTTCCCACAGTGTTTTCAAAAGACTTGTACTGCAGACACGTGAAAACCAGGGCTTGTTTGGGAAAGGGTTAAGACGTAGGCAACCTACGGGATAATGTGCTGTCAGCCCCTAAGCTGCTAAGTAAACGAAAAGAAAGTTTCCACCTCAATAGTAAAAACTCAAATATTGCGATTTCAAAGTTGATTTCACAAAAAAAAAAAAACGTATCGGACAGTGTTCATTCAAGATCAGACTGCACATTCCGTGCAGTCTGATCTTGAATCCACACTGTCCACAAAAGGTCAGTGAGTAGCTTTTGGCAGCTTAAGGGTTAAAGCCTTTGATTGAATATCTGTGAAAATACACCATTTTTACAGTGCATGACTGTGATTAAACACACCCATAGCAGGTTAGCCTTCTTGTCATGTCTTAAAGGGGCATAAAAAGTTAACATTTATCCTGCTAAAGAAGTGAATGAGATTTTCAAGCCGATAGTAAGAAGCTAAAACCCCGAATTTTGCTAATTTAAAGTTTTTTTTTTCTTTTTTTTTGTGGGGGGGGGGGCGGGGGTGGACAATTATTATGTCCTTATCGGACAGTGTAAATTTATGTAGATTCAAGATCAGACTGCACCTTCTGTGCAGTCTGACCTTGATCTACACTGTCCGCAAAAGTTTAGTGAGTCGCGCTTAGCAGCCCAAGGGTTCAGTCTTTTTCGTTCGTGAATTGATTTTTTTTTTCTGTTTGCTTGTATCGTGTTAAACGTCGTTGTCAACATTATTTCAGTTATATCGCGGAGGCCAGTGCACCTATCATTGCTTTCCTAGATTTTTGGACCAATCGAATGTAATTATAAAGTACGCAAAATCACTTAAATGAAACGAATGTGCACTCTTGACTGATATTAAAACATTGTGGAAAAAATGAACAATTGCTTGTTACAAGCGTAATTGCTCCTTTTTCCAAGATGATTTCGGCAAGCGGTCTACGGCAGAAGCGTAAACAGTATTTTCACAGCAATAGGTCGAAACTTATTTTTCCTTAATATTTTCTTGTACCAGTTTTTAAATGGTACGAAATCGGCCTTTATAGATCTAGCACCTTGTTAGATCGTCTACTAAAAAGGGGAGAAGATTTCAACCTAATCATGTTGGAATTCCGCTTGAGAGGTATTAACCCTTTAGCTGCTAATCGCGACTCACTGACCTTTTGCGGACAGTGTAGATCAAAATCAGACTGCACAGAACGTGCAGTCTGATCTTTGATCTACACTGTCCGATACGGTATTTTCCTTCCGGTGAAATCAACTTTGAAATCGCAGTGTTTTTGGCTTTTAGTATTGAATAGAAATCTGCGTTTCATTTATTCAGCAGCTTAAGTGTTAAACCAGCCTGTAAGAAAACATATCTACGGGGTACTATTCAAAACGACCCTGAAGAATTATGGTCTTGCCCGGGGATATGTAATACAAACAATGGTCTAAATTCAATACACCCAAGTACCTACTATTAACTATACCTACCGGGAATTTAATTATTTTTCTTCTTACTATTTACTTTATAAACGTTTTACCCGGCGTTTTGCGAAAACGCGGACTAGCAGAACGAAAGCGGATTTTCTTTTCTTTTTTTAAAGATACATCTATAATCGTTTTCAGCAAGTTTTAACCCAGCTTATCTTTATTTTGTCGAACTATAATCATTCTTCTATCTTCATGCCAAATATTGACCCTGACAGTTGCACGTTGCATAGATTATGACGGATAGAAAAATGCATATCATTTTCTGGAGGCCATAAAAAAGTCACTGTTGTCACGTTTCCGGCTTTAAATCGAAGATTTCCTATACATGTATATGTATTTAGTCCGTACACCATTTATATCGGTAAATCTATGTTTACACGGCTGACTAAATTCTGAACCATTCGACAGTCTATTAAATTTGTACATTTTTTTTTTTTTTTCTCTCCGACTTTAAAGAAAGTGCGGGAAATTGTGCATCACATGCGTATATGCGGAATTTTTATATTAGGGTAACTGGCAACAAAGCATTGGTAAACAGAATATAGAAACCATTCTTATGCTCGTGGATGATACTAAGCTAGAGTTTGACAATGCTTTGCCCAAGGGTACTCCCTTGTACCCCCTCCCCCCGCTGACAATCCATTCCTGCTGGCGGTCTTGGTCGGATTGGCGTATCATTTTTGCAACGCACTGCAGAGACATCAGCCTAGCATTGGTGAATTTCAAAACAGATATGAACAAGTGAATTGTTGCCATAAAATGACTGATGTAATCCTGAAAACGGCGTCACGCAAAGTCCATTTAAACTAAACTAAAATGAAGCTGGTGCTATGCTTTGACTGTTTACCTGAACAGAACAGAACAGAATTTTATTCAGACTTGTACATTACATACATCGTCTTCATACTATGCAATACAAAAATTAACAAATGTCACGTGATCACACTTTTTCATGTTTTTTCATGTTAACACTTAAGCTGCTGAATAAATGAAACGAAAATTTCTACTCAATAGTAAAAACCCTAACATTGCGGTTTCAAATTTCACCGGAGAAAAACACCGTATCGGACAGTGTAGATCAAAGATCGGACTGCACGTTCTGTGCAGTCTGATCTTGATCTGCACTGTCCGCAAAAGGTCAGTGGGTCACGATTAGCAGTTTAAGGGTTAATGTATACATACATATAAAATATAGGGAATGTGTGTGTATGTTTTTTTTATGCTATTTTTAGGAGAGTTCTAACTTGAAGCAAACGCCAAACGACAAAATTTTAGACTTGCACAAATAGAAAGCACTGGAAGACAACAAATGTGGCTCAAACGGTGGAAGTTGTCTTTGAAAAAAAATGTGGGAAAAGGACAAAATGATGGTAACCGGTATTCCTCCTTTTCCAAAAATGCAATCTTCCTTTTCTAATAAAAATTTTATCATTTGCGTAACATCTAATAAGCCATCTAAAACAAGGCTCTATTTAATTCATCTATACAAAAAGTATCGACCTATGTTCGATACAGTCTGAAAATGTTTGCTATTGGTAAATTTTCTGCACGTCAAAGGACCAGTCTAGGACAATAAGACTCTCCGCGCATAAGCTAAGAATTGAGACTGGTCGATATAAGCAGCAAAGAATTGAAAGATCCCTAAGGAAATGTCAATTATGTAATTCTCAAGATTTGGAAGATGAATATCATTTTTTACTTATTTGTCCAATTTCTACAGATATTAGAAAAAAGTATATTAACAAATTCTATTTCGTCAGGCCAAGCGTTTACAAGTTTGTTTGTCTGATGAGCAGTACTAATACTCTTGTCCAGAAGAAACTAGGTCGATATGTGGATGAGTCCTTTAAGTTAAGGAAATCTCTCACTTAACCCTTTCCCAAACGACAAATTTTGGACAGGTCCAAATTGAAAGAGTCTGCAGACGACAACTTCAAATTTGATGAAAATGGCAGAAAGTTCTCCAAAAGGGTAGAAAACACTGTGGGAAAAGGAGAAATTGCTCGTTACGAGCAATTTCTCCTTTTCCCACAGTGTTTTCAAAAGATTTGTACTGTAGACACGTGAAAACCAGGGCTTGTTTGGGAAAGGGTTAATATTTTCATTATTTTTTTCAAATGACATTCTTTTCTTCCTCCTATTGACCTATTTTCTGTTGGCTTTACCCTACTTTTTCCCATGTCTTTACCTTACTTTTCACCATGTATTCATTTTTTTTCTTTTTTTTTCCTTCTGTTCTAACATTGTAAAAATGTCTAGAACAGCAATGTTGTTTACGCTAAAAGTCTCTATATGTGACACTGACCTATACCGAAATAGATTTATGTCAATTTTTGTGGTTGATGACGAAAAACTTCGTAGTTTAACCCTTTCCCAAACAAGCCCTGGTTTTCACGTGTCTGCAGTACAAGTCTCTTGAAAACGCTGTGGCAAAAGGAGAAATTGCTCGTAACGAGCAATTTCTCCTTTTCCCACAGTGTTTTCTACCCTTTTGGAGAACTTTCTGCCATTTTCATCAAATTTGAAATTGTCGTCTGCAAACTCTTTCAATTTGGACCAGTCTAAAATTTATCGTTTGGGGAAGGGTTAAGTCAATAAAATATTCTGAATTCTGAGTCTAGGCTCATGAATCAAGTGGTTGTTAGACAAAATGGATTTTATGAATCCACAGTTTTATGATGACTTCCATGGTATATAATGCATTTCGGGGATGCATTAAACCCCCTTTTGCCAGAGCACGGCTCATGATGCTTTCAATGTGGATCAATCTAAAATCTTGTCGTCTGACAAAGATCCCGAACAACGACCCTTTTGTGCCAGTAAGGTGAAGGTCGCTTTTGAACATCGATATTTAACTCCTATCCTGCTAATAAAAGAAATGGAACTTTTAAACCAATAGTATAAACCCAATTTGTCCTATTTCAGAGGTATTATTTCGAGGAAATATATCTCCTTATCGGACAGTGTAGATCAAAGATCAGACTGCACGTTCTGTGCAGTCTGATCTTGATCTACACTGTCCGCAAAAAGGTCAGTGGGTCGCGATTAGCAGCATAAGGGTTAAGTATAAAGCGAATAAATCCGTTTAATAATAATTCAGACTTTTTCCCACACGTCTGATGGGACAATCACATAGATGTTCAGTTTACCTTTGAGCCATGCTCTGTGAAAAGGGGGGGCTTAATGCATCTGCGAAAGGTATCGACCCAGCTCAGCTTGTACAGTCCGCGCAGGCTGACCTGGGCCGAAACTGTTCGCTGTTGGTTAATTGTATGTCCAAAGACCAGTCTACCTCATGATTCAGTCGGCTGTTGAAAAAAAGTGGCTATTATGGATCCATAATTATGTTATGGCTTGATTTGTATGATGCATCACGTAGATGCATTACGCCCCCTTTTGCCAGAGCATGACTGGCTTATCGCAGTGATACATAACATAAAGTTTTTGATTTGCTAATTGTTGAAAGTGAATGACCCAACCTGGCTGTAGCGAGTTTGATCCCTGCCGGAAGCATTTGAGTTTTCTTATGGGAATGTCCTTTGGCAAGACAGTTCAGAGTCTCAGAATAGTATTGGTAAAACCAAGGACACACATGACAAACTGATCTGATATCATGCTATCAGAAGAGTCTTGTCTAGGGACATCCCCAAGAAAAGCCAAGTGCTTCGGGGGAGGTTCGAATCCATGACCATCGGAATATGAATCCCATATCTTCACCAATGAGGCAATCAGGACTGCTATATTTTGGAAAAAAAAAACATGAACAGCATTTTTGGTTAACTCTTTACCGAACGACAAAATTTTAGACTGGTCCAAATTGAAAGCATTTGCAGACTACAAAATAAATGTTACCGAAAAATGGAAGTTTGTTTTGGGTAGGGCAGAAAACATTATGGGAAAAGTAGAAACTGCTGGTTACCAGCATTTTCTCCTTTTCCCACAATGTTTTCAAAAGGCTTCTTTTTAAGAGTCGTTAAAAGTCGGGATTGTGTGGTAAAGAGTTAAGAGTGACGGCAGGGCCAGACAGAGATACTTTTGACTTTTAACGCCCTGCGTTAAATTTAAAGAACAGGGACATTAACTCTTTACAAAACAACAAGATTTTAGATTTGTCCATATTAAAAGCATTTGCAAAAGACGAAATAAATGTGACTCAAAAATCGAAACTTGTCTATCTAAAGGTTGAAAATATCGTGGGGGAAAAAAAAGAGACAAAATACTGGTTACCAGCATTTTCTCCTTTTTCCACGATGTTTTCAAAAGCTTTCTTTCTCTTGGTCGTTAAAAGTCGTGATTGTGTAGTAAGGGTTAAAAAAAAACTCCTTCTAACATATGGATAATTAACAGTGTCTAAGTTTCAAAACATAAATACACTTGAAAACATTGTGGCAAAAGGAGAAATTGCTCGGAACGAGCAATTTCTTCTTTTGCCACAGTGTTTTCAAAAAACAGCTGCTGCAGAATGAAAACAACAGTAGTTGTCTGTATGAGGTACCGTGTTTATATCATCGATCTGGTGATCCAGCTGCCGATGGGACAATTCGTTATCGATTTAACATAACAAATCAATTACTGTCTTCCCTTTCTCTCGTTTTAGGTAAACACAGTGTTTGCGCCGTGCTCTGTTAAAAGGGGCTTTAATGCATCTGTTAAAAAGTCTCGACCCATGTCAGCCTGCGCACTCCGCGCAGGCTGACATGGGTCGATATTTTTTGCTATATCGGTAAATTCTCTGCGTGCCAAAGGACAACCCAACCTTTTATTAGACAAACCGGATTTACGCATACATAATTATGTGATGACTAGCGAGGTATACAGCTCTAATGAGATGCATTAAACCCCATTTGACAGAGCACCGCTCATTTGCTTTCGGTCTGAGGTAAAGTTAGACAGCCTTATTCATTCCAGTGGTAAAGCACGGAATTGGCAATCTGGGGATACTTGGGACTGTGGGTTCGATTCCCAAGGCTGGCACATGACGGCTGGCTAGCTGTGTCAACATAGATAAATTGCCGATATATATGGTGCATGGGAAGAACAAATATATCGGAAATCTTTGAATTTAAACCGCAAACGTCACAACAGGGATTTCTTGGATGGCCACCAGTAAATAATAATTAAAAAAAAAAACATTGCTCGTAATCTATGCAACCTTGCAACCATTAGGGGCAACATGTGGTATGGAGATACAAGAATGATATAGTTTGATAACATAAAGACGAAATGGGTTAAAAAGTGGCTGAAAACGAGTACAGATGTATCTTTAAAGAATCAGACATGAATCAGGATAGGTTTCGTTCCGTATCATTCACCATCCCCTGTGACATAACTAACAGCCTTCTAGGGGCCCTGCCATTTTGGCCAACCGATGGCGAGGAAAATTGAACACAAAAATCGAATCAAATCTGAGGTAAGGTCCAACCTCTGTTAAGGAAGCACCTACGAGACCCTTAATAAGTGCTTGCTTAAGACAAGTGCTTGCTAAGTACAGGTACATTTCAACATACATGTATTTGCCGACTCCAGGAACACAGAATAATGGTTGCGTAACCCTTTACCAGACGACAAAATTGAACCATTTTAGACGTAACACTGAATGCTACTCAAAACATGAACTTTGTTATAGGATTGAAAACAATGTGGTAAAAGGAGAAAATGCTGGTTACCAGCATTTTCTCCTTTTGCCACAATGTTTTCAAAAGCCTTCTTCCTTAGGGTAGTTAAAACTCGTGGGTTGTATTGTACAAAATTAATAGAGGTTGCTCGCTTAACAGGAGTGGCCACTAAGACTGGTTATAATGTAAACAAAAGTTTTTTTTTTTTCAAACCACAATTACATCAAAATACTCGAATAACTTAGGATAGGCATTTTTAAACAGTGCAACGCACTTTTCCTTTCCTTCCAGTTGTAGGCAAAGGCTGTTGTTTTGTCTGCGCCCCCCTTCCCCGGTCGGAGCTATTTTTCATTTTCTTTCACATGAAACTGTCACCTCTGTCACAGTATTTCAACCTTAGACTGACAAAAAATCAAGTCAGTATAAAAACCAAAGTACATGTAATGCGATTTAATACCTCATTCCGCTGGAGAAAAAATCTCCCATATCGGACATTGTAGATCAAAGATCAGACTGCACGTTCTGTGCAGTCTGATCTTGATCTACATTGTCCGCAATAACACATTTAATCGCATTCAGCAGCCTAGGTCTTAAACCTCAACAAATCTTTATGTAAAACATTAGGATAAAGAGTATACATAAAAAATGCAAATTTCTTATGTCAAAATGGTAATAAAAATCAAACCTCTTCATGTGTTTTACCCTTTACCAGACGAAGAAGAAATTCTGCTCGTCCATATTCAAAGCATTTGCAGACGACAATTTACATCTGGCTCAAATGATAGGATTTGTCTATGAACGTGTAGAAACCACCGTGGAAAAAAAAGGAACAAGGATAAAACGGTGGTTGCAGGTATTTTATCCTTTTCCTGTATTTTTTTCTTTTTAAATCTTCTTTCCAAAGGTTGTTAAAACAATAAATCGTTTGGTACAGGCTAAATGAGTGACACATCACTGCCCGCATGCGACATTTTGTGTGTCGAAGCAGATGGCCTTTGAAGGCATTGTGACAAAAGCAGAAATTGCTTGCAAGGAACAAGCTTAGTTTACCAAACTTATTCTGTTCAATTGAGTGGTGTTTTTTGCCCTTTTCTTAAAAAAAAAACGTCTTATGACGGCGACAGCTCAGCTATTGATGCCTTAATCTTTGTTTTTACCAGTACAAGCCTGAGACTTTGAAGTGTCTTTCCAAAAGACACTCACCCGACCGATGCAACATCTTTGTGTGTAGCAGAGGGCACCGACAAAAGAGACCAAGTTTATAACATATGGTTAATCATTAGCCTAGAAACATCAAACAACTAAAAATATGAGTCATGCTTTTTGAAACGGGGTTTTAATGTACTTGCAAACAGTATCGACCCATGGATCCATAATTATGAGATGACTTGCTTGGTATGATAAACCACGGAAATGCATTAAACCCCCCTTTGCCAGAGGGCAGCTCACTTTAAATAAAAGTCTGTTTTGAAAGGAAAAATATTTTTATACGTATGAACAAGATCAGTGAATATCCCAGATCAGCCTTCTCACCGTATACTGCCAGATATTGTATCAACAGTGAGCAGTCTGATCTTTGATCGACGTTGTCCGTAGCAGTGTGGTTTCGATCCACATTGCCAGTAGTAGTCTTATCTTGGATCTACATTGCCTGTAGCAGTCTGGTCTCGGGCATACACTAACTTGACCTTAATTTAAGCCCCTACATTGGGCAGTCTAATCCTAACCTCTACTGCCTGTAATTTACCGATCTTGAATCTATACTGTTCGTTGATATGAACCTGCATTGAATTCTCCTTAACCCTTTACTACACAGTCCCTTGTTTCAACGACCCTGAAGAAGAAGCTTTTTGAAAACATTGTGGGAAAAGGAGAAAATGCTGGTAACCAGCATTTTCTCCTTTTCCCACAATGTTTTCTACCCTTTCCACAACAAATTTCAATTTTTCAGTCACATTTATTTTGTTGTCTGCAAATGCTTTCAATTTGGACTACGATGAACTTTTGTCATTTGGTAAAGGGTTAACTCAATACCAAACGATCCCGTGTTTTAACGACCCGTTGTAAGAAGGCTTTAGAAAACATTGTGGGAAGAGGTGAAAATGCTGGTAACCAGCATTTTCTCCTCTTCCCACAATGATTTCTGCCCGTTCAAAGACAAATCCCAACATTTAAGTCACATTTAATTTGTTGTCTGCAAATGCTTTCAATATTGACAGTTTTAACAAAGATGTCGTTTGGTCAAGACCTTCTGGTAAACTCCAGATTAAAACATACAAACATCCCTACCATTAACACTCAGCATTGATATCTTTAGAAGCCCCCTTAAACAGCCATAAATTCAATTAAATAAAGAGAGCTAAAACCTCTTACCTCAACAAATCATTGGAAAATCGAATCGGAATTCTTTTAAATGAGCCTGATCTGGACACGGCTAATCGATCACAATCTATCGATCCCACAGAAAATCACAAGAAACGTATCCGGGTACAATTTTTACTGTTTTTTTTTTTCCACTGTCCAATTTTTCCGCCTTATACTTGATCTTCTCACGCCATATTTTGCCGTTCAAACTATGGACACCAAAGTGGTTCAACTGCAGTATGAAAATATCGAAACTTCAGGGTCGAAATTGTCACGCTTCGACTATTTTATAACGAATAGAAAGGATAAACAGGGAGAGCAAACCGGTTTTTACTTCTGTTCACCTATTCGTCAAACAATTCACCCTTCATCACACGACGACGAACTTTCCATGCCCTTGTTAGTAACACATTAAAAAAAATGAAGAAAGAGAAGCAATTACATTTTGAAAGTTGTTGCCCCTCGCCATTTTTGTCATTCAACGTCAAAATTTCTTTATTTGCATCATTTTTTTCTCCTGTGAAGCATTTGTCCCACTGTTTAATTTGTCTGGATTCTAGTGGGGTTCGCCCTTTACGAAACGACAGAATTATAGACTGGTTCATATTGCAAGCATTTTGCAGACGACAAATTAAATATTTCTCAAATAACGGTAATTGTCTTTAAGTGGAAAATATTGTGAGAAAAAGAGGAAATGCTGATCCAGCATTTTCTCCTTTTCCCACAATATTTTCAAAAGCTTTCTACTCCAGGGTCGTAAACATACGGGAGTCGTTTGGGAAAAGGATTAACCCTTTCCCAAACGACAAATTTTGGACTGGTCCAAATTGAAAGAGTTTGCAGACGACAATTTTAAATTTGATGAAAATGGCAGAAAGTTCTCACAAAGGGTAGAAAACACTGTGGGGAAAAGGAGAAATTGCTCGTTACGAGCAATTTCTCCTTTTCCCACAGTGTTTTCAAAAGACTTGTACTGCAAACACGTGAAAACCAGGGCTTGTTTGGGAAAGGGTTAATAAAACATTAATCCCCCACCCCCCTTATTCGACGATCATGAATCTAAACTGCTTAAAAGGCATTTAGATTTTGAAATATGTTTCGTCTTGCAATATTTATATTTACATCATTATGTAGGAATAAAATGGCATATGTGTGTTTAATTGATTTCCTGGGATCACTTAAATTTTAGCAAGTCTGACGCTTTGTATCAAACCAATCCTCTGTTTTAACGGCCCCATAGAAAAAGACTCTTGAAAAAAAATTGTTCATCAGCATTTTCTCCTTCTCCCACAATGTTTTCTAGTCTTTCCAAGACAAATTCCATCATTTGAGCCACTTTCAATTTGTCGTCTGCAAATGCTTTCAATTTGGAACAAGTCTAAATGTTTATCGTCCGGTATTTGAGGTTGAAGGTTGTCAGTATGGCGCGTTATTTGACCGTGTATAGAATTTTGAGGTCGACCGAGACTAATAATGACGACTATTCAACAATATTACGGATAAACCCTTTTCCTGACGACATGATTTTAGAGTCGTCCAATTTCAAAGCATTTTGCAGACGACAAATTAAAAGTGGTCAAACAGTTAGGACTGCTTTAATCGAAGGGGTAAAAATAAAAAAAAAAAACATTGTGGGAAAAAAAGGATACCAGCATTTTCTCCTTTTCCCCCCCCACAATGTTTTTAAAAGGGCTCTCTCTCAGGGTTACTAACATTCGGGACTGTTTTGTTGAAGGTTAACCCTTTACCGCACAATGCCGCCTTTTAACGACCCTGGGAAAGATGCCTTTTGAAAACATTGTGGGAAAAGGAGAAAATGCTAGTAACCAACATTTTCTCCTTTTCCCACAATGTTTTCTACCCCATAGAGAGAAAATTGCACCATTTGAGCCACATTGAAATTGTCGTCTGCAATTCCTTTCAATTTGGGCAAGGTTAAAATTTTGTCGTCTGGTAAGGGATTAACTAAGCTTTACATTCGTAGCATTCCGTAATGGACATATCGAAACTTCGGACACTGTTGAATTTCGCTACTTTTTGGTTGTTCCTAATTTGGTCAAAGGGAAACTCATTGTCTGTGGTGTTTCGGAAATGATTATTTAGTTATATCACAGCGGCAACTGCACATATCCATGCCTTTACGGAGTTTCTTTTCCCAGTATTTCACCCAGCAAGTTTCCAAAGCTACTGGCTGCTTTTCCACATAGACATCGAAGAAAAAGTGCACAGCTGTTAGAGAGGAATGAATCCTGTTAACGATAATAATCTTCAAACCCTGTGTTAGATCTGCTGATACTATGAGAATTTCGGTAAAGAATATCATTTGAAATAACAATATCATTGCTTTTACGATTTGCTGGGCCGAGCCTGGTAGCGCAGCATTTAATGCACAAGACCTAAGGTCAGGGGGTCGCTGGTTCGATCCCTGAGCCGGGCGAACTTCTTTCAGCAGAACAGAACAGAACATATATTTTAATAGACGTGTACAAGTGTACATAGTCAAAATTACAGGTTATATTCAACAAAACATTTCAGCCCAAGTATTGATGACAGTCGATGTGTTTCGTCGAAATCCATGTGTGTTTTAACCCTTTACCAGACGACAAAAATTTATACCAGTCCAATTTGAAAGCATTTGCAGACGACAATTTCAATGTGGTTCAAATGATGTGATTTTTGTACAAAACATTGTGGGAAAAGGAGAACATGCTGGTGACCAGCATTTTCTCCTTTTCCCACAATGTTTTCAAAAGGCTTCTTTTTCGAGGGTGTTAAAAGTCGGGATTGTGTAGTAAAGAGTTATAATACCGATTGCTAAATTTCTAGATTTATGTCACGGAAAGCTCTGCCTGGGATGGAGATTTGGGCCACATTTCGTCTGGGTTAGGGTAAGGGTCAGGGCTAGGGATCGTTTTCGACGAACGTGGTTTTTCGACGAAATGTCGCACACCCATTGAGACAGGATTCATTCCCCTCTCACTGCTGATCATTGTCTCGATAATGGTTATGATGGAATGAATCAGCCAGTGGCTTTGGAGGAATATTGAGCGAACTACTTGTGAAAGAAACCCCAGGAAAAAAACGTATAGGTGCACTGGCCGCTGTGTTATAATTGAAATGATATTGAAAACAGCATTACATACATATACGAGGGGCG
This sequence comes from Tridacna gigas, assembly GCA_945859785.2. Taxonomy (NCBI): domain Eukaryota; kingdom Metazoa; phylum Mollusca; class Bivalvia; order Cardiida; family Cardiidae; genus Tridacna; species Tridacna gigas. The sequence goes on from OX244042.2 coordinate 38,442,218, forward strand.
TTCAGTTATTATCAGGATTAAGTCAATAGATTTTTAATGAGTTATCGTAATGCGACAAAAGTCCACGCATCGCAAAACGACATTCAATATGTACAAAAGTGCAAAAAATTGAAACAATCGAAGAATAGATATTGATTTTACACGCAATCAAACATACACAGGTACTAGGAACCGGCGCACAACACGCTACAACATACGATGTCATCAACGTCGTCGGAAAGTCATCAGGCAACGTTACCTATTCTTTTTCGAGGGTATTCGCCCCTATGCTCAATGCTTCCGGGTACATTATAGGTGCATTCAAACTGATGAATTTACCTGTATACAATGGAACTATTTTTTCAAGCTTCTTTACTGATCAGAATCTTACGCCAATTGTAAAAAAATGGCTGCACCCATGAATGATGACAATTTAAACAAAATTAAAAAAACAAGTTATCGTCCTTTAAAAGACATTGAAGCTTTTCAGAAAATCCCTCTTTTTCACATTTTCTACCACTAAGTCTGATTGGCCGTATGCTGTTTGAACAGCACACAAAACAATCGATTGGTCTTTCTTTCACTGGCGTTTGTGTCGCCATTTTGAGTTATGGTCATGTGACGAAATTATCACGTGACGACGGACTACTCTCTGAGCCAACTACAGAGGTGAATGGGAATGATCCGCAGTGCAAGAGAGTGACCCACTGGCTGTACACATCCCTGTACCACTCGGACTTGTACTGCTTCGTAATTAAACGTGTTGCAACTCGCAGTTCTTGAAGGGACTGAAACTTCTCACCCTTTGGTTGTGCCTTTATGGTTGAGAAAATAGCAAAGTCAAATGGTGCTAAATCGGAAGAATAGGCGGATGGGACGCGGTCTCAAGTCCAAGTAAAGCCAGCTCCAGATCTGTGGCCCCTACAGTGTGGGATGAGGCGTTGTCCATATGATAGCTGCACAGACTGACAGACAGGTTGATATAGCTCTCTAATCTTTTTGACGGTGTCACAAGTTAAGGAGTACGATATTTTTAGATCAGTATCTGGCTAAGCGAAGATCTTACATTTAATGTCAGTAGTATTAATCATAATGCATAAAATCTGTTCTAGATGACTTATTTTGTTAGTTAAGAACATGAAACATATCGAAACGTATCGATTAGACATAGGCAAAAATGAAAACATCGGCTGACAAATAAAAACGCCCTATAAAATACAGGACTTTCAACAAACCGGACTGATTTCTACGGTCCATTTCCCGGCTCGGCCAAAATTCTTTCCCGGGATTTTTTAAAATACGTTTCAAGAATTATTTGTTCTGTTGCACAATTGGCAACAGAATCTTACTACTCATTTAGAATGTATAGAATGTTTTGCACTGTTTTTAAATTAGATGTGATAGTCTCTTATAATTCTGCATTGAATGGTCATGTACATGTATCTTTATGTCTTTTATGCTGCTTGTATTTATTGTTGTACATGAATGAGACTCTTATAAATAAATAAATAAATAAATAAATGGACCATGCAAAGAAACCGTGATGAGAAGTGATTAAAAATAATTACCGCCTGGACCCTGGATAGTTAGAGGCTATTTTTTCTGTTTCTTTTGAGGTGCATTGCACAGCAAATAAAATCAGAATGGGATGGGCGCCGAAAGCTACTGGATGAAGTTATGGACCACTTTACTGAAATGTCCGTAGTACTAATAATCTACGAATATAAGTACCCGATTAACCCTTTACAAAACAATAAATTTGAATTTCTGTTTTTGGGGCGAAGATTTACTGTAGAACTTTCTTGCAGTAAACAATTGCCCCATTTTACACAGTGATTCCCACATGGATAGCAACCAGTATTTTCCCTCAAATATTTTGCTTGTTTGGAATCTGTGATATATTTTTGTTGGTATAACATCACCGAAAATCTTTAAGAGAAATGGCTCTCAGCTTGAAATACGCATTTCGCAATCGGTGACATGGTCATAATCACAATACCCGTAAAAAACACCCACACAATGACGCTTTACCGCCGCAGCATGATTTAGTTCACGCCCTTCTAACCTCAGGATATTTTTTCCCAGTCAATGGCGACTTAACTTTATTATCTTGGTTTTTTTTTTTCTCTTTTGTGGACGAAGTTGATCGAGATCAACACGTTCTGTGCAGTCTGATCTACGATCTACACCATCCTCTGTTGATGCTAAATTTTGATCTTCACTTTCGGTGGAACAGTACACGAAAACCTCGACAAAGAAGTCGAGTTATTGTGGTTGGTAGCAAAAGAGTTAACTCTTTACCACACAGTCCCATGTTTTAACGATCCAGAAGAAAACGACTTTTGAAAACATTGTGGGAATAGGAGAAAATGCTGGTCACCAGCATTTTCTCCTATTCTCCACAATGTCTTCCGCCCTTTCAATAACAAAGCCCACTGTGTGAGCCACATTTAGCTTGTCATCTGCTAATATTTTCGATTTGAACAGGTCTAAATTTTGGTCTCTGGTAAATAGTTGAATAAATAAAACGAACATTTTAAATTTTCAACCAGTCGATATATCTTGTGCATATAATGAGTCTAGACTTTCGATATATATTACGAGTGTGACCCTCACTGTCCCCAAGTAATGGACGTTCAGAGAGATCTAACGACCCAAGGGGGCAAAAAGCCCTTTTACGGGCAGTGAAGATCAAGATCAGACTGCAGAGAACAGTCTGATCATGGATCTTTACTGTCCGATATGGTAAGTTTTTTTTTTTTGACCGTTGAAAATGCATTTCTAATTTGGGTTTTAACGATCGGCTGGAAAGTTTATGCTTATTAATTCAGCCGAGCCCGGTAGCGCAGTCGGTTAAAGATACACCTTTACAGCCAGAGAGAAAAATGCTGTTAAGATAGACTGTAGAGTGGTTAAGAATTTAGTCAACTGTGAAAACAAAAATACATTACCGATATACATGGTGTTAGGGATAAATACATACAATGTGAGAGTGAGAGAGAGCGAGAGAGAGAGAGAGAGTTGTATCACGTGGGACATTTTGAAAATTATTTTGATTGTAACTGACTATGTACAGGATGTATAAGTCAATAAAGTCATTCATTCATTCATTCATATATCGGAAATCTTCGATTTAAAACCGGAAACGTCACAACAGTGATTCCTTTGATTTCCCCCTTCCCCCCCCCCCCCCCCCCCCCAATAAAATAAAATGCATTGTCTATCGGTCGAAATCTATGCAACCTTGCAACCGTCAGGGGGAACATTTGGTACAAAAATACAAGAGTGATTGAAACGAGTATAGATGTAGTTTTAAGAAAAGGACTTCGTAAGAATTTTATGCGAATTAATACAAACTGTCAAACAAACGGCAAGTATTATCTACGATTAACTCTTTTAGCACCACAGGCGAAAACAGGGACTCTGTTTGCGGACGGCACAGATCAAGATAGACTGCAATGACTGCACAGAATTTATAGTCTCATCTTGGATCTATACCGTCCGCTAATTTAGTCTAGCGTTTAAGTTTAAGTGGATTGTATTTTCAGACGTCAGAAAAGGTCAGAGTGTAGATATTCTGCAACGAAAGCTTTCTAGACAGACTAAAAACAGGTAACTCTTGAACGATAATCAGAAAATAGCAAACAGTTATCCCCCTTCGCAAATCAAAGATTCGAATTTAAATGAGTTGTGCATTTTTGGAAGCCATAAATCTTGAATTAAGAGAGAGAGAGAGAGAGAGAGAGAGAGAGAGAGAGAGATACGCATCATCCTTCATCCTTCTCACAGAATTCCACCCAATTCAATTCATTTTCAAGATAAATCCTAGTTAGTGCTAAAGAAATTACCATCTCCATCATTCAAAAAATCATCTGTGTATTTTCAGTTTAACCCTTTTCCACACAATCCAGAGATTTAATGACCCTGAAAAGAAGCCATTTGAAAACATTTTTTATGCTTTTTCAAAGAAAAATTCCATGATAGAAGCCACAGTTGATGTGGCCTCTTCAAATGTTTTCATCATGGACAAGTCTTAAACTCTGTTGTTTGATAAAGAGTTAAAAATAAACCATTATAACAATAAATAACAGATCATCTCGATCCTTGAACAATGAGTCTGTGCATTTTTTTTTTTTTTTTTATTTTTAATTCCAAGGCTATTTCTTGGTCAGAATGTATGGCAAATTACAAGAGAGTTTACCTTCAAGATCAGAATGCACCTTTTGTGCAACCAGGGTCCGTATTCACCAGCCATTCTTAAGAATATTCTTGGTCTTATTCTCCAAAATTTTCCAAATTTGAAAGTAACACACCTTCTGATTGGCTAAACCATTTGGTTTAGCCAATCAGAAGTTGTGTTACTTTCAAACTTGGAAAATCTTGAAGAATAAGTCTAAGAATGTTCATAAGAATGGTCGGTGAATACGGACCCTGACCTTTATCTACAATGTCCGTTAAAAACTACTAAACCCAGGTTCAGCGCTTATAAAGGGGTAAGTGAAAGTAACAAAACTTCTGATTGGCTAAACCAAATGGTTTAGCCAATCAGAAGGTGTGTTACTTTCAAATTTGGAAAATTTTGGAGAATAAGTCTAAGAAGGTTCTTAAGAATGGTTGGTGAATACGGACCCTGACCTTTATCTACAATGTCCGTAAAAAAACCTACTAAACCCAGGTTCAGCGCTTATTAAGGGGTAAGTGATAAGATCTGCGATCTACTCAGCAAAAAGACAGAAATTATGAGTTGACGTAGATACTGCGACACGCATCACAAATCATATGAGTCATGCTTAGTGAAAAGGGGGCTTAATGCATCTGCAAAAATTATCGACTCAGGTCAGCCTGCTCGGATTGCGCAGGCTGACCTGAGTCGATAATTTTTGCTATCGGTTAAATTTCTGCATATCAAAGAACCAGTCTAACTCATGAATCAGCCCCATGTTAGACAAAGTATATTTTATGATCCTTATTATGACTGTGATGACTTGCTAGGTACAATACATTACAGAGATGCATTACGCCCCCTTTTGCCAGAGCATGGATCATATGGTACTGACTAATTTTCGACCAACATTAATTTTAAAATTCGCTGAATTAATAAGCCATTAAATGTACTATTTACCTTTAAATTGCCGAATAATTGAAAAAGAAAATATATCCTCTGTCAGTCGAAATGGTTTAAGCATTGAAATTTCAGGACAGAAAACATTGTGGGGAAAAAGGAGAAAATGCTGGTTACCAGCATTTTCTTCTTTACCCACAATGTTTTCCAAAGCTCTTTTCCTTAGTGTCGTAAAGAACACTGGGTCATTTTTTGAGAGGTCAATTATTTGGGTAAATTTACAACATTATTTGATATATATTCTGATTTTTCGATGTAGGACACGATGAAACTTTAGATAAAATGTTATTTAAGTCAACCCCTCGTCTTAAATCATTTTTTGACTGTGGCCCTGTACACTAGGTATATTTGAGGACGGATATCTATAGAGTGAATTATAGATGAAAGAGAATTGTGTAAAACAGTCTTAAATGTACTTAATGAGAGCCATTCAGATCTTTATAAACTCACCAAACTTAAAAAAAAAAAAAAGATCTATCACTAATTAAGTAATGCGGTAGCTTTCAAATTATCACTACAGAAAAAAGACAAAGGTAACAAAAACGATTTTTTGATGGCATTTCCTTAATGGGCTACGTACCCTCTTACGGTACTTTTTTTTTTTTAATTTGGTCTGCCACCGTGGCAGGGTTTCGCTTAGACCTCTGTAAATGCTACACGATCAGTAGCACAAGTTGGTTACAAAGATAACGTCATATCTGATGTAATAAAAATAGACGAAGTTGCCCATTGCAAACGCCCATCCTGTTAAAAAAAAAAAAAACAGCCCAAATTAACCTTTCTTTCTGAATGTGACCATACAACTAGATATATTTTTCTTTTCAATCGTACAGAGATGCGTATTTCTGTACAGTTGCAAACAAAAATAATATCTAGTCGTATTTACCGGTGTTTTACAAGAAATTTTGATTTACGACAATAAACTCCTTTCATTTTCTACCATCGAAAACAAATTAGCAGCAGAAAACGTAAAAAAGCATCATTGTAACACACGGAAACTCAACAAGAATGAGGCTTATCACATGAATAATTGTGCAGACATTATCGAAAAATGAATCATTGCTCAAGCAATTTCTCCCTCTAAATTAGTTAATAAGCTTCAAAGATGTTTACAGCAAAATTCAGGGCACTGTCCTGTGATTTGATCAGGTGGTGTCGGTAGCTGCAAAACCACGACGTGACCGCTGCTGACATATCGAACGAAACTAACACTATGGCCTTTTGCTCTCTGGCATACTAACACGGTCTCTCCAATACCTATATGTGTATTAATATAAAGGCAGCAAAACCGGATTTGACCCCCCCCCCCCCCCCCGACAGTAGGGGCAAAGGTAGCAGCAAGACCAGGGTCTGTATTCACCAACCATTCTTCAGAGTCTTGTTCTCCAAGAATTTCTAAATTGAAAGTAACAGAACTTCTGAATGGCTTAACCAAATGCTTTAGCCAATCAGAAGTTCTGTTACTATCAAATGTACAAAATGTTTGGAGAATAAGACTAAGAACGTTCTCAAGAATTGTTGGTGAATACGGACCCTGGACTTGGCTGCATCTCGCATGCCAAGGGAAACTGACACCACGAACTGGGCTAACCAACCCACCAATACCAACTCGTTTCTAACAGGTGTTATGGTCAACGGTTTATTACCTCCCTTTATCCATTAGCCGCCATAATATGCAAATAGGCTCAATTGCTAAAGAGCATGAGAGGTACTGGAATCTATATGAAAGCTGTGGTTGATCGTTTTCAACTATTTACTAAATAATCCCATGTTTTGACGACTCTGAGGAAGGAACCTTTTGAAAACACTGTGAGAAAAGTTGCCAGCATTTTCTCCTGTTCCTACAATGTTTTTCACTTTTTCAAGATGGCCGCCATCTTGGATTTTTTTTTTTCTCCAAGGAATTATGGGAAGGAAGAGGGGATATGGTTATAGGTATATATAGCCAGACTAATTTCCAGTTGCCTCCTTACCAGCCGATGTAGCTCAGTAGGTAGAGCGTAGGACTCGTGAACACAATGTCCTACAGATTGTGGGTTCGTATCCCCGGCTGGCCAACTAAAAATTACTAATAGTCTTTCGGATGAGACATTAAACCGAGGTCCCGTGTGACGGTGCTATACGCCGAGCACGTTAAAGAACCAGGCGAAGCTCTCAGTAGTTTCGACCTGTATCCTTGCACTATCCCCCGTAACAACTAACCGTCTTCTGGGGGCGTCGCTCAGATGGGCAACCGGTAGCGACGATAAATAAACGGAAATAACCAACTTTTTCAAAGACAACTTTTATCATCTGAGCCTTATTTGCATTCACTGTAAATGCTTTCAGTTTGGAAAAGTCTAACATTTCGTTGTCTGGTAAAGAGTCAGAGTCAAACTGAAATATTGAAATATTGTCTACATTATTTGCTATAATTCGGCGAATCAGCGACCCCTCGGTTTCAAGTCCTGTATGCTACCGACTGCTGCACCACTGGGCTCGGCATTGAAATAAAATCGAAACATATATATATATATATATATATATATGGGCCATGCTCTGTGAAAAGGGTGTTTAATATACCTGCAAAACAATAAAGACTCGGATCAGCCTGCAAAGTCCACGCAGTCCTCACAGGCTGACTTGTGTCGAAACGTTCTGCTTTTGATAAATATTCTGCATGTCCAAGGACCATTCTACCCCACAGTGTAGTTGATTGTTGGACAGAATGTATTTTATGGATCCATCAGTATGTGGTAAATTGCTTGGTATCATGCATCACAGAGATGCATTTAACCCCCTTTTGCGAGAGCATGACTACTATGCAGATGTATGAATAATTAACTATAGTACAAACATTATCACTTTACGGCTTCCTTAGGCCTTCCAAAACGGCTGTTAAACAACAAGAAGCTCACATTTGAACAAAAGGAAGGTGTCGTTTTTTTTCTTTTTTTTTTTAAACCTTTACCAAACAGACTTTAGGAAAGACAGTTTTGAAAACGTTGTCGGAAAAGGAGAAAATGCTGGTAGCCAGTATTTTCTCCTTTTCCAACAACGTTTTCTGACCTTCCTTTGACAAAACTCATCATCTGAGTCACATTTAATTTGTTTTCTGCAAATGCTTTAAATTTGGATGAGTCCAGAATTTGTCGTCTGGTAAAGAGTTAATCCTTTATCACACAATGCCGCGTTTTAACGACCCCGAGAAAGAAGCCTTTTGAAAACATTGTGGGAAAAGGAGAAAATGCTGATAACCAGCATTTTCTCCTTTTCCCACAATGTTTTCTACCCTGTCAAAGACAAACTCCATCATTTGAGTGACATTTAAATTATCGTCTGCAAATACTTTCAATTTGGACAAGTCTACATTTTAGTCGTGTGGTAAAGAGTTAAACAGTGAGGGAATATGAGGCAGTTGCGTTGTTAAAAGCATGGTATCTCTTTTTCCCACATTGTTTACGAAAACTATCTGTTGCACTGACATAAAAAATAACCCCTTTTTGTACCATAAAGAGCTATAGCAAGGTATACAAAGTATTCCGGTCCCAACCCAAAAATGTATTTCAAAAATGAAACTCCACCTCTGATTGGCTAAAACGTTTGGTTTAGCCAATAAGAAGTTGTGTTACATTCAAATTTAGAAAATCTTGGAGAATTAGACTTAGAATGTTCTTAAGAATGGTTGGTGAATACAAGCCCAGGATTTTGTCGTCTGGTAAAGAGCTAAATAATGAGGGAAAATGAGGCTTTCGCTCGTTACAAACAAAGGTATCACCTTTTCCCATATTGTTTTCAAAAGCTTTTAGTTGCACTGACATAAAAAAAAAAACAGTTCTTTTTGTACCATAACGAGCTGTAGCAGGGTATTCAAAGTATTCCGGTCCCAACCCAAAATTGTATTTCAAAAAAGTTCTTTCATTAGATAAGTAATGACCTCCATTACCATGGAAACGATAAAGATAAATCTTGATGAATGACCCTAAATTAGATGATGTATTTTCCTTTGATGTCGTACATAGACCCTCATTTGTAAATCAGTGATTTTTAGATACAGAGTTCACAGTTCAGATCTACCTGACTTCACCTTAGGAGCCTAAACCCTTTGCCAGGGGTCCTGCGTGGCTCAGTATTAAAGTGTAGGACTCGTGACCTAGAGGCCCCGGGTTCGAGTCTCACTGGATCCACTTGGCTTTTCGTGGGAGTGTCCTTGGGCAAGACACTTTAGAGCCCTAGCCTGATACTGGAGACCCAGGAAATACATGAATATGTGAGCTGTCACTGTAATAATGTTGGAGGCGGCGTAAAGCATCATCCAGTCAATAAAGTCTTGACCCTTTGCCACATGGCAAAGTTTTAGACTGGCCCAAATTGGAAGCATTTTCAGGAGACATTTACATGTGGATCAAATGATTGGATTTGTCCCTGAAAGGTAAAAAACATTGTAGGAAAGGGACAAAAATCAATGCTGTTTACCAGCATTTTCTCCCTTTCCCACAATGTTTTCAAAATCTTTCCTTCTCAGGGTCTTTAAAAGACAGTGTTGTGTGGTAAAGGGTTAAGTGAATTTGTTTCGTTATTTCCCATGACGGCCTTTTTGAGTCTTGCCGCGCCCGACTTTTGAAAACATCGTGGCAAAGTGAGAACTTGATCGTAACATAGATTATGTTGTATTTTCAAGGTGGCAAAAAAGGAGTGGTGTGACACCATCTCGACCTTTAGTGCTGTTCAAGGTTATAAGTCGTTTACAAACAGCATTAAATTTCCCGAGTCTGAACGTATCTCAAAACAGCATGCATAAATGATTTAAGTCACGAAAGGGTTTAGGAAAAAGTTTGCAAAGCTAAACAGAGTGTAGTGTACAAAGATTTATCCTGTACGACACAACACTAAGTTTTAACGACTTTTGAATCCTGTGGCAATGACTATCATCAATCCTAGGAAAGAAATTGGCAAAGCTGGGGATTGAAACCAGTCACCCACTGGTATCAGACCCTGCATGTTGCCGACTGTGCTTCCGAGGCTCAGCTCCTTGTATTGAAGAAGAACAGCATCCTGGAACTTGTGAACGTTTTGGTTTTTTGAAGTGGGGTGCGAAGTATCCCAGCTCAGATTTACCATGTCGGAAATTGAATCCAAAAAATCTGATTCTGGGGTACCTAACATCGCAAAATCATTACCTGGAAAAATGGTACTATTAAGAAAGCATTTTATTCACTTTTGCATCAAGGCATGACTGAAACGTTAACAATAGGGGAACTTACACGACTTGGACGATAAATTTGTAAACAAATACACCATTATCATAACACAATAAAAAAGAAGACTGTTAGAACAGAAAACAACCATGAGGCATGCGTAGGTATACGTATTTGTGTAACAGTTCCACCAGATAGCGTCAACAAGCGTCAACAAGTGCCATAGAAAGCTTATAAGCATCATGAGAACTCTTGTGGTGATTTCTTTGAATAGGAAGGATTGCTTAATTTGTCTAGATTTTGCTTGATAATATTTCTCACGTCGTTTTATTTTGACATTCTATTGACACCCCTCCCCTCACTCACAAAAAAGAGAGTTTTGTTAGTTTCCTCTGGGGTTTATAGGAGAAATACCTATCAGCTTTTTAAATGTCTGCTTGCTTTTACTCAGTTCTTTCTAGTAGAACTGTGCTTATCATTTGGTACAACAGTTTAGATTTCAATTTGAGCAGGATTAAACGCACCCCCATCTCAGCAGCGCTTTCATCGCTATGACATAAATTATTAAATCTTTCATGTCTAAAGCTGTTTTCAACACTGGTTAAGTTAAACTGCGGCGACCAGTACACAAGTCCGTGCTTTTCTTGGGTTTCTTTTACCAATACGTCGCATAATATTCTTCCATAGCCACTGGATGCCTTTTCATACAACCATCGTCGAAAACATGGTCAGCTGTTAGAGAGGAACGAATCCCGTCGAAATGACTCTCATCAATCCTAGGAAAGAAATTGGCCAAGCCGGGGATTCGAACCAACAATTCCCTGGTCTCAAGTCGTGTATACTACCGACTGAGCTACCGTGCTCAGTCTTTTGAACAGAACGCTTGTTGAAAAAAAAACCACCATCACAATAATTGCACAAACATCCAATAAAACGACTATATATTATGATAATGAGCATGAAATGGCCTTGAACGACGAATATTCGTTCAGACGTATGAATCACTTTGGTGTTTCCCATATTTCAAGTTACAGTGGAAATCAGTGAACCCAGCAGCACTGCGCATGAATATTCTATACTTTTCAGTGGAGAGAAAGAAAAAAAAAAAAACAAGAACACCCTAGGTGCATAATTCGCATCATTTGAAACACATTTCGTTTTGTCATCTGCAAAAAGATCTACAGGGTATTCATAATACATGTTACACTTTCAAATATATTTAAGACATGTTGTTTACAAACGGGTATTACAAAAGAATTTATACTAGTTGATAAGTTGAAGAATACAGTTTTATGACATGCCAAATATATAAGGTAACATTCAACAATAAAGGCGGTACTAGTGCCTACATAGATTAACGTACATCGACGTAAAGATTAACGTCTTTTTTTAACATTTGATATAATTATACCGATGTATGTTTTAGTTATAACGACCTTTATTGTTCCATGTTACCTTACACACTGTGCATGTCATAAAACTGTATTCTGGACCTTATTAACCCTTTACCAAACGACAAAATTTCATCATAGTCCAAACTGAAAGTGTTTGCAGACGACAAAATAAATGTGACTGAAAAATTGAAATTTGTTTTGGGAAGAGTAGAAAACATTGTGGCCAAAGGAGAAAATGCTGGTTACCAGCATTTTCTCCTTTTCCCACAAGGTTTTCAAAAGGCTTCTTCTCCAGAGTTGTTAAAACACGTGATTGTGTTGTATAGGGTTAAATGGTATAAATGCTATTGTAATACTATTATAAATAATATACCTTAGACATATGAAGAACACTTTGAAAGAATTTGATTCATAGCTGGAACATAATTGTCTTCTTTTTTTTTGCAAGGAAAAAATAAAATAAATATACACTTGTTATAATCTTAGGGTCATAGAAGACTTTCATAGTTTGTAAATTATCTTATAGAAATTGCTGAATCTGAGTTGTGAGAACTTGAGGCCACACCCTTTTGCTTGATTTGCAGATCTATTTTCTTGTGATGTACGTATACTGTATGATTTGTATAAGGGCGGCAATAGAATATGTTTAAACTATACTAAAACTACTTGTATTTTAAAGTGTAACGTTTATTATGAAACACCCTGTACTTTCACATTGGACCTGTCTAGAATGGTATCGTCTGTTAAAGAAGTAATAGTTCGTGAATTGTCAACGAGCTGGGGGGGGGGGGGGGGTATAAATCAACATAAAACGATCCGGTCTGTGTTGTTTATAATGTAATTAATATGATGAAACGATACATGTATATTGTGGCATGACTACACTTAGACAAATTATACGTCGGCATACTCATCGTCTGTTTCCGTGAAGAAACGTGAAGAACCGTGAAGAAACTTGAAGAACCGTTCTATTTAATTTTACCAGGACCAAATATATTTATTGGGCCTTGCCCTGGCAAAAGGGGGTTCAATGTATCTCCATCATAAATCATACCAAGTGAGTCATCACTGAACCTTTTTCTCAAATGACAAAATTTAGGACTCGACCAAATTGAAAACATTTGCAGACGACAAATTAAATGTAGTGCAAATAATGATTTCTGTCTTTGACAGGATAGAAAACATTGTGGGAAAAGGAGAAAATGCTGGTTACCAGCATTTTCTCCTTTTCCCACAATGTTTTCAAAAGCCTTTCTTTATCAGGGTCGTTAAAACTCGGGATTGTGTGATAAAGGGTTAAATATGGATCATAAAATCAATTCTGTCGAACAATCGACTGAATCTGGAGCTAGAATAATCTTTTGAAATGCAGAGAATTTACAAATAACAAAAAGTTTCGATCATGTCAGCCTGCGCGTCTGCGCTACCATGGGTCGGTATTTTTTGCAAATGCATTAAGCCCCCTTTTTAACAGAGTATGGATGATATTATTGTAACAATAGTTTTTGAAAACTAGTAAGTTCGGAAGACGAGCTTTACCGAAGTAGGGTTCACAGAATATGTAGATATATAAGTTAAATCTTTGCCATACGACAAAATTTTACACTTGTCGAAATCGAAAGCATCTGCAGACGACAATTTAAATGTTGCTTAAATGATCAAATTTGACTTTAGAAGAATAGAAGACATTGTGGGAACGCAGAAAATGCTGGCTCCTTTTCCAACAATGGTTTCTAAGGCCATATTTCTCGGGGTCGTTCAAATTCGGAATCGTGTTGTAACGGCTTAAAGATATATCCTAACCGCTGCTAAAATTTGATAGACTGGGAAATGGTTCAGAATTTAGTCAGCTCTGTAAACATAGATAAATTACCGATACATACATGATGTTAAGGATAAATCCGTGTATCAGAAATCTTCGATTTCAAACCGGAAAGGCCACAACAGTGATTTCTTTGATGGCCTACAGAAATTAAAATTTGCATATCGTATCAGTCGTAACCTATGCAACCTTGCAACCGTCAGGAGCAACATTTGGCATGAAGATACAAGAATAGTTTGATAAAATAAAGATGAAACTGGTTAAAACCCGACTGAAAACGAGTATAGATGTATCATTCAATCCTATCAAGCAACAAATGGCAGTCACGTATACATGGTTAAGTGTGTGTGTGTGTGTGTTTTTTTTTTTTCAAAAAATTGCATAATGTTAGAGAAGGGGTGGTATCTTTCCGGGAATTGCCTCCGACTTCAACGGACTCGTTTCTTGAACAGTATCTATGGCAACCGTTTGGACGTTTCCAACCACGAGAATTTCAATCCAGACATAGGGAAATAATTTTCCGTCGTTCTTTATACACTTGTATTTCCGTCTATCCCGGTCTAAAATTAGAAATTCGTTATTCGACATATTTAGACGCTTCAAGCAGCGTTTATCGCACCATTCTCGTTCTCTAGGATATTTCTCACCATCGACGAGAATTAACCTGATTATTTGGTTCCTCGTGTTTGACTCAAAATAGTAAAATGTTTCTAAATATAGGCGTGGTGAAATCATATTACTGAGAATATGTTGACACGGAATTTTCAACCTGTTCTCGCCATATTGTGACGTCATCGGAAGTTCACCGTGGTACAGACTGGCTAAGAACCAGACTCCTATTGGTGAATTTTTGTCACGTGCCAACGCTGTCCAATGGGGGTTATCGGTTTGATGTGGTTTCATGGTTCCCGATTCTAATACATTATGCATATTCTGCGTTGTGGTCATGTGACAGAAATAATGTATGGATTCCAGCTCACGAATTTGGAGTGAGGTCATCAACGCCTGAAGAAAAACACAAAATTACAAACAAAATAATCAATATGTAACGAGTATCAATACCAAATTTAGTCTTAATTTTCTTCTCTCGATTTCCAGAATTTAGGTTTCAATAATCTCTCTTTTGGCACATAAGAATCCGAGTAGGCTCTGTTACCACGATGTTTAATTTTTTTTTTTTCAAAAAGTGTGCCAAATGGTAAAAAGAAGGACTGCGTGTATACCAACTGCCTATTGAACGTCCAAACGATCTTCCCGTTCTATTATTCATCCCTTATCGGATGGAGTAGATTCAAGATCAGACTACAATGTCCGAAATAGTCCAATCATCGCTCACATCGAGCAAAGTGTTAACAAAAGTAGCCGAGATTTCGGAATGTTTTAATATATCACTGCACAACCACACATTTTAGTAAACAGACATGGAAAACTTTGTCGGAAAAGAAGCAAAACGTTTGAGCCAAACGACATTCCACTTCCCATTCATTATCTGTGTAAATAGGAAATTGGTTTTATCAAATTTCTAATGCTTTTACTGTGAAACTGAAACTGAAACTAACACTGGATTGATTTGATTAAACGCCTATTTCAATGGCGTCGTACAGTCATGAATATCGAAACATTTGGTAAAAAAACATTTAAACAGCTATGGACAAAGCTTATTTTATACATAGGTAATAAACTGGTCTGCAATATCATAATTAAAACAGTCCGAAGAAGTCTTTGAAGTAATGAGTTTTTAACTGTTTTTTAAAAGTGTCAATAGACTCACACTTTCTCACACTGACAGGAAGATCATTCCATAGTTTTGGTCCTACAGTACAGAAACTTCTGTCACTGAAAGTTTTTCTCTTATTGAAAGGAACTATGTAGCTATTATCTGAGGAAACTGACGACCTCAAGGTACGTTTGGTAGTTTTTTGGGACAGTAGTTCAGTCAAATATGCAGGGGCATGTCCAACAGAGCAGTTATACATAAATGTAAGTATTTTGAAAGAAATTTTGGATCTTATCGGTAACCAATGCAGATCAAACAAAGCTTGCATTGAACTATCAAACTTTTTACAATTTAAGACAAGTTTGGCACACATATTCTGAATACGCTGTAATTTGCCTAATTCACTCTTAGAGATGCCATACAAAATAACATTACAGTAGTCCAAGTGAGAAATGACTAACGATAATACCAGGATTTCAGTAGCTTCTTTTGTCAGATACCTTCGAATACTTTTGATCTTGAAATAGTTCAACATTGCTACTCTGCACTTACGTTTCACGTGCTCTTTGAAATTCAAAGTTTCATCTAAAAATGCGCCTAAATACTTTATACAGTTTTGTAACTCAATCTTATCGCCAGCAACGTCAATGACTTTGGTGCTACATTTATTTAACTGCTGGCGACTGCCAAACATAATAAATTCTGTCTTTGATGTGTTCATTTTTAGTTTGTTTTTATTCATCCAATCATTTATTATTAATGCACAGCGTTCAAGATCCCGTATTGCAATTTTTTCGTCGTTGACATACTCAAACTGTTCGAGACCTGCATTAATTTTCCCAGAAGATGGTTTGAAGCGCTTATTTGCTGTATGGTCGTCAGCAAACCCATAGAGGGAAATGAATGGTGGAATGATGTCAAATGAGTTCCTGCATACGTAAGGTAACTGTGTTAACCCTTGGGCTGCTTATCGCGACTCACTGACCTTTTGCGGACAACGTAGATCAAGATCAGACTGCACAAAACGTGTAGTCTGATCTATGATCTTCACTGTCCGATAAGGAGATACCTTTCCTCCAAAAATACCATTGAAACAGGAAAATTTTGGGCTTATACTATCGGCTTGAAAGTTTCATTTCTTTTATTCAGCAGGATAAGAGTTAAAAGGTTTTTTTAACCCTCTCCCAAACGACAAATTTTGGACTGGTCCAAACTGAAAGAGTTTGCAGACGACAATTTTAAATTTGATGAAAATGACAGAAAGTTATCAAAAAGGGTAGAAAACACGGTGAGAAAAGGAGAAGTTGCTCGTTACGAGCAATTTCTCCTTTTCCCACAGTGTTTTCAAAAGACTTGTACTGCAGACACGTGAAAACCAGGGCTTGTTTGGGAAAGGGTTAAACAGGAGATAAGAATCGCCGGTACAGTGAAGTGTTAATGAAATATCAAATTAATTTTCTGTCAAAGGTCAAATTTGACACCAAAACTGCATATTGTTAACCCTTATCCTGCTGAATAAAAGAAATGAAACTTTCAAACCGGTAGTATAAGCCCAAAACTTTCCTATTTCAAAGGTATTGTTGGAGGAAAGATATCTCCTTATCGGACAGTGTAGATCATAGATCAGACTGCACGTTCTGTGCAGTCTGATCTTGATCTACGCTGTCCGCAAAAAGGTCAGTGAGTCTCGATAAGCAGCCTAAGGGTTAAGGAAAGATTAAATTATCATGTATTCCGATCAGACTTTTATAGAATTTTTTTCATTATTGCCTGATTAAACTTGCACCTTGCGTTATGCAAAGAAGAAGAAAGAAGATATTGAGACGCTATAGGGCTAAATAATAAGTTAATTTTTTCCCATTCTTTATCATTTACGGAATGATTCCGTTATTTTACAATCCTGTGAAAGAAACTTTTTTTTTTAAATCCTTCTGTCAAATTGGTATTGGAAAATGCTAGCTACAAGTTTTTTTTCCGTTTTTATTTTTCAGAAAACATATCAGAACTTTAGGCACAATGGGTTACGGTACATGGCTGTTTTGAATATAATATGGAATAAAGGGAAATACATTAGCATGCGAGACAGAAAGAGAGAGAGAGAGACAGGCAGAGACATAAAGAGAGAGAGAGATAATGAGAGAGAGAGAGAGAGCGAGAGAGAGAGAGGGAGAGAGAGAAAGAGAGAGAGAGAGACAGACACACAGACACACAGACAGACCACATCTCTTCGCAGTTTATAGGTTTATTTATCCCTGCTACATAAATAAAGTGAACTTTGAAGAACAATACTCATTTTGCCACTATGTTTTCAAAATTAACCTGTTCCAAGACTACAAAAATAGTTTGTTCAATCCCTTACCTCTAGTTCGTTCGCTTCGTGTCCATGTGCGATAGCCTGTTTGAATACACCAGACATTTTACTTTGATGTTTCCTTATGTCTTTTTCTTATAATAACATTTCAATTAATACTTTAAAATCTTATCGGTCACCCTTTCCCTCGGAGCGCAACTGTACTGAGAAAGACAATAAGCCTGTTAGGGAACTGCGAGTTGAATACATATTTACTGTAGTTTGACGGAACATTGTTCGACCCGTTCCAAGAAACCAAGAAAAAAAACAACAACAACAACAAAGCATATTGATCCTTTTATTGCTGAAATATGTGGCCTTTTGTTAACTGTTTATCGGCTAAATAAGTGAAATGAAAATTTCAAACCCACATTTTGCTATTTCAAAAAAATTTTTTTTTTTGGGGGGGGGGGGCGCTAAAAATCTCCTTATCGGGCAGCGTAGATCTAGGATTAGACTGCACATTCTGTGCAGTCTGATCTTGATCTACACTGTCCGCAAAAGGTCGATGGGTCGTGCTTAGCAGCCT
Source organism: Tridacna gigas (assembly GCA_945859785.2). Lineage (NCBI taxonomy): Eukaryota > Metazoa > Mollusca > Bivalvia > Cardiida > Cardiidae > Tridacna > Tridacna gigas. The sequence continues at coordinate 38,460,308 of OX244042.2, forward strand.
AAGGTTTAAGATTTAACGTTAGGTGTAGCAGTAGAACAAGAAAAGTGTTCTTACTTCATTCTATGTCCCTTCATACGACGAACTGGGTTGATTGGGCACCTTTAGTGATTTTTTAGACCGTGAAAATGGAAAGTTACCTTATCTTTAACACTTTTAGAGCCATAGGCGAGAACAAGAACTTTTCCGTGAGGCATAGATCAAGATCAGACTGCACAGATGGTGCAGTCTGATCTTAGATCTATATTATTTGCTTGTTTAGTCAAGCCGATAAAGTAAAATTTTCTTATAATCTTGGACTTGTCCAAATTGAAAGCACTTGCAGACGACAAATTAATTGTTGTGCAAAGAATGAATTTCTTTCTTTTGAAATGTAGAAAACATCGTGGGAAAAGGAGAAATGCTGGTTATCAGCATTTTCTCCTTTTCCCATGATGTTTTCTTAACCCTTTCCCAAACGACAAATTTTGGACTGGTCCAAATTGAAAGAGTTTGCAGACGACAATTTTAAATTTGATGAAAATGGCAGAAAGGTCTCAAAAAGGGTAGAAAACACTGTGGGAAAAGGAGAAATTGCTCGTTACGAGCAATTGCTCGTTACGAGCAATTTCTCCTTTTCCAACAGTGTTTTCAAAAGACTTGTACTGAAGACACGTGAAAACCAAAGCAAATTAACTCTTAGAGCGCATAGGACAATTAAACTTCCATTATAGGACAGTGTAGATTACGATCAGACAACATACAAAGCATGAAGTCTGATCTTGAATCCATTCAGCTGTGTTGAGTTATTCCGCCAAGAAACGGTGAAGGAAAAAGGCTCAACTTCTAGCTGGGATTTCCTTATAAGCTTTGAAGCCGAAGGGTGAAATACTCGCCGGATCCCTAAGAGCTTTGGCGTCAGAACAGCTCTGATTATGTGACATAATGCTGTCTTCACCCTTATCCTGTACAGGACTTGAGAACAGGAGGTCGCTGGTTCGATCCCCCGGCATGGCCAATTTCTTTCCGAGGATTGATGATAGTCATTGCGACAGGATTCATTCCTCTCTCTTCGCTGACCATTGTTTCGACGATGGTTATGTGGGAAAGTAGCCAGTGGCTTGGAAAGAATATTGTGCGGAGTACTGGTAAAAATAAACTCCAGGAAAACATGGATAGGTGCACTGGCCGCCGCGATATAACTGAAATAATGTTGAAAACGGCGTTAAACACCATACAATCAATCTACAATTTAAACTTTTACCACACAATCCCGAGTTTTAACGACCCTAACAAAGAAGGCTTTTGAAAATATAGTGGGAAAAGGAGAAAATGCAGGTAACCAGCATTTTCTTCTTTTCCCACTATGTTTTCTACCCCATCAAAAACAAATTCCATCATTTGAGCCACATTTAAAGCGTCGTCTGCAAAAGCTTTGAATTTGGAAGTCCAAAATTTTGTCGTGTGTTAAAGAGTTAAATAGAATAGCAAGAAATACGTGTATAAAATGGCAATTTATCTATCTTTCACAATGTTTTCAAAAGCCATTGATGGTAGAAATTTCTGAACGGAAGGATGTCAGTATGAAGTAAGTGTTAATCCAGATTTGTCTCTTAACTCTTTACCAAACGACAAAATTTTACACTTGTCCAAATTGAAAGTATTTGCAGACGACAAATTAGATATGTTGAGATACATGTATGTCTGTAAAAGGACAGAAAACATTGTGGGAAAAGGAGAAAATGCTGACACAATGTTTTGAAAATGCCTCTTTCTCAGGGTCGTTAAAACTCGGGATTGTGTGGTAAAGGGTTAAACTGCTAAATAAATGAAACGAAATTTTCCACGCAACGGTAAAAAATCAAATACATGTAGTGCGACTTCAAGGTTGTTTTCAACGGAAAGAAAACGCCGCATCGGATATGTAGATCCAAGATCAGACTGTACGTTTTGTGCAGTCTGATCTTGAACTACACTGTCCACAAACGGTCAGTGAGTCGCCCTTAGCCGCATAAGGTTTAATCGTTTTTTTTTTTTTTTCATAAATAAGAATATTTGAACCGCTGCACTTGTACGATAACCGCAAATATTTTTTCTCTCTCATTTCTACTCCTGAATCCAACGTATCATTGTTTTCAGTGCAGAAAGGGAACACGGATAGATTTTTTACTGACGGTGAAGACTACGATCAGACTGCACAGAATGTGCAGTTTGATCTTGGATCTACACCATCCGCTACCTGATGCTAAATTACATGTATAAATAAAATCGTATCCAGAGGAAAATCTAGAGTGTATTTATAGATGTCGAGTCCGATCTGGGTCCGTATTCACCAACCATTCTTAAGAACGTTCTTAGTCCTATTCAAGATTTTCTAAATTTGAAAGTAACACAACTTCTGATTGGCTAAACCAAATGGTTTAGCCAATCAGAAGTTGTGTTACTTTCAAATTTAGAAAATCTTGAAGAATGGGACTGTTTTCTTGGGTAGCGAAAGAGTTAAAGTCTAGCTGGCAATATATTAAATTAAATGGACGGTGTTTTACGCCGTCTTCAACATTATTTCAACCATACCATAGCAACAGCTCACCTATCTGTGTATGCCCTGCGCCAGTACAAGGCTAGAGCACCTAAGCGTCTTGCCTACACTGTAAATTTTGGAAACAGGATACGTGATTAGCTAGTGTTCCATTCCAAAATGTTCCCGTTTTTAATCAAAACTTGCATGTTTTAGACATGTTTTGAGATGTCGTTCTGTCGCTGTATTCCAAAACGCCAGTGTTTTAATTAGTTGGAGTAAAATTTTAGAACCGATCTTTTTTGACATTTATCTGGTAAAAAAGAAGATTTCAGTCTTTGGAAAGCGGACAAAAGCACCCGACTCAGCATCTCGGCCACAAATGTTGGAATAATCGGACAACTAACCGATATTATGAAGTGTAAAACACGATCGTTTTCTTGGAAAACACCATCGTTTTCGAATCGTTGTTGTTGAAAACACTAAACAGAAAACGTGTGCAGGTTGAAATCACTATATCACGTGACCAAAATTATATACTTTTTTAAACCCTTTTTTTAATGACTATTAATTACTATTATAACTTTTATTTGTGCGATGAAATAGTCGTTAACAATTGTTTCTATGCAGTATAAATCAGAATATTACAAATCAATGATTTAGACCATATCATTGGGGCGCTTGTCCTTTAGAATTTGTTACAGATAAAGCGTTTTGGAGTGGCGGCAAAGTTCAGCGGAAAAGAAGAACGTACAACACCAACAGCTACAAAATAATCGCATGTTTCCAAACTGCCATTACAGATTAGTATAGTTGGCGCCTTGGTATTTCTTCGGACTGATGAGAAGGTTTGTTTCCGGCCGAGCAATTTGAATTTCTGTTTAAGTTTTGCTCAGGAGTCGGTCCATTCAGGTTTTTAGGTGGGTGGGGTGTACACTTTACAGAATGGTAATTTAGCGGTATTTGTTCAGCCCATTGTTTTGTAATCATCTTCATATAGTCTGTACTGTTTAGCAAACACTTTACCTGTTTTAAGTTGTGACATTTCATCAAGCATTTTAAATGTGTTAGAAATCTCACATAAAATTTTAAGATGAAGCGAAACAAGGCCTAAAGGGCAAAAGGAAGACAAGTCAAGAAATAAAACATAATGCATGTTTTTAGGAAAAGATAAATAGAAGAATATTCTTATTTGGCATATCCCCATGATAAAGGTAACAAATAACTTTTCATCAAAGAGCCAGATTAGTGCCACGAATGAATGGCTGGGAATGATGCCCATTTAAAGTTTTGTGTCTCTGTATTTCGGAAAACACTATATAACTTACTTGTCATGTATTAATTTTGCAGTAATTACATAGGTCTGTATGTTGTTTCAGAGTTGCTTCACAAAAGCGCTAAGTCAGAAAATAAGAAGCATTCAACATAATGAAAAGGTCAATAGTCTTTAAGCCAGGCCCGTCAGCACTTTCATCCCCAAAACAGATCGAAATAATGCAAAATGTGTGTACGACAATCAGAGTGATGACGAACATTATGAACTACATGTTGAGGAAATAAAGAGAGAGTTGAAGTATGGACATAAATGTCAATTCAGACATAAAAAAAATCATTATCACATGTGAGATTTGTTTAGTAGTATTCTGATATTCTTGTAGACAACAATTCTAAAGGCGGTAAAATGGAAGAAAGTTTACTGACTGGATAGGAAACTGCTCGGCACAAGTAATTTCTTGTTTTCCCTCAATGTTTTGATAGGACTATAATTGCAGACACTAAAAACATACATTTTTGTATGAATGGGTTCAATGAGTCAAGTTTCAGTAAATTTTAGAGCTTTATTGTTATACCCTCTACCTGGGAAGTAGAAGGGGGTATACCGTTTTCACTATGTCTGTCTATCCGTCTGTCAGTCCATCCATGTTTTCATTTCCATGCTCTAACTCAAAAGCCATTTGACCTAGGAACCTGAAACTTTATACAAGTATTGCTTATGACCCAAGGAAGTGCCCTATCGTTTTTGAGTAACACGGGTTAAAGGTCAAAGTCACAGATGAACTTTAATTGAAAATCGTTTCTGTGCTCTAACTATATTGCTGTTTTACCTAGGACCTTGAAACTTTATACATGACCCAAGGAGATGCCCTGTTGTTTGTCGGCTACGTGTGCACTCTAGAGGTTACATTGCAGTCCAATATACTTACGAAACTTAACATGTTTGTCATGATCATTTATTAGACAAGTTTAAAATGGATCACAAACGGCCATCATGGCCATAATGACCTCTTGTTGTTATCATGTGACGTTTTGTTGGTTCTTGCAGATTGTTCAAGAATCTGAGCTGGCAAAGGTGCTTGTGTCAAAGAAGTTAGCCCCACCTAGCCTAGTGCTGTTGTTGACGGAAGAAAAAGAGGTCAATAAACAGTTTCTCATCGGAGATGAAACTAAAATCGCTAAGGATATAGATAGTGTTTAAGACGAATTGTTCCTTCTTCTGTGTTGGTATATTATCACTGACCTAGAATATCCTAGATAGTATTCATAGCCCTTTGGCTTTTTGCCAAACATCAGTTTTTAAAAAAACTTTTTAGTTCCAAAAATCATCATCATTTGTGCATTTTTGAGCAAGATAGACAAACTTCTTACCAAGCAGGTTAACAAATAATAGTTCTGAGGAGAGCGAGAGTACTTTTATTCGTTGTTTTAAAATACTTAGAAAGCTGGACTAATAATTTGTGCCGTTTGTTGCATTTTGTCCGTTGGAGTCTATGCACCCAATTATCTTCCCAAGGGGAGGGGGTGATAAAGGAGAGACAATACAATGTATATCCACTTGGTCAATTTCTTTCCGAGGACTGATGATAGTCATTGCGACAGGATTCATTCCTCTGTCACCGCTGACCATTGTTTCGACGATGTTAATGTGGGAAAGAAGCCAGTGGCTTGGAAAGAATATTGTGTGAAGTACTGGTATAAGAAACTCGGTAAAAGCATGGATAGGTGCACTGGGCGCCGCGATGTAACTGAAAGGATTTTGAAAACGACGTTAAACACAATACAATCAATGAATCGATTGACTTTAAGTGTAAAGTTTTATAGGTTAAATTTGCTCTTCAAACCCATTGGTAAGATTGAATATTGTTTTTTATGCCGCTTTCAACATTATTTCAGTCATACCACGGCCATAGCCGACATATTTATGTTTGTTCTGGGTTTCACCGGTACTAGGGCTCTGCATTAATATGTACACGAACCATAAACATGTACATGAACCAAAAACATACACTATTTGACAATGCTCATTCCCCATTCCTGTAAATCTTAAAAAAAGTATATTTTTTGTCAGAAAAAAAAAGTATTTTGTTTGACCTTTGAGCCCTTTGTAAAACTGTATTTGTAAACATGTTCATGTAGGAAAGTGTGGAAATATGTCTTGAACCATTAGAATGTCAGTTTCATATATAAAGTAGCAATTGTAGAGTTACAATCTTAAACATTTATGTTTTAGAATAAAACACTCAAGACTTGTAAAACGTGTTTATGCGTTTTCAAATCGTTACACAGCTAAAACACGTGTAAGGCATTTTCAGACAAAACACTTTTTTCACACAACGGTGTTTTAATATAAAACACTAGTATTGTGAAACAAAACGCATGTGTGGTTTGAAATCGGAATGCACCCATGTTTTAATTTAAAACACTAGTGTTTTAATATAAAACATTGGTGATTTTTGAAAACACTTACACGCATTTTCAAATCGTTACAGAGAAGTGTTTTTATATGTGTTTGATTTCAAAACACCTACTTTTAGAGTGTAAGGACACTCCTACGAAAATTGGAGGCTATACAAATGATAGTTACATTTTTTTCATCGGCGAAAAACTCAAATAAAAGCTGTTTTACAAAGAACGTCTCAATGTTATGATAGTGAACTGTATAGGTCCAAGATTAGAATGCGTGTTATGGACGGTCCGATTTTGGTCTACACTGTCTGCAAGAAACGCCTGGAGTTGGTCCAAGTATTCTAAGGGTTAAAAAAAAAAAGAAAATGCGATCTGGAGTGTGTATGCAATTACAAAGGGGCGTGATTAGATAATTTTAAGCAAGGCATTACGTAGTTAACCACTTATCAAACAATCCCATATCTTAACTCTGTTCCGTACAATCCCGAATTTTAATGTCCGTAACAAAGGAGGTCTTTAAATACACTGTAGGAAATGGAGAAAGTGCTGGAAACCAGCATTTTCTCCTTTTCCAACAATATTTTTTATATCCTTTCAAAGACAAATACAACCACTTGAGTCACTCTGAATGTAACGTCTGCAGATGCTTTGAATTCCGACGAGTTTAAAATTTTGTCGTCTGGGGAAGAGTTAACGACGCAGATGACAATAGCCTTTTGTCAACCATATTATGATAGGAGAAAATAACGTAACCAGCATTTTCTTCCTTTTCTCACGATGTTTTCAGGCATTTAAAAGACAATTTCCACTATTTGAGCCATATTAACCTTTCCCAAACAAGCCATGGTTTTCACGTGTCTTCAGTACAAGTCTTTTGAAAACACTGTGGGAAAAGGAGAAATTGCTCGTAACGAGCAATTTCTCCTTCTCCCACAGTGTTTTCTACCCTTTTTGAGAACTTCCTGCCATTTTCATCAAATTTAAAATTGTCGTCTGCAAACTCTTTCAATTTGGACCAGTCCAAAATTTGTCGTTTGGGAAAGGGTTAAATTTGTCGTCTGCACATGCATCCAATATGGACCAGTCTAAAATTGTAACGTCTGGTAAAGGGTTAATTGCGTCATTGCTCTTTCTCACAATCCCAAAACACTGTGTAGAGTAGGTTTTTTTCCCTAAAAGGTCATTATCAAGGACAAATAGTAATTTTATTTTCTTACAAAATTCCTTTGCTGATTGTATCCTACCTTAAACCTTTTTTACCACACAATCGAAAGTTTTAACGACACTAGCAGAGAAGGCTTTTGAAAACATTGTGGGAAAAGGAGAAAATGTTGCAACTGATTTGTCGTCTGCAAATATTTTCAATTTAATAGAGTCCAAAATTTTGTCGTTTGGTAAAGAGTTCATATCAAGTTTCACTCTAATGTTATATAAAACCGATTTACGACTCGATTAAGCAATCAAATGGAGCGTTGGTAATCTTTGCAAATCCACATTAATCCATTTGCCCTGCATTTTATTTTTGAAAACTCCCTGTTTAAAAATAAAAAAAAAATGTGCATTTTGGAAAAAATACGCATCATATATATACGGTTGAAATTGTTGCTGTAAGGAAATTTACAATATTTTGTATTTTGGGTCAGATGGAAACAAACTTTGGTCCAATTCTGACCCCCCCCCCCCACCTCCCCCCGGTCCATTTTCATTCTGCTTTTAGATTACACCTTTCAGATGAAAAGCCTTACTTTTTACCAGACGATAAGATTGTAATCTAGTCCAAATTGAAAGCATTTGCGGACGACAAAGTATATGAAGCGCAAATGATGGTATTCGTCTATTAAATGGTCGAAAGCATTGTGGGAAAAAGGAGAAAATGCTGGTTACCAGCATTTTCTCCTTTTCCCACAATGTTTTCAAAAGCCTGCTTCCTCAGGGTCATTAAAACACGGGATTATATGATAAAGGGTTACACAGCCTTCTTACATGACAAATTAACTGTGACTTAACCGTCGATTTTATTTATTGTTCGACCCTTATCCTGTTCAATAAGTGAAATGAAACTTTCAAGTCGATAGTAGAAAACCTTAATTTTGCTATTTCAAAGCTATTTTTGGGGGAATATCTCCTCATCGGACAGTGTAGATCCAAGATCAGGCTGCACAATGTGCAGCGTGATCTTGATCTACACTGTCCGCAAAAGGTCCTTGAGTCGCGCTAAGTAGCCTTATGGTGAAGTCCTGTACCAAATAGACCCTGTATTTTAACGGCTCTGGGGAAAATATGCCTTAGAAACCATTGTGAGGAAAGGAGAACATTGTGATTACCTGCATTCTCTCCTTTTCTCATGATGTTTCTTTCCCCTTCGCATACAGTCTCTATCATTTGATTTAACCAAATTTACGTTAGCGTCTGCAAACGCTTTCAATTCGGACGAGTCTAAAAGTTTCACTGTCTAGTAAAGAGTTTCCTTTGAAGCACATAATCATTTTGCAACCCGCAGAGTCCATCGTGGAATGATTAGAATAAGGTCAGACTGTATGTTCGCAGTCCGATCTTAGTTTGCTCTGTTTAATACCTGAAATACACGTATAATTATTTTTCGTCAGAAAAGAGAATTAATGAATTTGTTGAACATTATTCTGTATGAGAAAAAGGGGTTTCGTGCAGCTCCGTGATGCATTATATCAAACAAGTCCTCACATTATTATGGGGGTAGAATGATTGTGGGACATGCAGAAAATTTACAAAAAAAAAAACCCAAAAAGTTTCGACTCATGGCAGCTTGCCCGGACTTGGGTCGACGAACTTTGTACAGATGTATCAAACGCCCTTTTCGTAGAGCATGACTCAATTATTTTCAGGGGTTTGTTTAGTTTTTAGGCTGTAAATAAAACTTTCACCGATAAATAGAAGTAACTATGAGTCATCCTCAGTGAAAAGGGGCTTAATGCATATTGGAAAAGTATCGACCCAGGTCAGCCTGCGCGGTCCGCGCAGGCTGACCTGGTCGATACTTTTCACTGTGGGTCAATTTTCCAAGGACCAGTGTACCTCATGGATAAGTCGGTTGTTATACAAGACGGATTTTTATTGATTCATAAATATGTAATGAAATGCTTGGTATCAAGTCGTCAGAGAGATACGTTAAGCCCCCTTTTGCCAGAGAATGGCTCATATGTTTTTCTTTGCAAACGTATAGAATCTGTACGATTACATTCCGTAAATATATATGCAGTTTTAGACGTCTGAGTAACGAGAAGGTCGATATGCAGTCGGTATCTCCGTCTTTCTTTTATTAGATCAAGTATTACGTCATTGTACTGATACTGAATGAGAATCCGCTTTGCACACAATAAATTGAACATATGCATGCTCCTGCAAAAGGGGATTTAATGCATCACCTCTTTTTCGAACGACAAAATTCTAGACTCGTCCAAATTGAAAACATTTCAAGACGAATGAAACGTGGCACAAGTGATCGAGCCTGTATTTAATAGAGTAGAAAACATTGCGGGAAAAAGGAGAAAATGCGGGTTAAAACTCGGAATTGTTTGATAAAGGTAGACAACTCATTGTATAATTTCATGTATTTATCCATAAAATCTGTTTGGTCCAACAACTGACTGATTTATGAGGTAGACTTGTCCTTCGACATGCAGAAAATTTACAAAATGCAAAAGGTTTCGATCCATGTCAGCCTCATCTTCGCAAGCCAAGGATACTAACTCCACTTTGTTCGTTACGTACCCTTGGCCGCTCGCCTCTTCAAAAATCGAAACTCCGGCTGCGGCACCTATCGAATATCCTTTGCTGATGTTATTTCTGACCAATCAAAATGCTCGTAATAAAATTTGTTAGGCTATGCATCAAATATGGCTGCGCTTTCGGATGCATCACAATTTTCTGAAATTAATCAGACATACGATGATGCGCAATCATTTGGCTGTGGAACCCGTCCTAATATTTCACATAATGAGGGCCATTCTTGTAAATAAAATTATCTCCCTTACCAGATAAAGGTAACCAAATAACAGATTGGTCCTTTTACCTGTTTTCCTTTGTTTTTATCCTTGATTCTTTTGGGGATGTTGCGATAAAAATAATTTGATTTATGACATTATGTAAGGTCCCCATGTAATTTTAAAGCAAATCATGTTCTCAATCATCAGAGAAATGCATATATCTCGACTTGTAAAACAATCTAGCCCAATTTTCCAGAGATATTATCTCAAGAATATATTTGTGTAATGCAAGAAAATCAAGGATAAAATCCAAGTAATCCCCTGATCAGGACCAATGTAGTACTGGAGAGGAATCAAGGGAAATAACTGAAGAATGGCTCTAATTGATCATGAACTATAAAAAACTCATTAAATATCGATCGTCTGCTCTTTTTTGGCAAATTTTCGTCACAAACACGACAACTTTCGTTTTTGACGGGCGCCGCCATTATTGTTTTCTGTTTCGCGGAAGATTTTTTGTTACGAATGGTTTGATTGGACGCGATAGGTTTTGATCGCATCCAATGAAATGGCGCAGCGGGCGTTTCGATTTTTAAAGAGGCGAGCGGCCAAGGGTACTACCTTAGTATCCTTGGCTTGAGAAGATGTGTCAGCCTGTGCGGCCTTCCCAGGCTAACATGGGTCGATACTGTTTGCAAATGCTTTAAATCCCCTTTTAACAGAAATGGATCAATTATATGTGGATACGAACGATGGGGTTTGAAAACGAAAGTAAAAACAAGACCAACATTATTTGGAAAGAACATGTTGGTTGTAAAATTTCGTGGAGCATAACGCGTAATAAAATTTTGGTCAAGGATCATCCAAGTGTGATTTCTTTGAAATTATCCAAACATCCACCAAGCAATTTTGTAAAAGAAGTGCTTGAAGACTGTTGAAGCCCATCTTGTTTCCAACTTCCACGCCGCTTCTGATCCCCGGGCTTCTAGTACCACAGTGTCGTGATTTTTTATAGTTGGTGAAAATTTTAAATTTTAAATTTCATTTTTTAATAGATTAGCCCGTAGGCTGCTAAGCCTCACTTGTGACCTTTTGCGGACAGTGTAGATCAAGATCGGAATGCACAGAACGTGCAGTCTGACCTTGGATCTACATTGTCCGATAAGGAAATATCCCCCCAAAAGCCTTTGAAATAGCAATATTTGAGTTTTTTTTTTACTATAGACTTGAAAGCTTCATTGGGTTATATAGCAGGTTAACCTTTTACCAGACGACAAAATCTTAGCCTTGTCCAAATTGAAAGCATTTGCAGACGACAATTTCTATGTGGCTCAAATGGTGCAATTTTTCTTTGATAGGGTAGAAAACATTGTTGGAAAAGGAGAAAATGCTGGTTACCAGCATTTTCTCCTTTTCCCACGATGTTTTCAAAAGGTTTCTTTCCCAGGGGCGTCAAAAGGTGGCATTGTGCGGTAAAGGGTTAAGGGTTAAGGGGTTTGTATTCAAAGGGAGAAAAACATTTCAATGATTCATGTGGGATGTTCCTATGGGCTTTATTTTTTTACACTTAGGTCACTAAAAGAAAGATGAAAACTTTCTCTCTTCGTTTGAATTAATTTGGTCATGCTCTGGCAAAATGGGGCTTAATGCATTTTCCGTAATCCTATACCAGAGCAAGTCATCACATAATTGTGGACCCATAAAAATCATTTTGTGTAACAACCGGTTGAATCCTGAGGTAAAAGTTTCGACCCAGACCAGCTGCGCAGACTGAAAGAAAGAGAGAGAGAGAGAGAGAGGGGGGAGGGAGGGAGAGAGAAAGAGGGAGAGAGGTGGACGAACGGACGAACGGACAGACAGACAGACTCAAATTTTGAGAGAAAGGGAAAGAGACAGAAAAAAGAAAAATGCTGTGAAAGTGAGGGAGAAGGGAACACAGAGACACAATGAGAGAGAGAGAGAGAGAGAGAGAGAGAGAGAGAGAGTTAGTTAGTTAGTTTGGTTAGGGACAGAGAGAGACGGGAAGAGGGTAGGAGAGGCAGACAGACATACAGAGAGGGACAGACAGACAGACAGACCGACACAGACAGAACGCTTTGTGCCGTTCATCAATGTTTGCCTTGAGTATTTGACAAACCACCGTCCCTGTACTTTACGCTTTTACTCTACATAAAGTATAGGTTGAAATACATTCAATATTTCAAAGCTATTCAAGCGCGAAATTGAATTTTCGCTTAATTTACCATATATGGCTGTAAAAATGTTTGTAACATGTCGCTCCTAAATTCTATCAGAAGTCGCTGAAAAAATAGAGACAGAAAATCTGTCTGGTACGTTTGTTTATGTTTCCCAAACAAGCCCTGGTTTTCACGTGTCTGCAGTACAAGTCTTTTGAAAACACTGTGGGAAAAGGAGAAATTGCTCGTAACGAGCAATTTCTCCTTTTCCCACAGTGTTTTCTACCCTTTTTGAGAACTTTCTGCCATTTTCATCAAATTTAAAACTGTCGTCTGCAAACTCTCTCAATTTGGACCAGTCCAAAATTTGTCGTTTGGGAAAGGGTTAAGTCTGTTAGAATATAGTGTACACAGGAGAACTTTATTTAAAGATACATCAATACTCGTTATCAGTCAGTTTTTAACCCATTTCATTTTTATTTGATCAAACTATAAACATTCTTGTATCTTCATGCCAAACGTTGTCACCGACGGTTGTAAGGTTGCATAGATTAGGAAGGATAGAAAATGCAACACATATTCCGTAGACCATCAAAGAAATCACAGGTGTGCATTTCCTGTTTTAAATCGAAGATTTCCAACATATCTATATATCCACTACATTATATATCGGTAATTTATCTGTGTTTACACAGCTGACTTAAACTGCACCATTCAACAATCTGTCATGTGTGCACCTTATTCGGACGATGTGCGGAGCGGAGGTTTCAGACGCCAGGCCCCAAGGTCAAGGACAAGATTTATGAGCATCTGACCCTTGACCCCATGTTGTGCCTTTGACCTTGAAGCCTGGAGTCTAAAACCTCCGCTGTGCGCATGGTATCATCAAGGTGCATACACGTGTGAAATACTTAAAAAATAGGCCAGGGGCTCAGGAGATATGAAGCAGACAAAGAATACAGACGGACAAACGTACCGACAAACAGACGGACAAAGAGACGGACGAACAGACGGACGAATGTCATTCCTATTAACGCCCTGCACTGTGAGGCAGGAGATTTAACCCTTATTCTGCTAAATAAGTTAAATGAAACTCTCGAGCCGATAGTAAAAACCAGAATAATGCCATTGCAAACTTATTTCTTTTTTAGAAAAATATCTCCTGATCGGACAGTGTAGATCCAAGATCAGACTGCACGTGCTGTGCAGTCTGATCTTGATCTACACAGTCCGCAAAAGGTCTGTGAATCGCGCGTAGCAGCTTAAGGCTTTACGTAGAATCAATATTTTAAAATTACATTTTTTTCTGAAAGCTGTCAGCCGCAGATTTTTTTTTTTCAGAACGTAGTCAGTTAACCTAGACATATTTTAGTGTTTTTACTGCACAAAAATGACTTTATCAAACAACTAATGTGTGACGAAACGGTTTGGGGAGACAGTTTTATGAAGTTTATAACCAAAATTAGTCATAAAAAATAGTCGAAACGTCATACGTCGAAAGCTTATCATTCGATTCTGCGATAATCGAACATCCGTTTCTCACAAAGCAAAACAGCTGCATGGTCCGTATTCACCAACCATTCTTAAGAACGTTTGTTGTCTTATTCTCCAGAATTTTCTACATTTGAAAGTAAAACAACTTCTGAAAATGGTTTAGCCAATCAGAAGTCGTGTTACTTTCAAATTGAAAAAAATATTGAAGAGTATGGCTAAGAATATTCTTAAGAATGGTTAGTGAATACAGACCCAGAATCGAGGGGCATGTCTCCGGGGAGCTGAACCCCGGTAGTGCAGTCGGTAGCGTACGGAACTTGAGACCTGGTGTTCGCTGGTTCGAATCCCCAGGTCGGCCATTTCTTTCCAATGATAGATGATAGTCACTGCGACATGATTCATTCCTCTCATACTGCTGATCACAGTTTAGATTGTGTGTGTGTGTGTGTGTGTGTGTGTGTGTAGGATATATGAGGATAAATTTCTGTTTATTTTTTGTCCATGATTCATTATAGACCTTGACTTTTGACATTTTTCTTTATAATATTTGTAATGTTGTCATGACTATGTACTTTGTGCTTGTCAATAAAACATGTATCTGTATCTGTATCTATCTGCTGATAATTGTCTCGACGATGGTTATGTTGGAAAGCATCCAGTGGATTGGGATTAGTACTGCGCTAAGTACTGGTAAAAGAAACCCCAGGAAAGCATAGACAGGTGTACATGCCGCCGCGATATAACAGAAATAATGTTGAAATAGTATTAAATACAAAATGATCAAACAGACAGACAAATAGTATATATGGGGAAAACAGTTTATGCTCGAGACGTGCAGTTTGATATTGAATCTACACCGACTAGGAATGTTTAATCTTTATTAACCCTTAAGCTAATCGCGACTCACTGACTTTTTGCGGGCAGTGTAGATCAAGATCAGACTGCACAGAACGTGCAGTCTGATCTTTGATCTACACTGTCCGATACGGTATTTTCTTTCCGGTGAAATCAACTTTGAAACACAATGTTTGGGCTTTTAGTATTGAGTAGAAATTTGCGTTTCATTTATTCAGCAGCTTTAGTGTTAATTAACTTTTATTTTATTGATAAAATTTGATTTCTCACTTTCTTAAATCATAAACATGCTTTATTGCAGGATCAGCTTTTCGTTCTGCCTTCTTAACTCTTAACCTGTTGAATAAATGATACAAAAATTTCCACTCGATAGTAAAAACCCAAACATTGCGATTTCAAAGTTGATTTCACCGGAAAAGAAAATACCGTATCGGATAGTGTAGATCCAAGATCAGACAGCACGTTTTGTGCAGTCTGATCTTAATCTACACTGTCCGCAAAAGGTCCTTGAGTCGGGCTTAGCAGCATAAGGGTTAAAACCAGCTGGGTCCGTATTCACCAACCATTATTAACTCTTGTCCTGCTAGATAACTTAAATGAAACTTTCAGGCTGATGGCAAACATCCAAATATTGCTATTTCAAAGTTATCTTTTTTAGGAAAATATCTCCTTATCGGACAGTGTAGATACAAGATCAGACTGCACGTTCTGTGAAGTCTGGTCTTGATCTAAACTGTCCACTAAAGGTCTGTATGTAGCGCTTAGCAGCCTAGCGGTTAAGATTGTTCTTAGACTTATTCTCCATAATTTTCTAAATTTGAAAGTAACGTAATTTCTGATTGGCTAAACCATTTGGATCTACACTGTCCGATAAGGAGATATCTTTCCTCAAAAAAATACCTATGAAATAGGAAAATTCGAGTTTTTATTACTTGAAAGTTTCATTTCTTTTACTTAGCAGGATAAGGGTTAAGAATTGTTGGTGAATACGGACAGATAGGTGGGCAACCTGATTTCAGTATGTTCACCTAACTCCGTTATTGGGGAAGGTATATGAATGCACAGGTTCGGTCCTATCATAGCAAGTGGGCGAAACTAGTAGACAGCATACTGACTGAATGGTGTTTTACGCCGCTTTCAGAATTGTTTCAGTTATATCACGGCGACAGCTCACATACTCATGTATTTCCTGGGTTTCACCAGTACTAGGCCAGGGCTCTGAAGTGTCTTATCCAAGGACCGTCCCACCAAAAACCCAGTCGATCCAGTGAAGCTCGAACCCCTAACCTCCAGGTTGCGAGTCTTACACTTACCACACAGGACACCAGTAGACGGCATGGACCAGGATCATACTGCACAGAAAATGTAGTCTGATCTTGGATCTACAAAGATTCATACATGATTCTAAACCTTAATTCTTTCAGCTCCAAATATAGGGCCATGCTCTGTGAAAAGGGGTTTTAATGCATCCGCAAAAAAGTATCGACTAATGTCAGCCTGCGCAGTCCGCGCAGATTGACATTGGTGGAAACCTTTTGCTATTTGCAAACTTTCTGCATGGCAAAGGACCATTCTACTTCATGATTCAGCTGGTTGTTACTAATCAGACAAAAGGGATTCATGGATCCATAATCATGATTGTGATGACTTGTTTAGTATAATGCATCACAGAGATGCACTGAGTCACTCTTTGCCATGCATCATGGCTCATGTAAAATCCACCTTTATCGACAATTGAAAATACAGTCCACTTAAACCGAGATTTTTATCTTAGACTTGACTAAACAAGCAGACGGTAAAACTTGAAAAATATATGAGCCGTGCTCTGTGGAAATGGGTCTTAATGCATCTGCGAAAAGTATCGACCCAGGTCAGCCTGCGCAGTCCGCGCAGGCTGACCTGAGCCGAAACTTTTCGCTACGGGTCAAATTTCTGTATGTCAAAGGACCAGTCTATATCATGATTCAGTCGGTTGTTAGACAAAATTGATTCTATTGATCCATAATTATGTGATGACTTGCTTGGTATCCTGCATCACGGAGAGGCATGAAGCCCCCTTTTGCCAGAGCACGGCTCACATATATAATTTGTTTGTCACAAAATATAACTTAAAAGCAAATCGCATCTTTTATATGGTTTAATAAACTGTATATCAATAACATAGCAAATATATATATATCTTACACAAGTATGATTGAAACATTACATAGAAAATACATAGAAAGCTTACAAGATATGGAACTCGTCTCGAAAACTTGAAATTAATAATAGTGCAATACACTTGAAATCAATACAGAAAAAAAACCTTAGTAGTTTAAGGGGGGGGGGGGGTTAAAAACATTTTCCCCTCCCCGTTGCAATAAATCCAAAAAAGATTACATGACGTTTCTACCTTAACCTCTGTTATTTCCATCACAGAATTTGGAAACTCATGATTTATAATTGGCCCTGGATATGAAATTTATCTATGAAAAGGGTAGGAAGTATTGTGAGAAAAGAAAAAAAAATGCTGGTAATCAGCATTGTTTTCCTTTTCCCAAGATATTTTCGGAAGCCACTTTCCACTGGGTCATTAAAGCACGTTATCATTTACCATAACTTTAATTGCCAAATAAGGTAGAAACATCATAATTAGTGAATCACAGATGTCCAGGAATTCCAATCTTCGGGCTTGCTCCATTCTGAGTATCTTAAAAATAATATCACACAGTGTAGAACCAAGATAAGACTTACATTCTTTGCAGTCTGATCTTGATCTACACTACCCGTTTTTGTGCGGTCTAATCTTGATCTACACAGTTAGCACTTACAGTTAAAGTTGTCATTTATATGCCAAAACATTATGTCATTATAATGCAACTTTTAACTGTATAAATCTTTATTAAAAACTTTTCAGCTTTCAAGCCCGACTCGTTTGCGCTTTTGCGAACAGTGTAGACCAAGATTAGACTGCTTAGAACATGCTGTCTGATCTTGGATCTACGACGTCAGATACGTTAAATCTTTGTTGTGAAAAGAAATTCAAAATCGAAAGTTTCTAGAGGTTTTACTTTCGGTTGGAAATTTCCATTGAATATATAGTAGGCTAAGGTTTTACGTCATGCAAAAGAATGCATATCTCGTCACGTAGTATAAGCAATGAAAATGTTATTTCCCCCCCCCCCCCCAAAAAAAAAAAGATAGACATCTACATAACCCTGCACATCTCACCAAGCTTTTACCAAATAATCATTGGTTGTTGGTTGGTTGTATTGGGTTTTAACGCCACTTTAACAGCTAAGGTCATATCATGGCGGTCGGTGACGCACATGTGTTTCCTGGCTTTCTCACACCAGTACTAACACAACTTTCTTTCCAAAGCCACCGACTACTTTTCTCACATGCTTCAGCAGAGGTGAGAGGCGAAAATACGCCGGAAAGAAAGTTCGCCTCAACTGGGTATCGAACTCACAACCACCAGGTCATGAGTCCGACACGCTCACCACTGAGCCACCCAGGCGGGCACCAAATAATCAAGTTGAAATAGATCCAACATCCTTTCTGCCCAAAATATATGAGCCATGCTCTATGAAAAAGGGGGCTTAATGCATCTGCGAAAAGTATCGACCCAGGTCAGCCTGCGCAGTCCGCGCAGGCTGACCTGGGCCGAATTTTTTCGCTATTGGTCAATTTTCTGTATGTCAAAGGACCAGTCTGCCTCACCAATATATCGCTTTTTAGACAAATGGACTTGATGGATCAATGATCATGTGATGACTTGCTTGGTTATAATGCATTAAGCCCCCTTTTGCCAGAGCATGGTTCATACATAAAGTCGTTCTCTTTCGACGACTGAAAATAGAATCTACCGAAACTTAAAATGATTTTAAATCTTACAGGCTTAAAGGCCCACCAGGGGCCGAAAAGACAATGCAGAAGTTCAAATGCATTCAAATTTATATCACACCATTCAAAAGTATGGAAAATATTGTGCACACTACAATCTGTTTTTGTGTGGTGGCTCCAACTGTTAGTCGCTGGCAGAAAAAATGAATAATAAAATCAGGCAAAAAGTGCTCAAAAGATAGAGTGCCATAACAACCTTTAATCTAGTTTTGAAATTAACTTCTCTGCCAGCCACGAACACTTGGGCCGACCGTACATATAACTAAAACTGTCATCTCCATAATAATTTCCACAGTTTTAAATATAATATTTAAATTTTAAATGCATTTAAACATTTGCTTTGTTTCCTTTTGGCAGCTATTGTTACTTCAACTAGACAAGCGGACGGTATAGATCCAAGATCAGACTGCACGTTCTGTGCAGTCTGATCTTGATCTTTACCATCCGCGACAAAAACCTTGTTTCGCCATTGGTGCTGAAATGGTCATTAATGTCGTTCACAACATTATTCAACACACAAACAGCTGCAGGTGGCCTTTCTTCAAGCCATGCAACAGACAACTTCTTGATTTATTATTATTCATCATAATAATTATAAATATCGAACAAAATATGCATGACATTACAGCTTAGGTACATCGTTAGGAGTTTTATATATAAACAACAGTTTTTTGAAGATTCAAAATATTCACAGATTTCCGTGTTGGAATATTTACCTCGATTTTTAGCGTTTCAAATTCATGCCGGAAAATATGTCATGACAGTTTTACAGTTAGATATTTCCTTATTTGTTCAATAAAACCACAAAATGGGAAGTGGTGCTCCCTCGATAAATATTTTCAATGCATTCCGTCCTGCTTTAGCTAGGTTCCAGTCTGATCATTTTTTCCTTTGACATATTCTATCGTAACTTTGACAAAAAATGACTTCGTCGTAACAACTGCACACGAGATTAACAGATTGCTGCCAAAGATCTACTCCTTTGCCACACATTCCCTACTTTTCACGACCCTGAGAAAGAAAGCATTTGAAAACATTGTGGGAAAAGGGGAAAATGCTGGTAACCACCACTTCCTCCTTTTCCCATGATGTTAACAACCCTTCCCAAAACAAATTTCAATTTTTGAGCTACATTTATTTTGTCGTCTGCAAATGCTTTCAATTTGGACACGCGTAAAATGTTGTCTGGTAAAGACAGACAGCGTTTAGAAGAAGTGATTGAGAAAGTATTGGCGATGAGACCCCGGTTAGTTAGGTTAACTTTATCATTTGTTGTTCGGTGTATAAATCTCTTTACCAGACGACAAAATTTTAGACTTGTCCAAATTCAAAGCATATGCAGACAACAAATCAAGGGTGGCCCAAATGTTACAACTTGCCTTTGATTGAGTAGAAAACATTGTGGGAAAGGGAGAAAATGCTGGTTGCCAGCATTTTCTCCTTTTCCCACAATGTTTTCAAGAGCTTTCTTTCTCAAGGTCGTTAAAACTCGGGATTGTGTGGTAAACGGTAAAGGATTATTGCACTCATGCAATAGACAACATTACCGTAAAATCAAAACGACTCTACAACCATAAATAGTTCCTAGGTAAGATAGCAGTGGTAGGATTTGGCGACGGATCACTTGCCTAAGAACACTTACTGCGGGGCTCGAGCCTTTGCAACCTTCTCATAAATTCCGCTTTCGAATCATTTGGCCCGGCGAGACACCGAAAACATTTTTGGCGTTTTCTAATTTTCCCATTTAAAATGACGAAGTACGAGATATTATTTTTCACTGTCTTAACTTGATCAATCGTGCCATCTATCATTACTAAATTTAGCTGTAAATAAATTTCTACAAAGATTTACGCAGCCAAGGCTGAAGACTCTTTTCTATCGCGCAAAATACAATGTGCCAAGTATTTCGAAGCTTTATTTGTCAAAGATGGCTGTACATTTAAAAAAAAAAATGGAAACAATCTCAATACACTTAATTCATCGACGTTCATCGGTACTAAACCGTACAGATTTTTTTCCATTAGTCTTTCCTCCCTTCATTCTATTCACGTATGTATCTGTAATGTTTGTTTTCCTATTCCTCATATATCCTGTAGTTGATATACTATACAGCCTGGTAATAAAATTACATGTTTTGTTGTTACCCTATTTCACATAAATGAGCCTTGCTCTGACAAAAGCGGGCTTAATGCATCTCCGTGATGCATCGTACCAAGCAAGTCATCACATGATCATGGATCCATAAAGTCCATTTTGTCTAACAACTGATTGTATCATGAGGTGGACTGGTCCTTTGACATACAGAAATTTGACCAATAGCGAAAAGTTTCGGCCCAGGTCAGCCTGCGCGGACTGCGCAGGCTGGCCTGGGTCGATACTTTTCGCAGATGCATTAAACCCCCTTTTCACTGGGCATGACTCAAATGTAAATGTGCTGAGAGAATTAATACAACTTGTAAATGTGTTTTTGAATCTTAAAAGTAGAAATTCAACATGCATGGAACCTTGTCGTTTATTCAGAACGGGCGTTTGACAAAGAGTCGAATAGAGTAGGTGCATTATTCGTAAATATTTCCAGCTATAGCCTAAATTTGAAGACTAGCCATATTACTGGCTGAGAGATTAAGTTTCAGCCTCTCAAATGGCTAATCTTAGAATATCTTTTCAAGAGTTTAACCGGTTGCTGAATTCGGCCCACCTGATGTTCAGTGTCTGATCAGTGACAGAACGGAAACGAAAGACGAGTTTCTTGTTCCATCCGTGAATGTCTTAAGCGTCAAGTGACGTCAGACTTGACGCATGCGCAGGGAGACTTTACCAAGTTTTCTGCACCCGAGAAATGGTGATGGAATTTTCTGTCGGGTCATTTATCATTGCTTATCATTTTTGTGGCCAAAGTATCAAACGTAATGTCAGATCGTACACAGAAGAAGATAAAAGACGTCATTCATCGGCTGGACTCATAAAATTAATTGAATGGGTGCTCATTAGATTTATGCGCGCCTCTTGTCATGAATTACTGTATTAAGCCAGAAATGTGCCAAACCTTTGACATATTTGCGGAATCTATAGGCCGTACTCACAACCAATCAAAATTAAACGAGGCATGCTCTGTGAAAAGGGGGCTTAACGCATCTGCGAAAAGCATCGACCCACGTCAGCCTGCGTAGACCTGGGCCAAAACTTTTCGTCATTGGTCAATTTTCTGTATGTCAAAGGACCAGTCTACATCTTGATTAAGTCGGTTGTTAGGCAAGATGGATTTTATGGCTCCATAATTATGTGATGACTTGCTTGGTATGATGCATCACCGAGATGCATTAAGCCCCCCTGCCAGACCATGGATCAAATATATTTCTTAATTCTTAGCTAGCCATCTTATTGGCTGAGACGTTCTGGTTCGACCAATCAGATGGCTAGTCTAGAATTTAAGGACTGGAACAGCATCAGAAGCGATTGGTGAAAAAGGCTTAAGATAGCTAAACAGTGAAGGAAATATTTTCAGCAGATTTATTTCGTATGGAAAAGTTTCACAAGGTTTAAACTGTTTTCATCATCTCCAATTAGCGTGTTATTTACGAAAAAGAATTACAAGTGTTTTCACCATTGACACTGTTTACTGAAAATTTCACAAAGTTACAAGTATTTTCACTATGCTTGTTCACTTTGTATGTAAAATTTGAAAATTGTTTATAATCAGTGCTATTACTTTCACTTTGTACGTTACAAAAAAAATCAAGTGTTTTCACAATGTTTACTTCGTACTGATTTTTTTTCTGAGTAACAATTATTTTCACCATTTTTACTTTGTATTGAAAATTTCGCTAAGTTACAAGCACTCATATTTATCGTATTTACTGGTATGGAAAATTACATGAACTTTCGAATAAATGTGCTTTCGCCATGTTTACCTTTGTACGAAATTTAGATATTATCTATCTTATACGCGCTTTGTACGTTAATTCCCAACAAGTATCAAGTAAATTATCGGACTGACTCTGTATGGAAAATTCTAAGAAGTTAGAATTAATTTCATCGTATTCACTTTGTATTTCAGAGAAACTAAAAGTTTTTTTTTTCTTTCTTTACGTCAAAATGACTATGTTTATTCCTAGGAAAATACAACATTTTCACCATAATCTTTTTGTACGTTAT
The DNA here is from genome assembly GCA_945859785.2 of Tridacna gigas. Taxonomy (NCBI): domain Eukaryota; kingdom Metazoa; phylum Mollusca; class Bivalvia; order Cardiida; family Cardiidae; genus Tridacna; species Tridacna gigas. The sequence goes on from OX244042.2 coordinate 38,483,014, forward strand.
TTCCCAGAAGTTACAAATGTATTCTTTGTATTTAGACTACTTTTACGTTGAAAGTTCTATAAAATTCCAAGTATTTTCATCGAACTGTCTTTGACTCGAAAGTTCTAAGAACTTACGAATTAAAAACAGGAGTCATAGATGCTTAACACCATGAATTTCTCAGCCTGCAAAAATCGTGACAAAAAAAAAGAGATAAATTAATTCCCGAAACTGGCCAGTTATCAATATCAGACAATGTTGAATACTACAGAGCGTTTCTTTCCTAAACTATTCAAGCAAACACTGCAGGTATAACACAAAAACAGCAAAACATTGAAACGAGAGCACAGATGTGCACACAAACGTGAAAAAGCTTTTTGTACATAATATCATCATAATGACACAAACAAGCCCCTTTAACATCATCCTCCGTTGAAAAGTATAGATATATATATATGTCGTATATATACAATTATGCTTTACACTTTTCTTTCTGGACATAATCATAGCAACCTGAATCACATAATATATAAGCCACACCCTGTGAAAAAGGGGGTTTAATGCATCTGCAAAAAGTATCGACCCATGTCAGCCTGCGCGGACTGCGCAGGCTGACATGAGTAGAAACTTTTTGCTATGGGTAGATTTTCCAAAATGTCCAAGGACCAGTCTACATCACGATTTAGTTGTTAAACAAGATGGATTTTATGGATCCATAATTCTATGATGACCTGCTTGGTAAAATGAATCACGGTCATGCATTAAAAGCCCCTTTTCCAGAGCGTCGCTCATATATTCTTGGTCTATGCTCTTTTCTAGCTCAGTATCCAGTGATATGTACCCATGGTCTAAGTAGTTTTCTAGCAGGGTATCACGTGATATTTAGGCTCCTTTCTAGCAGTGTATCACGTGATATTTAGGCTCTTTTCTAGCAGTGTATCACATGAGATCTTTTCCAGGTCTGTGCTCTTTTCTAACACACTATCACGTGATATCTATGCTTGATCTATGGTCTATTCTAGCAGTGTTTCACGTGATATTTGCCCTTAATCTACGTCCTTGCATTTGTAGCACTATCAAAACCTTTATACTAGCATACGCGATCATGAATGTATTTTTTGGGCAACACAGACCAGGATCAGCCTGCAAATACATGCAGTCTCATCTTATTCTACATTTTCCACGTCTGCATTACTGGTTTCAGTTGTAAAATCCAAAATTAATTCTCTTACTGCCAACTAAAAATATTCGACTTTTCCACAGCAGATATTAAGATAACTGTGGTCAAGGTTAATGGACCAGGAAGAGGACGGTGTAGATGCAAGATCAGACTGCAAATTCTGTGCAGTCTCATCTTGATCTACGTCGCCCGCAAAAGATATTTCAGTGAACATCGACAATGAAAGAGTTCAATACCAATAAACATTGCAAAACCTACAATTCGACAACTTAAATTCAGCAAATATCGACAGAATATTGATAGAGAAGATTTCCAGAGTTATATCTGTCCTGACAGGGAAAGAACCCTTGACCGAGTTAGTTAAAACACAGACTGCCTTTACCGTCTACCAAATGAATTGTAGACTGAGATATGAAATGTCAGTTGATTGAATGGTGTTTTATGCCGCTTTCAACATAATATCAGTCATATCACCGTGACAGCTCAAATACTCATCTATGTCCTGCGTTTCACCAGTACAAGGCTAGGGCTCTGCGGTATCTTGCCCGAGGACGCTCCCACAAAAAACCTAGTGCCACCAGTGAGGCTTGATCTCGGGGCCTCCAAGTTACGAGTCATGCACTTTATGACTGAGCTGAACAGGACTCCTGATATGCAACAGGTTGGAAGAACAGAAGGTATCTCTTTTGAATAACATTGAAAAATTGATGGAAAAGCAGCCGTAGTTTTCAACGAGAAGCTGGCCCTTTCCCCATTGTTTCTAGTTTGGAAACTACAATTGCTTACAACAGTTGGGTAGTAATTGGGGTGAAAAAAAAAATGTCCAATTACATGTGTACTCTATATTATGGAAATTTAACATCATTTCACAGTTGCTTTTGTTGCAGAATCCGTCCAAGGACTTTCTTGTATCTCCATAGTATAGAAATTAACAAAACTTCAAACGAATTGCTCTTCTGTGGCTGCACTTTGACAAATCCAAAACATTTCTTGTCTATTATATACAGATCGCCGCGATGACTTTCTTAATCTCAAATCGTCTAATAACTCGTATTTGTGAAACCTTTCCTCACAACATATTTACTATTTCAACAAACAAATGGTGATACATGTACACTATTCAAGTTAGTACACGTCAGTAAGTTTCATACGATATTTCTTTGACATTTTCATTCTCGTCTATTACTACACTCAAATTGTACTAGCGTGTATATTCCACGTTTTAATTGGTTCGAATTCAGTACTTAGGTCACTGGTTACGTACGAATTACAACACCATCTGACGTGTGTGTAGGGGTTTCATTATACAAGTCAATTCCACTTACATCCAAAAGTTTTGTGTCACCATCTTCAAGTTTCACAACATTATTGTTTTGTTCGACCGATATCACGTGCGACACTTTTGTTGGAGCCTCTTCTTGCACTAAGACACTTGGTCTCGCTGAAGAAATGGGTCTTTGTCTTAAACTATGATGCTTGGCATCCGGTCGACCGACATAGACCCTGTCAATGGGCTTAGCAACAGTCGTAGACCCATAGCCTTTCACTTTTAAGGATTGCGATTTGCGTTCAACAACACGTGGATTGAAGGATACTCGCTGGTACTGCTGACCCATCCCCGCTGGATGATGACGGACTTCTACCAAACCATCGGCGGCATCCGACGAAAAGCTTGGAATCGCTGATCTTGGTCTCACGGCGACCACGTGTCTCGCTCCTGAACCACGTGATCTCCATTGAATACGCTCTGGTACATCATTGTATTGTTGAATATCTCTTTTGTAGCGATAAACAGATCCTTTTTCCATTGTGTTTTGTTTCCAACTCTCGTAAGATGTCTTCGTCGGTTTTGATATAGTTGTTACAACATAACCCGAGTCACCAGGTTTTGGTTCCTGAATCGTCGATACACGTTCAGGAACTCCTCTGTAATCCGGAACTGAAACACGTACTGGTGCTACATTTCCATTGATCTGCACGTGGTAGCCGTTTTCCTTTGGCTTCTCCACTTTGTCGTCGTCGATAACAATAGCATCGATATTATCCTCCTTTTTCACTTTAGTGTATACCACTGTTTGTGGCTGCACGGTTGGCTGCACAGTTTGCTGTACGGTTGGCTGAGTGACTTGAACATTCACCTGTCGGAATTCGCGGGGAGAATTTGGTTCCGAGGCGTTGGTTATTCCAGTTGACTTTTCCAGCATTATCTTAATGTCACGTAACTCCTGTGACAGCGATTCAAGTTCCATCCTCAGTGCCGACTCGGATACTTCAGACCTGTTGTCAGAGTTGTCAAAAGAACGGTCGCCGTCGGAAATAATTCGTTCTCTAACCACTGAGACTGGACGACCCTTTCTGTAGATCGGTATTCGAACACCATTTTCGTACACTTCGGTGTGCCCATGTCCATTCGGAATCTGCCTAGTTTCGGTTGTTGTCGTGATTACCGTTTGTCCTTCGGGCTTTGTCACAACGGCTTTTTCGCCATGTAGATCTACCAGCTGTTTTAGCTCACGTTTAGTGTTATCGTGGTCTTTACTACGCAATGTCCAGTTAATATCGTCTGTGTTTACCTTATTTTTCACAGTAACGGCATTTACAGACTTTCTCAAAGACCGAAATGCATTTAAAAACATACCAGAATCCAAACCGTTCGCACATCGGAAAGCCTGTATTTGAAATTTATGGGTGGTCTCCCTTGATGTTGACGTCACTAAAAGTAGATCCGGCATCTTCTGACTTATTGTAACGAAATGAATATTGGAGATAGGAATGAAATCCTGCAGCATTTTTCCTTGAATCACGGATGATTTAATTTGACGTAAACCATCTCGCGAAAGTTGAAGGCGTACCTTGGTGCCTTTACTACTTCCGATCTGCGCGTTGATCTGCGCAATAACTTGATTATCGACTTTGTTGTCTTGCCAAGCTCCGAGGAAGTACACTTTCTTTTCCATGATAGATTCAGCCATTTTGGGTCGTTTTCGTTTGAGATATGCTGTTTTACTACTACTTCTATCTTCTCGCACGCAGAGGCTTTAGTTCATTTTACCTGAAATGACAACAGAAAACGAAAATTAGACGAAGTAGTAACATCTATCATTGTTAACAAATTATACGAGACTTAACTTTTTACCAAATAAGAAAAAAATAGACTTGTCCAAATTGAAAGCATTTGCTGACAACCACATAAATTTGACTAAAAAAATAACCCTGAAATTTCTTTTTGCAAAGTGAGAAAATATTGCAGGAAAAGGGGAAAATGCTGGTTATATTTTCAACAGTCTTCTTTAGAGTCGAGACTGTGTGATAAAGGTTATATCTATGTTATGAATAAAAGTAAAAACGACATATTTAAGTCGTGGCCACGACATATTAAGTCGTGGCCAAGAGAAATTGAAGTCGTGGCCTTGAGATATTTAATTCGTGACAAGGAGATGTTACGTCGTGGCCACGAGATATCAAGACGTGGCTAAGAGATATTAAGTCGCAGTCAAGAGATAGGAAGTCGTGGCCACGAGATTTTTATGTCGTAGCCACGAAATATTCCGCATTGGCCACAAGATGGTTAAGACGTCGCCACGAGAGACTAAATTCGTGACCACGAGATATGCAAATCGTGGCCACGTGTTACTATCTTCGAATTACGAGTTGAGTTTATTTTTCTTTTCTCTCATGTCCCCACTTTTCCTTACAATACCCCTCTGTGTTGTAAAACTCGCTGTACAAATAGAGGATTAAGGTGTATAATAGTTCACGCTTGAGAAAAGTGAAATCCGCCCTAATTCCGATCGCCTTACAAATCATAAATCTTGGCTCTCACTGCCCTGCACAAGGTTTCTTTTGCACGGAATAACCGTTCGGATCTTCTATTTACATCGACTTTCACGATACAATACGTTTGCCCCAAACGAACCTAAAATTAACAAACAAAAGGTCACAGGACTGAAAACGTTTACATCAATTATTAAGCATTCTGATGGTTAACAACGGGAGGGAGGGTCTGCAGATGGCATAGATCAAGATCAGTCGGCACGGAACGTGCAGTGTGACATTGGAGGTACCTCTCCGTTTGTAAGCCAAGTGAAGGCTTAATCTGGGCCTACATTTCCCAACCATTCTAGATTGAATTCCCAGTCTTAGTGTAGATTTAGAAGAAATGCAGTTTCTGATTGGCTAAATAAATGGTTTGGCCAAAAAAGAAAAAGGAAATCCTTTAGCTCAAAATGTTTAGGCCAATCACAAATTGTATTTTTCATAACTTTTGAAAATTCTTGAGAATGTTGTTGAGAAAAGTTGGTGAACACAGGCCCTGTTCCACCCCTTTCGCACAAGGCACCACGCAATGTATTCATAAAATATTCTTGGTTGTTCGTTTATGAGTGAGTGAGTGAGTGAATGGCGTTTACGTCGTTATAAAAATATCTAAGTCGGACCACAATGTCAGCTCACTTTTGAATCTATTTTCAGGAATTTTCGTTAATGATTGGCTGGGACACTGCAATTCCCCAAAAGTAAAACAACCCTTCCAAATGTAGTTAGAATCCAATCTTTATTCAACATAGGTGCCTAAGTATTAAACCTTGCAACACGCAGAGACTATATAGATCTACTTGCCACATGTGCCACAAAGAAAGTATCGTAAAAAAAACAGATTCCCAAAGCTGAAAGTCGGAGACGATGCTAACCTCTGGGCTGCTAAGTGCGACTCAATGGCCTTTTGAGGACAGAGTAGATCAAGATCAGGCTGCACAGAAAAAATGGGAACAATTTCCACACACCTGATTCATCAACGTGTTTTTCTGAGTCTAAAAGGAGAAATTAAACATGCAGAGAACCCTATCGTTTACTGAGAACTGGGTCCATATTCACCAACCATTCTTAAGAACGTTCTTAGACTTATTCTTCAAGATTTTCCAAGTTTGAAAGTAACACAACTTCTGATTGGCTAAACCATATGGTTTAGCCAATCAGAAGGTGTGTTACTTTCAAATTTGGAAAATCTTGAAGAACAAGACCAAGAATGTTCTTAAGAATGGTTGGTGAATACGGACCCAGGCGTTTCAAAAAGAAACGAATAGAGCAGGAGCGATATTCGTAAATATTTCTATTTTTTGGTCTAGATCCAAATTCTAAGACTAAACGTGTTATTGGCTAAGGCATAAGGCTCCTGCCAACCAAATGGCTAATCTAAGAATAAAGAATTTCGATCAAGATTTTAAACGATTGCTGAATACGGCCATGATAACTTGAAAAAGCAACATTTGGGTTTTCTACTGTCGAATTGAAATTTTCATTCCGTTTAACCCTTTCCCAAACGATAAATTTTAGACTGGTCCAATTTGAAAGAGTTTGCAGACGACAATTTTAGATTTGATGAAAATGACAGAAAGTTCTCCAAAAGGGTAGAAAAAACTGTGGGAAAAGGAGAAATTGCAAATTGTTACGAGCAATTTCTCCTTTTCCCACAGTGTTTTCAAAAGACTTGTACTGCAGACACGTGAAAACCAGGGCTTGTTTTGGAAAGGGTTAAATAGCAGAATAAGGTCAAAGAGACAACTCGTGTACAGAAGGTTGATGAAACAAAAGCATCGCATATGGGTACGAAATTAAATTGGGGCTTTGGAAATACGGTTTTTTTTTTTACGGGAAAACCCCGAGTTAACAGCGAAAAGAAGGATCAAAGTTTGTCTGAATGATGAGCACTTTGAAACTGAATACCTAGATAAAATGTAAAACTATCCCCATAAAAGATTCCAGATCCGTTACGTATTAAAATGAGCCATGCTCTGTAAAAAAAAGGGACGGGGGTTAAAGCTTCTGCAAAAAGCTTCGACCCAGGTCAGCCTGCGCAGTCCGCGCAGGCTGGCCTGGGTCAAAACTTTTTTGCTCTTGGTAACGTTTCTGCATGTCCAAGGACCAGCCTACCTCATAAATCAGTTCATTGTTAGACGAAAAAGCATTTTGTCGATTCATTATTACGTGATGACTTGCTTGATATCATACATCACGGAGATGCATTAAGTCCCCTTTTGCCAGAGCATGACTCTAATATTTTAACCAACGGTTTGATTTACATTTTCTCTACTAAAATCATTTACATGCACTAAGCAATCCCGTGTTTTAACTACCCTGGGGTCGCAGCCTTTTGAAGGAATAAAGAACATGCTGATAATCAGCATTTTCTCTTTTTATCACAATGTTTTCTACCCTTTCAAATACAAGTCCCATTGCCTGACCCACAATGAATGATCACCCGCTTCTACATTGACGTCTGCAAACGACTTCAATAATAATGAATTTTTAAAGGTCCGATAGCGGCCAAAAAACCAATGCAGGTTTTAAAATGCATCAAAATTTAAATCACACCATTTAAAAGTATCGGAAATATTGTGAAGATGACAATCTGTTATTGCGTGGTCGGTCCACATGTTAGTCTGGCAGAAAATGAATTTTAAAATCAGGCAAAAAGTAAACAAAAGATACAGTGACCTGGCAACTTTTAACCTAGTTTTGAAATTAATTCTTCTGCCCGCCACTAACACTTGGAGCTTCACAACAATGTCCATACTCTTAAATAGGATGATTTAAATTTAAATGCATTTTAATACCCACCTTGTTCACTTTTTGGCAGCTACCTTTACTTTAACATGTTTATTATCAATATTTTACGAAATGTTTTGAGTGTCTTCCGTTGCGATTTTGTTTCTCGAGTTAGCTTGTAAAGTCTGTCGCTTCAGCTTTTTTAAACACATAAGTTCCGATTAAAATCGAATTTTAAAAAACGTTACTATATTTTTCCGTCTTCTGAATTTCGCCTTTTTGTCGATAAACTTTTTTAACTCTTTTGGACTCGACCAAGTTCAAAGCAAGACAACGAATTCAATCTAGTTCAAATGACGATTTCTGTCTTTGATAGGGTAGAAAAGTTTTTTCTCCTTTTCCCACAATGTTTTCAAAAACCTTCCCTTTCGGGAACGTTACAAACCGGAACTGTATGGTAAAGGGTATAAATGTACATATTTGAGTTAGCTGTATACGTAAAACTACTTATGTTAACCCTTGACCTCCTAAGCGCAACTCAATGACCTTTTACGGACAATGTAGATCAAGATCAGACTGCACAAAATGTGCAGTCTGGTCTTCGATCGACATTGTCCGATAGGGCGATATATTTCTCCGCAAATAAGTTTGAAATAACGTTATTTGGATATTCACTATCGACGAAACTTAAAAGTTTTATTTAACATATTTAGGAGGATAAGGGTGAAGACCCAAGAGGTTCTTTTCTTGCCTATGGGCACTCCCATGAAAAACCCGACGCCCAGGATGAGGATTGAACCAAGGGCTCTACATTATTAACGGCTTGTGCCACAGTTTTTTTCCTACGGACAGATTTTGTTGTTCAGTTTCGTTCAAATGATAAAATAATGTACGAGGAGTTAAAAAAATGAAAAGAAAATCATAACGTTGCTGTGCAAAATCCAAAGATACATGTACAGTTCTTCAAAGGAGATAATTCTTATCAAAATTGCAGAAAATAGACATTAATTTCAAACCTAATAAAAGGTCCTTAAAGTCACAAGTACTACTCAAATAAATGAACCATGCTCTGTGAAAAGGGGGTTTAATGCATCTCCGAAAAGAATCGACCCAGGTCAGCCTGCGCATTCCGCGCAGGCTGACCTGAGCCGATACTTTTCTCTATTGGTGAATTCTCTGTATGTTCAGGGACCAGTCTACCCCATGAGTCAGTCGTTGGATCCGTAACCATTTGATGGCTTGCATGGTACAATGGATCACGGAGATGCATTAAGCCCCCATTTGCCAGAGCGTGGCTCAAATGGTTATTCTCTAGAAACGTGATGTTTGCCAATTGTATAAAGAATTAATCTAAAGAATGAAGGCACTAGACAGAGACACAGTATCAGTTAGAAATGTTCTAAAATGTCAACCAAGGCTTATTTTCTGATCATTTTTCTGCAATAAAAATTTTCAGCGGGCAGATTTTTTTTTTTTAATTTTGCACAGAAATAGTACTTTCCTTTCAAATATCTGGTATGAAAAAGGGTATATCAAGCCAGAAATCAACCAAAAGGACTTTTAATTCAGGTAAAAAAAATGTGTAAAATGTTTAACCTGAAAATGCCTATCACAACTATACTTGCCTTTGCGACCAGTGTAGATCAAAATAAGACAGCACAAAACGTGCAGTCTGATCTTTGATCTACATCGTCCGCTTTGCCGAAACACTTCAGATGTAGGTCTTATTTCTAGACTTAAAATGTGTGTTGGTCTTATTAACTCTTTACAAAACGACAAAATTTTAGACTGGTCCAAATTGAAAGCATTTGCAGACGACAAAATAAATGTGACAGAAAGAATGCAACTTGTTTTAGAAAGGGTAGAAAACATTGTGGGAAAAGGAGAAAATGCTGGTAACCAGCATTTTCTCCTTTTCCCACAATGTTTTCAAAAGGCTTCTTTCTCAGGGTCGGTAAAAGTCGGGATTGTGTAGTAAAGGGTTAAGGCCTCTCAGAGTTAGAGAAGGCTATTAAGTATTCAGATGTTTATAATCCCACTAAACTTTAAAAATGAATCATCACTGAATTTAATTAAGGCGAGAGCTGGCAAACTATCAGTAAAGAAGAAAGACAACAGGGAAAAAAAAAATGAGCCATGCTCTGATAAAAGGGGGCTTAATGAATCTCCATGATGTATTATACAAGCAAGTCATCATATAATTATTGATCCATAACAACCATATTGTATAACAACTGACTGTATAAGGTAGTTGATTGATTGATTGATTTGATTGAATGGTGTTTTACGCCGCTTTCAACAATATTTCAGCCATATCACGACGACAGCTCACATACTCATGTTTTTCTTGGGTTTCATCAGTACTAGGCTAGGGTTCTGCAGTGTCTTGCCCAAGGACACTCCCACGAAAAACCCAGTAGATCCAGTGAGGCTCGAACCTGGGGCCCCCAGGTTACGAGTCCTACACTTTACCACTGAGCCACGCAGGACCCCTCTGTATAAGGTAGACTGGTCCTTTGTAATACAGAAAATTGACAAATAGCGAAAAGTTTCGGCCCAGGTCAGCCTGCGCGCACCGCGCAGGCTGACCTGGGTCGATACTCTTCGCAGATGCATTAAGCTCCCTTTTCACAGAGCATAGCTCAATTATTTTTAATGACATTTCCCAAATGGGCTATGTAGCTCGTTATATTTATCAGTGTTTTTATACGAAAAGTTGATTTACGGCAAGTCAAATCCTCCTTACAAAAATCAGAAAGAAATGTAATTATTATACAACTGAACTTGAAAATATATGTATGAACGTCGCAGGGTGGGGAGAGACTTTCGTCAAGTTTATATGAGTTAATTTCCGGAACCTGCTGCGTTTTTTGACAACGCGGTGTATACCAAAGAAGGCAACATTTTTAATCCTTATTCTGCCAAAGCTCAGGTTTTGTTGCTGTAAAAGGTGAGTATAGATTAAGATCAGACTGCACAGTGGCAATACCGGTGCACAGAATGTGCATTTATATTGGAGCTACTTTTTAAGATACTTGTATCTCGAGAAATTTTACTGCCTAAAACAATTCCTAAATTTGCTATTTTTGTGTTGTTTGTTAATAAGCAGATTTTGGACATTTAAGCTGAATTACTACAAACTGAAAAAAAAAAGAATCTACTTTCTTTTTCTCGAAGTTAATTTATAATTCCACCAAAAGTAGTAAGACTGCCAGGTGTCGAAGTTTAAAAATCAGCCGGTAGCGGACGGTGCAGATCCAAAATCAGACCGCACGTTCTGTGCAGTCTGATCTTGGTCTACGCCGTCAGCAAAATCATATCTTTCCCCCTTTCCCCCATGAAAATAAAAAGTTACAAGTTTAAACCATGCTGGGCCAGAAATGCTAATGAATGCTAATTTCTCGCAAGGCTGGTTCGTTGCCAAACTTATCAAATTTCTTCTTTCTGTGTGGACTATTTAACCCTTAAATTGCTAATCGCGACCCACTGACCTTTTGCGGACAGTGTAGATCGAGATCAGACTGCACAGAACGTGCAGTCTGATCTTTGATCTACACTGTCCGATACGGTATTTTCTTTCCGGTGAAATCAACTTTGAAACCGCAATGTTTGGGCTTTTAATATTGAGTAGAAATTTGCGTTTCATTTATTCAGCAGCTTAAGTGTTAAAGTTTGTTAGCCTCCGGGCAAATAAATTTGAAAAACCCTTTTCTTTCCCTAAATAGCTTCTAAAAAAAAAACACACAACTAGCAAATGCTAACTAAAAATGGTACTACTGTGTCCCTTTTGAGATCGGATTAACTTGCTAGTCCTAAAACACCTATAGGAACAATATGGTGAATCAGGTCGGGGGCAAATGCTGTTTCTTTGGCATTTCAGGACCAGATTTTGAACAAATATATTGATTAATTTTTGGTCAGAAGATGAGGAAAGTATTTTATAGTTATTCATATTCAACGACCTGTGACCTATGACAAATAGAGATAATCAAAGTAATGCAGGTACTTCGGGATGAAATATATTGAAATTTGTTGAGGCAGTAGAAATCTCTGAAATAAACTCAGTACTTATGTATCTTCCCTTTCAACAGGGTCCCCCCCCCCCTCCCCCCCGTTTCTTTAAATTTGAACTTCAGAAGTTTCTATATTTTTGCTCTAACAAGATTATTCGTGTAAATGGGGTTAAGAGACATATGAGAAATTCCAGGGAAAACGCTGCTTTTAGAGTCGCTGGCTCCATCTTCGGCTGTCTGTCTGCCTGTCAGTCGGTCTCTATCTTAATCATTTTCAAGAAAACAATCAACTTCTCCCCTTCCCTCACTCTCTCTCCCTTTGTTCTTTCTCCCTCTCTCTCTCTCTCTCGCCAAAGGCATCACAGCGATAGGGTGCAGTGCATCTGGGCCAGTATTCACCAGCCATTCTGTATCTATTATTCTTCGTCTAACTTTGTAAACTTTTCTGGATTTCAATATAACGCAATTTCTGATTGGTTAAATGGTTTAGCCAATCAGATACTGCGATACTTAGACATTAAAAAAAAAACTTGAGAATTAGACTAAGAATTTTAACATAAATGGTTGATGAATTTGGGCCCAGGTACGCTGAACTTATAAATTTCAATCAGTGTCAAAGACTTAAGTAATTTTCAAACTGATATTGAGGGCTGTTTCCTAAGCTATCCGAGAGCCCAAGATCAAACAACACTTTCTGTGCAGTCTAATCTTGATCCACAGTGCCCTTGAAATATTCCATGGTTCGCTTTGTGACCTGCAGTCTGATCTAGGATCCATACAGTCTGCTTGTAAAGTTGACCTTAACCCTTTACCACACAATGCCGCCTTATGACGACCCTGGAAAAGAAGCCTTTTGAAAAAATTGTGGGAAAAGGAGAAAACGCTGGTGACCAGAATTTTCTCCTTTTCCCACAATGTTTTCTTCCCCATGACAGAAAAATTACATCATTTGAAACACTTTACATTTTTCGTCTGCAAATGCTTTCAATTTGGACAAGGCTAAAATTTTGTCGTCTGATAATAAGGATTAAAAGATAACAACGTTTCGGAGAGTAAGCGGTTTGTGTCTAGCCGTCGATAGAGGTCGAGTTTATATAAGCCATGCTCTGTGAAAAGGGTGCTTAATGTATTTGCGAAAAGTATCGACCCAGGTCAGCCTGCGCAGTCCGCGCAGGCTGACCTGGGCCGAAACTTTTCGCTATTGGTCGATTTTCTGTATGTCCAAAGACAAGACTACCTCATGATTCAGTCGGTAAATAACCAAAATAAATTTTATGGATCCATAATTATGTGATGACTTGCTTAGTATCATGCATCACGGGGATGCACTAAGTCCCCTTTTGCCAGAGCATGGCTCATATATTTGGTGTTGAAAAAATTAAAAAAAAAACGTACTATTGAGCCATGCGCTGTGAAAGTGGGGACTTAATGCATTTGCAAACATTATCGACACAGGTCAGCCTGCACTGTCCGCACAGGCTGATTGATTGATTGATTGTATGGTGTTTAACACCGTTTTCAACATTATTTCAGTTATATCACGGCGGCCAGTGCACCTATCCATGCTTTCCTGGAGTTTCTTTTACCTGTATTCCGCACAATATTCTTTCCAAGCCACTGGCTGCTTTCCCACATAACCATCGTCGAAACAATGGTCAGCGGTCAGAGAGGAATGACCGCGCAGGCTGACCTGGGTCGAAAATTTTTTTCCTTGTAAATTTTCTGCATGTCAAAAGACCATTCTACCTCATGATTCAGTCCGTTGTTTGACAAAAAAGGATTTTATTGATCAACGATTATGACGATTTGCTTTGTATAATGCATTAGGAAAATGCGTTAAATCCCCATTTGCCAGAGCCCCGCTCATATGTTTTTGATGTTGAAGAGTGAACAAACCATATGAGCCGCGCTCTGGGAAAAAAGGGGTTTCATGCATCTCCATCCTGCGTTATACTATAAGCAAGTAGTCACATAATTATGTAGATTGGTTACCTCCCCTGATACAGCAAGTGTATATAGGGATCGGTACACGCTATTAAAAACGGGCTGAATTCTGCCCGTCTATTTTTAGAATGGCCATGTCGCGAGACTATAAGAAATTCAGGGGAGGTCACTCTCACTTCCTGAGCAGAGGATTTTCTAATATTTTTGACCTTACGAATAAGTGAAATGTATTTTTGATATCACCTTTTAATGTTTATGTCTGCTAACATTCGTTTTAGTTTCGATTACCAATTTCAAATCGTGCAAAATATCGCAGTGTAACCCATACAGCCAAACTCGAAATGTGTAAGCTTCTCTGATTGGCCATTCTGTGATATACAGGTGGCCCAATGGAAAGGAACGACACTATAGCCTGTGCCAGTTGTAATATGTATATCTACAACGGGGACCGGTTTAATAATTATGGGTCCAGAAAATCCGTTTTGTCCAACAACTGAATAATAAGGTAGACCGGTCCTTTAAAATTCAGGAAATTTACAAATAGCAAAACGTTTCGGCCCGGGTCAGGCTGCGCAGACTGCCCGGGCTGACCTGTGCATTAAACCCCCTTTTCACAGAGCTTAGCTGATAATTATGTTTTGGTTTGAAGTCTTTCAGTTCTTTGTGAAAATAGCGGTCTCATATCTTAACAACAGTTCACCGAAAATAGATCAGTCAAATTATAATGATAAAAATTACTATCATTAATTTGTAAGTAACGTGACCAGCAGCAATGAAAGCAGAAGAAATAAAATATTGAACATCGTGTCAGAGAGTGAAAGTGTAACGCAGCGAGAAGGAAGCGGGGGGGGGGGGGAGAAACGTGCATGCACACATTTTCTCTCTGATGACATTTCACACAGACAAAGGACAGCATATTACACGTGAAAGACATAAATAAACATACATTTATATGTAAACATAAACTAAACAAATACTAGGACACTCCAAGATGGACCCCTGGTTTCATTCATATCACTACCCATGTATTGTACCTTTACTCTGAAACCAACACTTTCCACATTTCTCACAATGTTTTCTTCTCTCTCAGAGAAGTTTTGTCATTTGGAATTCTTTTATTTGAGCCGCGCTCTGTGAAAAGGGGGCTAATTGCATTTGCGAAAAGTATCGACTCAGGTCAGCCTGCGCGGTCCGCGCAGGCTGACCTGAGCCGAAACTTTTCGCTATTGGTCAATTTTCTGTATGTCCAAGGACCGGTCAGTCTACCTCATCATTAAGTAGGTTGTTAAAAAAAGGTGTATATTTTGGTTCCATAACTATGTGATGGCTTGCTTGGTATAATGCATTATAGAGATGCATTAAGCCCTCTTTTGCCAGAGCATGGTTCATTTATTATTTTTTTTCGTCTACAACTTGGAGGAGTCCCATAATTTTGTCAGCTGGTAAAAGGTAAAGGGTTAATGCTCATCTACGCGTCTCTTTTGTCTAGCGCCTTGCCAAAGGAAACTCCCAAGACGGCAAGTCGGGATCAAATCCAATGTCAAGAACAGAATCTCGAAAATCCGAGAACACACCAAGCAGTTGCTTAAAGATGTGCTGTGGTCGGATTATTAAGAAATCCACTGAGAGCTTCTCTGAAAGGACAACTGACTGATTGAATGGTGTTTTACGCCTCTTTCAACATTATTTTAGTCATATCACGGCGACAGCTCACATACTCATGTATTTCCTGGGTTTAACCAGCACTAGGCTAGGACTCTGAAGTGCCTTGCCAATGGACACCTCCACAAAAAAAAAAATCTAGTGGATCCAGTGAGGTTCAAACCCGGGCGGGGTCTCCAGGTCACGATTTCTTGGTTTCAGTTTGATCCTCTTTTTCGTTCCATACATATGAGCCATACTCTGGCAAAAGGGGGCTTCATGTACCTCCGTGATGCATTAAACCAAGCAAGCCATCACATAGTTATGGATTCATGAAATACATTTTGTTAGCTAACAACCGACTGATGGATTTATGAATCCATAGCTATGTGGCGATATCTCCTCACCAGACAGTGTAGATCCAAGATCAGACTGCACGTTTCCGTGCAGTCTGATCTTGATCTACACTGTCTGCAAAAGGTCGGCGAGTTGCGCTTAGCACCCTAGGGGTTAAGTGTAACTCTACACGTTGAATTTGCCTTTCAAAATGTAGACAACAATATAGGAAAAGTAGGCAGGAAATGCTGGCTACCAGCACTTTTGTTCTTTCCAAACAATGTAATTAAAAGCCTTCTCTAGGTTATTAACCCTTTACCAGACGATTAAAGTTTAGACTTGTCCAAACTGAAAGCATTTGCAGACGACAATTTCAATGTGGCTCCAATGGCGCAGTTTTTTCTTTGATAGGACAGAAAACTGGTTACCAGTATTTTCTCCTTGTCCCACAATGATTTCAAAAGCCTTTTTCCAGAGGGTCGTTAAAAGTCGGGATTGTGTGTTAAAGGGTTAAGCAAACACTTCGATTACAATTGTCGTTAAAGGTACAAACGCAACGTAGTTTTATTATTCAAGGCTTTAAAAAAAAATGACGGATAATGACAGGTGGCGGAGTAATACATCGTTCTTTTTATTTTACCCTTAGAACGCAGACGGCAACAAAACTTTACGTTTGCAGATTGTGTAGACTAAGATCAGACTGCATAGTAAGCGTAGTCTGATCTTGGAACGTTACTTTCGGATATCTTTTGCTAAATTCTGGGCAAAAAGGTCTGAAATTGTGATATGTAATTCGGTTCGTCCAACAGTATGAGTGACAATGTAATTTCTGTAGTAGTCAAAGGTTAATATGAAAATAACCAAAGACAGGATAAAATGCAGGTGATAAAAGTAATGACGTCATATAACTTCACCCTTTCCGTCTGGGAATGTGCCGAATTCAAGGATGAAAAAGTGCATCCTACACTGGACTCGAACCCGGGACCCATAACTTGTTAAGACCGCGCTCTACATTAGCGTTATCGTTTATCAGTACAATGAACGTATTCAGTTTCTTCACGATTTTTTGGATTTCACGACGAAGAGAGAAGGCTTTAGAAAACATTACGAGAAGCAGCATTTTGTCCTTTTCGCACACTTTTACCCTTTTAACTTTTAACCACAAAATCACGGGTTTTAACGACCCTGAAGAAGAAGACCTTTGAAAACATGGTGGGAAAAGGAAAAAATGCTGGTAACCAGCATTTTCTCCTTTCCCCACAATGTTTTCTAGTCTTCCCAAAACAAAATTTCAATTTTTGAGCCACGTTTATTTTGCCGTCTGTAAATGCTTTCAATTTGGTCAAGTCAAAAGTTTTGTCGTTTGGTAAAGAGTAAAAGAAAAAAAAAAAATCACCATCTGAGCTATATTTACTTTGTCGTCTGCAATTTAGTATTGATACAGATTTAAAGAAGACAATATCTGTCATACTCCTGTAGAAATGCTCCAAACAAGATTGTACCGGATGCATAGACGACCGGACGCATGTACAAGGTGATTCAGGTCATAAATTATGACTTCTACAACACCGAGAAAGAATCCTTTTAAAAGACTGTGAAAAAAAAATGAGAAAATGCTTGCAACCAGCAATTTTCTCCTTTTCCCACAATGTTTTCTATGTATTTAAAGGTACCCCCCTTTAACTGAACCACATTTACTTGTCGTCTGCTAAGTGCTTTGAATTTGGAGCAGGCAAAACTCCTGTCTGGTTTAACCCTTTCCCAAACAAGCCCTGGTTTTCACGTGTCTGCAGTACAAGTCTTTTGAAAACACTGTGGGAAAAGGAGAAATTGCTCGAAACGAGCAATTTCTCCTTTTCCCACAGTGTTTTCTACCCGTTTAGAGACCTTTCTGCCATTTTCATCAAATTTAAAATTGTCGTCTGGAAACTCTTTCAATTTGGACTAGTCCAAAATTTGTCGTTTGGGAAAGGGTTAATAGCTTAGCACGCTGAGGATCAGAGCATATTTAACCTCAGCACACGATAAATTTATGCGATTTTTCATACTGAAAGCATTTGAAGATGGCAGATTAAATCCGGCTCAAATGATGAAATTCATCTTTACAGATGTCAGAAACAACATTAAATGTTGTAAATAGGGTCCATATTTACCAACCATTCTTAAGAACACTGTCAGTCTTATTCGTCAAGATTTTCTAAATTTGAAAGTAACACAACTTCTGATTGGCTAAACCAAATGATTTAGCCAATCAGAAGTTGTGTTACTTTCAAATTTAGAAAATTCTGGAGAATAAGACTGAGAACATTCTTATGAATGGTTGGTGAATACGGACCCAGGAGAAAACGCTGGCTACCACCATTTTATCGTTTTCCCAACGTGTTTCAGTCTAAACCTTTCTTCCTTTGGGTCATTTAAACTTGGGATTGTTTGGAAGCGGGTTCAAACAATTAACCCCTAACCTGTTAAGCGCGACTCACTGGCCTTCTGCGGACAGTGTAGATCAAGATCAGACTGCACAGACCGTGCAGTCTGATCTTGAATCTACACTGTCCGACAAGGAGATACTTTTCTCCAAAAAATAAGTTTGAAATAACATTATTCGACTTTTTACTATCAATTTTAAAGTTTTATTTAACTTATTTAGCAGAATATAGGTTAGCCCTTTACTGCACAATGCCGCCTTTTAACGACCCTGGGAAAGAAGCCTTTGGAAAACATTGTGGGAAAAGGAGAAAATGCTGGTAACCAGCATTTTCTCCTTTTTCCACAATGTTTTCTACCCTATCAAGAGAAAATTGCACCATTTTAGCTACACTGATATTGTCGTCTGCAAATGCTTTCAATTTGGACAAGGCTAAAATTTTGTCGTCTGGTAAAGGGTGAACAAAAAGACTCAAAGCTTTCTAAGTACTATGTACACAGTAACTAATCTATTATTTACGTGTAAACAAATATTCACAAATAAATACCTGGCAAAAAATCCAATTGATATTCCCAATTTTCCAGTTTATCCCAACATATTGCCAAATATGGTGAACACCATAAAATCACTGAGACCTATCGAGATTCAGTGGTCGATGCTTTCTTCCATACACCTATGTACGTATGTGAAACTTCGGGATTATATAAATTTAAACGACATACTTCAAATGTATTGAAATGCAACGGTCCGCTGAACGCAGTGAAAAGAACACGATGTCGCGGAGGAAAATCGTGTGTGGGGCGAACAAGGGTATTGAGTTTCAAATCCCTTTGCCGCCCCTCCGCCACATATACAGGTAAATCCTGCCAGAATATGATTGATTGATTGACTGATTGATTTGAGGCTCGCCGTTTTCAACACTGATTCGGTTATACCATACCGAGAGCTTACTTTATCACTTATACCCTAGGTTCACCAGTCCTAGGCTGGACCTATGAAGTGACTTGCCCAAGAATACCCGCACCAAAACCCAGAGACTCAGTTATTGTAGGTTTATTTTGAGACAGATGTACAATTTTGGATGGTATCTTTTACATGAATGTAGCTAGAATGTCTGAGTAAAAAATATTGGAATGCATACAGCGTGATTAGACTGCTCGTCTGGTGTTGTCTGATCTTGGTCTCCACTGTCCGCACAAAAAAGAACTGCTATAAGCTGATCACAGCATAATGCAGTCAGACGTGACTTTTTAAACTGTTGTCCTGCCGCAACTATGGCTGTATTTTAAGGATATTGCAAAACAAGATGAGACTACACATGTATGCAGCCTGATCTTGCTCTACTCGCTCTGCTTCCGGCTGTCAGTTCTTTTGGCCGTGTGAAGCCATCCCAATGACGATGCACTTGACGGAATCTATTTATTTTTTGTACTAGTCAACAATTTAATGCCGGCAAGACAAGGGTTAAGTATAAGCTTGTACAAGGCACTGATATTGATAGACTGGGTTCGTATTCACTAACCATTCTTAAGAACATTCCTAGTCTTATTTTGCAGAAGTTTCTAACTTTGAGTGAAACGTGACTTCTGACTGGCTCAACCAGATAGTTAAGCCAATCAGAAGTTGTGTTACTTTCAAATTTAGAAAATCTTGAAGAGTATGACTAAGAATGTTTTCAAGAATGGTTGGTGAGTACACCCCCTGGTAAAACAACGTATCACTGGTGGCTTTTCGAAATGGCATTATTCTGTTATATAACTATCCTTAGATGATCAACAATGTTTTACTCAAGCCGAAGTTTGATAGCGTTAGACCGGAACCGGAAGTTCGGGCGTATTACCGCAAATTTGATCGTGATCAACGTTGTGTTAAGCAATTGTTCGGAGCAAGAGGTGATTTGAATATACACGTATTTCGATGACGTCTGTTCTAAGAATATTATGCTTTAAGTGGCAAAAATAAATTTTGTGCCTTTAATGATTGATTGATGAACGGTGTTTTACGTCGCTTTTAACATTATCTCAGTCATGTCATAGTCACATCTCACATATTCATGTATATCCAGGGATTCACAAGTACTAGGTTAGGAGTCTTAGGTGTCTTGCCCAAATAAACTTTGGGCAAGACACCTAAGAATCCTAACCTAGTACTGGTGAAACCCAGGATATACATGTACATGTGTATGTGAGTTGTAGCCGTGACTCCCACGAAAAACCCAGAGCTTCTACTGAAACTTGAACTCGGGGCCTCCAACTAATGAGTCCTGCGCTTTAACAATGTGCCACTCAGTGCTCTTTTGGAACCTTCAACTCCGGAACCAAAGTTCTCTGCAACTGATACTTTTTCAGAATTGCTGGGACAGTTTTTCTCGACCAGTCAGAAAAATACAGGAGAAGAAAGGCAAGAAATATCTTTGAAAAAGACAGACGGCGTAAATTTGCCAGCAAATAGGCAGGGGACCTTAAGATAAACATGTCTACATTTTTGACCAATCACAAATTTCGATTAATTCATTTGTTATCAGTTCCAAAAAGTAGGTCAAAAGTCAGCACATTCAACTACGGCGAAAAAAAAACATTCAGTTAAGATCAGCGGGACATAGATCTATATTTTTAAATCTTTTGACAATTTTTTTGCTATAGGATCAATACAGACCTACACAAACCCAAGACCAAAGAATTTCAATGGCACGGTTTTATCGATCGTTTTTTATTGGGGTTGCATAACTCCCAGGCGAAACGACCCTTTAACCCTTTTACAACACAATCCCGAGTTTTAACGACACTGAAAAAGAAAGTTTTGGAAAACATTGTGGGAAAAGGAGAAAATGCTGGTGACCAGCATTTTCTCCTTTTCCCACAATGTTTTCTACCCTGTCACAGACACATCTAATAATTGGAGCCACGTTTAATTTGTCGTCTGCAAGCGCTTCCAATGCAGACAAGTCTAAATTTTTGTGGTCTGCCGGGTTAAGGAATAAACCCCTCACCTACTGAAATTCTCAGCAAATCGCTATTAGTCCACAATAAAGTTTATAAAGATGAACACACGAGAAAATAATGTAGTAAAAAGTAGAAATTGCTCGAAAAGAACAATTTCTCCTTCTGTTACAAAGTTTTTTCAAAGTGGTTCTGCTGCATGATGACAGGATATCATGGACAGGTAGTGGTTGATAGACCTTATGTATTACGGCGCAGAAAGGAGTTTTTTTTTTGTTTTATGTTTCCATTGATAATCTCTTTAACCCTTTACCACACAATGACGCCTTTTAACGCCTCTGGAAATGAAGCCTTTTGAAAACATTGTGGGAAAAGGAGAAAATGCTGGTAACCAGCATTTTCTCCTTTTCCCATAACGCTTTCTGTCCTATCAAAGGAAAATTGCACTATCTGAGCCACATTGAAATTGTTGTCTGCAAATGCTTTCAATTTGGACAAGGCTAAAATTTTGTCGTCTGGTAAAGGGTTAAACTTGAAGTAGCTTCTGACTAATTTTAGCAACAGATCCGAACCTGCTCATGTTACCATAATGTTTTCAAATATTTGTCTCGATAGAGGTGTACGAGTTCGTATTTGTATGGGAAAGGGTTCAGCCATAAATGAAAGTAACGTGCTATGTCAATTCAAAAGCTGTAAGCCCCCATTTATTTTAAATATGGATTACTAGATAAGTCTGTGAGTCAGTTCTAAAAACCTTATATACTTAACACTCTACTAAAGACAAAATTTTAGACTCGTCCAAATCGAAAGCATTTGCAGACAACGATTTAATTACTACTCAAATGATGAGATTTTTATTTAATTGGTAAGAAAATATTGTGGGAAAAGGAGAAAATGCTGGTAACCAGCATTTTCTCCTTTTCCCAAAATGTTTTAAAACACGGGATTGTTTGGTACAGGGATAAAGTTGTTAACAATAATTGTGGTTGAAACAAGTCTAAATCCGTTCATCAACCGCTCATTTTTTCATATAAACTCTCTTCCACACGACAAAATTTGCGACTTGCCAAAATTGAAAGCATTTCCAGACGGCAAGTTAAAAGTATCCCATAATATGGTGGAAATTGTTTTTGATAGGCTAGAAAATATTGTGAGGGTAAAGAAGAGAATGCCGGTTACCAGCGTTTTCTACTTTTCTCACATTATTTTCAAAAGCATGTTTTCTCAGGGTCGGCAAAACTCGGGATTGCTTGATAAAATATTAAAGAAGCCTCTTTATGGCGACTAGATATTTTTGCCTTGAATTAAAAATTCTTGATAAACGCTGAAAGAAAAGAGATGGATAAATTCCGTAAAAATGGCCCTTGTTCTATATGGTGGGATGGTCGTTTTGCAGTCGGGAACTTCGTCTATTTTTGTAAGATCGGATATGACGTCATCGTACCTATTTGAATATGATTCCCGATAGCCGTCGCATGCTGTTTATCATGTGACAATTCCACAAGCCTTTACGAAATTCTGGCCGCTAAAAGTACACGAGGCTATGAGGTAAAAAAACGTGACGTAGAATAGCCCCTTGGCATTAAGAAATCTTACCAAGAGCATAAACAGTTTCGGCCCCCGTCCAACAACCGGCTGAATCCTGGTGTAAAATGGTCCTTGGACATTCAGAATATTTACCAAAAGCAAAAAGTTTCATCCCATATCAGCCTGCACGCATTGTGCAGGGTTACTTGATTTTTTTTTTTTAGATGCATTAAACTACCTTTTCGCAGCAGAAGGCTCATTTCAACACGGATATCCGTGACTACAAAGATACATTTTTTTCCCTTTACTTTTTTTAGTTGGAACAAATTGATGAAGAATAAATAGCTACATATGATTTAGATTTTTCCTTTTCTTTTCTGACAAACTGTTCATATTGAAACGCAAATCCTCTTCTCAACCGTTGTGAATTCGTTTCAAAGAATTTCTTCTCTCAAAAGTATAAATTTTGCCTTTGCGTTTGTGTTTTGCACGAACTTGAAACGCCTTTTTTGTTATGCATAGGAGGAAAATAAATCAAAGCTCGTTATAGAGAAAAAGACAAATTCACAACATTACGCTTGAGTTGCCAACGAACAAGTACAAAACGTTTCAATTTACAAAGAATTTTCCTTATCTTAATGCAGCTTTGTGAAGACCCCTATGGTTTGCTATTACATATATTATATTGATTGAATCAGCCCTATTTATGCTATAAAAAGACCCGTACGCAGTGGGTGTAAAGAAAGCTCCATGAATCAACCACATAGTGTGATGTACTTTCGGCAGTTTATAATGAACACAAAGCATTATATTCAACACCTCTAAGTTTCCCTCCATTTCTATCGCCTACATAACAGGTGATCGACCTTTCACATAACATAACAAAATGAATAACTTGAATACAGAAATACATGAGCATTCCTCTGTGAAGAGGGGGCTTAATGCATCTGTTAAAAAGTATCGATTCATGTCAGCCTGTGCTAATTTATCGTCTGCAAATGCTTTCAGTTTGTTCGAGTCTAAATTTTTTGTTGTTTTGTAAGACGTCAGGTATCAGACCAGCAATGTTAGAAAGAACTGAAAGATAGAATTCAACCCAAAACATAACAGCCATGAACTATGAAAAAGGGGGCTTAATGCTTAAGCTGCTGAATAAATGAAACGCAAATTTCTACTCGATACTAAAAGCCCAAACATTACGATTTCAAAGTTGATTTTACCGAAAGAAAATACCGTATCGGACAGTGTAGATCAAAGATCAGACTGCACGGTCTGTGTAGTCTGATCTTGATCTACACTGTCCGCAAAGGTCAGTGGGTCGCGATAGGCAGCTTTAGGGGTAATTAATGCATCTGTAAAAAGTATCGACCCATGTCAGCCTGCACAGTCCACGCAGGCAAACATGGATCGAAACTTTTTGCTATTTGTAAATTTTCTGCATGTCCAAGGAATATTCTACCGTACGATTAGCCGGTTGTCAGACAAAATCTATTTTATGGATCCATAATTATGTGATGACTTGCTTGGTATAATGCATCACGGAGATACATTAAACCCTCTTTTGCCAGAGCATGGCTTATACTTTCTTCGTGCAAAAAGGTTTTATTTATTTTTTTTCAAAACGTGGATAATTATGCTGTTTTACCAAGCAACGCATTGTTTGCCATTATCGAATTCTTTACCAGATGAAAAAAAAAAAGTACTAGACTGAACTAAAAAGCATTAAGATTTTGCAGAAGATAATACAAGTGCGGTTGAAATGATGTTATTTTTTCTTCGAAATGTTAATCAAGATTGTGAGGAAAAAAGAAACACCTGAACATACCAGCATAATTAAATTATCTATCATTTTTTTACGCGAGATGATATATGGTATACACCTCTTATGCATTCTTTGTTTGCATCACCAATTTTGTACGTTCTGCGTTATAATATTTATTTACTTTCTAGAAAAATAGATTTGTTTGATCATTCTCGCATCCTCCGCATCTCAATTTAATACTGGGCGGATCTCGTTTTTAATATTTATCATACGCGGAAAAATAGTTATGTAGACAAAAAATTGAAGTATCCGATATTTTGCAAAAAATGAAAAAAAAAAGCGTTCTAACTTTCAACCCTTAAGCTGCTAACCGCGACTCACTGACCTTTTGCGGACAGTGTAGATCAAGATCAGACTGCACAGAACGTGCAGTCTGATCTTTGATCTACACTGTCCGATACCGTATTTTATTTCCGGCGAAATCAGCGTTAAAAACGCAATTTTTGAGTTTTTACTATTGAGTAGAAATTTTCGTTTCATTTATTCAGCAGCAGGGTTAAAATTCAAGTTTTTGTACAGCATTTGATTTTTTTTTTTTTTTTTTGATATAACAAGCACCAGCTTAAACTTGTTCTGCTAAATAAGTGAAATGAAGCTTTCAAGCCGATGGTGAAAACCAAAATTTTGCTATTTCAAAGGTAATTTGGGTGAGAAAGATATCTCCTTATCGGACAATGTAGATTCAAGATCAGACTGCACGTTCTGTGCAGTCTGATCTTGATCTACACTGTCTGCATAAGGTCCTTGAGTCGCGCTTAGCAGCTTAATGGTTAATACAGAAACGATTAATCAGATTCCCTCAATATATGTCCCGTGTTATTAAAATTTCTGTATCAAGATGGCGGGGGGGGGGGGGGGGACACAAAATTGTCAGATTCCAAAATTACGATTATTTTAACTCTTTCAATGTCTATCCTTTCTTTGTCGTTCAACATATATACCAGATCAAAGATAAATTACTGCACTAACGACGTCTTTCGATTCTATTTGAGAAATATGTGAAAAAACATTACTAAACAGCTGGGTGGGGTCGGGGTCATGTTTGCCAGGTTGTATAGTTCGGTACCTTGTCTCATATATCATGTAATAGAGGGTGGACTTGGACAGAAAAGTATCTGTTTTCACTGATAGAAGGCTAATGCTCTATGGCTCTCTACAATGGAACTAGCAAACACAGTGCCTGCAGATGGACACATGTTACATCACAGTGCTTTCAGCGCTTTGAATTCAATGATTAATTGATTGAATGACGTTTTACGCCGCTCTCAACATTATTTCAGTCATGTAATGATGTCAGCTCACATATTCAAAATGTCCTGGGTTTCACCAGTACTAGGCTAGGCTAGCACTCTGAAGTTTCTTGCCAAAGGACACTCCCACGAAAAGCCAAGTGCTTCCAGTGAGACTCAAACTCGGGGCATCCAGGTTACGTGTCCTACACTTTAAAGCTGCACCGAGTAGGACCCCTTTTGAATTCAAACTCTAGCGGTGACATACATGTACATGTACTTCTGTTTAACACTTATTCTTCCTCAGACGTGTTTTTGCTTTCACCAGACCCCTTTTGAAAACATTGTAGAAATAGGATACATTACCTTAACCCTTTCCCAAACAAGCCCTGGTTTTCACGTCTCTGCAGTACAAGTCTTTTGAAAACACTGTGGGAAAAGGAGAAATTGCTCATAACGAGCAATTTCTCCTTTTCCCACATTGTTTTCTACCCTTTTTGAGAACTTTCTGCCATTTTCATCAAATTTAAAATTGTCGTCTGCAAACTCTTTCAATTTGGACCAGTCCAAAATTTGTCGTTTGGGAAAGGGTTAATGAACCTTTCTCTTAATTTGCCAATATCGACCTTACTGGGAGTCTAGGACAATTCCCCCCCCCCCCCCCCCGACAAATGTCCCCGGACAACTCCCCCTTGCAAATTCCCCCTGGACAATTGCCCCCCAAGACAATAGCCCCCGGAGACAATTACCCCCTGGACCATTACCCACTGGACAACTGCCCCACCCCCCGACAATTACCCCGTGGACAACTACTACCCCCCCCCCCATGATTGCGCCCCCCCCCCCCCACAATTACACACACACCAGGAAATTACCCCCTAGGACAATTGCCCCCCAGGACAATTGCCCCCCGACAGCTCCCCCCTCCAGACAATTCCCACCAGGATGTTCATACAATCATATGCACAACTCGAGGAACTCAATTTTCTGTTCGCGAGGAACTCCTACTCGACGTGCGTACTTCAAATGTGATCACATGAAAAATCTAGTAATCTAATCTAATCTAGTTACAGTTGAACTCGGCCTTGGAAGTGAACCCAGGGTCTGACGCTGAAAGCCGACAATGACCTCGTCCCAAAGCAAAAGCAGAAGAAATTTCGAGTTAGATTGGGGGATTGTCCGGGGGCAACTGTCCGGGGGGTAATGGCCCGGGGGCAATTGTCCGGGGGGAATTAGCAGGGGGGAGTTGGGGGGGAGTTGTCTGGGGGGGGGGATTGTCCAGGGGGTAATAGTCGGTGGGGGGCTATTGGGGGGGGGGGGGAGAATTTGCCTTTGGTGGTAATTGTCCGGGGGGGGGGGGCTATTGTCTTGGGGGCAATTGTCCAGGGGGAATTTGCAGGGGGGGGGGGGGTGTCCAGGGGGCAGTTGTCTAGGGGGGAATTGTCCTGATACGCTTACTGGTTATCATGATTTAACTTTTTTACCACACAGTCTCGAGTTTTAACGATCCTGAAGAAATTGCCTCCTCAAAACCTTGTAGGAAAAGGAGAAAATGCTGGTAACCAGCATTTTCTCCTTTTCCCACGAGGTTTTCTACACTTTCACAGACGAGTACCATCATTTCAGCAACATTTATTTTGTCGTCTGCAAATGCTTTCAATTTCAACTAGTCTGAAATTTTATCGTTTGGTGAAGTGCTGACTGCTGATTTCCTTGCTTCTCCCTATTTCACAAAGATTGCTTTCAAAGCCGTCTGCTGCAAACTTGTTTAAAGATACATCTTTACAGCCAGAAAAAAACTGTTAAAATTTGATGACTGTAGTATGGTTCAGAATATAGCCAGTCGTGTAAACACAGATGAATTACCGATATATGTAATGTAAGGGATAAATACATACATTGGAAATCTTCGAGTTAAAACCGGAAACGTCACAACAGTGATTTCTTTAATGGCCTCCGGAAAAATGCATTTTCTATCCTTCGTAATCAGTGCAACCTTACAACCGTCAGGGTCAGCATTTGGCGTAAAGATACACCTGAATGATTTCAGTCTGATACAGATAAAATAGGTTAAAGACTGGCTGAAAACGAGTATAGATGTATCTTTAAGGTGGTATAGATACATGTATACAACCAATACTGCTCATACACGAATGTACTTTAACTCTCTTAAGACGACAACAATGTAGACGTGTCAAAATTGAAAGCATTTACAGACGACAATTTAAATGTGACTCCAACGATGGAAGTTTTCGTTGATAGAGTAGAAAACATGGTGGGAAAGGAGAAAATGCTGGTTACCAGAATTTTCTCCTTTTCCCTTCATGTTTTCAAAAGGCTTCTCTTTAGGGTCGTTCAAACCCGAGATCGTGTGGTAAACAGTTAAGTAATTGACTTGTCCACAGTGAAGGGGTATGAAGCATATGATGGGTCGCAAAATTCGAGATCTTTATTTTTACCCTGCCAGATAGCTTATTAGTTAACGCACCTGATTCGTGACCTGGTGCTTGCGGGTTTGATACCCTGCTGAGGTAAATTTTCTTTCCGGCGATTTTTCGCCTCCCTACTCTGTTGCTTGTGACAAAAGTAGTCATTGACTTGGAAAGAAAGTTGTGTCAGTACTGGTGTGAGAAAGCCAGGAAACACGCGTAGGTGCACTGACGGCCATGATATGACCTAAGGTGTTGAAAAACGGCATTAAACCCCGATACAATACAATAATTAATTATCGCACGGTCAATGAGGTGAATAAAACACTTCATACTGTAGAATAATGTTCGATTTCTGCATAGGGAACTAAACAAATACCTGTTCTATCTGTTTTTACTCATGTGTTGAGTCTTTGTGATATATCTATAACAAGTTATGGGCCATTGTAACAAAACATAACAAAACAATGAACGAGGCCACACTAACAGATAAGTGCCGACCCTGTTAGCTCAGTCGGTAACGTACGGGGGGAGGGGCAGGCGGGGGTCGCTGGTTCGATTCCCTAGCTCTGCAAATTTCTTCCTGATGACTGATTATAGCTACTGGGACAGGATTCATTCCTCTCTCATCGCAGCCAGTGCCTGGGAAGAATATGGTGCAAAGTACTGGTTAAGGAAACTCCAGGAAAGTATGGATAGGTCCACTGACCGCCGTGATATAACTGAAATAATGTTTAAAAAATGGCATTCGACAAAATACAAACAAACATAGATAAGTATAAACAATTCATGCTTTATAAAAAGGGGGTTTAATGCATCTGCAAAAAGTATCGACCCATGTCAGCCTGCGCGGACTGCGCAGGCTGACATGGGTCGAAACTTTTTGCTATTGGTATTTTTTTTTTCTGCATGCCCAAGGACCATTGTACCTCAGGATTCAGACAGTTGTAAGACAAAATGGATTTTATGAATCCATAATTATGTGATGACTTGCTTTGTATCACGGATCACGGAGATACATTAACCCTTTCCCAAACGACAAATTTTGGACTGGTCCAAATTGAAAGAATCTGCAGACGACAATTTTAACCCTTAAGCTGCTTATCGCGACCCACTGACCTTTTGTAGATCAAGATCAGACAGCACAGAACGTGCAGTCTGATCCTTGATCTACACTGTCCGTTACGGTATTTTGTTTCCGGTGAAATCAACTTGGAAAACGCAATGTTTGGGCTTCTACTATTTAGTGGAGATTTTCGTTTCATTTATTCAGCAGCTTAAGGGTTAAATTTGATGAAAATGGCAAAAAGTTGTCAAAAAGGGTAGAAAACACTGTGAGAAAAGGAGAAATTGCTCGTTACGAGCAATTTCTCCTTTTCCCACAGTGTTTTCAAAAGACTTGTACTGCAGACTCGTGAAAACCAGGGCTTGTTTGGGAAAGGGTTAACTCTTTCACTGTGCCAATGTCGCCTTGTATAGCTTTTTGCGGACGGCGAAGATCAAGATCAGACTGCACAAAACGTGCAGTCTGATCTTTGATTTTCACCATCCGTTACCTGATGTTAATCTTTTGCCATACTTGAAGACCTCGAAAAAAGTCGATTACATTGAATTGGCAGCGAAAGAGTTAAACGCCCTTTTGCCAGAGCATGGCATTTTTCAGTCTTCCTTTTCCTTTCGCCCCCTTAGCTCAGTCGGTAGCGTACAGGACTTGAGCACAGGAGGTCGCTGGTTCGATCCCGGGGCTTGGCCAATTTCTTTCAGAGGACTGATGATAGTCATCGCGACAGGATTCATTCCTCTCTCACCGCTGACCATTGTTTCGACGCTGGTTATGTGGGAAAGCAGCCAATGGCTTGGAAAGAATATTTTGTGGAGTAATGGTAAATTAAACTCCAGGAAAGCATGGATAGGTGCACTGGCCGCCGTGATATAACTGAAATAATGTTGAAAAAGGCGTTAAACGCCATACAGTCAATCAATCAATCCCTTTCGCCCATACATATACAGTAGTCTATCCACTACGCGATCTGCGCAGGCTGACCTGAGTCGATACGTTTTACAAAGCATTAAACCCCCTTTTCACACAGCGTGGCTCAATTTTCTACTCCGGTCAGTTTTATTTTATTCTTTTTTTAATGAACCGATTAAAAGTAACAAGTACTTTCTCCATAATCCACGATGTTTCACAAAGTAAGTAGTCATAAATACAAAATTTGGGGTTATTGGGCCAAAGCCGTAGAAGAAAATACTTTTTTGTATAATCAATCTTTATGTTAAAAAATTTTGAGCCATGCTCTGTGAAAGGGGTCTAAATGCACCTGCCAAAAAAAAAAAAATCCACCCAGGTCAGCTCAGGCCCTGAGCAGTCCGCATAGACCGACCTGGGTCGAAACCTATTGCTATTGGTCAATTTTCTGCATGTCAAAGGACCAGGGCCCTCATGATCCAGTTGATTGTTAGACAATATGGACTTTTATGGATCCGTAATTATGTGATAACTAGATACAAAGATGCATTAAATTCTCTTTTCCCAGATCATGGCTCATTCATCGCTAGCGATAGCTTTTCAAAAGTAAAATTTTTGCTATTGGCCAATTTTCTGTATGTTAAAGGACCAGGACCCTCATGATCTAGCTGGCTATTAGAGAATATGGACTTTTATGGATCCGTATGTGATAACTTACTAGATACATAGATGCATTAAATCCCCCTTTCCCTGATCATGGCTCATTCATCACTATAGCTTTTTAAAAGTAAGTGAACAAATTCTCTTAATTCTTTATCACACAATCCCTTAACGACCCTGAAAAGGAAGCCTTTTGAAAACATTATGGGAAAAGGAGAAAATGCTGGTAACCAGCATTTTCTCCTTTTCCCACAATGTTTTCTGTCCGTCCCATAATAAAAAATCATTTTTTAAGTCGCATTTAATTTTTCGTCGGCAAATGCGTTTGAATTTAGACTAGTCTAAATTTTTATCGTTTGGTAAAGGGATAACTCAACAGTGTTTTAGGGAGTCAGCAAAGTCATGCAGACATACTTTGAATGTACTTCGCAATCGAGCCAGAGAAAGATAAGTTATATATTATCTCGGTTTGTTTTACAAAAATATTTGATCTTTATCTGCGAGGTTTTGACAGGTAAACAAAAACATTCTTGACGTTTGAAACAATGGCGACTTGTGTGTATTTCGGTGTCAGTTTGGTTTTGTGCTCCACGACCCGGGACCTAATTACAGCTCCGCTTACCCTTCCTTGCTAGTTGAAGCGAGAATTTTACTTCGTTTGAATTGAGCTTTTTTTTTTCGGCGTGGCTGAATGTGCTGGCTTTTGACCTACGTCTTGGTACTGATAAAGAATGGATAGACATGGTAATTTGCAATTGGTAAAAAAATGTGCACATGTTTATTCGGCAGGCCTCTGCTGTCTTATTTGCTCACACATTTATGAAACCACTATTAACAAGCGTTGCTGCTAATCGATTTCCCAGTGCTTTGATTCGTACCATAGCAAAATAATGTACCAGAGAATGATAATTTTCTATTTGCTATTTTACAACAAAATGAAAGAGAACTTCTCGTAAGGTTAATTTTCATCATTTTACTGCACATTGAGGCAAAGAAGAGTTTCAATACTCATATTCCTGTATCCCTTACGCCGTCTATCTTTTTTTAACACTTAAGCTGCTGAATAAATGAAACGCAAATTTCTACTCAGTACTAAAAACCCAAACATTGCGGTTTCAACGTCGATTTCACCGGAAAGAAAAAACTGTATCGGACAGTGTAGATCAAAGATCAGACTGCACGTTTTGTGCAGTCTGATCTTGATCTGCACTGTCCGCAAAAGGTCAGTAGGTCGCGATTAGCAGCTTAAAGGTTAAAAGATATTTCTTGTTTACGCTGCATTCAACAACAACAACAACGAAACAGTTCTGTACTGGTTTCAACAGTATTTCACTCATATCACGATGACCGGTAAACTGTCCTCGTTTTCCGGGTCCCTATAAACTTAGAAACGGAACCGAAACGAAACGCAACGAAACGGAACGAAACGGAACGAAACGATTAATTGCAATCAAGAGGAAGATGATTTAAAAGAAAAAAACTAATTTAGGTTTAACTTCTGCTTCATTTCGTTCTATTTCGTTCTGTTTCGTTCTATTTCGTTTCGTTTCGTTGGGTCTGGTTCCGTTTCGTTCCGTTTCGTTGGGATTGGTTCCGTTTCGTTTCGTTCCATTTCGTTGCGTTTCGTTCCGTTTCGTAACGTTTCGTTCCGTTTCGTTGCGTTTCGTTCCGTTTCGTTGCGTTTCGTTTCGGTTCCGTTTTTAAGTTTATAGAGACCCCTCGTTTTCCTAATGTTTTATTTGTAGGTCGAACAAGCTGTCCAGAGCTCAGCAGCACTGTCCCCAAATTTTGAGTATAATCAGTTTCATTAAACGTGAAGCTGCCAATCGCGGCTCACTGACCTTTTGCGGACAGTGTAGATCAAGATCAGACTACACAGAACGTGCAGTCTGATCTTGGATCTACACTGTCCGATAAGGAGATATTTTTCTCTAAAATATAAGTTTGAAATAACATTATTCATGTTTTTACTATTGACTTGAAAGTTCTGTTTAACTTTTTCAGCGCGGTAAGGATTAAAAAACCCCAAATAGTCATACTGCAACATGAAGCATAAATGTAAAGATTTTTAAGACCTTTAGCCTAATAGTACATAGTACCACCACTACTAATAATACTTATAATAATAATGATGATGATGATGATGATGATGATGAAAATAGTAATAACAAAGACCTTAGAAAACAATTCAGCAGCTCATTTTTTTTTTTTTTTTTTGAATCAATTAATCCTTTACCAAACAATCCCGGGTTTTCACGACCCTGAGAAAAAAGCCTTTTGAAAACATTATGGGAAAAGGAGAAAATGCTGGTAACCAGCATTTTCTCCTTTTCCCACAATGTTTTTTACCCTTCCCAAAACAAATTTCAGTTTTTGAGTCACATTTATTTTGTCGTCTGCAGTTTGGACGAGGCTAAAATTTTGTCGTTTGGTAAAGAGTTAAAAACTGCTGCTGGTCTGATTTGCATTGGTATGTTTCGATATTCCATTACACAGGTCAGCCTACCAGAGACCCAGTGTTTCTGTGATCAGAATTGAAATCTTGAAATCCTAAGATCGATTTCCAATAAAGATACGTATCACGTGGATGTGCCCTTACGCAATGCACTGCAAAGCCCTAGCCTTACACTGGTGAAACCCAGGAAAGGCACAAATAAGTGAACTGACGCAGTTATTTGACTGAGATCGTACTGCAGATCCACAACTTAACCCTTAACCAAATAATCCCGAGTTTTAACTATTCCCAGAAGAAGGCTTTTGAAGATATTATGGGAAAAGGAAAAAAAGCTGGTAACCTGCATTTTCTCCTTTGCCCACTACGTTTCCTAATCTTTTCAAAAGAAATTTTCCAACATTTGAGCCACATTTAGTTTGTCGTCTGCAAATGCTTTCAATTCGGAAACGTGCAAAATTATTTTGTCTGGTAGAGAGTTAATAACAATACTACTGATATCCAAGAAAGATAACCAAGTTAGATGTCCCTATCAGGGGTGTAGCTGCCTTTATGCAAAATCGCATTTGCGTACACTTTGCAAAAAACAAAAAGAAATACATGCAAAAAAAAAAATCGTTATCAGAGGCCACCAAATAGCTTCTACAATTCAAAACTTTTCTGTGGGAGCCCCCACACTCTCCTTGGATATCCCTTCTTCCCCCCTTCCCCTCCCCCGCCAATCTCGGAACTTCACGCATCGGGTATATACCATAGGTATTACGTTTGCGTATACTTTATTTTTGGGCTAGCTATACACTTGGTTGTGATGTAACTGAAATTATGTTTGACTCTTTAACCACACAATCCCGAGTTTTAACGACCCTGAGGAAGAAGCGATTTGAAAACGTAACCAGCATTTTCTCCTTTTCCCATTATGTTTTCTACCCTTCCAAAACTAATTTCAATATTTTGGCCACACCCATCTTGTCCATTGCATATGCTTTTAATTTCGTTGTTTGTTAAAGAGTTAAAGCTACGTAAAATGGTAAAAAACAAACTGAATGACAAAATGATGGAGACATAATTATCGTGGTAAAAGGATGCATGTTACATGTAAATGAGCCATACTCTGGCAAAAGGGGGCTTAATGCATTTCCGGGATGCACTTAGCCATACAAGTCATCACATAATTTTGGGATCCTTTATAACCATTTTCTCTAACAAATTACCGAATCCTGAGTTAGACTGGTCCTTGGAAATGCAGAAAATTGACCGAAAGCAAAAAGTTTCGGCCCAGGTGAGCCTGCGCGGACTGCGCAGGCTCACCTGGGTCGATACTTTTTGCAGATGCAATAAGCCCTCTTTTTCACAGAGCATGGCTCAATTCTATGTTCCGCTTGCCTACACAGTCGGAATTTTAATATCGACGAACTTTTCTTTTTTCATCGAACCCTTTCATCATTAGAAGTGGCTGATATTTTCTCTTAAACTGCTAAATAAGTGAAATGGAAATTTCAAGCTTATAGTAAAAACCCTAATTTTGCCGTTTCAAAAGTATTTTTTTGGGGGGAATTATATCTCCTCATCGGACAGTGTAGGTCTAAGATCAGCAAGATTAAAACTTTGGTAAGTGGTTAACTCTTTATCAGAAAACAATATGACATCTTCGTGTTGAACCATTTATATGCGATACATCAAAAGTGGCTCCAATGGTGGGCATTGTTTCGACGATGGTTATATGGGAAAGCAGCCAGTGGCTTGGAAAAAATATTGTGCGGAGTACTGGTAAAAGAAACTCCAGGAAAGCATGGATATGTGCACTGGCCGCCGTGATATAATTGAAATAATGTTGAAAATGGTGTTAAACACCATACAATCATAATTAATCACAATCCAATGGTGGGATTCGTCTTTTGAATAGTAAAAAAAAAAAACTGCGAGAAAAGAAGAGAGCGCGAGTAACATTTCTGCTCTTCCATCAATGTTTTTAAAAAGCTTTCTTCTTCTGGATCGTGAAACATTGGATTGTATGGTAAAGAGTGTCATTTTTTTTGTTTCAGAGAAAGCTGAATTCTATTTTCAAATCGAGATATTAGACTTTTTAAATGAGTGTGTGTGTTTTTTTTTTTCTTCTCAGAAATCATTGACAAAAGTTTTATTTTCACATCAGATGGGGTTGTTTTGAAAAGAGAAATGTCTGTATCAGTTTAATTAACCCTTTCCCAAACAATAGATTTTGGATTGGTCCAAATTGAAAGAGTTTGCAGACGACAATTTTAAATTTGATGAAAATGGCAGAAAGGTCTCAAAAAAGGTAGAAAACACTGTGGGAAAAGGAGAAATTGCTCGTTACGAGCAATTTCTCCTTTTCTCACAGTGTTTTCAAAAGACTTGTACTGCAGACACGTGAAAACCAGGGCTTGTTTGGGAAAGGGTTAAAAGAAGTCCGATTTACTTAGAAAAATCTGTTTCTATTTTCAAATCGAAACAGTAGGTTTTTTTATATGTTTTTTTTTTTTTCAGAAATCGTTGACGAAATTTTTATTTTCAGATCAGGTGGAGGCGTGACGATTCAACGGCGTGTCATGGAATAAAGATCTTGTTTGTGTATTTCTTATAATAGATTGTGTTTATTGTTTATTTGTGTTTAAGGCCATTTTCAACTTTATTTCACACCAAGGAAGCAAGTGCACTCAGTTATCCCGAAGGTTCTGTTTTCGGTACTTCTGAGTTTTATCCAACCTGAGAAAAATTTGTTTTGAAAACATAGTGGGAAAGGAGAAAATGCTGCAGCTCGCTCTCTCTCCGCTCTCATATTCTCCCTCTCTTTGTCCCCTCTCTCTCCCCCTCTCACTCTCTGTGTGTCTGTCTGTCTGTCAAAACGGAAATATAAGATCTAGTTTCAAAATTTCAAATCAGATAAGTTATATTCACCTCATAGAACCTTTTCATCTACACGCCTACATGCCATTTATTGCATTGTAACAGAAGTGCACACTGATATATCAAGTTAATATTCATAGTTGAAAAATGAGGATTAACGATAACTTAAAATTCTAACGCCCCATTTAACCCTTTCCCAAACGACAAATTTTGGACTAGTCCAAATTGAAAGAGTTTGCAGACGACAATTTTAAATTTGATGAAAATGGCAGAAAGGTCTCAAAAAAGGTAGAAAACACTGTGGGAAAAGGAGAAATTGCTCGTTACGAGCAATTTCTCCTTTTCCCACAGTGTTTTCAAAAGACTTGTACTGCAGACACGTGAAAACCAGGGCTTGTTTGGGAAAGGGTTAAAAAACTATTTCTTTTTCAATAGAGACGCACGCAAGTCGATGTACGTCACTATAAATATAGTATTTCGAAATCTATGTCTTAACCCTCTACCATACAATCACAGTTTTAACGACCCCCTCAATAAAAAAAAAATGAAAACTTTGTGGGTAAAGGAGAAAATGCTGGTAACGAGCATTTTCTCCTTTTCCCCCACAATGTTTTTTACTCTTCCCGAAACAAGTTTCAATTTTTGACCCCAACCAAAAAACTGTGGACAACTTCTGGTTTATACCACTTTAACTCTTTACCAGACGACCAAATTTGAAAGCATTTGCAGACAAGTTCATCGTTGCTCAAACGAATGGGTAGACAACATTGTAGAAAAGGGAGAAAATGCGGGTTACTAGCATTTCCTCCTTTTCCAACGATGTTTTCAAATGTCTTCTCTTTGCAGACGACAAATTAATTGTAGCTCAAACGATGGAATTTTGCTTTGATAGGGAAGAAAGCATCGTGAAAAGAGGGGAAAATGTGGATTACCAGCATTTCTCCTTTTTCCACAATGTTTTCAAATGCCCCCCACAGGGTCATTGTAACTCGGAATTGTGTGGTAATGGGTTAATATGTCAGCATTCAACGAATCAACAATTAGGCTTTAGGCCTACAGGTAAGCGTTCGAAGTTATCTGGGTCCGTATTCACCAACCATTCTTAAGAAAATTCTTGGTCTTGTTCTTCAAAATTTTCCAAATTTGAAAGTAACACACCTTCTGATTGGCTAAACCGTATGGTTTAGCCAATCAGAAGTTGTGTTACTTTCAAAATTGGAAAGTCTTGAAGAGTAAGTCTAAGAACGTTCTTAAGAATGGTTGGTGAATACGGACCCTGAAGAATGTATTTCCTTATCAAATATATTTTCATTCAAAGGAGGGGGTCAAAATCTAGTTGTGAGGTTTTTTTTCACTCTTTACCAAACGACAACATTTTGTTCAAACTTCTTCAAATTGAAAGCACTGGCAGACGACAAATTAAATGTGGTTCATAAATTAAAATTTGTTTTTGGAAAGGTAAAAACATTGTGGGAAAAGTAGAAAATGCTGGGTACCTTTTCCCACAATGTTTTCAAAATCATTTTTTAAAGAGTCGGGATTGTATGGTAAAGGGTTAATCCCTTCACTGGCACGTAACATAAGTATAGTATCCTTATGCAGACGGCGTAGATCAAGATCAGATTGCAGAGAACATGTAGTCCGATCTTTAATCTACACCGTTCGCTATTTCATTCTTAACTACCACGGAAACCTATTCACTTGCTGCGAATGTTATTTGCAAAAATTCGCCTTCCTTCCTTGGTAGTGAAAGAGTTAAATCTTAATACGCCTTAGAGCGCTTTGGCGAACAGTCTAGGCCAAGATCATACGGCACAGAATGTGTAGTCTCTGACGAGATCAAGATCAGCCTGCACAGATCGTGTAGTCTGATTTTGGATCTATAAAGTCCTGTACGATGAGATCTTCTTCGGTGGACAGAGCTTTAAAATGACAATCACTTAGCTAAAAAGAAATGCACTCTGTACTTGGAATTTACTACGTGTTGTCTGATCCTCTGTCTACACAGTAGATACGATGAGATTTTTTCAGTGAAACAGCTTTGAAATGCGAGTTTTTGCACTACTGGCTTGAAATTTTCATTAATCTTTTTTTTTTTTGACGATTTAAGGTGAACCCTTTACCACACAATTTTAACGACTAACGACCCTGAGAAAGAAGCCTTCTGAAAACATTGTAGGAAAAGGAGAAAATGCTGGTAACCAACATTTCTCCTTTTCCCACGATTTATTCTACCAATCAAAAGCCAAAACGAATCATTTGTAGCACCTTCTATTTCTTGCCCGCAAATTTCTTCAATCTGGACAAGTCTAAAATGTCACCGTTTTATAATTTAAATACTCCAATTAGTGAAATTCTTCACAATAGAGAGACAAGTTTTTTCAAGGACAAAACTTTTTTTTTCTCATTCTGTCACGATGTAAATCAATAAGACTAATAAGGTGCTGAAAGCCTGGTTATTGTCAGCTTTCTTTTTATTGTATCGCGTCTGTCCTTTTGACCGCATCAAATTTCTTACTTCAATTTCATGCCTGACTCAAATTCAAGCCCAAATTAATTTAGCTTACTATTGTTGTAAAAGGCGATTGGAACAGAATCGAAATGAGCCATGCTCTGGTAAAAAGGGGGTTCAATGTATCTCCGTGATACATTGAATGAATGAATGAATGACTTTATTGACTTATCCATCCTGTACATAGTCAGTTACAATCAAAATAATTTTCAAAATGTCCCACGTGATACAACTCTCTCTCTCTCTCTCTCTCGCTCTCTCTCACTCTCACATTTTCTATCACCGCTCTTTCGCTCTCAAAATTACATCATGATTGTATATTTGATCAATTTACGAATATAAAATATTCAAAGTACTCTGTCTCTCGGACAAATATATTTATATTTAACTCTTTGCCAAGGGTAATAATTTTAGACCGCTCCAAATTGAACATTTTTGCAGACGACAAATAAAGTAAGACTTTAATGATGGGTTATATCTTTAAAAAGGTAGAAAACACGGTGAAAAAAGTAGAAAAACGCCGGTTACATTACACTAAGCAGACCATCGCATAATTATGGATCCATAAAATCCATTCTGTCTACCAGCCGGCTTAATCCTGAGGTAGATTGATTGATTGATTGTATGGTGTTTAACGCCGTTTTCAACATTATTTCAGTTATATAACTGCGGCCAGTGCACCTATCCATGCTTTCCTGGAATTTCTTTTACCAGTACTCCGCACAATATTCTTTCCAAGCCACTGGCTGCTTTCCCACATAGCCATTGTCGAAACAATGGTCAGCGGTGAGAGAGGAATGAATCCTGTCGCAATGACTGTCATCAATCCTCGGAAAGAAATTGGCCAAGCCAGGGATCGAACCAGCGACCTCCTGTTCTCAAGTCCTGTACACTACCGACTGAGCTACGGGGCTTGGCAATCTTGAGGTAGAATGGTCCTTGGAAATGCAGAAAATATACAAAAAGCGAAAAGTTTTGACCCAGGTCAGCCTGCGCGGACTGCGCAGGCTGACCTTGGTCGATACTTTTTGCAAATGCATTTAACCACATTGCCAAAGGGCAAGGCTCAAATATGAGGTATCAAGTAATATTTAGAAGCTGATTAAACGAAATGGGACATTTTTTGTGCGTAAAGAGAGGAAAGAAAATAAAAGCAGATGTTGCATGTTCGAGGTAGCTTTGAACTTATAACCCGTAGGCTGCCAAGTGCGACTCAGGGACCTTTTGCGGACAGTATAGATCAAGATCAGATTGCACAGAACGTGCAGTCTGATCTTGGATCTATACTGTCCGATATGGATACATTTTCTTTCACCCCAAAATATCCTTGAAATAGCAAAATCTTGGTTTTTACTATCGGCTTAAAAGTTTCATTTTACTTATTTTGTAGGATAAGGGTTAACTTTATCTCAGTTATATCAAAGAGGCCAGTGCACCTTGAGTTTCTATTACCAGTACTTCGCAAAACATTCTTTTCAATTGTATATTATACCAAAACATCGGTTTATCCCAAATCAGCCTGCAAATCTCGAGCGATCTTATCTTGATCTACACTGGTCATCAAGGTGCTTGAACTGTGACCCCAGCTAAGCGCTATACCGCTTTTATACAGACTAAACAGTAATCTTGATGAAAATTCAGAGAATATTTTTATGTGCTTAGGTTCCATTACGTTTTTCCTTTTTTTTTTAATTTGGGCGAAAACAGAAAAAACAAACAAATGATGTTAACGCTTATCCTGCTGAGTAACTTAAATGAAACTTTCGAGCCGACGGTAAAATGCTGAATATGGCTATTTCAAAGTTATTTTTGGGCAAAAGTATCTCCTTATCTCCTTATCGGACTATGTAGATCCAATATCGGACTGCACGTCCTGTACAGTCTGATCTTGGATCTACATTGTCCGCTAAAAGCCATTGAGTCGCGCTTAGCAGCCTAGGGGTTAAAAAACCCGTTTACACACCCTGATCTCCGTCTGCTCTCATACCCCCCAAAAGGACATCAGATTTCGCGATAAGACTGGATAAAATTGCAAAGAGTATTTCTCTCTGGCTTTAATTAGAAATCGGTGTTTGTGATCCTTAACTCATCTGTGCTATGCCCCACCTTCATGAACAATATAGGATATTTTTGGTTAAAAAACTCAAAATATTTCAATATCAGCAAATTCAGTACTTATTAAAAGCTCTAACAAAAGTTCGAAAGTATAGATTCAAGATAAGACGGCACGTTTTCTGCAGTCTAATCCTGATCTACCCTGTCTGCAAAGAGTAACTCTAATTGCGCTTGGCATTTGGTGGTATAAAAAACCTTTCTCGGCAGGTGTCCGGTTTAAAACCGTTAATAAACGAGAAAACCATAAAAAGGTCACGCCGGCCATGAACGATTGACCTTTTTTACCATTCACTCAAAAACTACTCGAGAATTTCGATGGGAAAAGACTCGGACATGTCTATGAAACCATCTTGATAAAAAAAAGAAAAGAAAATTAAATGTTATAGTTTAGACAGCAAAATACTATCTTTAAGGGGGATATCTTTTTAGGGCCATCTTGAAAAAAGAGAAGGGGAAAACTGAATTCTTTACCTTTAGACACAAAACATGCTAACCTTACACGGGTAGATTTAGATTTTTTGCCGTGGATTTAAGTTTCTGGCAAATACTGATAATTACCACGAAATACATATGAGCCATGCTCTGTGAAAAGGGGTCTTAATGCATCTTCGTGATGCATTGTACCAAGCAAGACATCAGATAATTAGGAATCCATAAGATTCATTATGTCTAACAAAGGACTGTATCATAAGGTAGACTGGTCCTTTGACATGCAGAAAATTGACCAACAGCGAAAAGTTATAGCAATAGCAATAGCGCGGACTGCCCAGTCTGACCTGGGTCGATATTTGTTGCAGATGCATGAAGCCCCCTCTTTCTCACAGCATGGCTCATATTTCTTTGCAAACTTACAGAAACAGGGCGTT
Source organism: Tridacna gigas (assembly GCA_945859785.2). NCBI lineage: Eukaryota > Metazoa > Mollusca > Bivalvia > Cardiida > Cardiidae > Tridacna > Tridacna gigas. The sequence continues at coordinate 38,524,460 of OX244042.2, forward strand.
TACAATCAGTAAAAAAAAAAGTCTAATTTTGGGTGTGTGAGTAACGGGATAGCCGTTTTGCAATCGGGAATTCCGTCTATTTTTATGCCATCAGATATGACGTCATTGTACCCTTTCGAATGTTGTCCAATATAATCGACCCGTGTTATCGGTCATTTGACATTAGCCTTCAAGAAATTCTGGCGCAAAATCTGCAGATACCTGAAGCGGTTACGCATCCCGTTAAGGAAATACCATTTAAAAATTCTTTCTGACACTTCACTTTCTTATTTATATACGATTTTTAGAGTTTTATCTTACTGAATACAGTGACTGACCAGTTTTGAAGTTTGGTGCGATTATTAATCAAAACCTGATTGGCCCAGCTTTAAACCGCAATATGTAAATTCTAAGCAATGTCTCTTTCCTCTTATTTTAACAGCCCTACGTATAAAATAAGCAGAGTGCACGCAATATTGAGTGTTACGAGAGGAAATAAGCCTCGAAAAGTTATTTTGAGCAAGTCGCGATTCCAACTAGCATCCACTTCAGTGCATTAGGAAGCAATATGTGAAGGGGGCATTGGTCTTGAATACAATCGGCCACATTGATTGATGGATCGATTGATGAAATTTATTAATAAACCTACTAACTGACTGACTGACTGACTGATTGGCTGGCTGGCTGACAGGCTGACTGACTGGCTGGTTGGTTGACGTAGAATATACGATTATGATGACGTCAGTGTTGAAGCTGTCAGTGACGTTCACAGATACAGTTTTATACTTTTTCCCTGTTGTCAGTACACTGTATATATGGTTAAAACTGACAACATGTGACTACTTTCACTTTTATTTACCTTGGAAGAACATTTTGGGTTTGGCTTCCCCGCACCCCCCGCCCCCCTTGCACCTACGGGCCTGTATCTGAACAGAAATCCTTGGAGTTAAGCACTGAACTACTGGGGATCGGAGCACAACCCAAAAGCAAGATTAGCCCCAGTGTTGACCTAAACGGACAACATATCACAACCATATCTTGATATAAATCAGCAATAAAAAATTTATCTTAGATTTTCAATGGAGCATACTCTGTTTAAAATCCTTTACAAAACAGTCCCGTGTTTTTCACGACTCTGCGGAAGAAAGCTTTTGAAAACTTCATGGGAAAAGAAGGAAATGCTGGTAATCAGCATTTTCTTCTTTTCCGACAAAGTTTCATACACTTTAATAAACGAGTCCCATTATTCGAACGATTTTTATATTTCCCGTTTGCACAACGTATGCTTCTATTCAGGACGAGCGAACTGCAATTTTCTGGCCTCTGGTAAATATTTAACCGAACAGAAAATCATTTCAAGGAAGGTACCATTTTTTATGTGGCTTTGAAAACATCGCGGAAAAGAATTAATTGCTTGTGCAAAGCAATGGCTTCTTTCCCTATTGTATTTACAAGAGCTGTCCGCTGGAAAAAGAGGTTAAGATTATCATTTGTACGGTGATATGTTTACCTTTAATTTTCTCAGTGAAGGAAATGAAAAGTTCAAAGCTAACAGTAAAACCCAAAATATTGCGATATAGAAATATATTTCTCCCGAAATAACTCATCACATCGGACAATGTAGGTCAGGATCAGACTGCATGTTCTGTGCAGTCTGATCCTGACCCACACTGTCCGCAATGTAGGTCCGTTGAGTCATTCTTAGCAGCCTAAGTGTTAAAGGGTGGATATCTATTTATCAAAAAGCCATTTCTCATTTCACATGATGACTTCGCTATAATTTGAAAACATAACGACATTTTTATTGAGTCAGCAACAACGAACGAACAAACAAACACATTTATCGCTGTATTCACTGTGAAATTGCCGAGCCCGGGTATCTCAATCGCTAACATAACCAGGTTTAAATTCTTGGGGTCGCTAGTTCGATCCGGCCAGATCGGTCAAATTCTTTCTGAGGATTGATGATAATTTTCTTATTGTGACGTGATTCATTTCTCTCTGCCGAGCCTTATAGAACAGTAGGTAGCGAACAGTACTTGAAACCAGGGGGGGGGGGGGGGGGGGGGGGAGAGAAAATTGTGCGAAGTACAAGGACAGGTTTTGGAAACATCGTGGAAAAACAAGACCATGCTGGTAACCAGCATTTTCTCCTTTTCCAGCAATGTTTTCTACCCTTTCCATGAACAAAGTCCGTTAACTAAGCATCATATTATATCGTTTGCAAATGTTTTCCATTACCTAGTAGAAGAATCTAAAATGTTATCGTGTGGTAAATGTTTAGATTTTTGGGACAGACAGTCAGTTGAAATATGGAAGGTTTTTGTTACAATTTTCTGTGTTTTTGACTTCGATATGAAAGAAAAAGTGAAACTAATATCGAAACGAATATTAATGTTTTCTGGATCTGGGTCATGCAAATTTTTGCGTTTTATATGTATCAATAAAACACGCAAAATGGATTCTTTGACCATTGACTTATTTGACTTATCTGGGTATAAAACTAATAGTTTGTTTGCCTTTGCCTGTCTGTTTAATCATTAATTTGTCTGTCCGTCCTTCCTTGCGTCTGTCCGTCCGCCCACCTGTCTGTCCGTCAGCTCGTCCGCCCATCCGTCCGTCTGTCCGTCCTTCGGCCGATCAGTCCGTCCGTCCTTCCGTCTGGCCGTTCGTCCGCAAATTCGTGCGTCTGTCTGTCTGTTCTTCTGTCGGCCAGTCCGCCCATCTGTTTGTTTATCTGTTTGAAATCAGTTAGCATAAAGTATTTGAACGATGCTCTTTAACAAACAACAAGATATCAGAATTGCCTAAATTGAAAATATTTGCGGACGACAAAATTATTGTGGCTAAAATGATGAGATTGTGTATTTTAACTCTTTACCAGACGACAGTATTTTAGACATGTTCAAATGGGAAAAAATGCAGACGGCAAATTAAATGTGGCTAAAATTCTGGACTTTGTCTTTGTGAGAGTAGAAAACATTGTGGGAATGGGAGAAAATGCTGCTTACCAGCATTTTCTCCTTTTTATGTATCGTTATAAACCTTTAGGCCGCTAAGCACGACTGAAGGACCTTTTGCGGACAGTGTACATCAAGATCAGAGTGCACAGAACGTGCAGTCTGATCTTGAATCTACACTGTCCGATAAGGAGATATTTTCCCCAAAATCCTTTTCTAAATAGCAAACTTTTGGTTTATACAATCGGCTTGAAAGTTTCATTTAGCAGGTTAAGGGTTAAAAGCTTTGTTTTCCAGGGTCGTTAAAAGTCTGGATTGTATGGTACAGGGTTAGAGCATAAGAAAACGTTAACAGAAATGGTTAAAGCACTTTCTCCATTTACCACGACGCTTTCCAATGCTGCCTTCCTCAGGTTCTCACACAATTGACCGTTTGGTAAAATGTTAAAATAATAAAAGTATCTCGAAATATCTCTTTGTTGTCATCTGCCAAATAAATCTATCTACCCTATGCCTGCTTATCGCGTTTCAATTCACTTTCGCGGATAACGTAGATCAAAGATCAGACTGCACGGAACGTGCAGTCTGATCTTTTATCTACGTCATCCACCATGGCGAGATTTTTCCGATTATAAAAAATTTAAAAATCGGAAAAAAATTAGTTTTACTATTGACTGGAAGTTTGAACTAAAGTGTTATTGTAGTTAAAGGTTCGAAAATTAAAAAAAAAAAAAACTCAGACTTATTACTAGTTTTTAACTGCGACATAGGGCGGTTAAATATTTACTTTGTGTTATAGAAATATTTGCTTTATTCCCGAATAGTCGTCTAAACCTGAGCGTTTTATTACAACGGTGGTTTTAACAGAGCTCAGCTACTGGTCCGTTAAGTGGCGCTTTATTATTTGGACGATGTGAGAGAGAGAGCGAGAGATGTTTCTCATCAGGTAAATGAAATCAATCATTTTTCTTTACACAAAGCAGTAAAAACTGTCTGTCTTAATACCTATCCATCTATCTGTCCATCGTGGATTAAGGAGCCCTGCGTGAACCAGTGCCAGAGATGAAGGATCCGAAACCTTTAAGTCCTAGGTTCGATCCTCACTCGACTTTCAGTTAGAACCTTAGCCTAGTACAGGTGAAACCCAGGATACACATGAATATATGAGGTGTCGCCGTGATATGGTTGACATTTTGTTAAAAGTGGCGTAAAACGCTATCAAACCAACCAAGGTGGATTTAACGGGTAATTTGACGGATACGCGGACGGATGTACGGACGAAATGTACTTATGCCACGCTCATTTTATCTTCGAACAGGGAGTTGACTGATTCATTGATTGACTGAAAGTTGTTTAACGCTGCTTTCAACATTATTTCAGCCATATCACGGCTACAGCTCACATTTTCAAATACTATGCTTTTCCAGGACCTTAGAGAAACATTGTGTGTTAAAGGGCTATGGCATACAAAAAATTGGCAAAAGATAGCGAAAAGTTTCGACCCATGTCATCCTGCGTAGTCCACGCAGGCTGACATGGGTCGATACTTTTCGCAAATGCATTAAACCCTTTTTACAGAGCATGGCTCGTAGATAGAGAGAAACTTTCTCAAAGCCGTGCTAAAACTAATGATCACACCTCCTGTAGCCAGTCGTTTTGCATCTTGGTACATGCCACTTCTAAAAACATTATGGCAAAGTGAGAATTGTTCATCTGAGCGATCCCAACTTTTGCCACATTTTTTTTTCAAATGAATTCATGGATTAAGTCTTAACATTTCCCATTACCGCATTAAATTCATGTCATAATCCTGTATATAGCGTTGCAGAAAATACACATAGGGCTGTATCTAATTTTATATAACTTAATATTTTATACAATTAAATATATGATAAATATATATGAGCCATGCTCTGTGAAAAGGGGTTTAGTGCAATTGCGAAAAGTATCGACCCATGTCAGCCTGCGCAGTCCGCGCAGGCTGACATGGGTCGAAACTTTTCGCTGTCTTAAACTTTTCCTGCATGTCAAAGGATAATTCTGCCTCATGCATTAGTCGGTTGTTTGTCAACATGGATTTTATGGATCCATACTTAGGTGATGTCTTGCTTTGTATAATGCCATACCGAGATGCATTAAGCCCCTTTTTACCAGAGCATTGCTCGTATAATTCTATAAATAAATATATGAAATAATGATAATAATAACACGGCAAAAGGAGAAATTACTCGTTTAAAGAATTTTTTTTCCTTTTGTCGCTATGTTTTGAACAGTGGTCTACGGTGAAGTTGTTAATGAATTGATACAATACTTAGAAAAATAATAATTATGGAAAAAAAATATATATATATACTAACGCGAGATGAAGGTTCCCATCACATCCGTCCCTGTTTACAGGTAGTCCACATACGGAAATTATATCGATGTAGCGAGGACAATCACTATAGACGGATTTTAGTGTCAGCGTACAAAAATATCCACCCACCTTTTACAACAAGACAAAATTTTGGACCTGTCCAAACTCAAAGCGTATTAAATATAGCTAAAATTGTGGAAGTGTCTTTTGTAGGGTAGTAAAACATGCCGAACCCAGCCACTACTCAGTCGGTAACGTGCAAGGCTTGAAACCCAGGGGTCGCTGGTCCGATTTCCCGGCTGGGCCAAATGCTATCTGAGAATTGATGATAGTCATAGCCGTAGGATTCCTATTTCTCTGACAGTTGAGTAATATTTCGACGATGTTTAAATGAAAAAGCAGCCAGTGGCTTGGGAAGAATATCGAGCGAAGTACTAATACTGAGAAACTCTAGGAACGCTCGGATAGGTGCATTGGCCGATATAAGTTTAAATAATGTTGAAAGAGGCGTTAAACATCAAATAATAAACAGCTTCGACCATTTGGAACACATATACTTATCACATGATAAGCGGGGCTAATCCTTATCCTGCTAAAAAAATGACATGAATTTTTCTGAACCGGTATTGCACACCCGAGTAATGCTATTTCAAAACTTATTTAACTCTTTCGGCGCCAAATAAATAAACTCGACTTCTTTTGACAGCTGAAAATACAATCCACTTAAACCCAGAAAGATTTTTATCGTATAGGCTTGACTAAACAAACGGATGATATAGATCAAAGATCAGACTGCACGTTCTGTGCAGTCTGATCTTGATCTATGCCATCCGCAAAAGTTCTTGTTTTCGCCTATGGCGCTGAACGGGTTAAAAAATATTATGTCTCCTTATCAGACAGTGTAGATCAAAGGTTAGACTGCACATTCTGTGCAGTCTAACCTTGAGCTACACTGTCCTCAAAAGGTCAGTGAGTCCCGCTTAACAGCCTGAGGGTTAATTAATATAAGTTTTTAAGAACTTGAAACCAAGGTTCTTTGGTAGTTTACTATAAGATTCCAATGGTTTTCTTTCTTTGAAATTAGACCGAGGTTCGATCAACAGGTTTGTGAAGGGTAAAATCTCAGCCAGGTCGCTTCGAACTAATAAAGATGGTATTTTGAAAAGACTTTTTACAGATCGTAAAATAAGCGGACTTAAATGAGGCAAAAAAAAAGTGTCATTTGGAGAAATCGCCATGCCTCACACCGAAGTAACAGCCGTGACTAACACTGGATTGAATTTACCAATTTAGCGCATAAACTGTGAAATGGATAAATAGTCAAACCTGCATGTGGGAAAAGGAGAAAATGCTGGCTACCAGTACTTTCTCCTTTTCCCACAATGTTTTAAAAAGATGTCTTTGTTAAGGGTAGTCAAAACTCTGGATTGTGTGGTAAAGGGTTAACAAACACACAAACAAGAAAGGATTTGCAGACAACAAATTAAAGGTAGCCCAAATAATGAAATTCATTCTTGATGAGTTGGGAGACATTGTGGAAAAGGAAAAAATGCTGGTTATCAGCATTTTCTCCTTTTCCGACAATGTTTTCTAAGGGCTCCTTTTCTTTTAAAACTCAGGATTGTGTTGTAAGGGGTTAAAAGAATGTAGACCCAATCCTGTAAATTATTGTAAAATATACACAAGGATGTTTCATGAACCTAAGAAATAACAGAAAAGTGCTCGATTAGTTTTTTCATCTCAGAACCCTGGGGGAGCAGGTTTTTGAAAACATTGTGGGTAAAGATGAAAATGCTGGTAACCAGCATTTTATTCTTTACCCACAATGTTTTCAACGTTCAAAAACAAATTTTCATCACTTTGATAAAATTCTATTTGTCGTGGTAAATAGTGAATGATGTATAACAGAACCGAGGTGGGGGTAGGGGTATAGTTATCAAATCTGGGCTCTGGCGAAATTCCTTCCGAGGATTGATGAAATTCACTGCGTAAGGATATCGCTCCTCTCTCAACGCTGAACAGAGTCCAGAGAACACTTCAGTAACAACGAGACTAGGACAATTCCCCCCCAAACAAATGCCCCCCGGACAACTCCCCCTTGCAAATTCCCCCCTGGACAATTGCCCCCAAGACAATAACCCCCGGAGACAATTACCCCCTGAACCATTACCCCCTGGACACCCCCCCCCCGACAATTACCCCCCGGACAACTACCCCCCCGGATGATTCCCCCCCCCCGGACAATTACCCCGGACAATTAAACCCCCCCCCCCCAGGAAATTACCCCCCTGGGACAATTGCCCTCCAGGACAATTGCCCCCCCCAACAACTCCCCCCTCCAGACAATTCCCACCAGGATGTTCATACCATCATATGCACAACTCGATGAACTCAATTTTCTGTTCGCGAGGAACTCCTACTCGACGTGCGTACTTCAAATGTGATCACATGAAAAATCTAGTAATCTAATCTAATCTAGTTCCAGTTGAACTCGGCCTTGGAAGTGAACCCAGGGTCTGACGCTGAAAGCCGACAATGACCTCGTCCCAAAGCAAAAGCAGAAGAAATTTCGAGTTAGATTGGGGGGATTGTCCGGAGGCAATTGTCCGGGGGGCAATGGCCCGGGGGCAATTGTCCGGGGGGGAATTGGCAGGGGGAGTTGTCGGGGGGCGGGCGGCAGTTGTGGGGGGGGGGGGAATTGTCCAGGGGGTAATAGTCCTGGGGGGCTATTGTCTGGGGGACAATTTGCTTTTGGGGGGTAATTGTCCAGGGGGAATTGTCTCGGGGGCTATTGTCTTGGGGGCAATTGTCCAGGGGGGAATTTGCAGGGAGGAGTTGTCCAGGGGGCAGTTGTCTAGGGGGGAATTGTCCTGAGTAAGAACACCCGCAACACGCGTTATTACGTACGTCTAGTTGAGGTTGGGTGCGAAGCATCCCTGCTCAGATTTACCATGTGGGAAAGTGAACCTAAAAAATCTGATTCAGGGGTACCTAACATCGCAAAATCATTATCTGAAAAAAATAGTTCCATTAAGAAAGCATTTTATTCACTTTGGCATCAAGGCATGACTAAAACGTTAACAATAGAGGAACTTACACGACCTAGACGATAAATATGCAAACAAATACACTATTATCACAACACTAAAAAGAAAGTGTTAGAGCAGACTACCATGAGGCTAGATTGGTTACATCCACTGATACAGCAAGTGCATATAGGGATCGGTACAGGCTACTGAAAACGAGCAGAATACTGCCCGTCTATTTTTAGAACAGCGATATCGCGAGACTCAGGGGAGGTCATTCTCGCTTCTTGTGCAGTAGAATTTCCGATAATTTTGACCTCGAAAGTAACTGATTGTATATATGGTATCACCTTTTAAAGTGAATTTCCGCTTTTATTCATTTGGTTTCGATTACGAATTTAAAATTGTGCAAAAAAATATGTTAGCTATACTGCCGAATTGGACATGTTTAAGATGCTCCGACTGGCTATTCAATGATATTCATGTAGCTAATGAAATGCATCAACACAATAGCCTGTGCCAGTTGTAATATGTATATTTACAACGGGAACCAGTTCACCATGGGGCATGCGTAGGTATACGCATTTATGTATCAGTTCAAGAAGCGTCAACAAGGGTCATGGAAATCTTAGAAGCACCATGAGAACTCTTGTGGTAATTTCTTTGAATAAGATCGCTTTATTTGTCTAGATATTGTTTGATAATACTTCTCACGTACATGTAGGTTCATTTTGACATTCTGTTGAACCCCCTTCCCTCACACACAGAAAAGAGAAACTTGTTTGTTTGTTCTGAGATTTACAGGAGAGATACCTCTCAGCCTTTTAAATTTCTGCTTTCTTTTATTAAATTCTTTCTAGTAGCACTACGTGCTTATTATTTGGCACAACAGCTAGATTTCAACTTGAGCAGGATTAAACGCATCTCACCTCAGCAGCGCTTTCACCGCTTTGATTTTATTGTTGTGACTATATATACGGAGAACGAGAGTCCATGCAAGGCAAAAGTAGATGAGTTTTGTTTGTCTCTCGAGACAGTGATTTTGCATCTCATTGGTCAATAATCATAATACAATGGCGAAAGGTCGTATTATTACCTTAGCGTCTAGTAATCTCGCTGTTGCTATAAGTAGACGCTTGAAATGAGCTTCCATTTCACTTGTTTGTCCGTCCGTCCGTCTCTCTCTCTCTCTCTCGTTTATGCCATTTAAAAGAGTATGACGTTTAGTAATCCATAACTCTAAATATAGATCTCACAGATCTCACTTAAACACATTTGTCAGACTCTGCTTGAATGCATGGCATTGAAAAGGAAAAAGAAAATCAATGGAAAATATGCGTACAAACTTGTAACGGGCCATTAACTTTATATAAAGAATAAGCATATAGCATTTAACTCTTTGCAAAACGACAAAATTTTAGACTGGTCCAAATTGAAAGCATATGCAGATGACAAATTAAATGTCGAAATTTGTTCTTGATAGGGTAGAAAACATTGCTGGAAAAGGAGAAATTGCTGATTACCAGCTTTCCCCCCTTTTTTCTGCAATGTTTTCAAATGCCTTTTTCCACAGGACCATTAAAACTCGGGGTTGTGTGGTAAAAGGCCAAACGGTCCCATCAGAGACTAGTATCACTTATGAAAAGTATGGACATATTGCCCTCTTGTCTCTGACATCAGACCTCCTAATCAGTGCTCTTGCCAAGTGCAGATGAAACCACAGGCTTTTGTTTAAGACAATTTCTCCCACTATAACCAAACGTATAAGACATGGCGACCAACTGTATTACCCAAATGAACACAGTACCTAGTCTTTTGTAAGTATTTTTCAAGTGTATTTAATCTGGAATGGAAAAGTTCTACTTTTATCTTGTTCTTTGGTTCTTTATTTTCAATCTGGTTTATGGAACACAACAAATAGATATAAAGAGAGTAATAAAAGTCTAAACTTTGAGTTGTACAAACTTTCCTCTTCCCACTGTGAAATAGAAATTCTAAAACCTTGGTGAATATATTAAATGAATCTGATTGGTTAATATTTTTGTTAGCAGATCGTCGTTTTTTTCGAAAGCCAATTGCTAAGATTGAAAAAGCAAGTACTTTTTTCTCACGATTTTTTCAAAAACTTTCTACTACAGGGGTATAAAATACCGCGCCAATATGCTAGAGGGATTAAAGACGTCTTTGAAATGATTTTTTTTTTTAAAAAAAAACATGTGCTCGTTAGGTTTTGCCTTCAAGGTAATTTTTAGTAGCGCAGTCGGTAGCGTGCAGGACTGAAGCCTCAGGAGGGCGAAATTCGTTCGAAAGACTGACGACAATAGTCGTGCTAGGATTCATTCCTCTCTCACTGCTGATCATTGTTTCGACGATGGCTACGGTAGAAATCGACTAGTGGCTTGGGAAGAATATTGTGCGAAGTACTTGTGAAAAAAGAAACTCCATAAAAGTATAGATAAGTTCAGTGGTCGGCGTGATATCACAGATTTAATGTTAAAAACGGTGTTAAAACCAAACGTTTTCCCCTATGTCTAAGAGCATATTTCAACTGTAGTTGAATATGATAAAGACATACTTAAGACGGGTATAAAATTGAGCACAGTACAAATAAACAAGGTCCAAAGTTCATCACACAAATCGCTATCTCTTGCACAATGGAAGGGAGCCTCGGGGAGGGTCGGCACAACCTTTTGTTGTTGGTTAAACTAACATTGAGCCTGTGTTTATTTTACAAACAATGTGACAACGTGAAAAATTCTATTGTTAGCCCACAACCGTGTGTAGAGTGACATTTCATTACCTTTGCGAAAAAGCGTAGACAAAGATCAGTCTGATCTTTGTCTGCTCTTTACGGTACTCTACTGACTGTTTTAGTTTTACAGCAGCTAACTTAAGCTGCTAGATTAATCAAATACAATAAAGCCCCAAAAAAATACAGCAGAAAAAAGATAAGCCGATGGCTAAACATGAAATAATTCGTGTATGCCCAGCCACTTTTAAATTTAAACACGGACTGTATTTAATGATGATGATGGTGGAGGTGGTGATGATGATGATGATGATGATGATGATGATGATAACTTTATTTATAGAAGGTACATCTTATTTTCAACATAGCCTTCTAACACCCTATACACACATACACCCATCCACCCATATAGAGAGTGAGAGAGAGGGAGAGAGTCAATCTAAACCTAATTTGTAAAATTAATATCAAAATAGTAAGATAAAAGAGAATATCAAAATTATTATGACTTTGCAGGAAGGAAAAACCCAAACAGAACGGACCTGTAAGATCTTCATGATTTGGATGCTTACTCTTTACCAAACGACAAAACCTTAAATATGTCCAACTAGACAGTATTGAAAGTTTGCATATAAGAAATAATAAATTTGTCAAATTACGAGATTTGTGGGAAAAGGAGAATGTCGATTACCAGTATCTTCTCCTTTTCCTACAATTTTTTCAAAATCTTTCCTACTCAGGGTCGTTAAAAGTCTAACCTATTTGGTAATTTGGTAAGGCATAAAAAACGGGGAGTGTGTACAGATTATGGAAGTTTTACTGAGAGGGCATTTTGATTTTCACGAATGAAATACACTTCCTACATCAAAATTTTTGTTTTGTTTCCTAAATCATTCGAGCACTAATTCAACATTTTTATCTATCTGTACATGTGTTTTTGATTATTTTCACAGACATGCTTTAAACAGGTAGACATGAATCGCTTATCATTAATCTAAAACTAAATTTACGAGCTAAAATGTCGTGTTTAAAATACCAATAATATTGCGCGGCATAGAAATCTAAATGTTGACGCAAAAGCAGTTTTTCATCATAAAATTATCATGAAATTATATGGAGGTAATATGTTTATTCCGATACGGTAGAGATACGATTTCAACGGGTGAACACTAACATTATAATTTTCACGAGCACCAAAACCAAACAATATTTAATCTTAACACTTATCCTGCTCTAAAACTTACATGAAACTTTCAAGCCAATGGTAAAAACCAAAATGTTGATATTTCAAAGTTATGGGGTTTGGGGAAATATATCTTTATCGGACAGTGTAGATCCAAGATCAGACTGCACGTTCTGTGCAGTCTGATCTTGATCTACACTGTCCGCAAAAAGGTTCTCGAGCAGCCTAAGGGTTAATGTTCAAGCATGAACTAATTGGGTTGAAACGTTTTGCTATTGGTCAATTTTCTACGTTTTAAAGGACCATTCTACCTCTTACTTCAGATGGTTGATAAAAAAAGGGGCTATTGTAGATCTGTAATAATGGGATTGATTGCTTGGTATCATGCATCACGGAGATGCATTAAGCCCCGTTTTCACACTGCATGTGTCATTTCATTGTTAACCCCACATTACTTCTCGTTAAGACGTCACACTGATGACGTCACTCGTGTGAACCAGCCGAAAACCAACACATTATTAATAGATTGAAAACGGATACAAAGCGCTCTAGCGGTGAAATTGGCACCGCTTGAAATTTTACAATGGTTATAATTTGCTGGTATTTTTTTTTTTCGGCGAAGCTGAATACGCTGGCTTTTGACCTACTTTTTGGTATTGATAGACTCGAATGAATAAATCGTATTCTGCGATTGGTCAAAGATGTGGACATTTTTAATCGGCGGGGCCAAGCTGGCCTATTTGAGAGCAAATTTATGGCGCCAATCTGCAAGTGTTGCTACCGCTATCGATACATCGGAGCGCCTATTTGCAATAAAGCGAATGAATATGACAGGGGATAACCCTTTTCTTGTTCTAATTGGTATTTATATATATATGGGCCGTGCTCTGGCAAAAAGTGGGCTTAATGCATCTCCGCATTGCATTGTACCAAGCAAGTCATCACATAATTAGGGATCCACAAGACCCACTTTGTCTAACAGCCGACTGAATCTCGAGATAGACTGGTCCTTGGACAGGTAGAAAATTGACCAATAGCGAAAAGTTTCAACCCAGGTCAGCCTGCGCAGTCCGCGCAGGCTGGCCTGGGTCGAAATTTTTCGCAGATGCATTAGATGCATTAAGCCCCCTTTTCACAGAACATGGCCCATATTTTTGAAGCGTTATCTTATAACCCAGTAGGCCTGCTGCATGTCAAAATGTAATTTCAGACATATCATTTTAGCAGCAACGGATCTTTTCCAACGATGATTTGGATTAATGTATAATCTTGAAAAAATACATGAGCCATGCTCTGACAAAACGGGGTTTTTTTTTGTATCTCCGTGATGCATGATACTGGGCAAGTCATCACATAAAAGTCATCACATAAATATGTATCCATAAAAGTTTGTCTAACAACCGACTGAATCGTGAGGTGGAATGGTCCTTTAACATGCAGAAATTTGACCAATAGCCGCGGTGACAAAGTTTCAACTTAGGTCAGCAGATTGCGGCTTCCATTTTGAACTACCTATCACATGATCTTAAACATGGCAGCGCCCGTGTAAATCGCTTTGCAACGACATGAACAACCACGATGGAGTTATTCACATCTATCGATCTGTCGATGAAAGCTCCCAACGGAAATTGATAAATTGATAAAAATTGAATGTACAAACTGTTTGCAGACTGAAATATTCTTAGAAAGATAACGATAGAAAATTGACTCACGTTTTCTTTTTAAGAGGAGCCTTACAATTTCAATAACGGTAAAACGGTGTGCTTCCGGAGATGTGCGAAATGTACCGTGTAGGTGCATATCAAGCTACGTGATACAGCCGAGGGATTTGATCACCGGATCACCCGAGGTATGCCGAATGCAGATGCATGAAACTCCCTATTCAGGCAGCTTGGCTGATTTCTCCTTAATCCCTATCCCGCTGTATAAAAGAAATGGAACTTTTAAACCATTAGTATAAACCCAATTTGTCCTATTTCAGAGGTATTATTTGGAGGAAATATATCTCCTTATCGGACAGAGTAGATCAAAGATCAGACTGCACGTTCTGTGCAGTCTGATCTTGATCTACACTGTCCGCAAAAGGTCAGTGGGTCGCGATTAGCAGCTTAAGGGTTAAAATCAAACCACAAAAGATGTTTAGTATTTATATTCTATAGTATCCCTTCCGCCATCTTAACTCTTTACCAAACGACAAAATTTTAGAACAGTCCAAATTGAAAGCATTTGCAGACGACAAAATAAATGTGACCCAAAAATTAATATTTGTGTTCGATTGGGTGGAAAACGTTGTGGGAAAAGGAGAAAATGCTGGCTACCAGCATTTTCTCCTTTTCCCACAATGTTTTCAAAGGGTTTCTTTCTCAGGGTCGTTAAAAGTCGGGATTATGTGGTAAAGGGTTAAAAAAAAGGATATTTCTTGTCTATAATGAGTCGAATATACTTAGTATTATGTTAGTGTTATGTAAGAAAGGGTCATAACTCAATGAGGGCCATTCTTGAGTTATTTCCCCTAATTCCTCTCCAGTACTACATTGGTCCTGAAAAGGGGATTACTTGGATTTTATCCTTGATTTTTTTGCACTACACAAATATATTTTAGAGATAATATCTCGGCTAATTCTGGTTAGACTGTTTTACAAATCGATATATACGCTTTTCTCTGCTGGTTGAAAACATGATCTGCTTTAAACTTATATGGGGAACTTATATATAATCGCAAATCAAATTATATTTATCGCAACATCCCCAAGGGAATCAAGGATAAAAACAAAGGAACACAGGTAAAAGGACCAATCTGTGATCTGGCTACCTTTAGTCTTTATCTGGCAAGGGAGATAAACTGGCTTACAGGAATGGCTCTCATTGGAAACGTCTTTCAGTAGAGGACGAATTTGACAGTTGTCCTAATCGATACTGTTTTTTGCAACAACAGATTAAATGTAGCTTGGATGACTAAATTGATATCTTTAACCCTTAGGCTGCAAAGCGCGACCCAGTGACCCTTTTGCGGACAGTTTAGAACGTGCAATCTGATCTTCAATCTACACTGTACGATAAGGAGATATTTTTCCCCCAAAAAATACCCATGAAATAGCAAAATTGATTTTTTAAAATCGGCTTCGTTTCATTTATTTAGCGGCTTAAGGATTAAAAGGGTAGTAAATATGTTGTAGATTACCGTGGTAGAAGTTGGCTACCCGACATTTTCTCCTTATTCCGCGATGTTTTCAATAGTCCCCGGGTGATCGAAACAAGGGCTTGTATGGTACAGGGTCAATAAACCAAGGAACAATCGTTTCAGTGTAGGCTTATAATGGAAAAATTTAAACGACGTCTCTCAACGGCTTCAGGTTGCATTTTAGGGCGTTGAAGTATTGCAAGACCTCCAGATAAGAGGGAATGATAGTTTTGTAAATCCATTATTTCTCCTCTAAACCCTATGTTGTGGGTACTCATTAGAATCGTCTCAATGAGACGATTCTAATGAGTACCCATAACATAGGGTTTAGTGCAGAGAGGTTAATATTTTCAATTTTGAAATCAAAATCACTCCCCCTTATCTGGAGCTCTGATTACATTGTTATAACAAAGCTGCATTCGATACGGAATAAATTATAACATCGCCCACACAGTGATTCATTGTCTGAAATATTATCTCGACAGAGACATTCTATCATTCCCCCTTCCCCAGTTGACCGTTACCAGACAATGCTTTGTTTTAACGACCCTGAGAAAGACGGCTTCTGAAAACATTGTGGGAAAAGGAGAAAATGCTGGAAACCAGCATTTTCTCCTTTTCCAACAATGTTTTCTGACTTTTTTTTTTAAAACATCTGATATCATTTGAGTCACATTTTATATGTCGTCTGCAAATGGCGTGCAACACACGAAAAGGGGCCTTCGGACATATGCGTAAAAGTATGTCGTCCCAGATCAGCCTGTGCAGTCTGTGACTAATCCGAGACAACACTTCCCGTTTTTGTGCGATTTTCTGTTTCACGAAAGTCTACTTTATGAAAAAAATGTTAAGTAGTCGTAAAGTGCCGTCTCGGATTAGCCTGCGTGGACTGCGCAGGCTAATCCGGGACGACACTTAATGCACATGTGCGAAGGTCTCATTTCGCATGTTGCGGGCCAAATGCTTTTTATTTCGACCATAATATAAAATTTTCTCATTTCGTACGGAGTTAACGTTTAAATTTAGAGCGCCGAATAAACCCACCGGACATTTTCGATCTAGATAAAAGACCCAAATAATTACAGTTTGATGGTTGTTTTTGTCTATAGTGTTTAAGCCAAGCGGACAGTGTAGATCAAAGATCAGACTGCACGTTTTGTGCAGTCTGATCTTGATCTACACTGGTCGCAAAAGCAAATATAGTTCTGAAAGGCGCTTTAAGAGCTAATTTGCGAAACTTCGAAAAATCCTCATTAAATGTGGACATTCAGTATAAATGTATGTATCTAATACAAGAGTGTGTATGAATTTCAAAGAGCAAGAGACGAAATTGCTTTCTAGCTCGCCTGACCGAAGGCCTGTTGGCAATATTCATGACCATTTTGTCGGTCGTGCGTACGTGCATGCTTGCGTGCTTGCGTTGAATTTATTTCAAACATATTCTTTTCTTCCACCACCGGTCAGACTCAAACCAAATTTTATACAGGGCTGGAGAATGACAGCACTTTTCCGCGTATTTACTGAACATCACTCGCCCTCGTACCAATCTTTCCTACCATGCCCTCCCCCCCCTCCCCCGAATTTCTTGAAAGAATTTAATTCCTTGGAGAACTCTGGTTGCCATGTTGCCATGGTAATATGAACTAAAAAAAAAAAAAACGTTTTTATTCTTCAAAAATTGTCTTTTACAAAGCTGTTGTTTCGATTTCTGAACAATTCGGCATAAACAAGCTTTAGGTCCACCATTCGTCGATATTGAAGAAATTTGCAGACCATAAATGAATTGTAGCTAAAATGTTGAGATTTGCCTTTCAATGGATAGAAAACATCGAGGGAAGGAAGAAAATATTGTTCAAAACCCTTTTCCTTGCAGTTGTAAAATATCACCGTCATCATTTTGGAAAAGCATCAACCAAAAATTACTCAAAAGATTGAGACTATCAGACCTCCAGATAAGAGGGGGTGATAGTATTCAAAATCCAGTATTTCTCTTCCAAACCCTATGTTGTGGGTACTCATTAGAATCGTCTCAACGAGACGACTCTAATGAGCACCCATAAGATAGGGTTTAGAGGAGAATAATTAATAATTTCTCTCCCTCTATCTGGAGCTCTGAACTATATTATTGAGACTCGGGACATTACTCAACAACCATTCTAGCTGTTGATTTCAAGGCCAGTGATATGGGCCCGTAATCATCAACCGTTCTTAAAAACATTCTCAATCTTATTCTCCAGACCCTGCTTGACTGAGACGGCCAGCGTCAGCCAACCAGATCATTTCAATTTCAATTTCAAAATTAGAAATGCGTCTTGATTCTGTTGCGAACGGGGACCTTGACATTCCGATAGAATATCACAATTGTTATACGGTCTAATTACATGTAATTTCGCAAATCCAAGGTTAAATACATGTAAACCATGCTCTGTGGCAAGGGATTTGTATTCAACATCTATTTAACTCTTTACCAAACGACAAAATTTTAGACCAGTCCAAATTGAAAGCTTTTGCAGACGACAAAATAAATGTGACTCAAAAATTGAAATTTGTGTTGGGAAGGATAGAAAACATTGTGGGAAAAGGAGAAAACGCTGGTTACCAGCATTTTCTCCTTTTCCCACAATGTTTTCAATAGGCCTCTTTCTCAGGGTCGTTAAGACTCGGGATTGTGTGGTAAAGGGTTAACGCATCACAGATATCCATTAAACCCCCTTTTCCGAGGGCATGGCCCAAGATCAGACTGCACGTTCTGTGCAGTCTGATCTTGATCTGCACTGTCCGCAAAAGGTCAGTGAGTCGCGCTTAGCAGCCGGAGGGTTAATATCTTCCATACGATTGACTCGTTTATCAAAAATACAAACCCTAAATCAAAAAATGTCGTATTTAAGACCCTTAGGAAGAAACAGGGCCTTTAAAAATTTTGTGGGAAAAGGAGAAAATGCTGGTACCCAGTAGATTCTCGTTTTCTCACAATGTTTTTTCCACCTTTTTCCAAGACGAATTCCATCATTTGAGCAACATCTAGTTTGTTTGACTCGACCAAATTGAAGCACTTGCAAACGACATATCAAACATTGCCTAAAGTAAAATCTCTGTCCTTGAAAATAAAGAAGTTGTAGGAATAGGAGAAAATGCTGGTAATCAGTATATTCTCATTTTCTCACAAGCTTTCTCCTTTTTTTCTAAGGCAAGTTCCGTTATTTGAGCAACAGCTAATTTGTTGTCTGCAAGTTGTTTTAATTTGGACAAGTCTAGAACTTTGCTGTAAGGTAAAGGTTTCCCACCTTACAGCTGACATCTGCTGCACGCCTCCTACGCAGTACTGTCGGTACTTTGACACTGTTACAGGAGTAGCCCTGTATGCATTTTATCAATTCTTAGGCAGCTGAGCGCGACTCTTAACGCTTTTGGGGACAATGTAGGTCAAGATCAGTCTGCATGGAACTCGCGGTCTGATCTTAGATCTACACTGTCCGAGAAAAAGAGTTTTTTTTTTTCCGACAGCGAAGAACTCATAAACCGCAATATTTCGGATTTTTACAATCGGCTCAAACTTTCATTTCACTTGACCCATGCTCTGGAAAAAGGGGCTTTATGCATCTCCGTAATGCATAATACTAAGCAAGTCATCACATAATTATGGATCCATAAAATCCATTTTGTCTTAACAACTGACGAAATCATGAGGTAGACTGATCCTTTGACACGCAGAAAATTGACGAAAAGCAAAACGTTTCGAGTTCGCGTAGGCTCGCATGGATCGATACTTTTTGCAGATGCATTAAAGCCCCTTTTCACAGAGCATAGCTCATTTAATTGGCAGCTAAAGGGTTAACCGTTTTGAATGAAAGGCAGCTTGTTGTCATTCGCGTCATATCTAGACAGCAGGTACCGTGACACGTCCTATTTTGCGAGTAGAATTGCATGTTGTCTATTTTTTGTAGAAATTTTGAATTTAAACTTATTTGATGTCATGTAAGCAATTATAAATTACGAGGTAATTATATAACCCTTTACCACACGACAAAAATCTAGACTTGTCCAAATTGAAAGCATTTGCAGACAACAATTTAAATGTTGTTTAAATGATGGAATTTGTCTTTGATAGGGCAGAAAACATTGTGGGAAAAGGAGATAATGCTGGTTACCAGCATTTTCTCCTTTTCCCACAATGTTTTCAAAAACTTTCTTTCTACAGGGTTGTTAAAAGTCCGGATTGTGTGGTAAAGAGATAATGCAATCTCCGAGCAGAGTTGTCGTTCGTTACTCTCGCCATACATCTCTGCAACGGGCTATATGACAAGAATCTTGTCAAACCGAGGAAAACATGTTTTGTTACTGTTTAACTGTTTCATGTGTAACATAATAAAGTAGACAAAGGAAATATGATTCCGGATATATGAATTTACCTGTATACAATGGAAATATTTTTTCAAGCTTCTTTACTGATCAGAATCTTACGCCAATTGTAAAAAAAAAAAGAAAATGGCTGCGCCCATGAATGATGACAATTTAACACAACGATGGATCTAAGTTTGTAAGATTAAAAACAAGTTATCGTCCTTTAAAAGACATTGAAGCTTTTCAGAAAATCTCTCTTTTTCACATTTCCTACCACTAAGTCTGATTGGCCGTATGCTGTTTGAACAGAACACAAAACAATCGATTGGTCTTTCTTTCACCGGCGTTTGTGTCGCCATTTTGAGTTATGGTCATGTGACGAAAATATCACGTGATAACGGACTACTTTCCGAGCCAACTACAGAGGTGAATGGGAATGATCCGTAGTGCAAGAGAATGGAGATAATGGTGAAGTAGTATCGGGATATCGGATTCGTATTGTATAGGATCAAGATCAGACTGCATAAAACGTGCAGTCTGATCTTGGATCTGCTCTGTCCGATACGGTATTTTATTTTCGGGTAAAATCAACTTTGAAATCTCAATACATTGGTTAATCACTATTGAGTGGAAATGTTCGTTTCATTTAACTCTTTACCAAACGACAACATTTGGGACATTTCCAAATTGAAAGCATTTGCAGACGACAAAATAAATTTGACTCAAATATTCAAATTTGTTTTGGGAAGAGTGGAAAACATTGTGGGAAAAGGAGAAAATGCTGGTTACCAGCATTTTCTCCTTTTCCCACAATGTTTTCAAAAGGCTTCTTTTTCAGGGTGGTTAAAAGTCGGGATTGTGTGGTAAAGGATTAAATAGCAGGTTGCGGGTTAACTTTACCAAACAACAAATTTCTAGTCTGGATTCGACCAAATTGAAAACATACTTTTTTTTTTCTCAGGATTGATGTAAAAACGAGATTGTGTGGAAATGGTTTAAACTCTTTCACAGCCAACTTTCACAGCCAATATCTACTGAAATATCTTAAGCAGACGAAGAAGATAAAGATCAGACTGCACAGAACGACCAGTCCAGTCCTAGAATCTTAGGTCTACTCCGTCCATTAATATTTGGGCTAAGCGATGCAAGGATGGATTAGTGTCTGTCTGTCTGTCTCCGGTATTTTTTTTGATTTTCAAAACGATCTGCCGCAAAAATTGTTTCTAGCGGTATGAGAGTTCACATTTATTTACTATAAACTGGAGATAATCTTCCCAATCAACCACGCGGGAAAATATTGGTTTCTAAGAAGCCTAAAAAGACCATTTTTGTCATATCATCTATAGCAAATAACGTAATATAGGTATTTACGTAAACTGTGGGCTTCACCGTCTCTGGATGCTTCAAAGCTATTTGGTATTTAACATCATTATATAGCCCGCAACATGCGAAATGAGACCTTCGGACATTTGCGTAAAGTGTCGTCTCGGATTAGCCTGCGCATCCGCGCAGGCTAATCCGAGACGGCACTTTACGACTACGTAAGATTTTTTCATACAGTAGACTTTCGTGAAAGAGAAAATCGCACAACAACGGGAAGTGTCGTCTCGGATTACTCACAGACTGCACAGGCTGATCTGTGACGACACACTTTTACGCATTAGGCCCCTTTTCGTGTGTTGCACGCCATATCATAACCTCTTGCTGTGATATTTTTTTTTTGTTTTTGCGCCATGCAGCAAACTACTTTTGAAAGTATTGTGACAAAAGGAGAAGTTGCTCGTTACGATGTTTTCATTTAAATTTATGCATTTCTCATGTTAGATTTTAGGTAATGTTGACTATCGACTTTTTGAAAATACCTGTATGATTATCATAAATCGTCTCCTGCATTTTGTTCTTGGGGGGGGGGGGGGGGGGGGGGGCGTTTAATGAGCCAAGAAGTATATTCAAAATATTTAAATTATTCAAATTAAGAAAAAATCTTGGAAAAAGTCATATACTGTGAAGTTGGGTCATATGGGCCATAGCAAAAAGGGACACCTTATTATCCTTTGAGGGGGCAAAAATCAGCTCAGCGTGCGCATGCGCGTAGAAAAATCAAAACTTTTGACTAGCACTCCACATTGAAGAAAAAATTTAGATTTTTTTTTGCTGTAGTTCTTTCGTTTTTCGAGCCCTGCTTTTAAGCATTATCGTTTCCTCTGGGTTCGTTTCTCTCTCTGGCAAGCTTTGAATATTGTTAAAAAGTACAACCTCTGGCTTTCTGACCTTATTACAGTTCAGATCCCTAGCCTAGCCCTGGTAAAACCGAGGACATACATGAATATGTGAGCTGTCGCCGTGATTTAACTCAAATGATGTTGAAAGCGGCATAGAACACCATTCAATCTGTTCAAACTTTGTATCTAAATGCAAGACCAGCCTGAGCAACAAATGAAAGCTTCAGTTTGAGCTGCTACTGCTGCTGCTGCTACCTCTACGACTACTACTACTACTATTATTATTACTACTACTACCACTAGAAATAGTAATAAAATATTTAATAATAATAACAATGATGATACTAAGAAATAGATAAATGAATAGAACAAATGAAGGCTGGGCGTACGGTTTTCAACAACCGTCCTTCTTATAAACTTCGTTCGTATTCTCATCCTAAAGAACTTTCAAGGTTTGAAAGGAAAGCAATTTCTCATTGGCTGAATGAAACGAGCCATGCTCTGACAAAAGGGGGCTTAATGTATCTCCGTGACACATCATCAAGCCATCACATAATTTCATGGGTCCATGATCATAATCATGAGGTAGACTGGTCCCCTACTAATAGTGAAAAGTTTCGACCCAGGTCAGCCTGCGCGGACTGCGCAGGCTGACCTGGATCGATACTTTTCGCGTATGCATCAAGTCCCCTATTCACAGAACATGGTTCTTATGGTTTAGCGAATAATAACTAGCTTTACTTTCGAAATGTCTTTCGAGTTTGTTAATCGTCGCCAGCGGTTGTCCATGCGTATGGGTGACGCCCCCAGAAAGCTGACAGTCATTTTATAAATTCAGAATTCGATTGGGAGTATATTTTAGAACTATAGGTGAATACGGGCCCGAACTACGGCTAATTCAGCGGAATAATTCATCTATGGCTGGTATGTTTGAGCACTTTATTATGCCACGGCTGTTAACGTCAACTCTTTGGCTGCAGCTGCCAGCTACTAGTATATACATTTTGCATTTTAATGGGGGTCTTAAAATGAATTTCCATCCGAGTTTTAAGACGTATACGGCCGTAGTTTAGCATAAGGTAGCGAACGGTATAGATCTAAGATCAGACCGCACATTCTGTGCAGTCTGATCATGATCTACGCCGTCCGCAAAAGCTGTTAAAACTGTAATTGCCAAGGAAAGAGTTGAACATAACTATTATAAGTTACGATGTGTGGGAGTTGATGCGGTTAGAGACTCTCCCCACCCCTTAACCCTTTACCAGAAGAAAAAAAATAGACAAGTCCATATTCAAAACATTAACAGACGACAATTCAATAGTGGCTTGAATTATGCGATTTTTCATTAAAATGGTAGTAAACATTGTGTGAAGAGGAGATAATGCTGGTTGCCAGCATTTTCTCTTTTTTTCAAACTGTTTTATAAGTCTTCCTTTTTTCATGGGGTCGTAAAAAATTGGATTGTATGGTAAATGTTTAACCCTTTACCATACATACCGAGTTCTAACTACTCCAAGAAAAAGGACTTTTGAAAACATTGCGGGAAAAGGAGAAAAGGCTGGTAACCAGCATTTTCTCCTTTTTCCCACTATGTTTTTACTCTGTCGATGACAAATTCATAACTTGTGCAGCATTCAACTTGTCGTCTGCAAATGCTTTCAGTTTGGAC
Source organism: Tridacna gigas (assembly GCA_945859785.2). Taxonomy (NCBI): domain Eukaryota; kingdom Metazoa; phylum Mollusca; class Bivalvia; order Cardiida; family Cardiidae; genus Tridacna; species Tridacna gigas. The sequence goes on from OX244042.2 coordinate 38,548,123, forward strand.
CAGTCTGAAATTTTGTCGTTGACCAGTAAAGAGTTAACTCTTTACCACACAATCCCGACTTTTAACGACCCTGAAAAAGAAGCCTTTTGAAAACATTGTGGCAAAAGGAGAAAATGCTGGTAACCAGCATTTTCTCCTTTTCCCACAATGTTTTCTAACCTTCCCCAAACAAATTTCAGTTTTTGAGTTGCATTTATTTTGTCGTCTGCAAATGCTTTCAATTTGAACCAGTCTAAAATGTTTTCGTTTGGTAAAGAGTTAAGTCCTTCTTTGTGGTAAACCGATATGCAAACTTGGGTACAATAACGAAATGAACACTTGACTAAGGAAATTTCAACAGTTTTAACCCTTTGAAAGCCATAAGCGAAAACAGGCGCTTTTTTTTTTCGCGGACGGTATAGATCAAGATCAGGGTCCGTATTCACCAACCATTCTTAAGAATATTCTTGGTCTTGTTCTCCAAAATTTTCCAAACTTGAAAGTAACACACCTTCTGATTGGCTAAACCATTTGGTTTAGCCAATCAGAAGTTGTGTTACTTTCAAACTTGGAAAGTCTTGAAGAATAAGTCTGTGAACGTTCTTAAGAATGGTTGGTGAATACGGACCCAGACTGCACAGAACCAACAATTTACAATATTTTTTTCCCAAAAATACTTTGAAACGGTAAAATGTGGGTTTTTTACCATCGGCTTAAAAAGCTTCACTAATTTAGCAGGATTAAAAGCCACGCCCAGGGCCGCAATGTTTTCTGACGGACCAAAATTCTATACGTAGCGCCATAAATAAACTCTGTCACTTACTTCTTCTGACATGATATGACAGCATGACTTTACCTCTTAATATTTCAGCAGATTATAAGAGCAACGTCGTTTCATACCCAGTATGTCTGCCAGGCGTCGTGCACATGGAGGTCACACCCGATGTTGACTAGGACTCCATTTCTGTTGTATGTTTTAGGTAAAATAAAGAATTATCTCAAGATGGTGTACAACGGTTCTCTTATTTTTGATTCCACGTATATCTACACTTCTGAAATGGGTCTATCAAACAATCCATGCCAAATTGCATTAAAATCTGTACAATAAAATCTGACCCCTAAATTGGGCGGAAAACATTTCGGAAAAGAAGAAAATGCTGGTTACAAGCATTTTCTCGTTTTCCCACAATGTTTTCAAAAGGCTTCTTCCTCAGGGTTGTTAAAAATCGAGATTGGTTGGTAGTGTGTTAACCCTAAAAGGACTTTGAAGTAGTAACATTACGGTTTTTACTATCGACTTGAAAGTTTCATTTCATTTATTTAGCAGGTTAAGGGTTAAATAGCCGTTTAGAACGGCCAGTTTACTCACCTACATACAAATGTCCTAGATCAAGTTATTAATATCCCTTCACTGATCAGCAGGTATTTCTGTATTTGCAAACCAAACACAAAAGTGTTTAGTCTCTACACAAAAATCTTTTGACAATCATTTCTATCCCTTGAACAATAACACTTTAAATATGAATCTGTCCTTTGAAAGTTCACGTTCAAACTGAGTGTCGAGCTGTTGGTGGTCAATTTTCCCATCCCGATACAGAAATATTAATAGTACTTCTACTTTTCAGTGACGTTTCCTTTAACGGTCAAACCCTCTCGTAACTTACACATTGCAATATCGTAGCCATTTTGTAAATAGTAGTTAGCCTTTACGAAGATACGCGACCAAGACAAGACTGCAATCCCATGCAGAGCAGTCTGATCTTGATCTTCACTCTCGCATCAAAGCTTCCGGGTTCAAAACCCAATGGAACTACCTTAATCAGACCGCGGGTACTGGTTATGGTTCACAGGAAGCGTTCATCAATATCGATTGATAGATTGATAGAACTGTGCCTTGGAATGGCTGACCTGCGTCAAAACTTTTTTGCTATTTGTAAATTTTCTGCATGCCGCGAACCATTCTATCTCGGGATTCAGTTGGTTGTTAGACAAAATAGATTTTACGGATCCATAATCAGAGCCCCAGATAGAAGGAGTGTTTTTTATTTCAAATTTGAAAATATTAATAACTCTGCACTAAACCCTATGTTATGGGTACTCATTAGAATCGTCTCATCGAGACGATTCTAATGAGTACCCACAGCATAGGGTTTGGAAGAGAAATAATGGATTTAGAATACTATCATTCCCTTTTATCTGGAGGTCTGCATAATTATGAGATGACTTGCTTGGTAAAATATATCCACCCCTTTTGCCAGAACATAGCTCATATTATTTGGAAACGGCACTCAAGCACTATCATTCTTTGACAATTTTATCAATATTGAACGCTGTTATGTTGACCTAAACAGGTGCTGCAAACGGTCGTAAGGGAATACTTACAGCAGTAATAATTCGTTTTAACTCTTTCATAACGGTAGTCTTTCGTTGGTAAAAACTTGCTTTGTTCCGTCGACTGTTTTCGAAGAAAACGTCGAGGTGTTGCTGTAGCCCTAGCGTCGTCGTATGCGTCGACGTCGTACACATTTGACATTTATAATATCTCTGTCATTACTGAAGATACTTACTTCAAACTTGGACTAGTTGCTTACTATCAAAAGGGGCACCCATATAACAGGGGGCGGGTAAAAATCAAAATATTTTATGCCTCTTTCTCGACTCAGAATGTTGTACTGAAAGTCGAACAACTGCAGCCAACCGTTGGCAACCGGATGTGATGCTCTTGTTAATCTAAGACATCGGTAAGTTGTAGAACTCTATTTCGTAATCGATGTAAATAATAAATACTGTAGATCTTGACTTTTAACTCGCAGGTTAGCACAAAATACACACACACACACACACACACACACACATATATAACTGATCAGAATCTTACGCCAACTGTGAAAAAAATGGCTGCTCCCATGAATCTTACGCCAATTGTAAAAAAGAATGGCTGCTCCCACGAATGATGACAATCAGCAAAAAGTATCAATCCAGGTTATCCTGCGCAGCCCGTGCAGGCTGACCTGAACCGAATATATATATGAGCCGTACTCTGTTAAAAGGGGGCTTAATACATCAGCAAAAAGTATCAATCCAGGTTATCCTGAACAGTCCGTGCAGGCTGACCTGAACCGAAACTTTTTGCTTTTGGTCAATTTTCTGCTTGTCCAAGGACCATTCTGCCTCAGGATTCAGTCATTTGTAAGAGAAAATGGATAAAATGGATAAAAAATTATGTAACGGCTTGCCCGGTAGGCCTATAATACATCACGTAGATGCATTAAGCCCGCTTTTACCATACCATGGCTCACTTGTAAAAGGGACTGCTTTCGACGGCTGAAAATACAATGTATTAAAACCAAAAAAGATTTCAGCCGTGCTCTGTTAAAAGGAGGCTTAATGCATCTCTGTGATGCATGATACTTTGCAAGTCATCACCTAGTCATGGATCTATAAAAAAAAAACACTTTTGTCTAACAACTGACTGAATTCTGGGGCAGAATGGTCCTTTGAGTTGCAGAAAAAAGGGCCGATAGCGAAAAGTTTCGACCCAGGTCAGCCTGCGCGGACTGCGCAGGCTGACCTGGGTCGATACTTTTCGCAGATGCATTAAGCCCCCTTTTCTCAGAGCATGGCTCATTGTTTTTTATTTTTAGGGCTGGACTAAACAAGCCGACGGTGTAGATTCAAGATCAGACTGCACGTTCGCAAAAGCCTCTGTTTTCGCCTATATAGCACTTAGTTAATAGAATAGCACGCTTTTCACTGTTTCGATTTTGTTGTCGAAATGAAGAAAGTGATTCGGGAGAAACACGGTGCATAGTACGTTCGATACATATGAAAGGAAAAACTCTTCCGGAATGCGTAAATAGGAATACTGGTCACCCTGATATAAATGAAATACTATTATAAAAGGAATTACACAGAAAAACAAATAAACTTACCACCCCCCACAAACGCTGCCACTCTGCATTTCCACAACCGATGTCCTGGGAAAATTTTCAAGTAGGATTAGGTAACAGGACGGACTGCCAAGGTACGTTAACCCTTGAGATGCTAAGCGCGATTAACTGACCTTTTGCGGATAGTATAGATCAAGATCAGATTGCACAGAACGTGCAGTCTGATCTTGGATCTACACCGTCCGATAAGGAGATATTTATCATCCAGAAAATACTTTTGAAATGGCAAAATTTGGCTTGAAAGTTGCATTTCACCTTTTAGCAGGTTAGGAGTTGATCACCCTTCACGCTGGCTAGTTAAGTTCGACTTTTGGAAGTATAAAAGTAAATTTTCACTGAAACTTTAGACAGTTTTGATCATGGTTCAGTCTTAGGTGGTGGATAGCGTAGATTAAGATCAGACTGCACAAAAAGTGCACGTGCTATGCAGTCTGATCTTAATCTACGCCGTCCGAAAAGCGATTTCAGCTGATATTGGAAATTGTAACAGTTATAACAAGGGAGAAAAACAAATTGGACGTTGTCAACTAGGTTTGGTGAGGCGGGGGGGCAGGAGAGGGGGGGGAAGGGAAGGCAAGCAATATTAAACTACCATAGGTTTGTTTTGTGAGAAGGTATTGCCTTATCAGACAATATAAATCCAAGATCAGACTGCAAGTTTTGTGCAGTCTGATCTTGCATCTACACTGTCTGCAGTGGGGAGATTTAAGCTCCGGAATGTGATTTAAGGGTTGAAGCGCCATTGAATGAAGGAATTAGCAAATAGATCGATGATAGATACATAGATTGGACAGGCAGGGATGAAAATAGCTGCTAATTGATATAGCAACATCGGAATATTGACCCTTGTCGAAGTTCTCTTAAAGCATTAGGCTGCTACGCGCAACTGGCGGATCTTTTGCGGACAGTGTAGATCAAGATCAGACTGCACAGAACGTGCAGTCTGATCTTTGATCTACACTGTCCGCCACGTCTTTTTTTTTCTTTTGACGTTGAAATCCACCTTAAAATCGCAAAAATTGTTTTTCACTTTTGCATGGAAATTTTCGTGTCATTTATTTAGCAAGTTAAGGATTGATTGAGACTAGGCCTCGGACACCATGGCCCTTCTTATATAATCAATGAGAGGGGCTGCAGAGAGAGAGAGAAACAGAGAGAGAGCTTGAAAAAGCGTGAAAGAACTCGAGAGAACGTGAGAAACTAAGACAGACAGACAGACAGACAGACAGACAGACACACATAGAACAAAAAAAAAAAAAAAACGAGAGAGAGAGAGAGAGTATCTTTGTCTCAGCTTCTCAGCTAGATGGCTATTGAGATAGTTCTTTTGTCACAATGTTTTCTCATGATTTTATTTATTAATCAGATCTCTATTCATCTTGGTTATTTTCGACAATGTTCTCAAAGTCTGTTGTCTGCAGCCGCAAATAGTTCAACCTATTTTCACAGGCACAGAGGCAGAAAAACTGTTTTGCAAAATATTCATGAAACAGGTTTATTGTACTTATTTGCATAATTCACTCCGGTTAATGACTAGTTATGTTTTTAGCTGTGTTTATTTGTGAGCCATGCTCTGGCAAAAGGGGACATAATGAATCTTCATGGTGCACTATACTAAGCAAATCATCACACGGATCCACAAAAGGCATTTCGTCTAACAATCGACTAAATCTGGAGGTAGAATGGTCCTTGGACATGCATAAAATCTAAAGGTAACAAAAAGTGTTGACCCATGTCAGCCTGCGCGGACTGCGCAGGCTGACATGGGTCGATACTTTTTGCTGAGGCATTAGACCCCCTTTTCACAGAACAAGGCTCATTTGATTACGCTTACTCGGTTAATGTCTAAACCCTAACCTGACGTCAAAATCTTAGACTAGTCCATATTGAGAGCATTTGTAGACTTACAAATTAAAGGTAACGAAATGCTGAAATGTATCTTTGATTGATTGATTGATTGATTGATTGCATGGTGTTTAACTCCGTTTTCAACATTATTTCAGTTATATCGCAGCGGCCAGAGCACCCATCCATGCTTTCCTGGAGTTTCTTTTTACCAGTACTCCGCACAATATTCTTTCCAAGCCACTGGCTGCTTTCCCACATAACCATCGTCGAAACAATGGTCAGCGGTGAGAGAGGAATGAATCCCGTCGCAATGACTATCATCAATCCTCAGAAAGAAATTGGCCAAGCCGGGGATCGAACCAGCAACCTCCTGTTCTCAGGTCCCGTACATGTATCTTTGAAACGGTAGAAAACGTTGAGGTAAAAGGAGAAATGCTGGCTTTCTCCTTTTTTTCCAGATGCCTCCAAATGCCTTTGATCTCAGGATCGAAAAACATGCGATTGTTTGGTAGAGGGTTCGGTCCAGCATACTGTGACAATAAACGAAATTTCTCATTCTAAGCAACTTTTCCTTTTATCATAGTGATTTCTCTGCATAGTGATTATCGGCATAATTTCTCTCAAACACACAAAATGCACTTTTTTTTTCGAAACAAACAAACAAACAAACAAACAAACAAACAAACAAACAAACAAACAAACAAACAAACAGCAAGTAAATAGGATAAACTCTGTTAATCAACCCAAGTTCGAATTTTTTTTGGGGGGGGGGAGGGGGGGTCCGGTTTTAACCCTTAATCTGCTAAATAATTTAAATGAAGCTTTCAAGCCGATGGTAAAAACCCAAATTTTGCTATTTCGTAGTTTAGTTTTGGGAGCAAAAGTCTACATATCGGACATTGTAGATTCTAGACCTGACTTCATATTCTGTGCAGTCTGATCTTGATGTACACTGTCCGCAAAAGGTCCTTGAGTCTTGCTTAGCAGCCTAAGGACTAAAAGAAGTACTTTGATCGTATATAGTCGTGCAGTGCTACAGAACAATCCTTATCCGCATACCCTTTTTCAAACACACACAATGAACTTGATTTTTGGAACCGGTTTTAATTCTCTCGCAAATACATGCTGCAAAACTATTACACTCTCAAGAAAGGAGAAACAAATAAAATAACGTAAAATAACAAATGAGAAATCTACATAAAGTATGACGATTTTGTGGTTTCTTGTCAATCGTTCTGTATGAATATTTCAAAACCACAAATAGTTTATTCGCCCTGTTTGTAGTTTAGAAAAAAGAAACCAATAACAAAAACAAACAAACAAACAGCTAGTAAAATAGGATAAACTCTGTTAACCAACCCAAGTTCGAAACAGTCTCTAGTTTAAAACAACTGGGCGAATCTTACAATAGTAACAATCCCATGATCAAAATGATCAAAGAGCTGTAAGCGCTGTGGTATCCAGATAGATTGGTTACCTCCCCTGTGAAGATTGTAATATTTTAAGTAGTATGATTTAAATTCAACCACCCCATTGTTTACTTTTGGCAGTTAAAGGGCCTTTAAGAGTTCACTGAGTGTAAGAAACGACCGAAAAGTTTCAAGTAAGAAAGTACGTCAATAGTGAGATGAGATTACTTTACACTGATAAATTACTTAACTCTTTACCAAACGACAAAATTTGAGACTGGTCCAAATCGAAAGCATTTGCAGAAGACAAAATAAATGAGACAGAAAACATGAAACTTGTTTTGGGAAGGGTAGAAAACATTGTGGGAAAAGGAGAAAATGCTGGTTACCAGCATTTTCTCATTTTCCCACAATGTTTTCAAAAGGCTTCTTTCACAGGGTCGTTAAAAGTCGGGATTGTGTGGTAAAGGTTTGTTAAAAGACACTTCCATGCAATGGCAAAACACACAGAACATTGCGATTTCAAACTTTCCTTTCATTATAAAAAAAAAAACCTCTGATTCTGTGCAGTCTGATCTTTATCTTAATTTTTCGCAAAAGTTTTTTAAGTCACACTTAGAACGCAAAGGGTTAATATTCACTATAAGGTTAACAATTTACTTTTGAACGAAATAATACCTGTCAATTGTCAATTCAAATCAATTTACACCTTTTCATCACTGATTAAAAACCTTTAACTCTTTATCACACAAGCGAGTTAGAGAGAAATATATAGCCAGCACAGTTGGGATTTCACAGAAAGGAGTAAATTCCATTCTTATGAAAGATCTTGGAATGAGAAAGCTCTATGCCGTTGGGTATCACGACTTCTGACAGTTGACCAGAAGCACATCAGGCAGACTTTGTTGCATGCTAATCTGAATCTGAACCTTTCAGAGGCAGATCCTGCTAACTTTCTGCGTAGGTTTGTGACTATGGATGAAGCATATGTTCATCATTTCACGCCAAACAGCAATTTGTCGAACAACCGGCTGAATCCTACGGTGGCACGGAGGTGACATGTGCATTTTTTTTTTGTATTTATCTCGTTCCCACGAGATAATAATTCGTTTTTTCGAGTTTTTTTTTTTTTTTTTTTTAATTATGCAAAAAACAAAATTCGTTTTTCTCGAGTTTTTTTTTTCCAATAAAAAATTATGCAAAAAACAAAATTCGTTTTCTAGAGGTTTTTTTTAAAAACAATTTTGCAAAAACTCGAGAAAACGAATTTTGTTTTTTGCATAATTTTTTATAAAAAAAAAAAAAAAAAACTCGAAAAAACGAATTATTATCTCGTGGAAACGAGATAAATACAAAAAAATGCACATGTCACCTCAGTGCCACCGTAGAATCCTCAGGTAGAATGATCCTTTGATCTGTAGAAAATTGATGAACAGCAAAAACTTTCTGCTTAGGTCGATCTACGCAGACTGCGCAGGCTGAACTGGGTCGACACTTTTTCGCAGATGCATTAAACCCCCTTTTCACAGAGCACTGCTCATGTCGTAATTACATGGGGTATGATATACCCTCACCAAAACTGTATAAGCTACCCACATTTATTGACTATAAAACTTGATGTCTGCCTATGATACCCAGTTTAACCCTTTCCCAAACGACAAATATTGGACTGGTCCAAACTGAAACAGTTTGCAGACGACAATTTTAAATTTGATGAAAATGGCAGGAAGTTCTCAAAAAGGGTAGAAAACACTGTGGGAAAAGGAGAAATTGCTCGTTACGAGCAATTTCTCCTTTTCCCACAGTGTTTTCAAAAGACTTGTACTGCAGACACGTGAAAACCAGGGCTTGTTTGGGAAAGGGTTAAAACATCAAACAGGATGGATAATAATAAATGACTGTATGCTCGGCTGGTATCTCCCACATAATGAAAAAAAAAAAACATACAAAAGAGAACCCTACAGACTGACACCACCCTCTCATCTCTCTGTTGATCTAACTCATTACCATACTAGCTATTTTTGGACTATATTTAAAATCAAAGTTCTGTTAACACTGTAATCGGTCGACACTGAATAACTACATTGATTTGAAATCGCAAATCAGATGGTAGCTGTTTGAAATATGTATGAGATAACAATTCCAACACCTTACAAATGAGCCACGTAGGAATCCCCTTTTTTTAAACTGTCTTTTACAAATTAGTAGTTTAACGGAATGGTTACAATATACGCTCAGTACATTTAAAAACGCAACACTAGTTGTAGGTTGAAAATCAGCCGGAAAATAACAAGTTTTGATCAATTTTACCTTTAATGCAATTCATTGTTATTCCTTAAAATGATTCACAAAGTTTCGTTAAAACATTTTTTTGAGATTTTCAAATGGAAAATGATACAAAAATTTCCTTACCGCAAATCAAAAAGTCACATGATTAACATCGAGTATGGCCACACTTTGCATTTATCAAAACCTTCCAGCTTCGTCTCATTGACAAGATTGTAAGGTTACTCCATACTGTGGGATTTTGTCCGATTCCTTTAGAACGGCACTGTTTTTTAACACTTAAGCTGCTAATCGCGACCCGCTGACCTTTTGCGGAGAGTGCAGATCAAGATCAGACTGCACAGAAGGTGCAGACTGATTTTTGATCTACACTGTCCGATATGGTATTTTCTTTCCGGTGAAATCAACTTTGAAACCGAAATGTTTGGGCATTTAGTATTGAGTAGAAATTTGCGTTTCATTTATTCAGCAGCTTAAGTTAACCCTTTACTGCACAATGACGCCTTTTGACGCCCCAGGGAAAGAAGCCTTTTGAAAACATTGTGGGAAAAGGAGAAAATGCTGGTAACCAGCATTTTCTCCTTTTCCCACCATGTTTTCTACCCTATCAAAGAAAAGTTGTACCAATTGAGCCTTATTGAAATTGTCGTCTGCAAATGGTTTCAATTTGGACAAGGGTGAAATTTTGTTGTCTGATAAAAGGTTAAGAGGATTATTCCTGCACAAGGCTCTGCGAAACGTCCATGCTGCGAAAAATAACGCAATTCTATTACAGGGGCAATCGGTAATCCTCAGACAGAGCCTTCCTAGGCTCAGATTCGAAATGATGCCCGCTCAATCACTAGTTATGTACCTTACTAACTGTACACTAGGGCGGCTCAACGTCATACAACTTTGGGTTCAGTTGCATTTGCAAAAGTTTGTGCGGATTAACCCTTAAAGAGAGCACTTCCAGCTCTAAAATAAATTTAACAATTTCTTTATGTATTATAGATACAAATGAGATTGCACTTGTATTACTCGCTTTCAAAAAAAAAATTCGGATTTGCTCCTGTATAAAGCCGACTTCACCACCTTATCGATTGAACGACGAGAGATTACGCGTGACTTCACTGCGTGACCGGAGCACATTATTTTACTGATAACTCCACATAACACTTGGACTTTAAAACAGGGGGGTGGGGGGTGGACTCCGATGACGTTTCAGACGATTTTGAGAACAGCTATGATTTATCACTTTCATGTTGCTCTTCTCCTTTTGGTTCTTACGAAGAAAATTCTGATTTACTACAGACGAGCGAAGAAAATCAGTAAGCGAATAAGCCGATACCAAAACAGTACCTGTCGGGTGGCATGATAAAAGTTTTCCTATGCAGATTACATTATAAAGCGTTGTCTGCGCATGTCATATTCTTCGAAGATTCGACCTCTTATATGACGCATCACCCATCCCCACAAAACGTGCAGCCTGATCTTTATCTACACTGTCCGCTATGTTAATACACTACAGGCAAAACGTAGCCATGAATTGGCAATTATATTGGTTTTATTCTAGAATGAAAATGACCATTGGGTTTATTCGACGCTTTAAGGGTTAATAATTCCAGATGCTATATTAACGAATGATCAAAATAAGATTGAAAAGGATAGAAACTTTATCATGACACGTGTGTGTTAATCTGCACCTAGCAAGTACATCACCGCGTGAGCGCTTCTACGTGTCACCCACTGTGGCAGTGAAGAACTGGAATCAGAGAAACACACGGCTAACCCATTATCAGCTTTTCAATGAGGGCCATTCTTGTAGATAAAATTATCTCCCTTGCCAGATAAAGACTAAAGGTAACCAAATAACAGATCGGTCCGTTTACCTGCATTCCTTTGTTTTTATCCTTGATTCTTTTGGGGATGTTGCGATAAAAATAATTTGATTTATGACATTATGTAAGGTCCCCATGTAATTTCAAAGCAAATTATTAGAGAAATGCATATATCTCGACTTGTAAAACAATCTAGCCCAATTTTCCCGAGTTATTATCTCGAGAATATATTTGTGTAGTGCAAGAAAATCAAGGATAAAATCCAAGTAATCCCCTGATCAGGACCAATGTAGTATTGGAGAGGAAATAGGGAAATAACTGAAGAATGGCTGTCATTATAGCACATATTTCTCGACTCGAAATGAAGGTGGAATTACCCGTTTTTGGAGATTTGAAATTTGCCCTGACCTTCGTTGTTACGATAGTCATATTTAACCCTTTCCCAAACAAGCCTTGGTTTTCACGTGTCTGCAGTACAAGTCTTTTGCAAACACTGTGGGAAAAGGAGAAATTGCTCGTAACGAGCAATTTCTCCTTTTCCCACAGTGTTTTCTACCCTTTTTGAGACCTTTCTGCCATTTTCATCAAATTTAAAATTGTGGTCTACAAACTCTTTCAATTTGGACCAGTTCCAAAATTTGTCGTTTGGGAAAGGGTTAAGGTAGTATAAAGAAGAACGTCACAAAAAGTGCAACAACAACAAAAAAGTATATTTTTGGGGTCGGGATTTTATCAATAAATCTAAACGATATGGTGTTCAAGTTTTCTTTTCTTCTTTTTTTTTTTGTAAATGGACTGTCCCTGTCTTTCTGTATACAATGAAGCGCTTAATTACCGAAAATACTGGACGATATCGTCGGTAATCTCTTGGGTTTGGACACATATATTCCATTTGCGTGTAAATGGGATGCACCCTTCAGCGAAATGGGTTGAACACAAAGCAGAATAATGCGTTGGCCCGCTTCAAACTCTTTTGACAGGTACGAAATCTCAGCTGTCTATCGTTTTCTTCTCGTCGGGCCTCTCGGAAAATAATGCAAGGAAACGCCATCTGCATCACCGTAACTTGATCACCGGATCACCCGAGGTTTTCCGAATGGGCTTGTACGGAAACCGGTTAATACAAGTCATATGAACATAAAATCGAAGAAGCGATTGACACGTCCTCAAAGAACAGCTGTACGTAAAAACAGGTGGTTTTAGGTTTTCATTACTTTTCTTGTGATCTGTGGAACTGTTTAGTCTATCGAATGTTTTTTTTTTTTATTAACTCTTTCACTGCCAATGTCGCTTTGGACAGCTTTTGCGGACGGCGGAGATCAAGATCAGACTGCACAAAACGTGCAGTCTTATATTGGATCTACACCGTTCGCCACCTGATGCCAATCTTCAAACTGAACCAAATTCAGTCGCAAATGTAACGAAAAATATTCTATTAGACCTCGGGAAAAGTCGAATCCATTTAGTTTGTCAGCGAAAGAGTTATACCCTAGGCTGCTAAAAGCGACTCGGTGCGCTTTTGCGGAGATTGTAGATCAAGATCAGACTGCACAAAACGTGCAGTCTGATCTTTGATCTACACTGTCCGATACGTTATTTTCTTTTCAGTGAAATCAACTTTAAAATCGCAATTATTGGGATTGTACTATTGAGTGGAAATTTACGTTTCACTTACATGTATTTAGCAATATATAAGGAATAAACGAAGGCAGAATGTTCGTTCAAAAATTGTGGGAAAAAATGTCGATTATGACAACTCTGGTCTTAATATTTGTGATGTGTATGGCTAGCTACTATACCTTTACTTATCCGGCACATAAAATGAACCCGATACGATTGCTATCAACTAAACCAGTTTATAAAAATGAATCTAGCGAAGAGAAATTCATCTTTTCGAAAGAAAGCGTCTTTAAGACGCTCCTTGGAATTCGCAATAAAAACTGCTATGCGTTGAATGAAATCCAGAATAGATCTACAAGAAGGTTACTTTGTCAGAATCTTCAGCGCTGTAACATAGCCAGCGAAGATGACCCTGACTTGCCAGAAGGTTGTCAACAACGGTTACCCAAGTGTATTATCATCGGAATACATAAGTCGGGGACCACAGAGTTAACGGATTTTCTCTCAATGCATCCGAGTATCGTTATCAAATGGAATAGTTACAGGGTTCAATTCTACCACAGAAATTGGGAAAAAGGACCGAAATGGCACAGACGACAAATGCCATTTAGTTTCAAAGAACAGATACCCTTGTTCAAAGGAAACTTTTATTTTCCAGAGGAAGTGCCAGAAAGGATAAAACTATCAGCCCCCAATATGAAGTTGTTACTGATCGTCAGAAATCCAGTTGACAGGGCCGTTTCATCGTACACTTTTCGCAAACCAGAGAGGCCTTTGAGTGATCTTGGTAATACCTCTTTGCTACGCAGTCTAACCTTGAGGTGGCGATATGATGAACCATTTGAACGGTATTTACGGTACTTCAATCGTTCTCAAATCCACGTCGTTGACTCAGAAAAATTTCGAAAGGACCCACAAAGTGTTCTGTTTCGAATCGAAGCTTTTTTAAATCTTCCACACGTAATTAAGAAAGAGGATTTCGTCTTTAATAAAGACAAGGATTTCTTCTGCCTGCGCGATGTAAACAACACGTTTAGCTCTTGCTACGGTGACGATAGAGGGAGGAGGAAAATACAAGACGATACAAAATTGGTGAAAGCTCTTCTAAAACCGTTCTTCACACCACAAAACGAGCGTTTCTTTAACTTGACGGGTCTTAGATTTAATTGGCGCTAGCATTTTTACTTAAAAGATATTGCTTTTAGTGATCTCGGCAAATTAGCAATTTGTATCGATAGCAAAATATGTGTCAGAATTAGATACTGGCTTAAAGATACATTCTTACAGTATAAAAAAAAAAAAAGTTCTTGAAACTTGAAAGTATGTAGAATGGCCCAGAATGTAGTCAGCTGTGTAAATATAGATAAATTACCAATATACATTGTGTAAGGGATAAAGACCCGTACTCTTATTCGGGGATGGCCGTACACTTATTCGGGGATGGCCGTACTCTTATTCGGGGATGATCGTACTCTTATTCGGGGATGACCGTACACTTATTCGGGGATGACCGTACTCTTATTCGGGGATGACCGTACACTTCTCCGGGGATGACCGTACACTTATCCGGGGATGACCGTACACTTATTCGGGGATGATCGTACTCTTATCCGGGGATGACCGTACACTTATTCGGGGATGATCGTACTCTTGTTCGGGGATGACAATTTATCTCTAGATTTTAATACACGCATATTCTCCGAAGTACACTTATTTATCAAGTCCAGTAAGAGATTTAGTATTGGCTAATTAAGTGTAGCCTATAATTACCGAATTGGTTCACGTAATAAGTTATTCTTATAGTTGCAATCGTATCGTTTCTTCAAAGACCTACCTACAGTCCAACTTAAGCATGCCCCACATTGTGCTTATATTTCATTATCGTCATTTTTTTACTGTCATCATCATCGTATTTTTTTTTCCATTGATTTCAGAATAACATTACTTCATGTCATCTGTGTATTTTTCCATCATCCACTAGGAAAAGAACATAATAAGCTATGCTCTCGTTCCGATCCTATTGACTTGTATTGTATTTTATGACATTGTAAATTATTGGTCAATAAAATATGTTTAAATTAAGGGATAAAGAAACTCAAGGGATTCGCCTTCAATTTAAAACCTGACACGACAACAGTGATTTCTTTGAGGGCCTCCACAAAATGAAATGCATTTTCTATCTTTAGTTATCTGTGCAACCTGGCAAGCGTCAGGGGCCACATTTGGCATGAAGATACAAGAATGATCATAGTTTCATAATACAAAGATCAAATGTGTTAAAGCTGGCTGGGAACGAGTATAGATTTAACTCTTTACGATACAATCCCGACTTTTAACGACCCTGAGAAAGAAGCCTTTTGAAAACATTGTTGGAAAATAAGAAAATGCTGGTAACCGGCACTTTCTCCTTTTCCCACAACATTTTCTAACCTTTCAGAAACAATTGCCATCATTTTAGCCACATTTAATTTGTCGTCTGCTAATGCTTTCAATTTGGACCAGTCTGAAATTGTGTCGTTTGGTAAAGAGTCAACCTTAACCCTTTACCAAATGACAAAATTTTGGACCAGACCAAATTGAAAGCTTTTGCAGACAACATACTAAATGTAATTCAAATGATGTTTTCTGTCTTTGATGGGATAGAAAACATTGTGGGAAAAGGAGAAAATGCTGGTTACCAGCATTTTCTCCTTTTCCCACAATGTTTTCAAAAGCCTTCTCTTTCAGGGCCGTTAAAACTTGGGATTGTGGGGTAAAGGGTTAAAAGTATGGATATTAGTTTTTGAGTCTGACAATGTATTATGTGTAGTGCAATCTGTCAGAGTTACAGTCGCTGGCAGAAAATATATTGTAAAGCTAGAACAAAAGTTGCCGACTTATACCAGCATTTTCTTCTTTTCTCACAATGTTCTTAACCCTTTACCACACAATCCCGACTTTTAACGACCCTGAGAAAAAAGCCTTTTGAAAACATTGTGGGAAAAGGAGAAAATGCTGTTACCTGCATTTTCTCCATTTCCCACAAAATTTTTAAAAGTCTGTGGTAAGGGTTAAAGTTAATCTGATCTTGGATCAGCACAGTCTGAAATTGTTAGTGTTTTTTTGCCTATAAAATAACATTCAAACTGTAATATATATGTCTTTTTCATTGACTGATATTGACTTTCATTTATTTGGACTCAGCAAAGTTAACAGTGTGAACTTTTGAACTTTTGTTTGTTCCAATAAATGCACTGTTTCAGGGATTCCATCATGGCTTGGTAGAGATGGTGTTGGATTCGTAACCCAGGGTTGTTGGTTTGTTCCCCACTCAGGTCATCAGCCACATAAAACTGCCCTTAGGCAGTGCAGCCTATCAAAATATCTGGGAAATCCAGGAAAAACATGATGCCAACAAATGAACACCAACAAAAGCAACATAAGAGAAAAACATTTAATAATTTTTCACTGTTCAGTCAGCAATGTCCGTCATTTAAAGGCAGTAATTTCTCATCCTTTCTGAATTTTTCACCTTAACAACTTTCTAAGTGACTACGTTAATTACAATTTGTACCAGTCATTTTTTCACTATAACTTAATTATAACTTAATTTTTCGGAACTGAATTTGCAAAAACTGGAGTAATTTGAAAATATCTTTGTAAAGTAAGTGTAATATACACAAATAATGATTCTATACATGCTTGTCTTTGTGGGAAAGCAGCCATAGGCTCAGTAGTTACAGTAGTAGTGATGCACACAATACTGGTAGAGAAAGGCCAAAAACTACCTGGGTCTGTATTCACAAATCATTCTTAAGAACTTTCTTAGTCTTGTGCTCCAGAATTTTTTAACTTTGGAAGTAACACAACTACTGATTGGCTAAACCAAATGGTTTAGCCAAACCAAATGGTTTAGCCAATCAGAAGTTCTGTTAATTACTTTCAAATTTAGAATATCTTTGTGAATAAGACTTAGAATGTTCTTGAGAATGGTTAATGAATACGCATAGGTGTATCAGCTGCCACAACATAAGTGACATGCACTTCAAAAGGGTGTAGACAGTAATCAAACATCCACCAAATACAAGGGAGGTAACCAGAGCACCCCAAACAGACTAAAAATCATAAATCAAATGTATCTTACAGTATATGCAACCCCATACCAAATAATCGGTAGAAAATCCAAGAAAGAAAGCTTTTGACAACATTGTCTGAAAAGGAGAAAATAGTAGTAAAAAATAAAAAATAGTAGTAACCAACATTTTCTCCTTTTCCTAACATGCTTTCAACCTTTCAAAGACATATCCCTTCACTTGAGCCTAATTTGATTTATCATTGGCAAATGATTTTCAAGTAGACAATTCTACAATTTGTCTGGTAAAGCATTAACCCTTAACCACACAATCCATAGTTTTAATGACCCAGGCAGAAAGGCTTTATTGCAAGCATTGTGGGAAAAGGAGAAAATGCCGGTAACAAAAACTTTCTCCTTTTCCCATTATGTTTTCTACCCTATTAGAGAACTAAAGCTCATTCATTAACCCTTTAGCTGCCAAGCGAGACCCACTGACCTTTTGCAGACAGTGTAGATCACAGATCGTGAAGTCTGATCTTGGATCTGCACTTTCCGATAAGGAGATGTCTTTTCTCAAAAAAAAAAAAAAACTAAGTTTGAAAGAACTTTATTCAGGTTATTAACGCTTTACCACACAATCCCGACTTTTAACGACCCGAAGAAAGGGGCCTTATGAAAACATTTTCGGAAAAGGAGAAAATGCTGGTAACCAGCATTTTCTCCTTTTCCCATGATTTCTACCTTCCCAAAACAAATTTAAACTTTTTAATCACATTGAAATTGTCGTCTGCAAATGCTTTCAATTTGGACAAGGCTAAAATTTTGTTGTCTGGTAAAGGGTTAACTATTGGCTTGAAAGTTGTATATAACTTATTTAGCAGGATAAGGGTTAACCCTTTCCCAAACAAGCCCTGGTTTTCAGGTGTCTGCAGTACAAGTCTTTTGAAAACACTGTGGGAAAAGGAGAAATTGCTCATAATGAGCAATTTCTCCTTTTTCCACCGTGTTTTCTACCCGCTTTGAGACCTTTCTGCCATTTTCATCAAATTTAAAATTGTCATCTGCAAGCTCTTTCAATTTGGACTAGTCCAAAATTTGTCGTTTGGGAAAGGTTTAATGTACAAATATTGAATTTGTCATCTGTAGATGTTTCAAAAAGGACAATTCTAAAATGTTCATGGTTAAGTATTGATAGCTGTAGACAGCAATTAAACATGGATAAAAGAGAGATAATTCAAAGCATCCTGAACAGACCCAAAACTATCATTTATCTCTAACTCTTTCCTTACAACAGACAATGTAAGCATATTTTGTGGACAATATATATCAAAACCCTTTACCACATATTTTAAACTTTTAACCCTTTACCAGACGACAAAATTTTGGACTGGACCAAATTGAAAGCTTTTGCAAATGACATAATTAAATGTGGCTCAAATGATTATTTCTGTCTTTGACTGGGAAGAAAACATTGTGGTTACCAGCATTTTCTCTTTTTCCCACAATGTTTTCAGAAGGCTTCTCCCTCAGGGTCATTAATAATCAGGATGGTCTGATAAAGGGTTAAACTTTTAATGACCCCTAACAGGGAAGATCTTGAAAACATTGTTGGAAAAGGAGAAATTGCTGGTCTCCTTTTCCCACAAAAGTTTCAAAATCTTGCCCGTAGGAGGTACTTAAACGTTTAGAACATGTGGTAAAGGGTTAAAAGAAGACCATTTCTCCTTTTGTGACAATGTGCTCACGTCAGTGTTAGAAATTAGTATATTTTGTAGGTAGCATGTACTTGCTACCTGGCTTAAAAAAAGGTAGCAAAAGGAATATTCCTGGTAGCAAATAGGGGCAGACAAATAATGGCCCTCTCTCCCACTCATAGAAAGATGCAGGAATTACTGCCTTTGCCCATAATTGGACCACTATTTTCTCCTATACCCACAGAATGTTTTCTACTCTCTTAAAGACAAATTTCAGAATTTGTGCAACATTTTTTTTTGTCATCTGCAAAATGCTTTGAATGTGAACCAGTCATAAAATTTGTCATTTTGGTAGAGTTACATGTATCTCTTTACCAAACAACAAAATTTCAGACTGGTCCAAATTAAAAGCATTTGCAGACGACAAACCAAATGTTGCACAAATTTTGAAATTTGTCTCTGAAAGGTTAGAAAACATTGTGGGAAAGGGACAAAATGCTGGTTACCAGCATTTTCTCCTTTTCCCACAATGTTTTCCCAAAGTCCTTTTCCTTGGGGTTGTTAAAACTTATGATTGTGCGAAAATGGGTTGTCAATGCCCTCTGCTGCATATTTTTATGGCTGGAATGAGTTCATGTCATTATTTCGTATCTCTTTCATACCCAGGACCCAGGATATAAAACATATATAGAGGATATTTGGGGGTTTTTTTTGAGTGAAAGATGGAAATCTATTTCATCGTGTGAACATCATTGGTAATATTTTCACAAGGGGCGCAGCCACAAGTGAAAATACTACCGTATGATTTTCATGGGATTAAATAAATTTCCATCTTTTTACGGAAAAAAAACCCCCAAATATTCTTTTTATTTCAAGCTTCTAAGCCCTATTTTGCTGGTACGTGCGAAGTATTGGGGAGCTTGTGGTATTTCCATACCAGTGAGTTTATCAATCTGTAAATTCACTGGTCAAAATGGTTAAATTATCAAACCATAATTCACCATTATTTCCCGGAAAACTACCGAAAAGCATGAGATAATAGTTATCACTTTTTCAATATTAATCTGTTACCACAAACTTCTGAGTTTTAACAACCTGAGGAAAGAGAGTTTTGAAAACATTCGACATTGTGGGAAAAGGAGAAAATGTTGGTTACCTTTTCCCACAATGTTTTGTTACTTTTCATTGTTTGAGCAACATTTAATTTGGTGTCTTCTTTACTTTCTGTTAACCGAAGAACATTTAATTTGTTGTCTGCAAATGCTTTCACTTTGTACATTTTTAAAATTTTGTCACAAAGAAAAGGATTAACCTGAAAACACATCACCTTTTCTCTGTAAGTACTGTATCACTTTTTGCATATTTACTTGTTAACACGTCACTTTTTGTCAATAATCATCACTTTTTCCACAATGTATATATACATAACCCATATTTACCTTTTCTCTATATATTTTAACTGTTTTCTCTTCATTCTCTTTATCTTTGCTGTGTTCTTTATCTGAAATTAGACATACAAGTCCAGAATGAATTTGTTTGTATTGAAGTTTGATGCTGTTTTAACAGCTTAGGTCATATCACAGCAGAGAGTGCACCTACACATGTGTTTCCTGGCTTTCTCACACCAGTAATAACATAATTTTTTTTCCAAGCCACTTACTACTTTTCTCACATGCAATAGAGGTGAGAGATGAAAAATTGCCAGAAAGAAAGCTTGCCTTAACAGGTTATCAAACCCGTAACCACCAGGTCACAGTTCAGATACTTTAACCACTGAGCTACCCAGCTCAGCTTACAAGACTAGAATGCAATACCAAGATGATCCATGAAGCTGAAAATCATTGAAAAATACTTTAACCCTTTACCACACAACCTGAGTTTTAACGCCCCTGAGAGAAAAGGTTTTCGAAAATATTGTGCAAAAAGGAAAAAACATTTTCCCCTTTGTCCACAATGTTTTCTCCCTTCCACCAGAAATCACCATTTAACCCTTTGCCACACCATCCCAAACTTTAACATCCCTGAGAAAGAGGCCTTTTGAAAACATTGTGGGAAAAGGAGAAAATACTGGTAACGAGCATTTTCTCCTTTTCTCAAAATGTTTTCTATCCTTCCCAAAACAAATTTCAATTTTTGAGTAATGTTTATTTTGTCGTCTGCAAATGCTTTCAATTTGGACAAGTCTAAAATTTTGTTGTGTGGTAACAAGTTAAGTGTGACTCAAATGATCAAGCTTGTCTTTGATAGAGCTGAAAACATTGTGGGAAAATGAGAAAATGCTGGTTACCCACAATGTTTTCAAAGGCTTCTTCCCCAGTGTCGTTAAAACTTGGCATTGTGCGGTAAAGGATTAATGCTTACAAGAGGGACAAATCTACAACTTTGTTGTGCAGTAAAGCTTTAAGCTCAGTTCAAAGGATTTTATAATGGTAGAAGAAAACATGGGAAAGAGGATAATGCTAGTTACCAGCAATTTCTCTATTCCCCACTTTGCTTTCAACAGCTTTTTCTATAAAGGTTGTAAAATATGGGATTTTCTGGAAAAGGATGAGAAACTGATTGTGATGAAAAAAAATTAGTTATGTACAAGAGGGAATGATTCGAATTGCTTACCGTTTGCACTACTTCAGATTTTTTACTGTTTTCAAGCATTCTCTTCTTCTTTTCTTCAGTCTTCTTTCTCTTTGCCTGTCATATAGAAAGCAATAGACACAACAGAGCTCCTGATAAGAGGGAGTGATGGTATTCTTAATCCATGATTTCTCTTCCAAACCCAATGTTGTGGGTACTCATTAGAATCGTCTCGACGAGACAATTCTAATGAGTACCCATAACATAGGGTTTAGTGGACAATAATTAATATTTTCAATTTTGAAATCAAAATCACTCCCTCTGTCTGGAGCTCTGCATTCAGTTTTACCCAATGTCGGAATGTAACAATGAAAACATCTGAGCAATGCTCTGGCAAAACAGCATTTAACCCTTTCCCAAACGACAAATTTTGGACTGGTCCAAATTGAAAGAGTTTGCAGACGGCAATTTCAAATTTGATGAAAATGGCAGAAAGGTCTCGAAAAGGGTAGAAAACACCGTGGGAAAAGGAGAAATTGCTTGTTATGAGCAATTTCTCCTTTTCCCACAGTGTTTTCAAAAGACTTGTACTGCAGACACGTGAAAACCAGGGCTTGTTTGGGAAAGGGTTAATTAATGTATCTATGTGATGCATTGTACCAAGCAGGTCATTATATAATTATAGATCTGTAGATCTGTAAAATCCATTTTGTCTGACAACCGACTGAATCATGAGGTAAAATGGTCCTTGGGCATGTAGAAAATTTACCAAAAGCAAAAGTGTTGACCCAGGTCAGCCTGCACTGACTACACAGGCTGACCAGGGTCAATACTTTTTGCAGATACATTGAAAGCCCTTTTCACAAAGCATAGCTTGTTTCTAGATGGCAATTTATTATTATGTAATGTTTTTTATTACCTCTAACTGGCGACTTCTTTCAGCTTTGAGGTCTTTTTCATATGTTTTAATGGCTTTTTTCTCTGCTCTCATCTCCATTTTCTTCTCCCATGATGTTTTTAATGATTGATCCAGTCTCTTTTCAGAAAACCTGATAATATAAAACATTTTTCTTAATTCAATTTATGTGGGCCATGCTCTGACAAAAGGGGGCTTAATTCATCGCTGTGATACATGATACCAAGCAAGTCACCACATAATTATGAATCTATAATACATGTAGCAACTATTTTTAACAACCGATTTAATCATAAGGTAGACTAGTCCTTGGACATACAGAAAATTTAGCAATAGTGAAAAGTTTCGGCCTAGGTCAGCCTGTGCGGACTGCGCAGGCTGACCTGGTTGACACTTTTCGCAGATGCATAAAGCCCCCTTTTCACAAGACATGGCTCATATATTAGTGATTTTTTTTCTCATGTAAAAAAAAAACATTTTGTCACACATGCCACAAATAGGTACATTCCAAACAATATTATTATTTTTTGGTAAAACCTATATTGTGGGTGCTTAGTACAATTATCTTATCAAGACAATTCCAACGAGCCCACACAATTTAAGAATTTCTACTGAAGAACAAAGTTGATGATGAACCATAGCATTGCTGACTGATACATAAGGAAACATTTTTCAGCATGAGGATCACTTTTGATAACAACAATATGGTAAAAGTAGAAATTGCATATATACATCTTTCCCTTTTTTTTTTAACATGATGTGGGGCCCTTTGTGGCTGAATGGGTAGAGTGTAAGATTCCTAATCTGTAGTCTCAGGTTTTTCTTTGGAGTGTCCTATGGAAAGACACATCATTCAGCATCCTAGCGTAGCACTGGTGAGACCAAGTGTTCACAAAAGTGACCTGTCACTGTGAAATAATTGAAATAATGTTGAAAGATGCAGCAAAGAATGCATAACATACCTTTTAAGCTTGTTGTCATCTTGTAGATTTCTAAAATCTGTGGAGCACACCCCAGTGAGATGTACTGATGTAACTATACAACATTTATTAACCCTTAACTGTTTACCTCACAACAAAACTTTGGACTGGTCCATATTGAAAGCAGTTGCAGACAAAATAATAAATTTGGCAAAAATAATGGGATTGGTCTGTGAAAGGTAAGAAAACATGGGAAAAGGAGAAAATGCTGGTTACCAGCATTTTCTCCTTTTCCCACAATAATTTCAATAGCTGTCTCCCTCAGGGTTGTAAAAATTGGGATTGTGTGGTTAAGAATTAAACCGGTCTCCCTAATCAGCGTCCGGAAATGTCAGGAAGTGCCAGGAAATGTCAGGAAGCGTCACGGGCCCAAATATTCCACTTTTCATGTTGTTTTTGAAATAATAATGGAGTATATGACATATTCTATCAAAAAAGTCTTTATTAGTATGTATTTTGATCCAAATATGGGATAAATCCACCTACCGACTTAGCGTCACGATAACTGTACGAGCGTCGAGAGGTGTGAAGTCAGTAGAGAATTAGCGTCACTAAATATGGCGGATAAATGTAGGAGCGTCAGAGAATATGACAATTACAACAAATGAGTATTATAATGAATTTCGACATTATAAGTGACAAAAAACAGAAACAAGAAATATCAATTAACTTACCTTTCCAAATAATGCAAATTCCATAATCCTAATGAAGGCGTATTTAGCGTCACAAGATCCAACCACTGTATTACGGGGTAGTTAGCGGCACGAAAAATTTAGCGTCACGAGATCCAACCACTGTATTAGGGATTAGCCACAAGAGGTATTCAGCGTCACGAGAACCAACCTGTTACCACTGTATTAATTACAGACCAGTAACAACATGTATTCAGCGTCACAAGATTAATAACTATATTATGGATAAGCATTAAGATAATACTCAGCGTCAGGAGGTTAAAAAAGTCTTTTAGAAACATTGTGGGAATAGGATAGACAACTCGCTTTTCACAGACTGTAAGGTCTTCTTTTCCCAAAAAGTTTTCTCTACAATCAGAAAACTGCTATCAATAGAACAAGATTCAGTGCTGTTTTACAACAGATTACAAGGTCACAAGTATGATGTACAGCCAAGAGAAAATGTATTAAGTGTCACGAGATGCAACTAAACATTGTGGGAATATGATAAAAAGCTCGTTTATTGAATAATGTTTTTGTTTAAGAGTTTAATTTTTTTTCTTGATCAAGTGATAAAAAGAATATTCTCCTTCTGCTATACACTGTCATTATACATGTAATACACGCTTGCATGCATTACCAATACCAATTAATGCGAGCGTGCTTTTTCACACCTTTTTTTTTTTATCAGAAACTGACGCATTTATCAAATAACTATCAAAACGATTAATTATCTAGATTTATAATAATTAAAGTTCACCTGTGCTTATTGTTCCTGGCAACAAACAGAAAATATAATGAGGTGTTGAGAACATGTCTAAATTGAAAGTATATACATGTACTGCACGGCACATTTTGCAAGCATACAGTTGGTAATTCATTTCTCGGTTTGACATCAAGAAATATTCTGTTCTGTGCTCATGAATTCATCATTGCATTTCAGTTGCAAGTCATCATATAATTATGGATCCATGAAATCCATTTTGTCTGTCCAGCCCAAGTAGCTCGTGATCTCGCGTAAGCTATAGCGTAGGATTCGTAAGTCTCAAGTTTGGGGCCATTTGAGGGTGTGGACTCGATTTCCACGGCTGACCATCTAAAATTACTATTAGTCAGTGAAACTCTCGGATGAGCCATAAAAACCAAGGTCCTGTGTGATGGTGCTATACAGCGAGCACTTTAAAGAACCAGGCTTAACTTAAGATGGGTTTCGTCCTGTATCTTACATTATCCCGCGTACAAAACTAACAGCCTTCATGGGACGTCACCCATATGGGCAACCGATAGCGACGATAAAATCACCCAGATTCAATCAATCCAAATGTCTAACAAATGACTGAGTCCTTGGGTATAATGGTCTTTGTACCCGCAGAAGATTGACCAAAAGCAAACACCTTCGACTCAGGTCAGCTTGCGCGGACTGTGCAGGCTGACCTCGCTTGAAATTTTTTGATGATGCACTAAACCCCGTTTTCACAGACCATAGCTTCTATGTATTTTATAATGTTGGGGCCAGATGGTCTAGTAATATGGCTTAAGTGTTGAATTGTGATTAAAATTCTTGCGGTAGAGCCACTTTTGATTTTTTTGAAGCAAATGCTTTCAATATCGAAATGTCCGTCAGCATTTTTTTTTTATTGTCATTACATGACTTAATGGTTATTACTGTTTTCTATGGTGTTAATGTACCTGACTCGTGACCTGCTGGTTGCAGGTTCGATACCCAGTTGAGAGAAACTTCAGTTTCTTTCCGGCGATTTTTCGCCCCTTGCGTCTGATGCACGTGAGAAAAGTAGTCAGTGACTTGGAAAGAAAGCCAGGAAACACATGTGTAGGTATACTGACTGCCGTGATATGACCTAAGCTGTTAAAACGGCATTACACTCTAATACAAACATTTTTTCAGTTATATAACGGCTATCAGTGCTCCTATTTATGATTCTCTGACTGCCGTGATATGACATTAGCTGTTAAAACGGCGTTACACTCCAATACAAACAACTTTTTTTTTAGTTATATAACGGCCACCAATGCTCCTATTTATGCTTCCCTGGAGTTTCTTTCGCAAGGACTTCGCACAGTTTTCTCCACAAGCCACCGGATGTTTCCCAAACATAGCCGTCGACGAAATGATGATCAGCAGTGAGAAACTTTTAGACTAATATACAATTAAAGGAAGAATATACGAAAAACGAGCTATTTATCATATTCCAAATGTTTCTATAAAAGGCTTAGAACTACTAGAGTTGGTTGAATCTCATGACGCTGAACTAGCGTTGAATAAAGTGGTTTGATCTCGTGACGCTGAATACGCCTTCATTAGGATCATGGATTGTGCATTATTTGATAAGGTAAGTAAATTCATACTTTATGTTTCTGATTTCTCATTTTCAGTGTGAAAATTCATTATGATACTCATTTTTTTGCACTTGTTTTATTCCTTCACGCTCCTTCATTTATCCGCCACATTTCGTGACGCTCTATGTAGTAATTGACTTCACACCTCTTGACGCTCCTAGTTATCCGCCATATTTCGTGACGCGGAGTCGGCAGGTGGATTTATCCGTTATTTGGGTCAAAATACATTATAGTATAAGATATTTTGATAAAATATTTTATGTATTCCATCAATATAACAAAAACAAAATGAAAAATGGAATATTTTGGCCTGTGACGCTTCCTGACATTGCCTGACACTTCCTGACATTTCCAGACGCTGATTAGGGAGACCCGAATTAAACTGCTAAATATGTTAAACTTTACAGCCAACAGTCAACCCCTGAATACTGCCTTTTTAATTTTTTTTTTTTATTGAACAAAATATATCCTTATTGGACAGTAATCTGATCTTGATCTACGCTATCTGCGAAAGTCAGTAAGCCGCCTAGCAGCCTAAGGGTTAATTATTATTGAAATTATAATACAACCTTCTATCAGAATGCAAACTCATCCACAAAAAATAAATCGGGAGGTATGGCAATCAAACAATCAATCCATCAATCTTTTACAAAAAGATATTTCGAAGCCCCCCCCCCCCTTTCCTCTCCAGCAGGTAGTAATTTAATTTGTCATTTTAATCTTTATCCGTTATTAAGGGCTGTCCGAAAATAAGTGCTAGTTACATATCAAAATGAATTTAGGACAGACTGGGCGAATTTTAAAATACATACCTTGATTTATGCGACTTCCATACTCTTCCTGATTTAGGTCGCCCCCTGGGAATATTTCTCAGTTCTTCCATCGATAATCAACCTGTTTCTGAAAATGGCATCAATTTGATCCCGAGAAAACGTGTTTTGTTGAAACCTAAGAGTGATCGCCCCTGAATAGCTTGTCTGAAAGGAATTGAACAGGAAAACAATTAACCATTACACAAGTTTTATGTTGCTCAGCTGAGATATTTGGGGCGCAAGGTTTAAAAGGTAAATGAACGTATTAATTTATGAAAAAACGGTGAAATATTGGTCCTATATTTACCAGTTAAATAGGATGAGTATTATCGACATGCGTGAGGAAGAGTATTCGGCTGGCAGTCGTCGCCGGATGCTGAAAATTTTTACTCATCAATTTAATCTTACGCATCTCTACATGGGTTATACATTTTTTTTTTCTGTCAATCAGGAAAAAGAAACACACACACAATATGTTGCAATTTCAAGGATGGTTTGGAAAGGATTAACCCCTTAGCAGATGACTAAATTCAGTATTTTTCAACATTGTAAGCATTTTCAGATGGTGACTGGACATTTCGGTCCAATACAATTTCGGCCCATAACAATTTCGGCCCATAACAATTTCGGCCCTTACAATTTCGGCCCATAACGATTTCGGCCCATGATCGGTGTATCATAAATATTGCATGACCTGACCTTTCACTAAATGTCTGGTGCATGATAAAATTTCGCTTTTAAACATTGTTTGTTTTGCATCAATAAACATTTTGGATATTTGTTTTATGTCCTGGTAGAATGTTTACACATGGTAAAAGAATGTGTACAATGCGAGCAAAGGAAAACCAATATAATCATACGGCAGACGTTAAATCTTGGTTTGTATCGAAGATCAGACTATAAATATCATGTGTAGTCCGATGTAGACCTACGCCATCCACAAAAGATACTAAGTTGCCGTCGACAGTGGAAGAGTTTAGAACTAAATTTCCCATCTCCTAAATTTTGAATTATCTAAAGTTTAGCATCAGGTAGCGAATGTTATAAATTGAAGAGTTTTCATCACTTTAAAAGTACAGTCTGATCTTGATCTAAGCTCTCCATGATGGATATTTAGGTGTCCGTCGGAACTGAAATGGTCAAGTTAAATCCGTTGTTTATTGATCTTTTTATCTTCTTTTTTGCAGGCAAATTTAATCATACTCTCTTTTTTGGGTCCTCCGATCTGGGTTAAGGGTTTAAACCATCCAGTATCAGTAATGTCATAATATCGTCTAAGATATCCGTCGAATTTAGGTACACGCTTTGTCGCGTTTTATTATCTTGGGTGTTGTGAATCTCGTCTCCTTGACAACCAAGTACATGTGAAACGGGTATTTTATAATCATATTGTGCTAATTAGAAGTACGGAGCAGTGCAATTAGTAATAACACTGTCATAATTGCCCTAAAATAGTGATGATCAAAGACAACTGATATCAATAGAACTTCCAAGTTCCTGACTTGTATACTGTAACAAATTTGTGCTAAATTTCTCCTCCAAATCACTTTTTCTGGGGTCTTGAAATACTTGTATCACAATCTCATTCTGATTTCAA
The DNA here is from genome assembly GCA_945859785.2 of Tridacna gigas. Lineage (NCBI taxonomy): Eukaryota > Metazoa > Mollusca > Bivalvia > Cardiida > Cardiidae > Tridacna > Tridacna gigas. The sequence continues at coordinate 38,576,688 of OX244042.2, forward strand.
TTCTTAGTGTGTATGTGAAAACGCGCTGTTCTAAATGCTTTTTTAAAATACTGCAAGGCATGGGTTAAAAAAAAAAAAAAAATGAAAATCCATGACAAACCTAGTATCAAATTGACATCGTCCGATCTTAGCCCTTTCAAACTGACTTTTTTTTTAAACCTAGATAACAACTTTATATCGCTGACTTGTATAGACGCTATATAATTTATAATGTTGGAGCTGGGATATCAGTCACTACGAAAAAGGTCAGAAAATTTCTTATGAAATAAAGTCTATTATTGAACGACGTAGATCAGAAAGAGGGAGGTGTTTACTTGTGGGCGTGAGTGCTCTAAAATTTGTTTAATTTAAGGCGGGGGAAAATAATTTAATGGATGCAACTTCAGTAATTATTTTCAATAATAATTGGCACAGTAAGTCTGGTTTGGTGCATTTTCTTATTCGTGATAATTGATTGTTTACCAAGGATTCATGTTTTTAACCCTTAACCACACAATTCGGAGTTATAACGACCCCCAAGGAAAGAGACTTTTGGAAACATTGTCGGAAAAGGAGAAAATGATGATAAACAGCCTTGCCTCTTTTTACCACCATGTTTTCTACCCACTCAAAGACAGATTTCATAATTTGTGCAACATTTACTTTGACATCTGAAATTACTTTCAATTTCGATCAGTCTATAATTTTGTCGTTTGGTAAAAAGTTCAAAGAAATGGTAAGGTAATTGTTTTTTTCAATTTATTTCACTATAGCATCCAGATCATAGAAGAATTTAATTGCTTAGCACTTAATTTTTCTCCCCAGTTTACCCAATCAATGTCGTGGGTACTAACTCATTGTCTACATGTAATAATTCTACACAACACGGGATTTATAGAAGGATTGCATATATATAACGTTTTTCATGCTGAAGCCTAAATTAACACTTTCATCTGTTCCATGGTAAAATTGAGGAAAAAAATGGAATTGTAGTATTGCCACTTCCCATATTTTCATAAAAAAAAAACAAAAGAATTTTAATGTGACATCTGGAATTTCAAAATTCCTAGAAATTAGTCCTTAATGAAGGCTCTGCATAATGAATTATCCTTAGAAAACATACGTTCTTCAGCTAAAACTGAGTTTGAAATTAGTTATGATTGGCAAGTTTACAAGTCTGGAAATGCCTTTGTGTTATTTCAAACGATGACACTAATCCTCCCTTACACAATACACAATGCGGCCGTTTTGTTCGGCAAACCTTCGAAGGTGTAGAACCTGCGGCTAAAACAATGTCATGTAAAAGCAATCAATCAACACAAAAAGTGGTAGCAAGACAGGTTGGAGCATGCAAGCTGACAAACAAACAAACAGGAAAACATTCATGTGTCTTTTAATTGGTATTTAGACTATGGGCCGAAATTGTAATGGGCCGAAATTGTTATGGGCCGAAATGTCCTGGAATCTTTCAGATGCGGTATAAATGTGGCGTAAATTTTAGGTTTTTGTCCTTGAATGGGTAGAGCTAAAATGCACTTTTTCTGGAAGTAACCATGACACCATAAAAATTGAAAACTGCAATAAAATATTGATAAGGTCAAAGAAGGTGTTTGTTCTAAAGCCCCAGTGAATTACCGTATACTTTCTGTGTTACTGACTTACTGACATATTGTAATAATTTAGTTCTTACTTATACATCAAAATGGCATTTTAGCTGATGTTGAAATTCACTAAACTCTATTTTTATGCAACCAGACATGAGGTCATTGTATCTATTTGAATACAATCCCACATTTACAGTCAACACATGTGATTGATCTTTTGACATTCCTATGTGGGCCTCTGTCAAATTCTGGCATGGATTCTAAGAGTGTTTTAACTCTTTACCAAACCACAAAATTCTGGACCAGCCCAAATTAAAAGCTTTTGCAGACGACAAACATGAATAAAAAATTGTAATTTGTTTATGGAAGAGTAGAAAACATTGTGGGAAAAGGAGAAAATGCTGGTTATCAGTATTTTCTCCTTTTCCCACAATATTTTCAAAAAGCTGCTTCTTCAGGGTTGTTAAAAGTTGGGATTGTTTGGTAAAGGTTTAACCTTTTACCACACAATCCTGACTTTTGACAACTTTGTTTGAGAAAGCTTTTTTGTAATCAGAATTTCCTCCTTTTCTCACAATGTTTTCTACCCAACCAAAGACAAATTCTATCATTTTAGCCATGTTTGAATTGTTGTTTGCAAATGCTTTCAATTTGAGCAAGACTGCTTTTTTTGTGCAGTAAGGAGTTAACTCCTTTTTTTCCCCTCATTCTTCTCTTGCCATTCACTGTTAGTTTGCAAACCATTGTCCCGAAAACAAAGTTACTGAATGTTTTTGAAGTTTTGATGAATTATGATTATCAACCCTTTACCACATGACAAAACTTCAGACTTTCCCAAATTGAAAGCATTTGCAGACAATAAATTAGACATGGCTGATATGGTGAGATAAGTCACCAGAAGGGTAGAAAATATTGTGAGAAAAAGAGAAAATGCTGGTTACCAGCATTTTCTCCTTTTCCCACATTGTTTTTTCAAAAGGCCTATTTTTCCGGGTGGTTAAAACTTCGGATTGTGTGGTAAAGGGTTAAAATCTGAATAGTCCTCTATACGTCTGACAAAGAAAAGGCAAATCTGATGTTTTATAATTGAATTTTCAGAACATGTGAGCTTGGTTTGTCATGATGGAACATCAAATAGACTATAAGCAGAAATACAAAGTTTTGAAAAAGAAACTCAAGTTTTTAGTCTATGTAAGTACAGTAGACAAGGGTAAATATGAAGTAAAACTTGATTTCAGGAGGAGTGCAGGTTACTGCATTTACTTCATGTTTTTTTTTTGTATACCTCTGCAAATGAAGTTTGTGGGGGGTATACTGGAATCAGCCTGTCGGTTGGTCGGTCGGTCGGTCTGTCTGCAAAATCTTGTCCGGACAACTCCTCCTATAGTTTCTGTCTGATTCACGTTAAACTTGGCAGAAGTGTTCATTAGGAGCTGTAGATGTGCAAGACACACATTTTGTAAAAATTCCATCAAGAATTACTGAGTTATTGCCCCTGATTTGACTTAAAAATGCTTGTCCGGACAACTCCTCCTACAGTTTCTGTCTGATTCACTTTAAACTTGGCATAAGTGTTCATTAGGAGCTGTAGATGTGCAAGACACACATTTTGTAAAAATTCCATCAAGAATTACTGAGTTATTGCCCCTGATTTGACTTAAAAATGCTTGTCCGGACAACTCCTCCTACAGTTTCTGTCTGATTCACTTTAAACTTGGCATAAGTGTTCATTAGGAGCTGTAGATGTGCAAGACACACATTTTGTAAAAATTCCATCAAGAATTACTGAGTTATTGCCCCTGATTTGACTTAAAAATGCTTGTCCGGACAACTCCTCCTACAGTTTATGTCTGATTCACTTTAAACTTGGCATAAGTGTTCATTAGGAGCTGTAGATGTGCAAGACACACATTTTGTAAAAATTCCATCAAGAATTACTGAGTTATTGCCCCTGATTTGACTTAAAAATGCTTGTCCGTCAACTCCTCCTACAGTTTCTGTCTGATTCACTTTAAACTTGGCAGAAGTGTTCATTAGGAGCTGTAGATGTGCAAGACACACATTTTGTAAAAATTCCATCAAGAATTACTGAGTTATTGCCCCTGATTTGACTTAAAAATGCTTGTCCGGACAACTCCTCCTACAGTTTCTGTCTGATTCACTTTAAACTTGGCATAAGTGTTCATTAGGAGCTGTAGATGTGCAAGACACACATTTTGTAAAAATTCCATCAAGAATTACTGAGTTATTGCCCCTGATTTGACTTAAAAATGCTTGTCCGGACAACTCCTCCTACAGTTTATGTCTGATTCACTTTAAACTTGGCATAAGTGTTCATTAGGAGCTGTAGATGTGCAAGACACACATTTTGTAAAAATTCCATCAAGAATTACTGAGTTATTGCCCCTGATTTGACTTAAAAATGCTTGTCCGGACAACTCCTCCTACAGTTTCTGTCTGATTCCTTTAAACTTGGCATAAGTGTTCATTAGGAGTTGTAGATGTGCAAGACGCAACTTTCGTGAAAATTCTATGAAGAATTAATGAGTTATTGCCCCTGATTCACATTTAAAATGCTTGTCCGGACAACTCCTCCTACAATTTCAGTCCGATTCGCTTTATACTTGGCAGAAGTGTCCATTTGGAGTTGTAGATGTTCAAGACACACATTTTGTAAAAATTCCATCAAGAATTACTGAGTTATTGCCCCTGATTTGACTTAAAAATGCTTGTCCGGACAACTCCTCCTACAGTGTCTGTCTGATTCACTTTAAGGAGGTCTTTTCTGTCATATGTATAGTTGGCCAACATTATGCGAAAACGCACCTTTGGACATTTGCAACAAGTTTGGATCCAGACCAGCCGCTGTGTCTCAGACATATTATCAGATCATGGTCTGCACTTTTTTACACTCATTTACTTTTGTGTCCTATTAAATTGATACTTTGCATAAATATTCACCAGGAGCGGTAGAGGTTCAAGATGCATTTTTCTCAAATGTTTGCCAAATTAATTACCCCTGAATTTACTCAAAACTTCTTGTCCAGAGAACTATTCCTTCAGTTTAAGTCTTATTCACTTGATATTTGTCATGATATTCACCGGGAGCAGTAGATGTGCAAAGCACAAATTTCATGAGTGTTGGCCTAATGATTACGGAGTTATTGCCCCTAAATTGACATTGCAGAGTTATTGCCCCTGTGACATGAAATATAGCGGCGGGGGTATTTATCACCTTTAGTGATAGTTATTCTAGTTTTTTTAGCTCCACTGGCCGAAGGCCAGCGAGCTATTGTCATGGCGTTGTGTCCGTCGTGCGTCCGTCCGTCCGTTCGTCCGTGCATGCGTCCGTAAACTTTTTCTTTAAAAAACTTCTCCTCAGAAACTATTGACTGGATTTTTACCAAATTTCACAGGAATGTTCCTTTGGTGGTCCTCTTTCAAATTCCTTCAAATAATTGTGTTCCATGAAGAATTCTGGTTGCCATGGCAACCAAAGTAAAAAACCTTTAAAAATCTTCTCCTCCCAAACCGCTATTTGGATAGCATTATTATTTTGCAGGAATGTTCCTTAGATACAGATTTACAGAATTCCTTTAAAAAAAATGATCTGTCAAAAAACATGGCTTTTATGGGAGACTCATTTTCCTTTTATGGTATAAAGTAAAATCTTTGAAAAATTTCTTCTCTAAAACTATTCATTGGATTTCATTGTTGTTTTGCAGGTAAGTTCCTATGGTGGTTGTCTGCCAAATTGTTTCTGTGGTGGTTGTATACCAAATTCCTTTTAAAAAAATGATACACCTAAAAACACATTTTTTTATAGACAAGGCTTATATTTCAAAAAAATGTTCTTCTCCAAAACTATTTATTGTGTTAGTTTTATCGACTAACAAAGAAAAAGGAAGAAAATTGGATTGACTTGACCTAGTCAGGGCTGTCCTATTTAAGCCCACACATTTTCCTTGGTATTAAGATCACAATTTACTCCAATGATATGCTATTAGTTAGTACTAGTAATGAAATATCACTGGCCATAAATAAGATAAAAGCTTGAGCACCTTTCACAACTTGAGCTTTTCAATTTTGCCTTATTACTAAGCCTGAGTAACCATGCCAAGATAAAAAAGAAAAAGTATTTTAATAACAAAACCCCCATGTTGTAGGTACTTTATAGTCCTTTTGATATAGAACAAGAGAACCTCTGCACTTTTATTAGTTCTGGTAAAGGTTTGTTGACCTACTAATGAGTAAATGCAGAGTGGACAGAGAAGGGGTGTAAATCCTGGTGACCTGGTACACAGTGGGACAGGGCTTTACATTTGTGATAAGGCATTAATGTTACCCAGTCAAACTGATCCCGCAACTTCAGTACACCAGAATTAATCCGTGCCCTGGAGCAGGATATTTGATTTATGTAAATGCATTTGTAGACCATTTTGTGTTGTTTGCCACAGAAGACATTCTAACTGTGAAAAGTTGATTATTAGGGATTAGGTGTTCATTGTATGCCAGCATATTTCATTCTATCTGGTGTATTGATGTAAGTTGATCTATATTGCTATAACATTCATTCATTTGCCCTCCTAGCTGTTCTTTTAGATTACCCCTTTACCACACAATCACAACTTTTAACGACCCTGAGAAAGACATATTTTCTATATTTTGATGTTTCCCCACCCAAAATGGTTTGTGAAAGGACCTGTTGCAGACAACATATCTTCAAATTAGTAAGACATATATAAAAAAGGATAGAAATTATTGTGGGAAACTAAGAAAATGCTGGTTACCATTTTCTTCTTCTTTTCTCACAAGTTTTTTCCATACCTTTTTTCTTTAGTGAGCTAAAATGCAGGATTGAATGGTAATTGTTAAAAACTTCTTTTCGCCATTATAGAAATATCAGGCCTGTGGAGCGATACAGGCGCTCAAGCGCCTCTAGTTTATTAACCCTGTACCACACAATCCTGAGTTTTAATGACCCCCGAGGAAAGGTACTTTTTTGAAAACATTGTGGGAAAAGGAGAAAATGCTGGTAACCAGCATTTTCTCCTTTTCCCACAATGTTTTCTACTCCATCAAAGACAAATTTCCTAATTGCAATGTTTAGTTTGTCGTCTGCAAATGCTTTCAGATTGAACCAGTCTAAAATTTTGTTGTGTGGTATAGAGTTGAGGATCATTCAGGGTATGAAAATTCCACTCAGCCACTTGTTTAAATGGTCATAAACTAGAAGTTAATTCTGTGAAATTACATTTACATTATTATTATTATTCTCTTTATTTCCTCTTTACAGAGATTAATTCTAATATACAAACATCATAGATTAAAGAAAAAAAAAAAAATACAAAGATTGTACAATATTTCCGTTATAACACGGTGTAAGGGTAGAGAGAACAGTTATGCAATAGTAAAAATAAGGTGATTAGACAGACAGACAGACAGACAGACAAGGACACTTAGAGAGTCGAAGAGAGTAGTTTGCAACCCATAGTATGCACACTGGATGGCTTATGTCGAAACGAAAGTGCAGAAGCTACATCCGGTTATGTATACATTTATGTCTTGAATTCTCGCAGCTATCCGATTCAGAGCGAGATGGTCGTATGGATGAGAGTACGAAAATCTCGTTACTGTTTCGAACTCACTTATTGACATACTACTTTCATATAGGCACATACAAATAATCTAGTCCACGTGTGTACTAGTTCTGCTTGAAAAAAAGAAGTGGCAATGTGCTCGTCATATTTATGAATATAACCCTGAATTGTCTTCTTATATTTCATTTGCCGGGACAGGGAGTGATTGGTCAATTCCGTAGTACCAAAATAATGCAGGAATATGTATTTAGGTAAAAAGCTAACAATTGGGCCGATCAATCATGCATGTGTAGACAAAATGAATCGCTATACGTAAAAATTCAATATGTGCTCGTCTGCTTGGAAGAGTACGAAGTTGTTTGCCAATCAACATTTGAAGTCGGTTTTCTGAGGAGCCGGAGATTATCTCACATCGGAGTTCATCTCCAAATGTTGCAGCGACAGTATTGAAGAAAACTGTTCGGTTACGAGACAGATAGGGACAGTCAACGATTTTGTGAGTTCTGATATCGCGTACCAGTTCTCCGCATAGATTACAGAGAAGGGGGGTACTTCGCTCTGTCGGATTTTCTATCCAAAGTTTGCTTACTAAGTATGCCTGAGATAAGCTGATTTGATCGTTACTACATTCCCAAAGTATGGCTTTTTCTATGTTTGTGTGAAGGAATCGAAATCGATCAAAGTCACTGTCGGCATTGAGCCTATTTGACCAGTTTGTCACTTCTTGATTTTTGATTAATGATCTGCACATTTTTTTCCATGAAGATTTCGTTGGGAAAATCAATGAATTTATGTAATCTATGAGATGGCCGTCCAGTTTAAATTTCTTTGTTAATCTGACTATTTCTGGGACAAACCCTTTCTGCTTTTCCTCTGTAGAGCAAACATATAAAGAAAGTCGTGTATTGAAGACTTTTTTGGCTAGGAGTTCTTTCGGCATATTACAGAGTTTTTCAAGAAATAACAGTTTCCTGTATTCAATTTCGCTATTTACTGATGTCCATCCTAACATGCTCATACACATATCCGTTCTTGTACGGGGGCTGAAATTTTGGACTTTCTTTGCAGCGTATTTGGCAAAACTTTCTAACGCTTTAACGTCTGTTTTGCTCAAATTAGACCAAAGTTCTGCCCCATATAGTAGTCTTGGCATACATATTTTTGTCACCAAGGAAGATGTTGTTAATGGGTTAAGGAGGGTCAGGTTCATTCTCATTGACATCAGTGAATAAAGAGATGTTTTGGCATTTTTACATGCGAGATTTATTTTGGGCTTTTCTGTCATATTTTCATTTAACAGGATTCCGACGTGTTTGATGGTCTTTGCTCTAGAAATGCATTTTTGTCCTAATTGTAACGTAAAGTGTGCATTCTTTCCATGACACTGGCTGCTCTCTGGAATACAAATCACCGAAACATTTTTTCGTGGTGAGAGAGGAATCGGTGCTGTCGAAAATGACCACCATGAATACCGGGAAAGAATTTGACTGAGTTGAGAATAAAGACCCCTGGATTTTAAGCCTTAAATGTTTAACACATGATACCGACTTTTAACGACCCCGAGAAAGAAATCCTTTGAAAACATTGTGGGAAAAGAAGAAAATGCAGGTAACTAGCATTTTCTCCTTTTCACAAAATGTTTTCTACCCTATCAAAGACAAATCATCATCAGAGCTACATTTAGAGTCTTCTGCAATTGCTGTCAATTTGGACAAGTCTAAACTTTTGTAGTTTGGTAAAGAATTGACTCTTTACTATGGAATCCTGAGTTTTGATGACCCAAAGGAAGAATCATTTTCTCCTTTGCTCACAATGTTTTCAAAAGATGTCTTTCTCAAGGTCGTAAACAGTCGTGATTTTTGTGGTAAAGGATTAAGGTTTGTTTCTGTATTTCTATAAATTCAAGGAGCAGGAATGCTTTCTAGAAGAACTAAGAAAAGCTCAGAGACGATTACTGAAGGTGTCAAGAGATAGAAGGTAATAATCTTCTTTTAACCCTTACCAGACAGCAGAGCTCCAGATAGAGGTAGTGATTTTGATTTCAAAATTGAAAATATCAATTACTGACCACTAAAGCCTATGTTGTGGGTACTCATTAGAGTCGTCTCATCGAGACGATTCTAATGAGTACCCACAACATAGGGTTTGGAAAAGAAATAATAGATTTAGAATACTATCACTCCCTCTTATCTGGAGGTCTGCTTGGCACACAGGAAAATTTTGAACTCATTCATATTAGAGGAATTTATACACAACAATTCGAATATGTAGAAAACATTGTGAGAAAATGGTGGTTACCAGTATTTTGTCCTAAAATTCCCACAATGTTTTCAAATGGCTTCTTTCTCACAGTTGTTAAAAGTTGGGATTGTGTGGTAAAGGGCCTTTTTAGATTTTAAACCTAGATTTGAACCTTTTGGACTTCTGTTTGTTGGGATGTCTGAAAGATCGTGTTTTTATCCGAAAAACCTAGCAATTTGAGTGAACTAAAGACTTCTTTGCACTCAAAATCAAGACGGACACTTGTAGCGTCACAATTCAGAGCTTTCAACGTCGCCTGAAGGTTGTTTCTGAAAAAAGAGGCAGACATATTGGATATGTGTTATAGATATCATACAGTAAGCGATTTATCCAGAAAATATTCTATTGGGGAAAGAATTATACCTATCTATTTTAAATAGACGTGTTGCAAATACAATTCCAAAAAATGAAAGTTCAATTAAAGTTAGGATTATATCCTATCAATATCATTGGTTCACCCTGTGCACATATCCATGTCTGGTGAAATACTGCTAGAGAAATTCCTGGGAAACATTTGAGCAAAGTCACTATGTGGCATCATGCCATTCTGTTCCTAAATACCGGTAACAGCATCCAATAAAAAAAAATCATACTTCTGCTGTATTTCTATGACAGAGGAAAAAGGAGTATTTACAAAAGTAGTGTATAATCAGACTGGATAACATTATTTGGCTTATCCTGTAGTTATACTTGTCTTAATCTGTGTTGTTGGTACTCGTGTAGGCAGTTCTAAAGAGTGCCCACAACATAGGTTTTTGTGAAAAAATAATGGTCTTCCAGACAGTTTTAGTGAAGAAATAATGAATGTAGAATTTGATAACCCACCTTATCTTTCAGACAGTTTTAATGATTACCCATGGCATAAGTTTAGTGAAGAAATATTGAATTTAGAATTTGATAGCGGTTTTGTATCTTCCAGACAGTTCTAATGAGTACCCATGACATAGCAGATCCCCAGATAAAAGGGAATGAAAGTATTCTAAATCCATTATTTCCCTTCCAAACCCTATGTTGTGTGTACTCATTAGAATGGTCTCGATGAGATGATTCTAATGAGTACCCATAACATAGGGTTTAGTGGAGAATAATTAATATTTTAAGTTTTGAAATCAAAATCACTCCCTTTATCTGGAGCTCTGTTTAGTGGAGGAATAAAGAGATTTAGAGTTTGATATTCCCTTTGTTTGCATCTTCCAGACAGTTTTTACCCTAACCCATGACATAGATTGACTCTTTACCAAACGACAAAACTTTAGACTCATCCAACTTGAAAGTGTTTGCAGACAAAATTTATGTGACTCAAAAATTGAAATTTGTCTTTGGAAGGGGAGAAAACATTGTGGGAAAAGGAGAAAATGCTGGTTACCAGCATTTTCTCCTTTTCCCACAATGTTTTCAAAAGGCCTCTTTCTCAGGGTTGTGAAAACCCATGATTGTTTGGTAAAAGGTTAATAGCAATAAATGCAGAAATAATGAATGTAGAATTTGATAACCCACTGTTATCTTCCAGACAGTTCTGATGACTACCCATGACATAGGTTTTAGTGCAGAAATAATGAATGTAGAATTCGATAACCCCATGTTATCTTCCAGACAGTTCTGATGACTACCCATGACATAGGTTTTAGTGCAGAAATAATGAATGTAGAATTCGATAACCCACTTTTATCTCCCAGGCAGGTTTTAATAACCACCCATAGCATAGGTTTCAGTGCAGAAATAATGAATGTAGAATTTGATAACCCCATGTTATCTTCCAGACAGTTCTGATGACTACCCATGACATAGGTTTTAGTGCAGAAGTAATGAATGCAGAATTTGATAACCCACTTTTATCTCCCTGACAGGTTTTAATAACCACCCATGACATAGGTTTTAGTGCAGAAATAATGAATGTAGAATTTGATAACCCACTTTTATCTCCCTGACAGGTTTTAATAACCACCCATGACATAGGTTTTAGTGCAGAAATAATGAATGTAGAATTCGATAACCCTATGTTATCTTCCAGACAATTTCAATGAGTACCCAAGTATCCACAACATGTATAAGTTTTAGTAAAGAAATAATGATTTTAGAAGTTGATGACCTGCTGTCATCCAGACCTGGGCCAGTATTCACCAACCATTCTAAACTATAAGTCTTATTTTGGATTTAGAAGGTAACACAATTTCTGAATGGTTAAGCCAGTCAGGAATTGCTTTACTCTGAAGTTTTGAAAATTCTTGAGAGTTGGACTATTAACCCTTTACCACACAATCCCGACTTTTAACCACCCTGAATAAGAAACCTTTTGAAAACATTGTGGGAAAAGAAGAAAATGCTGTTAACCAGCATTTTCTCCTTTTCCCACAATGTTTTCTGCCCTTTCCAAAACAAATTTGAATGTTTGAGTCACATTTACTTTGTTGTCTGCAAATGCTTTCCATTTGGACAAATCCAAAATTTTGTTGTTTGGTAAAGGCTTAAAGAATCTACTTTAGAGTGGTTGCTGAATACAGGTCCTGGGATCGTTTTCATTAACCATTCTTAATTTTATTCTGAGTCTACGGGTGATTCTTGACACAACTTCTGATTGGCTAAACCAATTGATTAATCCAATCAGAAGTTTTGTTACTTTTCAAATTTAGAAAGTTTTTGAGAATAAGACTAGGAATGTCATAAAGAATGGTTGATGAATATGGACCCTGGTTGTGTATTTTCAGTTTTCTACTAGACCGATTGTTACAGTATGAAAAGTTAGAAGAATCCTCAGGAGACTCCGATGCGACAGCCTCTAGTGACAGTGAAAGTGAATCTCATAGACAAGATGGTTTCTCCATGAAAAGGTTTTAAATCTTTCTTTATCAACCCATCTCCTCTACAGTGTTCTGCCAATGGCAATATTCTGGTGCATCGTCCCAGTGAATTTAACCCTTTCCCAAACAAGCCCTGGTTTTCACGTGTCTGCAGTACAAATCTTTTGAAAACACTGTGGGAAAAGGAGAAATTGCTCGTAACGAGCAATTTCTCTTTTCCCACAGTGTTTTCTACCCTTTTTGATAACTTTCTGCCATTTTCATCAAATTTAAAATTGTCGTCTGCAAACTCTTTCAATTTGGACCAGTCCAAAATTTGTCGTTTGGGAAAGGGTTAAAAGAATGTCGCATCACAATGTACGGTATACAGGTGGACTTTGTCCCTTTAAAACCTCAGGGTGTCCATGGTCAGGGAAAAGTCAGGGAAAATATTTTTTCAGGGTTAGCGAATTGTCAGGGAATTTTGAAATTTGTCAGGAAATTTTGGAATGTAAGCAAAAAGTCAGGGAAAAGTTAGGGGATTCGAAATAACAAGTCAATGAAAGGTAAAAACATCAAGAATAAAAGCTAAGGCAGTTTCTTCATGTTTGGCTAATATTGTAATTGCCTAAAAGGACCAATATCAATTATGAAGTGCCTAAAAAGACATGTCAATTTCATTTTGAAGTGCATACTTATGAAGAGATATAAAACTTACTAGGTTAGCTTCTAGTTTTGTCAATTTTGGCATGCATCTAATTTCCAGCACCACATCCAACAGTAAACTTCAAAGATTACTTTTGCAAATACATTTATATGTATGTATGTAGAAAAAGAAAAATAGAAAAACAAAACAATTAAAAAATAAAATAAAGATACAAGTAGTAAATACAATAATTGCTTGTAAAATTGGTGGTTAGGATTGGCTTTAGGGGAGGAGGAGGCCAGCAAATTTCCATGTTTTTTGTCATGTATTTAATTTCAAGCGCTCATCTAACAATTGAAAATACATGAACATGTTTGTATACATGTAAAGTAATGAAATGACAGTTGGTAAAGTAAAAGGTGGAAAGGGTTGGCTGTTGGGGAGGAGGAGGTCAACAGATGTCAGAACTGTACCTGCAAAATACACATACATCAGTCCGGAAAATATGATTTTAGTCAGGGAAAAGTCAGGGAATTTTGCTGTACTCAAATTGTGGACACCCTGAATGTATTTGAAAAGTTCTCTTAACTCTTTACCAAACAACAAACTTTTATACTCGTCAAAATTGAAAGCTTTTGCAGATGACAAATTGTATGTGGCCCATATTGTGGAATTTGTTTCTGAAAGGGTGGAAAACATTTTCGGAAAAGGAGAAAATACTGGTCTCCTTTTCCCACAGTGTTTTCATAAGGCTCTCTTTCTCACTGGCATTATAACTTGAGATTGTGTGGTAAAGGGTTAAATACCTTTGTGGCACTAATTTTGAAAGAGTCCCCGATTTATGCCAGTTTATGGAATAATTGTCTCTATAAAATTTTATTTAAGTGTTTACCAAACACCAAAATTTTGAACTGGACTAAATTGAAAGCATTTGCAGATGACAAAATAAATGTGGCTCAAAAATTGAAATTTGTTTGGGAAGGGTAGAAAACATTCAGGGAAAAGTGTTTACAAGCATTTTCTCCTTTTCCCACAATGTTTTCAAAAGGCTTCTTTCTCAGGGTTGTTTAAAGTCGGGATTGTGTAGTAAAGGGTTACATATGATTTTATATACATGTAGTTCTATATAAGTTTATTCCTATAGACTTTTATATCATGTTTAGATGTGTTTCCATAATGTCTTAAATAATTGACATCTTTATTAACTTACTGAAATTTTTTGTGACATATTTTATGCACTATAACATGTGCTCTTCAGAAAATGGTCTTTTTATCTTTTACTTGTAATGCAATAAAAAATACAAGCACTACTATATGTGTATGATTTTTACCATATTTTAAGGTCAGTGGAGGGAAAACTTAAGACAGAGTGCCTGAAACAGATTGCTTTAACCCCTCACTAAAGGACATGATTGTAGACTAGTCCAAATTGAAAGCATTTGCAGACGATAAATTAAATGTTTAACGAATGAAATCTGTCTTTGAAAAGGCAGAAAACACTGTTGGAAAAGTAGAAAATACTGGTTACCAGCATTTTCTCCTTTTTCCACAATGTTTCCAGAAGGCTTCTTTTTCAGTTTCATTGAAAATCAGGATTGTATGGTAAAGTGTTAAATAAGATGACAGCTTTGCTTGTGTAACTGTGAAATCTATATGAGCTGTGCTCTGTGGAAAGGGGGTTTAATACATGTGTGAAAAAGTATCGACCTAGGTCAGCCTGCGCCGTCCGCGCAGGCTGACCTGGGCCGAAACTTTTCACTATTGGTCAATTTTCTGCATATCATGGATCAGTATACCTCATGAATCAGTTGGTTGTTACACAAAATGGATTTTATTGGTTCATGATTATGTGATGACTTGCTTGGTATTATGGATCATGGAGATGCATTAAGCCCCCTTTTTGCCAGAGCATGGCTCATATAGAAGCTTGTTTTACATTCAAACCACAAAAGAACAACACATTTTGTCATGAGATACATTTTATCAGTTAAACTCAGAGTGCCCAATAAACCCAACAGAAGCTTGCTTTTGGTTATAGACTGAGGGTGTTTCATCTAATTGGACAGTGTAGATCAATACGGAATATTATGTTGTAGTGTGTTTCCTGGGGCTTGTATTTACTTCGAGCTGCGTGGGAAAATTTAGTATCGCGCGAGACCGAAGGCCGAGCGCGATATCAAAATTTTCCCACGCAGCGAGAAGTAAATACAAGCCCCAGGAAACATACTACAACATAATATTCCATTTATTATATACCTAAACTACCAAAAACCAAAATATATGCATTTAGTGACAATTTTATTCGAAAACGAAGCATAGTTATAAGAAAAATTGGTTTAGTAGGCGTTAACATCTTTTTTTCATGAATGGCGGATGAATTTTATTTAGTATTATTTCCACCACGCCCATTGTGTTAACATATAAAACAATAATATTCGATCTAGCAGCCGACAGTTGATGTAATGATAATCTCGTTTAATATTGCGTTGCAATTGTACTTTTTTCAATAAAGGGCAAATAGTTGATTAATATTATTCGTATGTTTTGATTTAGACTTGGAATAATGCTTTAAATTTATTTTGGGGCAGATCTTCACATGCAGAAAAATAAGATTTGGCATTACTAAAAATAGATTGAACACATCTTGAGATCATGCTTGATTTTACTACGTTGCGTAAAATCAAATCGAGAATGACGTCATCATACCATATTTGGAACAGGTATATAATAAAAGGTGAGACTGCATGTTTCTTGCAATCTGATCTTGATCTACATTGGCCACAAAAGCAACCCAACAGAAGCTTGCGTTTGGTTATAGACTAATATTGTTTCAGCAAAGCGGACAGTGTAGATCAAGGATCAGACTGCATGTTTTGTGCAGTCTGATCTTGATCTACATCGGCCACAAAGGCAACAATAGTTGTGAAAGGCACTCCATGGATCAATATTTTTTTTTTTCCCTCAGGAAAAAAGGTTCTATACCAGTTGGTTTTGACCCGTCAGCTGTTCTGGGTGGTATGGGTTTTACATCTTTAACACAGGTATTTACATACTTGTACATATTGTAGTTTGAATTCATCAATTATATACATGTGGATGCATGTTGATTTCCAATTCTTATTTTGAATTGCAAGCTTTAGCCAATTAGCTTATTTTGAATTGCAAGCCTTAGCCAATTAGAATCAAACATGTATGTATTTAGTACCAGCTATAGGATGAATGATTTTGTTTAGGCAAGCTAAAGAGATTCTTTAAAAAACTGATATTACATAATTATTGCCAGCAAAGATGGCTGTTAAAACTAAGATTCTGAAGAAAATGCATTTTTAACTCTTTACCAAACGACAAAATTATAGACTGGTCCAAAGTGAAAGCATTTGCAGACGACAAAATAAATGTGAGTGAAAAATTGAAATTTTTTTGGGAAGGGTAGAAAACTTTGTGGGAAAAGGAGAAAATGCTGGTTACCAGCATTTTCTCCTTTTCCCACAATGTTTTCAAAAGGCCTCTTTCACAGGGTCGTGTGTGATAAAGAGTTAAAGTATAATAGATGTCCCTATTTAATAGATGTTTTTCTGTGAGATTTAATACTCTGATCATTGCATGGTTGCCAGTATCACATGACATTATCTCATTATTGACCCTTTACCACACAATCCTGAGTTTTGATGATCCTGAAAAGGAAAAATTTTGAAAATCATTGTGAAAAAAGGAGAAAACACTGACGACCAGCATTTTTTCCTTTTCCCACAGTATTTTCTACCCCTTCAAATACACATCCCATCATTTGCAGACAACAATTTTAGTGTTGCTGAAATGATGGAATTTGCCATTGATAGAGTAGGAAATATTGTGGGAATAGGAGAAAATGCTAGTTATTAGCATTTTTTCCTTTTCCTACCATGTTTTCATCAGCCTTCTTCCTCAGGGTTGTTAAAAGTCGGGATTGTATTGTAATGGGTTAAAGCCACAGTTAATTAGTCATGTGTAATTCCTTTTGAGGTGTCCCGTGTGGCTCAGTGGTAAAGTGTAGGACTCGTGACCTGGAGACCTCGGGTGCGAGCCTAGCTGGATCCACCTGGTTTTTTGTGGGAGTGTCCTTGGGCAAGACACTTCAGAGCCCTAGCCTAGTACAGGTGAAAGCTAGGAAATACATGAATATTTGAGCCGTCGCTGCATCGTGATATGACTGAAATAATGTCGAAAGAGGCATAAAACACCAGTCAATCAATCAATCGATTGATCGATCGATCCATCCATCCATCCATCAATCAACCAATCAGTGTCTTGTTTGGTACAATATAAAAATGAAAAAAGATGAACATTTCTGTCGAAGGAAAAAAAAAAACACACAGAAATGAATGCAATAGGTAAACATTACATTACAGTTGTTTGATTTTCCAGGGTACAACAAAGAAAAGATCAAAAACAACTGTTCGAAAGAAACCAGGTGAGTATAACTTTTCCTTTCACAATACAGTCTGATCCTAGCCTACACTGTCTGCAAATTCAATATTCTAGTGGTCCGCTTTCTTTCGGCTGGAAGGCCTCTATAGCATAGAAAATCAAATGAAAATGAAAACACAGGATGAAAAGGTCGCAATGTTTTCAAAGACTAACTCCTTTAGAAGTATCAGAAGACACACACTGGGATGAGAGTGAATAATTGTTAACCCTTTACCAGACGACAAAATTCTAGCCTTGTCCAACTTGAAAGCATTTGCATACGTCAATTTCAATGTTGCTCAAATGGTGCAACTTTTCTTTGATAGGGTAGAAAACATTGTGGGAAAAGGAGAAAATGCTGGTTACCAGCATTTTCTCCTTTTCCCACAATGTTTTCAAAGGCTTCTTTCCCAGGGGCGTCAAAAGGCGGCATTGTGCGGAAAAGGGTTAATGATTTATCATTCATGTCTTATCTATAACAAAATGTGAGTGATGCCAAATACTTAGAAATATGTTTGTATGTAAGGAGAGAGAAAGTGAGTACAGTAAAATCTGTTTTTTTGGCCACCTCTGTTTAGCAGGCAACCTTTGTTAACTCTTTACAACACGACAAAACTTTGAGCTGGATCAAATTGAAAGCCTCCGCAGACAACAAATTTAATGTTTCTAAACTGATGATTTTTGTCCCAGATGGGGTAAAAAATTTTGTGGGAAAAGGAGAAAATGCTGGTTACTAGCATTTTCTCCTTTTCCCACAATATTTTCAAAAGTCTTTTCTTGCAGGTTCGTTAAAAGTCCAGATAGTGTGGTAAAGAGAAACCCTTTACCAAACAACAAAATCTTAGACTAGTCCAATGTGAATGCATTTGCTGAAGTCTAATCAAATTTGGTTTGAATGATAAGATTAGTCTTTGAAAGAGCAGAAAAACATTGTGAGAAAAGGAGAAAATGGTGGTTACTAGCAATTTCTCATTTTCCCAATGCAAATTTTGAATGTCCAGTGAGTATTGCTTAACCCTTTACCACACAATCCCAACCCTGGGAGAGAAGGTATTTTAAAACATGGTGGGAAAAGAGAGTGCTTGTAACCAGCATTTTCTCCTTTTCCCACAATGTTTTCTACCCTATCAAAGACAAGATCTTCATTGGAGCTACATTTGTCATCTGCAAATTTCTATTTGGTCTTGTCCAAAATTTTCTCGTTTGGTAATGAGTTAATACAGGCTGAACTGTATAAGAAAACAAAGGACATTTAACCCTTTACCACACAATCCCAACTTTTAACGACCCTGAAGAAAAAGCCTTTTGAAAACATTGTGGGAAAAAGAGAAAATGCTGGTAACCAGCATAGAAAATGCTGGTAACCAGCATTTTCTCCTTTTCCCACAATGTTTTCTACCTTTTCCAAAACAAATTCCAATTTTTGAGCCACATTTGATTTGTCTAAAATTTTGTCATTTGGTAAAGAGTTATTTTTGGATAAGAATAAGCAATAAAGGCAAGTACTGCACAACTATTCATTTGTTAGATACATGTACAATCCTTCACCATAATATAATCCTGAGGTTTAACAGCTCTTTGAAGGCCTGTTATTAAAAGCATTAAGGAAAAAGGAGAAAATGCTGGCAACCAGCATTTTCTCCTTTACCCACAATGCCTTTCTACCCTTTCAAAGACAAATCTCATCATTTGAGTTACACTTGTCATCTGAAATTGCTTTCAATTTAGGTGAGTGCAGAATTTTCTTGTCCAGTAAAATGTTAAAAAATGTGTACCTGTTTTTTTTTTTACTTTTTTTATTCAGCAGCTAAGAAAGGTTCAGCTGCCCCTATCCCACCCCAGAGTAACCCCATGTCAAGGGCAGAGCTAGAGCGCCATCTAGAGTCTAAAAGAGAAATGTTTGGTATTGAGAAAGCACCTGCATTGTTACCTATGGAGATATTTAGTAATGATAATTCCAATTTAGACAGGTATGCACCAGACTGTTCTTATTTTTCATTTGAAAAGGGAGCTTAGTGCATCTGCAAAAAGTATCGACCCATGTCAGCCTACGCAGTCCGCACAGGTTGACACAGGTTGAAACTTTCCTCTGTTTGTAAATTCTGTGCATGCCCAAGACCTGTTCTATGTCCAGATTTGTTTCCTCTCTCACCGCTGATCATTGTTTCGACAATGGTTGTGTGGGAAAGCAGCCAGTGGCTTGGAAAGAATATTGTGCGGAGTACTGGTAAAAGAAACTCCAGGAAAGCATGGATAGGTGCACTGGCGGCCGCGATATAACTGAAATGATGTTGAAAACAGCATTAAATACCATACAGTCAGTCAGTCAGTAATCAGACAAAATGGATTTTATAGATCCCTGATTATGTAATGATTTGCTTGGTATAGTTGATGCATTAACCCCCATTTGCCAGAGTACAACCCATTAGCTTTTATCTGTCACTTCATTCGTTGTTATGCCTCCTGTCCATGCAGAGTGGATAGATAACATACAGTGTGGCATCATTATACTGAGACAAAGTATATTTTGGTACACTCTTCTATCGTTTCTGCAGGGTTCCCATTCACGCACATATGTGCATGATTCACGCACTTAATTGAATAATCACACACAAAAATAACAAGTGAAACGTGCATGCAGGCACAGGTCTCAGGGCTCCTACTGTCAATCGCCAGTGGTGCCATTTGGGACACGTTAGAAAAAACGTCTCCAAAACTTAAGCACTGGCGAACCTACTGGCAGCAAGTATTGTCTTAACATGATACTGTAAAGATCTAAACTTTTACATATATGTGCACAATAAGTATCAAGTATGAAGAATGCACAGGTCACCGTTTATCACTGCTAATCAAGCTGTTATGTCATTTACATGTATTTAAAAGTATTAATGATAGTGATACGCTTTTCTAGTGTAAAGTTACTTGTTTTGAAGTTACACGCTACCCTAATTAACAAATTTATGTCATATCATGCGGAAATAGTCCAAAAATTGATTGGTATGAAAAAAAGATTGCTGGAAAAAACATGAAAACCCATGACACAACAAAGATTGGTTTGACATTGTCCCATTATAGGCATTTCAAACTGTCTATTCAGCTTTAATAATGTTTTTTAACAGTGAACTTACATAAATCTCTCTATAAAACATAAGTGAAAGCTAATTATTGACAGTGAAATGGAAAGTTTTACTGGCTATCAGGTTAAAAGTTAAAAGTAGTCCCTCTGTACCTGGGCCTGTGAGTAAGGAAATGTTACAAGCAAGTTGAAGCAATTTCTCTTTTAAATTACCCATGTTCTTATAAAGAGCAGATGACTGCAGAGTGAGACTTGTCAAAACAAATTTTCATTACACCAGAGCCTTACTTTCTTCCTTAGAAGGTCGAAAATTGTCATTATTAAGTGTATGTCTAGAATTTCTCTTGCACTCCCAAACATGTACCCTAGGGAGTGCATGCACTCCGCAAAAAGATGTGACTGGGAACACCATTTCTTTAACCTTTTATCACACAACCCTGAGTTTTAATGGTCCTAAAGAAGGCTTTTGAAAACATTTTGGGAAAAGGAGAAAATCCTGGTAATGTTTTCTACCCTGTCAAAGACAAATCATCACTTGAGCTACTTTTATTTTGTCGTCTGCAAATGGGTTCACTTTGGTGGAGACCTAAATTTT
This sequence comes from Tridacna gigas, assembly GCA_945859785.2. Taxonomy (NCBI): domain Eukaryota; kingdom Metazoa; phylum Mollusca; class Bivalvia; order Cardiida; family Cardiidae; genus Tridacna; species Tridacna gigas. The sequence continues at coordinate 38,597,712 of OX244042.2, forward strand.
GTTGTTTAATAGTAAAGAGTTAGAGACCCATTTGATGCCGTGTTACTAGGGTCAGATTTAATATTGCAACAATACTGTAAACCTGGAAATTACTTTGCGCCATTTAAGTTAGTGGAGTTCGCGGATGCGTGGACTTCATGAACTTTTATAGTTGCGAAATTGGCTGTTGCAACAAAATTGCGAACAATTTCTAGCTTTGTTTATCTGTTTGTTTGTCAGAATAACAAACCTGTTTGAGACAATGGTTTTGTTACAGATTTGTCATAGGATTTTCACTGAAAATCAAGCAGGTGGAGTCAAGTGTTGACAACCACATGCAATGCTCGTTTTCTTGTTTGTTTGTCAGAATAACAAACCTGTTCGAGACAATGGTTTTGTTGTAGATTTGTTATAGGATTTTCAAACTGTTAACAGGTATTCAAGATGAAAGGCAAATTCAGTAATTTGAGTAACATTTGATTTGTTGTCTGTAAATGCTTTCAGTTTGGGCAAGCCTAAAGCTTTGTCATTTGGTAAAGAGTTAAGAGACTTTTGTCACAGTTGAAAACATTTGCAGACATGAAGTGTGGCTGACATGATTGAATATATGTCAATTGGAGCTTTAGAAACATTGTGGGGGAAGGGGAAAATAATGGTAACCAGCATTGTCTTCTTTTTCCACAATGTTTTCAAAATCTGTCTTTCTCAGGGCCGTTGAAAGTAATTTTTTTTCTTGTTTCAGTGATGCCATGCTTGATATCAAAGATGATGATGATGACGATTTAATTATAGATGCTCCTCAGTGACAGTCACAGAATTTTTGTAAATGGATTAACCCTATACCAAACGACAAAATTTTAGACTGGTCCAAATTGAAAGCATTTGCAGACAACAAAATAAATGAGACAGAAAAAAAGAAACTTGTTTTGGTAAGGGTAGGAAACATTGTGGGAAAAGGAGAAAATGCTGGTTACCAGCATTTTTTCCTTTTCCCATAATGTTTTCAACAGGCTTCTTTCACAGGGTTGTTTAAAGTCGGGATTGTGTGGTAAAGAGTTAACTCTTTGCCACACAATCCCAATTTTAACAACTTTGAGGAAGAAGGCTTTTTAAAACTTTGTTGGAAAAAGTAGAAAATAGTGGTTACCCACGTTTTCTCCTTTCCCAACAATTTTAGTTTATGCTCAAAGGCAAAGTGTGTCATTGGAGTCATATTTAATTTGTTGTCTGCAAATGCTTTGAATTTGGAAGAGTCTATAATTTTGTTGTTTGGTAAAGAGTAAAATATAAGAAGGCAATAGTCCTTCCTCATGAAAGTTCACTTACACCTGCAATTGCATTGGTAGTCTTAGTTTAACTCTCTGCCAAACAACAAAATTTGAGATTAGACCAAATTGAAAGCATTTGCAGACGACAAATTAAGTGTAGCCCCAATGCTGGTTACCAGCATTTTCTCCTTTTCCCACAATGTTTTCAAAAGCCATCTTTTTCAGGGTCATTAAAACATGGGATTGTGTGGTAAAGGGTTAAATCTATTGATTTTTATATCCATTATGAAACAGGTTCTAACAACTTAAACTCTCTTGATGATTAGTTATTGGAAACTTAACCAGTACTTGTGCTGTACTGTCGATAGCTCCCCCTTTCACAAGTCTTCCAGGAAGACTTGAAAAGTATGTTGATATGCATTTCCTCTAGTGGCATAGTCAGCCATGATAATGGCAGATTTGGAATTCATCAATCTGCTTCAACCTGAGTAATTAACCCTTTACCACACAATCCCAACTTTTAACGACCCTGGGAAAGACGCCTTTTGAAAACATCATGGGAAAAGAAGAAAATGCTGGTAACCAGCATTTTCTCCTTTTCCCACAATGTTTTCTACCCTGTCAAAGACAGCAATCACCATTTTGGTTAAATTTAATTTGTCGTATGCAAATACCCAAATTTTATCAAGTCCAAAATTTTGTCATTTTGTAAAGAGTTAAAGGGGCCATTTCAGATTTATATGCTGCGAATGAAGTTTTACGTTAAACACTGTTAAATACTACAAAATGTACTTTTCTCTGCAAACATAAAGAAACTGGACAGTACATTTATCTAAAAGATGCAAATTTAGCATTCAAGTACTGGGTTTGACACCATGCAATAGGTAACTTTTCTTTTTTATGAGATCAAATGATGTCATTGTACTTATTTGAGTAAAATCTCACATATGCAAAGTGTATCACATGACATTCCCACTAACCTTTGCAAAATTCTTAAGTGAAATCTAAAGGTACCATAAACAGCTAAGTAAGATGGAAGATGTTTAGGAAATTGCATTGAAAATTATGTTGTTTTTTTTTTTATATTTGTCTTTGTTCTTAACAGATGGTTTGCACGTTATCCGATCAGTCACTTCAGTGATGAATCAGTCTTGAAGTTTAGTGAGATTATAGAAATCCGAATAGCCTCCTTTAAACCTTTATGACATGATCCTGAATTAAACAACCCAGAGAAAGAGGCCTTTCCAAAATATTAAGGGAAAAAGAGCAAATGCTGGTAACCAGTATTTTCTCCTTTTGCACCAATGTTTTATACTCTTATAGAGAAAAGTCCCACCTTATAAGCCATTTCTGATTAACCATCAGCAAATACTTTCAAATTGGACAAGTTCATTGTTTTGTTGTTTATTAAAGGGTTGAATTTTCTTTTGAATGAGGCCACTATGTATGCCATTTTGATAACAGGTTTGCTCTACTGCCCTTACCTGTAGCTTATCCTGCTGATAAATTTATCTGGTTCCGGAGCATTATCTACATATTGTATTCGAGTCTGTCCTGCAGATCCCAAATATTTATTTTAGCTCGGCTGCTTTTGTAGAAAAGATCCAAGGAATGTCATAGCCTTGTCATTGTTTGCATTGTTGTGTGCAAAAACTGTGAAATTGTCTCACATAACTATGTGTCATTACTGAAGATAATTACTTTCAGTATCAAAAGGGGAACCAATATCAGAAGAGCAGATAACCCCCAAATATTTTGGACACACTTATGCTCTTTTTTCAACTTAAAATTTCCCTGAAATAGCCACTGCAGCCTAGTGCGAAAACATTTTGGGAAAAGGGGAAAATGCTGGTAACCAACATTTTTTCCATTACCCAAAATATTTTCTATCTTTCAGCGACAAATGCCAACATTTGAGCCATATTAACCCTTTCCCAAACAAGCCCTGGTTTTCACGTGTCTGCAGTACAAGTCTTTTGAAAACACTGTGGGAAAAGGAGAAATTGCTCGTAACGAGCAATTTCTCCTTTTCCCACAGTGTTTTCTACCCTTTTTTAACTCCACTGGCCGAAGGCCAGCGGGCTTATGTCATGGCCTGGTGTCCGTCGTGCGTCCGTCCTTCCGTCCGTCCGTCCGTCCGTCAGTCCGTCCGTCCGTGCGTTAACTTTTATTTCAAACATCTTCTTCTCTGAAACTACCCATCCGATTTTCACGAAACTTCACAGAAATGATCCTGACATGGTCCTCTTCAGAATTTCTTGAAAGAATTTGATTCCTTCAAAAACTCTGGTTGCCATGGCAACAAAACTCAAAAATATTGGAAATCTTTAAAAATCTTCTTGTCTGAAACCATAAGGCATAGGGCTACCAAATTTGGCATGTAGCTTTATGTAATAGACCTCTATCAAGTTTCTTCAAATTATAGCCCTGGGGTCAAAATTGGCTCTGCCCCAGGGGTCACAAGTTTTACATAGGCTTATATAGAGAAAACTTTAAACATCTTCTTGTCTGAAACCATAAGGCATAGGGCTACCAAATTTGGCATGTAGCTTTATGTAGTAGACCTCTATCAAGTTTCTTCAAATTATAGCCCTGGGGTCAAAATTGGCTCTTCCCCAGGGGTCACAAGTTTTACATAGGCTTATATAGAGAAAACTTTAAAAATCTTCTTGTCTGAAACCATAAGGCATAGGGCTACCAAATTTGGCATGTAGCTTTATGTAGTAAACCTCTATCATGTTTCTTGAAATTATAGCCCTGGGGTCAAAATTGGCTCTTCCCCAGGGGTCACAAGTTTTATACATAGGCTTATATAGAGAAAACTTTAAATATCTTCTTGTCTGAAACCATAAGGCCTAGAGCTACCAAATTTGGCATTTAGCTTGATCTAGTTGGAGTCTACCAAAAGTGTCCAAAGTATAGTCCTGGGGTCAATTTGGCCTCATACTTGGAGTGGGGGGTTCACAAGATTTACATAGGCTTACATAGGGAAAACTTTTAAATCTTCGTGTACACAGCCATAAGGCTTAGGCTACCAAATTTTGCATATAATTATAGCATTATTTAGTGGACAGTTACAAAGAGGGCCCAAGTTACAGCTCTAGGATCAAGTTTGGCCCTGCACCAGGGATCACAAGTTTTACATTGGTTTATGGAGTGAAAAGTTCAGAAACCATCTTGTTACCAGCCATAAGGCCAAGAACTCCCACATTTGGCATGTTATTCTTCTAATACAATATTCCCCATTTAGTCAGACTGTAGCCATGAGGTCAAAGTTTTATAAGGGCTTATATAGTGAAGACTTTTCTTCGTGGTTTATATTTATAAGCCAGTGGAGCGATACAGGGCCATCATGGCCCTCTTGTTAGAACTTTCTGCCATTTTCATCAAATTGAAAATTGTCGTCTGCAAACTCTTTCAATTTGGACCAGTCTAAAATTTATCATTTGGGAAAGGGTTAAGTATGTCTTATGCAAATAATTTCACTCTGGACAAGTTTAGAATGTTGTCGTTTAGAAAAGAGTAAAATATTAATCCAGCATTACAGATGGCTGTATTTATTTAAGTGCATGTTAACTAGCCCGCCTGGGTGGCTCAGTGGTGAGCGTGTCGGACTCATGACCTGGTGGTTGTGAGTTCGATACCCGGTTGAGGCGAACTTTCTTTCCGGCGTATTTTCGCCTCTCACCTCTGCTGAAGCATGTGAGAAAAGTAGTCGGTGGCTTTGGAAAGAAAGTTGTGTTAGTACTGGTGTGAGAAAGCCAGGAAACACATGTGCGTCACCGACCGCCATGATATGACCTTAGCTGTTAAAGTGGCGTTAAACCCCAATACAACCAATACAACAACAGCATGTTAACTTCCATAATTATTGTACACAGGTATGAACGCATAATTACTGTACATGTACCTGGTGTAGGTGATACATGTATCTAGAAACATTAAAAGTAGCAAAATTTGATCAAATGGGTGAGAGCTGAATTATAATTGTTTCTTGGTGATATTGTATTGTTTTCCCTTGTGGGAGAATATATTGATACATAGTTTTGTAGTAGAACTGTAAATAAAAGAAGTTGTAAAGTCTCTTAATAATCTTTGTTATTGATAAATATAATTTGTTGCATTCAAATAAAGACCTTTTGAAATCCTAATCAATGGATGACAAAGTGGACTTCTGTCTCTGCTTGTCTCAGAAGAGACGTTTGTAGGAACATGAACATGCATAGCTCAAATACAAACTGTCCCTGCTGGAATTCGAACCCGTGCGGCAAATATCCTCGTTTATCGAGGTTTAAGACCAACACACTAATCCCCGAGCTAAATAGAATTCTCCCCAACACAGTTGTCAGGTATTGACTTTATACAGGAGGAAGCAATGTGGTAAGGAAGGAGTGATCTCCCGTGACAGCATGTTGTTAACATTGTGGAAAAAGGAGAAAATGCTGGCTGTTTCCTACCTTGTCAGAGCTTTTCATTTCATTTGAACCCTTTTTGGATTTGTTGTCTGCAGATGCTTTCAATTTGGAGTGGTCCAACATTTTGTTGTTCGGTAAAAGGTTAAGACATTGTATGTGGATAAACAGTCACTGGCTTAGAAAGACTATTTTGTAGAGCATGGGTTAACCCTTTACTACACAATCCAGAGTAACAACCCTGAGAAAGAAGGCATTTGAAAACTTTGTGGGAAAAGTTAACTCCTTACCGGAAAATAGAATTGTAAGTAGTTGCAGACCATAAATTCAATGTGGCTCAAATAATGAAACTTGGTGTAAAAGAATATTAATAGGATTTTCTCCTTTTTTTAGCAGATTTGTATAGCAAATCAGCCTATTGTGATCGTTCTGCGCGGAACCAAAAACATAATGCGTAATGACGCATGTGCTCACACTGTACTATGGTATCAGTTTGACCTGGACCAAATATACTGTCTTTTACGCTTATGCCCATTCTAATTCAGTTTTAGCTAATACACCTCAACCTTGCTTTTGTCACTACCGTATATATTGTCCTACATGGGTATGCCGTAATACTTATTCCGAAATCTAACACCAGCAAAAAACTGCGTAAGATTGGCGGATCAAATTACCACTCCTTAAACAGTAATAGAATAATAGTTACTGTGCAGCCCGCTCAGCACACCAATTTTGATTTTCCCTGCCCTTGCTAACTCCATTTTAAAATGATTGCACATATGCTGCATGTGATGTTGTTTTTATTACAACATTTACAGCTTTATGCTACTCCACAAATCCGCTTTCCAGGACTTTGATTCCACAATGTTTTCAAAAGTTTTCAGTGTCTAAGACATAAAAACATGGACTGGTAAGTGTTGAAAAATCTATGAAGAATGAAATGCAAAGCCTTCATGTTGATTTCACATCTTTAATACCTTCATATATAATCTGAGCCATGCTCTGTGAAAAGGGGGTTTAATGCACTGACTTGGATCAAACCTTTTTTCTACTGGTTAATTTTTCTGCATCTCAAAAGACCAGTCTACCTAATGATTCAATTGGTTGTCGGACAAAATAGATTTTTTGCATCCATAAATATGTGATGACTTGCTTGGTGTAATACATCAGGGAGATAAAAAAAAAAAAAATCTTATCCCAGAGCATGGCTTGTATATATTTCAATGAAAGAAAACAACAAAATCTTCACCGAAACATTCATTTCTCGGCCAACATCCAATGAAAACATTTTCAGACATGGTAGAGGAATAATTCCTTTGGCAGTATCTTAGAGGGTTTGGCCATTAGCTCTTTTGCTGCCAAATAAATGGGTTCAACATTTCTTGAGGTCTAAAAGAATATTTTCATTGCTTTTGAATCTGACTTTGTTCAAAGATCGGTATCAGGTAGTGGATGGTGTAGATCCAAGATCAGACTGCATGTTTTGCGCAGTCTGATCTTGATCTACACCATCCACAAAACATGTCCACGGCAACATTGGCAGTGAAAGATTTAAACCTCTTATTCCTTTTCTAAACAATCCTTGTGAAAACATACGGAAAAGGAGGAAATGCAGGTTACCAACCTTTTCTCCTTTTTCTATAAATCTTTTCTCTGTTTTTACGCAATACTCTACCACTTGAACGACATATAATTTGGTCTGCCATTGCTTTAACCATTTACTACAAAATCCTGAGTTTTAACAACCCTAAGAAAGGGGGCTTTTGAAAACAGTGCGGGAAAAGGAGAAAGTGCTGGCAACCAGCATTTTCTCCTTTTCCCACAATTTTTTCTACCCAATCCAAGACAGAAGTCATCCTTTGAGCCATATGTAATTTGTCATCTGCAAATGCTTTCAATTTGGTTGGGTCTAAAATCTTGTCATGTGTTAAATATTGTAAGAGTTAAATATTGTGGATGACTTTAAAATTTTGTTGTGTCGTACAGTACTATAGACTGACTAGACTCCATTCTGGACAATAAATTTTTAAACTTGTGGGCACATAAAATATTTGTGGCAACAAATCAAATGTTGCTCAATAAAAAGATTTGGGTTTGGAAGGATAGAATATACAGATTATAGGAGCAGATGCTGGCAATCCCCACTTCCCCACATTTCCCAAAACGATCTTACAGGGTCTTTTACTCTTTACCACACGACAAAATTTTAGACTGGTCCAAATTTAAAGCATGTGCAGATGACAAAATAAAAGTGACTGAAAATTTGAAATTTGTTTGGGAAAAAGGGTTGAAAACATTGTGGGAAAAGGAGCAAATGCTGGTTACCAGCATTTTCTCCTTTTCCCACAATGTTTTCAAAAGCCTTCTTTGACAGGGTCGTTAAAACCCGGGATTGTGTGGTAAAAGGTTAAACCACAAAATATTAAGTACATGTATTGTAAGTACTGAACACATCACAGTAGAAAATGCTACATGCTGAGAAACAACATGACTAAATCATGTTCTCTAATCAACTCCTTACCAAACGACAAAATTTTACACTGGTCCAAATTGAAAGCATTTGCAGACGACAAAATAAAAGTGACTGAAAATTTGAAATTTGTTTTGAAAAGGGTTGAAAACATTGTGGGAAGAGGAGAAAATGCTGGTTACCAGCATTTTCTCCTTTTCTCATAATGTTTTCAAAAGCTTTCTTTCTCAGGGTTGTTAAAAGTCCGGACTGTGTGGTTAAGGTTTCACTCCTTCCCACATGATCCCCTGTTTACGGCACCAAGGAAGAAGGCCTTTGAAAACATTGTGGAAAAAGAAGAAAATGCTTGGATAGTTAAAAATGAGTTTAAGATAAGGAAGATTTTTATTCTTCATCATTTTTAACACTTAACCACAAACACATAACTTTTTTTGCCTTGCAACGAAAATAGATTCAAAAACCTTCTGGTAATCAGAGAAATTGCACATGATGAGCCTTTTGACAAAATGTTTTATGTGTATTCATCCATTAACCCTTTGCCAAACAATTTCAAGTTTTTACAACACTGAGGAAGGTTTTTGAAACATTATAGACAAAGAAAATGTTGGTCTGCGGCTACTTTAGCTCTTTACCCAATGACAAAATCTCACACTCTTGTCCTAACTGAAAGCATTTGCAGGCGACAAAACATGAATCAAATGATGATACATGTATTTTGTTTGTGGTGGGGGAGAAAATGTTGTGGGAAAATGAGAAAATGCTGGTTACCAGCATTTTCTCATTTTACCACAATGTTTTTAAAAGTCTTTTTCTTCAGGGTCATTAAAACATGGCATTGTGTGGTAAAGGGTTGATTAAATTTGGAAGAGTCAACGAATCGTTGTTTTGAAAAGGGTTAACTCTTTACCAAACAACAAATTTTTAGACTAGTCCAAATTGAAAGCATTTGCAGACAACAAAATATATGTGAGTGGAAAATTGAAATTTGTTTTGGGAAGGCTACAAAACATTGTGGGAAAAGGAGAAAATGCTGGTTACCAGCATTTTCTCCTTTTCCCACAATGTTTTTAGAAGGCTTCTTTCTCAGGGTCGTTAAAAGTCGGGATTGTTTGGTAAAGGGTTAAACTATTATTTTACAAGGACGTTTTCAAAGTTATCTTCCGCAACTTTGTTTCAAGACATAATACTGTGCACTAATATCATTTATCTTTATGTTTCTTTGTTGGAGGCTCCCGTCCATCGTTTTCTATTGGAACATTATCATCTTCAATTTGAAGTCGGTCTTCCTCTAAGGAGTCTGTAAAATCCTGCTGCAATATTTCAAACTCAGGTTGTTCTTTTTCGACACATTTTACTTCGATTCCACAATATTTCTCTTCCCCATCTGTCACAATACTCTCCCGTGAAGAAGGGTTTTCAGCATTTTCTTCTGTCTGATTGGTTGAAGTATTCTGATTAAAGTCTAAAGCTATACTGCCTGAATTCCCTGAACTCATAGCGTCTAAACTTATTTGTTGACCTAACTGTACATTTAGTGACTCATTAATTATTTCAATCTTAGCCTCCTGCACGTTCTGGGACTGATAAAATACTCGACGTAGCTCGGATAGATGTTGCTGTATCAAGTCCTTATATTGATTCTCTAATTGCTTACATAACTCCTCAACCTTTTTGTCTTGCGGTCTTTTCATTGACTCTATCAATTCATGTTCTCTTGCTTTGAGGTGAGTAATTTCATGTTCCTGCTCTTCAACCTAGAAGAGAATAAATTTAACCCTTAACCAAAGGCCAAAAATTTTAGACTTTTCCAAATGTAAAGCATTTGCAAACAACAATTTAAATGTGGCAGGAATTGTGAAATTTGGCTGTGAAAAAGTAGAAAACATTATGGGAAAAGGATAAAATGCTGCTTACCATTTTCTTTCTTCAGAGTCATTAAAACATGGCATTGTGTGGTAAAGGGTTACCACACAATGCTAGTTACCAGCATTTTCTCCTTCTCCCACAAATGTTTCAAAAGCTTTCTCTTTCACTGTCATTAAAAACTTGGTATTGTGTGGTAAAAGGTTAATTAGATCACAAAATTTTAACAAACATTTTCCCACAATGTTTCTTCATTTTCTTCTGAGAGACAAATTCTATCATTTTTACCACACTTGATTTGCCATCTGCAAATGCCTTCTATTTGGACAAGTCTAACATTTTGTTGACTGGTTAAGGATAAAGTTTTTACAAAATATTAATATTTTAAACTTATGCATTTAAAAAGCATTTACAGACAACAAATCAAATATGGCTCAAAGCTTAGAAATTGCCTTTGTGAGGGTAGAAAATTGAGAAAACGCTGATTATCAGCATCTTCTCATTTTTAAACAGTGTTTTAAAAAGCCTTCCTTCTCAAGCTCATTCAAATTCAGCTATGTGTGATCAACTTTTAAGCTAATTTGTGAATTAAATGCAGAGTTTTAGCCCTAAAATATTGCTATTTCAAATTCTCTTGAATGGAAAAATTTCCTCATTTTTAACAGAGTAGATCTAAGATCAGACAGCACATTCTGTGCAGTCTGATTTTGATCTACATTGACTGCAAAAACCACACTGAGACACATGTAGGAAACCAACAAACCTTTTTCTTCAGTTTTTCTATTGTTTTGGTTTTCACCAAATTTTCCATTTCCAGTTTGGTTATAGTTTGACACAGATTCTGTATCGTTTGTTCACTTTCTGGTTTTGGAGATCCACCGATCACATTGTAAGGTTCACTGGATGTTATGTCCTGTTGGTGAAAAAACATGCAGGAATGATAACATGGTATTTTAATCCTTTACCACACAATCCCGAGTTTTAACAATCCTTGGAAACTGTATATTCTAAAACATTGTGGAAAACAGAGAAAATGCTGAAAATCAGCATTTTCTCATTTTCCCACAATGTTTAGTTACCTTTCAGAAACAAATCCAATTATTTGAATCACATTTTTTTAGTGTGCAAGTGCTTTCAATTTGGACCAGTCAAAGATATTGTGGTTTGGTAAAGAGTTAAACTTTAGCCTGTCAGTGCCATAGGCAAAACTTGCTTTTGTAAATGGTACAGATCAAGATCATTAAGGGCCTTTTTATTGTTTTCAGTAACTGAGTGAGGAGTTTGAGAACAGTTCTGATTAAGAAAGAAATATTTCTCAGCAACTAAATCAGCTATAAATTCTTTTATCACATAAAACCTCCTCCAGCAGCGTATTAAACACATGACTTATTTTTGATAATACACTAGTGTATTATCGTTTTTTGGGTCCCGGTTCTAATCAGTTTTTAGTCATGAGCGCGTGAAGCCAGAGAAACCAACCACAGCATGTACCGAAATTTGTACGACTACGCCGTTTCGCGGAAAAATGACATCATTGTTGCTAAGACGTATATGCGTGGAAAGTGTTTGATTTTCAAGTCTAATAAAAACCAAGAAATTGTTAAGACGTATATGCGTGGAAAGTGTTTGATTTTCAAGTCTAATAAAAACCAAGAAATGCGGTGAAAGTCTTTTAAAACAACAAAAGTGCCAAAATAGGTAGACTTACCCCCCTCTAGAAACTGTTTCATTCTACTTTCCGAGTTAATGTCAAAGATCTATCTACTTGTGTATGTACACATTTGAAACCGAACCACAACTGTAAACATTGACTTGAATGCTGTATAGGCTAAAGCTGACTATGCAGGACATTTTTTGTCTTCCTTTTGTTTTATGTGATAAATAGAATCTCACATTTGTGTTTATGTGGTATCATTTTTATCAAACTCGTTGACTAAAATGTATTTGATGATCGCCAAGGCTCACGTCATACATTTTTAGTCAACTCGTTTGATAAAAATGATAATACATAAACACTCATGTAAGATGAACAACCTAAATACTGAAAACAAAAAGTTAACTCACTGATGTATTTGTTATTTTCAGATCTTCTACATGTATGTGTGTAAGACAAAGATCTGATGGAAAGAAAATACTGCATAAGTGGTCTTTTCTGATGGTTCCAAAATCTGCATTTTTTTCCAAACAGAGGGGTGTTTTAATTTATGCAACACCTATTTCTGCAGTGTCCAGTCTGAGTGTTTTGATATTCAATATCTGCAGCATTTAGTTATGAGACTACCACTGACGACAATCTACTTTTGTTTCTGGAGACTACGGGCTACGCATAAGTATCTGATAGAAATTCTCAACTGGTCTTGAAATACCCTACCCTAAAAAGAATCTACCCTACTAGCTGTAGCATAAAACCATCACTAGACAGCACATTCTTTGCTGCCTGATCTTGATCTACATTGACTGCAAGAAAATATGCTGTTTATTAGAATTGTGTTTCACACAGTTTCAGTGTTAAATCAGTCAAGTCCTTGTGACAGCTCAATAACATGTATCTTTCCTGGGACAAAATTTCTAGTCTGCCGTTCTACAATACCTTACCTATGGACAGTCCAAGGCCTTAGAGCCATCTGTGGGGATCAAACACCAAACCTAACCCCATAACAAGTGAAACAGGGTGGACATCCGAAAGGAATTGACCAAGTTCTCTGAATTTGAAATGTAAATTCTTATAGCGCTATAAATTGAATTGACTGTTTAGAATGGAATGCAATTTCAAGGCCTCATTTGCTTGAAAATTTTACATACTAGCTGTCACTGTATTTCCGAGCTGATCTAATTTGTCAGTAAAAGAGTCTAACCTTGATCTGGATTGCATATAAAATGACTTAAATTAACCCTTTACCACACAATCCCGACTTTTAACGACCCTGAGGAAGAAGCCTTTGGAAAACATTGTGGAAAAAGGAGAAAATGCTGGTTACCAGCATTTTCTCCTTTTCCAACAATGTTTTCTTTCTGTACAAGGACAAATACTATCACTTGAAAAACTTTTGAATTGTCATCAATAAATTCTTTAAATATGGGCAAGTTCAAAATTTTGCCGTGTGGTAAAGGGTTAAGTTGTGCCTAGCTCTCCATGGGTTAAAAACCTTGCTACCTGAGAAGCAGAAACTGCAGGCAAAGCTGGATTTTCATCTTGAATAATCATGATTGTCTGGGTGTCAGCCACATCTACTGTTTCTATGGCACCCACGCCTGGCATGGAAACTCCACCTTCAAATGTCCTCTGTGCAACTGGAAGGTTGTTGGTTTGTGTGAAGCCTAAAAAAACAATTGTTTCTCCATTTGAGTCTTGCTCTGTGAAAGGAGGTTATATGCATCTGCATAAAAGTACTGACCAAGGTCAGCCTACGCGGTCTGCGCAGGCTGACCTGGGTCAAAACTTTTGCCTATTGGTCAATTTTCTGCATGGCAAAGGACCAGTCTACCTTAAGATTCAGTTGGCTTTTAGTCAAAATTGATTTTATAGATACCTAACTATATGCAACACACGAAAAAGGGCCTTCGGACATTTGCGTAAAGTGTTGTCTCGGATTAGCCTGCGCAGTCCGCGCAGGCTAATCCAAGACAACACTTTACGACTATATAAGATTTTTTCATACAGTAGACTTTCATGAAGCAGAAAATCGCACAAAAACAAGAAGTGTCGTCTTGGATTAGTCACAGACTACACAGGCTGATCTGGGACGACACAGTTTTACGCATATGTCCGAAGGCCCCTTTTCGTGTGTTGCACGCCATATAATTACCGTCTTAGTATCATGCATCACAGAAATGCATTAAACCATTCAACCGGAGCATTGCTCAGTTTAATTTGTAAAAATTGCAGAGAAAGCTCTCTCACCTAACTCTTTACCACACATTCACAGGTTTTAACGACCCTGAAAGAAAAGCCTATGGAAAACATTGTGGGAAAAGGAGAAAATGCTGGTAACCAGCATTTTCTCCTTTTCCCACAATGCTTTCTAACCTTCCCAAAACAAATTTCAATTTCAGAGTCATATTTATTTTGTTGTCTAAATGCTTTCAATTTGGACTAATCTAAAATTTTGACGTTTGGTAAAGAGTTAAACCATGTGGTTCATCAGCTATTACAAAGACTCAGATAACACGGTACAATAAACAAAAAAACAATTCAACAGGACCTGCATGTACTCATAAATATAAACAGCTTGGCCAGTAACTTTGTATGTTGTGCTGACTGACATCACAGAAGAAAAGAATTTAATAATTATCACATGTAACTGTTTCTCATTGGACCAATTTGTAGAAGAAAACTCTAACCCTGTACAAAACAATCCCAAGTTTTTACGACCATGAGGAGGAAGCCTTTTGAAAACCTTGTGGGAGAAGGAGAAAATGCTGGTAACCAGCATTTTCTCCTTTTCCCACAAAGTTTTCTACCCTTTCAAAAACAAATTCTATCATTTGAGCCTTGCATAAGTTGTTGTCTGCAAATGTTCTCAATTTGGATAAGTCTAAATTTTTGTGGTGTGGTAAAGAGTTACAGACCTGCAGTTTCCTAAAAACAATTCATTTGTCATTTTGCTTTTGATACATTTCCAAATAGTCTACCAGTACCCACGCCTGGCATATAAATTTCCTTTTCAAAGATATCTATGCAATTGAAAGGGTTTTAGTCAGAGATAAGGCTAACAGACAACTAACTTGAAATAACTGTTTTCAACTGGTTTCCTCTCAAGAGAAAGACACGTCTGTAAAATTTCTGATAATTAACAGGAAGGAAGACTTGATCCATGATTAAACAAGGGAAAAAAGATCCTTTCTTGCACATTTTCATGTATTAAACTCTACTTCATGTAAACTATCTGAAGTTTACAAGAATGTTTGTAAAGATGTCTACGGCAAACTTCTTTAGAAATGTGTAGAGTTAACCCTTCCATGAAGCATAAAATGATGACTCTTTAAAATTGAAAGTAAAAGCAAATTTAACCCTTCACCACACAATTCCGACTTTTAATGACCCTGAGGAAGAAGCCTTTTGAAAACATTGTGGGAAAAGGAGAAAATGTTGGTAACCAGCATTTTCTCCTTTTCCCACGATGTTTTCTCTATCAGGGGCAAATTTCATCATCTGAGCCACCTTTAATTTGCCGTCTGCAAATGCTTTTAATTTTGACCAGTCTAAAATTTTTTTGTTTGGTAAAGAGTTAAAGGACCCTCATCAGGGTCCTTTACACTTTGGATAAGGGTTTAATAAAATTCTAAAATTCAGATGTTACATCTAAATTCTATAGCATCAGATTACAGCAATAATTGGGCCATGCTCTATGAAAAGGAGGTTTAATGCATCTGCAAAAAGTATTGACCCACGTCAGCCTGCGCAGCTGCTGCTGGCTGACATGGGTCAAAACTTTTTGCTATTGGTAAATTTTCTGGATGTTAAAGGACCAATAATACCTCAGTCTACCATTGGTTAAGCCTGTAGTAGGAAAACTCATCTATATTTTGCAACACACTGCTTGGTATAATGCATAAAAGGGCTGTGATAAACCCTCTTTTCAAACAGCACTGCTCTGCTCAATTATATACAAAAGTTTGTCTAGGAATAACATACAGTGACTTACTTTGATCGTCAACCGAAGCCATACATGTAACTGCCTCAGTCAATACAGGGTGAATAGACTGGACGGAAAATTCTTCTGATCGAAGGGAGGAGGCTGCTTCATCATTCTCAAACCCTTGTGTGATAGACTGGTTCACTTCCTGAAACAAAACACACATAGTTACACTTAACCAGTCTACAGTCGGAGTCAAGATTTCGTCCCTTTGCCAAGTAATTCCCTGTTTTAACCACCATGTAGGAGGATTTAGAAGACTTTGTGGGAAAAGGAGAAGATGCTGGTTACCAGCATTTTCTCCTCTTCTCACAATGTTTTCAAACCTTTCCAAGACAAATTCAATCATTTTAGCCACATCTAATTTGTAAAATGCTCATGCATTCACTATGGACAAGTCTAAAATTTTGTCATTTGGTAAAAAATTAAATAAGTCAACAGTCGAAATTAAGTTTTTATTTCAAAAGACCTCAAGATACCTTATTTGATACAGGTTAGGCAAGAATTAAGGGATTACATGTAATTGTAGGATATTCAACTCCCATATTTTGCTGTCTGACCTTGATCTACTCTTTCCACAATAGCACATAAAGTTATCAGCATATTAAAACAAAATACATTAATGATTCTGAAAAAGCTGAGGAATTCATTATCTTTAGATTCAAAAGAAAATCGTTATATGCAAGTATCTTTACATACTATTTTTCATCCATGTTGTACTCACATATCAAAGAACCAAATAGGCCTCATGAACATTTAACTTTTTACCACATGAAAAAGTTGAAGAATCACTCAGACTGAAAGAATGAGCAAGACAACAAATGCTGCTCACATGGTAAAAACTATCTTTGAAAGAGTACAAAAGATTGTTGGAAAAGTAGATAATACTGGTTACCAGCATTTGCTCCTTTTCCTCCAATGTTTTCAGCTTGGCCGGGTAGCACAGTGGTCAGTATATCTGACTTGTGACCTGGTGGTTGCGAGTTTGATACCTTGTTGAGGCAAACTTTCATTTCAGCGATTTTTCATCTCTCACCTGTGTTGCATGTGAGAAAAGTAGTCAGTGCCTTGGAAAGAAAGCTGTGTCAGTACTGGTGTGAGAAAGCCAGTAAACACATGATAGGTGCAGTGATATGATGTAAGCTGTTAAAATGGTGTTTAACTCCAATACAAACAAATTCCAATGTTTTCAAAAGCTTTTTCACAGACGTTCATTAACTCTTTACCACACAACCTCAAATTTTAATGACCCTGAGGAAGAAAGCCTTCTGAAAACATTGTGTGAAAAGGAGAAAATGCTGGTAACCAGCATTTTCTTCTGTTCACACAATGTTTTTTTTTCCTATCAAAGACAAATTCCATTATTTGAGCCACATTCAAATTGTCATCTACAAATGCTTTCAATTTGGGTAAGTCTACATTTTTGCCGTGTGGTAGAGAGTTAAAGCTTGGGATAGTTTGGTAGTGGGTTAAAACTTAGCATAAATTTTACCTGTGCTATCTGAATCTGGAATGTAGTCTGTGGATTTCTAAAATGTGTTTTGTAATGTTTAATGGCCTCATCCCGTCTGTTAAACCCATTTTTACACTTATAACAATGCCAGTGTGCACCTTTGAACTTTTTCTCCCCCTTGATCACTCCAACAATGTCACATCTATCACAACATCTCAACACCTTGAGACCTGGAATCAAACAAGAAATAAAGGGCAAGGCCTGTATTCACAAACCATTCTAAGTTGCAATCAGAGTCTGACTTTAGAATTAGAAAATAACACAGTTTCTAGTGTGTTTTTTTATCTCGCTGAACTGAACTCTTTACCAGATGACAAAATTTTAGATCTCTCCAAATTGAAAGCATTTGCAGATGACACATAAAATTAAAAATTTCTTTTGGAAGGGTAGAAAACATTGTGGGAAAAGGAGGAAATGCTGGTTACCATCATTTTCTCCTTTTCCTACAACATTTTCTAAAGTATTCTTCTACAGGTTTATTAAAACTAGGGATTGTGTGGTAAAGAGTTAACATCCCAAGGTCAATGGTAAATTTAGATCCTGTACACTGGGTTTTTAGTTCAAATGCGGTCCTGTGGTTCAGTGGTGCAGCTGTAAGAATTGAATCCTGGAGACCAAAGGTTCAAACCTCAATCAAAGCACAGACTTTCTTTTTAGAGAGTCCTTGAGCAAGACACTTCAGAGCCTTAGCCCAGTGTAACTGAAACCTAGGACATACCTACCTACATATATAAGTGAGTTGTAACCATAATTATTCAATGAAATAATGTTAAAAGTGACGTAAAAACATCTGATCAATCAATAAAGTTTAATATGTAATACCTGCAAAGTCTATCCCTTTATCAACATGTTTGACTCTGTAATGGGCTTTCAAAATCACTGGATCTGTGTATGTATCTGTCTTAACACAGAAAGGACAGTGCATATGAGGAGTTGGGTCACGGCAGTTGGGATCAAAACACTGCACTGGATTGTAGTTATTTTCAGTACCTTTGATACGAACACTTGGATGTGTCTGTAATAAAAATGAAAGAAGATTAATCCATATAGAATATTACAACAGTGTGCATTTCTGTGTGGTCAGATCGTGTTGAGTTGCATATATAAAGAGATGCGTATCGGATTATACATTACATTATAACTGTAAAGAAAGATTACAAAATCAATTATAAATAACCAACAAATCAGAGAACTACATTTTATTGTACATATATGTACAATAATTAACTCTTTACCACACAATCCCGACTTTTAATGACCCTGTGAAAGAGGTCTTTTGAAAACATTGTGGGAAAAAGGAGAAAATGCTGGTAACCAGCATTTTCTCCTTTTCCCACAATGTTTTCTACCCATCCTGAAACAAATTTCAATTTTTCAGCCACATTTATTTTGTCGTCTGCAAATGCTTTCAAATTGGACTACTCTAAAATTTTGTGGTAAAGAGTTAAGAGTGGCAGATGAGTATGTAGATAACGGTAAGACTGCATGTTAGATCAGTCCATGAATTTAAAAATGGTGGTTGCTTGTCCTCCATTCATTACATAAAAAAACCAAGAACTGTGGCTTAGAAACTATTTCTGAAATGATGAAAAGGTATTGAGTGGTTGTTATTCACGTTCACTGCTCGTTATTAGGTGAGACAAGCTTGTAATTATTAATCGTGGTGCTGAAGTTCACGAGTGTAGCATTTGGAAATACTCTTTTGAAGCCACATGTTTATGAAGTAGATATTGATATAGGACCAAATCAAGAACTGCATAAAAACGATTTTTGAAAAAAGTAGATGACAAATAACTGATGAACTAGCTATGAATGCCCTAAAATGGAGTTTTTGTGCTTTGTGATGCTAACAGACTGATTTAGAGATTTGGCTGAAGGACCCAAATGTTAGTACACAAAAGTAGTCTGTGAACATGATAATGTTCTAAGCAAGGTATATGATTGATATGGTAAAATTTTCAACACAGGGTACATGACTGATATGGAAAAATTTACCGCTCAGATGTATTTGTGAGTGAAATAATGCCCATATTCACTCAGATCATTTACAGCTATATAATAAATTACTGTACAAATACAAATGATTCAGAAAACATGGCTCAAAAGATGGGTTTGTTTTTGGAAAAGACTTTGAAAGTATTAAACATTGGTGCAAAGGAGAAAATGCTGTTTACCAGCATTTTCTCCTTTTCCAATGATCTTTTCACAAGCTGTTTTCTTCTGGGTTGTTAAACTAGGATTCTGCCAAATTACATTTCTACTTCAATCATGGTGGCCAGTTCACCTATCCATGATTTCCTTAGTTTTCTTTTAGCAGTACTTTACACAATATTCTTAACAAGCCACTGGTTGCTTTCCCACAGTATGGTTTTCAAGACTGGGAAATTAAAGGCACAAAACGTTCAAGGTATAGTTATGAAGAAAATCAGAGGAGAAAAGAATGTGCCCGACGTGGGACTCGAACCCATGACCCCCGGAACACTAGTACCGCAGCTCTACCAACTGAGCTAGCCGGGCAACTGGTCGTGAGTCTACCCAATGCCGATTACTACACTCTTCCCCCTCCTGATCTCTTGGGAGTCAGCAACTCCCCCTTCAGTCCCCACGGACCGCCGGTGCCGCATACCCGTGCTCACCAATTGACCTCGTCGCCAATGAAGTAAATCAGAGGAGAAAAGAATGCGCCCAACGTGAGACTCGAACCCACGACCCCCGGAACACAAGTACCGCAGCTCTACCAACTGAGCTAGCCGGGCAACTGGTCGTGAGTCTACCCAATGCCGATTACTACACTCCTCCCCCTCCTGATTTCTTGGGAGTCAGCAACTCCCCCTTCGGTCCCCATCCTCGTTGCCAATGAAGTAAATCAGAGGAGAAAAGAATGTGCCCAACGTGGGTCTCAAACCCACGACCCCCAGAACACTACTACCGCAGCTCTACCAACTGAGCTAGCCAGGCAACTGGTCGTGAGTCTACCCAACGCCGATTACTACAGCTAGGCTATACTGTAGAAGATGCCTGAGTGGTTTTATGTTTTTTTCTTTTGCCCTTACACAGGAAATGAATTATAAGATGACATACTGCATAGTATTGACACAAGTGGCATTTTGGTATTTACAACTTCACACTAGGTAATACGGTTGTCTTGGGGCGAATTTGAAGTGGAGCGAACTGCCTCTGGGCGAAGTTGAAGTAGGTCATATTGTCATGTAACCGAAACCTACACCCCACCCACCAAATTTACACGGTTTTGAATAACTCAACAATAACAAAACGTCTATTTTTAGAGCAGAAATTCTTACAACAAATGTTGTGTTCATTATTCCTGTCGGTGAAATCCAAATCTATTTAAAGGCAGCCTTCATTTATCAGAAATCTTGCAATTTCAGACGATTCTCAAATGTTTTCATCAACCCATTGTGTTCGCGTCATAAATTTTGCCGACATGGCGGTTTTCAATGACGTCATAGGTTAAGGACACATCACTGTGCGTAACCGACCAATATGCGAAAATAGGAACAAACCAAACACCTATAGACTAAATAACACGTTAACAAACGGTTAAACGAACGTTACAAACAAAAAAGAAAAAAAAAAAAGCATTTTTATACGTTTGAAGTAGTTGTATAGTGCATATAATTAGTAAAGCTACACTAGATAGTTTTCTTTTACAACCCTACTGTAAACTTCAAAGAACATAGACTGAAATATGTAATTTATCTTCAAAATGGGGAAGAAAGAAGGTGTTCTAGAAGTAGAATACTCGTAACGAAATTTAAATTTGTTTGGTTTATATGAAGACTAGTAAAGAAAATAACCCCTCCAGCAAATGAAGGTAGGTAGTTGGGGTATGACGATGGGTCGTAAATTTATGTGAAAATAGGAATGCACGAAAGATCTTTTACATGTCACCTTTTAAAAAAATAACATTATTAGCGGTGGCAATGCTTGTATAATTGTTGTCATAAATTTGCATTGGCGACCACATTTTCACTAATAGCGAATCACTGTTGTTAGGTGGTTTTTCTAAGTTCTTTTTTAAATAGGGGTTGACAATCGTTCTATAAAAGGCAAATCAGATAAAACAGCTTTGATGAGTATGCGTAACTGCGTAACAAAAGTGCCCTACATTGTTAACATAAATCGCTTTATCTTTCCCTTATAAAGCAATATATTTACTACAGAGTTGGTACTATAGATAGCAACAAGACTGTCTGCACAGTGTAATTCATGTTTTGAGTTTAACCAGGGATCGTATACGATCCCTGTTTTAACAAAGAAGTTTAATGATATTCTGTCAACTTTAAAACTAAGACTTTTTTAAATCGGGATTGTCCTGTATCCTTCATTTTTTTTTTTTTTTTTTTTAAGTAACTATCTATGAAGTGTTTCTTTTTCCTGAGAGTTTCTTTCTGAGCAAAAACATAACTTTTGATATTCACATTCTTCTTGTTTACTTTTCTCCAACAAGCCCTATAAAACCACTGTATTTATTTCGAAAGAGAAGGCCTCAAAAAGTCTAGATATTGTATGTACATTAAAGTCATGGACACGATATTCCTTAATTTTCAAAGGATCTTTTGTTTTCCTGCAATTTCTTTGTTTTTCAAATTAACGCGGGAATTAACTCTTTACCACGCTACAAAAATGTGGGCCTGTCAAAATTGAAAGGATTTGCAAGCTACACTTTGAAAGTGGCTCAAATGATGGAATTTGTCTTTGACAAGGTAAAATCACATTGTGGGAAAAAGTAGGATTTCAGACGTGATATTTACTAGTGGTACGGTCCCTTACCTTGAGACAACCCTATTAGGACTGGCTACGACTACGGCATTAAACTTATCAAGTATATGTATCTGACTAATTTTTAGCTCATTAATTGTCCCCACATTCTCCGTATCCACCGTGTATCATCGACTCCGGAACTTGGTACCAGCTGAAGCGGTGATAAACAAAAACTGGTCATGTCCAGGTTAAGAAAATTCTTTATTTTGATGTTATGTCCCGATATTATGCGTCAATGAGAATGTCTCCATTTACGGAACATATTATTGTTTGAATTGCACACCCAGAAATGATATTAAAATGATTTTAGGTTCACTTTTTAATGTAAAACGAGCTGTCTGGTACTGCCGAAATTTTGTGTCTTCGTCAAAACCTACCTGTTTATCATACAAACGGTTATGACAAATTTCAGTCCATTATTAAGCATATGCATTCCCATCACCGCTGCTTATATATAATCAATAGTTTTCCCAAAACAATGATGGAACTCGATAAAAACATCATAAAACTCGGAAGGCTTGAGTACGGCAACTTGAGGCACTGCATAAAAATACTGGACGGCGTCTTGCTAGCTAACTGTACGGCAATTTATTGTGAAAGTAATAGAATTTAATGCAATGTAGCGCGCGAAAGGGTATTATTTCCTAATTAGTACCATTTTCACAGTTGCAAACATTAGTTACAAGAGAATTTATTTGTTTGAGTGTGGTCATATGGAAAAAAAAAAAGCACACGGCTCGACTGGAAGCCAATTCCCCCTCGCAGGCCGTGCGAGTAGTTTAGCCACAAAACTACCGAGTCGTATATCGGTCTGTGACAATAAGTTTATAATTCGGGAAATATTACCCGAGAGAAATATTTCCTGTATCTTGAGCTAAAGATGGATTCATTTATATAAATACGAGGGCCATTAATTTTGTAGGGTACATTGTGTTTATACTAGTTTTAAACGGTGAACTCGTATAAAGGAAAGTTTGAACCTTCTTAAAAAAGATGGGGAAAAAACACAGTCAGTATCATGGACACTGGCATGAATTTAATGCAATAAAGCGTGTCACAATCTGCAACAATATCGGTGGTATTATTTGAGATTATTTGAGCCATGCTTTATTATTTGAGCCATGCCTTATCTATATCAGATAATCATGAGTACATGTTGTAGAAAAGTGAGAGCTCTATTTTAATAATGAAATTGTACTTTAAAAGTTAATCAGTTTTCTTAAAAGAAACTGTCATACTAAGTATGGCATTACTTGACGACTCGCGCGCGCTGTTTCCATGCATGATGTTCTGTTTCCGGGTATATATACATGATTCCATAAAATCTCTATTGTTGACCCTACAACGACCACAAAACTAAAGGAAAGCAAATATTTCTTAAAGCAGAACACTGTGACGACCTGCGACTCATCCTTCGTTCTTAAATTTTCAGCGTGTGGCATTTTCTCGCAGAAACATTATTTCAAATTATTTCAACAAACCCCCCCCCCCCCCCCCCCCGTTTTCTGAACAAGGTGGGTGTGGTAGCTGACCATTCAAGTTTCCAGTATAAAAACAGTATACGTTCTTGTTATTGAATTTTGTAGCAGGTGCATGTATACGAATTGCGTATTAAATTGAAGTGTAGTTGTTGATCTTTACAATGATATCAAATATGAATGGTTTCCTTGGTGGGCAATCGCCGCAGATGAACTTTTTCCAACGGCCCTGGTACCGGACCGCAGCAACTCGTACAACCAATATGCGCGCCCAGCAAATACATTAGCTCAGCCTCCGTATCTATATAGTCAGAGTCTGGTCAGAGTCTTCGCTGGTCGCCTGAAGTAGGGTTGGGTCCTTAGCTATCAACAGAGTGGTCATTGAAGACACTGATCTAAATGAACAGGCTGATCTTAGCAGGATGCACATGTAAACTGCAGAATTTGTTGTGCTCCGGCTTATTTATTAGCGTCCAACCACCTAAAATCTTGGACCACCATGAATCGCGGACAACTGCTTTGTACCACGAGAATGCAACCTTTTTTTTTCGACGTAGCTGAATGCGCTGGCTTTTGACCTAGTTCTTGGTATTAATAAAGAATGAATAGATGGTAATTTGCGATTGGTAAAAAATGTGCACTTGTTCGGCGGGCCCCTGCTGGCATATTTCCTCGCACTTTATGAAACCACTATCAACAAGTGTTGCCACTGCTAATCGATACCCCAGGCCTTGATTCATACCAGAGCAAACTAATGTAGTAGGGAATAATTCTTTTCTTGTGCTATTTGTAAACTAAATATTTTCATGAGCGTTACCCAATAGCCCGATACTACTTTTTAACAAAATTGAAATCACTGAGGAGAAAGGGGAAAATTGCTCGTGAGGTTACTTTTCATTATTTTACTTAATATTGAGCCAAAAAGAGTTTCAATATTCATATTCCAGTATATCTTACGCCGTCTATCTTTTTTAAAGATATTTCTTTTTACTTTTCTAAATCCCTCGCTGCCGCGGTTCATGGTAATCCCTTTCTATATTGTAACCGGACTATTTTTGCCTTTCTGCGACGTCAAAACGCTAAATGTTATTCGTCCTAATGTACACGCCTCTTGGTATATTTGTCCGCTAGCGAAGGGCATTAGAACCTGCAAAGCGATAAACGAATGCATCAAAATAGCCACTTTTGCTGTATCATACCGATGCAAATTGCCGTACAGTTAATTTAGTAAAATTTTCATGTTGCCGTACACCAACCTTGCAAATTGCCGTACTCCCAAAGATTCTTGTTTTCGAGAATAATTCAATCAATGCTTGTTGCATATGAAACTTATACCGAAGTCAATTCCAAATGTCCGGAATATTTTGATATTAAAAACCAAGGGTAACAAGCTTTGCAACAAAGCAAAAAGAACGATTTTAAATTGGATATGGTGGTTTGAGCAGTACCATCTGATAGGATTTCGCTGTTGGACATCTCTAAGTAGATAATAAAATGCTCGATCTGGCACATTACCCTTAAGCCTTACGTGCCTTACGCAATTACGTCCAAAATCAACCCTCCCTCATCCCCAGTCATCCCCAGTCACTCCCATTACCAAAAATTTCATGTAACACGCACGCATTTAAGCCGCATGCTCATAAAATTATTAAAACCAATAGGTTAAGCATTCATTATTAAATCAAACTAACCTCTATCTTTATCATTTTACCTTAAATTCAATTTTTATATCATATCAATCCCTTATGTAGTAAATGAAAAATTTTCGAAAAAAAAAAAAAAAAAATTTAATTTTTAAAAATTTCATCATCTCACGTCATCGCATCAGCCAGACAAACTCATACATCAGATAATCGCTTAACCCCCCATCAACCAACGCGTCATGCAATGGATAATCAGATTATGAGATAGTGGAGGGGCTTAAGATTTTGGTAAAAAAAAAAAAATTATTCCTTTTGATAGAAATAAAAAATTGAATTTTACTTAAAAAGTCTCAACAACATAATAGAACCATGAGTTCGACAAAGATGAATGAAACAAATACAGAAAAAACAGTTAATTTTGTAAAACCAGAAGACTTTAATATAAAAAATTTAATTTTGTGTAAACCAGAAACAAACCAAAAATATAAATTTCAAACAATGAAGGTTAAATATGAGTATTCCAATGGAACAAAAGATAACCTTTATATCCGTACTCCTTCCTTGTTTTCTTTTGGTATTCAACCTTATAATGATAATGGTCCATCTGAGTACTTTATGAGTTTGTTAAGCTTTTACAATTATGAAAACCCTCAACCAAAGGAAACTATGTTCAAAGAAACAATAGAAAGTATTACAAATTTTTTAAAAGAAAAAGCACCAAAAAAATATGGAAACAAGAAAACTAATTTTAGTGATTTAGAAATTTTAGTAGAAGATAATCCAAATCCTATTTTTTTCCCAAAAATGAAACACACAAAAAAATATAATAAAGGTAAGTTAGAAAGTATTAACATTATCACTGATTTTTACAGAAAACATAAACCTAATGACAAAAAAGAAGATGTAGATAAAAATGGACTAGTAAAAATAGATCCTCTTTCTTTTACTAGAAAACAATGTAAAGTAATTGCTTTCGTTAATATAGAGGATATTTTTATTAGATCAACCAATGTTAAAGTACGAACAAGCCTTTCATCGGTTATTATAAATAAAAAAAATGTTGATCCCCCTAAAAGAGTTGAAAAAGAGTCACTACCTTTTTCTTTTATGGGAGGATTAGGGTCTGATGATGAAAGCGATAGTGAAAATGAAAGCGACAACGAAAAAGAAGAAAATTAAAAGATAACATACAAGAAATGTAAAAACTTTTCTTTTCCAATTAGATAAATATTTAATCTTTTTACCAGATTAAATATTTTATTTTGTTTTTGGTCTTGCCCCCTGTGCTTCTTACATTTCTCTTTCTTCTTCTGTTAATCCTTGTAATCTATAATGTCCATATGATAATGTTCTATAACTTCCATCCCTCAGTATCAAACCCTTTTTATCATCTTCAAAACTTAATGCTATTTTCTTCATTTTTATAGTAGTTATTTCATGAAGTTTACTTTTTATTCCTCCCATAGTTACGCAAAAATCTTTTTCAGTATCCAAACAATCTTTATAAGTTTTAAATTTTAGTTCATTTTTAATCACAGACTTTTTAACACCTTTACATTTTTTAGTTTCTGTTTTCTCATTATATACCATATTACCATCTTTATCTTTTTTAACAGGTTTATCATAAACAAACATACCATTTTTATCAGTTAATGCATTACCTTTTTCATCTTTTCTTAAGATAATTTTTTTCATAGCATAAGTTTTTGCTCCTGGACTTACAAATCCTGTTAAAAGATCTCCTTCCATTTCATCCTTAAATTTACCTAACACATTACAATTTTTATCACTATACAATGGATGATTTTTTGGATAATTACTAAAGTCAAACAAATCATCGGCATCCTCTTTTAAATCTTCATACAAATCTTCAGTTTCTATTTTTAAAACATAACTATCAGTATCAGTATAGCACATAAATACTTTATCTTCACCAAATTTATTTTTAAAATAGTTATAATAATCTTCTAACATAGTTGTTTTGCTAATATCAAGTATACTTACTCCTAAATAAATTGGTTTATCATATTTAATCCATGTTTTTTTCATATGAACAGCAACCAAATTTTCATCAAATATAGTATGATTATGAAAGTTATGTTTTGCTGTTAACTTTTTAAAACGTTCACTATTTTCACCATTAACTAATTCTATGTTTACTCTATTTCTTATATTTTCCATGGTTTTACCAAAAACAGAATTCATTGCTAACTTCCATAAATTATCTAAAAATTTATTTTTATCCTTTTTTGCTTGTGTTCTTAAATTTACGCACTTATCAACATATTTTTTAATAGCGGTACTCTCTCGATATTTAATTCCTCGATGTATTTTTTTAATTTTTAATCCTAATCTCTGATAAGTCTTTAAAGCTTCATAATGAAGTAAATATTTTTCTTTATCATTTAAGTTTGGTATTAATTTTTCTACTTTACTTACTTTTAATTTTTCTGCTGCTAAAGGTATTTCATTATGCAAATCATGTAAATCTTTAGGATACTCCAAATCAACCTCCAGGGTACACGGATATTTTTCCCAGTTATTTAATTCTTCTTCAGTCATCCATTTAAAACCACCTACTGGTAAAGGCTTACTCATAGCCCAAGGATAAAGACTGTTTTTATCAATGTAAAACCCATATAAACTAGGTTTAGTTGAATCATACTCATCACCCATATACTTATTGTTTGCTTCAAAATGTCTAATACTTGTCATGCATACGCCACCCCTTTTTGACGCTTCAAAAAAGTTAAGCATATTAATATCAGTAAGTTTTTCTAATTTTATTTCGCTTACCTTAAGCATAGCATCCCATCCATATCCAGGTAAAGTATAATACCAAGCAGGGTCTAAATCAAATTCTTTAAGCATAGAAAATCTAAAGTTTTCCATAACATCGGCTAAAAGTACAACATCTGTTTCATTGTATAGTTGTAAATAATCAGACATAGTTTTGCAACCAAAAACATCCCAAACTTTTAACGCGTGTGCCAAATCTTTTTCTTCAATTCCTTCTCCATTTAAGTTTGAATAAAATTCTTCTATAGGTGGTAGTTGTGTTTCTTTTAACTTATCAAAACTATCCATCCATTCATAAGGAAAGATACCCTTTCTACTTAACAATTTTAATTTTTCTTCTGTATAACCACCACGATGATTTTCTAAATAATACTTTAAATTTTTAAAATTTTTATCTTTTAAATTTTCTACAATTTTTTCTAAACTACTAGCTAAAAACTTAAAACTATCAAGAAATCTTAATTTAATATTCTTATTTCCTACCTTTAGATTTTTTGTAAAACTAATATATTTTTCTTCTGTGTTAGGTAAACAATCAATTCTACCACTAGTTTTACCAAGATACTTAATAAAAATATGAGCATCATAACCAGATAAATTATGAAAGATAACAGGTATAAAATTTGGAACTTTTGCTTTAAGATTACATTCATTATGTGCGGCACCTCTATAATTACCAGTAAAATGACAATGATCTCTTACTTTATAATTTTCATGAGTAAATTTACCACCACATATCCAACATTTTACTTCATTTTTATGTTTTCTAACTTTATCTTCAGTTAAAATTTCCATTTTTACTGGATTTTCATAAAATTCTTTAAAAAGTTGTTTAGCATCCTTAGTTAAAGTATCTATAAAATGTTTTTCTGTATCCTCTCCTACATATCCTCTTAATTTTGGTTCCATAATTTTATCATCGAAAGGACAAATTAAATAGTTATAACTTACAGGTATATGTTTTTGTATTTCAATAGTATTACTTTTTTGTTGTGATTCTATTTTTTGTAATATACATTCAATATCAGCAATAACTATAAAAGGTACCATAATTTTTCTACAATAGTTTTTAAACTTTATTAAAATTTCTTCAGGATTTTCAGGATCAAACTTTGGCATTATTATATCAACTCCATCATGATCTTCACAACGCTCCATATGTTTTTCTAAAAGTTCTTCACTACCAAAATGATTCATACAAAGCATACAATACTTTACATTATGATTAGAAGCTGTTTGAGTTCTCAGTAAAGCACTAATATCTTTTATTAAAACATAATGTGTTTTTTCTTCTTCATCTTCAATATATAACAAATTTATATGATTTTCTTTTAAACTTTTTATAACTCTAATACGTTTGATTTTTTCCTTACCTTTTACTATCCCAAAAACATTAACGCTAATTGTCGGATTTTGTCTTTCAAACTTATCTATATCCTGTAAAGAAACAGGATATTTTATTCCTTTCATATTTAAGTTATTTTTCTTTGATTTTAAATCATTATCAACTCTTTGTGGATTTTTATCTGTTGGATTTAATTGTCTCAAAATACAATCTGTAAAACATTCATCATTCTCACTTTTCATATTAATACAAGCCTTTTTATTTTTAATCCAATCAGGTAAATCAATCCATCCACTTGCTCTTAATGGTTCATAAATAACACTATGTAACTTTAAATGAACCACACTTTTAAATTTCCAACCACTACCATTTGTAATAAAATTATAAAAATTTTCTAAAATTCTTTCCATCATTTTTTCGTATACTTCTTCTACATTAGTTCCTTCTAAAAAAATCTCATAAATACCAGAAGAAAAATTTGCTTTTACTATTTCTCTATTATTACCCTCTCCTCTTTCCATAAAACATTGAAGATTTAATTTTACTTTATGACTATGCATGCTTCTTAAAAGATTTTCAATTGTCGGTTTAGTTAGCATTAAAAACTCTTGTAATGTCTCAACAGGTATACCGTCTATTTTATGTTCAGTTGCATAATCTTTTAAGGCAGACCTATTTTGAAATAATTTTATTTGTTTCTCTCTTTCTTCATCATATAAACTTTTTAATTTATTTTTTAAAGCATTAAGTTCAGGTGATATACTTGGTTGTTCTACTCTTACATTTTCTAAACTCCTTATCAAATCATTAACTGAAGTAGTTTGTTGCCTGATTGGTGGTGGTATATAGGGTGTTGGTCGTAATATTGGCGCATCAATGGTATCTAGGTCTCTATCTAACATTGAGGGTCCCGTATTAATTAAAAGAGTTATTAATTCGTTACGCTTAAGCCTTGAGTATCTTCTTAATCCCTTTTCCCTTGCTAGATTTTTTAATCCAGCTACAGTAAGTCCTTCAAACTGACGATCCATTTTTTTTTTTTAATAAAAAATTCTTTCCTTAAGTCAAATTTTATTATTTTTTTCATAAATAATAAAATTAAAGAATATCAATTCTATATTTATTATTCCATACTCTTCCATTCCAGTTTTCAATCGTTTGTGGACATTTATCAATAAACTTACTAGCCTTATAAATTGATGGAAACTCTTTTACTTCTTCAGTTTCAACATCCTTTAAGGTAACTCTCTTTGGATTTTTAGCTATATCCTTTAATCTTTCATAATTAGGAATTTTTTTAAAAAAATTTTTTTTATCCTCTTCAGGATATAAACCATGCTCTTTTAACACATCAATATACTTTTTCTTGTTCCAATAGGAATACCACTTAATATTGTTATCTGTTAATATTTTCTTAAAATCAGCAACCTTTTTCATATTTTATTTAAGTAAAGATTTACTTAATATACTACACTCATCTTATTACCATCACTCTGGAAGTTAATAAGCCTATCACTAATTAAAACTGAATAAGCTACAGCATCTGGTGGTGGATTTGCTGCAAATACTGCTTTAACATGAATATCAGTAACAGAATACTTAAGTCTTTCACTTTGTTTACTTAAATCAAACACAAACAAAGGATAAAGGGTTTTGTAATCTGAAGGAGTAATATTAGGGTTTGATACTAATTCATCCATGTTAAAAAACTTTTTTCTAAATGAAGCAGCTTCACTATATATTCTACTAATTTGATAAGCATTAAAATTTATATTATAATCATATGCTGGATATTTTTTTGAACCTAACATTACATAAATATTATTAACTCTAAAGTTGTCAAATATAGCTGGGTTTTGTTCCTGGTCTTCATTTCTTCCATTTTGAAAACCAATAATTAAAAACCTTGGTACTTCAGGTGAAGATTTAGATGATAACCTCCAAGTAAAATTGGTTGATTGTGGAACAGAAATATTATCACTTTGTATCATTCTATATCCAACAGGAAATTTTTCTTTCTTCTCAATAAATTTAAAAAGTTCCATCTTATGACCATCTTCTGGTGTTACATGCGGCATAAACCAAGATACCTTCAGTAAATTAACTCTACCAGCATCTGTACCACCAGCTCTATAAATTGCGTCATTATCACTATCTCTTGTTAAGGTTAAAGTTTGTTTCATACCATATAAAATTTTGTTATAATCTTCACAAAAACCAAATATATGTTTTAATGGTATCCTAAAACTAAATGTTCCAACCGGATTTGAGCTAAAAATATAATCCCTTCTTATCTTAAAACCAATATTATTAGCGGCATCAGCTGTTCCAGTAGTATCTTTATACCACAGTTGGTTTAACCCTTGTGATTTAGAAAAGTCATCTGGGTATTTTAACAACCCAAGCATTGTTGTAGACGTACCAGGGTAAATATTGTATTCTATCTCTTGTCCACTAAGTTGATATCTGATAGCTTTAAACAGATACATTATTCCATTATTTATTAAGGTAACTGCATTGGCAGCCCCATAAACAGTCCCATCATTTTTTACTAATTCACCTACAACTTCTAAATATGATTCTGAAGGATGATAAAAAATATCTTGAGTTTCAATATCAATCCTTATATTTCCTCCATCATTGTTTAGATTGGTTCCTGTAATAGGAAGATATTCATAATATTCATATTCATCAATACTGTCGTCTTTAAAAATTGGTGCTTTAATATTTAAAATATCCATTTTTATTATATACAATTATAATTTTTAAGTCAAATTATAATTGTTTTATAAATTTGCCCATAGTTGTGGGAATGATTTGTTTTCATCATCTATATACACACCCTTAAGTTTAATATTTACAATTTTTTCTACTGAAAGGTTTTTTTTCATTTTTGGATAAATTCTATTTCCATAAAGAATGGTTACCTTAGGCATATTATTTTTTTTAAGATATTGATTTACATCTTCTTCAAATTCCTTTATGATATCAACTTTTTCTGGTGACAATTTTAAAACAGCCCTTTTATAATCATAATTTGTATCACTGCTATCTATTACTTCACAATCTTCATCAAGTTTAAAATTTGCATAAAGGATACTAACCCTTTTTGTATTGTATTTTTCATAATGCGTTAAATTAAATTTTAGATTTGTCATTCTTTTTTATTTAATGTAATATTTTACTTAACTTAACTTAAATTTATAATACTTTAACTCCGCCACCCTTACTATTTAATTTTTTAACTAAATCTTGTATAGCAATAGCACTACCATCTATTAAGGTGTTTATATTTTGTGTTGCAGGTTGAGTTGTTGTAGTAGGCTTTTGTGTATATTTTTCTATAATCTTTTTAGATTTTGGTGTTAAAGCCTTTTGAACTAACTTTTTACCTGCATCAATTGCAGCTGTCTTTCCTACCTCTAACGCTTTCTTTGCTCCTTCTTTAGCCACACTTTTACCAACATCAACTGCTGAAGATGCAATTTGTTTAGCTGCACTGCTTGTAAAGAGTTTTGTAAGAAAATTAACAAAACTATCAAATATTCCTGCTCCTCCATAAGCATAATTTCTTTTAAATCCTCTCTTTTGTGATGTAATCATTTTTATAGTATAGACATTAATTTTTTATAAGTTTTTGCATTTAAAACATGTTGTCTTTTTAATTCATCACAAATACTTACAAGCTCATTTCTCACACCTGTATGGCCTGCACCTTTACTTGCCATTAAGAGATCAAATCTTTCTAATAATGCATTAGGGTCAGATGGGATTACCGTAATTCCTTTTCCAAGGACTGAATCATTCCAAAAACCACTAAGCAATTTATTCCACTTATATGATTTACCGTTTTTTGGAAAATTACTTTTTGGGTCATTATCTCGATGAAGGGTGCCAGATTTTATCATTATCTCCTTATAATTTTTTAAATCTTCTTTATTATATTTATCTTCATCTGGTTTTTTAGATACAATTAACTCCCACAGACCGGGTGTGCCTTCATAGGTTTTATTTGCAATTAAAAGATCATCTCCTAAAATTTCAGTTTCCATATTACCAATATAAAATTTACCTTTTTTGTCATATATCCCATAAGTTGTATCGGCTTCATTCTTATTTGTAAATCTTCTTAGTTGCTTTGCTGCACGTGGTCCAATAAGCAATAATGGGTCATCATCATCATCCATTTCATCCATATACCTAAATATTTCTTCACGTTCTTCATCAGTAAGACCCTCTTTTTCATGAGCTTTTATAGAAGGAAAGGCCGGAAACGAAATAGCCTTTGGTAACTGTTCAATTCCCTCTTTAATAGGTTTAAGCCCTTCTGTAATCTCCTTTGTTGATGCTTTTTGTGATTCTGTAATAGGTTTAAAAAACTTTGAAAGGTCTGTTTGTAATTCAATTTCACCTGATTTTTCTGCAAGTTGATTATCGTGAATTCTTTTCTTCAACGCAAGAAATTCTTTTACTGTTTGTTCCCTTTTTAAAGGGTCTTTTATCTTCAAAAATGACATTTTTTAAAAAGTAAAAAATTTTTTTAATTTGTATTATCTATCTCACATGCACAAGAACATTTAAACTTAGGTGGTTTTAGTTTTATTCTTAATGATGTCCATTGTTTCTTTCTACTAGTCTCCGGAATTCTTCTCGTGCTTCTATTCGCCCCTTTTCTATTAAACTCTCCGATTCCTCTAACTTGCTTTTTTTCTTTGTCTTACTTCTAATTTCTTCCTTCATTTGTTTGTATTTTTCCAATTCTTCCATAATTAATGTAAATTCTGAATGATCTATTTTGTTGTCTGTTATTGCTTTTGATATATGCGTAAGTAATGTATTTAACTTTGAATCTGCCAACATTTTAATCTGAAGATGTTTTTCTGATTTTGTTCTGCTTCTTCTAACTACAAACTTACCCACTAATGCAGCTAAACCAACAACTAAAGCACAGCCTTCTAGAACTATAGTCCCAGGTATCGCTACTACGGTTGAAAGTAAAGCGATTCCACCTGCTCCTGCGCCTAGTGCTATAACGGTTAGTCCGGCTTCTACATTGTCCACAGTCTTACTAATCTTCATGTATTTTTTACTTAGTTGCTCTCTTTCCCTAACTTCACATTCTAGAAAAGTCTGAATTTCTGATATCTTTTGTAACCTGAATGATTGACCGTTATCTCTTGCAGTTATTACTGGCTCTAATGATGGCGCATTTGGTATGTTTCGTGCTTCTGGTAACTCTGGATAAATCTTCTCTTTTAGTTCCATTTTATTAACGGCAACTTATTTTTAAATAGAATAGTAAAGTCGACACAAAAAGGTGTTTTCTTGTATTTTTTTTATTTTACCAGAGTTGTTTGTAATTGTTGCAACCATGTCATCCACCTCTTCTAACGTAACTTCATTTGTAATAGATAATTGATTAAGTTTAAGATTATAAGATAGAGAGGCTAAAACAAAACCTTTACTCATATTGAAGCCCATACCTAGGGCTATCGTCTTCGTTTGTCCTCCTTCTATTACTAACGGTTGTTGAGTAAAAATATCCCATGTAACAGGATTAACTTTTTTAGCCGGATACTTTACTTCTACGGGTTTCCAAAAAATAGTTTTTGGTTGAACTATTTTATGTTTTCCATTTCCAAATTTATGCACATTCATATTTTTTAATTTACAATATTGCCCCTAATATAGGAATATTAGCGAATGGGCTATTAGGCCCTAAAAGAAGACCTTTTCCATCATAAATTTTACCGCCTTGTTTTAAATACAATCCATCGCCAACGGAACCCAATCCTTTACCTTTTGCTGGACCAAGAAATAAACCTTCACCATCAGTTTCTACTTGACAGACGCATCCACCTTTCTTAAGATAAAGTCCGTTGCCCATTGCTTTTTGAACGCCTGAAGATGCTAAACCAGATAGTGCTCCAACTCCTAAAGCCGGCAAAACAGTCCTTGCTAATGTGGGTAGAACTGATGATGCTAGTCCCGCCAACATTCCAAGAAATCCACCTTCTACTTTCATATTATGCTTAAGTTGTTTTGTTGACATTCTAAACGTTGCCCCCTTGCCAGCTTTATATGCTTTTGTAAGTTTATTTACTTGAGATTTGGTTAATGCTATTACATCATTACCATGAATATCCTCATGCTTTAAACGAATACTAGCCGGGGCTTTGTTTTTAAAAGAATGTAAAATTTTTTCCTTTTGTCCGTCTGATATATTTATTTTTGCATTAATATAGTTTGTCATTTTTTATATTTATCTTGCTTCTCTTATATGAAATCTAATTGATAAATTTTCCCCTCTAAGATTGAGTAATGTTCCATTTTGATCAGTAATTGACACATTAAGATTATGTATTTCATTTAATGTTAATGGAAGGTAAACTAGATTGACTGGATTTTCTATAATTTTATATCCTGGCGGTACATTTGGAAAAAAACTATAAATTGTATTTCTTTGTGAACCGTTAACATAACTGCCTGAAATTAAATCTATATTAACTAGTAAACTATTAATACTAAGAATATTTACTACATTTTCTGATTCATGAAATCCTTGTTCATATTTAGCACGAGAGAATCCTAATACTTTGGCAATAGAATTTTGTTGATTAAAATCAACCTGATATCCATTTTCTACAACAAGAATAGACTTTAAAGTATTAGTATTTGCTGAGATGTTAATATAATATTCTTCATTAATAACATCATAATGACCCTTTTTTCTCATTTCTTGTTGAATTACATCATTAATATCAACTAGATCATAACTTCCTTCAGGTATTCTTATTTTTATCCATGATGTGCCATTGTCTGGTGTATAAACAAAAATGTTATTGCTTGCGTCAATATTAGGAAATGAATAATAAGTTTCAAGATTAACCAATGCTATTTCATATTCTTTATCTTTTTCTAATAGAAGTGGGGGAGTAAATCTTGTTTTAAACTCTGTTTTGTTATCGCTTACAATAATTTGAAATGATGTTTTATGGTCAGTGTTTTTTACTATCTTTTCAAGTAATTCTACTTCCATTTTATTAATTTGTAAAATATATTTTAAAATGAAAATATATTTTTAATAATAATTTTTATAATCTCGTGGTATATAAACGTTATCAAATCCACATCTATATTTCCCATCATTTGGGTTCTTAGTTAAATCTAACACTACGAATCCATAAGGTTGTTCCCAGCACTTTTTACAAAAATTGATAAACTCTGTTTTAGTCATATCATCTCCCACATGATCACTATAAATATGATTAAGATTTTTTAAGTCTTGTCTAAACAAGCATATTAAGTTTGCATTCTCTCTAATAGTTTGACGGGGTAGTCTAAAATAGTTTTGTGCCAGATAAAAACAATCGGCATTACTATGTCTACCCCGTACATAATAGTTTTCACACTTGTTTTGTCTTTCTAAAAGTAAGTCATCAAATATCATTAAGTTTTTATTTGATGCATTTAAATCTCTTGGGTCAGGAACATCGCTCGCATATTCATAAAATTCACAATTGATGTCAGATTTTTCCTTAATTGTTTTTGCCCATTCTTCAACTAATACTGTTGGTGAAATATCACGGTTTTGAACTTCATCTTTAAGTGAAAACAGCCTTAATATAAATTCTTTTGGTATTTTTTCTTCAAATGCTTTTTTAAGTATTCGATATTCTGGTTGAAACAAACTTTTACCAAAAACGTATAAGTTACTATAATCTAACCAATCAGGTCTTAACAAAAGGTTAAGTAAAAGCGTAGTTTTACCACATCCTGATTTGCCTACTACTAAACCCCTGATACTCCTAGGTAAAAGGGGATGGTTAAATCTTTTTGCTAAAGTTTCATTCCAAGATAAATTAACAATATCCATTTTATATTAAAAATTATATTTTAATATAAAAAATGTATTGTGTTAAATGTAAAAAGAAAACTGATACTACAGATTTAAATTGTGTAGTAAGTAAAAATGGTAAAAAAATGGTGCGAGGAAAATGTGCTATTTGTGGTACCGTGAAAACACAATTTGTTAAACAAAAAGAAGGTGGTTCATTGTTAAACAAAGCAATCAATAACTTGCCTGTCGAAATGCACTTGCCCGGCCATAACTTCACGGGCCCAGGCACTAAGTTAAAGAAAAGATTAAATCCTGACTTAACACCAAAAGATTGGTCTAAGCCCGTAAATCGTGTTGACAAAGCGGCATATCATCATGATATATGTTATCTTAAGCATAATGATACTAAAACACGTAATGATGTGTGTGATGCTAATATGCTTAAAGAGTTAAAGGGTATCTATAATCCAACTATTAAGGAAAGAATGGAAAGAGGATTAGTTTCTTCATTGATAGGAACCAAGAAAAGATTTGGCATGGGTGTGAGTAAAAAAAAAAATCGCTAGCAGAAGAATTACATAAACCAGTAAAAAGAAAATTT
Source organism: Tridacna gigas (assembly GCA_945859785.2). NCBI lineage: Eukaryota > Metazoa > Mollusca > Bivalvia > Cardiida > Cardiidae > Tridacna > Tridacna gigas. The sequence goes on from OX244042.2 coordinate 38,635,344, forward strand.
AAGAAAAGGAGAGTTAGAGTAAATGGTATCGATAGGATATGGGCTGCAGATTTAGTAGATATGCAAGCATTTTCTAAACTTAATCATGGAGTAAAATTTCTTCTTGCTGTCATTGATATCTTTTCAAAATATGGATGGTTAATACCATTAAAGGATAAAACGGGAAAATCTGTTTCTGTTGCACTGAAGAGTATTTTTAAGGAAAGAAAGCCTGAGAAAATGTGGGTAGATAAAGGTAAAGAGTTTTATAACAAAGATGTTAAAGATTTGGTTGAATTGTATTCTACTGAAAATGAAGAAAAATCAAGCGTTGTTGAGAGATGGATTAGAACAATGAAAGAAAAAATGTGGAAGTATTTCTCTGCTCACTCAACAAATGTATATATTGATGTATTACAAAATCTTGTTAAGGAATACAACAACACAAGGCATTCTTCTATTAAGATGACGCCAACTGAAGCAAGTAAGAAGAAGAATGAAATTAAAGTTTGGAAAACATTGTATCCTGATTATGATCAAGTAAGGGAGGATATCAAACCAAAGTTTTCTGTTGGAGACAAAGTAAGGATAAGTAAAAAGAAAAAGACTTTTGAAAAAGGTTATACTACGAGATGGACTGAAGAGATTTTTACAGTTACAGAAGTAAAACATACAACGCCTATAACGTATAAGATTGAAGATTTAAATGGTGAAGAAATAAAAGGCAGTTTTTATGAACCTGAACTACAAAAAACGAGTCAAGAGATGTATAGGATAGAAAAGATTATTAAAAAAGGTAAAAAGAAATCTCTTGTAAAGTGGAAAGGTTATTCTGATGAGTTTAATTCATGGGTTGATAATAATGCTATTGTGAATATTTAAGTATATAAAAATGGAAAATATTTTAATTGATAATATAACTTTACCAAATAAACCTTTAAGCAATTTTGAGCTAGAGGATGCAGCAAAAAAATTAAAAATAAAAAATTTTAGAGGAATATTTTTAAGAGATACCTTACCTAAAAAAGTAAGAATTAAAGAATGTGGTATATTAATTCTTGATGATGCAGGAGGACCTGGTACTCATTGGGTTGCATGGTTTAAAGATGGAAAGAAAAAAATTTATTTTGATAGTTATGGTATTCAACCACCTCTCGAAATTATAGATTATTTAAAAAGTCCGATACACTACAATACAGATCAATTACAACAAGCAGGTGAAGTATTTTGCGGTCATTTATGTTTGTACATTCTTAAAGAATTATGCTTGGGTAATAAATTTCAAGATATTTTAAATAAACGTTTTTAACAATATTAAAAATGCCTGTTGATAAATTTGGGAGAATGGATGAAGCTAAAACAAGCGGTGATGGTGTATCACTTGCTTACATCTCAAATAATTTTTTACGTAAAGATGGAACAACGTCTGTTGCTGGTTCTATAAATATGAATGGAAACACGCTAACTAGGGTTAGTAATCCAGTTAATCCACAGGACGTAGCCACAAAGGCTTATGTTGATACAAACGCTGGGTTGTTAGATGAAAATGGAGGATATCATTTGAAGGGATATTTAAATATGGGTTTTAATAAAATAAAAAATATAGCAGACCCTGAGGAACCGAGTGAAGCATGTAGTAAAAAATATGTGGATGAAGCAGAAAATGCTTTTGTTTTGGGAGCGGATGGTACAGCAAGAGGAGACATTTCCATGGATGGATTTAGAATTAACAATGTTGGTTCACCTATAGAAACTCGTCAGGCAGCGAATAAGCATTATGTGGACACCGCTGTTGAAGCAATAACTGCAGGTAATAATGCTTTAACAAAAAACCAATATGGAACTTTCTTAGCAACTGGTAAAATAGATATGAACACTCATCAACTTACTGGAATATCAAATCCTATAGACCGTGATTCAGCAGTTAATAAAAATTATGTTGACAATGGAGGAGCAATTGTAAAAAATCCAGATGGAAGTTTTAAAGCAATATCTGATGTAGATTTTAAAGGTTTTACTATAAAAAATGCTGGAAATCCTGTAGATGAAAGAGACTTAACGACAAAGTCATACGTGGACTCTAAAGTATCACTTCCTTCTCTCATAGGTCCTAAACCTATTATAAGTGTGCATGCAGAGGAACAAGGTTCTTTAAGTGATGGTAATTATGAGTTCTCCTTAGGTAATGGAAACACAGGAAGGGGTCATGGGATAGGAGGGTACTGTATGACTGCTCCTGGCAGAATTTTAAGAGGGAGTTTAATGGTTGTTAAAGGCAATAGGTTTTTGCATGAAGAGGCAAAAGTTAATTTAGTGGTAAATGGGGTTGAACAGGTTGATTACTCCTTAATAAAAAGTGCAAAAGAAAAATGTAGTTGTGCAGTTTTTCCTCAACCTTTAGAAGTAGATCAATGTGATGTTATAAACTTTATAACAAGGTCAAATAATCCAGATGCTAAAAATGCATATGTATCAATATTGATAGAATTGGACTTGTAAAATAGTTAAATATTTAACCCAGTAAAAGGGTTAGATATTTTTATATAAACTTAAAGTTTATGCTATATTCTTCAATATCGTTAATACAACTTTCTAAAAATTCGTGTTCATTTGGACAATCTATAAATCTTTCTTTAAAGAGAGATAGCAAATTGGTTAAATCTTTACTGTAAAAACAATGTTTAACGCATATGTTGTTACCACCAGCATAAAATGTTATGTTTAAAGTATCTTCTTTAGGTTGTTCATAAAGCATTTTACTGCAGTAATAGTAGATATCACTAAACCATCTTGGATTTTTATAGGGCATTAATCCGGTTCCATTTGTGTAAATTATTTTATTTGTGTTTATAGGATGAATATTTGATTTATCCTTAAGTAAGTCACTTAACTTTTGCTTGAAATCTGTCTCTAGTTCTAGCATTTTGTTTTTAGAAAATTTTTGTTTAATATTCTAATTCTTCTATTTCATCTAAAATGTCTTCTTTAATTATCTTATAAAATTCTTTCACTTGGGTTTTCAACTCTTGTTCAGATTCTGTGATACCCCATTTTAAATTTTTTTTTTCTAGTTTTTTATGAAGTTCTTTACATTTCTTTTCTAAACATGTTCTTATGTCAGCGATGGCTTCTCTTTTAAAATCGCCATAAGCATTGCTAACCGGTTCTAGCTTTTCTTCATCTTCACTATCACTGCTACTAATATATAGATCTTCATATCTAGGAGAATCTGGATTTCTATCAATGTTTATTAAGCCGTTTTCTATAGCCGTTTCTTCTAGATTATCTAAATCAAGATACTCAACATGCTCTCTTCCAGATTTAGGACAAAACAAACGTATGTTAACTCTTCTTTTATTATAATCTATCCATAACTCTGCGATATTAAAATTATAGTCTTCATATTTAGATTTGTTTACTTCAGCATAATCTTTTACATGATCTGGATAGCCTTTATAATCTTTTACTATTTCTTTTGCTCTTTCTAGTATCCATTTTTCTTTCTCTGTATGGTCGGTTCTTTCATATTGTTTTTTATTATTAAAATGTTCCCAATAGCTTGATTGTATCTCTTTTAAACCTGGGTAAAGATCAACACGGAAAGTGTTGGTTTCTGGGTTATAGTTTTTATAACGGAAACTCATTTCTGCGCGGTACTCAGGATCATCATATGGTGAAGTACTATAGTATTCAATTTCACTTATTTCATTCATTGTTTCACTCATTATTTTGTTGTAAGCTTTATTATCTTACGTATTATGTTGCTGGAACTTTTAAAGTAAAATTCAATTTTTTATTTTTATAGGATAAAAAAAATTGAAATTTAATTTTTTTTCTTTCTTAAACCAATAAAAAAAATGGTAATAGCAAACAGTGAAAGCCAAAGATTAATGGAAGACAAATTAAGAAAATGGAGAAAGAAATGTATTGCAAGAGATAAACAAAAATATAAATGTTATGACAAGCAAGCAAAAGCATTTCAAAACAATTTTTATCTTTCGCTTTTTAAAAAAAATTTTTTTAAATTAGATATTATAGTATCAAAATTTTATATCTCACCTTCAGACTGGATTGAATATAGTAAATCAGAAAAGGAACAAATTGAGAGACGATTCAATGAAAGATATATTATTAATCAAGTTTTGCGAATACTTCACTTAATTTTTTTAAATTTTTGTTGTAGTTTTGCTCCTTACATAATATATAAAGAAAAAGAAAAAGAAAAACATAAATCAGACTTTGAAAAAGATTCTAATGCAGTTTTAATACATATAGACAAACCTAATAAAAAGGTACATATAGAGTTTAAAGAAACTATACATTATTTTCGTGAAGATGAAGATGAAGAAGATTTTATTACTTCTCCTGAAACATGTTTCGTCTCCTATACATTTAACGAATTAAAATATTATTAAATAATGTATATATATTTTTATATATATCTACATTACAGAATATTTTTAAATATGAAGAGTTATTGTTCTTTTTCGATAAGAGTAACTTCTTTGTATGTCTTCAAGAAAGTCAGAAAACAATTCTCTTAGTTTTTTATTTGCTTCTTCTCTTGTAAGTTTTAAAAAATCGTTCTTGATTTCTTTTGGATTAGTACTTTGGAAAGGTTGACTTAAAACATATTCGCTAACTTTGTCTTTCAAACCTTCATAAAAATATTGATGAATACCTTCTATAACTGGTTGTATTGCCTCTTCAAATGAATCAATGTTTTCTTCTACAATTTCATCTAATATGTTTCTAGTATAGATCTTTTCAAACTCTTCAATTCTTTGTGTGAAAATATCTGTTAGTTCGTTTTCTTTTTGTTCACTCATTTTTTTATTAATTTTTTTATTTAACTTAATTTTTTTTTTCACCAAAAACGTAATAATAAAAATTTTTATTTGTTAATAAAACAAATAAAAATAAAAATTTTTTAATTTTTATTCACTTCATTGTTGTTTATTATATCTTCAATAATACGTAAATCATCTATGGTATCCAATATCTTTTTTCTTAACATTATTATTCCTTGTCTTTTATTACTTTGCTGTAAAGCTAAATATCTCCTTACTTTTTTTTTTACTAGTTCATGAATGTTATCAATTTCTAAAAGTATTATTTGTTTCATTTTTTCATTTCTATCTTCAGTTTTAACTTTTTCTTTATTTAAAAAATCTAATGCTCTCTCTAAACATTTATTGCTTACATTTTCTTTTAATTTAGTAACAATATTATCTTTTATTGTACTGCTAACCATAGGTAAATCCATTGTATTTATTTGTCTATACAATGTATCATCTCTAATAAAAGTCAACTGCCCTCTATTTGTATGTCCTAAAGCTTTTCTTTTGTTATTCATCTTATATCTTTTTTGGTCTTTAACCTATTATGTTGTTGAGACTTTTTAAGTAAAATTCAATTTTTTATTTCTATCAAAAGGAATAAATTTTTTTTTTTTTTTTTTTTTTACCAAAATCTTAAGCCCCTCCACTATCTCATAATCTGATTATCCATTGCATGACGCGTTGGTTGATGGGGGGTTAAGCGATTATCTGATGTATGAGTTTGTCTGGCTGATGCGATGACGTGAGATGATGAAATTTTTAAAAAATTAAATTTTTTTTTTTTTCGAAAATTTTTCATTTACTACATAAGGGATTGATATGATATAAAAATTGAATTTAAGGTAAAATGATAAAGATAGAGGTTAGTTTGATTTAATAATGAATGCTTAACCTATTGGTTTTAATAATTTTATGAGCATGCGGCTTAAATGCGTGCGTGTTACATGAAATTTTTGGTAATGGGAGTGACTGGGGATGACTGGGGATGACTGGGGATGAGGGAGGGTTGATTTTGGACGTAATTGCGTAAGGCACGTAAGGCTTAAGGGTAATGTGCCAGATCGAGCATTTTATTATCTACTTCTCTAAACACCGATGCTTATCATTTGGTTGATAGACACTCATTAAAAACCATTAAAAAGAACGATTGACTCAACCCACACTACGTGCCATAACTACCTTTAGTGTCGACTCGGCTGGTACCAAGTTCCGGAGTCGGTGATACACGGTGGTATCCGCAGCATTTTAAGATCTATACCTTTTAAAACGATGACTTACAACAACGACTATACCAATAGAATTTATAATGGTTCACGTCGGAAAATAGCGATACATCGCTAATGATATTTTGTTGTGAAGCCGAAGTTAAATAAGACTTTGTATTGTATTGTATTGTATTGTATTGTATTGTATTGTAGACTACACCCTTTGGTTACAAATTGCTAATCTTTAATATAATTGCATTTTATTCTGTCTGTTATCTTCAAATCTTTCAATATTAATGAATATATCATAACAGCATAATAATACTTTAGGATTATACAACATCTGGAAAGGAAGAAACCGTTATTTATACCTGCTAACTTTCGTCTACGAACGATATTCTTTTTATTAGTCTTTGGTTTTATGCAATTCACGAATATAAGGGAGATGACTCCTGTATTTAATAGAATAACTGTATGTATGAGTTTTTTCCCTTTAGTAAGGCTATAGATATACGAGTTTTCTCCCTTAGACTATATACAAATCACTCTGTACTGTAGACGTTTACAGAACGATCGAGCGGTAAAGAGCATGCATAATGTATACATTTACTTCAGTTTCATTGAAATAAACAGTTTATTATTTAAAGAAATACAAATTGTTTACGTTAAAAAAGATTTTTTACAACGGAACTCCTTTATCCTTACAAGTGTTTTGCGAACCAGTGCTTGAATCACCTGTTTTCGCGACTAGGGTGAAAATATAGGACGAGGTCGAGTTGTGTCCGGGGCGAAATGTGGTTTTGAGGTTTCATCACTTTCTTTTGCCGAACATCACGAAATCACCCAGTTTTGTTTTGTCCCTTGATAGATGTTACGGCTTGCATTTAATCTGGAATCTCCTGTATGTTTTATTTGTATTTTCCTCAGTCATCTTTTAGATCAGAAAAACTAGATCTAACCAGAAATTTCTCCTTTGCCCAAAATGTTTTCTTCCTTTATCAAATAGGGAAATCAACATTTAAGCATGATTTAATTTGTTGTCTGCAAATGCTTTCAATTTAGTTCCGTCAAAATTTGACCGTTTGGCAAAAAGTTACAGAGAAATTTGCTCATAACAGGCATTTTTTTTTTTCCATTTGCGACTATTTTTTCTCATTCAGTGTTGTGTAAAACATTGATTAACCCTTTACCACACAATCCCGACTTTTAACGACCCTTACAAAAAATCCTTTTCCCACAATGTTTTCTTGCATTTCAGAAATAAATTCAATTATTTGAGGTGCACTGAAATTGTCGTCTGCATATGCTTTCAATTTGGACATGTCTAAAATTTTGTCATGTGGTAAAGAGTTGATATTGTTTATAGATTGAATGATTTTTGGGATGTGTTCAGTGTGCCCTGCTGCAAATTTGTTTCAGGAATTAGTGAAATAGTTGTGACTGGAAAAGAATTCAGAAGTTCTGAAGTTGCCATGGAAAACCAAGAACGGATTGAAATGTGGATGAAGAAGACATTTGAACTTGCAGAGATTGCCTTGACAAAGGGAGAAGTTCCTGTGGGATGTATCATTGTATATGAAGAAAAAATATTGGCTAGTGGAAAAAATGAAGTAAATGAAACTCGGAATGCAACCAGACATGCTGAAATTGTTGCCATAGATGAAGTGATAAAATGGTGTGAGAAAAGTAACAAGAATATCAAAGATGTATTTAAAGCAAGTGAATTGTTTGTAACTGTTGAACCATGTATTATGTGTGCTGCAGCCTTAAGACAAGTTGGGATACCTAAGGTTGTGTTTGGCTGTAGGAATGAGAGATTTGGAGGATGTGGTTCTATACTGGATGTTCACAGTGACAGATTGCCAAGTTTAGGTCCGACATTGAACTGTGTTGGTGGGGTGATGAGTGACAAAGCTGTTAACTTGTTGAAGGAATTCTATAGAGGAGAAAATACCAATGCTCCAGCTTCCAAGAGAAAAATTAAAGATGAAAGATAATGTCGTATAACAAGATAGAAAACAGAAGTATATGTTGTATGAGAAAGGATCTACTATTAACTGTTTACCAGATGACAAAATTTTAAACTTCTTTAATTCAAATACATTTGCAGACTACAAATTAAATGTGGCTCAGATCTTGGCTACAGAAATAAGAAAAAATTGTCAGATCAGACCGATTCATAACACAGAAAATTGAATTACATGTATTTCAAAAAAAACTTCTTACAAAATTGGTCTGAGAAATCTCGATATGGCCAGTCAGAAAAGGCATTTTGTCCATATCTCACAATGGTTTCTTAAAAAGCCTTCTTCCTCAAGGCTGATAAAACTTGGAAGGTTTTGGTAAAGGGCCATATTAACTATCTTTTTCTACAAGGATGTTTTCAAGCTTGGATGCCATAAACTTGTTTTATGTGTTAATAATTTATGCAATTTTCATGCATTGCAATAACCTGATAGACTGGTTATGAATAATTTGCCAAGATCAGGGATCTAATCCACAACCTTTGTGTGTGCTGGACAACATTCTTCATGTCCCTATTAACACTTTCCTAAACAACAAAATTTTCAACTTGTCCATATTGAAGGCATTTGCAGATGACAAATTTCATTTTAACCAGAAGATGTGGAAAGGTAGAAAACATCGTGGGAAAAAGAGAAAATGCTGGTAACCAGCATTTTCTCCTTTTCCCACAATGTTTTCAAAAGGCTTCTTCCTCGGGGTCATTAAAACTTAAGGTTGTGTAAGGTAAAGGGATAAGCAAGCTATGTATGAAGGCAATAGACAGTGTACATTGCTATATGTATTTCATGTGCATATATAAAGAATATGGTAGTCTGAAATTTCACTTGAGATCAATGAAATACAAGATTAGTGATGCAATATTGAAATGTTTTTCAGTTTTACAGAATACACAAAGTCATTGTAATCGGGAGCTAGAATTACATAATACTTGTCTTATAAGAGAGCACTACATTTGGTGTGGATATGTGAATGAATATCACCATTCAGGTTTTGAGTTGGTTTAACCTGTTACCACACAGCAAAATTTTAGACTAGTCCAAATTGAAGGAATTTACAGATGAGAATTCAAATATTTTTCAAAAGATGATATTTGTCCTTGAATAAGTAGAAAACATTGTGGAAAAGGAGAAAATGCTGGTTACCAGCATTTTCTCCTTTTTGCACAATGTTTTCAAAAGTCTTCTTGTTTAGAGTCATTAAAACCTGGGATTGTTTGGTTAGGGATTAAATACGTACGAGTCATTTTTATCAAGGAAGATACAGTTTGAATTTTATCTTCTAAGGAAATACATTGAAAAATACTGGAATTAAAGACAATTGGAAATAGAGTTGAAGTTGAATTGATATATATATATATATTGAACAAGATAGAAAGACATAAATTCTGCATTATTGCATTAAGTTAAACTTTTTAGTATGTGATTGAGTTAAAAAGCATTAAACAACAAAAGGGTACTATAAATGTGGAGGATAAAGCATAACATAGATCTTCTTGAAGATGAAAGCGCTGTCTAGAGGACAAACTTATTTTGAATTCTTTGTAAGGAAACAGCTGAGTGGTACAACTAGTAGTGTTTGTATCATGAGAGGTTATTCTAAGCAAACAAGTGAACGACAGAAGCTTATCATTCTTGGAACTGGCTGGGGGAGTTACAGCGTTTTGAGAAACATTGACAAAAAATTGTTTGATGTAATTGTGATCAGTCCAAGAAATCACTTCCTGTTTACGCCACTTCTGTGCAGTACTACTGTTGGAACTTTGGAATTCAGGTATTTTTACGTGATCTCTTCGGTAGTCATAGATTGTTAATGGTTTTGAAAAACCCTTAGGTCTAAAGTTAAATGAATATTTGAAGATCTTTTTAACATTAAATGTCAGGTGATTAATTTCATAAATTTTGTGTTCTCAATTTATCTGTTTAACCCTTTACCACACAATCTCAAGTTTTAACAACCTTGAAAGACAAGGATTTTGAAAACATTATGGGAAAAGGAGAAAATGCTGGTAACCAGCATTTTCTCCTTTTCCCACAATGTTTTCTATTCTTTCAAAGACAAAAACCATCATTTGAGCTAATTTAACTTGTCTTCTGCAAATGCTTTCAATTTGGTCAAGCCCCATATTTTGTCATTTGGTAAAGGGTTAAAATAACAATTTTACATTAGAATATAATGGCTATTTTCAGAATTCAAATGTTTAGGTCGGCTGGTTTTTTTTAGAAGAAATCTTCAAGGTGTTGTCATGATCTGGTTGTTGTAGACCTGTGTAATTGTGCAAAAACTTTTACATTTTCTCATATCTGTTATTACTGAAGATATTTATTTCAGACTTGGGCTAGTTGTTTACTATCAAAAAGGGGAACCCATACCAGGAGGGCAGGTAACTCTGAACACATTTTTGACACAGTTATGTCCCTTTTTGACAGAAGAGTTTCCAAGGACAAAGCACCTCCTGCAGCCAAGCATTAGCACCCACATGAGGTGCTCATGTTTGTCCTGTGCCACAGTATTAATACATGTTGTCACTTTCTTGCTTTTGACAACTTTGAAAACTTGCAGAATAAGGGAGATTACTTGCTACAAGCTGTTGCCTCCTTTAAATAAACCTCTTAGTTGTTTAATTATTAGTTGATTATAAACCCAACACTTAAACTTTTATTAGACAAACCCAAGTGTTAGCAACCCTGAGAAAAAGGGCTTTTGAAAATATTGCTGGTTACCAGCATTTTTCACCTTTTCCCATAATGTTTCAAAAGTATTCTTTCTCAGGGTGCATAAACCCAGGGTTGTTTGGTAAAGGGTTATTTCCAGATTGTATCTTCTGCAGATGTTACATACATTCCATTTTTAGATCAATCATTGAACCAATCAGGAACTTTGGATTTAGACAGACTGACCATTTCCATGTCTCAAGGGCTGCTGGGATAGATTTTAAGCACAAGACACTTACTGTCCAAAGTGTTCTCAACCCGGAATCCTACTACGACCTTCAATATGACAAACTTGTGATTGGGGTTGGAGCCCTGAGCAACACATTTAATACCCCTGGGGTGGTAGAGAATGCTTTCTTCTTGAAGGTAATGTCCATGTTTTGTCTTGGTCCGTCAAGTACCAGAAATATACATAAATCCATGTTTTAGACCTGCTGTTTTCAGAGATAATGTGTTTTTTTCATAGCCCTAGCATTGTCTGCTTTTGCATTGTTGTGCAAAACATTGACATTTTATAATATCTGAAATATTATTACACTGTATATTATTATAATATTATTATATTCTATTACTGAAAATATTTACTTTAGAGTTGGACAAGTTGTTAACTGTTAAAAGGGGAACCTATACAACAAGAACAGATAACTATTAAAGTATCTGTGGCACAATTTTATGCCCCTTTTTCAACTTACAACTTTTACTGAAAAACAAGCAACCTGAGGCGAGCGTTGGCACGCGGTGCTGTTGTTATCAGTTACACGCCCCCCAACATTGATTTAAGAAAGATTTATTGGTTTCAGTAGAGCTGTCTATATGTCTGTCTGCATGGCTGTCATGTTTTTGTGTCTGCTCTATATCTCCCGAATCCTTTACCTGGTTTCAAAAATATTTCAGATACGTGTCAACATTGATAAGATGTTGTGCACAACAGCTGTTTCACATTCAAGTCTCAAAGGTCAAAGTCTCTATGGGGATTCAAAGGTCATGTTGGGAGAGACATCTGTTTTTGCCATTAGCAGACATCTAGTTTGATTAATTGATTTTGAGTTTATCATCGCTGCTGGTTGCCTATATGGATGACGGCCTCAAGAAGGCTGTTAGTTGTGTTATGGGGAATAATGAATTTATAGGACAAAGCCCATTCTAAATAAGCATTGTCCTTTAACTCTTTACCACACAATCCTGAGTTTTAAAGACGCTGAAAGAGAAGGCATTTAACCAGCATTTTCTCTTTTTCCCACAATGTTCTCTTCCCCATGAAATACAGAAATCACCATTTAAGCTCAATTTAACCCTTTACCACACAATGCCGCCTTTTGACACCCCTGGGAAAGAAGCCTTTTGAAATCATTGTGGGAAAAGGAGAAAATGTTGGTAACCAGCATTTTCTCCTTTTCCCACAATGTTTTCTACCCTATCAAAGAAAAATTTCACCATTTGAGCCACACTGAAATTGTCATCTGCAAATGCTTTCAATTTGGACAAGGCTAAAATTTTGTCGTCTGGTAAAGGGTTAATATGTCATCTGCAAAAGCTTTCATTTTGGTCCAGTCAAAAATTTTGCCATTTGGTAAAGGGTTATCTTGCACAATGTGTTATACGATCAATCAGGACTTGGGTTCAGTATTTCATCAGAAGGACTTTTAGTAAGTTCTTATGTTGGCTAGCCATGGGAATCAAGCCTACACCCTCAAGTAAGCCAAAAGTTATCACATACAAATTTCATGCTTGACCACTTGGGCCAATCTTACTGACAACATGTAGTTTCTGCCTGTTTGTAAAAGTTTATCATGCAGTAATTTAACTGCAGACAACTTTGGAAACTCATGTAGAATTAAAGGAACTATTGTCAGTTTACTATTTAACTCTTTACCAAACGGCAACATTTTAGACTGGTCCACGTTGAAAGCATTTGCAGACAACATTCTAAATTTAGCCGAAATGATATAATTGTCTGTGAAAGTGTAGAAAACCTTGTGGGAAAAGGAGAAAATGCTGGTTACCAGCATTTTCTCCTTTTCCTACAAGGTTTTCAAAAGGCTGTTTCCTCAGGGTCGTCAAAAGTCGGGATTGTGTGGTAAAGAGTTAACAGAAATGCATTCTTTACTCGTCCTAACTGAAAGCATTTACAGACAACCAATTAAATGTGACTCCTATGTTGAGATTTGTAGGAATGGGTTGAAACAGTGAAGGAAAAGGAGAAAATGCTTGTTATCATCAGTTTTAGCTTGGCTGGTTTCGAAGAAAACGTAAAGGTATTGCCGAAGCCCTGGTGTCATCTGTGTCGTGGTCTACGTCACGGTCTGTGTCATGGTCTGTCATGCGAAAACTTAGACATTTCATAATATCTCTGTTATTGCTGAAGATATTCGCTTCAAATTTTGACTAACTTTTTTTATAATCAAAAGGAGAACCTATACAAGAAGGGCAAATAACCATCAAAGTATTTTTCACACAGTTATGCCCCATTATTGACTAAGGATTTTCACTGAAAATCAAGCAGCCTCATGCAGCCGAGCATTGGCACCCACATGCGGTGTTCTTGTCTCCTAGTCCCATCAGAATTTTGCAAACCCCCCCCCCCCCCTACACTAATGACTACCATTATAGTGATCTATGGCTCTGGGAATTCTTTTGTAGGAAGTAGCAGATGCTAGAAAAATACGGAACAGAATCCTAAGTAACTTTGAATTAGCAACGCAGCCATCTGTGAGTGAAGAGGAAAGTAAACGTCTCTTACATATCGTCATTGTTGGAGGGGGACCAACTGGGGTGGAATTTGGAGCTGAGGTGTATGACTTTGTAGAACAAGTAAGAATGTGTTGATTTATTATGTTGTAATCACCTATTGTGTCAATTATACTTGAGCTGTGCTTGGCAAAAGGGGGTTTAACCCTTTACCACACAATCCCGACTTTTAACGACCATGAAAAAGAATGCTTTTGAAAATATTGTGTGAAAAGGAGAAAATGCTGGTAACCAGCATTTTCTCCTTTTCCCACAATGTTTTCTACCCATCCCAAATCAAATTTCAATGTTTGATTCACATCTCTTTTGAGACGTCTGCAAATGTTTTCAGTTTGGACAAGCCAAACACTTTGTCGTTTGGTAAAGGGTTAACCCTTTCTCAAACGACAGATTTTGGACTGGTCCAAATTCAAAGAGTTTGCAGACGACAATTTTAAATTTGATGAAAATGGCAGAAAGTTATCAAAAAGGGTAGAAAACACTGTGGGAAAAGGAGAAATTGCTCGTTACGAGCAATTTCTCCTTTTCCCACAGTGTTTTCAAAAGGCTTGTACTGCAGACACCTGAAAACCAGGGCTTGTTTGGTAAAGGGTTAATGCATCTCTGTGATGTATTGTAACCAAGCAAGTCATTATATATTGATGGATCATTTTGTGTCACAACTGTCTGACTCTTGCGGTAAACGGGTCCTTTCATATGCTGAAATAGACCAATAGCAAAATGTTTCGATCTAGGTTATTCTGCACAGAGTGTGGAGACTGACCTGGGTTGATACTTTTTGCAGATGTATTAAACTCCCTTTTCAGAGAGCATGGCACATCTTTTTTGTTTCTTTTTTAACTTTTTTTTGTTTTTTTTTTTAACATGACAACAAATTAAAGCAAACATACATGTTTGCTCCTTTTCCCAAGAGGTTCTTAGGAGATGTAAAGAGAATACCATGTATACTACTCAAAATTTGCTAGGGATCATCATATTAGATTCAGCTGATGTATATATTATGTGGGGCATGTATCAGGTGTGATTTTTCAATGCTACACTGATGAAATAACCCAGTAGTGGAAATGAATGTTTCCAATGCAAAACTGCATTGTTGTAACATATACCTGTATTGAAATATTTAAATGATCCCTATCATAGTGTGAGTAGTATATTTCAAGCTCTCTTCATTCTTATACATCTTTCGAGTAACATTTAATCCTGTACCAGATGACAAAATTGTAGACTGATTCAAATTGAAATTGATTGCAGATGACAAATTAGATGTGGCTTCAATGATAGAATTTGTCTTTGATAGGGTAGAAAACATTGTTGGAAAAGGAGAAAATGCTGGTTACCAGCATTTTCTCCCTTTCCCACAATGTTTTCAAGTCCTCTTCAGGGTTGGAAAAACTAGACATTTTGTGGTAAAAAGTTAAATGATTAAATTTGATATAGAAAGGGTTGTGAACATTGTGAGAAACGGGGAAAATGGTAGTTACCAGCATGTTCCCCTTTTTGCATAGTGTTTTCAAAAGCCTTCTTCCCCCTAGGGTCATTAAAAAGCTGAATTGTTTTGTAAGGAGTTAATTTGTTTTGGGCAGATGCTTTAAGTATAGACAAATCTATACTTTTGTTGTCTGGTAAAGGTTTAACTCTACCAAACAACAAAATTTTTGACAGGTCCAAGTTGAAAGCAATCACAGACAACATAGATCTACTAAAGGTGGCCCAAACGACAAAGTTTGTCCTTTAAAGGGTAGAAAACATTGTGGGAAAAGGAGAAAATGCTGGTTACCAGCATTTTCTCCTTTTTCCACAATGTTTTCTAAAGCCTTGTTTTTCAGAGACATTAAAACTCGGTTTTGTTTGGTAAAGGGTTGAAATAGGATTGGCTGTATTTTGTTGAGAGAAGAGTGTTGATCCTGATTTGCAGGATGTTGCAAGGTTGTACAAGCGCAAAAGAGAAGATGTGAGGGTGACTTTGGTGGAATCTAACCAAATATTGTCATCATTTGACGAAAAGCTGAGAAATTATGCTGAGAAGAAAATCAAGCAAAGGAAAGGCTTCCAGCTAGAACAAGATCTAGTCACAGGTAAATGTTATGGTAGCCAATGCACCTAGTAATATTCAAACTATAAATTTAACTTATTTCCCTTGCATTTGTTTCTTTTAGACAATGGCAAAATCTTCATGTTTATCTCTTCACCACCCTGGTTAACCAAGGTGTGAAGTATTACAATTCATCACCCCTGGGACATTAAAGTGCGAAACCGTCGTTTCTATGAATATTCATAAGATTGCGAATTACACCCAATAGCCAATCAAATTGTCGATAACGTGACGATACTCTCTTGTAGTGGAGGATAATCGTATTTCTTCTGTTAATATCAATAAACCAGGTAAAATCCATATCATTATCAACGAATATGGTGGCCACTGGTGGGCCTTCCTTCTTATGGTGCCAAGCCCCCGTAGCTCAGTTAGTAGCGTACAGGACTTGAGAACAGGAGGTCGCTGGTTCAATCCCCGGCTTGGCCAATTTCTTTCCGAGGATTGATGATAGTCATTGCGACAGGATTCATTCCTCTCTCACCGCTGACCATTGTTTCGACGATGGTTATGTGGGAAAGCAGCCAGTGGCTTGGAAAGAATATTGTGCGGAGTACTGGTAAAAGAAACTCCAGGAAAGCATGGATAGGTGCCGCCGCGATATAACTGAAATAATGTTGAAAACGGCGTTAAACACCATACAATCACCATACAATCCTTCTTATGGCATTCCAGGGAAGGCATTATAAATCCTTGTATACAATGGTAAATATTCAGAAATACAGCATGTTGTTGCAGTCCATAGGGGTATGTAGCAGGGGTGGCATCATCCTTGTTGACCCAGTTCCCATGTATGCCATAAACTACATTCATCTATTTGATTGGTTGTGGACGAGGTAAAAATAGAAATGATGGCATGTGGTTGATAAAAATAGATTAAATTTTCTCACTAAAAAACTGAGATTACCAATCAAAATGCCTCATGAATAATTCATGAGAACAAGAAAACATATGCGAGATAACCCAGGGGAGATGAATGTAGTTTACGGAATACATCAGATCTAGGTTAACGAGGATGTCTCTTCAACAAACTAAAATAGTTTTAGACTTGTCCAAATTCAAAGCATTTGCAGATATGATTCAAATGATGTAATTTGCCTTTTGAAGGGTAAAAAATATTGTAGGAAAAGGAAAAAGTATTTCCAGCATTTTCTCCTTTAACCACAGTGTGTTTAGAAGCATTCATTCTTATGTATTGTTGAAACTGGGGATTGTGTGGTAAAGCCTTTTTAACCCTTTACCACACAGTCCTGACTTTTAACGACCTTGAGAAAGAAGCCTTTTGAAAACATTGTGGGAAAAGGAGAAAATGCTGGTAACCAGCATTTTCTCCTTTTCCCACAATGTTTTCTACCCTTCCCAAAACAATTTTCAATTTTTCAGCCACATTTATTTTGTCATCTGCCAAAGCTTTCGATTTGGACTGGTCTAAAATTTTGTTGTTTGGTAAAGAGTTAAAAAGCAGCACCTGTATGCACCTACCAGTCTGAAGTGCAATCTTAGTCTAATTCCATTTAACTCTTTACCAAACAACAAATTTTTAGACTAGTCCAAATTAAAAGCATTTGCAAACAACAAAATAAATGTAACAGAAAAATTGAAATTTGTTTTGGGAAGGCTAGAAAACATTGTGGGAAAAGGAGAAAATGCTGGTTAGCAGCATTTTCTCCTTTTCCCACAATGTTTTCAAAAGGCTCCTTTCTCAGGGTCGTTAAAAGTCGGGATTGTGTGGTAAAGAGTTAACCAAGTCAGAAATCAGGTTACTTGGAAATCTTTAATTTTCCTGAGACTTAGATGTAGAATAATATTATGGAGAAATAGTTTGTGAATAAAAGCCCAACATCTATTAGTATTGTTTTAGCTGTATTTTGACTCTGGATTCATGGTTCAAATTGGATCCCACACGGCTACGTGATGAAGATGAAGAATTTGCATAGATTAGATTCTCACTCAAAGCACAGGATTTTCCATAGGAATGTCCTTGTACAAGACACTTTGGAGCCCTAGCGTAGAACTGATAAAACCCAGGACAGACATCAATAAGGAAAACTATTGTGATATATGACAGTTGACTGAAATAATTTTGAAAAAAGCAATTTTTGAGACGGATTTATATAAGTGTTGAATGAATCTTTCTTCAAATTAATGCAATTTTAAAAAGTACATTTAACTCTATTTATTGTAGAACAAACTTGCTCTTGCATCTTTGAAAACTTGTCAAAAGTGTGTAACCAACATGAAAAAATATTTCAGTGCATTTGAACGTTTCTTAAGGACCACATGACTGTATTAACTGTACACAACCAAATTGGAAGAAGCCTTTTTTTGAAAATATTGTGGACAAAGGAGAAAATGATGGTAACCAGCAGTTTTTGTACCCTTTCACTAACAAAACTTTTATTTGATTAACATTTGTCTTCTGCATATACTTTTAATTTTAAACAGTGTAAAAGTAGCTCTGTGTTAAAGAGTCAGGGACCTCAGTTTTGATGCTTTATCCTGTCTTGAATATATTAAACTAGGCTTGCATTAAAAGACCATCTGCACTATGGCACCGCTTTTCTGAACTATCTTGATGTTCTCAGAATATAGGTATTACTGTGGATATAAATGAAAATAATATTATGGTAAAAGGAGAATTGCTGATCATGAGCAATTCTCCTTTTGCCACCATGTTTTTATGAGATGTAAAGAAGTGGTGCGGAAGATCATGATTGGGTTAGAACTAACTTCTTTATGTGTGTATATTGTAGCTGTTCACAATGACCATGTACATCTGAAGAGCGGCAAAAAGATCCCCTGTGGCATAGTTGTTTGGAGCACTGGTCTCGCACCCAGAGACTTTGTGCGGGCTTTGGATATCCCTAAAAACAACAGAGGACAGGTGACCAAGTGCTTTCTTACGTTTGATTTTATCTGGAATTATCTTATGTTTAAAAATAGATTTTCATTCATCCATGGATCCATCCATTCTAATATCTTTGAATATAATCTTATAATTAAAATCCATCCATCCATACATTCTGGTTTCTTTAACTATGATCCGTTACACAAAATTCATCCATCCATCCTGTAATGTTACTGGGCTCATAACATTAAAAATAATATATGTAGAGTTCCATCAAACTGCATTATAGTTAATCAACAACACAAGATGTGACGGTTAATTATTTAATATACAAGAAGTAAAGGAACAGTTTAACGGTACACGATAATCTACATAATGACTGAAGGGAAAACAAGGGCTCTGTCCAGTGAGGGTTAATATAGCTGGGCTTCACTGCAGGCTAGGTGTATCTATTTTTAGACTCATTCATAATGTTACATCTCCCTCCTTTTGAAAACAAATACATGAATAGCATTGTGAGATTTTGGTACAGAAGAGTAAGGTGCTCGGTCAGTTACTAATTTGTCTTGACAGCTGGTATTTAACAAAAATTTTTAGTCCGTGAGAAATACTGTCATTATCAGGGTGTTCCCAGTATTCCAGATTCATGGTAATTGAAAGATTAATTTTGTGCCAGATATTACAATAGAATATGAGACAACTGTTTACAAAATTTACATAACCCATTCACCCACACTTTCTTTCACAGTACAACTTATCTTTCTATGCCCTTACTTTTGCCACACCGGATCATTCAAATACTTGTTTGGTTTAACAGTTCTGCCAGATCATGTCACATATACGTCAGGGGGTTGCTGGTTTGATCCTGAACCATTTTTGTTCAAATTTTCAGGTAATTGTTCTGCAGAATTATGTTCATTTTCACTTGAACTAGCCAAACATTGAAAATGATCGGATTGTGATTTTTCATTTTGATCTTTATTTTTGAACAGAAATTTTCTGTTTCGACGATAAATTCCACCGTCGTCTGTCTGAACAATATAGGACCTGTCTGAGTGTATGTCAATTATATTTCCTGGCTTCCATTGCTTATCAAATTGCATACGCACACGATTACCTACTTCAAGGGGTTTCAAGGGTTTTGACTGTCTGTCAAAGTACTTTTTCTGTCTTTCATGACAGTTTTGAAGCTTTCTGCGAACTTCCTTCACATCAATTGCTTGCGGCAATAACAAGGTGTTAGCTGCCGGCAGTGTCGTTCGCAACCGTCTGTTCATCAACAATTGTGATGGAGAATAACCACATTTTAATGGTGTTGTCCTGTATTCAAGAATAGCCATGTTTCGATCTTTTCTACTTTCTTTGGCTTTTTTGAATGTGCGTTTGACAGTTTGAACAGTTTTTTCAACAAGGCCATTACTTTGACTATATAACGGGCTGCTTGTTACATGTTCAAAATTCCAGTCTTGAGCGAATTTCTGGAAATTTTCGCTTAAAAAGTACATTGCATTGTCTGAAATTACCTTCTGAGGAATTCCAAATCTTGAAAATGTAATTTTGAGCTTTTTGATGATTGACACACTTTTATTGTCTGTTAGCAAATCTACTTCAAAATAACTGCTGAAGTAATCAACAGTGATTAAGTAATCATCATTGTCAAAAGTCATGAGGTCAATACCTATTACCTGCCATGGTAATTCCGGTATTTCATGATATTTCAGTGGTTCCTTTGTGTTTGAGTTTCTGTGCTTCAAACAAATATCACATGTCAGTACATAATCAGTTATGTCCGACGTCATTTTGGGCCAAAACGTTACATCTTTTGCCCTACTTAAACATTTTTCTACACCCATGTGACCAGTATGTAGAATTTCCAACATTTCTTTTCTCAGTTCCCTCGGAATAACAATTTTCTGGCCACGAAAAATGATATTTTCCGATATTGACAGCTCATCCCTATGGTTCCAAAACTCAAGTATATTGGAAGGGCAGTCTGATCTCATCTCAGGCCATCCACTCAGAATAACTTTTGTCAGAGTTTGACACTGAGGGTCATTGCTTGTCATACGTCTAACTTGCTCAAGTTTTCTGTCACTAATAGCTATAGTAGACAATACAGTATGGATATGTAAATCTATACTCTCCGATGATTCGGGGCTTGTATCTTGTAGATACTTTCGAGATAACAGATCTCCTACAGGTATGTCTTTTCCTGGTACATATTGTACATCTAAGTCATATTTCTGCAATTCAAGCAACATCCTTTGTAGCCTTGGAGTAGCATTGCACAGAGATTTTTTCATAATTGAACTCAATGGTTTGTGATCAGACTCAACTGTGACCTTTTTTCCATAAATGTATTGATGAAAATGTCTGCATGAAAATAGAATAGCAAGCATTTCTTTTTCTATTTGGGCATAATTTGTTTCGGCTGGTGTTAGGCTTTTTGAAGCATAAACAACTGGTTTACCTTTTTGCAAAAGAACGCTTCCTAACCCATTTTTCAACGCGTCACACTGAATTGTGATTGGTTCATTTGGATCAAAGAATGCAAGAACCGGTGCTGAACACAAAATTGTTTTTACTTCTTGGAATGCATTTTCTTGTGGTTCATTCCATTCAAATTCTACATCTTTCTTTAAGAGTTCTCTTAAAGGATTTGTGACTGATGCAAGATTAGGCACAAATTTTGTCATGTATGTCACCATTCCTAAATATGTCTCAAGCTCTGCTCTGTTTTTGGGAGCGTCCATTTCTGAAATAGCAGAAATTTTTTTCGGGTCTGGTTTTATACCTTGATCTGACAAGATGTGTCCAAAGTATGAAACTTGTGTCGTACAAATGACACATTTTTCAGGATTGAATTTAATTCCTTTTTGTCTTGCTCTTTTCAGTACTTGTCGCAAGTTTTGGTCATGTTCATCTTTTGTTCTACCCCAGATTACTAGGTCGTCTACTATTCCAGTAACGCCAGGTAATCCCTCAAAAGCTTGGTCTAACTTTTGTTGAAATATGTCTTGGGAACAATTTAAACCAAATGCTAGTCGCTTAAATCTCCAACGACCAAATGGTGTGTTAAATGTAGTATAGTACGAAGAATGTTCGTCTAATTGTACACTCCAGTAACCGCTAGTGGCATCAAGAACTGTGAAGTACTTGGCATTGGCTAATTGTGCCGTAACTTCTTCAAAAGTTCTCATAGGATAATGAGGTCTACGAATTGCATTGTTCAGAGCTTTCGGGTCTAAGCAAATGCGCAACTGTTTTGTCTTGGGCTTTTCAACAATCACTATATTGTTTACCCAACTTGTAGGTTTCGTAACCTTTGCAATGATGCCATGTTTTTCCATACGTTCTAGTTCCTGTTGTAATTTTTCTTTTAGTGCAACAGGCACTCTTCTCGGGGGATTTATTACTGGTATATAGTCTGGCTTCAAATGCAGTTTAACTTTTCCCTTCATTAAACCTATTCCATGAAAAACATCTTTGAATTCGTCAAGAAATTCAGTTTTTTGGTCCGTCATGTCTATGGAAATGGTTTCATTATTGACTGAATATACTAATTTGATCAATTCAAGATCGACAGATGACTTCAAAGATAGCAGTGCTGTTGATTTCGTATCAACAATGTAGAACATTTCAGTCAAGGATTTACCTTTGTACTGGATGGGCAATTGCAGCATGCCTTTTACTTTCAAAAGATCCCCTGTATAGGACGATAGTGTGCCTTTTGGAGTTTTCAGTTTGGTTTTTACCTTCAAAAATTTGAATTGATCTTCCGGAAGAATGTTTACTTGGCTACCAGTGTCTATCTTGAAGGTGATAGGCATTTCGTTCTGACCAACTAAGATTGTGGCAAAAGCTTGGTCATTAGAATGAAAAGATGTACTTACCATATCAACCTCAAAATCAGTATCATTTTCTTCCATATTCACTTCACTCACACACTTAGTCCTACACATTTTTTTAAAATGGTCTAGTTTCCCACATTTTCTGCATTTTTGTCCTTTGGCCGGACATTGTTAATGTTCATGTAAGTATCCACATCTGGAACAAGTCTGTCTGTTCTGTTTCGATTGTTCTTCAGCTCTGTCGGAATGAGACTGTCCTGTGGCTCCAGATTGTTTCGTCTTTTTCCTTCGATGTTTTGATTGTTTTATGGCATGGACCTCCTCCTTGGCCATTAATTTCATTTGTTCTTTTGGGTAT
This sequence comes from Tridacna gigas, assembly GCA_945859785.2. Taxonomy (NCBI): domain Eukaryota; kingdom Metazoa; phylum Mollusca; class Bivalvia; order Cardiida; family Cardiidae; genus Tridacna; species Tridacna gigas. Next base: position 38,658,002 of record OX244042.2, read on the forward strand.
TCAAAATTTTGACAAATTTGAATAGCCATTGGAAGTGTCAGTGCTTCACCTTTTTCGATTAATTTTTCTCTAATTTTGTTCGAGTTTGTCCCAAATACGATTCTGTCTCTAATCATTTCATTTTCGTCAGTGAAATTGCAATCCTTTGCCTTCAATTTTAGGCGTGTAACAAAAGAGTCCACTGTTTCATCTTTCTGAGTTTCATTGTAAAACTGGTATCTTGCAAATACTGGGTTTAACGTCGGTCTCACATAATTTCGAAATCTTGTATAGAATGTTTCCAATAACTTGTTTTCATCATCACTAATGTCCGTCCATGTGTGCCTAATGTCACGACCTTCGTCTCCAATCCATAATAAAAAATATGATACTTTTTCATGTTCTTCTTTTTCACTAAGTGGTCCAGTAAAAATTAGTTCACAATGTCTGATGAATTTTTCCAGTTGTTCTGGTAGATTAGAATCGTTCCAGTTCATAAATGGTGGTTTAATGCTTTCCATTTTAACAATTTTTTAACAATAAAAGTTAGCAAATATTAGTCCAATGTCATTTTTTTACTTCTGACACCATGTAATGTTACTGGGCTCATAACATTAAAAATAATATATGTAGAGTTCCATCAAACTGCATTATAGTTAATCAACAACACAAGATGTGACGGTTAATTATTTAATATACAAGAAGTAAAGGAACAGTTTAACGGTACACAATAATCTACATAATGACTGAAGGGAAAGACAAGGGCTCTGTCCAGTGAGGGTTAATATAGCTGGGCTTCACTGCAGGCTAGGTGTATCTATTTTTAGACTCATTCATAATGTTACAAATCCATTCTAATTGTTTTAATTATAATCTGATACACAAAATGTATCCATCCAATCTAATTTCTTTAATTTTGATCTGTTAGATAAAATTGATTGATCCATCCATCTATCCATTCATCCATTCTAATTCCTTTAATTATGATCTGTTACACAAAATTCATTAATTAATTAATTCATTCATTCATTCATTCCAGATCCTGACAGACAGACAGTTGAAGGTTCTAGGAGATGAGTACGGAGATGTCTATGCTATAGGAGATTGTGCTGATATAAAGGATTATTCTCTGCCTTGTACAGCCCAGGTTAGTATCCATAGAAGCAGTGATATAGTAAGTCTCAGTATTTTAAATGTACCGGTATGACGTGAGCCATGCTCTTGCAAAAGGGGGCTTAGCTATTTCCCAAACTACATAATATAGGACTTGTCCAACTTGAAAGCAATTGCAGACGACAAAATAAATGTGACTCAAAAATTGAATTTTGTTTTTGGAAGGGTAGAAAACATTGTGGGAAAAGGAGAAAATGCTGGTAACCAGCATTTTCTCCATTTCTCTCAATGTTTTCATAAACTTTATTCCTCAGGGTCATTAAAAGTCGGGATTGTGTGGTAAAGGGTTAATGCATCTCCCTGATGCATGATACAAAGCAAGTCATTATATAATTGTGGATGCATAAAATTCATTTTGTCTAACAACTGACTGAATCTTGAGGTAGAATGGTCCTTTGAATGCAGAAAATTGACCAAAAGCAAAAAGTGTCTGCCCAGGTCTGCCTGTGCAGGCTGACCTGAATTGATACTTTTTGTAGATACAGCGAGCCCCCTTTTCACAGGGCATGGCTTATATGAAGTGAATTATCTGATGAAATTTCATCCTATCATTCAGAAAATTATAAACTTTTCACATTTATTAAGATAACTTAGTTTTTATGGGTACTTAGTTTTGTTTAATCCTTTACCAAACATTTCCATGTTTTAACAAACCTTCAGGAAATGATGTTGAAAATACTGTTGGAAAAGAGGAAAATGCTGGAGGCCAGCATTTTCTTCTTTTCCCACAAAGTTTGCTATCCTTTCAAGGACAAAATTCATCATTTGAGCTACATTTAGATTGTTGTCCTCAATTGCTCTCAGTTTGGACAAGTGCAAAGTTTTGTTGTCTGGTAAGGAGTTCAACCTATTTAGTTTATTTCTGTTGTGTCCTATAAGTTCTTTCGACTTACAATAACTCTATACCAAACAACAAACTTTTAGACTTGTCTAAATTGAAAGCATTTGCAGATGACAAATGTTGCTCAGATGCGTAGATTTTTCTATAAAAGGTTAGAAAACAATGTGGGAAAAAGAGGAAATGCTAATTAACAGCAAAGTTTATCCAACATGGTTTTCATATGCCATCTTTGTCAAGGTTGTTTGATAAAGTTTTACTACAGCTTTGTTGTTTGTTTGTATTTTGACAAGGTTGCTGAGAGACAAGGTCGCTATGTGGCTAAACAGCTGAACAGTCCATCTGACGATATATTTACTTTTAGTAATGCAGGTATGCTGGCATATATCGGGAAGTATGAGGGGCTGTCAGACTTGCCCGAGTTCAAATTACAAGGTCAGTTCCTCTACTGTCATGGGTTTTTACCTTTTACTGCACAGTCCTGAGTTTTATTGACCTTAGGGAGGAGGACCTTTGAGAAAATGCTGGTAAACAGCATTTTCTGCTTTTCCCAGAGTGTTTTCTCTCCTTATCAAGACTGATTTAAATTGTTGTCTACAAATGCTGCCAATTTGGAAAAATCTAAAAGTAATTTGTCATCTGGTAAAGAGTTAAACTGTTTATATAACCCTGCCACAAGAAAGTGGTTGGATGTTACATGTACTGGAATTGGATTGTCAGTCTGTCCATTGATGCAATTTTGTACCCCTTTCGTTGTTTTCAATTTGCAACTAGTTGTGCTGGAACTTTAATGGAAGCCTCTATACAGTTTGAATTTGTGCATCACCAGTTTTCATTGTGATTGGTTTACTATTGCAAGAGTTATAGTCCATTAAATTATTTTGCCAATTCAGTGACAAATAATTGGTGTGTGTGTGGGGGGGGGGGGGGGATTTGTTTGGTTAATAACTAATCTAGTTTTATATAGCAAATACAGAAAGCTGTTCTTGACTTGCTCCATACAGACAGCTTTACCCTTAAGCTGCTAAGCATGACTCGTTGACCATTTGCAGACAGTGTAGATCAAGGTCAGACTGCACAGAATGTGCAGTCTGATCTTGGATCTACACTGTCCGATAAGGAGTTATTTTTCTCCAAAACGTTAGTTTGAAATAAGATTATTTGACTTTTTACCCTAGGCTTGAAAGTTTTATTTAAGTTATCCAGCAGGATAAAGGTTAACGTTTTACTACACAATCCCACCCTGAGAGCAAAGGCATTTGAAAACATCATGGGAAAAGGAGAAATGATGGTTAAGAGTTTGGAGAAAATTAACTCTTATGCTGTTAAGTAGGACTCAGGGCTCTTTTGCAGACATTTTAGATCAAGATCAGCCAGTACAGAACATGCAGTCTGAACTTGAATCTGTTCTGCCATGTAAGGTGAATATTAATCCAATTGAAAATCTTTGAAATGGCAAAAAATTGGAGTCATACAATCGAATGGTATTTTTTACATACATGTGTATTAATGTATATTCAGAAGTTAGACCATTTACCTCACAGTCCCATATTTAAATAACCTTAGAGAAGACAATTTTTTAAATCATAATGGAAAACATTAGAAAATGCTGGTTCCGTACAATGCTTTTTTCTTCCTTTCAAAGAAAACTTCCATCATTTGAATTAGATTAAGCTTCCTATCTGCAAATGCTGGCAATAAGAAAGTCTCTAAAATTTTTGTTGTCTTGTAAAGAGTAAAGGGTCAACACTAAGCTTCAAGGTTTCAGTTTGTATGTTGTTTAACCCTTTCCCAAATGATGAATTTTAGACTTGTCCAAATTGAAAGAGTTTGCAGACGACAATTTTAAATTTGATCAAAATGACAGAAGTTTCTCCAAAAGGGTAGAAAACACTATGGGAAAAGGAGAAATTGCTCATTATGAGCAATTTCTCCTTTCCCACAGTGTTTTCAAAAGACTTGTACTGCAGACATGTGAAAACCAGGGCTTGTTTGGGAAAGGGTTAACATCGTTTTCAACATTATATCAGCTATATTGCAGCAGCTAGTGTACCAAGCGATGCTTTCCTGGTGTTTCTTTTACTATTACTTAGTACAACATTCTTCTCAAGCCACTGTGTGCTTTTCCACATTAACCATCGTTGAAACATTGATCAGCAGTGACAGAGGAATGAATCCTGTCAAAAGGGCTATCTTCAATTCCCATTAAGAAGTTGGCCAAGCTAGGAGATTCAAATCAGTAACCTCCTGCTTTCAAGCCCTGTACATTACTGATAGGACAGTGAGGGACAAGGATCCAGGTAAGGAGTTAAAGTTCAAAGATACCTTTGATTTTATTTATCCAGGTTTTCCATCGTTTTTCTTATGGAGGTCGGCATATTTGACCCAACTAGGAAGCTGGCGACTCAGGATGCAAGTACCTCTCGACTGGACCAAGACGTTATTATTTGGACGGGATATTTCTAGATTTGAATGACTTTTATAGATATTTATTAGCTATATTTGTATCCTTCTTGTATACCTCTTTGTGAAAATCATGGCAAAAACATGTATGCCTCTGATTATTTAATCGTGTTATGTTCTGATATTTACAAGATTCAGCCAGAATTTTTTACCTCAACTGTCTTCTTGTTTTTATATATGATGAAAATATCAAATTCTCTTAATTTCCCACGTTTTAAAAGATCTTTTAGTACAGGGTCACGAAAACCCAGACTGATTGATTGAATAGAGTATTATGTTGCTTTCAACATAATTTCAGTCATATCACAGTAACAGTTCACTAATTGATGGGAGTCCAGAACCCGTGCTTAAAACTTGAGTCCACGCTCAACTGAGTTTGTACTCAGAGTTTATATTCTCATTTATCTTTAACACAATATGAAAATTTAACTCTTTACCAAACAACAAAATTTTAGACCAGTCCAAATTGAAAGCATTTGCAGACAACAAAATAAATGTGACTCAGAAATTGCAATTTGTGTTGGGAAGGATAGAAAACATTGTGGGAAAAAGAAAAAATGCTGGTTACCAGCATTTTCTCCTTTTTGCAAGATGTTTTCAAGAGGCCTCTTTCTCAGGGTCGTTAAAACTCCAGATTGTCTGTAAAGAGTTAAAACGAAGACTTTGATTCAATAGGCAGAAAGAAAGAAAAGCTCTAAAGTTCAGAAGTTATTCCATAAGGTTTATCAAATTAAATTTTTAAAACTTTGAAATTTATTGCTCAGCTGAGTTAAGCATAAAAGCAGTTTTATAAGCATTGACCCTGAGTTTCACTAATACTAAGCTAGGTTTCTGAAGTTTTTCTTTTATGGACACTCCCACTAAAATCCCAATGCTTCAGGTGAAGGTCAAGCACAGGACCTCCAGATTGCAGATCCTACATGTTCCATCACTCTACCATGTGGGACCCTTCATGAAAGCACAGGATTGCTTAGTAAAGACTTGGAAGGACTTTTACTTAACCTTTTACTACACAATCCCTAAGTTTTAAAGACCATAAGGAACAGGGCTTTTAAAAACATTATGGAAATAGGAGAAAATGCTGGTTACCATAAGGTGAGCCTCCTTGAATAGGTAGAAAACATCATGGGAAAAGGAGAAATTGCTGGTTACCAGCAATTTCTCCTTTCCCTGCAATGTTTTGGACCAGCCTAAAATATTGTTGTGTCGTAAAGAGTCAAGTAAACTGGCAAGCCTCCTGCAGAAGATTCCCGGAATATGCGGATGTCAAAGTTGTCTGAATCAGAGCTCCAGATAGAGGGAGTGATTTTGATTTCAAAATTGAAAGTCTTAATCACTCTCCACTAAACACTATGTTATGGGTACTCATTAGAATCGTCTGAGACGATTCTAATGAGTATCCACAAGATAGGGTTTGGAAGAGAAATAATGGATTTAGAATACTATCACTCCCTTTTATCTGGAGATCTGCTAAATGATATCTAAATTTTGTCAACCAATAAGTTTCATTATTGTACCAATAGAAAAACAGTTTGTGTGATAAATATATTAATGTAGTACATCTGCTCACCAGGAAAAAAAGCACATGAATCTTACATGGTAAGCAGTAAGATTTGCATTGTGTAAGTGCAAAGAACCATATGAAATACATGTCCATGTTCAAAAAAAGAAGGAAAAAAAAAAAGTAAACAAAACCTGTAAAAAAATGTATGAAGATTAAGAAGAAAACCAACTCAATATATGTGCTTCAGATTACAAAATGGTTTTTCAGCAAATGCTCTGACCAGGAAGTCATTTTACGGCCAAATGCTAAATGGCGCCCTCTGCCTGAACCGAATACGTTGGCCACCGGAGGGGTAGATCTAATCATGCATTTCTAGAAAGCTCAGTCTCTTTCTGATGATCTGTGTTACCCCCTAATGAGTAAGCTAGACATCTGCACACCTGCTGGATATTTGAATATACTCTCATTTATTGTCTCTATTTGCACTGCAAGCTAATGTGATAGACTGATGGATTGATAGGTGTTTAATGGCATCTTTGATATAATTTCAGTTATATCACCGTAGCCCCTCACTTATTCATGTGACTGTATCCTGTGTTTCACTAGTTCTAGCCGAAGGCTCTAAAGTGTAATGCCCAACGAAACTCCAAAGAAATACAAAATGGTATGATTAAGGATCAAACCAAGAACCTTTGGAAAGCAAATCCTACACCTTCACCACTGTGCCGCCCAGGACCCAAGCTACTTGCGTTCAATGCTAAATATTGTGACTATAAGTGACTGAGCTAACCAATTAAAATGAAATACAACTATAGCAAAAATATACACGTGAACACTTTTTTCCTGACTATGAAAATCTGTAAGTAAAAGAGGAGTCTTTCATTTTTTCAGCGAAGACCGCATCAAAATACTCGTCCTCTGCTACCGTGAACCAATTCTTCCAGTCACCCACTTGACCTGTGAAAAAGAAAATAGAAATTCGATGCCAAATCTTGCGCAGGCATCTCATCTCTTAACCCCTAAGCCGCTAATCGCGACCCACTGACCTTTTGCGGACAGTGTAGATCAAGATCAGACTGCACAGAACGTGCAGTCTGATCTTTGATCTACACTGTCCGATACGGTATTTTCTTTCCGGTGAAATCCACTTTGAAAAAGTAATATTTGGGCTTTTAGTATTGAGTAGAAATTTCGGTTTCATTTATTCAGCAGCTTAAGGGTTAAGCCTTCCAAAGCTAAAGGCGAAAACCGGGGCTTTGCAGACTGTATAAATTAAGAACAGAATGTGCAGTCTGATCTTTCACCTATACTATATGCCTTTTAGATAAAATATACGAGTGGCACTCTGGCAAAATGGTGTTCAATCAAATCTTCGTGATGCACGATACTAAGCAAGTCATGACATAATTATGGATCCATGAAACCCATTATGAGGTTGAATAGTCCTTTGACATGCAGAAAATTGACCAATAGAAAACAGTTTCGACTCAAGTCAGCTTGCCTGGACTACGCAGGCTGACCTCGATGTATACTTTTTGCAGATACTTTAAGCCCCCTTATCAGAGAGCTAAGACGGCAATTTAGAATGGTTGGTGAATACGCGTGCATTAATTTGCACTGAAGATTAAAAAAAAAAAAATGATTCATCTAAAATAAACAGAATCACTTGGGTTCAAATGCATAGTCTGGTGCGTAGAGGCAGTGACGCACCTGCAAAGTATGTCATACCTTTCCTGTACATCCCAGGTTTACCGTCCCTCCAGTCGGACATGTTTTCCATCGGATCTTTGTCCTTCTTCATTTTACTGAATTCACATTTGTCAGCTATTTCTTGCAGAAGTTCCTCTGTTGCCTTGACACCAAGAAAGTCACGGATCTTTTTAAGTTCCGAGACGCTATCCTATGAAGGAAAAAAGAAGCTGTATAAATACAAGGTCAAGGTCGCCTCTGGCTAAAGGTCATGCATGAATGGGTATTTTGATTTGCAGTGAACGGTTTGCTTTTCAATATCTCCCCGGCGTCTCGTACACTTCAAAGGTCTAACCAGAGTGTATATTAACTAACCATTATAAGCTGTATTATAATTGATGGCAGAATTAAGAAATTCTGATTGGCTGAACAACTTTTGTTGCCCTCCTTTGAACTCAAGAAAATAATTTTAGCACTGGAATTAGACCGATGCACGAGGGTGGGTATATCGTTGTATATACATGTATTAAGCACACTATTTTCAGATGTTTGTTATCATGACATCCCCTGTGTACCAGATAAGTTTTTCTGAAAGCAACAAAAGATATCACGACCGTTTTAAGATAAAGCCAAATTCGCCATCATATTCATGAAAATATCAGCTGCCATAATTATCTGGTAAGTGGTGAAAGTTGGAGAGCACTAACTGAGAAAAATTATGTTGAATAATTGATCTGGTATTGTAATAAATAGAAAATTTCACGAAAAGTTTTAAGGTAACTTGAAGATAACTTTAAATTCATCATAACTTGCCTGTTTCAAGTCCTCGTAACTAAGTATATGTACCGGATGTTGTGGGTTGTCCTTGATGACTTTTTCCCAGCCCAACGTGTAGTCAAACCAGGAACCATAGTCAACTACAAGTTATGGAAAGTTAATGTTAGGTCATAGGCCTCTAAAGCTCCATTGGTCTATAGTGGAGCACCAAATGTTTTATTGCTCGATCACTGAACACCGTCACTAAAAGTAGCGCATCAGGCATTGCCTCTAAATCGTATAATACATACGATACAGAGGCCATGCGCTATTGGTCGGTCATCGAACACCATTACTTTAAGTAGCACAATGGCACGTCGTCTTTATATTGCATATTATAATACGATGTAGAGGCGATGCGCCAATGTGCTATTTTTATTGCGGCAATGTGCTGTTTTAGAAACAGTGTTCGATCACCAACTAATGAAAATTTTGGTGTTCCGTGATAAACCAATGGAGCTCTAGAGGCCTGTGGTTAGGCATGGGGTAATGGTGAACAGCTACATTTGTTATGACGGCATTCTAAAGAATTTCATATTATTACACTTAAAAACAGTTACATAATCGGACAGTTTTTCACTTTTTTGAGTTTTGCTTTCTTAAAATTAGGTCTTTCATACATGTAAATCTTTAACCAATTAGTTTCTGTAAGTAACACCTTTGCATTAGTATCCTTAGGAAAGCAGAATTACTCACCTGTGCCGTTCAAGAAGCGTTTCACATAGTTATCGAATTTGCCTTCATATTCGTACTCAAGTATCTTTGAATGATGATTAAAATACGACACACAAATATCCTTGGGATTTCGTTGTACGAATAAAATTTTACATTTCTGTTCGAGAGTGTTTTTTGGAAGGTAATGAAAGGGTATGTGAGAATTGAGAACTCTTGGCTCTGCAATGTTATCGTACATTTGCTTGGTCACTGCCTCTAACATAGAGGTTTCTTTTATCAACTTGACTCGATCTGAAGATCCATTGACAAGCATGGACGTCATCTCCCACAGCCAGTGTGTTCCTAAAAGATAAACAAAAAAGGACATTTACTGAGCTATCTACTAGCCTGGATCTATGCGCCAATAATGTCTCTAGATCTAGATCTGCAGCAACAATTCGTTGACCTGAGGTATCTGCTGTAAACTGCTTACGCGCGTAATTTGCATACGCAGAATAGGTGAGCAAGCATCAAGCCTGAAAACAGGTTTCACTGAACTGCATAACTTAAACGATTTCAGTAAATATTTGCATTACTTTACGCCAGCTCACACCTTTTGGTAAAGCAGAGATCGTATGTGTGTATATTCAAAAAAAAAAGAAAGAAAAAAAAAATCTACGCAGTTTAAACATATTTTATTCAATAAATGAATGGGATCGGACCACAAGTTCTTCCAAGTTAGGCCCTTCCGCTACAGTCAAATAAGCAATACAAATAGACAGATAATGGCAACAAAACGTATAATATATAATGTGTAGATAACAAAATGGGAAAAAAGAGAGAAAACTGTACAGCGAACAAAAAGAGAAAGAGAGAAACATTAATAAAGAAAGGAGAAAAACTGAACAGGATAGAGTGGAAACAGAACTTAAAAGAACAGAAAAAACGGGGAATAAAGAATTGAGGAACGATGCTCTGTGATGGATGCCTGCTATTTTGATAAGAGGCTGTAAACTATTTTATTGAATTTGAAATTATTACTCAAAGCAGCCCGATTGTATAATGTATAAGTGAACTGCTTCAAATAATGTGCAGATTTCATCATTGTTCAAGTTTTCGTCCCCAAATAGTAACATTTCTATGTTCAAAGGATGCATTGCCCTGCTGATGGAAAGAGCATGATTCTGACATCAGGGCCCGTATTCCCCAACCATTATTAAGAACGTTCTTGGTCCGTAACACAACTTCTGATCGGCTAAACCATTCGGTTTAGCTAATCAGAAGTTGTGTTACTTTCAAATTTGGAAAATCTTGGAGATTTAGACCGAGAACGTTCTTAAGAATGGTTGGTGAATACGGGCCCTGCCATACCTTTTACACCTTAAAAAAAATAGTGCTGTGTATTTTCAACGCCATTTCTGCAGTCACATATTTGATCTAATTTCAGATGATTCAGAAAAAGGTCATTATTTAAATTACTGCAGTAATTTCTTATTCTAGCATGAATGACAGGCAGGTGTCTATTTCCAACAAGGTAGATATTAGGTATTCTATCTGGTTTTGTCTTGCTACTTATTTTTGACATAAAGGAACCAAATGTTGTACAATTTCTGATTTCTAGCTCTAGGTTGTTCCAAAGAGAAACTGAAGAAGGAATACTAGCTTTTTGCAACAAACATGTTCTTGCATGTACATTTTCGTAATTTTGGCTGTTTCTTAATTGATATTGAGACCTATTGCCAACCAATGGAGGTATAAGTTCATCTATGTAACTAGATCATTTGATACTTTATACATGAAGCATAGTTTCGCATTTTTCCTTCTGGAAGATAATGTTTCCCAACCACATTCTTTATACAGATTTTCAAAAGATACTGATCTTGTAAGACCTGTTACGATACGCGCTGCTTCATTTTGAATCTTTTCTATTGAATCAGAACACAAAACTGAACAACCATCCCATACTATCGAAGAGTACTCTAGAGTTGGTCTGACGTATATAAATAACTTTGGTTCAGTGCTGACCGCGTAAGATTAAATTGAAGTTTTCTCATAATCTGTAATAGTCTATTTTTGAAGCTGCTTTTTGTGGCGCCGCATGAGCGGCGGCACTATATTTTTATTCGCTTTTGTAAAGTGCCTATGGAGGCAGCCATATTGAACTGGTTCCATGCTTTGTTTTAACATCCACCTATATCTACTGTACTTTGATTACCAGATCGGGGTCCATAATAACTTTTTTATTTATTTGTGGGGATTTTTTTGTTTTTGTATATTGCACTTTCATTGTTAGATGGATAAAAACACGGATCGTAGACATATCAACAGTTTCCTTTCGAAAAATAAAAAATGCATTTCGAATAATAACTCACGTGATCAAAAATTATCTGTCACAAATTTTCGAAGCCACCATTTTAAATATCTTACGCTGGAAAAGGTTAAGAGGCATTTTCAAGCTCTTTGACCCTAGAGCACCCTATGTGGTACTTGTGACCCCACTTATATTTTTGTTCTAGTATTGTATGGATTGTAGAAATATTGTTTTCCTTTCGCGATCGTGTTTTTAAGACCAGCTAACTGTAACTAGGTCAATGTTGGAGCGCCTAACATGACTTGTATCATACAACCCCTCTAGTCTATATAGATATAAGGGCTTCATTCAAGTCTTTATTTTGACCTCTACGAAGATTGTGCAAGAGATGCGTATTAGGAAATAACCCAATGCATTGTGCCCTGTTACAGAAACAACTAGTTTGCGGCGCAATTGATGTTCAGCATCAATATTTTCTTGTAAGTTATTATTTATATGCTCATTCCATTGGCATATACTACTCAAGGTTAAACCCAAATGTTTATATTCATTCACACTCTTTATCTTAGTATTTAGAAAAATAACGATGTTTCATCGAAATCTATACTGGTAGAAAAAAATGACTACTTGTTTTATCTGGATTGAAATCAACCAACCATTATTTTGCCCACATTGACAGATTCTCAGATCATGATTCACTATACTCTCTATATTACTTAATGAGATCGCAGAGTAGCACAGGGAACATCATCAGCATACACTCTAGTGAGGCTTAATAGAGAATCTGTGAAGTCATTTACGTAAAAAAGAAATACAAGAGGCCCCAAAACAGATCCCTGGGGTATTCCAGCCCTTGGTGGTGAAAGGATGGACTCTGATGATTGAATCACTACCTTCTGTTTTCTATCTTTAAGATAACTTGGGAACCAGTTTAGTAGGTCATCGCTTAAACCATGCTCTTTGGCTTTGAATACGAGACCACTGTGTGACACCCTATCAAATGCTTCAGATAAACAATTCAGGAGAACTGACCACGATCCATTGCTTGGCAAATATGAAGATATATGTCTATTAGCTGGTAGGTGTTTGAATGTTTTGGTAAAAAAAAACCTGACTGATATTTATATATTAGTTCATTTGTCATCAAAAAATTGTACACGTGTTTAAAAATTATTCTTTCGAGAACCTTTCCACAACTGCTGAGAAGAGAAACTGGCCTATAGTTAGACGGAAAAGACTCGTCTCATTAGCTCCACTGGCCGAAGGCCAGCGGGCTAATGTCATGGCCCGGTGTCCGTCGTGCGTCCGTGCGTCCGTCCGTGCGTCCGTCCGTCCGTCCGTGCGTTAACTTTTATTTCAAACATCTTCTTCTCTGAAACTACCCATCCAATTTTCATGAAACTTCACAGAAATGATCCTGCCATGGTCCTCTTCAGAATTTCTTGAAAGAATTTGATTCCTTCAAAAACTCTGGTTGCCATGGCAACAAAACTGAAAAATATTGGAAATCTTTAAAAATCTTGTTGTCTGAAACCATAAGGCATAGGGCTACCAAACTTGGCATGTAGTTTTATGTAGTAGACCTCTATCAGGTTTCTTCAAATTATAGCCCTGGGGTCAAAATTGGCTCTGCCCCAGGGGTCACAAGTTTTACATAGGCTTAAATAGAGAAAACTTTAAAAATCTTCCTGTACCTAGCCATAAGGCCTAGAGCTACCAAATTTTGCATTTAGCTTGATCTAGTGGGGGTCTACCAAAAGTGCCCAAATTACAGTCCTGGGGTCAAGTTACAGCCCTAGGATCAAGTTTGGCCCTGCACCAGGGGTCACAAGTTTTACATGGGTTTATGGAGTGAAAACTTCAGAAACCGTTATGTTACTAGCCATAAGGCCAAGAACTCCCAAATCTGGCATGTTATTCTTCTAATACACATATTCTCCATTTAGTCCGACTGTAGCCCTGGGGTCAAAGTTTTATGAGGGCTTATATAGTGAAGACTTCTCTTTATGGTTTATATTTATAAGCCAGTGGAGCGATACAGGGCCATCATGTCCCTCTTGTTTTTTATATAGCAGTGAAACGGTCGCTCTCTGCCCGGTATGATAAATCGGGAAAAACCCTTCCGTAATAGGCGAAATGCTGGTTACAAGCATTTGCTCCTCTTCCTATAATGTTTTCATAAGCTTATTTCCCAGGGGTTGTTTACAGGTGATTATTAATTTTGAACAAGGGTTAAGAGGGGCTAAAGAATCAAACAAGTGATCTTTTGAAGTATGTAAGATGGGTACGACCGCACGTATTCTGTGTTCTATTTTACTGACCTGCCTTTGGATATGCGCATATGAGAATATCGTTAGGCTTTGCCGCCCAGTCAGGCATGCTCCTAAATTCCGCTTCCTGGTCAGTGAATACCTGAAATGGCTACCAAAGATAGATCAAAATGTCTTACGATGAACGCACATCTCGCCCGTCAAAACTCGGTCGATTCCGTAACTACATCTACGGGTCACCCGAGGTTTGCCGAATGACGATGAGCGGCACTAAGTGCTACATAACAGAAGGGACGGTAGAGACAAAGGAAATTCGACAGTTAGCACGTTGCTTGGAACTACCTAAACAAGGGGACAAGTAAAGATTAACCTTTTACCAAACAATCCAATGTTTTTACGACCCCGAGGCTTTTGAAAAACAATGCGGGAAAAGGAGAAAATGCTGATAGACTGCATTTTCTCTTTTTCCCACAACGTTTTCTACCCTCTCAAAGGCAAACCCCATCAATTGACTATACTCTATTTCTTGTCTGCAAATGCTTTGAAATTTGACAGGCCTAAAATTTTGTCGTGTTGTACAGAGATAAGGTTTCCATGAAACAATCATCGAGATTGATTTCTTACATCATAAATTGTAGAACTTTGCACAATCGATGTAAAATGAATAAGTAATATGTTGAAAAGTAGACAGTGTGTTTGAAAGAGTGTGAGCAGTGGTACAGGTAAAGAAAAGCTAGAAATACAAAGGTAAGTGAACTAGCCGTCGTGATGTGACTAAAATATTATTCATGGTCGAAGGAACAGGGTGGGGTGCGGGGGGGGGGGGGGGGCTTAAACCCCCCCCCCCCCCGCCCCCCATAAGACAAATATTTGATTTTCAAGTTTATAAACTTTCAAGGCTTGGTATTGGCCGACACGTTTTTGCCCTTTCAGTCAAAGGAGCAGTGAGTGAGCCATGCTCCGTGAAAAGGGGTTTTGAATGCTTTTGCAAAAAGTATCGACCCATGAAGCCTGCGCAGTTCGCGCAGCATGACACGGATACAAACGTTTTCGCTATTTCGCTATTTGTAAATGTTCTGCATGACATAGGACCATACTTTTTTATCCATTAGTCGGTTGTTAGAAAACATGCATTTTATAGACTCATAATTATATGACGATCTCCATGGTGTTATGCGTCACCTAGATGCATTAACCTTTTCCCAAACGACAAATTTTGGAGTGTTCCAAATTGAAAGGGTTTGCAGACGACAATTTTAGGATAGAAAACACTGTGGGAAAAGGAGAAATTGCTCGTTACGAGCAATTTCTCCTTTTCCCACAGTGTTTTCAAAAGACTTGTATTGCAGACACGTGAAAACCAGGGCTTGTTTGGGAAAGGGTTAAAGCCCCTTTTCACAGAGTATGGCTAATATAAATAAAATAAGCAAAAACTAAACATTGATCCAAGTCCGTATCAAGCCCAAGAGAAAGATGGATTTTTCATAAAACATATACGAGATTGATACAGGGCCACATATTTTCTTCAGCCTACAGAACGTTGTCCGCTACCTGTTGCTAGCCTATGATGAAAAATCTCCTATTGCAACAGAAAATCTACGCTAAGAGCTCGTAAGAAGTCGAATTCATTTATATGGCAGAAAAAAAATAACTCATGCTCTGTAAAAAAGGGGGCTTAATGCATCTGCGAAAAGTATCGACCAAGGTCTGCCTGTGCAGCCCGCGCAGGCAGACCTGGGCCGAAATTTATCGTTACTGGTAAATGTTATGTACGTTCAAAGACCAGTCTACCTCATGATTAAGTCGGTTGTTAAAAAAGTGCCTGTTATTGATCCATGATTATGTGATGCTTGATTGGTATGATGCATCATACGGATGCATTAAGCCCCGTTGTGCCAGAGCATGAATCAACTTTAAAATCTGTACCAGAAACTTTTTTTAATTTCCATTCATTTGAGAATACAAGGAGTAGGTAATTTACAGACTCAACTTTTTTTTTATCAATTAATAGAACCTAGCAATATGCAGGTACTCTTTTTTCCCTCGCTGTTTCAAATCCCTGCCTACTTCATCTTAAGTTACCTGATCGAATGTCGGCAAGTTATACCCATCCACCTGCAGAACACGAAGCGAATCCCCGAACTCGTCGTCTAGTTTAACAATCGGCATCTCTGTTCTAAGCAAATGTCAACTGAGCTATCTCTGGAATAAAAGTGAGTAACGCTCTGTGAAAGGTCTTTTAATGCATCTGCGAAAGAGTTCCGACTCATTTCAGACTGCGCGGACTAGGTAGTCCGCGCAGAATGACATGGGTCGATATATTTTGCAATTAGTAAATTTTTTGCATGATTCAGTCGGTTAAAGAGTAGCTGGGTCTATAGTGTGCGACGACTTGCTCGGCAACGTGCATTACGAAGAGTATATTAACTCTTTACCACACAATCCCGAGTTTTAACGACCGTGAGGAAGAAGCCTTTTGAAAACATTGTGGGAAAAGGAGAAAATGCTGGTAACCAGCATTTTCTCCTTTTCCCTCAATGTTTTCTAACCTTTCACAAATAAATTCCATTTTTTCTATCACATTTATTATGTCGTCTGCAAATGCTTTCAATTTGGACCAGTCTAGAATTTTGTCGTTTGGTAAAGAGTTAAACCCCATTTTATCATTTGAAGCACCCCTAAAGTAGATTAGCCGATAAGTGTAAGATATGTAAAATATACGTGTAGATAAGAACACACCTTTGCTTTAAGCACAGGGATTTTTAGCGTTTTTTTATGTTTTACATGTATATATAATACAAGGGATGCAACTTACATTATCGGCAAAGTCTACTTGTCATCACAAAAACACAAGTTACTTCGTCAATATTACAGATAATCACATAAGGTCTACTTTATCTAGCTCATTACACATTTTTCTAGCGAAAAATAACGTGGTTTCATGACTAGACGTTCAATGATTTGTGCTACAGAAGCCGGTTTCTCGACAAATAGGTCGAAAATGTTTGGTCCGACACGGGTTCGTTCAGTGCGCTTGTCAGAGTAAATCTACTATTCTGTACAAGATCATGGCCAAAATACTTATCGGTTTGATAAAACAAGTAAATATCGTTAACCAACCTTCGTTGTTTAATAATAACACGAAGAATACAGCTCCAAATCGTCCGATGTTTGATCGATTCACTCAAATTTCAAAGAAGCAGCCATAATTGTTGTCACGTGATCAAAATGTATCAAGGCATTTCATTGGTCGGAACCAAAAATCCGACCAATGAAATGCCTTGATACATTTTGATCACGTGACATCAGTTGCATCCCTTGTATTATATATACATGTAAAACATAAAAAACGCTAAAAATCCCTGTGGCTTTAAGCATATCTAGCAACCGGAAAACGCAAGACATAAATGTCGGTAAGATATCTGCTTGACGGGTCAGCTTGTAGTGCACGAACCGGCTTTTCAAATCCATCTTCTAGCTTATGCCCCCGTCACACCAAACTAGTTCTTAGAACGTCTTACCCCGTCCTAACAAAATTGTAAAACGGATTGCGGTCGGGGTAGAACGTGTAGTTTTGGCTTAATAATGCCTAATGCCCCCGTCACACCAAACTAGTTCTTAGCACGTCTGACCCCGTCCTAACAAAATTGTAAAACGGATTGCGGTCGGGGTAGAACGTGTAGTTTTGGCTTAATAATGCCAATATTGCACCACGTCGTAGCACGTCCCTAATAGGATCGAAATACGGCAGTTCCGTTTGTAGTACGTCCATCTCGTTTTAAGTACGTTGTCACTCCGTCTAATTACAGGACGGGATGGACGGCAAAAAATTTTGAGCAGGCTCAAAGTTTTTGGAGCACCCTTCCCGTCCTAGCCCGTCCATGAAGTTTGTAAACAGATCGTAAAAGGTTGCTACTACGTCCGCTCCGTTCGAACACAGTTTGAGTCCGTTGGCAACAATTTTCGGAACGTAGTGAGAACGAGTTCGGTGTGACGGGGGAATTAACAACCGACATCTCTCTACTAAACAAGTGTCAGCCAAAAAAATCCCTGTAATAAATATACTCGTAGAACAACCATAAAATGCAAGACATATTTGTCTCTATGACATGTGGTCAACCCTATGTTATAGTGCAGAAACAAATTAACCAGTTCCCTCCTTTACTTTATTTTAGCTACCTATATTCTACGTCCATGCCGGCTTAACTTTTTAGCAACCGATAAAAAGGAGCCTACAAGACAGAAATATTAGTATCATAAGTATGTACACGAATAGACTCTCCAGTTGCCTGTCTGCCTACTTTGTAGCGGTCCTTTATGGCACGGTGGTGAATATGTAGGATTCGAAACCCGAATGAAACCCGGTGTAAAATGATAAGCGCTTCGATTGCGCATTGAACCTGGGGCCTTCGGGATGCGAATCCTACACCGTCACAAATAGCCATGCAAGACGCCTAGGCATGGATGTACATGTACCCTAAACGGGTGATTTCTGTTCTTGTTGTAAATCTTTCAGGATGCCGCCGTGACATATATACCGAAATAATGTAGGAAAAGCCTTTAAACAAAAAAGAAACATGTCAAGAATAGAAACATCAAGCTGTTGCCATATTTTGTCGTGTATAGATCTACCTCACCATGCGTAAACAATCCTACTCGTCGAAGCATGTACATAGCATATTATCCCTTTTCCATCCATAGGCACTGATAAGCGTAGATTTTTACGGTCGTCATTAATTGTGAAAAGCGCCCGTGCTTATCGTTGTCTGCGCATGTCATATTCCTCGAAGATTAACCTGTCTGCTTATGACGCATCACTATCCTGTACAGGATAAATATTAATACGCGGTGCGTAAACTAATGCTCTGCCGCTAAAAAAGTAACAATGGAGAAAATGGCTATAAACATTACTTCTGTGAAAAACTCTACCTTGTTCTTTTGCTTCAGATTCCTCAAAAATTCAATTATTTCAAACAAAAAATAAATAGATTTTAAAAATACCATTGTTTATTGCAAATCTTTGTATAGAGTTTCTAAATATAGATTTTAGGAAACCCAGGATTTGTGCATCTGGGTTTTTCCAGACTTATCAACAAAAAATGTGCCACAGCTACTTCACGAGCCTATACGGGCTGTGTTTATAAATTACTAGGACACAGGCTATGTGCCAGCTGACCACGGCTAGCAGAATCATACGGGGTAAACGCTTATTTTATTTTGAAATTCGCTGGATTAATTGCCGCCTTGAAAAGTAGTCCGGTTCTGTGCTCGGAATACCCATATCAGATCCTTGTCTGCGCATGTCAATATTCTTCGAAGATTTGACCAGTCTGCTATGACGCATCACTATACCTTGTACTAGAGAAATTAATACGCGAAATAGCAAGCAGAAAATGGCTATAAATAATACGTCTGTAGAAAAATCAAGCCAGTTTTTTGCTATAATTTTCTTGAAAATATAATAATTTCAAATGGGGAAAATAATGTTATAAAACACCACTGTTTACTGCAAATCTATGTAGACAATTTCTAAATATAGACATGAGGAAACCCAGAGTGCCCATATCAGATAGGTTATGTATTTGAAAAATGCCACCTAGCGAAAGACAATGTCGTGCTTATAAAACTTGAGTCCATGTTCAACTGAGTATCACGGTGCACATACTTTATTTAAAGTCTCATTTATGATAAAGACGGAATGGAAATTTGAAATAAAAACTATCATGAAAGAATCAAGGTCAAACTGCACAGGACATGCAGTCAGATCTTGGATCCATCCCGTCCGCTCGTTCAGTCAAGCGTATAAGACAAAAGACTTTAATAGTGGATTGTATCTTAAACCGTAGAAAGAGGTCAAAGAACGAGAAGTCAAACCTTGATCTGTATTGTCGGCAAAGGCAAAGTTCTTTTCCTTGGTGCCCAAATGTTAAAGTAGCTAGATCTTCCCTCTTTATGCGCTTGATTAATGTGACTGATAGACAGAGAGAAAATAGAGATCGATAGAAAGACACAGACGGACTTACGGGCGGACGGATGAACGGACAGACACACAGACAGACAGACAGAAAGGCAGACAGACAGAGAGAGAAGGAGGGAGAGAGACACAGACAGACAGACAGACAGACAGACAAACAGACAGACATGAGATAGAGTTGCAAAACAGACAGACAGACAGAAGATAGAGTTGCAAGACAGACAGACAGACAGACAGACAGACACACTCAAGCAGAGACAATGACAGGGAGGCAGAGAGAGTTGCAAGACTGAGAGTCAGAGACAGACAGGCAGACTCAGGCAGAGACAATGACAGGGAGGCAGAGAAAGTTGCAAGACTGAGAGTCAGAGACAGACAGACAGACAGAGACAGAGAGACAGACAGAGAGGGGAGATTTAACCTACTAGATCTAGTTCGGAACTGGTCGAGGTTCAAAAAGTATTAAGTGTTCAAACCTTTGTAGTCCATATACACACATAGAATGTATGACGGTTGAACATACAATGAACATACAAGTGGTGCCCTACATAGCAAGATAACACGTTCCTACAACCTTTGATAAACTTATTTATAGACTACGCTGTACATAGGTGTAAAATTAAAGTGTTATAGCCTGGAGTCAAAGTCCTGTGCGGATAGAAAGATACGTTATAATCTGAAATACATACTAGACAACCATGTATTCTCATTCTTTTGCATGGCGTTAAACCCGATTTCGAAACTAAGCTGTTTAAAACACCGATTACGTTATCGCTATTGTAATACTTCGGTTTGCGGAAATGTCGCTTTAGGGGGGAAGTATACATACAATATTCCACATTTTTTTTTTAAGAATTTTATACAGAGTCCCAAGTTTATTAGTTAGCTTTTTTTTTTTTGCCTGTAATATTAAATTATAAGGAATGAAGAGATTTTTTTTTTCATGGAGGTGTGAAGACCTAATCACACTTCGCGGTTTCATACAAAAGTGTGATTAGGTTTTTTTTTTTTCATACCTCCATGAAAAAAAAAAATTCTCTTCATTCCTTAAATGATTAGTAGAAATCTTGATCCTTGACTCCATAACCTTCGAATCCTCCCAAATGAACTCCCCTTTATGATTACAATTATTATCGAAATACAGTGAAACAGAAGCCGACCCTTTAAACATTTTCGTCACGTTCGAAATTAACATCTGAATACCAGACAAAGCATCTAGTAGGTAACCTTGGATGCTAAGCTAGGCAGCGGTGTCCAGTATACATAGTTTATCAGGGCAACTATGATCCAACCCACAACTTTTTTCAAAGCTGACGTCATAAATCTTATTTCAAGCCACCACTCTCTGCAGAGAGACTATGTAGCAGAGCATTTTTGAAAAACAAAATGTGAATTTATGTGAACAATCAAAATTTATAGGGTTGCATATTTGTTTTACACAGAAATTTTCACGGTGTTGGATTCAAATAGCAGTCTCTCTCTACCAGTCTTCTTCTCGAAGACTGTTATATTCCTATTTCACGCGTGTAGCCTACTTCGTTTTTCTATAGATTCCAATCTCTCCTGTGTAGAGCAGGCGTACAAATTCTTCCCTCTGCCTCCCCCGGGGACACAGGGATATTGCCAGCTATCATTAATTTGAAGTGTGTCATAATTGATGAACTTTATGTCGATCGAAAGGTCGATACCGTGAAATTCCAGTTGCGAGACCTTTTTACAAAGTCTAAAAGAGACTGTTTGGTTTACCGAGTAGGGTCTGGAACTCTTTGCTCATTCTTTTACCAAGCTCTTCATGTCCTTAAGAAGAAGTCACTTGAAAATAACATTGAGGGAAAAGAAGAAAATGCTGACCAGTAAGCAGCATTTTCTCCATTCTTTTCCACTGTTTTTTCTACTCTTTTACAACCAAATCCCATCATTTGAGCCGCATTTAAGTTGTCTTCTGCCAATGTTTTGGATGTTAACTGTTGTAAGAAACTTTAACTGTTGTTAGAAACTCTGGGGACTCATGGATAGATGCGCTGGCCGCCGTGATATAACTCAATAATGTTGAAAACCGCGTTCACACCGAGCAAACAAAAGTCTGACATTATCCAATAACTGATGAAATACTCTTTTTACGTCTCTGTCCTGTCCTGGTTTTTTTGGAAAACACCAGTGTGGGCAAACGAGCACTTTTCTTGTAAAATGACCGTTCTCCCTTTCCCTCAATTTCAATAGCGTACAAAACATTGGTTTCAGTAGTTAAGCCTCCGTCATTTCTCCCCCCCCCTTTTTTTTCCTTCTTCTTCTTCTTCTTCCTCCTCCTCTTCTTCTTCTTCTTCTACTTTCGGAAATGTTTTGGGAAAAGGCGCAAATGCTTGCAACTGTGAAAATTTTCCTTTTCCCGCAATTTTCTCATTACCTTAGAAAATATTTCTTTCCATGAAATGTTTCTCAACATTAGATATTTCTGAAATTTCTAGTGAGTAAAGAAAAAATAGACGTGTACAGTAAAAGGTTATCTCTTTACCGCCGAGTTTTAATCGCCTTAACAAAGAAGGCTTTTAAAAAAAGAGTGGGAAAAGGAGAAAATGCTGGTAACCAGCATTTTCTCCTTTTCCCACTATGTTTTCTACCCCATCAAAAACAAATTTCATCATTTGAACCACATTTTAAATTTTCGTCTGCAAATGCTTTGAATTTGGACAAGTTTAAAATTTTGTCGTTTGGTAAATAGTTAAACTTTCAACATGCAAATTATCGTGACCCTGAATGACCCTCACTCCGCCTCTCACCGATACATCTTATTTAACCCTTTCCCAAACAAGCCCTGGTTTTCATGTGTCTGCAGTACAAGTCTTTTGAAAACACTGTGGGAAAAGGAGAAATTGCTCGTAACGAGCAATTTCTCCTTTTCCCACAGTGTTTTCTACCCTTTTTGATAACTTTCTGCAATTTTCATCAAATTTAAAATTGTCGTCTGCAAACTCTTTCAATTTGGACCAGTCCTAAATTTGTCGTTTGGGAAAGGGTTAATTTATAAGTTTTATACAGCGAAACCTTTTTCATTCGACAACATCGCTCCGATGATTTTCTTTTTTGAAAAGTATAAATCTTCCAGATCTAAACATAATTAAGCCATGCTCTGGCAAAAGGGGGCTTAATGCATTTTCGTGTTGCATTATACAAAGCAAGTCGTCACATAATAATGGTTCCGTGAGATCCATTTTGTCTGCAAACTAGGTGAATTTTGTGGTGGACTGGTTCTTTCACAAGCAAAAAATTTACCAATAGCAAAAAGTTTCGACCGAGGTCAGCCTGCGTGGACTGCGCAGGCTGACCTGAGTCGATGCTTTTCGGAGATGCATTAAGCCCCATTTTTCACAGTGCATGGCTTATTTTATTCATGAGTATTATACAGCGAAACCTTTTACATGCGACAACATCGCTCCGATGATTTTTTTTTTTTTTTCTTTGAAAGGTATACATGTAAATTTTTTAGCGCTAAATATATTTCAGCCATGCTCTGGCAAAAAGGGGCTTAATGCATCTTCGGGTTACATTATACCAAGCAAATCGTCACATAACTATGGCTCCGTCACGATATCCATGTTGTCTGAAAACCCAACTGAATTATGAAGTAGACTGGCCCTTTGACGCGCAGAAAATTGACTGATAGCAAAATGTTTCGTCGATACTTTTTGCAAATGCATTAAGCCCCTTTTTGACAGAGCATGGTCCAGTTATTAACTCGACTACTTTTACCTCTTTAAACAGACGACAAAATTTCAGATCCGTCAAAACTGAAAACCGTGACAAATCAAATAAGGCTCATGTGGTAAGATTTGTCTATCGATGGAAGAAAATATTGTGGCAAAAGGAGAAAGTTCTTGTAACCAGCACTGTTATCTTTTTCCACTAGTGTTATCAAAAACCTTCTACCTCAGGGTCTTCAAAACACGTGATTCTTTTTTGGTAAAGTATTAACGCCTGAAACTCAGAAAGGGTCTCATTTCATAGGCTTGACTAAACAAGTGGAAACTATAGATCCAAGATCAGACTGCATGTTCTGTGCAGTCTGATCTTGACCTATACCGTTCGCATAAGCCTTTCTGACCTATGGCGCTGAGAGGTTTTTAAATTGTTAAAAAATCAACTTCAAGTAATGCATAAACATTTAGAGGCTGCTACACGCGACTCATTGACCTTTTGCGGACAGTTTAGATCAAGATCAGACTGCACAGAACGTAATGGTTACCATCATTTTCTCCTTTTTCCACATTGTCTTCTACCCAGTTGAAAATAAATTCTACAATTACAGAAGCATCCAAACTGTCTTCTGCAAATGCTTTCGTTCCAGGCTAATCAAAAAATTTTGTTGCTTGGGAAGGAGTTCAAGAAATAAAACAGATATTAATCATTGTGATGGTTGAATACACTGAGTCAAGAACACTTTGTGGAAAATGGAGAACAGTTCTCTTTAAGTTGAGTTCTTTTTCTTAAAATCGCCTGGAGTAGATACATCTAATGATAGGAAGAAGATGTTGCAGCGCGAAAAAAATCTTTGTTCCGAAATGCAAAAAGGTCACGTGGATGCCAGAAGGATACATTTCGTTCATGAACGCCAAAAACATTATCAAAATTTAAATCCCCCATCTCACTTTCTGCTCATGTTTGCACTGACTTAACTCTTTACCACACAATCCCGAGTTTTAACGCGGACCCTAAAAAGGAAACCTTTTGAAAACAATGTGGGAAAAGAAGAAAATGCTGGTAACCAGCATTTTCTCCTTTTCCCACAATGTTTTCTACCCGTCTCATAACAAATTTCAATTTTTAAGTCGCATTTAATTTGCCGTCTGCAAATGCTTTCAAATTGGACTAACCTAAAATTTTGTCGTTTGGTAAAGAGTTAACTGTACTTACTCACATTACAGTGTTTGTTTAAAATGAAAAAGCTATTTTTTTAAATGAATCGGTTACCTGTAGAAATGCTTAATTCTGCCACTAAGCGCGAGTAAAATCAGTGAAATCAATAGATCTACAATTTTCCCTCTATGTTGAAACATTTATTTCTAATCAAAGAAAAGGCAACTTTCTAGATATTCTATTTTCGTAATTAAATCCAAAAAAATCCATACTAATACATTTAAGTGATATATTTACCCTTATCCAGTTAAATCCGAGTTTGGAACTGTATCTCGTAGGTGTCGGACAAGGGGCATCCAGCACATATCTGATGTCTGATACTGGTCTACGCTTCTCGTCTCTACAGATCTAATGATTCCAATCAGATGATCCACAATATATGCTAACCAACTAAACGAACTCATGTATTAATGGTTATCAACCTACCCTATAATTTTGGCAGGAGAAAGGTTTCACAAACACAAAAAATATCCGTCCGTTAAGACATATTGGCTTCAAAGAAGCCTTTAAATACACTCTCAACTGACAGAAAACCTTTACGCCTGTTACTTCGCTCAAATCAATATTTACCCTTTATCCTGCCAGTGCAAACATATTAAAGTCGGCCTCACTGAGTTTTTACGACACTGGGAAAGGCGGCTTTTGAAAACCACTGTAACTACCAGAGTGACTGCTATTGAAAACATTGCGGACAGAGGAGAAAATGCTGATATCCACAATGTTTTCAAAACCCCACTTTCTCTGAGTCGTTTAAACACGGGATTGATTAATAGCGTAAAAAGCCGAGAAAACCTATCTTTTTTCGCCTTTACTTTCATATTTCCAATTGAAACAAATTTAATAACATGCCCTTTATCATAAGTCATCAGCAATCCATCAAAATCTTTTATTACCTTACAAATGGAAATCAATGTACTAATGACCTTAATTAACAATATGCAATTATTTTATATTAATTAATAAGAATGATAAAATCCTGTTTTAATCTCGGATATGTTCGCTAAATTTGTGATTTTCACAGAGTTCCAGAAAAAACCTTAAAAACTGAGGTCAACTTCCCGTTACGACACAATCTCTTGTTTTAACGACCCTGAAGAAGACGGTTTAAAAAAGAAATGTGGGAAAAGCAAAAATGCTTTTCTCATCCTTTCGAAAACAAAATCCTTTTTCTGAGACACTTATGATTTGACGCTTGCAAATGCTTTCAATTTGGACAAGACTAAAATTTTGTCATTTGTTAACCCTTTCCAAGCCCCCGTAGCTCAGTCGGTAGCGTACAGGACTTGAGAACTGGAGGTCGCTGGTTCGATCCCTGGCTTGGCCAATTTCTTTCCGAGGATTGATGATAGTCATCGCGACAGGATTCATTCCTCTCTCACCGCTGACCATTGTTTCGACAATGGTTATGTGGGAAAGCAGCCAGTGGCTTGGAAAGAATATTGTGTGGAGTACTGGTAAATGAAACTCCAGGAAAGTATGGATAGGTGCACTGGCCGCCGCGATATAACTGAAATAATGTTGAAAACGGCGTTAAACACCATACAATCAATCATGATAACCCTTTACCAAGCGACCAAATGCTGGTTACCAGTATCTTCTTCTTTTCCCTCAATGTTTTCAAAAGGCTACCTTCTCCGGGTCGTTAAAATACGTCATTGTTTGATAAAGGGTCAATGTAGCTAAGATTAGAAGCAAGTAGTTTTTATTCTCTCTATTTTTCCCCTTCGTTGTGATATTTCCGATATCGGAAAATTCTGATAACACGACATTATTCCTAGGCAATAAACAATATACCATAACCTGTTATAACTCTATAATATGATTGAAAATCAATTTATTATCACTTTAATCAACAAGACAAATTCACTATATTCAAAATAATAATAATGATAAAAAAACTCTCTTTTAATCGCTGAAAGTTAGCAATTTTCGCTAAATGCCCATGAAACTGGGAAAGTCCACAATGCTCTCAATGGTAGATAAAGGGATAAATGAACTCCACGGCTAATATAGAAGATTCAATTTCCAGTCAGACAGGGATTGTTATCGGAGATTTCGCGGAATTGACAGTCTAATGTCTTGCGCCCCTTTTCCCTCGTTTTCTTTATTTTATGCTATCTGATGCTGTAAGTTACTGAACAGAAAAAAATGTGAAAAATTAAGAAATCATTCCAAAATGAGCATTTTTTTTTGCTTTTGTTACGATATGTTCTTTCTCACGCACGAGTTACGATTGGCACCATCATTAAACTAATTAAAGCCTAAATATGAGCGGCGCGTCATCACGTAATTTTCGAACCATACAATCCATTTTGTCTTACAACCGACAGAATCATGCGATAAAATGGTCCTTAGACCAGCAGAAAATTGACTGCGTAAACTGACTTGGGTCGATACTTTTTGCAAATGTATTAAACCACTTTTTCATAGAGCTATCCATATTATAGATCTGTATTAACCCTTACCTCTTTCGGCGCCAAATAAATAAACTCGACTTCTTTCGATGGCTGTAAATGCAATCCACAGATACCCAGAAAGATTTTTATCGTAGGGGCTTGACTAAGTAAGCGGACGGTACAGATCAAAGATCAGACTGCACGTTCTGTGCAGTCTGATCTTGATCCGTGCCGTCCGCAAAAGTCCCTGATTTCGCCCATGGTGCTGAAAGGGTTAAAAGTGCCGAATAAACCATCAAGTCAATTCATAAATGCATGTATGTATGACAGGCGATGAAAAGCTTATTTTCCATTCATCTACATTATTGCTAAATACTGCCTAACAAATGCGCTTATCAGAACTTTAAGTCCTTTGATTTTAGCAAGATTCGAACTCTTTCTTTCTGCAAAAGTCTTTCCATTCATCTACATTATTGCTAAATACTGCCTAACAAATACGCTTATCAGGACTTTAGGTCCTTTGATTTTAGCAAGATTTGATCTCTTTCTTTCTGCAAAAGTCTTTTATTATTTCCGTATCGAATATTTGATTTGTCTCAAGTGCAAGATTTTTTTTTACTAATCTCTCTCTCTCTCTCTCTCTCTCTCTCTTAAAAAAGGTTTTTCCGCTCAGCTTTGTCTGAAAAAAATAATGATGTATTGGACGATCTGTTGACGCTATTTGCAGACGACAAATTAAATGTAGCTGAAGAAATGGGCTTTGTCTCTGAAAAAGGAAGGTTTCTACAATGTTTTCAAAAACCTTTTTCAATAGGTTCTTTTCTGAGATAAGGGCTTCTTTCGCGGGGGGTTGACTCATAATCCTTTTAGGGTCCTGCGTGACTCACTGGTAAAGTGTAGGACGCATAACCTGGAAGGCCCGGGTTTGAACCTCACTGGAAGCACTCGATTTCTACTGGAGTGTCTGTAGTTATGACAGTTCAGAGTCCCAGCCTGTTGAAAACCAGGACATACATGAATATGTAAGCTGTCTCCCTGATATGACTAAAATAAGTTGAAATCGGAGTAAAACACCATTCAATGAATCAAAAGCTTTTTTTACACTACTTTCTGTCTCTTTATGGAAACTAATGTTGAAAAACATTGTGACGAGCAATTCCTTTCTTTACACACAATGTTATTTTTTTCCACAAGGTCCATGTAATTATTATATCTTAGTTCACATACAATAACCACAAGTTGTATGCAGCAGATTCATAGAAGAAGGAATGATTTATTGCCGAGGAGATATCTCACCAGATTTTTTACTCTCGTGTCACGCAGATATCCGGATAAACGAATCAGTTTCGTGCTTGGAATATCGCTCTCTCATCAGATCCTTTACCACAGAATCTCAAGGTTTAATTCTTTACCACAAAATCCAGAGTTTTTACATCATTGAGGAAGAAGGCTTTTGAAAACATTGTGAGAGGAGAAAATGCTGGTAACCGTTAATTTCCCCTTTTCCCAAATTGCAATTTTCGAGTCCCGTTTAACTTGTCTTAACATGTTTTCAGTTTGGATCAGTGTAAAATTTTGTCGTTCGGTAAAGAGCTCTGACCTTGACGGAGGAGTTTGAAAATATTACGGGAAAAGGGAAAAACATTGATAGATGCTGATAACCAGAGACCCCCTGGGCTCAAGTCATGTGTGCTACCGACTGTGCTACCGAGCTCGGTTGAAACGAGGATAATTTTATTAAAAAAAAAAAAGTGTAAAAACTTTGTGGCAACAGGATAAATTGCTCGAACTTTCTTTTCCTATGGCGTTCAACCGACATACTTTAGCCTGCCTTCTTTATGGTATTCAACTGGTAGAGCTCTAGCCTGCTTTCGTTTATGTGTTCGTCGGGTTGTGCAGGCAATATTCAGTTACGTATTCCTTTTTAATTTTAAATTTATTAATAAAAACAAAAAAAACAAAACAAAAACAAAAACAAAAAAATTATATGAGCCCATGCTCCTTGAAAAGGGGGTTTAATGCATTTGCAAAGAGTATCGACCCATGTCTGTCTGCGCAGACCGCGCAGGCTGACCTGTTTCGAATCTTTTTGCCATTTGTCAATTTACTGTATGTATACAAGGACCATTCTGCCTTATGACTCAGTCGGTTGTCAGACAAAATGGATTTTACGAATACATAATTATGTGATGACTGGCTTAGTAAAATGCATCATGGAGATGCATTAAACCCCCTTTTGCCAGAGCATGGCTCATATATTTTGTTCTTTCAATGCAGCGGAGCCCCATAGGTCATTCGGTAACGTTGAGGTCACTAACCAAAGGGTCCTGGGTTCGAATCCAAACTCGACAAAACTTTTTTCGTGGGTTTGATGATTTCATACCATTTGTCATTTTATCGACGAAGTGGAAAAGCAGCTGGTTGGTTGGAAAGAGTGTTGTGCGAAGTACTTGTAAAAGAAAACCCAAGAAGCTCTGACGGGCATGTAGGCTCGCCATATGCTCTGTATCTCAAACTGTACTGTTTCATTTTATTTCCGCCTTTTTTTGTCATTTGTGGTTTGTTTCAACGTCACTTTATATAGATCTCTTTTAGACAATATTTGCAATAAAGCAGCAACATTATTGCATTTTCAAGCCGCTTCTTCAAGAATGCATAGGAAATAATTTAACGTATGTAGATCTAAGATCAAACTGCACGGTCTGAGTACCTTGATCTTGACCTACACTGTACGCAAACATTACTAAAGCTATCCTTGAAATATCTCTGAGGGTTATGCTTTGTTCATTGCGAAATCCTGGCCAGTTCGATACGCAAGGGAGATAAAAACGTCTATGTTTGAGAATTAAGTTCGAGATTTACGAGCCCTTGTTTCACAAACGGAAGCAATGAATCGTTGGTACAAGGAAGACAATTAAGATCAAAATCAAACTGCACAGAACGTGCAGTCCTGATCATTGATCTGCACTGTCCAGTATGATGTGAAACTTTCTGGAAAAAGCAGTAGTAACTCATAAGCCTCTTTCATAGTCCATTTCGTTTACAAATCGCTCCTGATCTAAATACTTTTAAACTCTGTACCGGACAAGACACACGTAGACAGATTGAAAGCATTTGAAGACTTAAACAACTCAAATGTGGTTCAACTGATGAAATTTGTCATTGAAAGGACAGAAAACATAGTGGGAAATGGAGAAATGCTGGTTACCAGCATTTTCTCCTTTTCCTACAATGTTTTCCAAATGCTTCCTTCTCATGGTTGTTAAAACTCGGGATTGTGTGGTAAAAATGTTAAAGTCCCATCCAACCAGATTTCGTGTTGCAACTTTTTAAAGAAAATCTTAGGAGTGATTGGTATATTTTTTAAAGATGACCTCAAACTAACATACAGGTAGACATACATGAAAGAAACGCGAAGTTACTTGAGTATCATTGTGGCATTTGTCGAAGACAATGCCACTAGGAGTTCATTGTCTTCGGCATTTTGAAAATCATGTATCGTATTTTGTGCAAAATCGAAGGAAGTAAACCCAACTAAACTAAACTAAAGTTTTCAAAGACAAATAAGTGTTGCGATTGCACTCAGATATGAAAATAAAAATGGCGTTCTGGACTAGGCCATCGATCATGGAAATACTCCTTTTTTTTTTTAAACGAAGGTAGCTTGATCCGCATTGGTCTTCTATTGGCGTAATGATACACACAATCTTTGTTTCCTGACCACCCGATTCCGTGCTTGATCGGCCCAAACCAGTTCGTTCCCGGGCTTATTCGTCCCTTGGCTTGTTCGCAAGGACTTGTTCGTCCCACAAGATTGCAAGCTACTCTGTTGGATTGTGCATGACTATATAGTAGGTTGACTTTCAAGCGAATATATTGAAACTATTTCTATTGTTTATTTTTCAAATTATTAATTCCACACAATGGCTCCCTTGACAAATGCCACATCAGTGCTTTCAACGCTTTGATTTTTTTCTGTAAAATTTCTAGCTCGTTTGATACGGGTAGCAGAAATTAAGTAACAAGTTATAAATACATTTGAGCCATGCTCTGTGAAAAGAGAGCTAAATGCATCTGCAAAAAGTTTTCGACTCCGGTCAGCCTGTGGAGTCCGCACAGGCCGACCTGAATCGAAAATGTTTGCTTTTGGTAAATGTCTGTATGTCAAAGGACCATTCTACTTCATGTTTCAGTTGGTAGTTAACCCTCAGGCTGCTAAGAGCGACTCAAAGACCTTTTGCAGACAGTGTAGATCAAGATCAGACTGCACAGAACGTTTCATTTCGTTTATTTATCAGGGTAAGGGTTAACTTATTATTCAAAATAGATTTTACGGAAGTGATTTGCTGGGTTTTTGTTTGGTTTTTGGTTGTTTTTTCCTAGCCTTGGTTCAGGCGATAATAATTGAGACATGCTTTGGCAAAAGGGGGCTTAATGCATCTCCGTGATACATTATACCAAGCAAGTCATTACATAAATGTGGATCCATACAATCCATTTAGTAGAACGACCGGTTGAATCGCGAGGTGAAATAGTCATTGGACCCAGGTCAACCTGCGCGGACTGCGCAGGCTGACATGGCTCGATACTTTATTATTATTACTTTTTTTTTTTTTTTTTTTGCAGATGCATTTAACCACCTTTTCACAGAGTATGACTAAAATACAATTTTGCACTGCTTTAACATCGTTTATAAAGCAACTTGAGGGAAAGAGTCGATAGACAATTTAACATCAACGTACACTATCTTTTATCTAACTGGCTATTGTAATACATACAACTGTATTCCCTGATAGCCTAAGGTGTCATATCTTTTTACTTAACCCTGAAACTGCTAAGCGCGACCCAAGGACCTTTTTCGGACAGTGTAGATCAAGATCAGGCTGCACATAACGTGCAGTCTGATCTTGGATCTACACTGTCCGATAAAAAGATATTTCCCACCTAAAAATAACTTTGAACTAGCAACATATTGGTTTTTAGTACCAGCTTGAAAGTTTAATTTCATTTTTTTTAGCAGAATAAGAGCCTTTACCACACAATCCCGACTTTTAACGACCCTGGGGAAGAAGCCATTTGAAAACATTGTGGGAAAAGGAGAAAATGCTGGTAAACAGCATTTTCTCCTTTTCCCACAATGTTTTCTACCTTTCCCAAAAACAAATTTCAGTTTTTGAGTCACATTTATTTTGTCGTCTGCAAATGCTTTCAATTTGGAAACGTCCAAAATGTTGTCGTTTGGTAAAGAGTTGACAATCCCGTGTTTTAACCTTTTACCTGCTAAATAAATGAAACGAAACTTTCAAGCCGATTATAAAAGCCCAAATTTTGCTATTCCAAAGGTTTTTTTTTTAAATATCTTCTTATCGGACAGAGTAGATCCGAGATCAGAATGCACGTTATGTGCAGTCTGATCTTGAACTACATTGTCCGCAAAAGGTCCTTGAGTCCGCTTGGCAGCCTAAGGGTAAACAATACCGTGTTTTAGCGGCCCTGAGACAGAAGACTTCTGTAAACATTGTGGGAAAAGGAGAAAATGCGGGTAACCAGCATTTTCTCCTTTTCCTAAAATGTTTTTATTCTTTTCTTCTTTACCCGTCAAAGATTAATCTCATCAAATGAGTCAAATTGTAGGCCTACCTTTCGTTTGCAATTTTAAATTTTAGTAAATCTTATTTTTCCGTCTAACAAAAGGATGCTGATAATATGTATCAAGTAGCTTTATGAGTTCCTTTCATGTGTTCAAAGCTCATTCCCGACATGCCCAGTTCGTAAGCAGCGGGGTACAGACTCGTAGGCGTTGAATTAGAAACCAAGCGGTTCTCCCGGCATTAATAGCTATCAGCATTTTCTCCTTTTTCCATAATGTTTTTAACCTTTAAGCTGTTAAGCGGGATCCGCTGACCTTTAACGGACAGTGTGGATCAAGACCAGAATGCACAGAACGTGTGGTCTGATATTGGATCTACACTGTCCGATAAGGAAATATTTTTCTCCTCCAAAACCCAAGTTTCAAATGAAATTATTCGGGTCTTTACAATCGGTTTGAACGTTCTATCCAATTTACATAACAGGATAAAGATTAAGAACTGTATCCCTCAGGCTCGTTAACCCTTTTCCAAACGACCAATTTTAGACTGGTCCAAACTGAAAGAGTTTGCAGACGACAATTTTAAATTTGATGAAAATGGCAGAAAGTTCACCAAAAGGGTAGAAAACACTGTGGGAAAAGGAGAAATTGCTCGTTACGAGCAATTTCTCCTTTTCCCACAGTGTTTTCAAAGACTTGTACTGCAGACACGTAAAAACCAGGGAAAGGGTTAAAAACACAGGATCATGTGGTAGAGGGTTAGACTAAAATATGAATGAAAGGAAATTTAAAAGCATTGGTTTAAACTCAAAGATTGCCATTTCAAAATTCAATTTTTCTGATCAACTTGAATTTCACCGGACGGGACAGTGTAGATCTAATTACAGAATGTATGTGCACATCTTCTGTGCAGTCTGATCTTGATTTACACTCCAAATTCAAAGCGCGCTGAGTCTTGCTAAGCAATACACACTACATGCTGTCCGATCTTGATCTCTATTATGTGTAAAGGTACCTACGGTTGCTCTAATTGTTCAACGGGGTGACAAATGACCTTTTCCTGTCGTCATTTAAATGTCAGGCAAACCTTTCCAAGTCATTTAACCATTAACATTTAGGCTGCTAAGCGAGGCTCAATCATCGGGGCGTTTTGGCGGACAGTGTGGATCAAGATCAGACTGCACAAAAGGTGCAGTCTGAACTTTGATCTACACAGTCCGATACGATGATATTTTTTAAAGTCGTCATACATGTACACAGAACAGTGCGGTAAAACTGGCCTAGTGCAGTCCATGGGTAGATATATTCGTCTTTCTGATTTGTTTGTTTGCTCGTTTGGTGTTTAACGCCGTTTTTACAACATTATTTCAGTAATATCGCGGCGGCCAGTGCACCTATCCATGCCTTCCTAGGTTTCCGTTCACTAGTACTTCGCACCAGTAATATTCTTCTTAAAGCCGGCGCCGCCTGGTTTCCCGAATGACCATCAAATAAACAAAGAATAACGGTGACAGAGAAATGAGTCATGTCCCAATGACTATCATCAATCCTCGCAAGGAAATGAACCAAGCTGGGGATTCGAACCAGCGGACCCCTGGTCTCAAATCCTGGTCTGCTGAAGACTATGTGATTAACACGGATGTATGGGGACCGAGCCCGCTGGCTCAGGTGGTAATGTACCGGGCTTGAAACCCAGGAGTCGAGAGCTGGAATACCCAGCTCTGCTAAATTTTGTCAGAGGATTGAAGACAGTAATTGCGACAGTATTCATTCCTCTCTAAGCGGTACAGCATTTTTTCGCCCGGATGTGAAAGCAACCAGTGGCTTGGAAAGAAAGTTGTGCTGTCAAAATTAAAAAAAAAAACCTCAAGAAACGGATGAACCGGTTCACAGGTCGCCCAGATATGACTGAAATAGAGAGACTGGAAAAAGGGGGGTTTATGCATCTCCATCTTGCATTTCAGCCCTCCAGATAAGAGGGAGTGATAGTATTTTAGATCCATTATTTCTCTTCAAAACCCTATGTTGTGGGTACTCATTAGAATTGTCTCGATGAGACGATTCTAATGTGTACCCATAACATAGGGTTTAGTGGAAGGTGATTAATATTTTCAAAATCACTCCCTCTGTCTGGAGCTCTCATGCATTTAACCATATAGGTCATAATTATAGATCAAAAAATCCATTTTGTCTAACAACCGACTGAATCATGCACCGGCACTATAATGGTCTTTGGACATGTAAAAAAAAAATACAAATATCAAAAGCTTTCGAAAACACAGAAAACATCGAAGTCTGAGCAGGCTGGAATGAATCGAAACCTTTTGGCAGATGCATAAAGTTCCCTTTTCACAGAGCATGACTTCAATGTATACGAAAAAGTAATTCTAATCGTCCTTGGGTTAGACACCTCAGAGCCCTAGCCGAGCACTGATGAAACCCAGGACAAACATAAATAATTTCATGTGACCTGCATGTATCGTCGTGATGTGACTGAAATAATGCTGAAAGCGGCGTAAAACACCACACAAACTTTTACAAAACAACCCCGTATTCTCACGACCCTGAGGAAGAAAGCTTTTGAAAAAAGATGTGGGAAAAGGAAAAAATGCTGGTAGCCAACATTTCCTTCCGTTTCCCACATTTTTTCCTTACCTTTTCAAAACATAATTTTCATCATTTGAGCGACAATGAATTTGTCGTATGTAATGGCTTTCGATTAGGACGAGTCTACAATTTTGTCTTTTGGTAAAGGGTTCAATCAATCAACCGACAAAGTAAATAGATTCACCCATTTTCGAAGGGACAGGATACACAGACGTTCTTGCCATTACTTTCAGCCAGTTAACTCTTTACCACATGACAAAATTTTAGACCCGTCCTAATTGAAAGGATTTGCAGACGATAATTTCAGTGGGACTCAAATGATGTGATTTGTCTTTCATAGGGTAGAAAACATTGTGGGAAAAGGAGAAAATGCTGGTTGCCAGCATTTTCTCCTTTTCCCACATTGTTTTCAAAAGACTTCTTTCTCAGGGTCGTCAAAAGTCGGCATTGTGCGGTAAAGGGTTAATCCTTTACACCGACCCTTACATCATACTGAGTGTCATCAGAAATAACTTTGAAGATAAAAAGAATTAGCCAAGTTAGTTATACGGTTCACTGGCCTAAAGTAAATGAGTCATATTCTGACAAAAGGGGTTTTAATGCTTCTCGGTGATGTATTATACCAAGTAAGCTGTCACATAATTATGGATCCATTAAAAAACCAGTCTGTCTAACAACCGACTGAATTATGACGTAGATCTTGTATTTTAGTCCTTGGTGGTATCCGTGGTTGTGAGGTAGAGCGCCGGCCTCGTAATCAAAAGGTCCTGAGTCCGATACCCGGGAGCGGATATCAGCTTTGGGACTGTTCATTGGCCCACACATTCGGCGCGAGTACTGGTGTAGTTTCCAGGAAGCAGAATCGAGAGAGATTAGTATAAGTTGTAAGAACTAGTTTCTCAGTCGATGTCAAATAAATATGTTTAAACTAAATTAGTCCTTGGACATGCAAACAATTTACAAATAGCAGAAGTTTCAACCCATGTCAGCAAACGGCGCGGGCTGGCATGGGTCAATATTGTTTACAGCTGCATTAAAATCTCTTTTCACAGAGCATGACTCAAACACATATTCAAATGGAGTCTGGAAGAAGTGCATATGATCAAAAAAGAGTAAATTCTCCTTTTGTTGCTTTGTTTTCAATGAGCGACCTTATAATATCCCCCCGAAAGACGCTACATGTACATACTTTGTGTAATACTGTATTGAATAGAGGTCCATTAACTGTAACAATGAGTGATATTTCAGTAGCCTATATTGTGACGGTTATAATCAGCCTACGATAACACGTTTACGCGGGAAAACACGATGTCTATCAGCAATAAAATAATAGTGCAGTAAAATAATCTCAGTAGAAATTACCACTAAATTACCAGTTTGCCCACATATAAATGACTTCTTTTGTCTCCCAGACCATTTGTGAAAACATGTGGCTAAACGAGAAATTGCTCGTGACGAGCAATTTCTCTATTTGCCATATGTTTCCATACAGTTGAAACTTGGTTACAAGTACCTGTACAAGTGATTATAAACTTTGTTATAAACAACGCAGCGTTTGTTTAGATAAAGTTATCCTGAGTACATTGTAGACCATTATATAATTACAATATTGTGTCATTTAGCAACGGTTAAACTATTGTTTTTCCATGCAGAAGCATGCAAAAAAAATTAATCTTATAATGATTAAGCCACAGATCTGAATATACCTCTACAATAATTCCGAAATTCGTAATAACCGTTCTGTGTTGTTGTTTTGGAGTTTTAGAGTGTATATTCAAGTGACACAATATCGACCTTTAAATATAGTACATAGTAAACATTTCTCTACAGGGCGGTGTAACACGTTATGTATGAAATAGGCAAGGTAGACAGAAATTGTTCAGTTGTAGATGTTTGGATCTATATATTTATGTCTAGAAAAAATTGTAAGGGTACACGTGTAAGTAAACAGTTACGTATACTTTAATGTTCGTTCCCTCTCTCTCACTTCTTTCATCATTTCTCTATACAACACGTGTCTTAAGATTTTTATGGTTCTTTGTGTGTACATGTGTATGTGTTTATGATTATTATTTAACCTTCTTCCCGAAGAAAGAGGCTTTTTAAATACATGGCAAAACAAGAAATAGCATTTCCACTTTTCCCACAACGTTTTCCTAGTCAGAGATTGAATATACACAGGGTCCATATGTGTATATATGTGATCCCTAGTAGAATCATTCGAGCCACATTTGATTTGTCGTCCGCAAGTATTTTCAATTAGGAACAGAACAGAACATATATTTATTTATGACTTGTACACAAAATACATTAGGACTAGTCTAAAATTGTGCCATCTGGAATATCTTGCCAGTTAAACAAAGCTGCTACCGAGCGAACTTTTAACTCTTTACGGCGAGACCGGTAGTAGAAAATCGGTAGCGTGCAGGACTTGAGACCAGGGGGTCGCTGATTCGACCTCCCCCTCTTCAGTAAACCCCCCCCCCCCCCACCTCCCAGTTCGTCCAGTTTCTTTCCGAGGATTGATGATAGTCATTGCGACAGGATTCATTCCTCTCTCACCGCTGCTCACTGTTTCGCCTATGGTTATATGGGAAAGCAGCCGGTGGCTTTGGAAGACGGTTGAACGAAGTATTGGTTAGAACTCCAGGAAAGCAGGGATAGGTGCACTAGCTGCCGCGATATAACATGATGTTGAAAACGGCGTTAAACACCATACAAACTAAACAAAAGTACACTTTACCAGACGACAAACTTTGACCTCGACCATCTTTTGCAGACGACGAATAAACGGAGGCTCAAAGAATGGAATTTCGTCTATGAATGGGTAGAACAGTTTGTGGGAAAAGGAGAAAATGCTAATTACCGAAATGTTCTACTTTTCCCACAGTGTTTTCTGTATTTTCAAAAGCTTTCGGTCTCGGGATCGATAATAACACCCGTGATTGTGCGGTAAAAGATTATTTCTTTCGTCGCTGAATAAACCGATAAGATTTGCTGTTTTCAGATTGCTGCCAAAAAGCGGTCCAATTACAATGTCTTTTGTTTTTGTTCTTCACCACACAACAGAATTTTAGCCTGAAAAAGTCCGCAGAGAACGTCATAAATGAGGCAAAATAGTAGAATTTGTCCGTGAAAGGTTAGAAAACATTGTGGGAAAAGGAGAAAATGCTGGTCTCCAGCATTTTCTCTTTTTCCCACAATGTTTTCAAAGACTTTCCTTCTCAGTCGGGATTGTTTGGTAAGAGTCTTAAACTTAAGAATAAAGAATCGGACAGTGTAGATCTAAGATCAGACTGCATTTTGTTTTTTCTCCGTGTTTGCTAATCAAAGCTATATAGTTTAGAAATAGTTGTCGCTCTTCTCTTGATTGTTGATTGTTGGTTGTTTGGTGTTTCATGCCCTTTTCAACATTATTTCAGGTATATCGCAGCCGCCAGTGTACCTATCCATGCTTTCGTGGAGTTTCTGTTACCAATACTTGGCACAATATTCTTCCCAAGCCACAGGCAGTTTTCCCACATAACCATCGTCGAAACAATGATCAGCGATGAGAGAGGAATGAATCGTGTCGCAACGATTATCATCAATCCTTGGACAGAAATTGGCCGAGCTGGGAATTCGAACTGCCAGCGACCCCTTGTTCTCCAGTCCTGTACACTGCCGGCTGCGCTACCTGGGCTCGGCTCTTGATTATTTTGATTTTTGAATAACATTTTGTAACACTATAGTATTATGCCGAAGTGCAAGACTTTATAACCCTGAATTGAATGAAAATTCCTGCCTGTTGTAAAACCCCAAGCATTGTACCTTGTCACTGATTGTAACAGTCCAGTTTTCATTTCGTTATTAGAGAAAAAACAATTATTCATACTGAAGTTTTAAATTTTGACTCCAAGTGATAAATTTAGATAATGCTCCTTGTAAAAAGTATGTTGTAAAGGCAACCCCCTTTTGTTGGCTTTTTAGCTTACCTGAGCACACAGTGCTCATGGTGAGCTATTGTGATCGTGCTTAGTCCGTCGTCCGTCGTGCGTCGTGCGTCGTCCGTCGTCAACTTTTTACCTTGTGTACGCTCTAGAGGCCACATTTTCAATCCGATCCTCATGAAACTTGGTCAGAATTTTGTCTTGATGAAATCTCGGACGACTTCGAAATTGGGTCATGTGGGGTCAAAACTAGGTCACTAGGTCAAATCTTAGAAAAACCTTGTGTGCGCTCTAGAGGCCACATTTTCAGTCAGATACTTGTGAAACTTGATCAGAATGTTTGCCTTGATAAAATCTCGGACGAGTTCGAAATTGGGTCATGTGGGGTCAAAATCTAGGTCACTAGATCAAATCTTAGAAAAACCTTGTGTGCACTGTAGAGGCCACATTTTCAGTCAGATACTTGTGAAACTTGGTCAGAATGTTTGTCTTGATAAAATCTCGGACGAGTTCGAAATTGGGTCACGTGGGGTCAAAAACTAGGTCACTAGGTCAAATCTTAGAAAAACCTTGTGTGCGCTCTAGAGGCCACACTTTCAGTCTGATACTCATGAAACTTGGTCAGAATGTTTGTCTTGATAAAAACTCGGATGAGTTCGAAATTGGGTCATGTGGAGTCAGAAACTAGGTCACTAGGTCAGATTAAAGAAATACCGTGTGGGCACTCTAAAGGTCACATTTTTCGCTCAATTGACTTGAAAATTGGTCAAAACGTTTGTCTTAATTGAATCTCGGATGAGATTGAAATTGGGCCATCTGGGGTCATAAAGTAGGTCACTAGGTCAAATTAAAGAAATACCTTGTGGACACTCCAGAGACCACATTTTTCGCTCAATTGACTTGAAAATTTATCAAAATGTTTGCCTTCATTGAATCTCGGATGAGATTGAAATTGGGTCATCTGGGGTCATAAAGTAGGTCACTAGATCAAATTAAAGAAATAATTTGTGGGCACCCTAGAGGCCACATTTTTTGTCTTGATGATATCTCGGATGAGTTCAAAATTGGGTCACACAGGGTCATAAACAATGTCATTGGATCACATCAAAGAAATACCCTGTGGGCACTCTAGAGGCCACAATTCTAGCTAAAATGACCTGAAAATTGGTCTACATATTTGACTTGACGATATATCGGATCACTTAGAAATCGGGTCTCATATGGTCATAAACTAGGTCACTGGGTCAAATTAAAGAAATGTATTGTGGGCACTGTAGAGGCCACAGTTTTTGCTCAACTGACCTGAAAATTTGTCAGCATGTTTGACTTGATGATATCTGGAATGAATTTGAAATTGGGTCACATAGGGTCATAATCTAGGTCAGAAGGTCAAATTACAGAAATACCTTGTGGGCACTCTAGAGGCGGCAATTCTTGCCCAATTCACCTGAACCTTGGTCAACAAGTTTGTTTTGATGTCTCGGATGAGTTTGAAATATGGTCACATAGGGTCATAAACTAGGTCACTAGGTCAAATTGAAGAAAGACATTTTGGACACTCTGGAGGCCACATTTTCAGCTCAGTTGACCTGACAATTGATCAGAATGTTTGTCTTAATAATATCTCTGATGAGTTTTAAATTGGGTCGTAGTAGTTATAATATTGTTTGTTTCATCGCAAAACCTATAATATAACTACTACCCCTTATACAATACAACAACATAACAATAAACAACAATATAACAATTTCATGTAACATTAAGCATGCTCATAAAATTAAAACAAAAATGGGTTATCAAGTCAATCTAATGAAGGTCAGCAAACAAAATGGCAAAACCTCTTTCTAAAATATTTTTTACTTAAATCAATTTTTATTTTTAAAAAAATTTTTTGATTTAGCTAGCTATCCAGCTAACCAACTAACACATTAAAAAATTTACTTTAAAGAAAAAAAAAAAAAAAAAAAAAAAAAAAATTTCCAATTAAGAAAAACCAACGCATCAGCTAACCGGTTAACAAGGTGCATCAGCCAACCAGCTACTTAACTAACCAACAATCACTTACATCAGACAATTGCTTAACCTTTTTCCCAACCCTCAACCAACGCATAACGCACCAGCTAACCAGTTAACAAGGTGCATCAACCAACCAGTTTACTTAACTAGCCAACAATCACTTACATCAAACAATTGCTTAACCTTTTTCCCAACCCATCAACCAACACATGACGCTCCAGCTAACCAATGCATAACCCCCCAACAAACCCTTACATCAGACAATTGCTTAACCTTTTTCCCAACCCATCAACCAACGCTTGGCGCACCAGCTAACCAGCTTATGTGTTTGTGGGTGGCTTAAGATTTTGATAAAAAAAATAAAAAATAAAAAAAAATAATTTAAGTAAAAAAATTTTTTTATTTAATAAAAAATAAATAATGGAAGAAAAAATTAAAAGGTTCCCACCTCAAATAAAATATCCAGTTTCAATTTATCCAAGAAATTATATACCATTTTCATTAAGATATATAGAAAAAATTACTGTTGATGATTCTATAACTTTAAAAGATAAATATGAAAAATTAAAAAACGGAATAAACTATAAAACTGGGAAAAAATACAATATGGAAAAGAAACTTGTATAAAAGTTTTGCAAGAATTAAAAAATTGTGTACTTTTACTTAACACAAGAGAAAAAGAAATCAGTAAAAAAGATTTACAAGTGATAGAAGAAATTAATGATGAAGTAAACAAAGTAAATAATCTAGTTGAAGAATACAATGAAAAAAGGGATAAAGTAGTTAAAGAAATGGATAAATTAACAAACTGGAAAGATTATATAATTTTTGATGGTAAAAAATATGGTATTTTTAAGCATAGTTATCACCTTATTCACCTTGAAAATGATTGTTATGGCATGTTTAAATTTGCATATGAAGAAGAAAGTTTATTTTATAAAATAAAAAATTATCTAACAGGAACAAATTATAAAAACATTATTCTAGAATGTGCAACGTGCGGTAAAATTAAAAAGACAACAGTAAACAAAAATTTATAATTTTTATTTGTTCTTAACACAAATAAAAATTTATTCTTTCTATTCCTTAATCCTATAATGCCCCCAAGCTAAAGTATGAATTCCATCAGGTAAAATATACCTTTTGTCATCATTTGCACTTAATGCTATTTTATTAATTTCTTCTGTATAAGGTTGATGTTTATAACTTCTTATATTTGTCATAATTCTATGATGAATATCATTTTTTTTCTAAACAATTCTGGTAATCCTGATGTGTTATATTTTTTTTAATTATATTTTTCTTAATCCCCTTACATTTTTTACTTTCTTCCCCATCATCCATTTTAATACTGTACATTTTTGGTTTTAAACCAACACACTCTTCTATTTCCTTCCCACTTGTTTCATCCTTAAACATACCAATCACCTTTTTATTTATACCAACTGGTATACCTGAAGGATGTCCCTCCTTAGGGTAATCACTTGTATCAAACTTTTCTATAACATCACCTGAAATATCTTTATAAAAATCTTCTGTTTTAATTTCATACAATAAACTATCCGTATCAGTAAGTCCTAAAGTTGCCCTATCTCCATATTTTGGTTTAATATAGTTATAGCGAAAATCATACATCAAAGCTTTACTTAACTCAAGAATGGAAAACCCTAAATATATTGGCTTGTTAAATTTTACCTGTGTTTTTCCCATATGAATGGATACTAAATTTTCATTAAATATTTCTAAATGTTTAAAGTTTGGTTTGTTTACGAATTTTCTAGCTGATTGTTAACTTCTGACAAGCCTAACATTTACCCTTTTTCTTATATTTTCCATAGTTTTACCAAACACTGAATTATTCATTAACTTATAAAAATCCTTTTCAAATTCATTTTTTGCTTTTGCTCTTAGCTGTGTGTTTAAATCTATGTATGGTTTTAACCAATCACTCTCTTTAAACTTAATCCCTCTATGTATCTTTTTAAGCTTTAGACCAAGAGATAAACACTGTTTTAAACTTTCACAATGTATAACATAGTTCTTTTTATCGTTTAAATCTGGTATTAGTTTTTCAACACCATTAACTTTTTTTTCCTCTGCTGCAAGAGGAAGATCATTAAAATAATCATGCAGTTCTTTAGGAACATCTAAATCAACTTCTAAAAAACAGGGATGTCGTTTCCAGTTGTTTAATTCCTTTTCTGTCATCCATTTAAATCCACCAGTCGGAAGCTTCTGACTCATTGCCCAACCATACAAGTTATTACGATCTAAATATTTACAAAATACTGAAAGTTTCTTTGAATTATACTTTTTACCTAAATATTTATTATTGGCTTTTATAAGTCTTTTCACAATCATTGAAATCCCACCCCTAATTCCCCTTTCAATAAATTGGATTTTATTTTTATCTCTAATCAGTTTTAACTTAACACCAGTTAACTTTAATGCTGCATCCCAAGCTAAACCAGGTGCAGTAAAATACCAGGCAGGGTCTAATTTATAAACTTTAAAACAAACTTCTCTAAAACTTTCAAACACATCAGCTAAAAGAAGAACATCCGTTTTTAAATATAAATCATGATATTCACCAAGAGTTTTAATTTTTTTCATACCTTTTTTGCATGTTCATAATCTTCTTCTGAAATTCCTTCTCCAGTAAGTTTTGAATAAAATGC
This sequence comes from Tridacna gigas, assembly GCA_945859785.2. Taxonomy (NCBI): domain Eukaryota; kingdom Metazoa; phylum Mollusca; class Bivalvia; order Cardiida; family Cardiidae; genus Tridacna; species Tridacna gigas. The sequence goes on from OX244042.2 coordinate 38,701,800, forward strand.
TTCTATAGGAGGCAATTGCGTTTCATTTAACCTTTCTAAAGAATCAATATATTCATATGGATAAACTCCCTTTCTTCGAAGAAGTTTGAACTCTTCTTTTCTTGGGAAATACTTTTTTAGGTTTTTGAATTGATCATTTTCTAAATTTTCTACTAGTTTTGCTAAACTTGTGCCCATAAATTTAAAACTATCTAAAAACCTTGTATCCTTATAAATATCTTTTGTTTTATTTTTAACTTTCATCTGTCCAATATAACTTTTCTTTGTAAAGCTTACATATTTTTCCTCATTAGTTGGGATTACATTAATTTCCCCCTCACTGACACCAAGACTTTTAACAAACAAATGACAATCATATCCAGACAAATTATGAAAGAAAACAGGGAGAAAGTTTGGTTTACGAAATTTAAGATTACATTTATTATGTGCTGCCCCTCTATATCTACCACTAAAATGGCAGTGGTCTCTTACTTTTTTCCATCTATCTTCATCTTTTTCCTTTTTCTTTCCTTTTTCTTTTTCTTCCTCTTCTTCCACTCCATCTTCTTCATCGCTTTCCTCTTCTTCATCACTTTCTTCTTCCTCTCCAAACTTCTTATTACAAAGATAACAAGTATCTGCCTTATTAAAATCTTTTACATCCTTTGCAGTAAGTATCATATCTTTTTTTGGTAATTTAAAAATCTCCCTGGTTAGGTTTTCTATTTCTTCCACAAACTTTTCCTCTGCTTTTTCTCCTCGATATAGAAGCAATCTCGACTTAAAAACATTTTCATCAAAACTTTTTAAATAGAAAGAATAACCTGTTGGGACATGCATATGAATTTTTGTTGTTGAACTTTTACTTGGGTCTGGTTTTGTGTGTTGTATTGGTATAAGCGCCGTTTCAAAATCACCATAAACAACAAAAGGATGCCATTGTGTTTTAACCCAGTTTTTAAACATTACTATACTTTCTTTTTTTGAAGGCATTTTAATTCTTACAGCATCTTCTTCATAGCAATACACTCTATGATTTTCCAAAACGCTTTCACTTGTAAAATGTCCTAAACAGCTCCAACAAAAAAACAGTTTATTTGTATTTTTTGATATTTTTGCTCTTAATAGTGCACTTGGGTCTTTTACCCAAACATAATGGCTATTTCCATCTTCATCTTTTATTAACAAAAGAACCACTAAATGTTTTCTACCAAAAGTTTCTTTTCTTTGCCGTCTAAGGGGATATAATCCATCTTTCTCATCATAACCTATAACAACAATAGAAAAATCTGGATTTTGATTTTCAAATTTATTAATATCACACAATTTAACAGGACATTCTATTCCTTGCATATTTAATTCTTTTATTTGTTCTTTTAATTTTTTGTCAACTCTTTGTGGATCTTTTTCTTTTGGGTAAGCTACCCTCATAACACAATATAAAAAACAGTTATGATCCTCCATATTTCGAATATTAACAAGCCCATTTCTATTATTTGCTCTTTTTAATCCTGCTGGTAAAGGTAACTATGAACCAGCAAGCCCCTCCCATAACGGTCTATTTTCTACAACATATAATTTTAAGTTTATAACCCTTTCAAAAATCCAACCACTATTTTTTTGTAAAAAAAGGTCAAAATTTTCCATAATTCGTTCTACCATTGTATCATATAGTTCATTTACATTGCTTTCTCTTGTAATAATTTCTTGGCGTGATGAAAATGAGACTTCTGCTTTTCTAATACCATCAGTTGTTTCCTTTGTAAATTCACATAAAAGTACTTGCTTTACCTTTGTATTTCTATGGTTTCTTAAAAAACTTGTTATGCTTTCTTTACATACTTCTAAAAAATCATCCGGCCCCCATCCCCTTACTCCATCTATAACATGCTGTGTTGCAAATTCTCTTAATGCTGACATTTCTTGTCTTAATTCAAAGTTTGGCATTGCTCTTCTTGGTAAGCGTTCTTCTACATTTTCTAAAACTTGGTTTAAAACTTGTGGAATCTGCTCTTCTTCAACATTACCAGTTAACCAATTAGTAAAATTAGATACTCTTCTTCTAACACTCTGAGGAATTACCGCTGAGACAACCCTTTGAGCACCACTATATAAATTAGATGCAATCATTTGACTAGCATCTGTTAATCTATTGATAGATCTTCGTGAAAAAGAATTCATTACTATAATTTTTAAAATAAATAAATTTTTCCTTAAGTCAAATTTTATTATTTTTATAAAATAATAAAATTATTGAATGTCAATTCTATATTTACCATTCCACACTCTACCATTCCAATTTTCAATCGTTTGAGGACATCTATCTATAAACTTACTAGCCTTGTAAATTGATGGAAATGTTGTTTCTTCTTCAGTTTCAACATCCTTTAATATTACTGTTTTTGGAGTTTTAGCAATATCTTTTAATCTATCATAATTTGGTGTTTTTTTAAGTGGTATAGCTTCTTCAGGATATAATCCATGCTCTTTTAAAACATCAATATACTTTTTCTTGTTCCAATAGGAATAAAACTTAATATTGTTATCTGTTAATATTTTTTTAAAATCAGCAATCTTTAGCATTTTTTTATATAACATAAAAATTACTTAATACACTACACTCATCTTATTCCCATCACTCTGAAAGTTAATCAACCTATCACTCAATAAAACAGCGAATGCCTCAGTATTTGGGTTAGGAGCTGCAGTAAATGTTACCTTAATATGAATATCAGTTACAGAATACTTTAGCCTTTCACTTTGCTTTGATAGGTCAAACACAAACAAAGGAAAGAGAGTTTTAAAATCTGATGGTGTGATATTAGGGTTTGATACCAATTCATCCATGTTAAAAAATTTTTTTCTAAACGAAGCAGCTTCACCATATATTCTACTGAATTGATTAGTGGTAAAATTTATATCATAATCATATGCTGGATATTTTTTTGAACCTAACATTACATAAATATTTTTAACATTTAAGTTATCAAATATAGCTGGGTTTTGTTCTTGATTACCACTTTTACCTTCTTGAAAACCAACAATTAAAAAACGCTGTACCTCAGGAGATGATTTAGCTGATAGCCTCCAAGTAAAACCTGTTGCTGCCTGTGGAACCGCAATAGAGTCGCTTTGTATCATTCTATACCCAACTGGAAATTTCTCTTTCTTCTCGATAAATTTATAAAGTTCCAACTTGTTACCATCTTCTGGCTTCACATGAGGTATAAACCAAGATACTTTAGTTAATCTTACTCTACCATTAGCTATAGCATTGAGTCTATAAATTGCATCATTATTATCATTTCTTGTTAATGTGAGAGTTTGCTTCATACCATATAAAACTTTGCTGTAATCTTCACAAAAACCAAATATGTGTTTCAATGGTATTCTAAAGCTAAATGTTCCTATAGGATCTGAACTAAAAATAAAACTTCTTCTAAATTTAAAACCTAAATTTTCACCTGGATCAGTATTTGCAGCGGTATCTTTATACCAGAGTTGATTTAAGCCCTGTGATTTAGAAAAGTCATCAGGGTATTTTAACAATCCTAAAATTGTGGTAGTTTGACCAGGATAATTTAAACTTTCTATTTCTTGACCACTAAGTTGATATCTAATATTTTTAAACAAATACATCAACCCATTATTTGTTAAGGTAATTCTATCAGCTGCTCCATGATCTCTGTTTCCAGCACCATCAGCATCATTTTTTTCTAATACACCTATAATTTGTAAATATGACTCTGAAGGATGATAAAAAATATCTTGTGTTTCGATCTATATTCTAATATTTCCTCCAGGGTTGTTTAAATTAGTTCCTGTAATAGGTTCATACTCATGATATTCATATTCATCAATACTATCATCTTTTAAAATCGGTTCTTTAATGTTTAAAATATCCATTTTTATTATATGCAATTATAATTTTTAAGTCAAAATTAAAATTGAGTTGTGTTTTTAATATTCTAGCCATAGTTGAGGAAGTGATTTGTTTTCATCATTTACAAAAACACCCTTAAGTTTAATATTTTTAAGTTTTTCAGCAGAAAAATTTTTTTCTCATTTTAGGATAAATTCTATTTCCGTAAAGAATGGTTACCTTAGGTATATTATTTTTTTCTAAATATTGATTTACATCTTCTTCAAATTCCTTAATGATATCAGCTTTTTCAGGTGACAATTTTAAAACAACCTTTTTATAATCATAACTTGTATTAGTAACTTCAAGAATTTCACAATCTTCATTTATCATAAAGTTAGCAAAAAGGATACCAACCCTTTTTGTATTGTATTTTTCATATTCAGTTATTTTAAATTTAAGATTTGACATTCTTTTTTATTTAATGTAATAATTTGCTTAACTTAAATTTATTTTTTTCATAATACTTTAACTCCGGAACCCTTACTATTTAATTTCTTAACTAAATCTTGAATAGCAATGGCACTACCATCTATTAAGGCATTAATATTTTGTGTTGCAGGTTGAGTTGTTGTAGTAGGCTTTTGAGTATATTTTTCTAAAATCTTTTTAGATTTTGGTGTTAAAGCCTTTTCAACTAACTTTTTACCTGCATCAACCGCGGCACTCTTTCCAACCTCTAATGCTTTCTTTGCTCCTTCCTTAGCAACACTCTTACCAACATCAACTGCTGAAGATGCAATTTGTTTAGCTGCACTACTAGTAAATAGTCTTGTAAGAAAATTAGCTAAGGTATCAAATATTCCCACACCACCATAAGCATAATTTCTTTTAAATCCTCTTTTTTGTGATGTAATCATTTTATAATATAGACATTAATTTTTAGCTCACCTAAACACTTCGTGCTCAGGATGAGCTATTGTGATCACTCAGCGTCCGTCGGCGTCCGTCGTCCGTCCGTCCGTCCGTCCGTCCGTACGTCCGTCCGTCCGTTCACATTTTTTTGTTTACACTCTAGCATCTACAAATATTAACCAATCAGCACCAAACTTGGTCAAAATATATATGACCATAAGATCTCGGATGAGTTCGATTATGGGTTTAATCGGACCAGAACGACTGGAGTTATTTGCCCTTGAATTAGAAAAATTGCTATATTTGACTTTGTTTACACTCTAGCATCTACAAATATTAACCAATCAGCACCAAACTTGGTCAAAATGTATATGACCATAAGATCTCGGATGAGTTCGATTATGGGTTTAATCGGACCAGAACGACTGGAGTTATTTGCCCTTGAATTAGAAAAATTGCTCTATTTGACTTTGTTTACACTCTAGCATCTACAAATATTATTCAGTCAGCACCAAACTTGGTCAAAATGTATATGACCATAAGATCTCGGATGAGTTCGATTATGGGTTTAATCGGACCAGAACGACTGGAGTTATTTGCCCTTGAATTAGAATAATTGCTATATTTGACTTTGTTTACGCTCTAGCATCTACAAATATCAACCAATCAGCACCAAACTTGGTCAAAATGTATATGACCATAAGATCTCGGATGAGTTCGATTATGGGTGTAATCGGACCAGAATGACCGGAGTTATTTGCCCTTGAATTAGAAAAATTGCTATATTTGACTTCGTTTACACTCTAGCATCTACAAATATTAACCAATCGGCACTAAACTTGGTCTAAATGTATATGACCATAAGATCTTGAATGAGTTCAATTATGTGTCTAATCGGACCAGAACGACTGGAGTTATTTGCCCTTGAATTAAAAAATTGCTCCATTTGACTTTGTTTACACTCTAGCATCTACAAATTTAAACCAATCAGCACCAAACTTAGTCAATATTATATATGACCGTAAGATCTCGAATGAGTTTGATTGTAGGTCTAATAGGACCAGTTATTGCTGTGTCATGGAAAAAGGGGGCTTGACGTATATTTTCATTGTGGACCAATATCTCTTTAACTACAGGACAAAATGTCATGAAACTTCATCTTTTTATTGTTTATTGCAAGCCACAGACAATAATTATTTGTTTTTATTTCATGAAACGCCATGTCATGAAAAAAGGGGGCTAAATGTTTAATTTCGTCATTGACCAATGACCATCTGTTTGTCCATCTTTCAGGACAGATATCTTCTAAAATCCTGGACAAAAACTAATAGAAATTCATACAGGTGTTCCTAATGATGTCCGCTGATATTTATTGTTTTTTTTTTTTTCCTTTTTGATATCAAATACTGTCTCACAGGAAAAAGGGGCTTCATGTATATTTCTGTTAAGGATCAATATACATGTATCTTCAACTCAAAATCCTGGACAAAAATTTGTGAAACTTCATTCGTGTGTTCCTTATGATAGTCCGCCAATATCATTAGTTTACCTTTTTTGATTAAATGTCGTGTCATGGAAAAAGCGGGCTTCACATATATTTTCATTATGGATTAATTTCTCTTTAACTACAGGACAAAATGTTATGAAACTTCATCTTTATGTCGTTTATCACAAGCCACAGACAATGGTTAGGCCTATATGTTAGCTCACCTGAGCACGAAGTGCTGGGTGAGGTATTGTGATTCGTCGTTGTCCAGCGTCCGTCCTTCCACAGTTCCTTTAAACATCTTCTCCTCCTAAACCAATCATGTTGAAACTTGACAGGCATATTCCTTGGGTGAAGTTCTACCAAAGTTGCTAAAAGAATTGAATTAACCCTTTAACTCCAGGGATCACAATTTTGGGCAAAATTGTATATAGAGCAAACTTTAAAAATGTTTTTGTCTGAAACTAGAAGGCCTAGAGCTTTGATATTTGGTATGTGGCATTTCCTTGTGGACTTCTACCATTTTGTTCAGATGATGCCCCTGGGTCAAAACAGGACATAAAAGTATACAGAATGAACTTTAAAAGTCTTGTCCTACTTAACCCTTTACCACACAATCCCAAGTTTTAATGCCTGTGAGAAATAAGGCTCTTGAAAATAATGTGGGAAAAAGAGGAAATACTTGTAACCAGCACGTCTTCCTTTTTCCACAATGTTTTCCACCCAACCAAAATCAAATTTAAATTTTTGAGTCACATTTATTTTGTTGTCAGCAAATGGTTTGAATTTGGACAAGTCTTAACCCTTTAAGTGCCTTTCACTACTATAGTTGCCTTTGTGTCTAGTGTAGATCAAGATCAGACTGCACGAAATGTGCAGTCCGATCATTGATCTATACTGTCTGCTTTGTTGAAACACTGCAGACAAAAGGCACCCACGCAGTTGTTATCATCTTGAACTCATTCTGGAATGAAAATGGCCTTTGGGTTTAAGGATTAAATTTTGTTGTTTGTTAATGATTTAAGCCAAGCCTGTTAGCTCACTACCTACAGGGCTAGCTATGCAGGGATGTCAAGTTTAAATCTCAGTTGGACCAAGCACTCAGGTAACCAGCATTTTTTTTAACTTTTTCCACAATGTTCTCTACCCATCCCAGATCTAAGTTCATTTTTTGAGACAAATTTATTTTGTTGTCTGCAAATGCTTTGAATTATAGACCAGTCTAAAATTTTTGTTTGATAAAGAGATAAAGATAGACCAAGTAATATGCATTTCAAGACTGTGTTGTAGGCAATACTATCTTGCAGAATATAAGGCATATATATCCAAGATCCAACTGCAGTCTGATCTTTATCTACACTGTCTGATAAAACATCCTGTCTTGCGTACCCCTAGCCTTGGTTCCCACCTGATCATTTTTTCCTTTTATCTATTCAGGATGGACGGATGCAGTTTAAATTTGACATGAAGCGCCCTTTTTCCATGACACAGCAATAAATTCCAAAACCCTGACAATATGCGCTAGGTCACTTGATGTGTGAAAATTTCATCCAAATCTGTTGAGATATGTCCAGTAATCAAAGATATATTGGTGAAAAATGAAACATAACATGGAGACCCCTTTTTCCATGATACAGCTATAAATTGCAGAACCTTGACAATATGCGCTAGGTCACATGATGAGAAACATTCTGTGAAAACTTTTGAAAACATTGTGGGAAAAGGAGAAAATGCTGGTAACCAGCATTTTCTCCTTTTTTTCACAAAGTTTTCTACCCTATCAAAGAAATATTGTGTCACCTGAGCCAATATGAAAATGTTGTCTGCAAATGCTTTCAATTTGGACAGATCTAAAATTTTGCCGTGTGGTAAAGGGTTAAAGGCTTTGACAGCATTTTTCTCTCTGGCTGTTTGGATGTATCTTTGAACATTGTGTTCATTGTATTTTGAGTTCATTTTTGTTCATTCATTTAACTCTGTAGTACAGATTTTATCTTGTAAATCTTAGAAGTCATTATAATTTTTGGGCATATACTCCACCATGAATTGAAGTACCATTTGAAAGATCTGTTCAGGTAGGGCCAAGGTCAGTGTCACATTTGAAGGTCAAATTTTTGTAAGCTGGACGCATTGAAAGGTTGGTGCAAGACTATTGCAAGTGTAAATACATTGTTTATGAGTTTTACAATTGCAATTACCCATGAACATGTCCCTGGACAACCACTGTAGTTGTTGGTGTATTTAACAACATCATAATACTAACTTGTATAGAAAGTCTTGAATCGGCAAACATTCTCTACTAAGTTTGTTCAAATCAGGCAACTTTTTGCCACACACCAAAAGGCCTAGGGCTTTGTTATTATTCCTTCAAAACTCTGTTCTGGAGGTATATAGGAGTCAGCTTGTCGGTCCATCCATCCGTCCATCCATCAGTCTTTCTGTAGCATTTTCTTGTCAGAGCTAGTTCTCAACAACTACAGGACAGATTTCATTCAAATTTTAGAGAGACTGGGTGCCAAGCAAGAATGTGCATATTATATTTTGGTGACGGTTCATTGAATTTTTACAAAGTTATTTTCCTTTGATGAAATTTCTTGTTCTCCCTATTTTTCAACAACTATTGGACAAATATCATTCAAACTTCTCACAAATATTTATATAACCGGGTTTGGTTAAGAAAGATTATCTTCTTGTCTAAACCAAGAAGACCTAGAGCTTTGACCTTGCACTTCGATATTTGGTATTTATCTTCATTGTAGACCTTTACTGCTTGGTACTCAGGTGAGCGATATAGGACCATCATGGTCCTCTTGTTTATAACTCTTTGAATTTAATACACGTTGTCTTTTTAATTCATCACAAATACTTACCAACTCATTTCTTACACCTGTATTACCAGCTTCTTTACTTGCCATCAAAAGGTCTAATCTTTCTAATAGTGCGTTAGGGTCAGATGGGATAATGGTAATTCCTTTTCCTTCATATTCTTTTTCTAATCTTTTTCTTTTTCCCCAAATATTTCTGAGTATATTTTTCCATTTTTCTCCTCTATAGCCACCCTTGGCACGCAGGTTTGTAGGGTCGTTATCACTATAAAGAGCACTGGATTTTATTATTAATCTTTTGTAATCATCAAGATCCTTATCATCATAAATGTTTGGATTTGGATCTTTAGAAACAATTAACTCCCATAGACCAGGTGTTCCTTTATATTCCTTACCACCAACTATAATATCATCTTCATCAATTATTGTTAATTTGTTACCAATATAGGATTTACCATCTTTATCATATAACCCATATGTTCTATCAACATCACTTTTACCAACAAATTTTTTTAAATACTTTTCTGCAATTGGTCCAATAAAATGCTTTTCTTCATATTCCTCCATAAATTTTTTTTCTTCAGATGGATAAGCTTCTATTGTTGGATAATTTGGTAACATAATAGCCTGTGGTAATTGTTCAATCCCCTCTTTAATAGGTTTAAGTCCTTCTGTAATTTCCTTTGTTGCAGCTTTTTGTGTTTCTGTAATAGGTTTAAAAAACTTTGAAAGGTCTGTTTGTAATTCAATTTCACCTGTTTTCTCTGCAAGTTGACTATCACGAATTCTTTTCTTTGTTGCAAGATATTCTTTTACAATTTGATCTCTTTTCACAGGGTCTTTTATCTTTAAAAACGACATATTTTTTTAAGTAAAAAAAAATTTTATCTTATTTTTTAATTAGTATTACCTATCTCACATGCACAAGAACATTTAAACTTAGGTGGTTTTAGTTTTAGTTTTAATGGGTTCCATTGTTTCTTTCCACTAGTCTCCTGAATTCCTCTCGTGCTTCCTGTTTCCCCTTCTCGATTAAGCTCTCCTGTTCCTCTAGCTTGCTTTTTTTCCTTGACTTAACTCGTATCTCTTCCTTCATCACCTTATATTTTTCCAATTCATCCATAATTAAAGTAAATTCTGAATGTTCTACTTTGTTGTCGCTGATAGCTTTAGATATATGTGTAAATAGTGTATTTAACTTTGCATCAGCTAACATTTTAATTTGAAGATGTTTTTCTGATTTTGTTCTGGTTCTTCTAACCACAAATTTACTAACAATTGCAGCAAATCCAACAGCTAAGGCACAACCTTCTAAAGCTATCGTTGCTGGAATTGCTACAACAGTTGATAGTAAAGCGATACCACCTGCTCCGGCACCTAGTGCTAAAGTGGTTAGTCCTGTTTCAACGTTATCCACACTCTTGCTAATCTTTAAATATTTTTTACTTAACTGCTCTCTAACCTTAACTTCATTTTCAAGAAATGTTTGAATTTCTGATATTTTTTGTAGCCTGAAGCTTTGCCCATTATCTTCTGCTGATATTATTGGTTCTAATGTTGGCGCATTTGGTATATTTCGTGCTTCTGGTAATACTGGATAAATCTTTTCTTTTGATAGTTCCATTTTATTAATTACAACTATTTTTTTAAATAGAATAGCAAAGACGACACAAAAATTCACCTTCATTAATTTTTACTAGGTTATTAGAGTTGTTTGTAATTGTGGTAATCACATCTGGGGTTTCCTCCAACACTACCTCATTTGTTATACTTAATTGTTTAATTTTTAAGTTGAATGATAGAGAAATTAAAACGACACCCTTACTCATCATAAAACCAAAACCTAAAGCAATAGTTTTAGTTTCACCACCTTTTAATACAATAGGTTGTTGTGTAAAAACATCCCAAGAAACAGGATTAACTTTTTTAGCTGGATATTTAAGTTCTACAGGGTTCCAAAAAATAGTTTTTGGTTGAACTATTTTAGGTTTATTTCCAAATTTATACACATTCATTCTTTTTAATTTACAAAATTGCGCCTAATATAGGAATATTAGCAAATGGACTATTTAGTCCTAAAAGAAGACCTTTTCCATCATAAATTTTTCCACCTTGTTTTAAATACAATCCTTCGCCTTTAGAACCTAATCCTTTACCTTTGTATGGTTTAAGATATAAACCTTCACCATCAGTTTCAACTTGACAAATACTACCACCTTTCTTAAGATACAATCCATTACCCATTGCTTTTTGAACTCCTGTTGATGCTAAACCAGTTAGGGCACCCACACCTAAAGCAGGTAATACTGTTTTTGCTAATACAGGTAAAGCAGCTGATGCCAATCCAGCTATCAAAGGTAAAAATCCACCTTCTACTTTCATGTTATGTTCCAGTTGTTTAGTTGACATTCTAAACGTGGCTCCCTTACCAGCTTTATAAGCTTTAGTAAGTTTATTTACTTGAGACTTAGTTAATGCTATTACATCGTTACCATGCAAATCTTCATGTTTTAAATGAATACTTGCTGGGTTTTTGTTTTTAAAAGAATGTAAAATTTTTTCCTTTTGCCCTTCTGATATATTTAATTTAGCGTTAATATAGTTTGTCATTTTTTTATATTTATCTTGCTTCTCTTATATGAAATCTAATCGTTAATGTTTCTCCTCTTAAATTTAATATGTTTCCATCTTGGTCAGTTATCGTAACATTTAAATTATGTATTTCATTCAACGTTAAAGGTAGGTATACCAGATTAACTGGATTTTCTATTATTTTATAACCTGGAGCAACATTTGGAAAAAAGCTGTAAATTGTGTTTCTTTGAGAACCATTAACATAACTACCTGAGATTAAATCAATATTAACAAGTATGCTATTAATACTTAAGATATTAACTAAATTTTCGCTTTCATGAAACCCTCGAACATATTTTGCTCTGCTAAATCCTAATACCTTTCCAATACTGTTTTCATGATTAAAATCTACCTGATATCCATTTTCAAGAATTAAAACTGATTTTAATGTATTAGTGTTTGCTGATAAACAAATATAATATTCTTCATTAAATTGGTCATAATGTCCTTTTTTCTTCATTTCTTGTTAGCTCCACTGGCCGAAGGCCAGCGAGCTATTGTCATGGCGTTGTGTCCGTCGTGCGTCCGTCCGTCCGTCCGTTCGTCCGTGCGTGCGTCGGTAAACTTTTTCTTTAAAAAACTTCTCCTCAGAAACTATTGACTGGATTTTTACCAAATTTCACAGGAATGTTCCTTTGGTGGTCCTCTTTCAAATTCCTTCAAATAATTGTGTTCCATGAAGAATTCTGGTTGCCATGGCAACCAAAGTAAAAAACCTTTAAAAATCTTCTCCTCCCAAACCGCTATTTGGATAGCATTATTATTTTGCAGGAATGTTCCTTAGATACAGGTTTACAGAATTCCTTTAAAAAAAATGATCTGTCAAAAAACATGGCTTTTATGGGAGACTCATTTTCCTTTTATGGTATAAAGTAAAATCTTTGAAAAATTTCTTCTCTAAAACTATTCATTGGATTTCATTGTTGTTTTGCAGGTAAGTTCCTATGGTGGTTGTCTGCCAAATTGTTTCTATGGTGGTTGTATACCAAATTCCTTTTAAAAAAATGATACACCTAAAAACCCATTTTTTATAGACAAGGCTTATATTTGAAAAAAATGTTCTTCTCCAGAACTATTTATTGTGTTAGTTTTATCGACTAACAAAGAAAAAGGAAGAAAATTGGATTGACTTGACCTAGTCAGGGCTGTCCTATTTAAGCCCACACATTTTCCTTGGTATTAAGATCACAATTTACTCCAATGATATGCTATTAGTTAGTACTAGTAATAAAATATCACTGGCCATAAATAAGATAAAAGCTTGAGCACCTTTCACAACTTGAGCTTTTCAATTTTGCCTTATTACTAAGCCTGAGTAACCATGACACGATAAAAAAGAAAAAGTACTTTAATAACAAAACCCCCATGTTGTAGGTACTTTATAGTCCTTTTGATATAGAACAAGAGAACCTCTGCACTTTTAATTTTTATTAGTTCTGGTAAAGGTTTGTTGACCTACTAATGAGTAAATGCAGAGTGGACAGAAGGGGTGTAAATCCTGGTGACCTGGTACAGAGTGGGACAGGGCTTTACATTTGTGATAAGGCATTAATGTTATCCAGTCAAACTGATCCCGCAACTTCAGTACACCAGAATTAATCTGTGCCCTGGAGCAGGATATTTGATTTATGTACATGCATTTGTAGACCATTTTGTGTTGTTTGCCACAGAAGACATTCTAACTGTGACTGTGAAAAGTTGATTATTAGGGATTAGGTGTTCATTGTATGCCAGCATATTTCATTCTATCTGGTGTATTGATGTAAGTTGATCTATATTGCTATAACATTCATTCATTTGCACTCCTAGCTGTTCTTTTAGATTACCCCTTTACCACACAATCACAACTTTTAACGACCCTGAGAAAGACATTTTTTCTATATTTTGATGTTTCCCCACCCAAAATGGTTTGTGAAAGGACCTGTTGCAGACAACATATCTTCAAATTAGTAAGACATATATAAAAAAGGATAGAAATTATTGTGGGAAACTAAGAAAATGCTGGTTACCATTTTTTTCTTCTTTTCTCACAAGTTTTTTCCATACCTTTTTTCTTCAGTGAGCTAAAATGCAGGATTGAATGGTAATTGTTAAAAACTTCTTTTCGCCATTATAGAAATATCAGGCCTGTGGAGCGATACAGGCGCTCAAGCGCCTCTAGTTGTATATAATCATTGATATCAACTATATCATAACTACCTGTTGGTATCTTTATCTTTTCCCATGTTCTACCACTATCTTGTGAATAAATAAAAATGTTGTTGCTATCAGTAATATTAGGAAATGAATAGTAAGTTTCAAGATTGACTAAAGCTACTTCATATTTTTTATCAGCTTCAAGTTGAAGTGGTGGAGTAAATCTTGTTTTAAAATTTGATTTGTTATCACTTACAATAATTTGAAATGATGTTTTATTGTCAGTGTTTTTTATTATTTTTTCAAGTAATTCTGCTTCCATTTTTATATTTAGTAAAAATATATTTTAACACAAAAATATATTTTTTAATAATAATTTTTATAATTTTGTGAAATATAAAAGTTATCAAAACCACTTCTATACTTTCCGTTGTTTTTGTTGTTGGTTAAGTCAATTATAACAAATCCATGTGGTCTTTCCCAACAATTTTTACAAAAATTAACAAACTCTGTTTTTGTCATATCATCCCCTACATGGTCGCTATAAATATGATTAAGATTTTTTAAGTCTTGTCTAAACAATTTGCGTTTTCTCTAATAGTTTGACGAGGTAATCTAAAATAATTTTGTGATAGATAAAAGCAATCAGCATTACTATGTCTTCCACGAACATAATAGCTTTCACATTTGTTTTGCCTTTCCAAGAGTAAATCATCAAATATCATTAAATTTTTGTTTTCCCCGTTTAAATCTCTTGGGTCAGGCACATCACTAGCATTTTCAAAAAATTCACAGTTAATATCAGATTTTTCCTTAATTGTTTTGCTCCATTCTTCAACTAACGCTGTAGGTGAAACATTATAGTTTTGAACATCATTTTTAAGTGAAAACAACCTTAATATATATTCTTTTGGTATTTTTTCTTCAAAAGCTTTTTTAAGTATGCGATATTCTGGTTGAAACAAACTTTTACCAAAAACGCATAAGTTGTTATAATCTAACCAATCAGGTCTTAACAAAAGGTTAAGTAAAAGGGTAGTTTTACCACATCCTGATTTACCTACTATTAAGCCTCTGATACTCCTAGGTAAAAGGGGGTGGTTAAATCTTTTTGCTAACGCTTCATTCCATGATAAATTAACAATATCCATATTTTATATTAAAAAAATTTATTTAATATAAAAAATGTATTGTGTTAAGTGTAAAAAACAAACTGAAACAGCTGATATTGAACATACAATAAGTAAAAATGGCAGAAATATGAAACGGGGTAAATGTGTTGAATGTGGAACAACTAAAACACAATTTACTAAAAAAAAATAGAGGGTGGGTCGTTGTTAAACAAGGTTATCAATAACCTACCTGTTGAAATGCACTTACCAGGTCATAATTTTACTGGTCCAGGCACCAAGTTAAAGAAAAGATTAAATCCTGATTTAACACCTAAAAAATGGTCAAAACCTGTAAATCGTGTTGATAAAGCAGCATATCATCATGATATATGTTATCTTAAACATGATGATACAGCAACAAGAAATGCTGTTTGTGATGCTAATATGCTTAAGGAGTTAAAAGGTATCTATAATCCAACAATTAAGGAAAAAATGGAAAGAGGATTGGTTTCTTCATTAATTGGTACCAAGAAAAGATTTGGCATGGGAATTTAAAAAAAAAAAGACCAAAATATAACGCTAGCAGAAGAATTACATAAACCTGTAAAAAGAAAATTTAAGAAAAGGAGAGTTAGAGTAAATGGTATTGATAGGATATGGGCTGCAGATTTAGTAGATATGCAAGCTTTTTCTAAACTTAATCATGGTGTAAAATATCTTCTTGCTGTCATTGACATCTTTTCAAAGTATGGATGGCTAATACCATTAAAAGATAAAACAGGGAAATCTGTTTCTGTTGCATTGAAGAGTATTTTTAAGGAAAGAAAACCTGAGAAAATGTGGGTGGATAAAGGTAAAGAGTTTTATAACAAAGAAGTTAAAGATTTGATTGAATTATATTCTACTGAAAACGAGGAAAAATCAAGTGTTGTTGAGAGATGGATTAGAACAATGAAAGAAAAAATGTGGAAGTATTTCTCTGCTCACTCAACAAATGTTTATATTAATGTATTACCAAATCTTGTTAAAGAATATAACAACACCAGACATTCTTCTATTAAGATGACACCAACTGAAGCAAGTAAAAAGAAAAATGAAAATAAAGTTTGGAGAACATTGTATCCTGATTATAATCAAGTAAGGGGGGATATCAAACCAAAGTTTTCTGTTGGAGACAAAGTAAGGATAAGTAAAAAGAAAAAGACTTTTGAAAAAGGTTATACCACAAGATGGACTGAAGAGGTTTTTACAGTTTCAGAAGTAAAACATACATCACCTATAACATATAAAATTGAAGATTTAAATGGTGAAGAAATAAAAGGTTCCTTTTATGAACCTGAACTACAAAAAACAAGTCAAGAGTTGTATAGGATAGAAAAGGTTATTAAAAAAGGAAAAAAGAAATCTCTTGTAAAGTGGAAAGGTTATTCTGATGAGTTTAATTCATGGGTTGATAATAGTGCTATTGTAAATATTTAAATATATAAAAAATGCATGATATTTTAATTGATAATATAACTTTACCAAATAAACCTTTAAGCAATTTTGAACTTGAGGATGCCGCAAAAAAATTAAAAATAAAAAATTTTAGAGGAATATTTTTACGTAACACTCTACCTAAAAAAGTAAAAAATAAAGAATGTGGTATATTAAACCTTGATGACACTGGTGGGCCTGGTACTCATTGGGTTGCTTGGTTTAAAGATGATAAAACTAAAATTTATTTTGATAGTTATGGTATTCAACCACCTATTGAAATTATAGATTATTTAAAAAGGCCAATACACTACAATACTGACCAATTACAACATGCAGGGGAAGTATTTTGTGGTCATTTATGTTTGTTCATTCTTAAAAAGTTGGGTTTAGGTAATAAATTTCAGAATGTTTTAAATAAACTTTTTTAGTAATATTAAAAAATGCCAGTTGATAAATTTGGAAGAATAGATGATGTTAAAACAAGTGGTGATGGTGATGGTGTGTCTCTCGCTTACATAGGAAATAATTTTTTACGTAAAGATGGAACAACCCCCGCTACCGGTTCTATAAATATGGCTGGTAATACATTAATACGGGATAGTAATCCAGTAAATCCTCAGGATGTTGCAACAAAGAGTTATGTTGATGGTATCTCAGGGTTGTTAGATGAAAATGTAGGATACCATATGACGGGGTATTTAAACATGGGTTTTAATAAAATAAAATATATAGCTGACCCTGAGGAACCAAGTGAAGCTGCTAATAAAAAATATGTAGATGCTGTTAAAAGTGCTTTTGTTTTTGGAGCAGATGGTATAGCAAGTGGTGATATTTCTATGGATGGATTTAGGATTAACAATGTTGGTTCACCTATAGATAGTCAACAAGTTGCAAATAAGTTTTATGTGGATACCGCTATTGAAGCAAAAAATACAGGTAATAATGCTTTAACAAAAAACCGATATGGAACTTTTTTAGCAGCTGGTAAAATAGATATGAACACTCACCCAATTACTGGATTACCAAATCCTACAGACCGTGATGCAGCTGCCAATAAAAATTATGTTGATAATGGTGATGCCATTGTAAAAAACCCTGATGGAAGTTTTACAGCAATATCTGATGTAGATTTTCAAGGTTTCACTATAAAAAATGTTGGGGCACCCGTAGAAGAAAAAGATTTAGCAACAAAATCCTATGTAGATAAAAAAGTATCGCTCCCTAAACCTATTATAAGCGTGTGTGCCGAGGAACAAGGTGCATTAGCAAATGGTAATTATGAGTTTGCTTTTGGTAATGGGAGTGCCGGAGAAAGCCATGGGTTAGGAGGTTATTGTATGGCTGCTCCTGGTAGAATTTTAAGAGGAACTTTAATGGTTGTTAAGGGAACCGGTATTCTTAAAGAAGAGGCAAAAGTAAATATAGTCATAAATGGAGTTGAACAGGTTGACTACTCCATAGTAAAAAAGAAAGGAGAAGGTTGTGGTTGTATAGTCTTTCCACAACCTTTAGAAATAGACCAATGCGATGTTATAAACTTTATAACAAGGACAGATAACCCTAATGCTAAAAATGCATATTTGACAATACTGATAGAATTGGACTTGTAAAAATATTTAACCCAGTTAAAAGGGTTAAATATTTATCTAATTGGAAAATCATCTATAGTTGTAAGAGGAGCCAGCACATCTATTAAATCATCTTTTAAAAGTTTTGAATAACCTTTTAATTTTTTTCTTTTTTGCTAATATTCTTAGTTTTATTACACCATAAGTATCTAATTTTTCACTTATTGACTTATCATCCCACTTTTTATTTAATGCTTTATCTTTACAACTATTACATATAAATTTTTTACAGTCTTTACCTCTACATTCAGTTTTAAAACTCTGACCTGTCCAATGTATTCTATTCCTATCTCTATGATGATTATAACGTTTATAATGATATTGTTCACCACATTTACTACATGGAGGGTTTAAACACCTTTCACAAATAATATATAAAACATCTATTTCATCAACACATATACAATCACACAACTTATAAAGTTCATCATCATCAACCCAATAATCAGCGAGACATTTTCCATTTTTTCTACACCAAGAACATTCTAAAAAATAATTTTCTTCATTTATTATTTTTCTTTTTAATTTATCATTACAACAAATACAATTAGTTAATAAAATACTATTATTTTGTAAATTTTCAGGTGCTGTTATAATTTCCATTCTACAATATCTTTAGTAAACTGACTTAATCTAAATTCAATTTTTAAAAAAAAAAAAATTTATAACATCTTAACCCACCCACAAACACATAAGCTGGTTAGCTGGTGCGCCAAGCGTTGGTTGATGGGTTGGGAAAAAGGTTAAGCGATTGTCTGATGTAAGTGATTGTTGGGGGGTTATGCATTGGTTAGCTGGAGCGTCATGTGTTGGTTGATGGGTTGGGAAAAAGGTTAAGCAATTGTTTGATGTAAGTGATTGTTGGCTAGTTAAGTAAACTGGTTGGTTGATGCACCTTGTTAACTGGTTAGCTGGTGCGTTGTGCGTTGGTTGAGGGTTGGGAAAAAGGTTAAGCAATTGTCTGATGTAAGTGATTGTTGGTTAGTTAAGTAGCTGGTTGGCTGATGCACCTTGTTAACCGGTTAGCTGATGCGTTGGTTTTTCTTAATTGGAAATTTTTTTTTTTTTTAAAGTAAATTTTTTTAATGTGTTAGTTGGTTAGCTGGATAGCTAGCTAAATCAAAAAAATTTTTTAAAAATAAAAATTGATTTAAGTAAAAAATATTTTAGAAAGAGGTTTTGCCGTTTTGTTTGCTGACCTTCATTAGATTGACTTGATAACCCATTTTTGTTTTAATTTTATGAGCATGCTTAATGTTACATGAAATTGTTATATTGTTGTTTATTGTTATGTTGTTGTATTGTATAAGGGGTAGTAGTTATATTATAGGTTTTGCGATGAAACAAACAATATTATAACTACTGGTCGTTATGACCCTGGAGTGAAATTTCGCCTATTCGCTGACTCAGGTGAGCGATCGAGGGCCATCATGGCCCTCTTGTTTAAAAAAAAAAAAAGTATTTATATTAGCCATTCTCTGTGAAAAGGGGGTTTAATGCACCCGCAAAAAGCTTCGATTCAGGTCAGCCTGCGCAGTAGGCGCAGGCTGACCTGCGTCGATTCTTTTTGCTACCAGTCCAATTTTCTGCATTTCCAAGAACTATTCTACGTCATGATCTATCCGGTTGTTAGACGACATGGATTTTATGGATCCATATATATGTTATGACATTCTTAGTACAATGCCTCTGGGAGATGCATCAAACCCCCTTTTTGCCAGAGCATGGCTCAAATGTTTTCTCCTAGTGTTGGTTATTCCTGTTTTAAAAGGATATTTTCGAAGTAGGATGAGTATTGGAAATTAGTTTCTAGGAGGTTAAGGGTGAGATGACTGAGGATAAAACAAGACGGAAGTTGGACGACGTGCTTGTAGTGGAACACGTCACCCACTCCATCCAGTGTAATGCTTCCTCGTAGTGCGATCACAAGACTAAGCTTTTAGCAAACAGTCCCGTCGAAAAACTCTAATGAGAAATGGAGAAATCACTTGTAGTCATTATAAAAGTGAGCTATTCAGATTTTGTTAGACTAGCGAAGCTAGTCTATAGGCATCAAGATTGACCTAGTCTAAAAATCTTATGTAGTCGTAAAGTGCCGTCTCGGATTAGCCTGCGCGGACACTTTACGCAAATGTCCGAAGGTCTCATTTCGCATATTGCGGGTCAATATTATATCATTATTCGGATTTTCACGATCGGCTTGAAAGTTTTATCTAAGTTATTTATCAACACAAGGGTCAAGGGCTAAACCGCGTTTTAATTGTCCGCTGCAAATGCTTTCAGTTTGTGCCACTGTAAATAAACATTTGTCGTCTGGTAAAGAAGCTTCTGTTAACTCTGTACCAGACGACAAAATTCTAGACTTGTCCAAATTTTGCATCTGCAGACGATATATTAAATATCGCTGAAAGGATAGAAAATTGCTTCTGATATGGTAAAAGGTAAAGTCATTATCATTATAGGCGACCGAAATTTATTTTTAAAGGCTTCTTTCTTAGGGTCGTACAAAAGGTGTTGGGTAAAGGCTCTACGTCTGTCTGTCTGTCTGTCTGTCTGTCTGTCTGCCTGCCTGCCTGTCCGTCCGTCCGCCCGCCCGCCTTCCCGCCTGCCGGCCTGCCTGCCTGCCGGTCGGTCGGCCGGTCGGTCGGTCAGTCGGTCTATCTGTTGACTTGAAAGTCTGTTTACCTGTTAGACCCTCTGATTTATGAATAACTGTATCACTGTCCGTTGTCATTATTTCTATGTTGCTTTGTAGCGAAGATGTAGGATTCGCAACTTTGAGACCGGGCTAGGGTCAGATCCCTGCTCGAAGTGTTGCTTTTTCGTTGGAGTGTCCATGGGCAAGACACTTCAGAGCCCTAACCCAGTACTGCAGAAACGCAAGACACGCATCGCTATGATATGACTTGAATAATGTTGAAAACGGCGTATAGTACCCTTCAGTGCAAGGCATTGTCCACTGTTTGGTACACATCTGTATGACGCAGTATAATTACAACTGCTGAAATTTAGCGAGCGGGATTTCGCTGTACAGTTTCCGAGTCTCAATTTTGAAATATGTTTACTCCTTGCTACGTCAAAAAAGTTTAGACATGTCCAAATTGAAGCATTTGCAAGACGACGTATTTATTTACTGTGGCTCAAATCAACATTTCGTCTTTCATAGAGTAATAAAAGCATCGTGGAAAAAGGAGAAAATGCTACCAGCATTTTCTCCTTTCCCCACAATGTTTTTCAAATGTCATTTACTCGGGGGTCGTCATTACAGTGCACTGTGTAGTAAAGGTTTTACCCTTAACCACAAATCCTAACTTTTAACAAACCCTGGGAAAGAAAGCCTTTTGAAAACATTGTGGGAAAAGGAGAAAATGCTGGTAACCAGCATTTTCTCCTTTCCCCACAATATTTTCTACCCGATGAAAGAAAAATTCCATCATTTGAGCCACATTTAAATTGTCGTCTGCAAATACGTTCAGTTTGGACAAGTCTACATGTTTGTTGTCTGGTAATGGGTTAGTGCGCCTCAGCCGGAACTGTCAAAAACCCTGAGCCCTAGCTCGGTAGTTTGGTCGGTAAAGTACACGGCATAGACAATATAGGTCGCTGGTTCGATTCCCTCGCTCGGCTAAATTCTCTCCGCGGATTGGTAATACTCTTTGCGACAGAGTTCACTCCACTCTTACCGGTGAACATTGCTTCGATGATATTTATGTGGGAAAGCAGCCAGTGACTTTGGAAGAATACTGTGCGAAGTAGGCCTACTGTTAAGGAAAATTCTAGGAAAACACTGGTCACTGATATAACGGTAATCATGTTGAAAACGGCGTTAAACACCAAAAACAGAGATCGGAAGGAAGAAACGGGGGTGTACATGTAGATCTTAATATCATTTTGCAAGCTTTTACAGTCTGGCTTAATCTACGACGTCTTGTTCTTGAAAGAGTGCAAAGGGTGGAAACCATAACATTGTACGCAAAGGAGAACAGGCTGGTTACCACGATTTTCTCCTTCGTTAACAGTATTTTCAAACGCTGTTCACCAGTATATTCTCCTAAACCCATGTTTTCTAAGGCCATCTCCCAGTACTGGTGAAACCCAGAAAATACATGAATGTATGTGCTGTCGCCGTGATATGACTGAAATAATGTTGAAAGCGGCGTTAAACACCATTCAATTAATTCTATTTTAAAAAGCCATCTCTATAGAAGCAAGGATAGTTTTGATAAATGGCCTTTACACAGATTGAGTTCGAAAGCTCAGACATTTTGTAATGAGGTAACAAAATTAATTGAAAAACGTCTCATCAAGATTTAAAGACCAGGCGGAAGAGAGTTTTCCGATGTTTTAACAATTACACGTGGTTTTCTAAGATTATGTCGAGACACTGGAAAATAGTCTCCATATCGTATTTCCTTACAAATGAACCATGTTCTGTGAAAAGGAAGCTTAATACATCTTCGAAAAGTATCGATCCAGGTCAGCCTGCCTAGGCCGAAACTTTTCGCTATTGGTCAATTTTCTGTATTTCAAATGACAAGTCTACGTCATGATTCCGTCGGTTGTTAGACGTAACAGACTTTATGGATGCATGATCACGTGATGACTTGCTTGGTATCATGTATCACAGAGTCGCATTAAGCCCCCTTTTGCCAGAACATGACTCAAATACCTTATGCGCAGCTTTTTTAAACCTCGTGAGATGGTAGCAGTTGCTTGAAGAACTTGCTCCTTTTCTGACAATGTTTGTCATACTGTGTAGGATCTTTTAAAAAAACAGCTGTTCTTTTGTTCACAATATTTCATTCAAACTGTGTTAGAGCTTGTATCAAGTACTTGCTTCTTTTGCCAGAATGTTTTGAATACTGTGCTGGAGCTTGTAAAGTACAATATTTCATTTCCGGCCATACTTTTCAAACCTTTGAAGAAACAAACAGAGCCATGCTCTGTGAAAAGGGATTTAATGCATCTGCAAACAGTACCGATTCAGGTCAGTCTGGTCAGTATGCGCAGGCTGACCCGGGCCGAAACTTTTCGCTAAATTGGTCAATTTTCTGTATATCCAACTCCAGTCTGCCTCATGATTAAGTCGGTTGTTAAAGAAAAAATGGCCTTTATGGATCCTTGGATATGTGATGGCTTGCTTCGTTAAATGCATCACGGAGATGCATTAAACCCCCTTTTGCTAGAAAGCGGCTCAAATTGTTTTGTTTCTTTTAAATGTTCGGTTATTGGAAGTGAGACGGTTTTCTAATTGGACTCAAAATAAGTCAGCGCTGTAATGGGTTACAGAGCGCCAACAATATTTTTTTGCAAATGATTTGAATCTCCAGTCTTTACCATCGTCGACATTTTGAGGGGTGAATACGAAACTATTCAATCTGCCTTTCGAACAGTTTTACAGGGGAGGGAAAAACGCTTCCTATTTCTGTGAAAGAAATAGTTAGATCATCTTGTTTAGATATGCTGTGTTGAGCGGAGAGCATGAATTCAGCACAACATAATTAAACAGGACGATCTAACAACGCTTTTCACGGAATTTAGTTTTTTCCCCTCTCCTGTAATATTTTCCAAAATGCAGATGGAATAGTTTCGCATTCACCCCTCGGACTTTATAGAAAGCATATTTTACTCTTTACCGAACAACCTCGCCTATAAACGACCCCAAACCAGGCGTCTTTTGGAAACAATGTGAGAAAAGGAGAGAATACTGGTAACCAGTACCGTCTCAATTAGAATATAAAAATGTGTATTTTTATCGTTTGTTGGTTAACCAGTCGTTCTGAACAAAGGCTGTTCAAATTACGAACCTTCGCATTGGTCAGTAACTTCTTCAAAGTTCGAAATATCAACATAGATGGCAAGACAAGGGACTAGTTATTTCGGTCACGTGACGGATCTTTTTCTACACCGAAACTCAGAAACTAAAGTCCGATGGTGGTATACTATTCAAGTAATACAAGTGAACCATGCTCTGTGAAAAGGGGGCTTAATGCATCTGCGAAACGTATCGATCCAGGTCACCCTGCGCAATCCGCGCAGGCTGACCTAGATCGATACTTTTCGCTATTGGTCAGTTTCCTGTATGTCAAAGGACCCTTCTGCCTCTTGATTCAGTCGGTTGTTAAAAGAGTGGCCATGATTTATTATATGGATCCATACTTTTGTGATGCCTTGATTGGTACTATGTATCACGGAGATGCATAAACACCTTTTTGCTAGAGCATGGTTCAAGTACTTTCTTCCACGTGCCACCTCTTGTTAAAAGCTGATCGGTTAATGACATCTTGGCCTGTATTCACCAGCCATTCTAGATTGCACTCGTATTCTTATATTATGATTTAGAAAGTAACGCTTTTTTCTGATTGGCTAAACCATCTGGTTGGCAAAACCATTTGGTGTAGCCAAGCAGAACTCACGTTACTTTGAAATTAAAAAAAAAAAGATTAGACCAAGACTGATATTAAGAATGGCTGGTGCGTACAGGCCGTGATATAAAAAAAAAACGCTTTGGCTGAAGAGAACATGGTGACATAAATATTACAGGGTAATGACATTTTGTGTAAAAGGACTTTGGATAACCACTTAAAGCGACAAATACGTGAAGCTAGAAGGTTTCCACTATAAGTTTGCGAGAAGGAATCGGCATAGTATATAAGCTGCTTTTGACCTGGTTTTGATATTGGTCTCAAACTGATAGTAATTTGACAACTTAAGATTGGTAAAAATGCGGACGTGTACTCTGCGGGCCTATTGCGGGCCTCTTTATGACACCAATATACAAGGGTTGCTACCGTTAATCTATCTCCCTCGGAGGTTATTCACATCTGAGAAAATTGATATGATAGGAGATAATTCTTTCTCTGTACTTATTGACAGTTTTATATTTTTTTATGCGTTAGCCTATAGCCTATCGCTGTATAGTCCATATGTATTTTCAGCAACGATTAGTTGGATTAATGTTTAATCTTGAAAAATATACTAGTAAATACGTTATGTTTTCACTTTTCAACAACATCAAAACAACGAGGAAAAAGAGGGAATTACTGCTGTTATTGCTTTTAATTATTTTTCACCACGAAAAGAGTTCGGTATTCATATTCCCGTGCCCCTTACGCTGTATTATAACTATATACTAATTCGAAATATTAATTCCTTACCTCGACAGTAGCTCTGGCAAAAGGGGGCTTAATGCATCTCAGCAATGCATTATACTAAGCAAGACTTCACCTAATTATGGATCCATAAAATCCATTGTATCAAAGAACCGACTGAATCTTAAGGTAGAATTATCCAGTGAGCGGCAGAAAATTTAACACTTAACCCTTTCCCAAACAAGCCCTGGTTTTCACGTGTCTGCAGTACAAGTCTTTTGAAAACACTGGGAAAAGGAGAAATTGCTCGTAACGAGCAATTTCTCCTTTTCCCACAGTGTTTTCTACCCTTTTTGATAACTTTCTGCCATTTTCATCAAATTCAAAATTGTCGTCTGCAACCTCTTTCGATTTGGACCAGTCCAAAATTTGTCGTTTGGGAAAGGGTTAAGCTGCTGAATAAATGAAACACAAATTTCTACTCAATACTAAAAGCCCAAAAATTGCTGTTTCAAAGTTGATTTTACCGGAAAGAAAATACCGTAACGGACAGTGTAGATCAAAGATCAGACTGCACGTTCTGTGCAGTCTGATCTTGATCTACACTGTCCGCAAAAGGTCAGTGGGTCGCGACTAGCAGCCTAAGGGTTAAAGGTACGGCACGAGTCCTCACTCTTTTTGGCACTCGTCACAACTCGGCCGTAATGTACAAACTTTTGTAAACTAAACTGTAATTAGAAAGCTTTTGATAGAAAATTGTGACTCTCACGTGTTTTCTTTTTTCAGAGGAGCCTTACAATTTAAAAAATAAAAGGTAAAACGGCGTATTTCCGGCGAAGAAATATACCGTGTTGGTGCATATCAAATTACGTGATACAACCGAGGGACTTGATCGACGGATCACCCGAGGCATGCCGAATGTCTGTCAGGGTTAGCCTGTTCAAGTGCAATGGATTCTTTGAGTTCGCGGCCTACGAAAAGTACCGGGTGTTCCGAAATTCTATGTCGATAAAGCGATTTAGTATTTTGATATGTATCGAATAAGCATTTCGTTAAAAAGAATTATTAGGCTATTTCGTTTTCTTTAATTAAGATCCCCGCCCCCCCGACGAGGCACTATTTTGTCTTCCCGGGATAAAGATTTCATTATAACGAACTATTATTCGTGCCAGCCCGGGTATCTCAGTGGTTAGCGTATGACTTATGACCTGGTAGTTGCGAGTTCGATACCCGGTTGAGGCGGGCTTTCTTTCCGGCGATATTTCGCCCCTCACCTCTCATTCATGTGGGAAAAGTAGTCAATGACTTGAAAAGAAAATTGTGTCAGTACTGGTGTGAGAAAGCCAGGAAATTCTAGCGTAGGTGCACTGACCGCCGTGATATGACCTAAGTTGTTAAAACGGCATTAAACTCCGATACAAACAAACAATTATTTCGTTTTCTCAAAATAGATTTCGATATAAATAATAAGAATTTCGTAGCGGTTGCAAGGTTGCATAGATTACGACGAATAGAAAATGCGTTTAATTTCCTGGAGGCCTTCAAAGAAATCACTGTTGCGACATTTTCAGTTTTAAATCGAAGATTTACGATATACTCGTTAAATTATACTTATCCGTTACACTATATAATATATATCGGTAATTTTTCTATGCTTACACAGCTGACGAATTCTGAACCTTTCTACAGTCTATCAAGTTTAAACAGCGTTTCTTCTCTCTTGCTGTAAGGATATATATTTAGTGGTTTTTTTTTGAAGAAAGAAAACCCATTCATAACGCTGGTAACGTTTGTAGACCATGAAATTCGGCCCAAACACCTGGAGGAAAGATCATTTTCTCCGGGTTCATCTTGACATTTTTTTTTTATCTTTTTTTTTTACGATCTTAACCTTTCCGCGTGTCTCACAAGAAGTCAATATCAAGATAACCACGTTTACGTTATCTATGATGTTTTCTAATTTCGGAAACATCTGTGCTGTTGAACTCTTTACCAAATGACGAAATTCTATATTTAAATTCGAAGCATTTGCTACAAAAATGGCACAGAAATGATGAAGTTTGTATCAGAAAGGGTAGGAAACATTTCGGGAAAAGGAGAAAATGCTGGTTATCAGCATTTTCTCCTTTTCTTACAATATTTTCAAAGGTATTCTCCTTTAGGGGCGTTAAAACTCGGGATCGTTTTGTGAAGGGTAAAGTCATTAACATCTAGAATAATATTGCTGCACAGCAGACAGCTTGAAAATATCATTATATATTTGGATAACCAGCATTTGAAATCTCCTCTAACCACAGGTAGGAAACCTCGTATTCGGAGCCAAGGGCTCTGATAATATTTGAAAATGTGTTGCTCTTCCAGGTCAGAAAATATCGGCTCAAAAGAACTCAAGAAACAGGTAAGCTTGTCATTCTTGGTACTTATGTGTTCTTACGTCTTTGGAATTTGAAAAAAAAAATATGTAATTCCATCGTCTTTTAACGTGTTTTCTACTGAAAGTTGTAGCATGTGCACAGTATTGTCTGAATTATTTGTGCCGTGGGTTGACCGTAGCCGAAATAATACACAACAGACCTAAATTCAGGCTGATAGTGCAATTAAATTAACAAATAGAGAGAGTTTTGCTGTCCTAAAAGCGTGAATTATTGTCTTGAAGTTTTCCATTCGCTGCTGACAAAGAATTGAATAGAAATGACACAAAATTGACACAAATAAACAAAGGCTCCGATTATGTGAACCGGCTCTGAATATGTTGGTCGGCACCAATGGCTGAGGGTTTCTTTAAAAGTTTTAATTGCCGGTAAGAAATTACTTGAAACGTAAGCTTTGTATTCCCGTCAATAGGCCCATCCTTTACTCCACGTTCAATGAAACGTGACGAATTCCTGAAAATACAAAGGAATGATATTATCACAATTGAAAAATGCTGTCTAACATTGGTCTATCTAAATTTTGAAAATGCTTTGGTGTAACTTTTGATAAGCCGAATGGTCTATATGTTACATTTGTAATGCTTGAAGCATCGTAATTGCAGTCCACACATAAATACATATAATGAAATAGATTTGCATCTTCAGAACGCTGTTCAAATAGTCATTCAAACGCTAAATGGCAAATATGCCGATTGTAGCATCACCGGAAAAAAATATCCTCTATATGTTACATTTGTAATGCTTGAAATGTCTTAAGTGTAGCCTTCACATAAACACACTAGGCCTATTATTAAAAATATTAATTTTGTCATCTTCAGAAGGCCAGTTGGTCTTCAAATAGTCATTAAAACGCTAAATAGCAAATGTACTGATCGTAACAGAGATACTGAGTAAAAAAAAAAAGAAGAGTCATGGAAAATTCGATAAGAAAGAAGACCTGGAAAAACAAATGCGAAAGAGAAAAGACAAACATGCCAAATTGACTGACCTTGAAATATATGTACATGTACGACGTATATCAGACCATCCAAACATGTGTCGCGTGTATCATTTTCTTCTCTTCTTTTACTTGTCAAAGAACGATGTTTATTCCCAGGACAGTTAAGCATCTGTAATATGCATGTGTAGTTGGCTAAAGTTTTTGTCTTGCAAAAAATCGAAATTTCACCGAGTGAACATCATCGGTAATATTTTCAGGAGTGGCGCAGCCATGAGTGAAATATTACCGATGATGTTCACGAGATGAAATAAATACATTTCGATCTTTCACCGACAAAAAAATCTATCTATTTCATGCTTCTAATCCCTTCTTTGTTGGAACTTTCATCAAAATCCAGTACAGTTGTTTTCGGTAATTCCCCGTGGCGCACCCCCCCCCCCCCGGCCACATAACAACGCATTACAGTATTACGTACAGCGCGAGAATATAGCGTAAATTACGTCATATTTCCATCCATTTGAATGGCACGCGCTGTTTACCTAGGTAACTAGTGCACAGGAACTACTGTTAGAAAATACGAAATCGGTATTTTCACTGGTCTGAACATGAAATATCAAACCATAATCAATCATTATTTCTCGATAAACTACCGAAAAGCATGAAATAAATAGGCCATAATTGGGTAATCAAAAGCTTCACCACAGGATTTTCAAAATTTATATAGATCAGTGTTGGGCAGTCTTTTTCAATTGTGACAATATCTGTCCTTTGCATTTTCAGAGAGTTGATCATGTTCCGTCGAAAAAATGTATACTCGGAGTGAAGGGTCTTACCGACAACTAAATCTTTGAAAGAAAACCTTCAACCATCGTTACCGACTAACATATTCAGAGTCGGTTCACATAATCGGAGCCTTTGTTTATTTGTGTCATTTTTGTGTTATTTCTTTTCAATTCTTTGTCAGCAGCGAATGGAAAACTTCAAGACAATAATTCACGCTTTCAAGACAGCAAAGCTCTCTCTAATTTGCTAATTTAATTGCACTATCAGCCTGAATTTAGGTCTATCGCGTATTATTTCGGCTACGGTCAACCCACGGCACAAATGATTCAGACAATACTGTACACATGCTACAACTTTCCATAGTGTAGCAAACACGTTGAAGGTTTAGGGCATTGCATGACATTCTCGTTTTTTTTTTTCGAATTTAAAAGACATAAGTACGACGAATGACAAGCTTACATGTTTCTTGAGTTGTTTTGAGCCGATATTTTCTGAGCCGAAAGACCAACACGACAATTTCCTATCGGAGCCATTGGGTCGGAATACGAAGTTTCTTACGGCTAACGGCACTGAAAAAACAATTGATTGTTTGCTAAAAAGTTAACAGAGTTTATTCGACATGTCAAACATTGAGAGAAAAGCTGTTGCACTTGTTTTTTTGAGAATTGCTGAATGTGCCGGCTTTTGACCTACTTTTGGGTACTGATAACAAATGAATGAATAGAAATTACAATCTCCTAGCAGAGTTGTCGTTCGTTACTCTCACCATACATCTCTGCAACGGGCTAAATGACAAGAATCTTGTCAAACCGAGGAAAACATGTTTTGTTACTGGGTCGGTGTAAAGGATTAACCCGTTACCGCACAATGACGCCTTTTGACGCACCTGGGAAAGAAGCCTTTTGAAAACATTGTGGGAAAAGGAGAAAATGCTGGTAACCAGCATTTTCTCCCTTTCCCACAATGTTTTCTACCCAATCAAAGAAAAATTGCACCATATTAGCCAAATTGAAATTGTCGTCTGCAAATGCTTTCAATTTGGACAAGGCTAAAATTTTGTCGTCTGGTAAAGGTTTAACTGTTTCATGTGTAACATGATAAAGTAGACAAAGGAAATATGATTCCGGATACATTATAGGTGCATTCAAACTGATGAATTTACCTGTATACAATGGAACTATTTTTTCAAGCTTCTTTACTGATCAGAATCTTACGCCAATTGTAAAAAAATGGCTGCGCCCATTAATGATGACAATTTAAACAAAATTAAAAAACAAGTTATCGTCCTTTAAAAGACATTTAAGCTTTTCAGAAAATCCCCCTTTTTCACATTTCCTACCACTAAGTCTGATTGGCCGTATGCTGTTTGAACAGCACACAAAACAATCGATTGGTCTTTCTTTCACCGGCGTTTGTGTCGCCATTTTGAGTTATGGTCATGTGACGAAAATATCACGTGATGACGGACTACTTTCTGAGCCAACTACAGAGGTGAATGGGAATGATCCGTAGTGCAAGAGGATGTAGAAATTAGTAATTTGTCAAAAATGTAGACAAGTTTATTTTAAGGGCCCCTGCCCTATTTGCTTGCAATTTTACGCTGTCTATCCTATAAAGATATTTCTTGTTTCTACAAAGATCATCACACTCAGTTTAACACGTAACCAGACGACAAATTCTTGACTCTTTTAAATTCAAAGCAGTTGCAGACGACAAATTAATGCGTCTCAAATGATGAAGATTTGTCTGAAAAGAGGCAGAGAAGTTTGTTGGAAAAGGAGAAAATGCTGGTTACCAGCATTTTCTCCTTTTCCCACAATGTTTTCAAAATCCATCTTCTGAATGTCGTGAAAACTCGGGATTGTGTTGTAAAGGGTTAGCCCAGCACAGAAAATTGTTCGTTGCACCGTTGTCGAAAAAGTTCACTTTAACTCTTTCGGCGCCAAATAAATAAACTCGACTTCTTTCGATGGCTGTAAATGCAATCCACAGAGACCCAGAACGATTTTTATCGTAGGGGCTTGACTAATTAAGCGGACGGTACAGATCAAAGACCAGACTGCACGTTCTGTGCAGTCTGATCTTGATCTGTGCCGTCCGCAAAAGTCCCTGCTTTCGCCTATGGCGCCGAAAGGGTTAAATATAGTCTTTATCTCATGACAAAATTTTACTCTCATCTATACTCGAAGCGTTTCCAGACGACTAATCAAATGTGGCTCAAATGATGGGAATTGTCTTTGTTAGGGTAGAAAACATTGTGGGAAATGGAGAAAATGCTGTTTACCGGCATTGTCTCTTATTCCCACAATGTTTTGAAAACGCTAAATTCCTTCAGGGGATTGCTTGGTAAAGGAGTTAGTTTGCAGTTGAAATGTCTTTTACCCTCGAAAAAAGACAAAACTATTTTGTTTAGCAGGCAAAAGTTAAAACATTAGAACTGCTAAAGCGTGAGAGATACATGAACTTGCCTACTATTTTGTGACCTCAATAATGTGTATTTCAGCAGCTGTTTCGGATCGTGAATGTAATCGGAATATTAGATAAGAGCAAAATGCTTCATGTATGTGTAGGAACTTCGGCCGCTTGAAGTGTGAATGACCTGAAACATATATACTTAGTTGAAGGGGCTTCTTTGTGACGGTAGGGTGAATTTAACACTTAAGCTGCTGAATAAATGAAACGCAAATTTCTACTCAATACTAAAAGCCCAAACATTAGGATTTCAAAGTCGATTTCACCGGAAAGAAAATACCGTATCGGACAGTGTAGATCAAAGATCAGACTGCACGTTCTGTGCAGTCTGATCTTGATCTACACTGTCCGCGAAAGATCAGTGGGTCGCGATTAGCAGCTTAAGGGTTTATAATTCTATAGTGACTTGTTGTCTTGCTGTTTTTTAGCCGAATTTTGGAATAATTTATGTTTAAATCTGTTTTTACAGCCAGCCTTTGTGAGTGTGTTATATCTAGTTTACATATATCAGGAGAACGTAAGTGACCTTGACCTTCTTGTATTTTCCTACAAAAAAATCCTGTAAGAGTAAAGTGTTGATTTCGATATTCGAGTAATTTGTGATCAAGTAAGTGAAATACTCTTGTAAGTCTTGTCTGACAGAGAGAGAGAGAGAGAGAGAGAAAGACAGACAGACAGATTTTCAACTTGTAAGCTTTGTAAGTTTTTATAAAAATCATCAGAGGATCATTACCACAACAATTTAGAACGGAAAACAAAGAAAATTTGACTCCTAGACTTGTGGCTTGAGAAATATGAGACTTGTCATTCTTTTGTAAATTATTTCCCATTTTATTAACCCTGAACTCTTTACCAGACAAGAAAAAAATTTAGACATTTATAGACGATCAATTAAGTTTTGCGCAAATGATTGGATTTGTCTTTGAATGAATACAAAACATTTTAGGAAAAGGAGAAAATGCTTGATGCCTGCTTTTATCCTTATTCCACAATGTTTCCAAGCGCCCTCTTTCTTAAGACCATTAAAATTCGGGATTGTGTGGGAAACTTGGATGTAACTCAAAGGAATACTTCCAGCCAGTAATGTAAACCATAATACACGATTTTAAATCTGAAATACTGCGATTTCAAATCGGATATCTCATTAAAAGTTCACTAAATCGGACAGAGTAAATCCAAGATCCGTCTGCACATTCTGTGCAGCCTGATCTTGATCTACGCTGTCCGCAGAAGGGTGTTAAGTCGCGCTTAGCAGCTCTAAGAGTTAACAGCCTTTACTTCTCATCTCAAGGCAAAATTTTGGACTCGTCCATTTTCAGACGATAGATTTAAATAAAAGTTGCTAAAGGTTTGGGGCTTGCCTTTGTAAGTGTAGAAAACATTGTGGGAAACAGAAAATGCTGGCAATACGTTACCGACTGCGCTACCGGGGCTCGGCCAATAGTATCGAAAACCAAAAAAAGAAAGGCCGATTTTCAACAACGTTTGTCTTTCAATTTATCTCTTTATCAGGAGACAAAATGTTATGCTAGCTCAAATTGAAAGCATTTACAGACCTTCAAATTAAATGCAGCTCATATGACGTAATTTGTCTTTGAAAGGATAGAAAACCTAATGGCAAAAGGATAAATGCCACTTTCCGGCATGTTAGCCATTTCCTAAATTGTTTTAATCTTTTTCTCAAAAGACAAAATTTTGTCGTCTGGTAAAGAGAAATTTCATTAGAGTAACAGGTTAAGATATACATGTATGTGAAATCCGATAACGTCTAAATTACTAACAAATGTACAAAAGGAAATTGTGCGTTATCGGTCTTGAACAACAGGAAATTTTAAGTGGGTTATTTTGTACATAATTAGTTTTAAAGGCCATTAAAAACCACAGTACTGTAAGTGCTTGATCTCAGTTCCAGTTTTCCGTGTCACGTGAACAAAAAATATGAGCCACGCGCTGTGAAAAAGGGGTTTAATGCATCTACCAGAGCTCCAGATAGAGGGAGTGATTTTGATTTCAAAATTGAAAATATTAATAACTATCCACTAAACCCTATGTTATGGGTACTCATTAGAATCGTCTCATTGAGACGATTCTAATGAGTACCCACAACATAGGGTTTGGAAGAGAAATAATGGATTTAGAATGCCATCACTCCCTCTTATCTGGAGCTCTGTCTACAAAAAGTATCGACCGTGGTCCGCCTGCGCAGTCCGCGCAGCCTGACCTAGGTTGAACCTTTTTGCTATTGGTCAATTTTCTGCCTCTCCAAGGACCAATCTACCATCAGATTCAGTCGGTTGCTAAAGAAACTTGATTTTATGGATCCTTAACCCTTTAGCGCACAATGCTGCCTTTTATCGACCCTGGGAAAGAAGCCTTTTGAAAACATCGACGGAAAAGGAGAAAATGTTGGTAACCAGTATTTTCTCCTTTTCCTACAATATTTATACCCTATCGAAGAAAAATTGCACCATTTGAACCACATTGAAATTGTCGTCTGCAAATGATTTCAATTTGGACAAGGCTAGTATTTTGTCGTCTCGTACATGAGGACATATTTGATATAATGCATGAACCCCTCCCCGCCCCGCCCCCTTTGCCAGGGCTCGGCTGTAATAAGTGTTGGAGGCAGAGCAACGGAAATTCTCACAGAATGGCGAATTTCAACGCTTAACTCTTTACTCTGTACCAGACAACAAAATTTTAGCCTCGTCCAAATTGAAAGCATCTGCAGACGACAGTTTCAATGTGGCTCGAACGGTGCAGTTTTTCTTTGACAGGGCAGAAAACATTGTGAGAAAAAGGAGAAAATGCTGGTTACCAGCATTTTCTCCTTTTCCCACAATGTTTTCAAAAGGCTTCTTTCACAGGGTCGTTAAAAGGCGGCATTGTGTGCTAAAGGGTTAAGCTTATATACTAAGCGCGACTTACGGCGCTTTTGAAGTCTATGTAGATTAAGATCAGACTGCACATAGCTTTGAGATCGCAATTTTAGGGCTTTTTTTTTTTTCTTTACTACAATTGGCTGGACATTGTCATTGACTTTATCTCACAGTGTAAAAATTAAATAGGAGGAACTTCAATGTATAAGTGAATAAGTTAGTTTAAATGTACACAGTAAAAAACGTCCTGCGTCCCTTTGTGTGTTTTACCGACTTTGATTTTCTGGCGTGCATAATATAGAATGGGGTAGGAATTAGAATCCGGCTGCTGCATACACCAACAGACCAGCCTTTTACCCATGAAATGAACTTAACTGAGATATCCCTTGACCTCTTGGTAAGTGGGAATTTTGTGCTGAGATATTGCTTTCAAATTTAAGAAAAATGAGGAGCTTTTAAGTTTGATTAAAAATTGGAAATGAATGGCGACATAAAACTTTCACACAACAAATCAAGGGCTTGCAGAACAGCTTGCAGTCTTCGTCTTGTACCTCTCACAAGAGGGTGAAACAGCTCGATCAGTCGCCGCTGCCATGAGGTCAAGGGATACCTCAGTTCAGTCTATTTTAGAGGCTACAGACTGGTTTGATGGTGTATGTACCAGCCAGATTCTAATTTACAATTCATTTCATACACATGTATCATTCACACCAGGAAATCAAACCCGGAAAAAACACAGGGGAGTGCAACACTATATTTACTGTGTATATATTCATTTCTATTAACCCTTTCCCAAACGATAAATTTTAGACTGGTCCAAATTGAAAGAGTTTGCAGACGACAATTTTAAATTTGATGAAAATGACAAAAAGTTCTCCAGAAGGACAGAAAAAACTGTGGGGAAAAAGAGAAATTGCTTGTTACGAGCAATTTCTCCTTTTCCCACAGTGTTTTCAAAAGAATTGTACTGCAGACACGTGAAAACCAGGGCTTGGGAAAGGGTTAAATAGCATGGAAGGGTTTGGGTCATTAGAGAAAGGCCTTCAATTATAAAACCTTTTGAGTGCCAAGACGTGAAATTTCAGGCTGATCTTGATCTAATTTGTCCACAAAAGCAGCTAAAATGTATCATCTTGTTAAAGGTTTTTTTCCCCTTCATTTTCAGAATTCCGTAATATTTATGAGCCATGCTTTGTGAAAAGGGGGCTTAATACATCCGCGAAAAGTATCGACCCAGGTCAGCCTGGGCAGTCCGCACAGGCTGACTTGGGCCGAAACTTTTCGCTATCGGTCAAATTTCTCTATCTCCAAGGACCAGTCTACCTCATGATTAACCCTTTACCAGACAATCCCGACTTTTAACGACCCTAAGAAGGAATCCTTTTGAAAACATTGTGGGAAAAGAAGAAAATGCTGGTAACCAGCATTTTCTTTTTTTCCCACAATGTTTTCTACCTTTCCCAAAACAAATTTCAATTTTTCAATCACATCTATTTTGTCCTCTGCAAATGCTTTCAATTTGGACCAGTCGAAAACTTTGTTGTTTGGTAAAGAGTTAAGTCGATTGTTAGAAAAAGTGGCTATTATGGATCCATGTTTATGTGATGGCCTGATTGGTGTCTTGCATCACGGAGATGCATTAAGATCCCTTTTGGCAGAGCATGGCTCATTTTTATTATGCTGTAGGTAGGAGCTCAAATATGCTTCTCTATTACGTACGTACAGTAACGTTTAGAATGCTAAATGATTAACAGATTTTTTCCTCGCCAGTAAAATAGAAGTATGAGATGCGTCGCTGTAAAATGCCATTTCGACCAGTGTTTCTCTATAAATAGGCTGCTAGTGAAGAAAGATCAGACTGCGCGGTTCGTGTAGTTTTTAGCCGAACCGGGTTGCTCTGTCTTGAAACCAAAGGGTCGTTGGTTTGATTCCCCAACTCGACCAAATTCTTTCAGTCCGAGAAATAATGGTCGTCAATGCTACAGGATATATTCCTCTCTCGGCGCTGAACATAAATTTAACTTTGTTCATGTGGGAAAGCAGCCTGTGACTGGGAAAGAATTTTGTGCCAAGTGCTGGTAAAAGAAACGACAGTACCGCATGGATAGCTGCACTTGCCGCTGCGATATAACTGATATAATGTTTAAAACGGAGTTACTAGTAAATACCAAACGACAAAACAAAGCCTCACTGTGGATTTCACGTTGCTTGTCTTATCCGATCAGAGTCGCTGCCTTCTGTAACTTTTTCATTACATTTAACGACTTACATAGCTTTTGCGGACGGTGTAGATCAAGATCAGACTGCACAGAACGTGCAGTCTGATCTTGAATCTACGCCGTCCGCTACCTAATGGTAATCTCCGACAAAACTCATCTGCAATAGTACTGGAAATTTGCTTTTCATAACACTTCATCCCCACCCCCCCTCTTTTTTTTTCCCAGGTGGAAGAGCCACATTAGCGCGAACCACTCCAGTATGCTCCTGGGATACAAAAAAGCAAAGTAACGCATGGTCGCAAATATTAAATACGTGCATCTTTACCATCGTCTGGCGGAATTTACTTCTAAAACACACACACAAAAAAAATCCGAGAAAGAGAACAAATGATGTTTCTAAGATACGGAACCGAGAATCGATCCATGGTGCATTTTCTATTTTGGGGAACTTGAGTTACGTAATGGAGTAATAGTTTTCTAGCTAAACACCGGCCGTAAGACGGTGATTACCGGAAATTATTCAAAACTAGCAAGACTATGCAATGCTTTGATTAATTACAACACCAGGAACATTACGACAAATTACGCCAGCTGCGAAATGCCAGTTGGTTTTTTTTTTCTTCCTTCAAGCATGTGTGTGTGTTTGTACTTTTCCCACTGGAGTTTTACAGAATTATGCCAGTGTTAGAGGAAGTGGTACTGAATAGTTTCGAAAGCGCTGGCGCAATATGGGTGTTACAAGATGCATGTTTAAGTGTTAGATAGCCGTGTGTTTATGATGTGCTGAGTGGATTTTGTTTGAAGTTCTCACCACGGAAACTACAATTGCCATACAATGATGTCACCTGTAATATTGACAATTTTGTGATCAGGATCCGAGGCGGTAATGATGGTGCGAATAAGATCCTGCCTAATGAAATGCTTTGTTTACACTGCATTCTTAACATCTGTTGTTCTCTTAGCGAGCTTCATTTGGCTCGAAAGGACCGAAACGAAGGATGTTTTCTTCGATGGACCGGAATTGTTCAACAGCCAAGCTAAGGAGGCGAGGGAAACACCGGATGGAGATCACGTGATGGACTTTCTGTACGCTGATCTTGCCAAAAATGATTACATGAGTTTCATCAACTGTAAAAAAATATTTGATAATGACGTTGGGGAAATGAATATAGCTAAATCGTATTTGGAATTCCATAAATACCGCTTTCCACTACGAAAACCGAAGCTATATCAAGCTTTAGCGCGAGATTGTGTGCGGTTCAAAAAGTCACGTGGGTATTTGACGTCAGGGATGACAAAAACCGAACTTCATTTTCCGCTGGCTTTTACAATACTGGTTCATGAAAAAGTGGAACAGTTTGAAAGGCTTTTGCATGCAATATACAGACCAAATAATCAATATTGTATACATGTCGATAAAAAAGTACCAGATAGTATTATGAATGCCATTCTTGCCATAACAAAATGTTTTGAAAATGTGTTCATATCTTCTGAATTAGAGATTGTAATATATCAAAGTTATACTCGCCTTAAAGCAGACATAAACTGTATGAGAGATCACGTTGACAAGGCCAAACCATGGAGATATTTAATAAACATGGCCTCGAGTGAATTTCCAATCATGACTAACCTTCAAATGGTCCAAATTGCCAAAGCATTAAACGGTGGTAATGATATTCACGAGGTGTTTGCGTCAATGGATGAGACCCGGTTTTTAAAACGACATTACACTTACATAGATAGAAAAAGGAAAACGGGGCATATAATACATACAGATAACAAAAAAGATTCTCCACCGCATGATCTAGTCATAACCAAGGGTAATGCATACAATTTATTTAGTCGTGAATTTGTGGAATTTGTGTTTACAGATCAAAACGCACGGGACTTGTTGTCCTGGTCAACAGATACTCTAACACCGGATGAACATTACTGGGCAACACTCAACAACTTGTATAGCAACCCGTTTCTTAGAACACCGGGAGGATATAAAGGTATTGTGTGCTCGTTTATAGGGACTTAACCCTGAAAAAAAGTTAAGATGAACCCTTATCCTGCAAACTGTTTTAAATGAAACTTTCAAGCCGATTGTAAAAACCTGAATAATGCTATTTCAAGTTGATCTTTTGTAGGAAAATGTCCCCTTATCAATACAAATATTTTTATTTGTAAATGAAGGCCATCGGCTCACAATACAAAATTTCAAATACAGTCATTATAATGAAAAGTGAAGAGTTGCAAATAGCATTTACATTCAAAAATAAAATGACTTTAATGAGCATCCTTTAATGTTAAAATTGATAAAATATACCGTGCTACCTTTCTAATAGTTACAACATTTTACTTTTCATCAGGCTATCATGAATTCAAAATTACGTGATGGCTTCAGTGATTGGTATAATGCATCAGGAAGATGCAGTAAGCCCCCTTTTGCCAGAGCATTGCTCAAATTAAGAATACGACTAAGAATGACCACAGGTTCTATCCTCGACCTTTCACGCCTTACATCTTTCCTTCGCACCTGTCTTCCTCGCTCGCACTCTCTCTCACCCACTAAATATCCCACATTCTCTCTCTATTCTCCCTACCTACTCTTTCTCGAATTTGTCGTCTGGAAAGGCTTTCAATATGGATAAATCTAAAACATTGCCGTCTAAAAGAGATGAACTTATTTAGCAGTGTAATCCGTTCAGCGTTATGGGTGAGAATAAGTGCTTTTGCGAACGGCATAGATCAAGATCATACTGAACATGCCCCTTTTTCGTGTCTACATCTAGCCATCAATGTCACGTGACTTGGATGTCCAACCAAATTTTGTATCATATTTTTCTGTCGTTATGGCGACTTTCAGGTGGTTTGTATTTCTGGTGTTTAACGCTGTTATGGACATTATTTCTGTCATATCGCGGCGGCCTTTGCGCTTATCCATGCTGTCTTGGAGTTACTTTTACTAGTTTTGCGCACAATAATTTTCTTAAGCCATTGGCTGCTTTCCCACATAACTTTTGTCGAAACGATGGTCAGCCGCAATCCTATCATTAGACCCCGGAAAGTAATCGGCCGACCTGGGGATTCAAACATGTGACCCCCTGCTTTCAAGTTTTGTATGTTGCCGAGTAAGCTACCGGACACGGCCTTTCAGATGGTTTCTTGGCGTGTAAAAGTCAGCCTTCTAGAAGTTTCGATATATTTAGACGTTGGATACCAGCGCATGTCTGAATATAGGCCTACCTGTGCTCAAACTTTCTTCTCTTTTCAGGTCACCCGGATACGAAATCCTTTTTCGGTCGGTATATAGGTTGGAACTCGAGTAAGCACCTTGAGCGCTGTAAAGCCAAACATTACGTTCACAATGTGTGTGTGTTCGGCGTGGAGGATCTGCCAGCAATACAACTACGCGGCGAAATTATAGCCAATAAGTTTGACATCGAGTACGATCCTATAGCGTACAAATGTATGGAGGAATGGGTGTACAATAAAACTGTCAAGCAAGAACCGATTCACAATGAAAGGCTTTATAAGAAAATAGCTTCTGTATTGTGATACTGTGCTTTGGTAACCTAGCAGTATTTGAGTCATGCTCTGGTAAAAAGGGGCTTAATGCGTCTCCGTGGTCCAAGTGATCATATAAATTTGGATCCATAAAATCCGTTTTGTCTAACAACTGACTGTATCATAAGGTAAACTGATCTTTTGACGTACAGAAAACTGACCAATAGCGAAAAGTTTCGGCTCAGGTCAGCCTGCGCGGACTGCGCAGGCTGACCTGGGTCGATACTTTTCGTATATGCATTAAACCCCCTTTTCACAGAGCATGGCTCATTTATATTAGCTCACTTTCGTGATATATACCCATGGCTATCTATTGAACGGAAGCTCAGAGGGGTCATGCGAAAAAAAATCTCGTGGTCACGACATAATAAACTTGTGGCTCCCGACTTACTTATATTCTGGCCACGTGATACTGATATTGTCTCGTGGATACGTATAGGAAATACAAAATCTCGTGGGAATGTCCATGTGATATAGACACGAACTTGGAGAGTGTCTGTATCACATAGACAATCTGGCAAGCTTTTGTCTATCCGACTTAGACTACGTAGAATGACAAAGCGTTGTATATGCAGACCAAATGCTGAGCGATGATTGGCTAAGTTATCGGAACCATGGTCAAGGAGATGATTATTCAATGAAAGCAAATTTTCAGGTTGTATGGACCATGGGATACTAATACTTATCCAATGAAAATGAACTCTCATGTGAACGAAGTGGCCACGTTAACACTTGACCTCGAGTTAATTATCTCGTAAACTCATGGCCACAGTAAATTATCTCATGGCCACGAGTTAATTAAATCGTCGTGACGAGTTCATTGTTTTGTTTCCATGAGATAATATCTCGAAGTAACAGTCTTTTCAAGCCCAAGCCACGAGTTATTAATTCGTGGCCACGGAATAATCTTTCTTTCTCGCATGTCCCCTCGACGCTGCCATAGTATTGTGTATTAAAGGTCTAGTAGCTCCCAAAAGTAAACAAAGCGGGTTTTAAAACGCATTAGAGTTTCAATCATACCTTTTAAAAATTATGAAAAATAATTGTGAAGATGACAATCTTTTATTGTACGGTCGGTCTAAGCGTTAGTCGCTGGCAGACAAATGAATTTAAAAATCAGGTTCAAAGTAAACAAAAGATAGAGAGACCTGGCAACTTTTCACCTGCTTTTAGAATTTTTTTTTATCCGGCGACTACCACTTGGACCAACCGTACACAATAATTTCCGTACTTTTAAACGGTATGATTTGAATTAAATGCATTTAAACATCCGCTTTTTTACTTTTGGCAGCTATTGGGGCTTTAAGGTGCACGACTGTAAACGCAGCGAACGACGTGTCTAATCTGAATCTACAGCTGTCGTTCTTGGTAAAGAGATATCGATTTAAGATATGACCTTCGAGTAGGCTTCATGTGCTTGTAGTTAGGGCATTAACACTGTTGGACGAGGAGAAAATGCTGGTTACCGGCATTTTTTTTCTTTACTTTTCCATTAATTTTTCAAAAAGCCCCTTCATCAGATGAAAAACGCGGTATCATTGGGTGAAGGATTTTTTAAATAAAACAATGCACGTAAAATGCTAATACCTCGACTCTTTCTTTACCAAGTAAATGAACGATGTTCTCGCGAAATGGGGTTTAATGCATCTACGTGATGCGTCATACTGAGCAAGTCATCACATAGTTATGGATCAATAAAAATTCACTTTGTCAAACAACCGACTGTATCATGAGGTAAACCGATCCCTTGCAAAGCTAGAAAATTAACCAAAAGCAACATGTTTCGACCCATGTCAGCCTGCGCGGACTGCGCAGGCTGACATGGGTTGATACATTTTGCAGATGCATTAAACTCCATTTTCCCAGAGCACAGATCAAATCACTTTTACATTTTTAACGGCTAAAACACAGTCCTGCTGCCAGATTAAGAGACAATGAAATGGACAGTGTATATCAGAGATCAGACTGCATGTTCTGTGCAGTCTGATCTTGATCTACGCTGTCCACGAAAAGCTTCTTATGTCGTCTACTGTAAGGAAAGAGTTAAAAGAAAGGCTACGTTTTCAACACTGTTTGTTGTTGTTGTCATAAAATGACGTTAAACTTGTATTTCAAGATATTTTTTAAAACTATTGTACGGTTAGGCGCAGGCCTTTGAAGCTCTGTTGGTCTATCACGGAACACAAATTTTCCTTGGTCGATCATCGAACACTTTTGCACAATGGTGCATCGCCTGTATATCACGGAATACTCAAAACTTTCATTTACACTGTTACTATAAATAGCACATTGGCGACTGCCTCAATATTATATATAAAAAGACAATGTGTGCAACGAAATCGAAGAAATTTATTACCCCTGTCCCTTTTCAGAGATATTATTTAACCGAAAGCGGAAAAATAAACCTAGTTACCGTTGCAGATGGGTTCACCTTTAATTTTCTTATGTACTCTGACCTTCGAAAGTTCAAAACGGCTCTTGCGATCAAGCAATAGCTCTGATCTAAGAAAACTTTTATAGGTTTTACATTTTCCGGATCGCCATGCGCTGAGTCACACAATTCATTATAAGGCAGCGAATTATAACTCACATGAATTTACTATCAAAAGACGCGCCATATTTTTTTAACAATAAACGATAAATACGCATTTGAAAATATGCGAAATGGAAGATGAAAATCATGATACTGGATTAGATGTAAAGATAAATTATAATAGACGAACTATTAATTTAACAATTTCATCAATATATCAACAAAAAGAAATTTAGATCTTTTTTTGAAAAAAAATATTGTAGTTGTAATTCGCTGCGGGAAAACAGATTGAGTGACGTCAGCGCATGGCGATCCGGAAAATGTGGAAGCTTTTTTAATTTTTTTTTAGATCGGAGCTATAGCTTGATCACAAGAGCCATTTGGAACTTTCGAAGGTCAGGGTAAACAAAAAACATTTTGAACCCATCTGCAACGGTAACTAGGTTTATTTTTCCGTTTTCGGTTAAATGTTATCTCTGAAAGGGGATAGGGGTAAAAATTTTCTTCGATTTCGTTGCAAACCTTGTCTTATTATATACAGTATAGAGGCAGTCGCCAATGTGCTAGTTATAGTAACGGTGTCCGTCAAGGAAAATTTCGTTATCCCGTAATATTAGACCAATGGAGTTTCAGTGGCCTATTGGTTAAGTCTTAAAGATTATTGCTTAAAGGTTATTTTATTAGAAAATGTATAGTTGGTACATTTTAAATCTATAAAACTTTGAATTGTTGTTATTGTATCTTACTCATTTCAACTCGTTTCATTTCAATAGCTTTCCCGTTATACTTCGGCGACCAGTGCATCTATGCACGCGTTCCTCTGTTCCTCAATTACCAGTGCCACATGCAAACATTTTTAAACAGCTTGCTGTTCTCTCATAAAAACAAAATTGGAAGAGAGGTCGGTGGAAAAGAGATGAAGATTGATCCTAATGTAGTGACAGTCATCAGTCCTCGCGAGAGGTTCTTTTTTTTTTGCTCACCTGAGCACGAAGTGCTCAAGGTGAGCTTTTGTGATCTTGCTGTGTCCGTCGTGCGTCGCCCGTCGTCCAAGCGTCAACAATTACCTTGTATGCAATCTACAATGTACATTTTCAGTCATATACTCATGAAACTTAGTAAGAATATTTGTCTTGATACTATCTCGGATAGGCTCGAAATTGGGTCATGTCAGGTCGAAAAGTAGGTCACTGGGCCAAATCTTAGAAAAACCTTGTGTGCACTCTAGAGGCCACATTTTCAGCGTGAAACTGATGAAACTTGGCTAGAATGTTTTTCTTGATGATATCTTGGACAAGTTTGAAATTGGGACATGTCAGATCAAAAAGTAGGTCACTGGGCCAAATCTTAGAAAAATCTTGTGTGCACTCTAGAGGCCACATTTTCAGCCTGAAACATA
Source organism: Tridacna gigas (assembly GCA_945859785.2). Lineage (NCBI taxonomy): Eukaryota > Metazoa > Mollusca > Bivalvia > Cardiida > Cardiidae > Tridacna > Tridacna gigas. The sequence goes on from OX244042.2 coordinate 38,746,156, forward strand.
TGAAAGTTGGGTAGAATGTTTGTCTTGATGATATCTCGGATAAGTTCGAAATTGGGTCATGTCGGGTCAAAAAGTAGGTCACTGGGCCAAATCTTAGAAAAACATGGTGTGCACTGTAGAGGCCACATTTTGTGCCTGAAACTTATGAAACTTGGTCAGAATGTTTTGTCTTGTTAATATCTTGGACAGGTGCGAAATTGAGTCATGTCGGGTCAAAATTAGGTTACTGGGACAAATCGTAGGAAAACCTTGTGTGCACTCTAGAGGCCACATTTTGTGCCTGAAACTTGTGAAACTTTGTCAGAATATTTGTCTTGATGATATCTCGGACAGGTTCGAAATTGGATCATGTCGGTTCAAAAAGTAGGTCACTGAATTAAATCTGAGAAAAACCTTGTGTGCATACTAGTTTTTAAGCTGGTACTCGAACTTAAACCTCTTGGCAAAGGCTTAATCATTTTAGACTCATTGAGCAACTCGAGTCGATAGTAATACACACGCGCAAAGGTCTAACTACCCCGACTTAATATGTTGACAATTGCTTTGCCTGTTTCCGCATCGGAGTGATGAGTATCTGTGCTTACTTACCTCACGTTTATGTATATAATCCACAAGTGTCACATGGCTTAGGTTGATTCCCTTGTTTATTATGACTTGCATCAACCTGGCTGACCTGGACCGACACTTTTTGCTGTTCCTCAATTTTTAGTCAAAGATGCAATCAACCTCATGTTTCAGTTGGATGTTAGACAATGTGGATTTATGGATCTATAGTTATGTGATGACTTGCTTGGTATGATGCATCACAGAGATGCATTATACTCTCTTTTGCCAGAGCATGGCTCAATTATAAATGTTCAATGGATGGCATCTTCAGTGCCATGACGAAAAAAAAAAGTATATATGAGCCATTTTCTATGAAAAGGGGGCTTAACCCTTTACCGCACAATGCCGCATTTTAAGGACCCTGGGAAAGAAGCCTTTTGAAAACATTGTGGGAAAAGGAGAAAATGCTGGTAGCCAGCATTTTCTCCTTTTCCCACAATGTTTTCTCCCCTATCAAAGGAAAATTGCACCATATGAGCCACATTGAAATTGTCGTCTGCAAATGCTTTCAATTTGGACAAGGTTTAAATTTTGTCGCCTGGTAAAGAGTTAATGCATCTCTGTGACCCATCATACCAAACAATTAATCACATAATTAGGCCTGTAGATCCATAAAAATCCATGTTGTATATCAACTAACTGAATCATGAAGTACACTAGTCCTTTTCTGTCCGAAGTACGTAAACAACCCTTCTGTCAGGTAGGTGCTCGGTATTTTAATTTATTTCTCTTCTTTCAATGGTATTAACAAGAAAAAATGGGATGCTATTCGACCTCTAATATATTTTACCGTTGAAATACGCAAAGTATACTGAGCAAAGCCCTCGGGATTGTCTGTTAAACGCTTTCTTCAGAGAGGAAACTTTCGGGTGGCAACACAAGACAATTGGTGTTTCTGTTAAACAAATTGCTTCTTGAAACTGTTTGGCTGAGTGTTGCTGTTTTTATTGTGTCTAGGTGATAGATAAACAGCCACAATGTCCCCCGACGTGTCTCTGAGTAAAATCACAGAAAGTTTGCTCAAAACACATCTGGTTCCGTTTATGTAGTATGGCTCTGAAGTTGTGGACACACTTTTGTTCAGTAAGCTTCGACATTATTAGATGTATATTGCTACTTGGTAACTTCGTGCAATCTACGTATCATATTATGCAGTGTCAGGGAAGGTCTTCCGAAACGCATTATCTTCCGCAAGGTGACATTTTTCAAATACATGTACGTAACCTATCTGATATGGGCATTCTGGGCACAGAACCGGACTACTTTTCAAGGGGGGCAATCAATGCAACGAATTTCAAAATAAAATATACGTTTACTCACTAAAACCTACCTTTTACGATTCATCCAGCCATGGTTAGCTAGTATATAACCTATGCACCAGCCATTTATAAACATAGCTCCTATAAGCTTCGGAAAAAAGCCTCGGTGTTAGCCCAGCAAGGTGGGGACGTTATTTTTGTCGTCAGTCTGTTCCTCAAATCCCGATGTTCCCCATGTCTACATTTAGAAGCTGTCTACAGAGATTTGCAGAAAACATTTGGTGTTTTTTTTTTTTAAGTATTTTCATCGTTGGAAATCTTTTTGTTTTTTGAGAAATTTGTAGCGAATAACTGGCTTGATTTTTCCACAGATGCATTATTTATTGCCATTTTTTGCCTGCACTTTTTGAGCGGCAATTTACGCACTGCGTATTAATATTTGTCCTGTACAGGATTGTGGTGCATCATAGCAGATAAGTCAAATCTTCCAAGAATACTGACATGCCACAAGTCTGAAGGGGGAGGAGGGATATGTAAATAAATAATTTTGTCAGGCAGAATTCAGCTGCCTCTCGGGCTTAGTGGGCTAGACGGTCAGTCCGAAAGTAAATTTTAATATTGGTCCGGGTTACCTTCAGGGTTCCATTCTCTGACCCCTTTCTTTCCACCATTTTTTCCTCTACCACAATATTTTCCCAATTATGTCTTAGTTCTAGGATAGATCTATATGTAGATCTATTATATATATCTTAAACCGGTGTAAAATTTTTCATCCGTTTTAATTAGCCTCTTTTCTTTGTTACTAATTTTACGCCAAATAAATATGCTTAGTTAGGTTCTAGCCCTGAATATGTCCTGACTTGACATAGTGTGACCTGAGCCCGTAATGACATGGATGAACACCTAAAATGCAGACAACAGTGATACATAGACTAGAATCAGAAATCGGTTTTTACATCCGGTCATCCACTTATATCTTACACACACGTGAAAACCAAATACGAGTTTGCGTAAACTTTGCCATTCCACGCCATAACTGCTCTTTTATCTAATGTCACCAATTTTGTCATTCTCATTTGAATATAATTCCATCAGGAGAGGCAGTTTTTTGTTGTGTTTTTCCTTATAAGTAAAAACTCGCCCAATTTGTGTCGTAAATGTCAAAATCATGTTTTTGCATTCCGCAAGTGCCATATATGAGTGGGTTGTGATGGAAACCGTTGTTGGATTCTAGTCTCCGTACAGCTGTTCAGTTAATCTAGCATTTCGATTATGTCATTGCGTTTTCTTGAGGCACATGTCAGCTTGCGATATATTCCGGGTGCAAGCCCTGGCCAGCCGTATGGATTTGAAGGGGCAATGGGTTAACCTGTTTACCCTCTCTAAGCATACTCAAGCAGCAAAAACTGATTAAACCTTACAAACTATCAGAATATTCCCAAACCAAAGTTGGATTATATTCCCCAACTGCACAAAAGAGAACTGCTCCTTATCTTTTTCTAACCCCATTTTGCCAGTTAAAATGTTTTCATTGTACCATCAAAAACATTCACTTTGATCTGAGACACTAATTGGTGAGGTGTTCAACATTGTAATAGAGACAAAGGGGCAATTATTTGTTTGTTTACATCTCCTTTCATCCAACAGGTGCCCGTTGCCCCTGAAAAAGTTTTCTCTCTGGTTTATACATATATGCCATGATTCCTCGAGACCTTTCCGTCGTCAGTTGATGGTCTCAACATATGGAAAGTATCAATTTTAATCATGGAAGCTAAGCTGAACAAGATAGGAAATTTGAAACGCAGATGACCAAGGGTGGGGACGAAAGGCTTAAAGTATTTTCTAACATTGAAAGTAACACAACTTGTGATTGGTTAAACCAATTTTTTAGCCAATCAGAAGTTGTGTAACTTAGAAATGTAGAAAAATCCGGAGAATAAGTTTAAGAATTTCTTCAGAATGGTTTATGAATATGGACCCAGTAGTTCATGCCTGTCTGCTAAGGATTAAATATAATCCTTCAAATGGAAGCTGAATAAGACAAAATTCAAATTTAAACGAGTGTGAAACAAAGGTGGGAACGAAAGGCTCATAGTCCGATCTTCTGCCACCCGTTTCATTCAAAAACGCACCCACTCTCTTGTTTTGTGGCATATATAGATCAGGAATATGACTCGGTCGGCAAACGATTACATATGAGCCTTCAAAATCGACATAAACTTCACTTTTAAACCATTTTTTTTTTTCAAACTATTCTAATCAAGGTTTCACAAGTACTTGAGGTACTTTGTTCCATTTTTTTTTTTACATGGGAGGAGAATGTGTAAATAAATAATTTTGTCAGACAGGATTCAGCTGCCTCTCTGGCGTAGTGGGCCAGACGATCAGCCCGGAAGTTTTTTTTTTTTAATTTTGTTTCGGATTACCTTCAGGGTTCGATTCTCAGACCCCTTTCTTTCCATTTTTTTCCTCTGTCACAATATTTTTCCCCATTATGTCTGGTTCTTGGATAGATCTATATGGAGATCTATTATATACATCTTAAACCGGTGTAAAATTTTTCATCATTTTAATTAGCCTCTTTTCTTTGTAACTAGTTTTGACCCAAAATAGATATGCTTAGTTAGGCTCTAGCCCGGAATATGTCCTGACTTGGTATAATGTGTCCTGAGCCCGTATTGACATGGATGAACACCTAAAATGCAGACAACAATGATACGTACACTAGAATCAGAAATCGGTTTCCACGGACGGTCATCCACTTATATCTTACATTTACGCGCTGGCTAGCCGTATTGAAGGGGCGATGGGTTAACCTGTTTACCCTCTCTAAGCATAATCAAGCAACAGAAACTGATTAAACCTTACAAACTATCAGACTATTCCCAAACCAAAGTTGGATTATATTCCCAAACTGCACAAAGGAGAACTGCTTCTTATCTTTTTTTTATACCCATTTTGCAAGTTAAAATGTTTTCATTGTACCATCAAAAACATTCACTTTGATCTGAGACACTAACTGGTGATGTCTTCAACATTGTAATGGAGAGAAAGGGGCACTTATTTGTTTGTTTGCTTCTCCTTTTCATGCAACAGGTGCATTCCCTCTGGTTTATACATCTGTACATGGATAGAAACGGCCATGACAGCACGATTTAAGTAGCCTTTCTGCTATACTGTATATGTATTTACTGCGGTTGTTTGTGAGCCCTTCGCGACGGTAACCAAGGAAGTCGGTTTATCTCATCGCCACGGACTTATGTATACCATGATTCCTCGAGACCTTTCCGTCGTCAGTTGATGGTCTCAACATATGAAAAGTATCAATGTGACTGTAGGAAGCTAAGCTGAACAAGATAGAAAATTTGAAACGCAGATGAACAACGCTGGGGACGAAAGGCTTAAAGTATTTTCTAGCATTGAAAGTAACACAACTTGTGATTGGTTGAACAGATGTTTTTAGCCAATCAAAAACTGTGTTACTTAGAGAGGTAGAAAAACTCTGGAGAATAAGCCTAAGAATGCTCTTCAGAATGGTTGGTGAATACGGACCCAGTAATTCGTGCCTGTCTGCTAATGATTACATATAATCGTTCAAATGAAAGCTGAATAAGACAGAAAATTTAACTTGAAACGGGTGTGGAAAAAAGGTGGGAACGAAAGGCTCATATAGTTTGATCATCTGCCACTCGTTTCATTCAAAGTCGCGTCCAATTACCCTTTTCTATGACAGGTATCGATCAGGAATATCTCACCGTCTGCAAATGATTACATATAAGCCTAGAATATACCTAACTTCACTTTTAAACCATTTTTTTTTCAAACAATTCTAATCGAATTTTCACAAGTACTTGAGGTCCTTTGTTCCAATTTCTTTGAAAGGGGAGGGGGATACATGTATATAAATAAATAATTTTGTCGGGCAGAATTCAGCTGCCTCTCTGGCTAAGTGGGCTAGACGATCAGCCCGAAAGTAATTTATTCTAAATTTTGGTCTGGGTTACCTTTAGGGTTCGATTCTCAGACCCCTTTCTCTCCAACATTTTTCCTCTGTCACAATATTTTCCCCATTATGTCTTGGTTCTTGGATAAATCTATATGAAGATTTATAATATATGTCTTAAACCAATGGAATTATGAGGAAATTGAGATTTATAACGAATAGGAAATCATTAAATCATACTTATTCTATGTAGCACCGATATTAGAGTATGCTTTAACTGTATGGGATGGCTGTTCTGACACATGTGCAGACTCTCTACAAAAAAAAAAAAATCAAAATGAAGCCGCCAGAACTGTTACTGGTCTTACCCGCTCCGTCTCGCTTGAAAATTTGTTCCTGGAGTGTGGATGGGAGTCTTTGAAAGACAGGCGTGAAGCCCAAAAAATGCTTTTTATGTACAAAACCAGCCGCCAAATGGTTCCCCATTATATTGCCAACTTAATCCCACCACCTGTTGCAGATACTACTCATTATGCTCTTAGAAATAATAGAAACCTGAGAAACGTAGCTGTCCGTACTACAATCTCTCAAAAATCTTGTATTCCGTCATCAGTAAGAATATGGAATGACCTAAATGGTAATATAAAGAATATCGACTCGTTTTCAAGTTTTAGAAAAGAAATCACAAACAGATCTCCATTACCTATTGTCCCCCTTACAACCTTGAAGGCAATCGCTTTTTGTGGCGCCGCATGAGCGGCGGCACTATATTTTTATTCGCTTTTGTAAAGTGCCTATGGAGGCAGCCATATTGAACTGGTTCCATGCTTTGTTTTAACATCCACCTATATCTGCTGTACTTTGATTACCAGATCGGGGCCGATAATAACTTTTTTATTTATTTGTGGGGATTTTTATTTTTTTGTATATTGCACTTTCATTGTTAGATGGATAAAAACACGGATCGTAGACATATCAACATTTTCCTTTCGAAAAATAAAAAATGCATTTCGAATAATAAGTCACGTGATCAAAAATTATCTGTCACAAATTTTCGAAGCCATCATTTTAAATATCTTACGCTGGAAAAGGTTAAGAGGCATTTTCAAGCTCTTTGACCCTAGAGCACCCTATGTGGTACTTGTGACCCCACTTATATTTTTGTTCTAGTATTGTATGGATTGTAGAAATATTGTTTTCCTTTCGCGATCGTGTTTTTAAGACCAGCTAACTGTAACTAGGTCAATGTTGGAGCACCTAACATGACTGGTATCATACAACCCCACTAGTCTATATAGATATAAGGACTTCATTCAAGTCTTTTGGACCTCTACGAAGATTGTGCAAGAGATGCGTATTAGGAAATAACCCAATGCATTGTGCCCTGTTACAGAAACAACTAGTTTGCGGCGCCATTGATGTTCAGCATCAATATTTTCTTGTTATCAGTTATATTTGCCCGGATCAGGAACAAATGCAGCTGACTAAATTCCGATTTGTTTCAAAATTACCTTCGCGAAAATCCTCTCTGCATGTGTTCGACAGAACCAGAGGATGCAGATCACTATTTCTTTAGATACCATTTCTATGATCGACAAAGACTAAACCTTTTCAACTCTAGTAGAAGTTTTCATCCATTAAATGTAAATACATTACTTTACGGAAATCCAGCTTTAACAGCACGTGAGAATTCGGAAATATTCATACCAGTCAAGGAGTATATTAAACAAACTGGCCGATTTAAATGGTCAGCAGTTTCCTACGTGCTATTCACCTGATCACACGTCTCTTTTATTCCATTTGATGAAACTGTGTACTTTTCTCTCTTCGCCTGCCTCTGTTTGTCTCTCTCTCTCTCTCTCTGTAACTCTTCCCCTCCCCCGCCCTCTCTCTCTCTCTATTTATAGTGTCAACAATCGCTTGACATTTGTATAAATAACTTTGTAAGGAGAGAGCCGTAATCTAAGTTGTCATAACCTTTGGCTCACCCCCATTTCCATGTAAATTTGAGGGAAAATAAATACATGTATGTTTAAACTAACTAATATAAGATTTTTCATCCATTTTAATGAGCCTCTTTTCTTTGTCACTAGTTTTTACCCCCCAAAAAATATGCTTATTTAGGCTCTAGCCCTGAATATGTCCTGACTTGATATAATGTGCCCTGAGCCCGTAATGACATAGATGAATACCTAAAATGCAGACAACAATGATACATAGACTAGAACCAGAAATCGGTTTCAACAGATGGTCATCCACTTATATCTTACATTTACGCGCAGACAAAAAAAAAATACGAGTTTGCATAAAGTTTGCCATTCCACTTCATAAAGCACTTTTGTCTAATGCCACCAATATTGTCATTCTGATTTGAATATAATTCCGTCAGGAGAGGGAGTGTTTTGTCAGTTCTTTTTTAGTGAAAGATAGCCCAGTTTGTGTCGTAAATGTCAAATTAATGTTTTCGCATTCCGCAAGTGCCATATACAGGTGAATTATCACAGAAACCATTTTTAGAATCTAGTCTCGCCGTACAAGCCGTACAATTGTTTAGTTAATCTAGCTTTTCGATTATGTCATTGCGTTCACTTGAGGCACATGTCAGCTTGCGACATATTCCGGGTGCAAGCCCCCGAAGCCGTATGGTTTTGAAGGGGCGATGGGTTAACCTGTTCTCCCTCTCTCAGCGTAATCAAGCAACAAAAACTGATTAAACCTTTCAAACTATCAGAATATTCCCAAACCAAAGTTGGATTATATTCCGTAACTGCACAAAGGAGAACTGCTCCTTGTCTTTTTCTAAACACATTTTGCCAGTTAAAATGTTTTCATTGTACCATCAAAAACATTCACTTTGATGTGAGACAGTAGTTGGTGATGTGTTCAACAGTGAAAAAGACACAAAGGGGCACTTATTTGTTTGTTTACCTCTGTTTTTTCATGCAACAGGTGCCCGTTGCCTCTGAAAAACGTTTTCTCCCTGGTTTATACATACATGTATATGCCATGTTTCCTCGAGACCTTTCCGTCGTCAGTTGATGGTCTCAACATATGCAAAGTATCAATGTGAAGCATGGTAGCTAGGCTGAACAAGATAGGAAATTTGAAACGCTGACGAACAAGGGTTGGGATGAAAGGTTGAAATTATTTTGTAACATTGAAAGTAACACAACTTGTGATTTGTTGAACCATTTTTTTTTTAGCAAAAATCAGAAGCTGTGTCTATGAATGTTCTTCAGAATGGTTGGTGAATACGGACCCAGGAGTTCGTGCCGGCCTGCTAAGGATTACACAGAATCCTTCAAATCAAAGCTGAATAAAACAGATAATTCAAATTGAAACCGGTGTGGAACAAAGATAGGGACAAGAGGCTGATATAGTCCGATCTTCTGCCTCCCGTTCCATTCAAAGTCACGTCCAATTTCCTTGTTTTATGGCATATGTCGATCAGGAATATGTCCCCGTCTGCAAAGGATTACTAATAAGCCTTTCCAATCAGACATAAACTTCGCTTTTAAATCGTTTTTTCAAATAATTCTAACCGAATTTTCACAAGTACTTGAGGCCCTTTGTTCCAATTTCCGGCAGACAACGCTCCGTAACGCTGAAAAATATAAATGATATATAGCGGTATGCAGTCACTTCGTACCATAACAATTTCGTACCATTTCGTTTATAACCATTTCGTACCATAGATTTACCATTTCGTACCATAGCGTTACCATTTCGTACCAGGGTAAAACCTTCTCATACTATGACCAAACATGTAATTTAATGTGAAAAAAAGTGGCATTTAATATATTTACTTGGTATAGACCAATGCTTTGGACCTTATGTTATTTACGGGATATTATCATAAATGAATTTAAAGAATCAGTATGCGATTGAGAAGATAGGTGTTTGGTCTCTTTGTCTGTAATGTTTGTCGCAAGTTGGATAATCAGAATTAGGAACAAACTGATCACATTAGATTGAACAATTAATCAAAGAATTATAATTGTTTGATTACCCTTGATTGTAAATTGTCTATTTCCTTTTTGTCTTCTTTTTTGTATGTTTGTTTATGGGTATGTTTTGAAAATAGGTGGGCCTTGTATGATGCCACGACAGGGACAGGGTCAAACGTCAAGGTCAATATGACGATTTTTTTTTTTTTGTAAATACATCATTTTGCACAATATTTATTTACTTAAATTACACACCTTACAAAAGCAGTTCGTTTTTCAACGACTCTTAGAGAAACTGCTATGAAATCATCTTGGGAAAAGGAGATAATCAGAAAGTGTTATTGGCATAACTTCTTGAATAAATATCTAACTTGAACAAATAGCGTTTTTTTTTTGTCTTCTTCTTCTGATATCTTCATAGTGAAAGTTTTTCTTAGTCGAAACTTTGTCATAGGTCTCAAAAAAAAAAACAAAAAAACATGGTACGAAATGGTATGACTATGGTACGAAGTGGAAAAATTATGGTACGAAATGGTATAAACTATGGTACGAAATGGTAAAATCATGGTACGAAGTGACTGGTACGAAATGGTTATGGTACGAAACGTCCGTAATTCTATATAGCCTGTATAAGCACGCCATGCTCGGTTGTTTCAAATATTTTTTCCACAAACGTTATGATACGAAAAACCTCAGCACGGAGTTGCCAAAAAAGTAATGTAATAATTTCGAAGCTTACTGAACAAAAGTGTGTCTACAACTTTGACAGCCACTCTTCATAAACGGAGCCAGATGTATTTTGAGCTAACTTTCTGTGATTTTACTCGGCAGAGACACGTCGAGGGACATTGTGGTTGTTTATCTTTCACCTAGACACAATTAAAACAGCTACTCTCAGCCATACATTTTCCACAAGCAGTCTGTTTAAGAGAAACAAACTGTCTTGTGTCGCCATCCGAAAGTTTCCTCTCGGAAGAAAGCGTTTCACAGACAATCCCGAGGACTTTCCTCAGTATCCTTTGCGTATTTCAACGGTAAAATATATTAGCGGTCGAATAGCATCCCATTTTTTCTTGTTAATACCATTCAACGAAGAGAAATAAATGAAAATACAGAGTACCTAACTGACAGACGGTTTGTTTACAAGCTACAGCTTCTGAGCCACGGGTGTCCCGGAAGACCAACACCGGTGGAGCCAGTGGCTCCGTTTTGTAGATTACCCACCGTGCAAACAACGGGGGTCTTGACTCGTCAAAATCCAAAGCATTTGCGTTTCTCCTGAAAATATTACCGATGATGTTCACTCGATCAGGGATCGTATATATGTAATATACGGTCCCTGACTCGATTAAATAAATTTCGATTATTCACAGAGAAAAAAAAAAAAAATCCTCTGTATAGTGGTCTATCCCACAGATAGATATAAAGTATAAAGCTTTTGTTTGTTTAAAGGCACACTTATAGGCCTACTGCCTTGCCATAGAGCTAGGTTTTGTAGCAACGTGGTAGAGCGTTCCCATCGGGATCTAGAGGTCCTGGGTTCAATCCCTACCCTTGGGGATTTAACAAAAAAATAAACAACTGGGGAAAAAAAAAAAAAAAAAAACTGACACACAGACAAACAAACTTCCAACATAATGTTATCTTTGAACATAGCCAAGGATTTAAAAATATAATGATAGCTTTTAACTGGGAAAAAAAGAAACTTTCTATGATGGCATTTATGAAACAGACGTTTTCAGTTTTGGGAAAAGCAAAAGTAAATGCAAGATTGTTTTGGCCCGAATGTCTCACAAATTGCATGAATTCGCATTCTCCCAACCCACCACACAACAACAACAAATTGCTTATCAAAATGCACGGTGTCAGGAGAAATCGGCCCCTGGAGAAATCGGCCCCAAAACGCTTGGGGCCGATTTCTCTGGAGAAATCGGCCCCAATAGAAAGTTTGGAGAAATCGTCCTCAATGTCAAATTTTATATATATAGATGTTGCTTTTTCACAAAATATAATTTCCATTTAGGTTTTATTTAACACATACACTGTGTTTACAAGCCACGTCTTGTTTCAAGTTGTATTTGATTACACCTTCTTTGTTGTTTTTATGGCAATTTTCACAGTTTTTCACACTGATTGTTCTTTTTTTCACACCTTCACACAGGTAGCCTACACCTGTAAGATTGTCGAATGTTTGTGTTTGTTTGAATGTGATATTGAACGAATTATGAAATATAAATGCTCACGATGCATATATGTGTATTTGTCATGTAATTAAAACCTTTTTTTTTTTTCACCTTTCTCTCTCGATCTCTCTCTCCCTTTCTGCATGTTCGGCATAGGTAATTATTATCAATTTCATATTGTTGTTCTTCGTCGGATCAGATCTCTCTCTCTCTTTCTCTCTCTGTTTATGAATATTGTTCATGTTACAGAATGGTTTTTAGAACCATCAGATGTCTGTCTCCAACCTTTTGTGTCTTTCTATGTCTGTCTCCTCTCTCTCTCTCTCTCGATCGAGTATTATACTCGCTCTCTCACACTGTATACTTCCGCTGCATTTTCTGACTCTCTCTTTCTATCATTTTTCATAGTACTACTAGTGACTCAGTTATTTTGTGTAATTAACTCTTTACCAAACGGCAAAAATTTAGACGGGTCCAAATTCAAAGGATTTGCAGACAACAAATTAAATATAACTGGAAGAATTGTTTTTGTTTTTGATGAGGGAAAAAAATTTTGGAAAAAGGAGAAAGTGGGTTAAGTTAATCGATCATTGGTTCGATCAACGAACGAAAATCTTGTTCTAGTTTTTGTGTACTGTCTCATAATTTTTCTATATGTACTATTCATACTTTAATGAAATAATATATAAACATTTGATATACATGTATGTGTTTTCTTTTTGTTTATTTGAATTCTACCCATACAGTACATTCTTCTGCAAATGCATCCTTTTTTTCGATGAAATAAAATCGAGTCCACAATGGCCTAATTATCAGTTATATCACTCTTTTATATACAGCGTCACAATGATTCATACTCTCGTTGGAGAACTCTTTCGTTGATCGAACCAATGATCGATTAACTTAACCCATTAACACACAATCCCGAGTTTTAATAAACCTGTAGGAGAGGGCTTTTAAAAACATAGTGGGAAAAGGAGTAAATGTCAGCACTTTTGCACTTTCTCCTTTTTCCAAAATTTTTTTCCCTCATCAAAAACAAAAACAATTCTTCCAGTTATATTTAATTTGTTGTCTGCAAATCCTTTGAATTTGGACCCGTCTAAATTTGTGCCGTTTGGTAAAGAGTTAATTACACAAAATAACTGAGTCACTAGTAGTACTATGAAAATGATAGAAAGAGAGAATCAGAAAATGCAGCGGAAGTATACAGTGAGAGAGAGCGAGTATAATACTCGATCGAGAGAGAGAGAGAGAGAGAGGGGTGACAGACATAGAAAGACACAAAAGGTTGGAGACAGACATCTGATGGTTCTAAAAACCATTCTGTAACATGAACAATATTCATAAACACAGAGAGAGAGAGAGAGAGATCTGATCCGACGAAGAACAACAATATGAAATTGATAATAATTACCTATGCCGAACATGCAGAAAGGGAGAGAGAGATCGAGAGAGAAAGGTGAAAAAAAAATAGGTTTTAATTACATGACAAATACACATATATGCATCGTGAGCATTTATATTTCATAATTCGTTCAATATCAAATTCAAACAAACACAAGCATTCAACAATCTTACAGGTGTAGGCTACCTGTGTGAAGGTGTGAAAAAAAGAACAATCAGTGTGAAAAACTGTGAAAATTGCCATAAAAACAACAAAGAAGGTGTAATCAAATACAACTTGAAACAAGACATGGCTTACACAGTGTATGTGTTAAATAAAACCTAAATGGAAATTATATTTTGTGAAAAAGCAACATCTATATATATATAAAATTTGACATTGGGGCCGATTTCTCCAAACTTTCTATTGGGGCCGATTTCTCCGGAGAAATCGGCCCCAAGCATTTTGGGGCCGATTTCTCCAGGGGCCGATTTCTCCAGCATTCAAATACACGACCTTTCAAAATTTATGAATATTCATCAGTGCGCTGGTCCTCTGCTGTGCAATCGTATACATTGTAAAGCTACTGGAGAGCAAATAACCAACTTGAGCGTAGTTAACCGCATGTCGTATAGCGCTTACGACCCGCTTCATGAGGAGATTCACCTAAACTTTCATTCTATCGTCCTTTTATCGTAAGAATTAATAAAAAATACTGAAATTCTGTAACATATGAATATCTCTATCAACAGTAGATTCGCCCATGTTACATGTCATACAAGAATTCGTCGAAATCCTTGTGAATACCGCCTCAACATACTCAAATTTTCACAAACGTTGCTTGAACGTTTTATTGCTTCAAAAAGTTCGCTGTTTTTTAATGTGGCTCAAATGATGGGATTTGTCATTGGAAAGGTAGAGAATTGTGTCAGAAAAGGAGAGTGCTATTTTTTTTTTTTTTTTTCTCTTTACAGGAAGTTTCCAAAAGGTTTTACGCTTGTTAACCAAACGGAAACAAAGGTGACGGTTGCTTGATAAAAGAGATTGAAATGTGTGTTTCTAAATATAGAAAGGTATACTACTCAAAACTACAAACTACCTGGCTTCCGTCATTTTACATCACAAAATTACCACAAAACATAAAAATCCCATAACTGTTTTTTATCGGTGATACATATATTTTTTTTAAAATCCCACATACATGCTTGAGCACGACTATGCTAAGATGACTTAAATAAATCTTAAAACTTCAAGAACGGTCAGGTCCCCGAGATCTGACAGACATACATGTACACAATTCACTAACAAATTACATTGAAAATGCACCCAATCACATGCCAATCTTTTGAAATATGCATGCAATCAGTAGAAACAGACTTACTTGTAACAAACGGATAGTTCCTCAGTTGAAAAATCTGTAAGTCAAGATGTAATTAATGATTTATCTGAAACAATGATTCGTCGTCAGCTATATCAAAATGGACGACCCGGAAATTAGCTGACAACAGCTCGCGGAGTTGAAAAATGGTTTATTATGCCAGACCTTGAAGATTTTTCAACTGAGGAACTATCTGTTACAAGTAAGTCTGCCTCTAAGTCTGCTGCAAACTTGTTTAGGAAATCTTTCAATTTCAGATTGCGATCTAGAAATGGCATTAAACAAATACATGCATCCCAGGAACATATACAAAACAAAAAAGCCAGATTTCAAACAGCTAGCCTTGAAGTATGGGTACTTCAGAGAGAGAGTCACACAGAATTTAAATGGGAAAGTCATTCTCGATTTCAAGGATCCCGCCTCACTCAGAGCCCTCACTCAAGCCCTTTTGGAAGATGACTTTGGACTAAATGTCACATTACCGGTTGACAGACTTATTCCCACAGTGCCCCAGAGACTGAATTATATTCTTTGGCTGGAAGATATTATAGGAGCAAATATACCTGCCAGGGGTGTCGACATAGGTAATATGTTTCTAGTTAACCCTTTACCAAACAATCCCGGATTTTCACTATCCTGAGAAAGAGGCCTTTTGAAAACATTGGGGGGAATAGTAGGAAATGCTGGTAACCAACATTTTCTCATTTTCCCAAAATGTTTTCTACCCTGTCAAAGAACTTAAGTTCATTTGTACCACTTTCAAATTTGTCGTGTGCAGATGCTCTTACCAGTAATTTAAAAGGGTGTAAAATTTTTCATATGGGCAAGGTTTAATAGGAGTTGCTCTTAAAGGGATAAATAAACTGAACTAACATTTCCAGGCATGTTATAAACCCCTAGTACTTGCAAATTCAAGGTCTCATTTTTTTTTAAACGCCACGGCAAAGTGGACAGTGAAGATCAAAGATCAGGTTGTACAGCATGGAATGTGCAGTCTGATCTTGATTTATAATAACCACATAAGCCCATGGGTTAGATGTTTTAACCCTTTACCACATGACAAAAATTTATACCAGTCCAAATTGAAAGCATTTGCAGACGATAATTTCAGCATGGTTCAAATGATGTGATTTTTGTTTGATAGGGCACAAAACATTGTGGGAAAAGGAGAAAATGCTGGTTACCAGCATTTTCTCCTTTTCCCACAGTGTTTTCAAAAGGTTTCTCGCTGAGGGTCATTAAAAGTTGGGATCGTGTGGTAAAGGGTTAAATGAAGAGAAGAGTATTGTTTCACAGTTTGGTGAAGATCTTGTTTTAACTCTTTACCAAACAAAAACAAAAATTTAGACTTGTCCAAATTGTAGACATTTGCAGACAACAATTCAAGTGTGGCTCAGATGTTGGAGTTTGTCCTTGAAAGGGTAGACAACATAGTGGGAAAAGGAGAAAATGCTGGTTACCAGCATTTTCTCCTTTTCTCACAAAAGTGGTAAATTGTTAAATATGCTAATTATTCCATCAAACTACTTTTGCAGGCACTGGGGCAAGCTGTATATATCCTTTGTTGGGATGTAAACAAAATGGATGGGAATTTCTTGCCTCTGAAGTTGATGACCAGAATCTACTGTTTGCTACAGAGAATGTGAAAAAGAATAAAATGGAGGAAAAGATTAAGAGTAAGTGCATATTATATTCCCTGTATACCAGTATTTAAAACATTTTCTGTACTTTCCTGCAACATTTTCGGTGCTTTCAAAGAAAAATCCAATGATTTAAGACACATTGAATTGTCGTCTGCAGCTGCTTTTATGTCTGTATATTTGCTGTATACCAGTATTCAACTCTTTACCAAATGACAACATTTTAGACCAGTCCAAATTGAAAGCTTTTGCAGACGACAAAATAAAAGGGACTCAAAAATTGAAATTTGTCTTGGAGAGAATAGGAAACATTGTGGGAAAAGGAGAAAATGCTGGTTCCCAGCATTTTCTCCTTTTCCGACAATGTTTTCAAAAGACTTCTTCCTCAGGGTCGTTAAAAGTCAGGATTGTATGGTAAAGGGTTAATCTATTACCATGCAATCCAGTGTTTTAATGACCCTTTCGAAAACATTGTGGCAAAAGGCTGGTAAGTATCATTTTCTCCTTCTTGAGCAACATTTTCTGCGCTTTCAAAGAAAAACTGCATGATTTCAGCCAAACTGAATTGTTGTCTGCAAATGCTTTCCAAGTTAGACAAGTCTAAAATGGTGTTCTGTGATATAGGGTTAAGAAGGTGGGAGTTGCTGTATCCCTTTTCCAAAGAATTGGAACCATGTTTTAACAGTCCTGAGGAAAAAGGCATTTTTAGAACATTGATGGGAAAGGAGAAAATACTGGTAACCAGCTGGTTTTAAGAGTTTTCTCCCTTCCCGGCAATGTTTTACCACTTCCAAACAGATCCCATCAATTAAGGCAAGATCCCATCATTTTAGCCATATTGATTTTACTGCTTGCATATGCCTTCAGTTTAGACACATCTAAACTTTTGTCATCTTGTTAAGTTGTTAACGGGTTTATGGTGTTTGTAAATTGAGGTATGCAGCTCAAGGCATGCAGTTTGGGAGACAGTGGTGAAGTGGTAGAGCGGCCCACACCCACACCATGGTGGGAGTACTGGTTAACCCAGTACCAAACAATCCAGACTTTTAGCGACCCTAAGTAAGAAGCCTTTTGAAAAAATGAGGGAAAAGGTTAGGTTTAAACTGCACTAGTCTGAGGCAGTATTCAACCATTCTAAATTGCATTTTAATTCTCAGAAGTTAATTCAAAGGAAAATAATTTGAAATATTGGCAAAAAAAAACAAAATTTGCATTAACTTTTTGAAGGTAGAACGCAGGGATGTACAGTTCAGTCTAAGGCTTGGTGTCAAAGATTACTGATAGTCTTAACCCTTTCCCAGACGACAAATTTTGGACTGGTCCAAATTGAAAGAGTTTGCAGATGACAATTTTGAATTTGATGAAAATGGCAGGAAGTTCTCAAAAAGGGTAGAAAACACTGGGAAAAGGAGAAAATGCTTGTTACGAGCAATTTCTCCTTTTCCCACAGTGTGTTCAAAAGACTTGTACCGCAGACATGTGAAAACCAGGGCTTGTTTGGGAAAGGGTTAATGTTCAAGAGCTAATGTTGCATTTAACATCTTAGAATTATCTAGGTCCTTGTCTTGGATATAACAGGGACATTTTGTCCAAAGCAGCACTGAAATTGCTATATCTAAATATCTGCATCTTATTTTGACATGTATATCTTGCAAAGACTGTAATCTGTTAAATTTTGAGTTTTACTCAAACTTTATTTCAGTCAAGAAAGTGGAAGAAGACAAGTTACTGTTTGGTGTTGTTGAGGATTCAGAGAAATACGACTTCTGTATGTGTAATCCACCATTTTTCTCGGATCATCTTGAAGCACAAGGTATTACAGCAACCAGAAGCGATGACAGACCAGACCCTAAATCATTGTCCACTGCCAGCGAAAAAGAGAGTATCGCATGGGGTGGGGAGGTCCGATTTGTCTGTCAGATGATTGAAGAGTCTTTGGTATTGAAAGATAGAATCAGGTAGAAGTTTTGAAACTGACTTATACTGGTGTTCCCACTCACGTCTGTTTTGGGGAGTGCATGCACTCCTTGGGGTACAAGTTTTGGAATGCAAGAGAAATTGTAGGAGTGCATTTACTAATGACTATTCTTGACCTTCTATTTAAGAAAGTAATGAAAATTTGTCTTGACGAGTCTCACTCAGCATTCATCTGCTCTTCATAACAACATGGGTAATTTAAAAAAGATATTGCTTCAGCTGTTTTTAACCTTTCCTTACTCACGGGACCAGGTTCAGAGGGACAACTTTTAACTTGATAGCTAGCAAAAGTTTCCCTTTCACTGTCAATTTCAGACACTAATTAGTGGTCATTTATTGTTTTATCGAGAAAACTGAATACATGTAGACAGTTTTAAATGCCTACAATGGGACAATGTCAAACCAATCTTTGTTATGTCATGGGTTTTTGTATTTTTTCCAGCAATCTGTTTTTTGGTGCCAATTAATTTTTGGGGTAGTATTTCCGAATGATCTGGCATAAATTTGTCAACTAGGGTAGCATGTAACTTCAAAACAAGGAACTTTACATGAGAAAAAATGGATAAATATCATTAATACTTTTAAATAAATGACATAACAGCTTAATTAGCAATGATAAATCGTGAACCGTGCATCCTTCACACATGATACTTACTGTACATGTATATGTCAGAGTTTAGATCTTTGAAATATCATGTTAAGACATTACTTGTGGCCAGTTGGTTTGCTAGTACTTCTGTTTTGGAGACATTTTTTTCTAACTTGTTTCAAATGGCGCCACTGGTGATCGACAGCGGGAGCCCTGAAACCTGTGCATGCAGGCATGTTTCACTTGATATATTTGTGCGTGATTATTCAATTAAGTGCGTGTATCACACACCTATGTGCGTGAATGGGAACCCTGTTATACATAAGAGACATGCTCTGTAAAAATGAGGCCTAACGCATCTCCTTGATTCATGATACCAAGCAAGTCATCATATAATTTTGTGTCCATGAAATACATTTAGTCTAACAACCAACTGGATTTGAAGGTATGATGGTCCTTTCACATGCAGAAATTTTACAAACAGCAAAAAGTGTGACCCATGTCAGCCTGCGTGGGCTGCGCAGGCTGACATTTTTGCAGATGCATTTAGCCCCCTTTTCATAGAACATGGCTCATATATATGTGTGTGTGTGTGTGTGTGTGTGTGTGTGTGTGTGCTTTCAGAAGAAGACCTGCCAGAGCCTGTACTCATATTCAAAAATAATTCAACAATGATTGTAAATTGCATTCTTAGTCTTTTGTTAGATTTAGATACTGTATCAATACAACTTCTAATTGGCTAGACCAAATGACTGGGTTTAGCTAATCAGCAATTCACTTACTTTGATATTTAGAAAATTTTTGAGAATTAGATGAGGTATCTAAGTAACACTTTACCAAACCGAGTCATTTGGTTCAGCCAAAGGCGGATTGCTTCAGGGTTGATGCTGATCTTGTTTGTTTCTCTCTCACTGTGGAACATTGTTGTGATGATGTTTATGTGGTTAACCCTTTCCCAAACAAGCCCTGGTTTTTACTTGTCTGCAGTACAAGTCTTTTGAAAACACTGTGGGAAAAGGAGAAATTGCCCGTAACGAGCAATTTCTCCTTTTCCCACAGTGTTTTCTACCCTTTTGGAGAACTTTCTGTCATTTTCATCAAATTTAAAATTGACGTCTGCAAACTCTTTCAATTTGGACCAGTCTAAATTTTATCGTTTTGGAAAGGGTTAAGTGGCTTGGGAAGAGTGATGTGCAAAGTATTGGTAAAACCTAAAAAGAAATTACTGGGATAGATGCACTGGCCACCATAGCATTACTGTAATAATACTGAAAATGGCATTAAACATAAAATACCAGCTTACCTACAGTGATTTCAAAGCCCAATTATTTATAGATGTCAAAATAAGGGATTCTTTCATTTAATCCTTTACCACACAATCCCAAGTTTTAATGACCTTCAGAAAGAAAGCTTTTGAAAACATTATGGGAAAAGGAGAAAATGATGATAACTAGCATATTCACCTTTTCCCACCAAAGTTTCTACCTATTCAAGAACATTTGAATTCTCTTGTTTAACTCTTTACCACACAATCCCGAGTTTTAACGACCCAGAAAAAGAAAGCTTTTGAAAACATTGTAGGAAAAGGAGAAAATGCTGATAATCAGCATTTTCTCCTTTTCCCACAATGTTTTCTACCCTTCCAAATAGAAATTTCAATTTTTGAGTCACTTTTATTTTGTCATCAGCAAATGCTTTCAGTTTGGACAAGAGTAAATTTTTGTTGTTTGGTAAAGAGTTAAATTCTTCAGTGTGGATGAATCTAACATTTTTCCATGTAAAGGGTTAGGAGTTAATCATTTAACTCTTTACCACACAATCACGGGTTTTAACGACTCTGAAGAAAAAGCCTTTTGAAAACATTGTGGGAAAAGGAGAAAATGCTGGTAACCCACTATGTTTTCAGACCCTCCCAAAACAAATTTCAATTTTTTAGTCACATTTATTTTGTCGTCTGCAAATGCTGTCAATTTGGACAAGTCTAAAATTTGGTCTTTTGGTAAAGGGTTAAAATTAATATCCATGGATCTATTTCAGAGTATATACCAGTATGCTTGGCAAAAAAATGAGCCTGTCGCTGATAAAAGATCAACTGACAAAGAAAAAGGTTGGTTGAATTATTTGCTAACTTGACTTATAATTCTATACATGCTAAACTGGCTTGATTAGATTATCATGAGCTTGACAAAATCCTCATTCATGCTGATATTCATGCTGAATTTGTGCAGTCTTATTGACAGTAAAGAAACTTTGTTGTAAGGGAATAGGATTCATGTGAAATATGGAGGATCTTACATGAGTGTCTGTGTATTATCATTTTTATCAAAGTTGACTAAAATCATATGACATGAGCTGTGGCGAGCGTCATACATTTCAGTCAATGAGTTTGATAAAAATGATAAATAGAATCTCATTTAATATCACATAAAACGAATGACAGACAAACAAGTACCCTACATCATCATCTTTAGCCTATATATGTTCACATGTCCATGTTTGCAGATGTAGTTTGGTTTGGAATTTGTATGTACACATGAAGATAGTTCTTTGATATTTACATCGATAGTATAGTGAAACAGGTTATAGAGGGAGTAAATTGAAGATTTCAACAATTTTTATGATAATGTATAGCTTCTGCTGCATTCCTTGTTGTTATAAAACATAAAAAAGATTGTGGGAAAAGGAGAAATGCTGGTTACCTGCATTTTCTCTTTTCCCACGAAGCTTTCTTCTCTCAGGTGGTTAAAACTCGAGAATGTGTGATAAAGGATTAAGCAAGCAACTTGTATCAAATAAGCATTTATTGGTTGGTTGGTTATTTCTGTTTATTTATCGTCGCTACCGGTTGCCCATCTGAGTGACGCCCCCAGAAGACGGTTAGTTGTTACAGGGGATAGTGCAAGGATACAGGTCGAAACTACTGAGAGCTTCGCCTGGTTTTTTTAACGTGCTCGGCATATAGCACCGTCACACGGGACCTCGGTTTAATGTCTCATCCGAAAGACTATTAGTAATTTTTTTTTTTTAGTTGGCCAGCCGGGGATACGAACCCACAATCTGTAGGACATTGTGTTCACGAGTCCTACGCTCTACCCACTGAGCTATATCGGCCGGTAGCATTTATTGGGTTGCCAATGAAGGCTAATTTATCAAAATTAGCTTGTACTAGACAGGCACACTTTGAGTATCCTTAGGCACTTGCTTAACTCTTTACCGAATGTCAAAATGTTGGGCTTATCCAGATATGCAGCATTTACAGGTGACAAAATGAATGTGACTCAAAAATTAGAAGTTGTTTATGAAGGGGAATGAACATTGTGGGAAAATGAGAAAATGCTGGTAACCAGTATTTTCTCATTTTCCCACAATGTTTTTAAAACGGCTTCTTCTTTTGGGTGGTCCCAGATTGTGTGGTAAAGATTTAATATAGGTCAAAGTCTACATGTATATTCCAGATCATCAGATTTGCCTCCACAGAGTTCTGTCAGGGTAGAACAATGCGGTGGGGTATAGCTTGGACATTTGATGAGAACCTCAACTTTCCAGTAAGTGTTTTTTACTTTTGATAAAAGTGCTTAACTCTTTACCACACCATCCCGACTGTTAACGACCCTGAGAAAGAAGCCTTTTGAAAACATTGTGGGAAAAGGAGAAAATGCTGGTTACCAGCATTTTCTCCTTTTCCCACAATTTTTTCTACCCTTCCCAAAACAAATTTCCATTTTTCAATCACATTTATTTTGTCATCTACAAATGCTTTCAATTTGGACCAGTCTAAAATTTTGTTGTGTGGTAAAGAGTTAACACAAGCAAATATTCCTATTTTAACTCTTTACCACACCACAAAATTGTAGACTGGTCCAAACTGTAATGTTTTGCAGACGACAAGTAAAATGTGGCATAAACTATACCATTTGTATCAGAAAGGGTAGACAACATTGTGGGAAAGTGAGAAAATGCTAGTTGCCAGCATTTTCTCTTTTTCCCACAAAGTTTTCAAAAGGCTTCTTCCTCAGGTCATTAAAACTCCAGATAATGTGTTAAAGGGTTAATATATTTTTTTAATTAACCCTGTACCACACAGTCTTGGAGTTCTAGCGACCCTGAGAAAATAGTCTTTTGCAAACATAGTGGGAAAAGGGGAAGATGCTTGTTACCAGCATTGTCTCCTTTTCCCACAATGTTTTAAATGTATTTAACAAAAAATATTATCTTTCGAAAAATATTTGAGCCATGCTCTGGCAAAAGGGGGCTTAATGCATCTTTATGACTCATTATACCAAGCACATAATTAGTTATCCGTGAATCCATCTTGTTTCACAAAGGACTAAATCACACAGTAGAATGGTCCTTTGACATGGTCAGAAATTAAAGATAGCAGAAAGATTAGGTCTATGTCATCCTGTGCAGACTGCACAAGCTGACATGGATCGATACTTTTTGCAGATGCATTTAGCCCTCTTTTCACAGAGCATGGCTCATTTGAGTTGTCATCTGTAAATTTCTTCAATATGGACAGGTGTAAAATTTTGCCGTGTGGTAAAAGGTTAATCAAAGAAGACACTTTTCTGTCGTTCGGATCTTTTTTCATAGTTTTGTCTGTCAAGAAACATTTTGCTTCTGACTGCTTATTAACCCTTTACCAAACAATCCAGGGTTTTAACAAACCTGGGAAAAAGGCCTTTTGAAAACATTGTGGGAAAAGGAGAAAATGCTGGTAAAAATACTGACCTGTCTAAAATATTGCTGTGTGCTGAAGAGTTAAGTCTTTACCTACAAATAATCTTAGATATAGTGGTAGACTACTCCATGTTGAATGCATTTACAGACAACAAATTAAATGTGCCTAAAATGATGGGATTTGGTGCCTAAAGTGCCTAAAATGATGTGTGAATGTTTAGAAGACAGTCATGCAAACAAGACAAAATACTGGTTACCAGCATTTCTCCTTTTCCCACAATGTTTTCATGTGTCCTTTTCTTCAGGGTTGTGAAAACTGGACTGTACTGTTGAAAGGTTCATAAATTAAGTCTTTACCAAACAATAAAATTTTAGACTAGTCCAAATTGAAAGCATTTGCAGATGACAATTTAGATGTTGCTTAAATGATGGAATTTGTTTTTGATGGGGTAGAAAACATAGTAGGAAAAGAAAAAAATGCTGGTTACCAGCATTTTCTCCTTTTCCTACTCTGTTTTCAAAAGCACATTATGTTAGGGTCGCTAAAACTCGGGATTGTGTGGTAAAGAGTTAACTCCTACCTTTTGAAACAAATTTGCCGCAGACTGCTTTGAAAATATCCATGTAAAACATGAAAAGCCAACATAGAATAAGTTGTCCTACACCACTACAAGGGAAAACAGTTTTGCTGAAAGAAAAATTGTCTGTTGCAAGCAATTTCTCCTTTTGCAACAAGAGAAACAGGAAAAGCACCTGCAAACATGCATTGGTACTCACATGTTGTGCTTTCATTATAACAACCCCCCTTTCCCCATAATGAAGTTAGGGTTGTACTGGAATGAAGGTTGTCCATCCATCTGCCGGTAGATTCAGTTTTGTGTCTTCTTTCCCAGTTTTCAACCAGTTTGGCTGAAATTTTAATGGAGGTCTTCCTACCATAGGAGCTTGTTCATGTGCAGTTTTGGTCATGATTGGTCAACATAAAAAAAAAAAAGAAATTTTCTCTATTTGTCTCAAGCGCTTATTGTCTGGGTAGCTCATTGCTTAGCGTATCTGACTCGTGACTTGGTGGTTGCGGATCCGATACCTATTTCAAGCAAACATCCTTTGCAGTGACTTCGCTTCTGCTCTCTGATGCATGTGAAATAAGTAGTTTGTGGCTTGCAAGGAAAGTTGTGTTAGTACAGGTGTGAGAAAGCCACCTGCAACAGGTAATCGATTAGAGTATGACAGGAACCATCACCATCATGGAACTTTTATTCCAGAAATCAGCGTTCAAGACATTAAAGAAGCCAGTTGTCCCTTTAACATTTGAAGTTCCGAGAAACATTAAAACAGTCACAGAGTACACAGTCCAGGCCTTTACAGAGTTTGTTAGAGCAGAAATAGAGGGATTGAAGGTTGGCTGAGTTTTATTTTTATCCAAGCTATTTTTGAAAAAAATATTGAGGCATTTCCGTAGCCCTTGTGTCGTCATCTACATCGTCTGCGTTGTCGTGCAAAAACTTTTGACATTTTATAATATCTCTGTTATTTCTGAAGATATTTGATTCAAACCTGGACAAGTTTTTTACTACCAAAAGGAGAACCTATACAACAAGGGCAGATGTCAATCAAATTAATTTTGACACAGTTATGCCCTTTTTTTTTACTTTGAACTTTCACTGAAAATCAAGCAATAGCAGCCAAGCATTGCTCGTGTTTGTCTCCCTACTATCTGAAATAAATTTTTGTTTAACTCTTTACCACACAATCCCGACTTTCAACGACCCTGAGGAAGAGGCCTTTTGAAAACATTGTAGGAAAAGGAGAAAATGCTGGTAACCAGCATTTTCTCCTTTTCCCACAGTGTTTCCTTCCCTACCCAAGACAAATTTCATCATTTGAGCCACATTTAAATCGTTGTCTGCAAATGCTTTGAATTTGGACAGGTCTACATTTTTGTTGTTTGGTAAAGAGTTAACAGATGACTTTGAAGACATTAGTTGTAGCACTTCACCAGGTAACAAAATTGTAATCTTGTCCATGTTTAAAGCACTTGCAGATGACAATTAAATGTGGCTCAATTGATGGGATTTAGTCTTTGAAAGAGTAGAAAACATAACGGATAAAGGAGAAAATGCTGGTTACCTGCATTTTTGCCCAGCAGGGTAGCTCAGTGGTTAGCTTATTTGACTTGTGACCTGATGATTGCGGGTTCAATACCCGGTTATTTTCGGCGATTTTTTGCCTCTCACCTCTGATGCATCTGAGAAAAGCAGTCACTGGCTTAAAAAGAAAGTTGTATCAGTACTGGTGTGAGAAAGCCTGGAAACACATGTGTAGGTGAACTGACCTCTGTGATATGACCCAAGCTGTGAAATAGATCAACTCCAGTACGAACAAACCAGCATTTTCTTCTTCTCCCACAATGTTTTCAAAAGCCTTCCTCTTCAGAGTCGTCAAAACTTGGTAAAGGCTTAACCCTTTCCCAAACAAGCCCTGGTTTTCACGTGTCTGCAGTACAAGTCTTTTGAAAACACTGTGGGAAAAGGAGAAATTGCTCGTAACGAGCAATTTCTCCTTTTCCCACAGTGTTTTCTACCCTTTTTGATAACTTTCTGCCATTCTCATCAAATTTAGAATTGTTGTCTGCAAACTATTTCAATTCGGACCAGTCCAAAATTTTTCATTTGGGAAAGGGTTAAGTGTGGACAAATAATGTGACTTTGGGTGTGACATGTATGAACTCATTGTGGCAAAAGAAGGGGCGATAAATAAGTAAACATGTTAGCAAAAGGAGAAATTGCTTGTGTCAAGCAGGGAGAAATTTCCTCTTACAAGCAAGTTCTTCTTTTGTAGCAATTTGTTAGAAATGTGGTTTTCATTTCCAAACAATTCTGGAATTTAATGATGCTGAGATGGAAGACTTTGAAAACAGCAATGTGAAAAGGAGAAAGTAACCAGTATTTTCTCCTCTAATTTCTACAGCATTTACTATGTTTTGGAAGACAAATCTTCTCATTTAAGTCACATTTAATTTGTCATCTGCAATTGCTTTCAAATTGGACTCGTCTAGAACTTTTCTCGTTAGGTAAAGACTTAAATAGAGAAAAAAACCTGCATGGGTGGCGAGTTGACGTTTAAACTGTTAAAGATACCTCTCTACTCGTTTTCAGCTAATTTTTAATCAATTTCATCTTTATCTCATGAAACTATAATCATTCTTGTATCTTCATGCTAAATGCTGCCCCTGACGCCTGCATGTTTGCACAGATTACGTCGGATAGAAAATGCATTTCATTTTCGGCAGCCTTCAAAGAAATTGCCATAGTTGTTTCAGGTTTTAAATGAGGACAAATCCCCGAGTTCCTATATCCCTTACACCAAATATATTGGCGTTTTATCTATGTTTACACAGCTGACCAAAGTCTGAGCCATTCTACATACTTTCAAGATTTAACAGCATTTTTTCTCTCTGGCTGTATGGATGTATCTTTATTTAAAGGGTCATTAAACCAGATTTTGATGCAAATTTTTTAGGGGAAGAAAGTTGATATTTTGAAAGGAACAATCATAAGGATGTGGCTTTTTAAATTATCCATAGCTGGGGAAAAAACAAAACAAATATGATAAAAGAAAAGAAAAATTGAAAGTCATCTTTGCACACAAAATGAATCACAATTAGCAGTCTTTTATGAGTGGGAGGGACACATAATACATAATTTGTAAAATCTTTACATCACTTCCTGAGATCATTGTCATCCTGATGGAGATTCCTTTTGTCACCTGTGAAAAATGGTCATGTCTTCTGTGTACTATCTACCTCCCTACTGAACTCTTTACCAAACAACAACATTATAGCCTTGTCCAAATTGAAAGCATTTGCAGATGACAATATAAATGTGACTGTAAATTTGAAATTTGTTTTGGGAAGGGTAGAAAACATTGTGGGAAAAAGAGAAAATGCTGGTTACCAGCATTTTCTCCTTTTCCCACAATGTTTTCAAAAGGCTTCTTTCACAGGGTCGTTAAAAGTCGGGACTGTGTGGTAAAGACTTAAAGACTTAAAAGGTAAAATGTTTAAATATCTAACCCTTTACCACACAACCCAAGTTTTAAGGTTTCTGATGAAGAAGGCTTTTAAAACATCTTGGAAAAAGGAGAAAATTCTAGTAGCCAGCATTTTCTTCTTTTCCTACAATGTCATCAATCCTATCAAAGATAAAGCCCTTGATATGAGCATCATTTGATAACTAGCATCTTCTCCTTTTCCAACAATCTTTTCCATCCTAATTAAGACAAATCCTTTGATATGAGCCTCATGTTGTCTTCAGATACTTTCAGTTTGGACAAGTCTTAAAATTTTGTTGTTAGCTAAAGAGTTAATTTGTTGTGTTGTAGATAAATTACCATGTGAAGCACAGTGGGAAGTTTTACACATATCTAATTCTACAAGCTAAAGAGAACACTTGGTCACACCAGAGACGAAAGAGAAGAAAGGAAAAATTTGCTGCTTTGTGCGCAAGTCAAGCAACAGTACAGGGAAAAGGAAATGTTTCATCAACAGAAAACAATGCACATCAAAGTAACAGCAATGAAAACCAGAGTGAAATGTTGAAAGATTTAAATGGATCAGGGAGTAGCAAAATGACAGCCGACACTGATAATGTGAAGGAGATGATTTCGAAAGAAAACAATGCAGAGCAAAGTAAAAACAATGAATACCACAGTGACTTGTTGAAAGATTTAAATGGATCAGGGAGTAGCAAAATAACAGTTGACATTGATAATGTGAAGGAGATGAAAAACTTGAAAAATTTGATTGAAAGAGATGAGATGAAAGTGAAAGATGAAATTGTGAACAATAATATAGACAGTGATATAAATTTGAAACGTAAAAGAGAAGACTTACCTGAGGAACGAAACAGCAAAAAATTTAAAACAGAAAGATGTAATACTCAGGACATGCCAGTTGATTCAGAAACTGAAAAAGAGAGTTCCACTTGTGACAGGGACTCTAATAAATGTACACAAGCTCGGATTGATGCAGTTAGCTTAAATGTTAACAATAATAGTTCAAAACCACTTCTGTCAGTCTGTACAGGTAGGGACAGTGAAATGAAAGGAGAGCATTTGTGTATTGACAAAGACAAATCTAACATGGTGTCATCTGTAGAGATCAATCAAAATCAACAAAATGTGTATAATAAACCAAGTTTAGATGAAATAAACACATTTTCTTCAGTTTCTGAACCAAATAATGAAGGAGTAACAAATTCAAATGTGACAGATGATAAAAAAGATACAGAGACATTTTGTAATGGTGCTGAAAAAGATCAGTCCTATATGAAAGAGAAAGACAGCAACAGAATGCCATCTCGCGCAGAGATAGTCACCCAGTTTTGGGAGGAGAAAGAGGCAAACAAGAAAAAACCTGGGGGTAAAAAACGAGTGCCTCAGTCCATACATGAAAGAATGGAGTCATTTGACCAGGCTGAAGACTGTTTGGTCCTGTTGAAGCTGATGATAAGAAAGGATGAAGGCATTGTGACGTTTAACTTCACGTACATGTCAGGCATGAAAGAAGCAGTGCATCAGATAATGCAATATTTTAGGAACAAGTTGTTGTAGGGTCTGTGTTAAGTCTTTACCACATGACAAAAATGTAGACTGGTCCAAATTGAAAGAGTTTGCAGATGACAATTTAAATGTGGCTAAAATGGGTGGAATTTGTCTTTGATAGGATGGAAAACATTGTGGGAAAAGAAGAAAATGCTGGTTACCAGCATTTTCTCCTTTTCCCACAATGTTTTCAAATGGCTTCTTTCTCAGGGTCGTTAAAACTCATGATTGTGTGGTAAAGGGTTAAGAAGTTTTGTCATTTAACTGTTTACCAAACAATCCCAATTTTCAATTACCCTGGGGAAAAAGACTTTTGAAAACAATGTAGGGTAAAAGAGAAACTGCTGGTAACCAGCATTTTCTCCTTTTCCTGGAATGTTTTGAACATTTTCAGAGTCAGATTTCATCATCTGAACCACATTAAATTTGTCGTCTGCAACAACTCCGAGGTTGGACAAGTCTAAAATATTATTGTTTGGTTAAGAGTTAGCCCTTTACCATACAACCCTTTGATTTTATAACTCTGAAGAATAAGGCTTTTCAAAACATTGTGGATAGAGGAGAATATGCTGGTTTCCAGCATTTTCTCCTTTTCCCACAATGTTTTTAAAAGCCCTCTCCCGCAGATTTGTGAAAACACTGGATTGTTTAGGTTTAGTGTTATTGGCTTTCTGTGGGAAAAGGACGTGTGTATCTTGGTCTTTCTCCACAAAATACATCCATGGTCGGTAATGGAAGGACATGGATTCCGTTTCTTTTGTATAAAGTGAAAATTATGATTAGACTGTACAGAACAAAGAGTCTTATCTTGGGTCAGTGCTGCTGCACCATTTTCTCTCTATGTTCACTACTAGTACAGTACATCTACCAGTTAATCTCTTTCTAAATGACAAATTCTGGACAAATCAAAACTGAAAGCAGTTGCAGACGACAAATTTGAGATCAGTACAAATGAGTTGAAGCTCTCGGATACAGTAGAAAACATTGTGGGATAAGGAGAAATTGCTTGTTACAAGCAATTTCTCCTTTTCCCACAATTGTTTCAAAGGCTGTCTTTCCCAGGGTTGTTAAAACCTGGGATCGTGTGGTAAAGGTTTAAACATGTTTTAGATTTTGCTATATATTTGTTTGTTGCAAATTGTTTTGGAAGTACTGACACAAAATATATTGTGATATCTGATGGCTATGTAGCTTAATGTTTAAATGGTTTTTCTGTATGTTCATTTACCCAAGGGGGGGGGGGGGCGTTATTCTTTGTAATAAACATTGTGGAAAGAAGAGAGATAGGTCAAAATAGACAACTACTTGATTATCATGTTTGTGCACTTTGACACACGAGAAATTTCTGCATATTATCGTTTCCCCAATGTTTTCAAATTCCTTTTCTGAAAGTTTTTAATATGATTGGATTGTTTGGCAAAGGCTTAAAGATAATTTCTTCATTTTTTTCATCCACAATACTTGATATATTTTTTTCAGCTAACCATTTCTGTCCTTTCAGTGTTTTCAACATGCTAGTTATAAACCAAGTGCATGTGTTTCATTTTCAGTATAATTTGTCATGGGAGTTGACTTGCCCAAACAACAAAATTTTAGACTGGCCCAAATTGAAAGCATTTGCAGACGACATACTATATTTGACAAAAATTAGGAAATTTTTCTTTGAAAGGGTAGAAAACATTGTGGGAGAAGGAGAAAATGCTGGTTACCAGTATTTTCTCCTTTTCCCACAATGTCTTTTAAGTCCTTTTTTTTTCCGTTTATTTGTCATTAAAACTCAAGAATGTGTTATACAGGCTTAAGGCCCCTTACGTGGCAACCAGTTGGGGGTATTCAGCCTGTAACACTTCTTGTTGGATCAAAGATTGAAATCACCACATACAAAAAAAAAAATAGGATAATTTTCTGTTTTGGCGTATGATTGAAATTTCTTTCATCAAGTGAAAAGCGAAGGTTATATTTTCACGAGTAGCGAAGTCACAAGTGAGAATATGGCTTTGCTTTTCACGAGATGAAAGAAATTTCAATCATACACTGAAACAAGCAATTGTCCTATTTCTTTTATGCTCTTCACTTTTACCTTTCTTTTCACGTGAATTTTTTTTCTCATTGTAGAAAAATATGTGCATTTTTCGAGTGAAATAGATCTACTCAATCTAGTCTGATATGAACCAGCTCGAGGGGTGAATGCGAAACTATTCCATCTGCATTTTGGAAAATATTACAGGAGAGGGGGAAAAAAAACTCAATTCTGTGAAAAGCGTTGTTAGATCGTCTTGTTTAATTATGTTGTGCTGAATTCATGCTCTCGGCTCAACACCACATATCTAAACAAGATGATCTAACTGTTCTTTTCATAGAAATGAGAAGCGTTTTTCCCTCTCCTGTAAAGTTTCTCGAAATGCAGATGGAATAGTTTCGTATTCACCCCTCGAGCTGTAATAATGATGTCATGAGTGATGTTGGCTACGTCATAAACATGATGTTCACCCACTAAATATTCGTTCATGTTCTATAAATATCCTTGGAATGTCAAAAATAAAACATTCACCATTGAATTATTACATTTACCTGTGAATTATGAGGATATAAGCATAAAAGAAGCTGAATTATTGACAACATCAACTCTTTTAATAATATTCTGCAGTTTATGTACAAATCCAGTTTACTATATGATCAATTCATTGCACTAAATATCAGATACTTCATTAACTCTTTACCAGATGACAAAGTTTTAGACTGGTCCGAATTGAAAGCATTTTCAGATGACAAATGTGGCTCAAATGATTGGATTTATTTCTGAAAGGTTAGAAAACATTGTTGGAAAAGGAGTAAATGCTGGTTAAATGCTGATTTCATCATTCACGCCACAACTAATGTATATATAGGTCTGTAAACTCTACCAGAAGACAAAGTTTTAGACCTGTCCAACTTGAAAGCATTTGCAGACAACAAATTAATGTGGCTAAAATGTTAGAACTTGTCCATAAAAGGATGGAAAAGATTGTGGAGAAAGGAGAAAACTCTGGTTAAGAGCATTCTCTTCTTTTCCTCACAGTGTTTTCAAGAGCCTTATTTCTTACTGTCATTAAAAACTTGGAATTGTGAGGCAAAGGAAATCTTTTTCTGATAGTGCATTGTCACGATCAGACTACACATTCTTTGTTGTCCAATTTGATCAACACTTCTTCAAAAGCACCTTGTGTTTTAAGAACTTGCATAGAGGTAAGAATCTTGTATCATAAATACATGAGCCATACTCTGTGAAAAGGGGGCTTAGTGCATTTGCGAAAAGTGCCGATTCATGTCGGCCTGCTCAGTTCGCACAGGCTACCATGGATTGGAACATTTAACTATCTTTAAATTTTTTGCATGACAAAGGACAATTCTACCTCATGATTCAGTCTGTTGTGTGTCAAAATGGATCCATAATTAGGTGATGTCTTGCTTGGTATAATGCATTACGGAGATGCATTAAGCCCCCTCTTGCCAGAGCATGGCTCATATATTATTAAAAATTAAGAAGACTAAATATAACTCTTCCCATAAAAGGCCCTATAGAGGCCAAATGTAAACAATTCTATGTATAAAATAAAGGTGAATTTCTTTCATAGTATTTCAAAGTATGGTGATTTATTTCAAGTCTGACCATCTGTAAAAGTGTTATAGGTCAAAGTTCCAGTCACTGGCAGAATGAGTATAAGAGCTAATTAATGATGGCAACATTAATTCTATTTAGTGACTCAAACTTTCATCAAACACAAATTAACAGATGGTCAGACTTAAAACATTTGCATACTTTGAAATGGTATGAATGAAATTTACTTCTATTTTATACACAGAATTTTTTTAAATTCATCACAATCAGTACACAACTTTCCTTGTCTTGGAGCTGACAACTTTTGAAACATTGTAGCAAAGGGGGGAAATTGTTACAAGCAATTTCTCCTTTTGCCCCAATTTTATCACACACATGAGCCCTTAACTCTTTACCAAATGACAAAATTTTAGACTAGTCCAAATTGAAAGCATTTGCAGACAACATAATAAATGTAGCTGAAAAATTGAAGTTTGTTTTGGAAAGGATGAAAACATGCATTTTCTCCTTTACCCACTATGTTTTCAAAAGACTTCTTTCACAGGGTCGTAAAAAGTTGGGATTGTGTAGTAAAGGGTTAATTCCAGCTTACAATCCTTAATTTACAAGGACGTTTTCAAAGTTGCCCAAGTCATTTCATCCCAGGGTGTACAGAGTTAACTCTTTGACAAATAATCCAGTGTTTTAACAACCCTGAGGAAGATGCAATCTGTAACCATTGAACAGCATTTTCTCCTTTTACTACAATGTTTTCTACCCTTTAATTGACAAAACCCTTCACACATCAAGCAAACTGCTCCTTTTCCCACAATATCATCAAAGATGTTTACTGTAACATAGGACAGTGTTTGTGCAGTAAAAGATTATTAGGACAAAAATAAAGGGTTTCAGGTCTGCCAAAACTTGGTAAAGAAGGCCAAATGCCTTCTTTTTCATCTGTGTTTTGAACAGAGCTGTCTCTGAAAAAGCTGGTTCATATCTACTTCCACAGATCTTTGTGTTGTGGTTTCCATGGAAACAGCTGGAGGTATTTTTCTAATCCTCATCAGAATCTTCATCATCCATTGGAAATCTTAAAATCCCAGCTACACCCGATAACTGACCTAGTTCTGTCAATAAGAAAGAAAAAAA
Organism: Tridacna gigas; assembly: GCA_945859785.2. Taxonomy (NCBI): domain Eukaryota; kingdom Metazoa; phylum Mollusca; class Bivalvia; order Cardiida; family Cardiidae; genus Tridacna; species Tridacna gigas. The sequence goes on from OX244042.2 coordinate 38,780,078, forward strand.
AAAAGTAAGTGCTCTGTTTAACCCTTTGCCAACCAAGGTGTTTTAACAACCTTTGAAAAAAAATACTGTAAAAATGTTGGTTACCTGCATTTCCTCCTTTCCCACAATATTTTCTACCCTTTTGAAGACAAATATCATTCCTTGAGCAACAGTGTTTGTGAAGTTTTTGACTCCATTTTCAATACTTTCACTAGATAACTGACTTCATTTCTGCCAAGCCCCGGTAGTATACAGGACTTGAGATTATGGGGTCGCTGGTTCGAATCCAAATCTTGGCCAATTTCTTGCCTATGATTGGAAAGTCAGATTTATCCCTCTCTCACCACTGAAGATTGTTTTGCTAATGGTTATCTGCAAGAGCAGGTAGTGGCTTGGGAAGAATTAAGTAACTAAGTACTGGTAACAACTCTTGGACAGCACAGATAGATGCATTGTCCACTGTGACACAACCGAAACAAGAGCACTGCATGCAGGTGCCAATGCTTGGCTGCGGATGCATGATTTTCAGTGAAAAATTTTTAGTCTAAAATAGGGCATAAGAGTCAAAAGTACTATAATGGTTACCTGCCCTTTTTGTACAGGGTTCCCCCTTTGATAGTCGACAACTTGTCCAAGTTTGAAGCAAATATCTTTAGTAATAACAGAGATTTTATAAAATGTCAAAGGTTTCACAAAACGATGACACAGACGACCCCCAGGCTACAGCAATACCTCGATGTTTTCTTTGAAAACAGCCCAGCTAGTAACATAGAAAACAGCATTAAACACCATGCAAACAATGACCACATCCTGCCAAAAGAAATACTAAATACTCTACCCAGCAGACAGCATAATTGTGGAAGAAAGTGTAAGGGTAAAGGCTTGCCTCTAATGCAGATTCCAGGTTCAACTCCAACAATGAGTGGGGTCAAACTTTTGAACTTTGAAATCACAAATACTGACTACGGTTAGTGACAAATCAGTATGCTCTCCTTTTCCCACAATGTTTTCTACCCTTGCAAGTCTACCAAATGACAAAACTGTGGACTTGCCTGAATTGAAAGTATTTGCAGATGACATGTTAATGTAGCTCAGCTGATGAGACTTGGTTACAAAGGGTAGAAACATTGTGGGGAATTGAAGAACAAGAGGGCCATGATATGGCCCTGAACTCGCTCAAGCCGAGCTTTTTGACCCAACATGACCCATTTCCAATCTCTTCTCAAATATTAAGAGACAAACTTCTGTAAGTATTGGATTGAAAATGTGGCTTCTCGACTGTACATAAAATGTAGCTCATACAATGATTTCTGTCTTTGAAAGGGTAGAAAACAGCGGGAAAAGAAGAAAATGCTGGAAATAAGCATTTTCTTCTTTTCCCAAAATGTTTTCAAAACGCTTTTACAAATGTTGGGATTGTTTGATAAAGGCTTAAAGGATTTTTTTGTAGGAAAATACAAGAAGGTCAAGGTCACTTACGTTCTCCTGATACATGTAAACTAGAAAATATTTTCACATCTCCGCCGGCATCTCGCACTGTATCCACCAACTTCACATATCTCTTTCGTTGTTTTAAATCCATAGATCTACAATAGTACCATAGAGTTAGATTCTGTTATACTGTACTCGCTAATTTAAGACCTAGTCATGTGGATTTTGACAAAGGGGAAACATTTGAGTGATGCTCTGACAAAAGAGGGCTTAATGCACCTCCGTGATGCATGATACCAAGCAAGTCATCACATGATCATGGATCCATAGAGTCAATTTTGTTTAACAATCAACTGCATCATGAGGTACACTGGTCATTCAACATGCAGAAAACTGACCAGTAGCGAAAAGTTTCGGCCCAGGTCAGCCTGCGCGGACTGCGCAGGCTGACCTGGGTCGATACTTTTCGCAGATGCATTAAGCACCCTTTTCACAAAGTATAGCTCATGTTGAAGGAAACACAAGAGCAGGTGCCAAGGCTTGCCTGCCGTTATTTTTAGTGAAAATTCAAGGTCGAAAAAGAAGCATAACTTACTCAAAAATTTTGATGGAGTTTTGCCACTCTGGTATGGTTTCCCGTTTTGGTAATTAAGACCTAGCTGTTGTTTGAAGTCATGTCGAACATGGCAGATATATTAGAAAATGACAGGTTTTTGCACGATTCGCCTAATGCAGATGACAACAGGGCTATGCCAATACCTCTATGTTTTCTTTGGGAAACAGCCCTGCCAAACATGTTATCTTGGAGAAATGTAGAGAGCAAACAGACAAAAAGGTCTTTATAACTATGATAAAATTCCACATAGTGAACCTACCTAAATAACTCATCAGTGATTAATAATACTTCTATTGCTTGCTGTTCAGCCGCCTTTTCAATTGGTTTAATTCTGAAAAGAAAAAGAATTTTTGTGTAGTTCCATGTCACAGGAATTAATTTACTTAAATGTCTCCAATAACACTTAACCAAACAATCCCATAATTTAGCAACCTGGGGAAAAAGGTTTTTGAAAACATTGTGGTGAAAAAGATCAAATGCTGACAACAAGAATATTCCGCTTTTCCAACGATAGTTTTCCCCTTTGAAAGATGAATCCAATAAATTTAACAAATTTGTCATCTGAAGATGCTTTTAATATGAGTCTGCCTTGGGCAAAATTATGCTGTCTGATAAAGAGTTAAGTTGCTTTATGGACAAAGTAAATCGAGATCAGACTGTATAAGACATTTAGCCCAGTCTTGATCCATCTGACCTTTAACTCTTTACCACACAATCCCGACTTTTAACGATGCTGAGAAAGAAGCCTTTTGAAAACATCGTGGGAAAAGGAGAAAATGCTGGTAACCAGCATTTTCCTTTCCCCCAGTGTTTTCTACTCTATCAAAGAAAAATTGCACCATCTGAGCCACAATAAAATTGTTGTCTGCAAATGCTTTCAATTTTGACTTCTTTAAGATTTTGTCGTTTGGTAAAGAGTTAAGCATCCTTTGAGTTTGCAGTTATAAGTTATCTTTCACATTCTAATAAATGATTTTTGAGAACACAGAAATTTGATTACAGATAAACAGAATGACCACATGAGCCAAGTACACCCCCTTAATCTTGTTGTGGGAGCTACAACAATTCCTTGATTTTGCAACACTTGGTTAGTTTGTACCAACTATCATAATTATGAGCCATGCTCTTTGAAAATGGGGCTTAATGCATCTGCAAAAAGTACTGACCCAGGTCAGCCTGCGCAGACTTGGGCCGAAACGTTTTGCTTCTGTTCAGTTTTCTGCATGTTCAAGGACCTCTTTACTGCATGATCAATTGATGGTTACACACGATGGACTTTATGGATCCATAATCATGAGATGACTTGCTTAGTATCACACATCACAGAGATACATTAAGTCCCCTTTTGCCAGAGCATGGCTCAAATATTTTTGCAACAGAGGCAACAGAAATACCAGTAATGTATCATAAACACAAAATTCTTTCTAGAAGAGGACTTACCCATAAAAAGCTCTACTTGGATCATTCTGTAACATCTGATAAAAGTCATCTAAAGCTTTCATCTCACCTGTGGCTTTCGTATCTGCTAGTTTAACTGAGAGGGATGGATCTTGTAGAAGTTCTGAAATGTTCATGGTGACATACCAGAATTTTTAAAATCTTTTTTTGTATGGTGTTAACTCTTTACCACACAATCCCAAGTTTTAACAACCCTAAGGAAAAAGGTTTTGAAAAGATTGCAAGAAAAGAAAAAAATGCTGGTAACCAGCATTTCCTCCTTTTCCCACAATATTTTCTGCAATTCCAGAGGTAATGTCTGATAATTAAGTTACATTTCACTTGTTGTCTGCAAATGCTTTCAATTTCACCACATCTAAAATTTTGTTGTTTGGTAAAGGGTTAAAGCCATTTTCATCATTATTTCAGTTATATTAGGGTGGATAGTGCACCTATGTATGCTATCCTGGAGCTTCTTTTACCAGTACTTTGTACAATATTCTTCCCAAGCCACAAAATCATTGTGGAAACCATGTTCAGCTTGCAGAAAATGCTCAACGGTAGGACAGGAATAAATCCTGTTGCAATGACTACCATCAGTCTTCAAGAATTCGGTGGATTGTGGAAACAGAGCATCAACCCCCGGTTTCAAACTCTCTGTGAGGTTTGCCTACTTGGACATGCAATCACTGGAACACTTGGGTATATACGTACAATGTCAGACATATTCGTACTGACACTCAGTATTAATTACCTACATTAACTCTATACCAAACATAAAAAAAAATTAGACTGGTCCAAACTGAATGCATTTGCTGACAACAAATTAAATATTTTGAAATCTGTCTTTGACAGGACAGAAAATTGTGGGAAAAGGAGAAAATGCTGGCTACCAGCATTTTCTCCTTTACCCATAATGTTTTCAAAGGCATTTTTCCAAGGTTGTTCAAAGTTGGGATTGTGTGGTAAAGGGTTAAATCCCGTACATATTTATATACAATCCAGGGTTTTAGCAACTCCGAGAAAGAAGGCTTTTCAAAACATCATTGTGAAAGCATTTTGCCAGTAAACAGCATTTTCTCCTTTTTCCATGATTTTTTCTACCCTTTCAACCACAAATCCTGTGATGGTTGGTTGATTGATTGCATGGTGTTTAATGCTGTTTTCAACACTATTTCAATTAAATCATGGTGGCCAATGCACCTATCATGATTTCCCAGAATTTCTTTAACCAGTACTATGTAAAATATTCTTTCAAAGCCACTGACTGCTTTCCCATATAACAATGGCTGAAACAACGGTCAACAGTGAGACAGAGGAATGAATTATGTCACAATGACTAGCATCAATCCTCTGATAGAAATTGGCAGGGCCGGGGATCAAACTAGTGACCCCATGTTCTTAAGTTCTGTACGCTACCGACTGAGCCACTGGGGCTTGGCAAATCCTATGATAGGAGCCACATTGAATTTGTGATCTGTAAATACTTTTACTATGGACAAGTCATTTGGCCATCTGGTAAAAAGTTAATCACACTACAGTCGTTATTCATTCAGTAGTATGGTGTAGGATGCCGTTTTCAGCATGAGGCAGCCAGTGCATCTATTCATGCTTTCTTGGAATTTCTCTTACCAGTGCTTTGCACAATATTCTTCTCAAGCCATTGGCTACTTCTCCACATGACCTTTTAAACTAATGATCTGCAGTGAGAGAGGAATGAATCCTGCTGCAATGACTATCATCAATCCTTGGAAAGAAAGTGGCCGAGCTGGGGATTCAAACCAGCAAACCCTGGATGCCAAGTCCTTTATGCTACCAAATGCACTCCTATGGACACTCTAATGACAAACAAACCTTACTGAATGTTCCTTACCTTTTAACGAATGTTTAAATCCTGATGAAGAATGACACAAAACAAATTTGGATTTATTGTCTATAAGTATTTTATAGTCTAACTTCACAGCTTGTTGAAACATATATTCACAAAATTGATCCTGCAATGTAAAAGTAAAAACAATGTTATACTAAAGATATAAACAAATTGTAACTATTACAGCTCATTACTTGCAAAATATGGTGCAAATAAGAAAATGTTGATCATCAGCATTTTCTCGTTTTTCCACAATGTTTTCAAAGGTATAAAATCTATATAATTTTCCAAGTTTACCTCTTAATTTTTGTAGCTTAAAAATTTAAGCTTTAGTTATGAAAATTGTATGAAAAAAAAGCAAAATAAAGTTAATACCAAAATGTGTATTTTCAGACTTAATGCAATGTAACATGACTGAAACGTAGCTGTTCAAAATCTGATTAACTTTTCCAAAACATGTTTTCTAAACTGACGTCAATTATGACGCTGTCCTCAAAAATTAAAAGACAAATAACACCACAAGGTTTTAGACAGCTACAACTTTGATGTCAGGCGAGAGAAACTAATAGCATATTTGTGTAAATAGCTCTAGTAGCCTTGCTTTCTATTGGTATAGTTTTCTTTCTGATTACATAATCAGAAGCAGTGTAATTAATTTTCTTTCACACTGAAAAATGCACGTAAGGTAATGGGAATTTGGAATCTGATAAAATATTTTTTTTGGCCATTGACTGTAGTTTATTACCTGCAATTGTTTTCCAGTCTTTTAACCCTTTACCACACAATTACGACTTTTAGGGACCCTGAGAAAGAAGCCTTTGGAGAAGATTGTGAGAAAAGGAGAAAATGCTGGTAACCAACATTTTCTCCTTTTCCCCATAATGTTTTCTACCCTTCCTGAAACAAATTTCCATTTTTTAGTCACATTTATTTTGTCGTCTGCAACTGCTTTCAATTTGAACTAATCTAAAATTTTGTCGCTTGGTAAAGAGTTAAGTCTAAAATTTTGTTATCTAAAAATATCATTGTCTTGTACAGAGTTATATAAATATTTGTTCCAGACAAATATCCATTAAGAATACTTTCAATGCTTACTTTGACAAAACCAGGACTAGCTACAAGGACACATTTCACAACTGAAAATAGAAAAAAATTCAAATCTATCATGTCAGAAAGTACTTTTTCAAATTGGTTATAACCCTCTTATCTCCCTTAACCCTTTACCACACAACAAAATTTTACACTTTCTCTTGGCACACATTTTTGAGGTGGTTAATGTTTGTGCAAACTTATTTTGAAATTAAGTAATAGGGAAAAAAGTTATGGCCCAACAAGAAAATTTAACTGACAGACAGATGTATGGGCAGAGGAATGGAAAGATGGCCATGGAACATGTATGAAAAACATGGCCTTAACCCTTTCCCAAATGATAAATTTTAGACTGGTCCAAACTGAAAGAGTTTGCAGACAACAATTTTAAATTTGATGAAAATGGCAGAAAGTTCTCAAAAAGGGTAGAAAACACTGTGGGAAAAGGAGAAATTGCTCGTTACGAGCAATTTCTCCTTTTCCCACAGTGTTTTCAAAAGACTTGTACTGCAGACAAGTGAAAACCAGGGCTTGTTTGGGAAAGGGTTAATGTACAGACCAGCCCAGAACAGACGGATATGGTTCTTGCATGAAACATGCACATGGCCTTTATGTGGTTGACAATTTTGCAAATTTACACTGAAATTCACTCATAATTAAAAAAAGTTACAGACTGGACATGAACACAACCCCAAAAATTTCTCTTTTTAAACATATTTGACCTTGTTGTGGCCTTGGCCTCTAATGCACTGACAAGCTTCTTGTGCTCAACACATCATACATATGTGGTTGCCAATTCTGCTACGTTATACTGAAATTCATTCAAAATTAACACTTGAAATTACGTCTTGCAAATCTTCAATATATAATCAATATATGTGCAAAGTTTCAATGCAATTGAAGGAAAACTCTAGGAAAAGTTCGCGACACAAAACTGCTAGTATTTTGTACACAGACGGACACACGGACGGACAGACAGACAGGCTGATTCCAGTATACCCCCGAACACATTCGTTTTGCGGGGGTATAATTAATAATACCAGGTAAAGGATAAAAATAATACTTACTATCAAAATTCACATGTCTTAATAATGCTTGGATAATCTGATCATAAAACTTTGTGAGACCCTGAAAAATTAAAAAAAAAACAGAATATAGCAAACTTTAGCATAATTTTGTTTTGTAAGCGAGTTTTCTGTATGGCCATTACTTCTAAGAAATGGATGTCAGTTAGCACTAAGGAGCACTGTGTTCATCAGTTCATGTTACTCTTGTTTTATTGTTTTTGCTTGTGGTACAGGTTAAAAGTAGGAGAAGGTTTGAAAAATTGAGACATTAAAACACATGTTTATTTCTCAGAAATATTTTACCTTAATTACCAATTACTATTTAATTACCAATTACTATTTAACTCTTTACCAAACAAAAAAAATTTGGACTCTACCAAGATGAAAGCATTTGCAGACAACAAAACAATTGTAGTTCAGATGACTATTTCTGTCTCTGACAGGGCAGAAAACATTGTGGGCAAAGGAGAAAATGCTGGTTACCAGCATTTTCTCCTTTTCCCACAATGTTTTCAAAAGCTGTCTATTTCAAGGTCGTTAAAACTCGGATTGTGTGGTAAAGGGTTGACATATATCGCGATGCTGTATCATATCACTCCATAACTATCATGATAGTATCGTGATACTCTTTTCTGGCAATACCCAGCTCTTGCAACTAGCATTTTCCCCTTTCCCAACACTGTTTTATAGTCTTTCAAAGACAGCTCCTATCATATGATCTACATCTGACCACTAAACTTCAAGGGCTTTCAATATAAATAAGTCTGAAACTCTTATGGTGATCACATTTTATCATGTTTTATTCCGTTCCTGAAGTTTTTATGGCTCAAATACATTTGTTGCATGCGGACACGACAGAAAACAAAACCTGTATCTACACACTGTGAAATATGGTTCCAGATATGGTATGATGACGTAACTCAAGCACGGAAGATATAGGTATTGATTTGCGATCTGACTGATCAACATTTATGCTATGATATTTATCGGCCATTCATAAAAATTACATTACTAGCTACTACTGTTATATTTTGTTTACCAATTTACAAATAAAATGTCAAGAACTGCAAAATTTTGTCTTTGAAAGTTGTAAGTATATATTAACTCTTTACCACACAATCCCTACTTTTAATGACCCCGAGAAAGAAAGGTTCTGAAAACATTGTGAGAAAAGGAGAAAATGCTGGAAACCAGCATTTTCTCCTTTTCTCACAATGTTTTCTGCCCTTCCCAAAACAAATTTCAGTTTTTGAGTTACATTTGTCGTCTGCAAATGCTTTCAATATGATCTGGTCCAAAATATTTTGTCATTTGGTAAAGAGTTAAAAGGAATCTTTTGTTGTAGTAACTTTCTTGAAGCTTGTATTTACTTCTTGCTGCATAAGAAAATTTTGACATCTTGCTCTACCTTCGGTCTCATGCGACAAATTTTTCTCATGCTGCTCAAATTAAATACAAGCACCATACTACCAGACTGCAACATAATATTCCTTATTCAACCATCCTGGGGAAACAGGCTTTCCTGTTTACTACCTATCCTAGAACAAATACTATCACTTGAAAAAACACCGGGCTTGTATCCTGTAGATTCCTTTAGTATGGACAAGACTAAAATTTTGAATTGTGGTAAATAGTTTAGAAAAAAAAAAAAGAAAAACGCAAAGATGAGTTCTAACCTTATCATGTTGAGAACAGCTTCCTTTTCTTTTCCTAGGTATATTGGTTTCTATTTTGGCACGCACTAGGGTCATATTAGGGGTTATCAGACAGAGATGGGCCAGCCCTTCTTGCATCACTATGGCAGCTAGATCAGCATGCTGAGTAGGATCACAGGCTAGTTCTGTGAATAAATGAGAATTATTATACATACCAATTGTTTCTATGGAATTATCATTAGATATTTAAAGACACTACTGGTAAATATTGTTACTGGCAGGAAGTCTGATCTGGATCTGTAATAGTAGCTTAAACAACTTCAGTTCTGGTTTGTGCTGTAAATACTCCCATGCTGAGGAAGTAATTATAACATCTTGATAAAAGGAAGCATCAAGATCAGACTGCAGATAATGTGCTTGATTGATTGAATGTTGTTTTATGCCACTTTCATCCTTATTTCAGTAACATCACTGTGGCAGCTCACATATTTATGTATGTCCTGAGTTTCACTAGCACAGGCTATGGCTCTGAAGTGTCTTGCCCAAGGACACTCCCATAAAAGAAAGAATGGTGCAGTCTAATCATGGATTTACACTGTCAGCTACTTTATGAGATATTCTGAACAAAAAAAAAAAACATCCTTGAAAACACCATACATTTGAATTCAATTTTTTTTTTTTTCTAACTAAAAAATCATTTGGTTAGCTCTCTACCGATTAATATGTCATTCAAGCATCTTCGAATGGCTCCCTTTCAAAAATAACTGTTAGAGAACTATGTGGACTTACCTATTCTATCTAATGCCACAGAGTCCCACTCATGTTTACCTAAAGTAAACTTTCTGTTTAACTCCAAGTCTAATGTGTGATAAGCTCCCATCTGAAATAAGATTAAGAACATGGTAAAATTACTCATAAAGATAGTTTTCTATTTTTTTAAATTCTCCAAAAGCCAATATTTTTCTATAAAGTAAAATCATATTAACACAATAAGTGCTGCAATCTACAAACAGCTAATCTAAGACTGACCTTGATCTGTAAAAGTACTGTAATCAATTTCAGGCAAATGATGAAATTTTTCTTTGAAGAATTGAAAAAAAAAAAAAAAAAAAATCTGGACTATGCAACCATTATTGGGGCATCTATGTTCGCTGATTACCACTAAGTAACGGAAAACAATGTACTGTAGATGAATTTTGTACTGCAGCAGACCTGTTTTGGAAAAAAAAAACATAACAAAAGAATGATTTACCTACAATATGCAATTTTATCCTTTTGTTACATTGAGTTCACCAGTATTTTTCTCGAAAACCTTAATTCATCTTAATTTACTTCATTAAAACGAATGGCATTTTCAGTCACAATCTTACCTGCCTTTCAAACAAAAATCCAATCATCTGAGCCACATTCAACATGTTGTTGGCATGTGCTTTCAGCATAGACAAGTCCAAAATTTTGCAATTTGGTACATGAATAAACCAAAGTTTTGCCATCTGGTGAAGTAATAAATCAATGTTTTACCATCTGGTAAATTGATAAACCAAATTTTGCTATCTGGTGAGGCAATGAACCAAAATTTTGACATCAGGTAAATTTATAAACCATAATTTTGCTATCTGGTGAAGGGATAAAGCAAAATTTTGCCACCTGGTATTGTGATATACCAAAATTTTGCTATTTGGTGAAGCAATTAATCAAAATGTGCCATCAGGTAAACTGATAAACCATAATTTTGGGGAAGGGATAGAGCAAAACTTTGCCACCTGGTATAGTGATAAACCAAAATTTTGCTATTTGGTGAAGGGATTAACCAAAATTTTGTTTGCCAGTATGTAATTTGATAAACCATAATTTTGCTATCTGGTGAAAGGATAAAGCAAAATGTTGCCACCTGGTATAGTGATAAACCAAAAGAGATTGACCACAATTTTGCCACCTGGTAAATTGATAAACCAATGCCTTGCTATCTGGTGAAGGATAAAGCAAAATTTTGCCACCTGATAAAGTAAGAAACCAACATTTTGCTCTCTTGTGAAGGGATAAACCAAATTTTGCCACCTAGTAAAGTGATAAACCAAAATTTTGCTATCTGGTAAGGGGATAAACTTTGCCACCTGGTAAAGGGATAAATCAAAATTTTGCTATCTAGTGATGGGATAAAGCAAAATTTTGTCACTTGGTGAGGTGATAAACCAAAGATTTGCTATTTGGGAAGAGATAAACCAAAATTTGCCATCTGGTAAAGGGATAAATGAAAATTTTGCTATCTGGTGAAGTGATAAACCAAAATTTTGCCATCGGGTAAATTGATAAATCACATATTTTACTAAATATTTTACTATCTGGTGAAGGGATCAACCAAAAAGTGGCCATCTGGTAAATGGGTAAACCAAAATTTTGCTACCTACCTTTACATACTGATTTTCTGTAATATTTCTGCCCTTCACTCTGAGTACACACCCCTGTGTATCAAAGTCGATTGTTTCTATTCTGATAGTGAGGGTGGTTCTCACTTTGTTCACACTTACACTGCCTGTTGCTGATTCATTTTGTACCTTTCTGTGAAAAGAAAAATTAACATTAACTTTTTAACTCTTACCCTGCTAAATAACTTCAATGAAACTTTCAAGCCAATGGTAAAAACCAATATGTTGGTATTTCAAAGTTATTGGGGTTGGGAAAATATCTACTTATCTGAGTGTAGATCCAAGATCAAACTGCATATTCTGCGCAGTCTGATTTTGACCTACACTGTCCACAAAAGGTCAGTGAGTAGCGCTTAACAGCCAAAGAGTTCCTTTACCACACAACCCTGAGTTTTATAGATCCTGTGGTGGGAAGCTTTTATAAACATTGTGGGTAAAGGAGAAAATGCCAGTAACCAGTATTTTCTCCTTTTCCTACAACTTTTACCAACCTATCAAGGTACTTAAGCTTATTAGTGTTAATTTTGAAATTGTTGTCTGCAGATGTTTATAATTAAGGACAGACTAAAATTGTAGTATGGGAAAGGGCTAACCAGCCCAGAGAATAGTAGATACAGTAATTTCAAGGGGAAAGAATTTGCAACCACCAAATCAAATGCAATGATGTCTCTAACTGGCATAATAGGCCTTCATCTCTCATTTGTTATTCTTGCCATGTGTTTAAATTGCTAACATTTTGTATTCCTCACATGTAACTATCGATGTCTAATAAACTTGTACTTTCTTAAGAGACTTGTTCCTTTTTGTACCAAGTATGTACAAGAGTGCTCCAGTTTTTCCACTCAAATCTGCCGAGCCCTGATAGCTCAGTCGGTAGCATACTGGACTTGAAAATAGAAAGTCGCTGCTTTGATCTCCGGCTCGGCCAATTTCTTTCCAAGGATTGATGACAGTCATTGCGATAGGATTCATTCCTCTCTTACCACTGACCATTGCTTCAACAATGGTTCTGTGGAAATGCAATCAGTGGCTTGGAAAGAATATTGTGAAGAATACTGGTGAAAGACAACTCCACCACGATATAACTGAAACAATGTTGAAAATGGCATTAAACACCATACAATCAACAAATCAATCCCGTGTCCACTCAAATCTTGCACCCCCCTGGAGTTAAAGTTTGGGGGTGCAATTGATCAATTCAGACATATTTCATTTCTTGTCTGCAAATCGATTTCAAGACAGACAAGTCTAAAATTCAGTTATCTGGTAAAGTTTGGAATGTTCATGAAAGTTAGTGTTTTGCTGCCCTTGCTGATAATGCAACTCATCCCCAACAATTTTACTTTGGCTTTCTGCAAATATGATTTTTCCATTGACTATTTAACCCTTTACCACACAATCCCAAGTTTTAATGACCCTGAGACAAAGGCCTTTTGAAAACATTGTGGGAAAAGGAGAAAATGCTGGTAACCAGCATTTTCTCCTTTTCTCACAAGGTTTTCTACCCTTTCCAAAACAAATTTCAATTTTTCAGTCACATTTATTTTGTAATCTGCAGATGCTTTCAGTTTGGACCAGTCTTTTGTCGTTTGGTAAAGAGTTAAAAAAAAAAACATGGGTATTGTTTTTACCTGATTGTGGTAGAGCGCAATGTGTCATCAACACTAACAAGATTGTAAGCATGCCACATGTCCTCTGCTTCATCTGGAATCAGGGTGACACTCCTGCAAGGACAAAATCTAACTAAAATGAGCCATACTCTGAAAAGGTAGCTTAATTCTTTACTACATGAGAAAAATGTAGACTTGTCCAAATTGAAAGCATTTGCAGATGACAATTTAAATCTGACTCAGATGATGAAATATGTCTTTGATCAAGTAGAAAACATTGTGGGAAAATGCTAATTAATGTTTTCAAAAGGCTTCTTTATCACCTGGTTTTTAAAAGGTGGCACTGTGCAGTAAAGGATTAATGCATCTGCAACAACTATCCACCCATGTTAGCGTGTGCGATGACCGCACAGGCTGACATGGGTCAAAAGTTTTTGCTATTTGTAAATTTTCTGCATGTCAAAGGACCATTCTAACTCCAGACCTGGGTGTTTTTTTGACAAAAAGGATTTTTTGGATCCATAATTACCGAATGTGATGACTTACCCAGTATTATGCATCATTAAGAGGCACTAAAGCTCCTTTTCCCAGAGCATGGCTCAAGTGTCAAAAGTAACCATTTTAGTTTTCAGATGTTACTTTGTCAAAAAATGATGATGTCATTGTTGACAAAGTAAATGATTGATTGAATGGTGTTTTACGCCCCTTTCAACAATAGTTCAGTCATGTCACGGCAACAGCTCACACATTCATGTATTTTCTGGGTTTCACCTGTACTAGGCTAGGGCTCTGAAGTGTCTTGCCCAAGGACACTCCTACGAAAAACTCAGTGGGTCCAGTGAGGCTCGAACCCGAGGCCTTCAGGTTACACTTTACCGCTGAGTCACGCAGGACCCCGACAAAGTAAAGTCCGAATATAAAAAAGAGGAAAACATGATCGGACTGGAACCCAGACCAGGTAAAGGGTGATGGGTTTAGAATATTTGATGCGTTAGTAAATAAGGGAGCAGGGTTGGTTGATTGCTTCATTTGTAAACAAACTGTGATCAGGGTTTTCACTTTGCAACAATAATAGGGGGTCATTAGTAATAGGGATCATTCTGGACTTTGTGGGGGTCACAACCAAATGTAATTAGGTTAAACATTAAAGACTACTATTTATGGAACAATGTGTGTTTTTGTGTTTCTTATTCACCCTAAAGCTTTATATAACTTATATATGTATTACTGCACGATGCAAAATACATTGTAACACCAGGGATTCTTTATACAGAAGGGCTTACAGTCTAGATGGCATCTTTTTTTATAAAGTATCTTTAGTATGCTTATTTAAAAGCCTGTCCTTAACAGGCAAAAATGCTCTAGCTGCAGACAAGATGTCATTTATTTGCGTAATTTCAAGGGTATCAATGTAACCGCTAGTGTTTTGGTCCCGCACATAAGGGTTGGATTGTGCAAGTTTGTACAGCCACACTCTGTGGTAACAGGGTTAACTCTTTACCACACAATCCCGACCTTGGGAAAGAAGCCTTTTGAAAACATTGTGAGAAAAGGAGAAAATGCTGGTAACCAGCATTTTCTCCTTTTCCCATGTTTTCTACATATCCAAAACAAATTTCAATTCTAGAGTTACATTTAATTTGTCGTCTGAAAATGCTTTCAATTTGGACTGGTCTAAAATTTTGTTGTGTTGTAGAGTTAAAGAATTGTTCTTATCACGAGAATCAACCGTTTGATTGATACAAATAGCTTGTTGTCAGCCGGATTTGACAACCTCTATTTTGTGTGTGGACTTTTCATAGAGAGTATCCATTTGACAACGAACTATTTTCACCACTTTTAAATGGCTGATTCCTGTGTCTTGATACGTGGGTCACATTCATGCCACCATTTTCGACGAATAATAAAGCATATGTCTTTCGCGAAATTTTAGTAAACTCTCAGGGCTTTGAAATGATTTTTTTCGGTGCTCATACCTGGCAATCATTGTCTGATTGTTGTTCAAGGTCTCTTTTTCCTGCAGACAGCAAGAATGACGTCAATTTTGACTGAGCCATTTTGTTTTCATTAGAGATTGACTGGTTTATTTCACACAAGTTTAAAGACCGACGGTATACTCGTAAAGTCAATACACAGTCTAGTGTTTCATCCCATTTTCTTCTCGTACTTCAGCTTTCTTATGTACTCCCGATGTAACAATGTCGGTAGCAAACAAAGTCGTCAATAAGACAGTAACCTTTATTGTATTTGTGTGTCCACAATGACGCACTACTGATAAAAATATGGTTCATTTTCCTTGAAAATGGGTCAAACCGCACAAAATCGTGTGTCAAGGAAAACCCTGTGTGATTCTGTTCTTAAATGGAAGATAGGTAAATACTGGATATCAATTTTAGGTAGGTCAATAATTCCAGTCCGACAAATACCCATATTTTTATTATTATTGAACTCAGATAACTGGCATCAGTATGCAGGATTGTCCTTTCCCTCTATCAAAGAATTAATCATTGTTTAGAAGAATGATATTGTTAATATACACTGATCATTGATTTAAGTGGAAAATAATCACCGAAACACTCGCATGTCTGGTCTGTTACACACCGAAATACCTGATCTTGATGACGCCAATCTAGACTAAGGAACTATCAGTATATGACATTATCCCTTATATTTATTAATTCTATGTAAGATTAACACACGCACACACACACAAGAGCATTAGCCCACTTCATCTGCAAACGAAGTAGACCCAAAATAAGACATTGCATGATGTAGGTCTCTGATCCATCGATATGCACAAGTAACTCGGCAAGTTCTGTTCTGTTTTATTAACGTGAAGCAATAATAATTGAAGGTGTTCGGCTGATTTAATCCAACTTCTTTGTCATTGTTATTTTTATAGTGACAAAGTTATTATTCATAATCTTATTAGCTGAATTATAATTTTCTTATCAATTTACGCCTTGTAACATGACTGACCACAGATTCAAAATGGCTGCCAGTTTTGTAACTTGGCCATTTTTTATTTTGTCCGTCCAATGTAAAAATGAAAACTGTTTTTCTTAGCATACTTATGGATAAAGATCAGACATATGAAAGTTGTACAAAAGCTACTGAAGTAAGATCGCAGAGGTAGAATCCCTCAATCGACAAATTTTACTACAACGAGCGGATATTTCGGTGGACATTTATGTAGCGTTTTGGGCAGGCTATCCCGGTGCACTTCTTCACGGCGGGCCTCATCAGCATGTTTTTATTTTGTCCTTTGGTTTTAAAGTAACTCTATCCTCCATCAGTACCACTACCAGTACCACTTGTGTCAAAAATGATTACTTCATCTATTTGAACTCAATAATTAAAAAAAAAAAAAAAAAAATCGGGGTATTTCGGTGTTTCGGTGGTATTTCGTCCGACCATTTCTTTTCTGGCAGTTTGTTTTATCTAGTTACATTAAAATATTCAAATTCTCTCTTTTGGTTGGAAGGAAATAAATAATGAGCCTAATTGACATTTCAAAGCTAAAAATGACTTTGTAAATGGGTGTCAGAATTCCTCTGGATGGTAATTGCTGCTTTAGTAAATTTGTGTTATAATAACTGTGGGCTAAAAAATAGATTATCGCCACCATTACAACTGCAGCCAGCAAGCACTGCATTTCATCTTCTGAAATGAACGAAATAACTTTAGGCAGTACAACACAAACAACAATTCAGTAAGGGTGCCTTTAAATCAAAGCAAAGAACTGTATTAGATCGTGGTGGGAAAAAAATGAAATAGTCAAAATTGAAAATAGGGTAATGGAGGCCTAGGATTATTGGTTTGAAAGGAAAGTCAAATAAAATATCAATATACATGTATGTTTCAGTGAGGAAAAAAAAAACGTTAAATGAACCAGAATCTGTAAAGACAGGTGTCATATATTATTCGCCATTTTTCCACTGCTTTTATTTTTGACTCTTCAGCATAAAAAAATGTGAACACACCTAAGAAAAAGTGTATTGATAAAATCTTATTATGAAGAACTGATGATCATACGAAATGACAATTTTCAATCGATTTTCTGCTAGATTTCTACCCAAACTTACTTGGATATGATGTTTCAAGGGGACGATATTGTGTCTTCCGTGCCGAAAAAGTGCAATAAACTTTAAATTTAGAAAGGAAATCTTGGTAGTGTTGCAAACTTTCAATAAAAGATTGATTATTCCACCATTGCAAACAAAAGCTTCTTAATATTATAAAAAAGCGTGTAATAAGCAACATGGCAAAATATTTTCTGTGATCTGTCCACCATATTGGAATCTGTGTCGATACACCTTAAAACCCATTCGCCTGCTAGGCAAGCACTTGCGGCCAGCAAAGCATTAGGTAGAAATTGCGAGTGAGCGGTCACAAGCACTTGCCATATTGAACGTACTGCTGTATAGGTGAATCTACTTGACAGAGCTGAGGAAACCTGAGGTTTGCCGAATGCCAAACCAAGTACACATATAATTAAACTGGCAGCCTGCTATTGATCTTTGTAACAACAGTTTATCGGATGGTTACGGGGGATACAACGGGTACCAGTTTAATGCATGATCAGCATTCAGCAAACCTCTGGTAATCTGTTGATCAAGTTAGATGTAGGTACGGGATCCGCCAAGTTGTGACAAGTGGTATAATTAGCTGATCGAAGAAGCTTGCAATTCTTTAAGAAAATGATATACAAGCGTTTCAGTGACACCACAGCCGAGCAAGACGACGATCTCGGTTGTCAAGAAAATACGCAATGAAAATCGGGTCACACTAAAATACGCCACAGCAGTAATATACGCCACAGGTACGCCACAGGAGAAACTGACACACCAAAGCACATTTATAACTAAGTTACTTTCGATACATAAATTTTATGCTTAGAGATCTTGATTAACATGTTATCTATAATATATTGAAGTACAGCTGGGAAATTTTTTTGTATTTTAGTAGAAATTTGATCATGAAAGATAGCAATATCCTGTGTTGTTTCCGAGTCGCGATCCCAGTGACGCAATGGCTGTAGAATACATTAATTTCTTCAAGATTTTTGTCTGTACAACTTTCAATGGACTTATTTTTCATTTCTTAGGATATTTAACAATGCTTAGCATTGAATCATCATTTTGTTAACTTAATCATCTCCAGACTAACAATTACTTAAAGTGACAAGTATCAAAGGTCCGTTAGACTTATCTCCCTTCACCATCTTCCGATACAGATCCGAGTTAACACATTTAAGTCTGGAGACGAAATGGTTTAAAAAGTTACGATTCACTTCTTAACATCGTGAAATATTCTTAGAATTGAAAAAAAAATCTATTTGAACTTGTACAATTTACGTCTGCAAGAAATTGATGTTTTATATACAACTATGGCGTCATTGAGATCGTGACTCGGAGTATGGCTGTCTTTCAAGATAAAATTTCCATCAAAATATATAAAATTTCTCAGATAAACTTCAGTATATTAAAGATAACACCTTAAATTCCTTAATTAAGATGTTTAAACATATAAAATATGCATTAGATGTTATTTATGTGCTGTGGCATATCACTTTCTCCCTGTGGCATACCTGTGGCGTATATTACTCCTGTGGCGTATTTTAGTGTGACCGATGAAAATCAGACAAATTGAGTATCGTGAGAAACATGTGCGAATTTGTTACGCTTTAAAATAAGTTTTGTTGCCAGGGTTCCCATTCGCGCACATGTGTGCGTGATTCATGCACTGAATTGAATAATCACGCACAAAAATATGAAGTGAAACGTGCATGCACACACAGATTTCAGGGCTCCCATTGTCGATCACCAGTGGCGCCAGTTGGGACATGTTAACAAGTGTGAAAGTCACTGTTTATCACCGCTAATCAAACTTGGTATCAATCCTCTTTTCTAGTGTAAAATCAAAGATTTTGAAGTTACATGCTATTCTTATTGACAAATCTATGTCAAATCATGCTGAAATACTACTCCAACAGCTGGCCTTGATTCTATATGAACTATATGAACACTTAACAGGCATGAAAAAAAAAGATCGCTGAAAGAAACGCGAAAACCCATGACACAACAAAAATTGGTTTGACATCGTCCGATCATAGGCATACGCATTTCAAACAGTCTATTCAGTTTTATCATTGACTTTGAACAGTAAATTTACATAAATATCTGTATAAAACAATAAGTGAAACCTAATTAGTGTCTGAAATTGACAGTGAAATGGAAAATTCTACTGGCCATCAGGCTGTAAGTTGTCCCTCTGAAACTGGTCCCATGAGTAAGGAAATTATAACAAGCGTCTTCTTTTTTTGAATTACCCATATTGTTTCGAGAGGAGCTGACTGCAGAGTAGACTCATCAAAACAAATTTTCAATACAACAGACCCTTACTGTCCTCCATAGATGCTCTATAATTGTCAATATTAAGTGCGCTCCTAGAATTTCTCTTGCACTCCCAAACTTGTATTCCAGGGAGCGCATGCACTCCCAAAAAGAGATGTGAGTGGGAACACCGTGTTGCGTATTTGCTGTTCCAAGTAGAGTAAAATAAGCAAAAACACACCTTATCTGGGGCGCTGTGCTACTAAAACTGAAGAGTGTAAGAAAATATTGGGAGACTCCGCTGTCAACAATCCAGTTTCACTTTTTAATCGGAGTGCCAGCTTACTCTTACTAGGGGCCTTAGTGGGCTTACAAACTCTACCAAACAAAAGGCACTTACCCGCATCCATTTTTATCGATATCTCTACTTACTAACTTCATCGTGTTTTTATTATCTCTCCTCGTAAACTAACTTTGTTACTTGACACATGGCTTACGGTAAAATGCCAGAAAATATTGCAACACAGTGATGTAAGAAGTGAATTCCAGACGGAAACCAGTTAACAGTCTGAAACTGGTAGCCGTCTACCAAGTTTTATATCATATGATTACGGCACGAAAGGCGGATACCAGTTTATTATTTTTCTTGATCGTATGTTACGAGCGTTTTGATTGGTTGATTTCTAAACGTTTTTTTTTTTTACTATTTCGCGGAGTTTGCGCCCCATTGTGCTATACATTCAAACTTTAAACCATTATCCATTACTTTACGATCCCTGCATTATCTGACCCTTCTTAACACCATTATTCTGTTTAGTTACGATCGAAAACAGTGTGGCTTGAGAATGGATTGTGCAAATAAGATATCGTTTGATATTTATAAAAACAACCAGATACTTTGTGGGACTTATGACAAAAAGAAATTGTAACTAAAAACAAAAGTGTGTTTATTATTCGCACCATAGATCTTGCACTTCGTAACATAAATTAACCATTTCGTACCATAGCGTTACCACTTCGTACCGTGATAATAGTATTTCTTACCATGGCCAAACATATCAATAAATAAGACAAAAAGTAGTATTTAAGATATTTATTAAGTTATTGATATACATGTACATGTATTTTGAAGCATTTAATATTCAAACCGACGGCCTGACGGTGCATCATATACACCTGGAATCGATAAATTATACAGGCTGAGGGAACTACGAATGAAAGGAAGCTAAATTTATAGAAGAGAGTACATTTTTGGAGAAAAATGGTAAACCTCATGGACTGAGATTACAGGATTATGAACTTGAGGAAATCAAAATTAAAACCATACCTGAATATCTGATGAAGCAGGTGAGAGAGATAAAGGCAAAGAGGAAGAGAGAGAAAGAGAGAGAGAGACAAAGAGAAAGTCACGAAGAGAGACAAAGAGAAAGACGCAGAGAGAAAGACTGAAAGAAACAGAGACATGACAGAAATGGATGCAGAAAGAGAGGAAGGGGAGAGAAAGAGAGATAAAGGAGAGAGCATGACAGAAAAAGAGAGAGAGAGACAGAACAGGCAGAAAAAGAAACAGAGAAAGGAAGGACGAGAGTGTAGACAGAGAGAGACAGAGACACAGCAAGGGAGACAGAGATAGGGAGTGAAGCACACAGAAAGAGAGAGAGAGAGAGAGAGAGCGGAGACAGAGAAAAAAAGAGAAAAAACAGGCAGATAAAGAGAGATAGAGACAAGGAAGGACGAGACTGCAGACAGAGGGAGACTTTCAGACAGCTACGTCCCTGACTCCTGACCTACAGTTCATGAATCATTTTTCCCACTCGACTGGATTTCTGATGGCTACCTTACAATTTCTTCTCTTTTCTTCGTTTCAAACTATTTCTCGACTACACTAAGGAACATAAAAGATGGTAAAGGCCTTTCTTTTTCTCTAAAAATAGAAACACCTTTTAACTAGTTCTACGCCAAACCAACGGGAGTTTTTCGAAATAATTTCACAGGAATGTTCCTCTGGCAACCTTCTACTTTTCGAGTGCGGTTTAGACCAAGATTTTATTGTTTCATGTAGAAAGACAATGTCAAAATATCTCATAAACTTGTATGATCGTTTGATAAAAGTTTGACACGCTTGATAAAATTCGATTAAAAAATAAACCGCGACGAGACAAAGAATCTTGCCTTGACCATCCCGTATATATAGCCCAGGTGGTAGAGCGTAGGACTCGTGAACGTCATGTTTCGGGTCACTTGGGATGCGGCTGGCCATCTAAAATTACTAGTAGTCTGTCGGATAAGGCTTTAAATCGAGGTCGTAAGTGACGATGCTATACGTCGAGCACGTTTGGAACCAGGCGTAACTTCGGATGGGTTTCGTCCTGTATCTTGCACTATCCCCCGTTAAATAGCTAACAGCCTTTGGTTGGCTGGTTATTTCCGTTTATTTATCGTCGATACCGGTTGCCCATCTGAGCGACGCCCCCAGAAGACGGTTAGTTGTTACGGGGGATAGTGCAAGGATACAGGTCGAAACTACTGAGAGCTTCGCCTGGTTCTTTAACGTGCTCGGCGTATAGCACCGTCACACGGGACCTCGGTTTAATGTCTCATCCGAAAGACTATTAGTAATTTTTTAGTTGGCCAGCCGGGGATACGAACCCACAATCTGTAGGACATTGTGTTCACAAGTCCCACGCTCTACCTACTGAGCTATATCGGCAACTAACAGCCTTCAGTGGGTGTCGTCCATATAGGCAACCGGTGGCGACGATAAATAAACGCGAATTCAATCAATCAGAAATCTTGCCGGTATAGGGGGTAGCGGTTGGGTGGGTGGACATGACCAATGTATCGACATTTCAGTTGACTGACACATCGAGCAACGAATTTGAATAATGATCGAGCGCCAGTGAGCATAAGGCCAAATAGAGTCATTCCCGTAGATTAGGCCAATGTGAAAACTGTTGCATTTCGACTTAGACTAATATAGGTAGTAATCGTTTAATTTCTTTTTTAGCGGATTTGTATAGCAAATCCGCTTACTGTGATCATTCTGACCGGAACCAAACACATCATGCGTAACGACGCATGCAAGCCCACACTACATATCGGTTTGACCTGAACCAAAGAAATATACTGCCATTGACGCTTGCGCTCTACCCATTCTACTTTCACTTTTAGCTAATACACCTCAACCTCGCTTTTGTCACTACCGTATCTGTAACATGGATATGTTTGTAGCCAAAGAAACACCAGCAAAAAGCGATTACGCTTAGATGAAATGTTGTTGTTCGGGATCTCTACCACTGATGAAACCCAGGAAATACATGAATATGTGAGCTGTCGCCGTGATATTACAGAAATAATGTTGAAAGCGGCGTAAAATACCATTCAATCAATCAATCCAAGCCACTGACTACTTGTCTCACATGCATCAGAGAAAACTAAGTTGCCGGAAAGAAGGTTTGCCGCAGCCGGAAATATAATCCACAATCATCGAGTCACAAGTCAGATACGCTAACCACTTGCTCTTCCGGCCGGGCCCAAGACATAGGGTAGAAGCGAAACATTGTATAAACCTTAATTTTTTTGGTGCCTATCGATCAAATGGGGGGGGGGGGGGGGGGGGGGCACATTGCTGTTTTCCACCAGTCAGTCGCTTGATTGATTAAATGCTGTTTTACGCCGCTTCAGCATTATTTCAGCCATATCACGGCGACAGCTCACATATTCGTGTATTCAGTCAGTCTAGCATACCAGTTGTAAAAAAGAGGGAGTAGGTGAGTCGAGATTTGCTATAACGACAGTTTAGTTAACCGACCAAGAATATCTTGGAACAAACTGAGTGCACTAAGGAGGTCTCTCTATACTTTCAGACACTTACTTTCCCAAGTTAAGGCCCTTGAGCGTGACCTAGTGGAAAACCCTGAACCTGCAGCGCATCCCAAAGTTCAACCCGTTCGGGCTGCAATGCAGCCAGAGGCAGATCCAGTTGTTCAGCCTGACCAACCGGTGGTTCAGCCGGTAGCTGGTTCAGCTCAGCCTGGCGAAATGCGGCAGGTGGCACCTGACCTGAGGGCACAGGCCTTGGTCGATATCCTGCCATCGTCTGAGGAAGACGCTGGTGAACCTGGCCAGCGGCAACATGGTCGGAAAAGAAAGAGGCCTCTTTCTCAGCTGGTGCGGGAAAACCACGAATTGTACAATACCTTTTTGAAGAAAAAATTGCCAAAAGTTCTTCCAGAACTTGGAATAAGTTCTTCGAATCGGACTAAATTGTTTTGTTATCATGGTAAATCTTCAAATCCGTAAATAGATTTAAACGAGAACCTAATATTTTTTTCTGTTCTTCTACAGCTGGCCTCAAGCGGTAATTATGTCCCTTGATTCTCAATGATTTCTGCATTATTCTTGAAGAAAAAAATGTTGTTCTCTGAATCCATGTTTTCCTGTAAGTAGGCCTAATTAACCCTTTCCCTGACGACAAATTTTGGACTGGTCCAAATTGAAAGAGTTTGCAGACGACAATTTTAAATTTGATGAAAATGGCAGAATGTTCTCAAAAAGGGTAGAAAACACTGTGGGAAAAGGAGAAATTGCTCATTACGAGCAATTTCTCCTTTTCCCACAGTGTTTTCTGCAGACGCTACCCATGACAACATTAGCAGTGAAAGAGTCAAGTACATGTGAAGGAAAAAGTTGATTTTGTTCGAGTGTTTGGTGATGTTTTCAACAGTATTTCAGTTATTGTAGCCAGTACACCTATCCATGTGCCTAGAGTTTCTTTGACCCTTTGCGAAACAATTCCGTGTTTTAATGACCCTGGACTGGAGATAAGAGCAATTGAAAACATTGTGAGAATAGCTCGGATAAAATGTTAGTACACAATTACAAACGTAACATAACATCAGAGCTAGGTCTACCCTCCAAATCAGATTAGGTCAAACCGGATTTTTTTTTTTTTGTTTCGGTGAATTACAGCGAAGTCGGTCGGGTGAAATAGCGTAGTTAGACAGGAACGAACCTTTTCATCCATGGGCTTATCTGACTGCAACCTCTAGGATTGGCTAGTTGATTGGTTGGTTTGTCAGTTAGTTGGTTGGTTGGTCGATGGATGGATGGATGGATGGATGGATCCATTGTATGATTTATCCGCATTTCGTTTTTTAACAACCCTCGGAGAAACTGCTTTGAAAACATAATGGGAAAAGGAGCTAATCAGAAATCGCATAGTTTCTTTAATATAAATAGATATTTAACATAGCGTTTTTGTTTTCGTCTTTAATTAATACCGTCATAACGAAAGTTTATCTTATTGAAAACTTTGTCAAATGGTATGACTATGGTATGAAGTGGTAAAATTATGGTACGAAGTGACTGGTGCGAAATGGTTATGGTACGAAAAGTCCGTAATTCTTGTCTGCAATGCTTCCAGTTTTGACAATTCTAAAATAGTGTCGTCTGGTAAAGAGTTATTACTATTAAAAAGCGGAGAAAATTACAACTTGGTAAAATGGAATACTATGGAATAATTAAACTGACAAAAAAAAAAAATTATGTCTTATTTCTTTTTTGGTTTTCACGCATTGACCCTTTACAAAAGAAGACAGTCTTGAGTTTTTTAACCCTTTCTCGCACAATGCCGCCTTTTAACGACCCTCGGAAAGAAGCCTTTTGAAAACATTGTGGGAAAAGGAGAAAATGCTGGTAACCAGCATTTTCTCCTTTTTCCACAGTGTTTTCTATCCTTCCAACCAAAAATTGCACCATTTGGGCCATACTGAAATTTTCGTCAGCAAATGCTTTCAATTTGGACTAAAATTTCATGATTTGGTAGAGTTAAAGACTTTATGGGAAAGGGCTCAGGAAACCTTGTTGAGAAAGAGAAGGCAATGCTAGCCGTTTTGGACATATCATCTCAAGCTATATCAGAAAGTGTAGATGAAGATCAAATTGCACAGAACATGCAAACTGATCTCCTTCTACACTTTCCTTGAAATGGCCCGTTTAGATTTCTTGGTGTGAATTAACAGGTTGGTCGTTTTGGTTGGTAACTTTTTTTCTTGTGAGATCAAATCGGACACCATTTTACTATACGATGTATTTGAATACAATTGAATATAATCAGTCTGAGTTATTGATCATGTGACATTCCAACAAATTGCATAATACATTAAGGGGCTACATAGCCCATTAAGGAAATACTACTGAAAAATATTTTTATCTTCCACGTGTTTTTCCTCTTTACTGATGGTTTGCAAACTGTCGCCTCACTTAATTCGGTGGTGAATCATTTTCGAGTTTAGTGAACTTATGAAAATCTGAAAAGCTCTTTCAACACTTTATCAAACAATCCTGTGTTTTAACATCCCCGATAAAGAAAGCTTTTGAAAACGTTGTGGGTAAAGGAGAAAATTCAGGTCATCAGCATTTTCTCCTTTTTTGACAATGTTTTCCACCCTTTCATATCCACATGCCAATATTTGAGTAACATTTTTCTTGTCTGTAAATGCTTTGAATTTCCACAAATCCAATATGTGAGCCATGCTCTGTGAAAAGGGGGCTTTTTTTTTGTGAGATCAAATCAGACACCATTTTACTATATTTGAATACAATTGAATATAATCAGTCTGAGTTATTGATCATGTGCCATTCCCACAAAGCTTTGCATAATACATTAAGGGGCTACATAGCCCATTAAGGAAATACTACTGAAAAATATTTTTTTCTTCCACGTGTTTTTCCTCTTTACTGATGGTTTGCAAACTGTCGCCTCACTTAATTCGGTGGTGAATCATTTTCAAGTTTAGTGAAATTATGGAGATCTGAAAAGCTCTTTCAACACTTTATCAAACAATCCTGTGTTTTAACATCCCCGATAAAGAAAGCTTTTGAAAACGTTGTGGGTAAAGGAGAAAATTCAGGTCATCAGCATTTTCTCCTTTTTTGACAATGTTTTCCACCCTTTCATATCCACATGCCAATATTTGAGTAACATTTTTCTTGTCTGTAAATGCTTTGAATTTCCACAAATCCAATATGTGAGCCATGCTCTGTGAAAAGGGGGCTTTTTTTTTGTGAGATCAAATCAGACACCATTTTACTATATTTGAATACAATTGAATATAATCAGTCTGAGTTATTGATCATGTGCCATTCCCACAAAGCTTTGCATAATACATTAAGGGGCTACATAGCCCATTAAGGAAATACTACTGAAAAATATTTTTTTCTTCCACGTTTTTTTCCTCTTTACTGATGGTTTGCAAACTGTCGCCTCACTTAATTCGGTGGTGAATCATTTTCAAGTTTAGTGAAATTATGGAGATCTGAAAAGCTCTTTCAACACTTTATCAAACAATCCTGTGTTTTAACATCCCCGATAAAGAAAGCTTTTGAAAACGTTGTGGGTAAAGGAGAAAATTCAGGTCATCAGCATTATCTCCTTTTTTGACAATGTTTTCCACCCTTTCATATCCACATGCCAATATTTGAGTAACATTTTTCTTGTCTGTAAATGCTTTGAATTTCCACAAATCCAATATGTGAGCCATGCTCTGTGAAAAGGGGGCTTTTTTTTTGTGAGATCAAATCAGACACCATTTTACTATATTTGAATACAATTGAATATAATCAGTCTGAGTTATTGATCATGTGCCATTCCCACAAAGCTTTGCATAATACATTAAGGGGCTACATAGCCCATTAAGGAAATACTACTGAAAAATATTTTTTTCTTCCACGTGTTTTTCCTCTTTACTGATGGTTTGCAAACTGTCGCCTCACTTAATTCGGTGGTGAATCATTTTCGAGTTTAGTGAACTTATGAAAATCTGAAAAGCTCTTTCAACACTTTATCAAACAATCCTGTGTTTTAACATCCCCGATAAAGAAAGCTTTTGAAAACGTTGTGGGTAAAGGAGAAAATTCAGGTCATCAGCATTTTCTCCTTTTTTGACAATGTTTTCCACCCTTTCATATCCACATGCCAATATTTGAGTAACATTTTTCTTGTCTGTAAATGCTTTGAATTTCCACAAATCCAATATGTGAGCCATGCTCTGTGAAAAGGGGGCTTTTTTTTTGTGAGATCAAATCAGACACCATTTTACTATATTTGAATACAATTGAATATAATCAGTCTGAGTTATTGATCATGTGCCATTCCCACAAAGCTTTGCATAATACATTAAGGGGCTACATAGCCCATTAAGGAAATACTACTGAAAAATATTTTTTTCTTCCACGTGTTTTTCCTCTTTACTGATGGTTTGCAAACTGTCGCCTCACTTAATTCGGTGGTGAATCATTTTCGAGTTTAGTGAACTTATGAAAATCTGAAAAGCTCTTTCAACACTTTATCAAACAATCCTGTGTTTTAACATCCCCGATAAAGAAAGCTTTTGAAAACGTTGTGGGTAAAGGAGAAAATTCAGGTCATCAGCATTATCTCCTTTTTTGACAATGTTTTCCACCCTTTCATATCCACATGCCAATATTTGAGTAACATTTTTCTTGTCTGTAAATGCTTTGAATTTCCACAAATCCAATATGTGAGCCATGCTCTGTGAAAAGGGGGCTTAGTGCATATGCGAAAAGTACCAACCCAGGTCAGCCTGCACAGGCTGACCAGGGCCAACACTTTTTGCTATTGGCGAATTTTCTGTATGCCCAAAGACCCGTCTGCAGCTTGATTTAACCGGTTGTTAAAAAAAGTGGCTATTATGGGTCCATTATTATGTAATGGCTTGATTGGCATCATGGATCATGCAGATGCCTTAAGCCCCTTTTTCACAGAGCATGGCTCATTTTGTTGTTTGGCAATAAAGAGTCAAAGGCAACCATAAGGTATTCTGACAACCTGTGCCACTGTTACAGTCAAATGTACAAGACTCATTACTTTTCCCTTTGAGAAACATAAACTCAGAATAGATGTCGGAAAAGAAAAAAAAAAGGCAACTCTTGTACAGCAAGGGCTTTAATTTGAAGAAATTTAGTAGAGGTCCATTAGATGAAGCTACATGGCAAATTTGGTAGCCCTAAGCCTTATAGTTTCCAATAATATTTTCAAAGTCTTCCAATATTTTTTAGTTTTGTCGCCATGGCAACCAAAGTTTTTTACACAAATCAAATTCTTTCAAGAAGTCCTGAAGAGGACCATGGTAGGATAATTTCTGTGAAGTCTGGTCAAAATTGGAAGGGTAGTTTCAGAGAACAGCAAGAACTATGAATTGACCAGTGGTGCTAATTTAAACAAATACCAAAAACATTCAAGAGATAATGTCAGAATAAAGTCCCCATTTCCCTGGAATCTGGCCTTACATTCATGAGGCAAAACTATTTAACCCTTTACCACACAATCCTGAGTTTTAACGACCCTGAGGAAGAAACCTCTTGAAAGTATTGTGAGAAAGAGAAAATGCTGGTAACAAGCATTTCCTCCTTTTCCCACGATGTTTTCTACCATATCAAAGTCAAATTCCATCATTGGAGCCAAAACTCATTTGTCAACTGTAAACACTTTCAATTTGGACAAGTCTACATTTTTGTCATGTGGTGACCAAGTAACTCCTTACCAAACAACTAAAGTTTGGACGAGACCAAATTCAAAGAATTTGCAGACAACAAATTAAACGTTGCTAAATGATGATTTCTGTCATTGATAAGATAGAAAACATTGTGGGAAAAGGAGAAAATGCTGGCTACCAGCATTTTCTTCTTTTCCCACAATATTTTCAAAAGGCTTACTCGGCAGGTTCGTTAAAACTCGGGATTGTGTGGTAAATGGTCAAAGGACCTTGCTAGGATGAAACCTGTATAATAACAAAGTACTTGGACACTAACATTTTTATCTGTTAAAAGCTTTATTATCTAGAGTCACATAACCAATCAATATCTTATATTATTTTCTGTCATATAACACATACAGTATCTTATATCCAACAGGTCACATAACTCATACACTATTTAATATTATTTTGAGTCAAATAACTTAGACAACATCTAAGGGAACCAACCTTTTGCATAATGTGAGACATAAAGACCTGTAACAATAGATGTAATTGATTTTTTCCTTGTCACTGAGACTGTTATGGAACAAACATTGTAGCAAATGCAAGGATCACTCATCATAAGTGGTCTCGTAATTTATCACATTGTTTTTTCTCCCATATTTTTCAAACATAATGATCTACGTAAGCTAGATAATGCTCTTCATTAAGATAAAAGGACCTATTAAAAAGCAA
Source organism: Tridacna gigas (assembly GCA_945859785.2). Lineage (NCBI taxonomy): Eukaryota > Metazoa > Mollusca > Bivalvia > Cardiida > Cardiidae > Tridacna > Tridacna gigas. Next base: position 38,809,828 of record OX244042.2, read on the forward strand.
TAAATTTAGCTACTTTTCCCACATTGTTTCTTTAACATTTCCAAGATCTTCTATTCACTTGTACCAATTTCAAATCTGTCATCTGCAGATGGTATCAATTAACCCTTAACCTGCTAAATAAGTGAAATAAAATCTTTCAAGCCTATAGTAAAAACCCAAATATTGCTATTGCAAAGGTTTTTTTGGGGGGGAGGGGATATCTTCTTATCTGACAGTGTAGAGAATGTACAGTCTGATCTTGATCTACACTGTCCGCAAAAGGCCATGGAGTTGCGCTTAGCAGCTTAAGGGTTTTTTGGGAAAGGATGATATTCTTCCCAAGACAGCCTTGAAATCTAGGTCCATGCTTTTGATTTGTTTTTTGTACATAAAAAAGTAAAAGGTTAACCCTTTACCGGACAACCTGAGTTTCCATGTTCCTGAGAAAGAAGAAACGTCTCCTTTCCCCAAAATGTTTTCTACCTTTGAAAAAGCAATTTCCATAATTTTAGTCAGATTTGTCACATGCAAATGCTTTCAATATGGGCAAGTCTAAATTTTTGTTATCTGGTAAAGGGGTTAAATGGCAGGTTCAACGACCATTGTACCACCCCTTAACTCTTTACCACACAATCCCGACTTTGACGACCCTGAGAAAGAAGCCTTTTGAAAATATTGTGAGAAAAGAAGAAAATGCTGGTAACCAGCATTTTCTCCTTTTCCCACAATGTTTTCTACCCTTCCCAAAACAAATTGCAATTTTTCAATCACATTTATTTTGTCGTCCGCAAATGCTTTCAATTTGGACCAGTTTAAAATTTTGTCGTTTGGTAAATCCCGACTTTCGACGACCCTGAGAAAAAAGCCTTTTGAAAACATTGTGGGAAAAGGAGAAAATGCTGGTAACCAGCATTTTTCCTTTTCCCACAATGTTTTCTACCCTTCCCAGAACAAATTTCAGTTTTTCAGGCAAATTCATTTTGTTGTCTGCAAATGCTTTCAATTTGGACTAGTCTAAAATTTTGTCGTTTGGTAAAGGTTAACTTGTTTGCTGCCAACTAAACGGATCCAACTTTTGTCAAGGTCTTTAAATATATTTACATTTCATTTGGAGCTGACTCTGGTCAAAGATTAACACCAGGTAGTGGACAGGGTAGATCAAAGACCAGACACCACATTTTGGTCTTGATCTATGCCGTCCAAAAAAGCTATCCAAGGCAACATTGGCAGTGTAAGAGTTAACCCTTTACCAAACCATAAAGTTTTAGAAAAGTCCAAACTGAAAGCATTTGCAAAAGACAAAATAAATGGGACTAAAAAATTGAAATTTGTTTCTGGAAGGGTAGAAAACGTTGTGGGCAAAGGAGAAAATGCTGGTTAGCAGCATTTTCTCCTTTTCCCACAATGTTTTCTAAAGCTTTTTTTTTTCTTAGGGTTGTTAAAAGTCAGGATTGTGTGGTATAGGGTTAAAAGGCTTGCCAACTGTGAGAAAAAATCCCCACAACCACCAAGTTTTACCAGGCTTCTGGAAACACAGGTCACAATCAACTTCAAGACTTCTTTTTCTTCAATGGCAGTTTTTCTCTTAACTTTGAAAACAACTTGCTTATTCTATTGAAACCACCTGTAGCACCTGGCAGGTTTTCGAATGGTATATGATCTTCGATTCCTTGAGAAAATTTGCTATCTTGTGGCAATGATGTGTAGCTACCTGAACGATTTAAAACTGGGGTTCCATAATCTTTAGACATTGACATGGTTCCCTTAAAAGATGGCTTGGTGTCTGTAAATGGATTATGAGAAGGGGTACCAGGAATGGAACTGCTAGGACTTCCAGAGCCAAGTTCCCCGAATGTCTGTATGGACGTTGTTGAAATGTTTCTCACTAGTTTCGATTTACCTTTGTCTGTGAGATCCACTTCATCTATGGAATCGTCTGTAAGAATTATTACAGATGTTTTACTTTCATCTTGGGAGTCTATTTCAATCACTGATTGGTCAGGAGAACGAATGCTCTCCTGAGATTCATCTCCCACACTGTCCTGTATAATCAATTCACCGTCCTCGAGATCAGACTCTTCCGCTTGTAGTGTTTTCTGTAGCTGTTTATACTGGTCTTCTAGTTCAGCAAGGGTTGGTGAATCTGAGCGGCCCTGACTAGCTTCACGACTAACTGACAACCTTAAAGGATGAGCTGGGCTGTCCTTTGGTGTAGGGGGCGGAGTGTTTTCTGGAGGAGGCGGTTTTGAGGGCGGAGTATCTATTGGTAATGGTGGGGGATGGCTGGTGTTACTCTGATCATCTGAATGTTAAAGGAAGACATTTTTTCAGGTTTCTGATATAAGCATTCCTCCTCTTGAGTATAAATTTACTCTACAGAAGCAACCTACCATTAAGCCTTTACTGCACAATGCCGCCTTTTAACAAACCTGGGAAAGAAACCCTATGAAAACATTGTGGGAAAGAGAGAAAATGCTGGTAACTAGCATTTTCTTCTTTTCCCACAATGTTCTCTACCATATCAAAGGAAAATTGCACCATTTGAGCCACACTGCAATTGTCGTCTGCAAATGCTTTCAATTTGGACAGGTCTAGAATTTTGTTGTCTGGTAAAGGGTTAAAACATGTAACAAATAGTGTAATTACTTGTAACCTGCAAATTCTCCCTTTACCAAAATTTCTTTTAGTTAGCACATTGTAGATATCAATTGATTGTATTCTTTCGATGCTTCAAAAAAAAAAAAAATACTATTTTAAATGGTCCATAATTTTATTTACAGGATAGAATCATCTTCATAAAAACTTTCAAAGGGAGTCAAATATCTACCAAAAGAAAATTTAGACTTGTCTAACTAAGACCACTTGCAGACAAACATTTAACCCTTTACCACACAACAAAATTTTAGTCTAGGTCAAATCCAAAGCAATATCAGACAACAACTTAAATGTTGCTCAACAGATGACTTCTGTCTTTGATACGGTAAAAAACCTGTGCAAAGAAAGCTTTAGAAAATGTTTTGGAAAATGGAAAAAATGAAAATCACCAGAATTTGTTCATTTCCTAGAGTCTTTTCTACCATTTCACAAACAAATCCAATCGTTTGAACCACCTGCAGTCTTCAAATACTTTGAATATAGACCAGTCTTGAATTTTGTCTTCTGGTAAAGAGTTAATTCATTACCAAACAGCAACATTTCAGACATGTACACACTGAAAGCATTTGGGGACAGCAAATCAAATGTTACTTAAATCACAGGCCTTTAAAGCTCCATTGGTCTATCACAGTACACTAAAATTTTCCTTGGTCAATCACTGAACACTTACAGCACACTGGTGTATCACCTGTATATCACGGAATACTCAAATTTTCATTAACACCGTTATTATAAATAGCACATTGGCGACTGCCTCTGTTTGTATATAATAAGATAAGGTGTGCAACAAAATTGAAGAAAATTTGATCCCTGTCCCCTTTCAGAGATAATATTTAACCGAAAACAGAAAAAAAAAAAAAAAAAAACCCTAGTTACCGGTGCAGATGGGTTCACAAATTGTACCCTGACCTTCGAAAGTTCCAAACAGCTCTTGTGATCAAGCAGTAGCTCTGATCTCAAAAAATTTAAAAAGCATTCACATTTTCCAGAATATGATTAAGAGGTAGTCGCAAATGAGCGATTTATAGTATGGTGTCCGATAATGAAAATTTCGTTATCCCGTGATAGACCAATGGAGCTTCAGTGGCCTACCTTTAAATGATGGGTTTATTTTCAAAGTAGTGGAAAACATTGTGAGAAAAGGAGATCATGTTGGTTTCCAGCATGATCTCCTTTTCCCAAAATTTTTTCAAAAGCCCACTTCCTTAGGGTTGCTAAAACATTGTATTCTTTGTTATAATTATTATATATAGATTAAACACACACTGGTGTCAAATGAACCATGGAAAATACACACCATCAAGATCCATGTCCTCAGAGGTTGTCTTTAATCTCTTCCTGTCCTGTTCCTCTGACTGCATTTGAGCTCTCTTCTGTGTTGTTTGCTTCAAGAAAAATGAAAAATGAGTCCATAAATAGAATGAGTTCAACAAGTCGGTAACTAGAAAGAGTTTTTCATATTTTCACTGACATAGATGTTAAACTTGCTTGAAGAACTTGAAAACATTGTGAGCATGCTTTCCGAGTAAATCAGCTAATCTAGGCTGACTGAACATATCAGACAACTTTTGTAACCAATACCATCAAAGGTAAGTAAAAACATTATGACAAATGACTAAACTATTCTTTATCAACATCTACTAGATTTGAGATATGATTTTACTCTCAGTATAGTATAAACATATGAGCCATCCTCTGTGACAAGGGGGTTTAGAGCATCTTCATAAAAGTATCAACCCAGGTCAGCCTTCGCAGACTGCACAGGCAAAACCTGTGTCGAAACATTTTGCTATTGTTGATTTTTTGAATATAAAAGAACCATTCCATCTCATGGTTCAGACGGATGTTAGACAAAATGGACTTTATGGATCCATAATTATATGATGATCTGCATGGTATAATGCATCACAGAGATGCATTATCCCTTTCCTAAACAAGCCCTCGTTTTCACGTGTCTGCAGTACAAGTCTTTTAAAAAACACTGTGGGAAAAGGAGAAATTGCTCCTAATGAGCAATTTCTCCTTTTCCCACAGTGTTTTCTACCCTTCTGGAGAACTTTCTGTCATTTTCATCAAATTTAAAATTGTCGTCTGCAAACTCTTTCAATTTTGACCAGTCTAAAATTTATGGTTTGGGAAAGGGTTAAACTGCCTTTTGCAGGGCACGGCTCATAGGTATTTTACATCCATTGTGAAACCTGTTCTGAAAACTTTAATCAATCACAATTAACCCTTTATAACATTATTTCAGTTATATCACTGCAGTTAGTGCACGTATCCATGTTTACATGGAGTTTCTTTAACAAGTACTTTGTGCAACGTTTTTCCTAAACCAGTACCTACTTTCCCACACAAGCATTGTCGAACCAAGGGGCATTGGTAAGATGGGAAAAAATCTGTTGTAATGACTATCATCAATCTTCGGAAGAAGATGAGCTGGACGAGCTGGGGATTGGAACCGGTGATCCCCTAGTCTCCAGCTGTGTACTGAGCTTCCGGCTAGGCAGAAGGACTTTAAAAATGTTTTGGAAAAAGGAGAGAATACTCTTTCATACAAAAGGAGAGAATACTCTTCATACAAAACCTTTTTCGTTTTAGCCAATGTGATTTCGTCTGCAAATGCTTTGAAGTTTGACATGTCTGAAATTTTCATATTTGGTAAAAACTTAATGAAACTATTTTAGGCACAGGAGCTTCGAAAGTTCCAAACAGCTACAATCATATTTGAACAAAAACTGCACAAAGATGAAAATCATACCTGCTCTTGTATAGAAGCCAGTAAAGTAGATTTGAGCTGATGTGGTTGTATTGGGGGAAGTCCATACAGGTGTGCCTCCTGAAAAAAAAATATATACTGCACAGTCGTGTCCGGTCCTCTTGGTAGATTCCTGTTTCACAAGTCTGTTTAATTCTACCTCTTTCTGCAGTATTTCTTTGAACACACGAATTTAGAAAAATAGAGAAGCTAAATTTATCTTAATTTGACACCTGCGAGTGTTTAAAGTTTGTCTGTGACATCATCCTGACTAATTATTCATAAAAACTGCCCTACAACTCAATTTCGAATCAGGCTGGTTGTACTTTTTGTCTGCCCACCAAATGAGTAATTTGTGTCTCATCACAATCAATTAAACATATATTTCACAACTATATAAGATATCAAAGCCAGTTTTAACATTATTTTCTTTATTTACATGTGACCTTTGTCATACAACAGCTTCGTTTCCATTTTGCCACCATTCTGTCAAAGTTCTTAATCAAAAGCCTGAATGGAGCATAACTATGTCTCTCCAACAAATATTTTTGTATGAGCCACAAATACTTTAGAAATCCTTCACAGTGACATTGTTGAATATAAAAGCACAAGTTTACCATACAGTTGTATGGCACATGTTTGTGTTGTTTGAGGAATCTTTCTTATAATACACATGTGTAATTTTTTGGATGAGGTACATGTACTTTTATACATACATGTAGATAAATAGCTTTGAGTATATTGGTATTCTTTTGAATGTCAAAATTATTAAACAGTGTGCATGATTATGGGACAGCATTGTATATTAACTCTTTACCAAACAACAGAACTTTAGACTGATCCAAATTGAAAGTATTTGCACATGACAAACAAGACTCAGAAACGCTCTTGGAAGTGTAGAGAACATAGTGGGAACAAAAGAAAAAGCTTGGTATTTCCAGATTTCCTGCTAGAGTTTTTTAAAGACTTGTGGGAATGACAGATGGTCATTAACAAGCATCAACTTTGTAGGATTGTGTTCAAATAATAAGGATTGCATCATAAACTTGGTAACCAGCATTTACTCCTTTCAGACAATATTTTCCTTTCAAAAACAAATTTCATAATTTGTGCAACATTTAATTTGTCGTCTGCAAATGCTTTCAAATTGGATTACTCTACAATTTTGTCGTTTGGTAACTTTAGAGTTAAACATGTGATTATGTGATGAAGGGATTTGCCAACTAAAAGTTAAGAGATCTCGAGAGTACAAGAGAAATTTAACAAATTATTGATGTTATAACTTACGTCCACTATGTTGGGAGGAAGCTCCACTGTGAATCCTGGGTACTCTATAATTTTGTCGGGATCAATTCGATCTACAGAAATAATAAACATTATTCCTTCGCTCTTTCCCAATTGACAAGTTCTAGACTCTTCCAAATTTAAAAAATCTGTGTTTGACAAAAAATTGGTACAAATGACTTCCAGTTCTCTGGTAGGGTAGAAAGCATTGTGGGAAAATGAGAAAATGCTGGTTGCTGACATTTTCTCATTTTTCCACAATGTTTTCAAAAGCTTTCTCCTACAGAGTCATTAATACTTCGGATTATTTAGTAAAGGGTTAAAATTATGAACTCAGCTTAACTTGCTTTAGCAGACGATGTACAGTAGATCAAGATCAGGCTGCACAGAATGACCACTCTGATCTTTGATCTACACTGTCAATTACTTTGTTTACATTCTGGCAAAAAAACCTTTATAGAGGCCTTATCTCATATAGTGAAAAAAAAATGTATTTGTCACACAACAAACACTTCTAGCTGGGTTGCCTTGTCAATGGCTAAGAAAACAATGTCAAAGGGCCACCTCCTATAAAAGACAACTTATCATAACTAAACTTGCAGATGCACATGTTCCCTTGGAAGGAAGACTTCCATTAAAGTGGCTGAAAGTTGTTTAAGGAGAATAGGAAAAAAGACATGGACAGACAGGTGATCATACTTGTTCAAGTTTACCTCCCCATTCTAAAACGTAAGGTTATTGCAATTGAAATACAACACTGATCAAGCAAACCAACTACAAAGGACAATAAGATATTTGATTATTAGAAATTACCTTCAGACTGCTCCATTTCATCAACATCTGCAATTTACAAAAAAATGTGTATATTTCATTGCATGAATTAATCAAAATGCTGAAGGCGCTCAAGGCCTGGGCATCAGTACGGGAGAAGAGATAGGAAGATGAGGCCCAGTTTGCCTTGGTTAGAAATGGTTATGGGCCGAGATGTCATATCTGGACAACTCTGACAGGAAGAGATAAGGCATACATACCAATTAAATACATAGTTATAACTTCAGACACGAGGTGCACAGTAATGTTTACGAAAATTAAAATCTTACTGAGGTTTTGAGACACCTTTTGCAGAGAAAGAGCACACCGTCTGCGTAAAATACACTATCATTATTTGTCATTCACAGTGTCCAGAAAAAGGACAAACGAACGATCCCAATTAGTGCTCAGCAACAGTGCTCGTCACAACTCGGTCAATTGCATACCTACATCTAAGCATTTGATTAACGATCACCCGAGGTTTGCCAATTGTTTCTTTCACTGTTAAGTGCACAAATTTGCAGTTATGAATAAGCTCACCAGGGCCCAAAATTCTCAGTCAACACTTTCGTACGATTAAAATCGCACATCTGTCAAAGTTTGTTGTGAAATTAAACCTTACTATGATGTTCAAATTGAAATATATTATTATTACTTTAAGGAGTTGTTTCTTTCAGCATAGTGAGATGGATTACAGGCGGTACTTTTCACTTTTACTCGGGTTTTCCCGTAAATGCTTGGATGGGGTTCAAATTTAGGTATACAATTCCAATGGCCTTGGGCTTGGCAAGCCAAGCCCAGGCCAAAAATGTGTAAAAACTATTAACTTGTTTGCCTGTTTTGGAAAAAAAAAATCAATCAGTTCTGAATGCTATCAGCAGCCATTAAAAGTAGTACTGCACTTTTTTCAAATCAGGATAGCTTTGATTGTCCTAAATCACTCCACTGCTTTATAGATAAATGTGTATGCATGTAGTTGGCATGGACAGACATAATAACCCATAGGAAGCCTGTGTTGCAATAAAATTTCACAGAGAAAATAAGCCTAGCCAAAAAAAGGTCCTTTTTCTGACATGCCAAGATGATATCAATGAGTACAAGAATAATTACTCGAGTACTACTCACACCAAATGTCTATAAACTCTGACAAACAGCCAAGAAGATTTCATTAAGTTTAGTAACAGAAAAATGTTTTTTTTTTTTTTTTCTGTGGCATAAATGGTTTATGTTAGGGGGAAAATAAAACAAATGGGCCATGATGGTCCTGCATTGCCCACTAGAGCCTTTTTGATCTAATATGACCCATTTCCAATCTCTTCCTAGATATCAAGACAAACATTCGTAACAAACTTTCATGAGTATTGGACTGAAAATATGGCTTCTAGAGTGTACAGACGCTTTTTCTAGAATTAATCTCAGCGACCTACTTTTTGACCCCACATGACACATTTTCAAACTAGTCATGTATATCATCACCACAAACATTCTTTCAGAGTACTGGATGGAAAATGTGGTTTGTAGAGAGTACAAAAAGTTTTTCTAAGATCTGTCCCAGTGACCTACTTTTTGGCCAGGTATGAATAGTTTTGAAACTTGTCTAAGATATCAAGACAAACATTTTGACCAACTTCAATGAGAATTGGATGGAAAATGTGGCATCTAGAATGTACACATTTTTTTTCTACGATTTGTCCCAGTGACCGACTGTTTAACCCGATTTTCAAGGATTTGTTCTAGTTACCTACTTTTTGTCCTGATGTGACCAATTTCCCAACTCATTGGAGATATCATCAAGACAACATTCTGACCAAGTTTCACGAGTATTAGACAGACAATGTGGTCTCTAGTGTATACACAAGGTAAAAGTTCATATGAGAGACAACAGACACAGCATGATAAAAAACTGATTGATTGTATTGGAGTTTAACGTCATTTTGACAGTTTAGGTCATATTGCAGTGGTCAGTGCACCTACACATGTGTTTCCTGGTTTCTCACACCAGAACTGACTAAGCTTTCTTTCAAAGTCACTGACCACTTTTCTCACATGCATCAGAGGTGAGAGGCGAAAAATCACCAGAAAGAAAGTTTGCCTCGACAGGGTATCAAACTTGCAACCAACAGGTCACAAGTCAGATACGCTAACCACTGAGCTATCCAGGTGGACCATGATCACAAAAGCTCAATCTGAACACATTGTGCTCTGGTGAGCGAAAATAAAATGATACAAACCTTGTTTTCTTTTTAAAAAATTCAACACATCAGAGTATACCCATTAAAATCCCAGTAGCAGCCAGGAGTAAACAATACAGGTGCTCAAATGCATTTAAATTTGTATCATTAAATCTTAAAAGAACAGAAATTATTGTGAAGATGACTATCTGTTATTGAACGGTTGGTCTAGGTATTACTCTCTACCAGAAAAATGAATTTTAAAACTAGGTAAAAAGTTGCCAAGTCTTTTACCAGGTTATATGGAATTTGTAGAAAACATTGAGTGAAATGGAGAAAAAGCAGGTTACTAGGATTTTCTCTTTTTACTATAATGTTTGCAAAAGCTGTCTTCCTGAGGCTCATAAAAACACTGGCATTGTTTGGTAAAAAGGTTAACATGTTTGCATAAACCCTCTGAAGTTTCGAAAGTATTTGCATAAACTCCCTAAAGTTTCTAAAATGTTTGCATAAACCCTCTGAAGTTTTTAATGGTTGCGATGATTACTTCCTGGAAACCTTAATCCTTTACCACACAATCCCAAGTTTCAACAGCCCTGAAGAAGAAAGCTTTAAAAACATTGTGGGAAAAGGAGAAAATGCTGATAACCAAAATTTTCTCCTTTTCCAACAATGTTCTCTACCCTGTCAAAGACAGAAATCATGAACTTGAGCTTCCTCTATTTTGGCATCTGCAAATGCTTCCAATTTGGTCAAGTCCAAAATTTTGTTGCCTGGTAAAGAGTTAACCTTCTCTTGTGCCAAAGTGTGAATACTTTCCGCTCATCAAGAAGTCAGAAGCTCTGATACGAGAGGCAGGGCCTGGTTTCACAAAAAAGTCCCTAAATTTGCTCAGATCAGCTAACAGACTCATTTTACTGCTTAAGTTGAGTTCGTCATTTGAGACATATTATATTAACATTAACAGATTTTAGTAATACTCTCAGCTCAGCTCAGTCCATTATTTTGCTTAGTTGAGTTTGGAACAATGTGTCAACTCAGGTTTTGAGAACATAACTGTATTTTTTTAAATGTAAGTGAAATTCATCTCAAATAGCTAACTCAACTTGGGTTGGAGAATGAGTTACTGGATTTGAGCAAAATATCAGACTTGAGTTTTTTTCATGAAATCGGGCCCAGATGCTCTATTCTTACACCACTATGTCCAACAATATCTCTTCTTGCTAAAAAAAATTTTATAAGTGGTTTTAATTTTAGATACCTTCTCCATTTTCATCAAACATGGACAAAACAGGGGCTGACTTAGCTTCCTCCATCCAACCCGGAGGATAGCCCAGGGCTCTCATTTTGTAGATATAGACAGGCAACTGGGAGTCCTCAAGCCCCAGGGCATCTCTAAGTTCATCACTGAAAACAAAAACCATTAATTAGACAATCTTTTCTAAGGAATCAAAACATACCACTATTTCTGTACAAATAAATCATACTGACTGGCTTGAAGAACTTTTCATTTGGACTCGATTGTTCTCAGATCACCAGAAAAGATGGTAATTGATAAGAATAACTACAGCAAATGTACAATCTGAACTACAAAACTTCCTATTAGCCTAAACAAAACACTTAACAAACCAAATGCAGGCAAGATATTTATCTTTTGGATAGAACCCTGATATCCGCAAAAGTATGTAACCTCTTTCCGTTCATTTTTGGATTGCAATAATAAAACAACCTCCTGCTGACTCCATCTTGGGCTCTTTGTATTCAACATTGTCTTATCAATTGGACTGCTTTGAGAATACATTGTATGCTCCATATTATAGGTTTATTTTGATTTAAAACACATGCGTATCACTGCAATATACAGATGTTCACAAACATATCCTAAATTAAACTACACAAGCAGAAATTAAGATTGTCTCAGGTCAGGCTGAAAGATAAATAAAACATTACCTAGCCTGTGCAATAACAACATTTCAATCGAAAAGCTCTAACCTTTCATGAAACAATCCTGTCAATTTACAACCCTGAGGGTGATTTCAAAGCATTGTTAGAAAAGGCAAAAAATGCTGGTGGAGGGGTATAAAAAGATGTGGACATATATGGAATTGTTGCAGTAATTTTCCTTGTGGTAATACATTCTTTTAATATTTAAGCTGGGTGAGAAAAAATGGTATCGGGAGACACCAAAGGTGAAGCAAATATCAAAAAGCAGAGAGAAGCAAATACAAGCACCAGGAAAGTTATTACAACATAGCATTCTTTGTATAATATACCTACAAATTTCAACAACAAAATACTGCAATTATGGACATTTATATTTCAAAGTACTACGAAATGAAAAGCAAAAACCACATTAAAAGGTAAAAAGCTTTTTTTTTTTCAATAAATGGCAGATAAATATTTGACCGAGCAAAATCAGAACAAATGCTGAAAGTAGTCCATATGCAGGTTTTGCCACCATACCATAACTGGAACTGCATTTGACACTGGGGAGATACAATTTTTTTTGTCATGTCCAATTTTTTCAGCCCCCCCCCCATACTATAATTATAAAACTATACAGACCTAATGATTCCAGGCCTGTATTTGGCATACTTTGGATCATTACCAGTATCCTTGTGATACCTGCCTGACCTGCATGTGAATAAAAAGAAAGTTTTACCCTAGATTTTTATCAGACATCAATCATGAGTTTGAAAAACTTTATAACAAATGACGAAATTGCGTTAAGAAAAAGCTTTTGCAAACATTTTCTCCTCTTCCCACAATGTTTCAAAAGGCTTCTTACATAGGGTTATTAAAACTTGGGATTTCGTATGGTTACGGATGAAGAAAAGGGGTTTTAAAAATATTATGGAGGCAAAAAGGAAAAATGCTGGTAACCAACAATTTCTCCTTTTTCAAACCATGTTTTCAATTCTTTCAAAGAAAGAATTCTGAAGAATCTGTAAGTTTAGCTAAATTCGTCACATGCTTTTAACATTTTACCAAACAAAAAACTTTCAGACTTGACCAACATGAAAGCATTTGTAGATGACAGAGGATGAGTTCAGTCTTTTATAGGACAAAAAACATTGTTGGAAAAGATAAAATGGTGGTTACCAGCATTTTCTCCTTTTCCACAATGTTTTAAAAAGCCTTCTTCTTCAGTGTCACTCTGGATTGTACTGTAAAGGGTTAAAAATAACTTGTATAAAATTTTGCAACACTACCAAACAGTTTTGTACGAAATTAATAAGCACAATAAAACATGTGCATTAAACACTCTTTTTCAACATTTTGGCCAATAACCTTTATTGAGAAAGAAAAACACAATTCATTCATACTACAAATTTACATTTTTGTACATAGTTCTACAGTTTGAGTAAATTTTGTTTTTCTTTCATGATAAAGAGGATAAATTTTATCTTTTTCGGTGAAAGATCAAAATTTATTTCATTGAGTGATCATCATTGGTAATATTTTCAAGAGTGGCACAGCCAGAGGTGAAAATATTACCATATGGTGTGCACGAGATGAAATAAATTTCGATCTTTCACCAAAAAAAGCAAATATTCTATTCATTTCATGTTTCTAACCCCTTTTTTGTTGCAACTTGCAAAGAATAGGGGAGCTCGCTGTATTTCCGTACCAGTGAGTTTATCAATTGGTAAATTCACTGGTGGAAACTATCAAACCATAATTCACCATTATTTCCCAGTAAACTACCAAAAAGCATGAAATAAGAGGGTGTAGCCCAAAATATTGAAAATAGAGTGTACTGTACATGGCGAGCGTTGCCCATCTATATTTTGAAAGAATCACATTTTTCTTTCTTGATTAAGGCTGTTGGCCAAAAAATTGAACAAAGAGTAAAATTTTGTGGTCTCGTACAGTGTTGACTTACTTTGGTTGACCTGCTTGCTGGGCCTTCATTTCTTGACGACTTTCGTTGATTCTTTGTTGATTCCTGGGTTCTTTACAATCTGGGAGCATGTGGTCTCCTCCACAGTTCCAGCACTTAGGCTTTGATCTAGAAAACAACTATGAGTTCATTCATGACCCCACAAGTATGTGATATGTGTAGCAAAAAATACCCACGAGTTTTGTAGAGTATTAGACTACTTTAGAACCCGACATTTAAATGCACCCATACTAATAGTATATCACCATGATAGAGAAAGCATTATGACACAGAAAATCAGACTTCTTTTGTAACATCATTATAACAGCAGCACATTTAGTAGGAAATCCAGTTTTTCACATTATTTTCAAAGCAAGTTTAACCTATATTTTGCCACATTAGTGTGCTGTTTATCTAACTCCCTACCAAACTACTTGTCCAAATCTAAAGCATTTGCTGACGACAAATTAAATGTCTTATTGGTTGAAATTGTTTTTGAAAGGGTAGAAAACATTGTGGGCACAGGAGAAAATGCTGGTTACCAGGATTTTCTCCTTTTCCCACATTGTCTTCAAAAGCCTCCTTCCTCAGTATCATTATAACTCAGAATAGACTGGTAAAGGGTCAAGGTAACTGAGCCAGACATACCAGTGTATAAGCTGTCCCATGCATGTTTATTTTCAGCCAAAACTTACCACTGTTCCACTTCATTTTCTCACATACACAGTTCTTGCACAATTTCAAGGGACTTATTATTTAACCCTTTCCCAAACGACAAATTTTGGACTGATCCAAATTGAAAGAGTTTGCAGACGACAATTTTGAATGTGATGAAAATGGCAGAAAGTTCTCAAAAAGGGTAGAAAACACTGTGGGAAAAGGAGAAATTGCTCGTTACGAGCAATTTCTCCTTTTCCCACAGTGTTTTCAAAAGACTTGTACTGCAGACACGTGAAAACCAGGGCTTGTTTTGGAAAGGGTTAATACAAACTAAAATGAAGCCATTTCATTGGATGAACAAGAGCACAGCGTGCCGATGACAAAGCTGGCTATGGATGCTTTTTCTAATAGGTTTTCCTAAATTCTTTGTTAAAAAAAAGGGGGGGGGGGGGGGCATAAATGTCAAAAAGAGTTACATACTGGTAGAATTAGTTTGATTTTCAGTGTCAAAAATATTTTGATGGTTATCTTACCCTATTGTATAGGTTCCCCTTTTGATAAATAACAACTAGTCCAAGTTTCAAATATCTTTAGAGATTACAGAGATATTATAAAATGTCACAGTTTTTGTACAACAATGAAGCAGATGCTATGACAATACCTCACCATTTTCTTTGAAAACAACCAAGCCAAAATGTCATAGTTTAGCCCGATGCAGACATCTCTGGTGGCAACAGGGCTATTACACTACCTCAATGTTTTCTTTCAAAACAGTAAAGCTAAAACTTGGGCTGAATTATAAAGCAATGTCTACATTTATTTTAATGCTCATCAAAATCTGTTCTTCCAAACACACTGAAAAGTGTCCGTCTCAATTTGACAAATAAATGATAAAGAAAATAAAATGTCTTGTGAATAAGTACTTCTGTTTCTTACCTTTCCTTTTCCATCTTCTTTGCATTGGCTTTAACAAGCTCTAAGTCTACTGGTAAAATGTCTGTGAATATCAGTTCATATCTGATTGGGATCAGGAAATACTAATCTCTGATGTTGTGAAAGACTGCAGCCCCTTTAAACCTTTCCCAAACAATTCTCTGTTTTCAGAAACCTGAGAAAGAGGGCTTTTGTAAACATTGCGGGAAAAGAGAGAAAATGCTGCTGTAAACCAGCATTTTCTCTTTTTCCCCACAATATTTTCTACATTATAAAAGCCAAGTTTCATTGTTTCAGCCTCAATTTTTCCCACAATATTTTCTCCCTTTTCACTGACAAATACTTTATTTGACCCACATCTAATTTGTTTCCTGCAAATGCTTTCAATACAATTTAGTCTTAAATTTTGTTGCTTAGTTATGCATTTAACCCTTTATCACATAGCAAAAAATGTAGACTTGTCCAAATTTAAAGCATTTACAGATGACAATTAAAATTTGGCTCAAATCATAGAATTTCTCAATGATAAGGTAGAAAACATTGTGGGAAAAGGAGAAAATGCTGGATACCAACTTTGAATAATGATTTTTTTTCCCCAAAAGGCTTCTTTCTCAGGGTTGTTTAAACTCAGGATTATGTGGTAAGGGTTAAAAGACTCACCTGTCTTAGGTGACCAGCAAGAGGTTAAAAGTAATAGAGGCAATTAAGGACAAGTGGCTGTTTAACACAGAGGTATTACATTCAAAACTAGATCCATCCTTATGTTGTTTGCTTGTTAAAGATGGGGAACGTATTACATTATCATTCTTTTTTTTTCCATATGCTAAACTAAGCCACTGGCTGCTTTTCCACATAACCATCATTGAAACAACAATCAGCAGTGAGAGAGGTACGAGTCCTGTTGCAAGGACTATCATCGAGCCAAAAAAGAAAAATGAGTCCTTTTGCAATGACTATCATCAATCCTCAGAGAAAAGTTTGCTGAGCTGGGGATACTAACAAGCCCTCCGGTTTCATTTCCTGTACATTACCAACTGAGCTACTGAGCAAAAAAAACTAATAATAAATTTACAACAGAAGACTCCAAATACAACCTTGGACAATAGGGCTTATCAACATATGGGAGATGTTGCTGTTTGGTAGAGTGCAGTGTTGGCATATCACATGAGATGTGTCTGGTTCAAATCTCATCAAGAGCAAGTTACTTTCATTCTAAGTCAATCTCCTTAATACTTTACAAGAAAAAAATAACTGACATGTCCTACTGGAAAACATTTTCCAACAAATCAAATGTGGTTTAAATCTGTGGAATTTGCCTTTAAAGTAGAAAACATTCTGGGAAAAGGAGAAAATGCTGGTTTCCGAAGCCTTCCTGCTCAGGTTCATCAAAACACAGGATTGTGTGGTAAAGGGTTACATGTATTTTCACATTTTTCTCTTAAACATGATAATATCATTGCCTCCATAATCTCTGCTAATACCTAATGCTTATACACATATTTACATTTGTTAGAGTTAAGTATTTCTTCTCTAAAGGACTGTGCATTTCTTGTCAAGAAAACTGTTCATTAATAACATATACATGTAGGTACCCTTTTACTTGAACTTATTCAACCTGAGGCGACAATTTTGAACAGACTGAGACACAAACCATGGAACCCTTGCTTACAGGGCTAGTGCTCTTGCACTGGGGTAGCAGGCCATGTCCAAGTCAGAGCTCGGAATCAGCTTCAATCTATTTTGAGGAAGGGTAACCCAATCCTCCCAAAGCACCTACATACTCTTCCTTGAACATTGCTAATAACTCAAACAAAACCGCACCAATACCATTGTGTGTTATTTATATTTAGCACCAAATGCAACCAGAGGAAAAAAATGTTGATGACATTCAGGACTCAAACCCGGACCCCTTGCTCCACCCTTTACCACATAATACTGAGTTTTAAAGACCCTGACGAAGAGAGCTTTTAAAAAAGTTGTGCGTACAGGAGAAAAATGCTGGTAAAAAGCACTTTCTCCTTTTCCCACAATGTTTTGTACTTATTAAAGACAAATTCCACCATCTGAACCATGACTGCAAATGCTTTCAATTTGAGCAAGACAACAGAGTTAACCCTTCCGAAGTTCACTGCACAATGCCAACTTATAACGACCCTGGGATCAAAACATTGTGAGAAAAGGAGAAAGTGCTGGTAAGCAGCATTTTCTCCTTTTTCCACAATGTTTTCTACCCTATCAAAGAAAAATTGCACCATTTGAGCCACACTGAAATTGTCATCTGCAAATGCTATCAATTTGGACAAGGCTCAACTTTTGTCATCTGCTAAAGGGTTAAAGGACAAGTGCTCTAACCAGCGAGCAAACAAGCTATCTCCAGCCCTGCCTTCTGTTTAAATCTTTCCACTGAATAGATGATTCCACTACACTTACTTCTTGGCCCTTCTGAAACTTGAATTAAAAGATTTTATGGTAATTTGACATTAACTATAATGGATACATTGGTATTTCCCAGCTGTCTGTCAGCGAGGGATTGTACTCTACCATTGGCCAACCTAATGTGTCTAAAATATAATCCTGATAAAACTGGGAACATCCCAAAATCTGAAATGATACAAGAAAGAGAAAATCAACAGATGACATGGAAATGTAGATCTATTTGTTTTACCCTTACCCATACAACAAATTTTATACACTACTTATAAAAGTAGTGCCAAATATGATTTTTTTTTTTTTTTTTAAATCAGCTTAAGTTGTAATTATTATACGGTATAAAACATTATGGGAAAAAGGAGAAAATGCTGGTTCCCATAATGTTTTCAAAAGTATTTTACTTCTCAAAAAGTACGGAGTTGATATCTTCTTTCCTACACAAAAAGCAAGTCTGTTTTATTTATTTAGTACTCAAAGAGTGGAAACTCATTTGCTGGCAAGCAGAGATCCAAGCCATGCTCTAGCAAAATGGGGCTTAATGCATCTCCATGATACATTATACAAGCAAGTCATCACATAATTAGGGATCCATAAAATGCATTTTGCCTAACAATCAGCTGAATCTTGAAGTAGAATGGTCCTTGGACATGCAGAAAATTGACCAAAAGCAAAAAGTTTTGATCCAGGTCAGCCTGCGCAGACTGCGCAAGCTGACCTGGGTTGATACTTTTTGCAGATGCAATAAACCCCCTTTTCATACAGCATGGCTTGTATTCGTATAGGATATGACATAAAATGGCATTTGAAATAAAATTTTATTGAATGAGTCAAGGAAATTGTTATCAAACCAGCCCTGGCAAGCTTAATATTTTCATACACAAGTTGTTGTACACAAGTCTAATAAAATTTTATCGAGAAAGGCAAGAAATGTTTGATTCTTTTTATCACATACTGATATCCCATTTATCACAGGCTGGAATACACAAGACCATATATACACAATCATATCTAAAATAAGAAAATTTGTAATGGCTGTATTGCACTGTAAACAAGAACACCACACGGAGGTGTCAATGCTCAGCTGTGGTTGCTTGATTTTCAGTAAAAATTTTACGGCAAAAAAGGGGCATATCTGTGTCAAACTTTGCGAATAATAAAGCAAGAAAAGGGGCACTTACCCTTGTTGTATAGGTTCCCCTTTTGATTTTTAGCAAGTTGTCTAAGTTTGAAGTAAATATCTTCAGTGATAACCGAGATAATATAACTCTTTACCAAACGACAAAATTTTAGACTGGTCCAAATTGAAAGCAATTGCAGACGACAAATTAACTGTGACTCAAAACTTAAAATTTGTTTTGGGAAAGGTAGAAAACATTGTGGGAAAAGGAGAAAATGCTGGTTACCAGCATTTTCTCCTTTTCTCACAATGTTTTCAAACAGCTTCTTTCTCAGGGTCGTTAAAAAAAGTCGGGATTGTGTGGTAAAGAGTTAAAGAAAACATTCAACCCTATAATAAAAACTTGAATAATGTCATTTCAAACCTGTATTTTTAGAGAAAAATATCTCCTTATCGGACAGTCTAGATCCAAGATCGGACTGCACATGCTGTGCTGTCTGATCTTGATCTACATTGTCCACAAAAGGTCAGTGAGTCGTGCTTAGCAGCTTAAGGGTTAAATGATAAAATGTCTAATTACCACATGTGCCTGCCTTAGACTTTCTGTTCTCCTTTCTCCAGGTATTTGGCTATTTAGGTCTGTGCAGCTTGGAACACTGGCCTGAAATAGAAGAAATATTAACTGACATGGGAAAGCCTTTAGTAAAGATTTAACCCTTTACCAAACAATCACACCTTCTAACCTATCAATGACAAATCTCATTACTCAGTCGAAATTTGATATTCCTTCTTTTCACCCTTCTATAATCAATTTCAAACACTGCTGGGAACCAGTTTTTCCTGTTTTCCCAAAATTTTTCTTACCCTTTCTCGTACAAAACAATAAACTGAGATTTTTAGATCACTTGTTGACTGCATACACTTTCAATTTTGTGGTCTTGATAAAAGAATAAATTGAAGCCAATTTCCTGTAAGGTGAAAAAAAATTATGATAAGCCAAAATAATTATGCCATGCTCTGTAAAAGGGGGTTAAATGCTTCTGCGAAAAGAATCAACCCATGTCAAAACATTTTGCTAATGTTAAATTTTCTGCGTGTCATAGGACCACTCTGACTGATAATTCAGCTGGTTTTTAACTCTTTACCACATGATTACGAGTTTTAACACCTCTGGGAAATTTGACTTATGAAACACCACAGGAAAAGGATAAAATGCTGGTAACCATCATTTTCTCCCTTTCCCACTATGTTTCCAACCTTTAAGAAACAAACCCTATCAATCGAGCCACATTTAATTTGTTGTCTGCAAATGCTTTGAATTTGGGCCAGTCTTAAATTTTGTCGTCTGGTAAAGAGTTAAACAAAATGGAACCATATCATGAGACAGCTTGCTTGGTCAAAAATACATTACAAAGATGCATTTAACCCTTTACCAGACGACAAAATTTCAGCCTTGTCCAAATTGAAAGCATTTGCAGACGACAATTTCCATGTGGCTCAAATTGTGCCATTTTTCTTTGATAGGATAGAAAACATTGTGGGAAAAGGAGAAAATGCTGGTTACCAGCATTTTCTCCTTTTCCCACAATGTTTTCAAAAGGCTTCCTTCCCAGGGGCGTTAAAAGGCGTCGTTGTGCGGTAAAGGGTTAAAGCCCCTTTTGCCAAGCAGCTGCTTGATTCTTGTTACACTTACTCAGAGCTCCAGGCAGAGGGAGTGATTTTAATTTCAAATTTGAAAATATTAATTATTCTCCACTAAACCCTGTGTTATGGGCACTCATTAGAATTGTTTCATCGATACAATTCTAATGAGTACCCATGACATAGGGTTTGGAAGAGCAATATTGGATTCAGAATACCATCAGTCCGTATCATCTAGGGCTCTGCTTACCTTTAAATCTAGTTTGTGCAAGGTTTCCCTCTCTGAGTGTCTGTCTCTTTCAATCAATTGCTTTATAAAATCTTCAATCTCTGTTCTGTACTTTCTGCAATAATAAAACACCTTTTACAACAATGTTTTGCTCTTTCCCTGCCAATTATGGTGACTTAACTCTTTACCACACAATCCCGACTTTTTATAACCTTGGGGAATAAAGTTTTTGAAAACATTGTGGGAAAAGGAGTAAATGCTGGTAACCAGAAGGAGCATGGCTCCTAACAATCCCTGAAGAGCAAATTCATTCCCTCTAGTAAGCCCTAAAAGCTTTTTTCTGTCACTGGATCACCCTAGAAGCCCAGTGGGAAAGTGCAGCAGGGCTAGAAGTCCAGTGGTGGGCAACTTCGAATCTTTACCCCAAGTTCTTTTCAACTGTAGATGAAAGTCATTGAGACAAGATTCATTCCTCTCTTACAACTGACCAGCGTTTAAAATCTGTTCATGTTGAAAAGTAGCCGGTGGCTTGGACAGTGTTGTCAAGTAGAACTGGCTAAAGAAAGTCTAGAAAATAGTCATGGATAAGTGACTAGCTGCAGAGCCATAACTGAAAAAATCACCATTTAATACATCTGCTAATTATCACAAATCTTTACCTTGAAAACGGGTTATTTTGGAATAAAATCTGTACAGCAGCTGATTCTTCTTTGTGGATGAATCTGAAAGCAAACAAAACACACCAAGCAATCCTAAGGTTATAACCATTGACACACTGACATACAGGACCCAACTTTGTACAAAGTGACAGAATTTTGAACTCAACCAAATTGAAAGCATTTGCAGATTACAAAAATGTTGCTCAAGTGATGACTTCTGTCTTTGACAGGATAGAAAACATTGTGGGAAAAGGAGAAAATGCTGGTTACCAGCATTTTCTCCTTTTCCCACTGTGTTTTCAAAAGCCTTCTTTTTCAGGGTCGTTAAAACTTGGAATTGTGTGGTAAAGGGTTAACTCTGTTCCAAATGGCAAAATTTTGGATTTATCTAAATTGAAACCATTTGCAGAAAACATGCAGTACAAATCATGTGATTTGTTTTTGAATGGGTTGAAAACAGTATTTTCTCCTTTTTCCACACTGTTTACAAAAACGTTCTTTCTCAAGGCAATTAAAACTTTGGGCTTGTTTGGTAAGGAGTTAAATCTCAGGCCTGGGGTCTCTGGTTGGACTTCCAAGCTCAGCAAAATCCTTCTGGGGAATGATGATAGTCATTGCCACAGGAATTATTTCTCTCTCACGGTTGAACATTTGTTTTGCCAATGTTTATATGGGAACAAGGCCAGTGGCTTGGAATCAATGCTTTGCTAAGTACTGGTAAAAGAAGGAAAGTGCAGTCTGCATGTTGATCCAGTACTGTGAAAACTGTGGAATGGGGATATTTATAATGAAGTTCTAACCGTGTTTATAAGTTACTATAGATCTATCAAAGATTGCTGCTGGTACATACAAAGCTCCAGATAAGAGGGAGTGATAGTATTCTAAATCCATAATTTCTCTTCCAAATCCTATGTTGTGGGTACTCATTTGAAATGTCTTGATGAGATGATTCTAATGAGTACCCATAACATAGGGTTTAGTACAGGGTGATTAATATTTTCAATATTGAAATCAAAACCCCTATATCCATAGGTCTGGAGTACATACAACAGGGAAAGTAAAATTGCTTGCAAAAAATTATTCCTTCTTTTCGCTGAATAACTGTCGATACCATCCCTTGATGAATGTAAAAAAACATTCAGGATACAGGCATATGGTCCATAAAGCCCTTTCACTACTTTAGTTCCTTCTGCAGCCTGGGTAGATCAAGAAAATGTTCCACTTTGATACGACATTCTGGACAAAAGCAACCTTGGTACAGCACTAATCAAACAGTGATTTTATTCTCGAAAGAAAATGTATGTTGGGTTCATTTGGTGCTTTAACCCTTTACCACATAATCCTGACTTTTAATGTCTCTGAGGAAGAGGCCTCTTGAAAACATTGTAGAAAAAGGAGAAAATGCTGGTAACCAGCATTTTCTCCTTTTCCCAATGTTTTCTTCCCTATCAAAGACAAATTCTGCCATTTGATTTACATTTAAATTAATATCAATAATGCTTTCAATTTAGAAAATTCTACATTTTTCTCATGTGGTAAAGAGTTCCAATGTTAGCCTTAGACTTAGAGTAATAAGTGCATCTGTTCTTCTGTGAACTGTGTAGATAAAGATTGGACAGAACAGAATGTACTTACCTTGTAGAGTCTATGATGTTGCAAAACCTTTTATACTTGTTCCCTTGGTTTCAGTTAAGGTGAATTTATGTTCATCGCGATACTACAACTGAGCCTGGTTCTCTGAAAAGGGGCTTGATGCATCTGCAAAAATTATTGAGCCCTGTCAGCCTGCGCAGTCTGTGCAGGCTGACCTGGGACGAAACTTTTTGCTTTTGGTCAAATTTCTGCATATCAAGGGATCAGTAGACTTGTCTCAAAAATCATACTAGAACTTAAAAACAAGAGGGCTATGAAGGCCCTATATCGCTCCACTGGGTAATAGGTACAAACCATATATTACCAAACATTAGAATCTAGGCCAGATTTTGAATTTATGACCCATGGGGTCGACACAGTTTACAAAGTGACGATTCAATGCTAAACATTGTTGAATCTCTCAAGAATTGAAAACACAATTCTATTTAATGACACACATACACAACTTCAAGAAATTAAATGTATTATACAACCATGGCATCATTGCGATTGCTACACACCAACAACACAGAATACTTCTGTCTTTCAGTATCAAATTTCTACATGAATACATGAAAATTCTTAGCTATACTTCAATCTATTATAGTTAACATGTTAGTTATCAGAATGTAAACATTACATATGTAAACTGACCTGCCACAGCACATTTGAAACTTTCAATATGATATTGAAAGTTACAAATGTGCTGTGGCATGTCAGTTTCTTCTGTGCCGTAAACTACTGCTGCAGCCTGTTTTAGTGTAACCCCCCCTCCCCATGTCAACTACAACACTCCTTCCCCTACTGATTTTCTGGGAGTCAGCAATCCCCTCGGTCCCCTTGGACTGCCCCCTACCAATTGACCTTGTTGCCATTATAGTAAAGCAAGGGAGAAAAGTGCGTCAGACACAACTACAACAACAGGATATATATCTTAAAGATACTTCTTTACAGCCAGAGTGAAAAACGCTATTAAAATTTGATTTGACTGTAGAATGGTTCAGAATTTAGTATGCTGTGTAAATGAAAATAAATAACCGATACAGTATGCTTCAAAGAAATTAAAAAACCTGCATGGTTGATTTCAACAGTTGAAACATCAAGGATACGTTCATGGGAAAGTTTAAAAATGGTCGACTTTTCCTCGCGTTCTTTACCAATGAAGGGTTGAAAATTGTCATCTTCACTGTCTGAAGACCCACTACTCTGCGGATCGCCATTTTGTTCAACTTGTCCGTTTTGTTTTTGCAAACATTTCACAGTGCGAGCCACTGATTGTTCCGGAACTTTTACTTCGTCATCGCTTTCACTTTCACTTGAGGACGATTCGCTGAACTGAAACACTATTTTACTTCTGTCTTCAGATCCCTGTTCGTCCTTTTCGTAGAAAATAAATGAACTCGACGTCTCCCTCTCTTTATCGAACTCCTCGAACAGCGAGGGATCGCCGAAAACATCTTCCGCCGCCATTTTGAAGGCTATTGCTAGTTACCAACTTGCAGGGTTATGAAGTGACACAACCACTAGAGTATCAGCATTTTTTTTTAAACCTACTTTTGGCCCCGCCCTCTGTGTCGTGATGAAAAACCCTGGCAGAAAAAAACAGTAAAAGACGGCGTAAGAGGTAGCCTGCTGGGATATGAATATTGAAACTCTCTTGTGGTTCAATATAAAGAGAAATTATGAAAAGTACCCCCCGCATTGTTTGGTATATTGTTGAAAAGCTTTTACGAGATTAGATATTGAACCAAATCAGAGCAGTTAAATTTGACAGTTTATGATGTAACCAAAAGTGCTGGACACGAGATCCCTGCTCCGACACACACACACACACACACATATATATGAGAGAAAAGTTCAACTAGCATATATATGCGCTCTGGCAAAAAGGGGCTTAATACATCTCCGTGATGCATGATACCATGCAAGCCATCACATAATTATGGATGCATTATAACCAATTTACCTTAACAATCGACTTAATCACGGGGTAGACTGGTCCTGCGCAGGCTGACCTGGGTCGATACTTTTCGCAGATGAATTAAGCCCCCTTTTCACAGAGCATGGCTCATATTATTTAGATACTTTGCTGAAAAGTCGAATTCAACACAAAATGAACAGTCAGCTTTTCGTGAAAGACGATGATGGGAAGGATATGGCCGTTTCCGATCCGTCTGGTTCAAATAACGGATTGTACTTATGATCGAAACCTACGGCTGACAAAAAGAAAGTGGCCCTCTTGGGTCGCCTGTATGTCGACCTCTGCCAACAAGATAGACTCGTTTTAAACTGCGTAGGGCTACCTATAAACCTCAGATTCTGGCAGACTTCCGATCGATTCCGATTGATGGCCAAGGACAGAACCGAATCTTACCGAGTACAAATCACGGATGCGGAATTAGCCTTGGTAAAAGTAAACCCCGATGTCATGTTGGGCCAGGCTGACGCCATCAAGAAACACGACGCGTTATATACCCCTACAGCCGTTCCGTCATCAAGACGTATGCGGTGCCTAAAGGCCTGTTTTCATTAATCACGGAGGACCTTTTCCAGAGAGACGTTCCCCAACAACTGATCGTAGGGTTGGCTGCTTCCAAGGTCGTGCACGGATTTTACCAAAAGAACTCTTTCAACTTTCAAAAGTTTGATTGTAACTATGCCGGATTCTTCGTAGATGGTCAATCGACGCCCTCTGAGCCTCTGCAGATGAACTATAAGAGTTACCAATTTGTCAACGCCTACCACCGATTGTACTAGGACGACGAAGAACGGGCCGTTCATACTCGACAAAACAGATTTCAAAGACGAATACTGTCTCTACGTTTTCAGACCGAGCGGCGATACCAAACATAGGTCAGAAGACCATGGTATATACTCGATTCCAATTAAAAGTTTTCTCAGGCCCTTCCAGAGACATTCACTGTTATCGGGTACGCCCACTCCCCTTCCCTACTAAAGATCGATGCCAGTAGAAACACTGCACTCGAATGACGTAGGTTAGAATCTCAGTTGAACGCAATCTTACATCAAGATCCCTCTGTTCGTTACCAGTTTGGAAGTGTCTGCACCGCCGACGAGCTACCCATTAGGATAAGGAGACGCCCGAGATTGTTCATCGTAAATACCGATAAAACAGGACAACCCGGAATTCACTGGACTCGATTGTACTTTCCGATACATGGACCATCCAAGCTTTTCGATTCTTTGGGCAATGCACCGTACTTTTACCACCGTCTATTCAGGACGGTGTTAAAGAGAAATGAACCTCGATACGTGTACAATGGACTTCAACTGCAACCTTCTGGTGCGACGACTTGTGGACTCTATTGCATATACTAGTATTACGCAAAACTGCGCTGTCGGAGATGGACTAAGAACAAGATTGTGTCATCGTTGAAAAAGACTCAATTTTTTTTCATAGACTTTTTTTTCTTTTTCATTTGTATCTGATTATAGTATGTTATTTCGTAAATCCCTCTATGGACCTTTGTAAGCTTTAAACCGTTACGAAGGCATTGCTTTAAAGCATGGTAGTGGAGAACTTAATTCTTTTCAGGGTTGAGATTAGGAATTAACTTTTTTACTCCGTTTACCACTAATCGCTCTGGTGCAAAGGAAAGCTCATTGTGCGGCTCGTGTAGGTTTTTTGGGTACTCTAAATCCACCTCTAAAATGCAGGGAATTTTTTCCCACTCGTTTAATTCTTCGTCCGTCATGCAGTTAAAATCTTGAGTAGGAAGAGGATGAGACATTGCCCAGGCGTAAAGGTTGTTGGCATCAACATACGGCAGATACGTTATTGGCAGATTTTTATTGTACCGATCTTCCATGTACGGATTATTGGCTTTCCCATGCCGAGTACTGCACATTGAAATACCTCCTCTGATGCCCTTTTCTACCATCAACAGCATATTTACGTCAGTGAATAATTCCAGCATTACCCTAGATTTTTTTTAAAGCGGCGTCCCAAGCCAACCCCGGTGCGCTGTTATACCAAGCGGGGTCTAAACCGTAGTTTTTGCAGCACACGTCTCTAAAATTCTCAAAGACGTCTGCCAACAACAGCACATCCGCCTTGTTGTATAGGTTGTGGTAGTCTAAAAACTTTTTCATGCCAAATACCACCCACACTTTTTTAGCGTGCTCATAGTCTTCGTCGCTGATATGTTTTAGTCTAAATGACGAGTAAAAAGCTTCTTTTGGCGGCAGCTGGGTTTCCTCAAACCTTTGCTCCGAATCTACGTATTCGTACGTGTAAACCCCTTTTCTTAAAAGGAGAGACAACTTTTCACCCTCAAAGTACTTAGACATGTTTACAAACTGGTGTTTTTTTTTTTGGTTTCTAACGAGATTTTCTAGCTTGTCGCCCATGAACTTGTAACCATCAACGAACCTAATTTTGTGGACAAGATTTTCTTTTTTACCCTTTTCGTTAACGCGTTCTCCGATTATAACATGCTTGGTAAAGCTAATGTATTTTTCCTTGTTAACGGGGATGCGGTCGATCTTGCCTTTAAGCACGCCGTGATTTCTAATAAAAAGATGGCTATCATAGCCACTAAGGTTGTGGAAAAACACGGGCGTAAAGTCGGGCGCCTTAAAATTTAGGTTGCACTTGTTATGAGCCGCCCCTCTAAATTTGCCCGTGTAGTGGCAATGATCTCTAACTTTGTGGTTTTTATGGTACGTATCCTCAAGGGTAATTTCTTTTTTACAGATCCAGCACTTAGTAGCCTTTTCGTACTTTTTTCTTCGCGTTTGCTAATTACCATAACTTCGGTTTTTTAAACTGCTGACAAATACTTCGCACATCTTTTTCTAGCCAATCCACAAAGATTTGCTCCGCGTTTTTGCCCGTGTATTCTCGTAAGAGAGGTGGGAAAATACTATCATCGAAGCACTTGATATAGTAGCAAAAGCTAGATGGCACGTGTTTTTGGCGGAGCGTAGTTTTGCCTGAAATGCAAGAGTTTTCGTCATTGACTATGCTTATATTAAAACACTCGAAATCGGCTATTACGGTAAAGGGTACCCGCATTTCTTTGCGATGGTTTTTAAAGAACAGCCAGCTTTCTCCTTCCTCTGCTTTCGGCATTTTTATAGTGACGCTTTGGTGGTCGTAGCAGTAAGACTGATGGCTTTGTAGTATTTTTCCCAAGCCAAAATGGCTTAAACATCGCAAGCAAAAGAACTTTTTGTGGTCGTGTTTTGAGGTTTGCGAGGACAGCAGTCTACTAAGGTTTTTAACTATGCAGTAATGCGTTTTACCCCCTCCCTCCGCCATTAAAAGTAAAACAACGTTTTTTGTTGTTTTTTTTTTCTGCCGTTTTAGAAATTCTAAGGGGGGTAAAAAATTTTCTTTTCGTAACTAAAAACATTAATGCACACGCCTGGGTTTTGGCGCTCGAACCGGCTTATGTCTTCGCTTATAACAGGGTAGTTTATAACACTCATGTTTAAGCTGCTTTTCTTGTTTTTTAGATCGTCAATGCGCTGCGGGTTTCTATCTCTAGGATTTAAGGCCCTTAGCTCCGCCCACAAAAGAAAAAAAACACTCGTCGTCCTCGTTTTTTACGTTGATGACCGCTTTTTTATTCGCGATCCAAGGAGGCAAAGGCATGTAGCTGCTACCTCTAATTGAATCGTAGTGTCCAGTATGGAGCTCTACCTGCACAATCTATACTAAAGACAAACCGCTTTCTTTCATCTCGAAGGACGCTAAATCCTCTAAAAAATTTTCGAGCATCGTTTTGTACAGTTCCTCAATGTCGGTGGTCTCTAGATTAAGTTCGTGACCAGAGCTAAAGGCAAATTCTTGCAGCCTCTCCTCATTTGGCGGTCTCGAAACCTCCCCACTATTCTTAATTTTACTTTAGTTTGTCGGTTAGCTCTAAGGCGGTCAGTCACGAGCCTTCTTACGCCGGCTAAAAACCATGCTATGGTCATATCGCGGTATTCTCTTTGAGGTCGTATAACGTGCTGTGTAACGAAACCCCAGAATGCGGATCGTTCTTCTACGACAAACGGGGTGCTGGTAAAGGAGGAGGGTGTGATACTAAAGGCACGCTGGCAGACGGTATGGTACGTAGCCTAATTATCGTTTGAGCGGGGGTTGAAACATAGGGCAGAGGAGGCGCAGGAGCATTCCTGTTAACCCAATTAGCGAGATTGTCTGTTTGACTTTGTAAAGAAGCAGGTAGGTACCTTCTCGTTGCGTTTGCGAAAGAATTCGTCAACCTGCGCACCAATTTACTAAATCTAACCATTTTAATAAGGTGAGAAGAAGGAATTTGGTCGATTCAGAAATACAATACGCGTCGGCGTATTGTATTTCAACCTCGTGAGCATCTGACTAGGACTTTCTTTTTTCTCTTGAAGCGCTAGCGTTTGAAGTGCAAAAAAAAAAAACGCTTCTCAAAATTTTAGACTTTTGACTTAAGAAAATTCTTATGCTTAAAACGTGGGGAATGGAAACCATGAACCAAGAAAACGTAAGAAACTGGGTGAAACCGGAAGACTTCAATGTGGAAAACCTAAGAATTAGAAAAAAAAAAAACAGAAGTAAATAAAAAGTTTGATTTTGAGAGACTTTACATCGACTACGAATATTCCGATGGCAAAGCAGGACCCCTTTGCATTCGCACTCCCTCTTTGCTTACTTACGGAGTTAAAAAAGACAAGTATGAGCGGCATACCATGAGTCTGCTTTGTTTTTACGACGTAGATGCTCCCGCCGAAAAAGAAACTAAGATTAAGGAGGTTCTAGAAGAAATTACGGAATTTTTGCGGAAAGAAGCTCCTGAAAGGTACAAGAAAAGGGGTAAAAAGAAGAAAAATCCTGATTTTAGTACCTTAACAACCCTAAAATACGACAAGAATGGTAGCAGTCCCATACTTTTTCCAAAGCTAAAAGAGTATGAAAAATACAACGACAAAGGTAAGAAAGCAAAAGAAACAACGATAGAAACTGTATTTAAAAGAAAGGTAATTTCTAAGGAGGAAGATGTAGATGAGGACAATTTAGTAGAAATAGGTCAAAAGACCTAGAAAAATATTTTGAGAAACCGTACCAAGTGGTAGCTTTTCTATCTATTGGCAGTATTTTTTATCAGAGGAACATCTTCATCGATCCAAATCAAACTTGATGTAGTTATTATAAATAAGAATGCGAAACCGCCAGTAAGACCGTCGAATAGAGGAAAGGGATGCATTAAAAATACGGCATTAGGTTCTGACGATGAAGAAGAAGAAAGCTCAGATATGGACTCGCACATTCCGGAAGAAAACTAAACTTATAACCCGACTAAGGTTATAAATTTTACAAGTCCAACTCGATCATAGATATGTAGGCGTTCGTTACGTTAGGGTTGTTTGTTCTCGAGACAAAGTTCACGATGTCACACTGTTTAATCTCGAGCGGCTTTGGAAAAACTGTACAGCTGCAATTTTCGTCCGCTTTTTTAACTATAGAGTAATTGACCTGCTCTAGTCCGTTCACCACGTTATTAACTTTCGCCTCTTTCGATATAGCGGGATTGTCTTTAATGGTCATCAAGCTACCTCTTATAATTTTGCACGATGCACTCTTGCAATAGCCCCCGAAACCGTGTTTGGAACCTGAGTTGCCGTTACCGAACGAAAACTGGTAATTGCCGTTTCCTATTGGACCATTTTCTTCGGCCCACACAGTTATAATAGGTTTGGGTCCTATGAGAGAAGGGAGTGATACTTTTCTATCCACGTAGGATTTTGTCGCCAAATCTCTCTCTTCCTCCGGGGTTGCGGCGTTTTTTAGAGAAAACCTCGGAGATCCACGTTAGCTACCACCAAAAAACTTCCATCCAGATTTTTTACGATGGCCCCACCGTTATTGACGTAACTTTTATTGGCGGCGGCATCATGGTCTACAGGATTTGGCAATCCGGTAATCAAGTGATCGTTCATATCTATTTCACCGGTCATGGAAAAAGATCCGTCTTAGTTTTTTGTTAAAGCTTTTTCACCCACGGTGGCCGCCTCGACGACGGTATCTAGGTAAAACTTATTCGCGACTTGTTCGTATTCTATAGGCATGCCAACATTTTCTAGCCTGCGATTGCCCATGCTTATAGATGCTGTGGCCAAATATGCACCACCAGCACGTCTAAATGCCCTTTCAGCAACATCTACATAATTTTTAGTCGCAACGTCTTGTGGTTCCGTGGGATCTATCAGGTTCATTAAAGTATACCCTCGCATATTTATATTTCCGACAGCGGAAAAAGTACCGTCTTCTTGCTTTACTATTGCTTTGCTGCCATTATCCACGTAACGTTTAGTAGCGACTTCGCTCGGTTCTGTTGGCTTCTTGACGTTTCATATTTTATTAAAGCCCATGTTTATAGGCCCGAGAGTGTGGTAGCTCCCATTTTCCTTTATCATCCCCGTTCTCTCATCAATGTAGGATTTTGTTGCGACATCGTGGGAATTTACGGGATCCGCGACGTTCATTAGCGTATTTCCGCTCATGTTAATGGAGCCCGTGACAGTATTTTCTCCGTACAAAGTTTTTATTAACGTAGGCTAAAGAAACGGCATCTGATACGGTGTCTGATTT
The DNA here is from genome assembly GCA_945859785.2 of Tridacna gigas. NCBI lineage: Eukaryota > Metazoa > Mollusca > Bivalvia > Cardiida > Cardiidae > Tridacna > Tridacna gigas. The sequence continues at coordinate 38,841,262 of OX244042.2, forward strand.
TCTTGCTCTTCCGAATTTGTTGACCGACATTTTTTTTTAATGAAGATAATTTATTATTTCCTGAAAACCTTTTCCGCGAGATAGTAGTTTTAAAACGTAAAGACAGAGATGCCCACAAAAAGTTTGCCCCGATCCTTGCCCTGTTCCGTGTTTGTAAAAAATGGGGCTTTTTAAGTAATCTACTAACTCTGTAGGTGGGCGCAGGCCAAAGCTGTCAAAGTAGTATTTTTTACTCCCATTTTTGTGCCAGGCGATCCAGTGAGTTCCTGGTCCATCAGAGTCGTCTAGGTTTAGTATTCCACACTCTTTTCCTTTAGGGTTTTTTAGGCAAAGTATCTCTTAAAAATACTCCTCTGAAACAGGGTATTCTCAGCTTACGAACAGCGGATCCAAGCTTTAAGTTGCTTAAAGGCTCGTTTGGTAAAGTTACGTTAGCAACCTTTATAACCGCCATTTTTGAGTCGCCTGGTTGCGTAGCAACCAGGCTCTCATTGTTATCATCCTGATCTATGGGGTGACGTAGGCATACCTCCGGCCTTGTACTGCTTCCTGGCCGAGTTCCGGTTTACGAGATAAAACACAGTTTTCTAATTATTCGGTAAACAACCCAGTTTCTGTCGTAAATAACTTACAATTGTGCCTTTGTGATAATGAATATGTCTACAAAGACTTAGCTTTTTAACGGTTTAAAACTTTGAAACAATCTTTTCGTCCACATGCGTACACGATATCCTATCGCTTACACAGACGTCATCTCTAAATATAGCGCATTATGTATATATCTAAAAATAGCCGTCGTGACCTAAACAAGTTTGCGGACACGCTGAAAAATACTCTCCGACGACAAACGTCTTTACCACGACACGCTTTTATTTGTGGACAGTTCTCAGTGAAAATGGTTCGATAATTACCCATTAGAAGTACATTCTAAATCTCACAATCTGTCCTTAATTGTTAAAAGTCTCATTACAATTCAACACTCAACTTATGGTCGGAAAGAGAAAGGCGATACCGAGTTGACATTGAAGATTTCAATGGAGATTTTTCCCAACAGTTGGCTATTTTTTAAAACAAATTTATAACGACTTGGAATGGTTGCATTGCCTTCTTAAACATTCTTACACGTTGCTTCTTCAGGGCTTTTTATTCTAGACTTTAAATACTTAGCACACCCACATACTAGGTGCAAAGAGATCGTACATAGCGTATGTAATTGCGCACGGTTCTAGGCTGTACCAAGTCATCGCTTAGCAGGTGCTTTCTGGAATGTAACTGTGCGACAAATATAGATCTTATAATCACGTGACGTGTAACGTCATTTGCACCACGGAATTCTTTATAAATTTACATATTTATGAATCAGTCGCTGTTCAAAGCGGCCCTTACTTTCAGCGTACACCGACCTAACGCATTACCGATCCATGCAGAGAGAGTGTCTAAAGTATACTTTTTTTTATTAATTGTTTTTCGTTTTTAAAGAGGTGAATTCGTAAAAGTCTGCTGTTTTTTTTTAATGTGCGATTAACGTAGATCTAGTACTTATGAAACAACAATTTATTAGTGCGGGTGTCAGAATGCAAGGTGTTTTCGTAACTGCCAAAATCTGAATTCACACGGGAATTCGACTTGAAACTACGCAGTTCTAACACCAGCAATCTGAGAACTTGACTTTTTACTCCACTATTATACAGTTTTAGCAAAATGTGTAAGAATGAAGATATACATGTAAGTTAAGTCACCCAGATTCTGCGCTAGAAAAACATTTTTATCAAACTAGAACCATACGTTTTGTCCACATTCTTTACAGGCATTATCAAGCTAGGGAGGAACTGTAAATATTGATTTAACCTAGACATTTATTACGCCCCGTTGAATTTTGGGGTGGGGGGGGGAGAGATATGGTTTTCATGTTGTCTGTCCGTCCGTCTGTTCGTCCGTCCGATCTTCCGTCCATTCAGACAGATATGTTCTAAAATCATCGACGAAAGTTAATGAAACTTCATACATGTGGTCCTCATGATAGTCCACCGATACACTTTTTTTTTTTTAAATGTAATGCCTTGTCATGAAAAAAGGGCGCTTGATGTCTTTCGGTTGTTTGTTTTTGTTTTTAAAGCGGTGTCATAGCAAAAGGGGGTTTGATGTATATTTCCATTCTGGACCAATCTCTTTAACTACTGGACAAAATTTTATGAAAATTCATATTTATATTGTTTATCACAAGCCACAGACAATCAGTATTTGTTTTTATTTAATGAAATTCCCTATCATGGAAAAAGGGGGCTTAATGTATATTTTCACCAATAACAGAAAAAGGTCATCTCCATGCAAAACAAAATACCTCTTATAATTATGTTGATATAAAAAAAATAAAGGTTCTTTTTTCGGAGGTGGATATCATTTCAACGAAATGACATGTTTTGTATTGATTGTACCTTTGAAAACCATTTTTTAAATGAAGTCGCCTGGGGTAAGAGACTTTGAACTTTTTAAACCTGTTCCTTGTGCCTAAATTTTAATTCTCACCACATATATTTGTTTTAATGTAAATTTTAATATGTTTGTAATTTTAGGATGACAACTTAGAAATATGCTTGCATATAATACTGCCTTATAGTTGAGTTATTTTGTATCTCGAACGCGTTTAATAGATTTGAACAAAAAAGGGTGAAAACTTCTAACCCATTACCATCCAGGCGACTCTCAGGACTATCAGTCCTTTGATATATACTTACGATGTCTTTGTTATCAACCCACGAATTAAATTCGTCTGAATACCCCTTCCATTTTACCAAAGATTTTTTCTTTCCCTTTTTAATAACTCGTTCTACCCTAAAAAGTTCTTGTTCCGTCTTTTGCAGCTCGGGTTCGTAGAAAATGCCTCGATTTTCTTCTCCGTTTATATCTGCGATTTTATAAGTTACAGGAGAGGTGAGTTTCACCTCGGAAATGGTAAAAATTTCTTCGGCCCATCTCATGGTGTACCCTTTCTCAAAGGTTTTTTTTCTTCTTAGAAATTCTTACCCTATCGCCGACGGAAAACTTGGGCTTTTCTTTTCTTCTTTCTTCTATGGGATAAAGGATCCTAAAAACCTTGTTCTCGTTGACATTTTTACTAGCGTTGACGGGTGTCATCTTAGTAGAAGAATGACGCGTATTGTTGTATCCTTTAACAAGGTCAGGAAGTGCGTCGATGTAGACGTTCGTAGACTGGGTGGAAAAGTGCTTCCACATTTTTTCATTCATGGTCCTAATCCATCTCTCAATGACACTAGACTTTTCCTCGTTTTCCATAGAGTACAGCTCGATCCTTGTTGTAAAATTCTTTGCCTTTGTCCACCCACATCTTTTCCGGCTTTCTTTCCTTAAAAATCTCTGCTAAAGCATCCGCGACCACCTTTCCCACCTTGTTTTTTAAGGGCACCACCCAACCATATTTGGAAAACACGTCTATAACCGCGAGAAGGTATTTTACGCCTCGATTGAACTTGGAAAAAGCTTGCATATCCACCAAGTCTGTCGACCATATTCTATCTATGCCGCCGACTCGAACTCTCCTTTTCCGAAATTTTCTTCGTACAGGTTTGTGTAGCTCATCCGCTAAATTGCTTTTTAAAAACCCATTCCGAATCTTTTCTTAGTTCCGATCAAACCGGAAACGAGATTTCTCTCCATTTTTTCCCTCAAAGTGGGGTTGTAAATCCCTTGGAGTTCGGACATGTTTTTATCGCAAACGTCGTTTCTGGTCTTTGTATCGTTATGCTTTGGGTAGCAAACGTCGTGATGATAGGTGGCATGATCTACCCTGTTTACGGGGGTGCTCCACTTTTTAGGCGTTAAATCGGGGTTTAGCCTTTTTTTTAAGTTTTATGCCGGGGCCCGTAAAATTATGCCCCGGCAAATGCATTACAAAGGCCATATTGTTAATCATCTTGTTTAGCATGGTGCCCCCCGCTTTACCTTTTATGAATTGGGTTCTTTAAATTCCACAAACAGCGCATTGACCTTGAACCATGTTACGCCCGTTTTTGGAAAGGCTGGCGTTTGGTTTAATGTCTCGGTCCTTTTTCTGCACTTGACGCAATACAGCATTTTTAATATTCCGAGAATATTAAAATGGACATTGCGGATCTGTCCTGGAACGAAAACGTCGGTAAAAGGTACAACCACAAACTTTTGCCAAATAGTATTCGAGGTATTGTCTTGGGGAAATCTGGCTGCGGGAAAACTACACTTTTGTTAAACCTTTTGTTGAGGCCGGGATGGTTAGACTATCAAAAGCTCTTCGTTTTTGGTAAAAGCCTTTTTCAGCCCGAGTACCGCATCATTAAAAAAGTCTTCAAGGAAAAAATTCCTAAAAAGTTTATTCTTCCCTTGTTCAGAGTGCACGATGAAATTATTTCTCGCGAGGTTTCTCCGGCAGCCTTGATTGAGGAATGGGCAAAAAGCATTCTGGAGAAGTCGGATATAGAGTGTGATTTTTACGAGACATCCGAAGCCGTTCCCGATCCAAAAAACCTAGAACCTTCCGAGAAAAACCTAATGATCTTTGACGATGTTTTGTCGGAAAAGCAAAGCAAGTGCGAAGACTATTACATTCATGGAAGGCATAGCAAAGTAGACTGTTTTTACCTTTCCTAAAATTATTTTAAGCTCGGAATTGGGATTCCGTTAATGAGGAATACCCGATCACTCTTTACGCAAATACAAACACTTTAAAAGCCGTTCTTATTTTAGAGGATAATTTCTGGGTGGATTTTAACCACCCAAATTCTCTTTCCAAGGTACTAGGATTTAATCGTGCCAAGTACGAGACAGGTTTTCACGAGTCTGAAAATATCGTCAACATCATCGACATTAACAGCATTTTGGTAAATACCAACCACATTAGCCGAAGTTACGTTAACGGCAACAGGCAAAACACGATCTACAGCTTTTTTCCCAATGTAAGTCCCGGGTACAAAATAGTGGAAACTCTGGTTAATCTCGTTTATCTTCCTCTTAATAACCACACTTTGGAAGACCTTTCCGTATCTATTACGAACCAAAATGGAACTTTGCTAAATTTAAGGGGCGAAAACATTACGATGTGTTTTCATATTAGAAAAACCTAAAAAAATTCTTGCTCTATAAAATGGCAAACTACCACAAAGTTAAAGTTAACATCTCCGAGGGGCAAAAAGACAAGCTACGAACTGCCATTAAAGCTAAGAAGGCCGCCAGCATTCGACTCGGTCACGAAGACCTAACCAGAGAGCACGTTCTTGCTTCGACAAAAACGCAGGTAAATCGGATTGCTAAAGCCTACCAAAATGGTGTTGGAACCATGCTTAAAATGAGCGCCAAGCAGTTTAAATAGCGAGAACGGTACTCCCGGTTTTAGGGGTGGGGGCCTTGTCCGGTTTGGCGAGCTCGGGAGTCCGAAAGGCAATGGGCAATGGGCTTTTTCTTAAGAAAGGCGGTTTTGTTTGCAAAGTCGAAACCGACGGAAAAAACGTTCTCTTGGAGCCTGTTGTTGGGTATGAGACTGAATCTTTAGGAAACGGTCTTTTCCTGAAAAAAGGAGGTAGGTTTTATGACGGGCGCGGACTTCTTTTAGGTCCGAGCAGTCCTTTCGCTAATATTCCCATTTTGGGGGCGATCCTGTCAAATTTTTTCGGGCTTGAGCGTGCAAGTTCTTGGGGCTGCATTCGTTTCAGGGAAAAAATGGGAGCGCAACGCCAAAAAGATAAAAAAAAGCTCTCGTTGAAAAGCGAGCGTAGGAAAAAAACGACTAAACTACATAATCTGGTCAAGCGTAAAATCGCGAAAACCAACGCCAATAATCTTTTTAAAGAAATTTTAGAGAAAAAGGTTTCAGAGTTTAACCTCGAGAAAAATATTTGGAATTGTTGGTTTTTTGGAAACTGGGAAAAGCTCGATACCCTCCAGAAAAGCTAAACCCTAAGACATAGAAAATTTTTACCCAAGAAAAACTAGTAGTAAAACCCTGGGAAAATCGTGTCATTAGCCTCAGATTTGGCGTGAGCCTCGTCAAAGGCGTCGTTTTAATTTCTCTTGTTCGGGGCGCAAAAGAAAAAAGGCTCGTCTCGCAAAACGAGAGTGTTCTGGAAGATTCCGAAGATATTTTGGTTGCCTTGACTAATGTAGGAAAGGAGGCCGCGATCCTAAACGAAAAAGAGCCTTTCTGCTTACTTTACTTCTTAACTTAAAATCCTGCTCTTATAAAATGGATGCAGAAAATATTTACCCTAAATTACCAACGGCCCCGCCAGAGGACTTGGCTTATAATTACCGGCTCCAAAAAATTAGCGAAATTCAAGCCATTCTCGAGCGGGAGAAGGAAAAAGGCAAGACTTTGAGTAAAAAATATCACAGGGCCATAAAAATTGTAGACGCAGTAAATGTTTCTCTTACCACCACTACAACCACTCTCGCGGTTGGAGGGTTCGCTGTACTATCAACCATTGTCGCGGCACCCATTGTTTTGGTCATGGAAGGGACTGCAATTGTTACAGGAGTCCTAAGCGTCGCTGGTCATTTTGCGACTAAAAAGTGCTCCGTAAGAGCCGAAAAGCACGAAAAGATTAAAACTTTGGCGCAAGCGAAGCTAAATACTAACGCATCGCATATTTCTAAGGAAGAATTTCGGCTCATTTTGGAAGAGTTGGAAAAATACCACCACATGAAAGAGGAAATCAGACACCGAGAAAACGCTTTGAGCGATGATCAGCAAGGAAACTTAATCGAGATGGGGAGGCAGGAAGCTCGCAATTCCTTTCGGAAGTTGGTGGAAAAACGTCAGAACTAGGATAAAAATTTAGTCTAAAATAAGCTTTAAAATGGAGTTTAAAACAGGGCTGTAAACAGAGTTGTAAACAAGGTTGTAAACAGGGTTTAAACAGGTTGTAAACAAGCTTAAAAATTTTGGTTAAAAACAGGTTTAAAAATAGGTTTGTAAACAGGGTTGTAAACAAACTTAAAATTAGGTTTTAAAAATGTAATGTCTTTAAAAAGGAAATGTCCTTTGTAAAAATTACAAACTTAGATGATGAGATTAAACTCTTAAAAGAGCTCTCTGAGATAAGAAAAATACCTGGAATAAATCGGTAGAAGAGAGAACCGGAGAAAGAGTTCTCCAAGAAGACCTCAGCACGTTTTTTAAGCCCATTACCAAGTCCCAAAAACAAGGAGCGGAAAAGATAGAGTAAGAGCTCATGCCTATCAAGGAAGGCATACAAGCGCTACCTCAAGCGACATCCCCGGCTGGACATGTTGCGCCACCCCCGGTTTTACCTGACACATCGTCTCCAGAAACAATGAGTCCAAGTTCGCACCTTGGTAAAACGGAGATACGCTCAAAGGATCCGTGGGCGAATCTTGGCGAGACGGCGGCATATTACTTAAAAAAGTACGATAATCTAAAATCCAAAGAAGTCGATAGAAGTACAGGTCTGCATAAAAAGGAGGGTGAGGATGGACATTTTATTGTCAAAGACTACGTAAAGGTTTTAGAAGGAGGGGACGATTTCAGAGTGGGTGGAGTAGACTATAAGGGAACCGAAGGACTCTGGATTCTTATCGCATCTAAAGAACCAGATGATAGCATTTACAGCAATGAAGATTACAACATTTACGCTAAATTAATGTTAAGAACGGGGGCTCCTCATCGTAAAAACAATCCTAATGCCCAGCACCCTAAAGGCAACAGGGGATACAAATGGAAAAACGTGCAAAGCGATATTTGGGAAAACAAATCCATATTTTTACCAGAAAAAATATGCATCTCGACCCGGTAAAAGACAGCCGGATCCTAAAATTGGCGACGGTATCGTTATCCCCTGTGATCCTGGGGCGTTGCTAGAAAAACTAAATCTTTTACTCGCCAGTAAAACCGGGAGTCCGAAACGAAATCGTTAGCATTTGCGACGAGCAAAAAAGACAAGACATTTTAGACAAACCGAGTGATAAAAAGTTTATGCTAGCTCTATAAAAAGGATGTTAATACCACGAAATCGCGGTTTTAAGAAAAAATACACTTACGGCGGATCGGGGATCTTCGACTCCATCGCTAGCTTTTTTGCCAAACTTTTTATCAACAACGCGGCAAAGGCATTAGCTTCCTCAGCCTTGGAAGCCGGAAAAAGCACGGCTGTTACGGCGATCGGGGATGCCAGAAAGAAACCCGTAACAAAGCTCATGTCCTCTCGTAAAAAGGCTTAATAGTTAGTTAATAGATATGCCGGCTCCCCCGAGACGCCGCCGGTAAACATTAGCGCTTTAATAGACGGAAGCGGGGTAGGTGGGGAAAACGCTATAGCTATACAAGACTTGGTAAAAAAGCTAAACGCGGGTTCCGGGCTTAAGGTATTATCAAACCTTTTTGATCGCGTTTATAAAAATATAGATGCACGCAGTTAAAGAGCTCCCCCTAAAGGATGAGAACACCGAAAAGTACGAAATGCACCAGCACAGACCCGTTGTTGGAACAAACCTCAACACTCCGGGAGAAATAACGATAGAAATAGAGAGTGGTAGCATTTTTCTTCACCCGTGTAAAAGCTACTTGCTCTTTGAGGGGCAATTACAAAAGGAAGATGGCACGGCCTACGTTACTCCGCCGGTAGTAGGTAACCGAAACACTATCACCTTAACCAACAACGGGCTTTTGTACCTTTTTAACAGGACTACCTATAAAATTTCGGAGCAGACCGTAGAATATTTACAAGCAACTACGATGCTCGGGCTATTAAAATACCCCGATGATTTTTCCAAGTCTCAAGGACTAAACCAACTGTGGACTAAAGACAATGCAGAAACGGCTAGCATTAATCCTGATGACAAAAACACCAGATTTGTAATTAGACACGATTACATCATTACTTCTCCAAGACCAGTGGGAACATTTAGCTTTGCGGTTCCTCTTAAACACATCTTTGGGTTTTGCGAAGACTACGACAAACTCGTCTTTGGAGTCAAACACAGCCTTAGCTTTATCCGAACGACTGATGATGACGCTATTTTCAGGGAGGCTGGAACTGACGCTGGCATGGTTGAGCTTTCTAAACTTTCTTGGGTCATGCCTCACGTGATGCCCGAAGACGCCGAAAAGGCTATGTTGATAAGATAATACGAGACAAGGATTCCTTGCCCGTCTCTTTCAGACTAAGAAGATGCGAGAGAAGTAGGTTCCGCGAACTACTAGCTTCACTTGGAGATTTACCGTTAGACCTGCACCCGATGTTCCTAGATTTGTCATCATAGGCTTTCAGACCGGGAAATCCGGAAACCAAGAGCAAAATCCTGCCATCTTTAATCACGTTAGCATAAAAAGCATGTACGTTGAACTTAACAGCAGGCGATATCCTGAGGTAGAATTCCAAAACGATTTCGACCGCCAACAGTTTGCTATGTTTTTTCACGAGGCCGCGACGTTTAGGGAAAAAATTTTTAACATGGATGAATTGGTCTTAAACCAAAACATTAACCCCGGCGATTATAGGACTCTGTTTCCGTTGTTCGTCTTCGACGTTGCAAACAGAATGAAAAACTAAAAAGCGCTCCCATCGCGATACAAGCCACAGCAGCGTTCGGAGATAATGCGCCCGCAGATACGGTGGCGTATGCTGTTACCATCAGCGATAGAGAGTTTAAGTTTTCGGCAGACGGAGAAAAGATGGCCTTGTTGTAATAGAAATGGTATCCCAGTTTTCTACACACGGGACATTACTAGGCAAAACAACGGCTCCAGAAAAATAATTAGTTCCCCCCGCGAAGTTTCGCCTCTCTCCCCCCTCCCTATTTTTTTAACCTCTCCGGGTTAAAAAATGCCGAGGGAATCCCCCTTTAAGACTTTCGCTAAAACCCTCCCGAATTCGTCCCGGATTCTGGCTTTCGCTCCCACGCGCTCAGGATCGAAAACGGTTTTGGCCAGATCCGACCCGACGCGTTCAGGATCGAAAACGGTTTTGGTCAGGCTCGAAATCGGTTTTGGCCAGATCCGACCAGACGCGCTCAGGATCGAAACCGGTTTTGGCTTTGACCAGAAAATAGTTGAAATCATAACCATTTTTGGATTTTGCTGAAAAAATGGTTAGGTCCTACCTTGTTTTTGAACCGGCATCTATATACTACTAAAGGCTTTTGAAAACATTGTGAGAAATGCCGATTACCAGCATTTTGCCCCCTTTTTCCCCTACACGTTTTTCTTCCCTTTCTAAACATATTTACTAAACATATTCCGCATTTTTTTTTTTTTTTTTTTTCTATTTGTCGTCTGAAAATGCTTTCACTTTTGGCAAGTCAAGACCCTTCTACATCATGATTCAGTCAGTCGATAGACAAAATGGATTTTATGGATCCATAAGTCTATATCCAATGGCTTGCTTAATGCCTCACGGAGATGCATTAAGCCCCTCTTGGCAGAGCATGGTTCATTTGTGTTTTAATGAATCTGCGGAAAAATCCTTTTGAAAACGAAAAAAGGAAAAGGAGAAAATGCTGGTAACTTTTTCAAACTATGTATTAAATGCCTGCTTTTCTCGGGATTGTTTGGTTAAGGGTTTTAACTCTTTACAACCCAATCCCGACTTTTAACGACCCTGAGGAAAAAGCCATTTGAAAACATTGTTTGACATGCATTTTCTCCTTTTCCCACAATGTTTTCTACCCTATCAAACAAAAATAACATCATTTGAGCCACTTAAAATTGTCGTCTGCAAATGCTTTCAGTTTGGACGGGTTTAAATTTTTGTTGTTGGTAAAGAGTTAAATGATATATTATTTTTTACTTTGCGATAACCTTTTCCTTTTTTTCTTGACCGTCTTTAAAAACAGATTTTCAGTAGACCACTCTGAAATGAGCCACGCACTGGCAAAAGGGAGTTTAATGCATCTCCGTGATGAGTCATACCAAGCAAGACATCTCATCGGTAGAGATCCTTAAAATTAATTATGTATTAGGTTTAGCAACCGCCTGTATCATAAATGAGAATGGTTCTTTAAAAACAGGAAAATGACCAATAGCGAAATGTTTCGGCCCAGGTCAGCCTGCGCAGTCGGTACTTTTCGAAGATGCATTTATGCGAAGTACTGATTTTCTTTTAAAAGAAACTCTGGCACAACATAGATAGGTGCGTTGGCCACCGCGATGTAACTGAAATAGTGTTAAAAACGGCGTTAGTCACCGTACACCGAATCAAAGTGACATGAAGACACGTGAAAACAGAAATTTATCATTCGAGCAATTCTGCTTTTGTCACCCGTTTTTTTTTTTTTTTAAATTGGCCTGCTTATGTAGAAAAACGGGCGTCTACAGATAGTAATGGTTTAACCCTTTACCACACAAACCCGAGTTTTGACCTCCCGGAGGATGAAGCCTTTTGAAAACATTGTGGTAAAAGGAGAAAATGCTGGTAACCAGCATTTTCTCCTTTTCCCACAATGTTTTCTACTCTATCAAAGACAAAAGTCATTATTTGACCTACATTTATTTGAGATTGGTAAAGTTAGCTACTAGTAGCCAGCTAATAGTAGCCAGCTACTAGTAGCCAGCTACTTGTTCGGGTAAAGTTAGCTACTAGTAGCCAGCTACTAGTAGCCAGCTACTTGTTCAGGTAAAGTTAGCTACTAGTAGCCAGCTACTAGTAGCCAGCTACTTGTTCAGGTAAAGTTAGCTTCTAGTAGCCAGCTACTAGTAGCCAGCTACTTGAGCTGGTAAAATTGGTTATTTGTAGCCAGCTACTGGTAGCCACCTTCAAGTAAGCAGTCACTTGTAAAGGAAAATCTGGCAATTCGTACCAAGCGACCAATATATAGGTTATTAAAATGGAGGTTTTTATTAGTTCCCTAAAGGTACAAGCGAAGTAAATGTCGACGCTTTAATCGAAATGTTTTTCTTCTATCCAGAATACTACATGTATATAAATGCATCAGAAAAATCAAAATCAAATAATTTCCTGTATTAAAGGGTCAAGCTGCGAGATCTGTCACTAGGAATTTTTTTTTTTCACATTTGTTTTTAATTAGGGATTCAAAATGTACAAGTAGCTGACGAGATTAAGACAGACATTTCAAAATATTTCAAAGAATCACATTCACTGTACTATGGAGAAATTGAAAATGTCATTTTCAATTCATTTTTAATTATTAAAGGGGCCAGCTACTCGTCATGAAAATTGGGACATTTTTCAATTTCACTTAGAAAGGAATTCAAAGGTACAAGTAGCTGGGGAGTCTAAGAGCTGTTTTTGTAATTAAGTGCTTGTTTTGAATAAAGTAGACTATAAATGCGTCAGAAAACTCAAAATTGAAGCATTTCCGGCTTTTAGAGGGGCCAGCTACTTGATATAAAAACGGGATAACTTTGCAATTTAGCGAAATCATGATTTAAAATGTACAAGTAGCTGGCTATATTTAGAGAGATTTTTCAAAATATTTCAACGAATCATATTGAGGATACTTACGAGAAATTAAAGATATCAAAATCAATCCATTTTTAATCATTAAAGGGGGCAGCTACTTGTCAGGAAAATACGGATCTTTTTCAATAATACTTAATGTGAAATCAAAAGGTACAAGTAGCTGGCGAGCCTAAGAGCGAATTTTGAAATTAAATGCTTGTTTTGAATAACAGAGACTATGAATTTATGAGAAAACTCAAAATTGAATCAATTCCGATTATTAAAGGGGCTAGCTACTCGATTAAAAAACGGAACTACTTTGCTGTATTTCGAAATCATGATTTCAAATGTACAAGTAGCTGGCGAGATTTAGAGAGATTTTTTCAAAATATTTCAACGAATCATATTGAGGTTATTTAGGGGAAATTAAAGCTATCAAAATCAATCCATTCTTATCATTTAAAGGGCCCAGCTACTCACCAGGAAATTCGGATATTTTTCAATTTTACTTAGAGTGAAATCAAAGGTACAAGTAGCTGGCGAGCCTAAGAGCGAATTTTGAAATCAAATGCTTGTTTTGAATAACAGATACTATGAATTTATCAGAAAACTCAAAATTGAAATCATTTCCGGTTATTAAAGGGGCCAGCTACTTGATTTGAAAATTGTACAACTTTGCTGTTTTTCGAAGTAATGATTTCAAATGTACAAGTAGCTAGCGAAATTAAAAGAGATTTTTCAAAATATTTCAACAAATCTTTTTGGGGACACTTAGGAGAAATTAAAAATATCAAAATCAATCCATTCTCATCCATTTAAGGGGCCAGCTACTTGTCATGAAAATACGGATGTTTTTCAATTTTACTTAGAGTGAAATCAAAAGGCACAGGTAGCTGGCGAGCCTAAGATCGATTTTTGAAATTGAGTGGTCGTATTCAATAAAAGAGAGTATAAATGCACTAGAAAACTGGAAATCGAAGCATTTCCGGTTATTAAAGGGGCCAGCTACTTGATCTGAAAATGGGACAACTTTACACTTTTGCGAAATCATGATTTAAAATGTTCAAGTAGCTGGCTAGATTTAGAGAGATTTTTCAAAATGTTTCAACGAATCATATTGAGGTTATTCAGGGAAAATTAAAGCTATCAAAATCGATCCATTCTTATCATTTAAAGGACCCAGCTACTCGCCAGGAAATTCGGATATTTTTCAATTTTACTTAGAGTGAAATCAAAAGGTACAAGTAGCTGCCGAGCCTAAGAGCGATTTTTGACATTCAATTCTCTTTTTGAATAAAAGAGACTATAAATGCACGAGCAAACTCAAAATGGAAGCATTTCCTGTTATTAAAGGGGCCAGGTACTCGTCGTGAATAGGGGGACATATTTCAATTTCACTCAGAGAGGAATTCAAAGGTACAAGTACCTGGCGAGTCTGAGAGCAGTTTTTAAAATTAAATGCTTGTTTTACATAAAGGGGATGATAAATGCACTAAAACAGTCAAAATTTAAACATTTCCAGCTATTAAGGAGGACGGCTACTGATTTGAAAATGGGACAACTTTGCTGTTTTTTCGAAGTAATGATTTCAAATGTACAAGTAGCTACCAAGATTAAAATACATTTTTCAAAATATTATAACAAATCACTTTGAGGACACTTAGGAGAAATTAAAAATATCAACATCAATCCATTCTTATCCATTTAAGGGGCCAGCTACTCGTCATGAAAATGCGGATATTTTCAATTTTACTTAGAGTGAAATCAAAAGGCACAGGTAGCTGGCAAGCCTAAGAGCGATTTTTGAAATGAAATGCTCTTATTGAATAAAAGAGAGGATAAATGCACGAGACAACTCGACAATGAAGCATTTCCGGTTATTAAAGGGGCCAGCTACTTGATCAGAAAATGGGACAATTTCGCACTTTAGTGAAATCATGATTTAAAATGTACAATTAGCTGGCGAGATTTAGAGAGATTTTTCAAAATATTACAACAAATCATATTGAGGACACGTAGGAGAAATTAAAAATATCAAAATCAAACAATTGTTATTCATTTTAGGGGCCAGCTACTCGTCATGAAAATGCGGATAGTTTTCAATTTTACTTAGAGTGAAATCAAAAAGTACAAGTGGCTGGCGAGCCTAAGAGCGAATTTCGAAATTAAATGCTTGTTTTGAATAACAGATACTGTCAATATCTAAGAAAACTCAAAACTGAATCACTTTCGGTTATTAAAGGGGCCAGCTACTTGATTTGAAAAGTGGACAACTTTTCTGTTTTTCAAAGTAATGATTTCAAATGTACAAGTAGCTGGCGAGATTAAAAGACATTTTTCAAAATCTTTCAACAAATCCTTTTGGGGACACGTAGGAGAAATTAAATATATCAAAATCAATCCATTTTCATCCATTTAAAGGGCCAGCTACTCGTCATGAAAATGCGGATATTTTTCAATTTTACTTTGAGTAAAGTCAAAAGATACAAGTAGCTGGCGAGCCTTAGAGCGAATTTTGAAATTAAATACTTGTTTTGAATAAAAGAGAGTAAAAAATGCATGGGAAAACTCGAAATTGAAGCATTTCCGGTTATTAAAGGGGCCAGCCACTTGATCAGAAAATGGGACAATTCCGCACTTTTGCGAAATCAGGATTTAAAATGTACAAGTAGCTGGCGAGATTTAGAGATATTTTTCAAAATATTACAACAAATCATATGTAGGAGAAATTAATAATATCAAAATCAATCAATTCTTATTCATTTTAGGGGCCAGCTACTAATCATGAAAATGCGGATAGTTTTCAATTTTACTTAGAGTGAAATCAAAAAGTACAAGTAACTGGCGAGCCTAAGAGAGATTTTTGAAATTAAATGCTTGTTTTGAATATGAGAGACTGTGAGTGTATATGAAAACTCAAAATTGAATCATTTCCGGTTATTAAAGGGGCCAGCTACATGATTTGAAAACTAGAAAACTTTGCTGTTTTTCAAAGAAATGATTTCAAATGTACAAGTAGCTGGCGAGTTTAAAAGAGATTTTTCAAAATCTTTCAACAAATCCTTTTGGAGACACTTAGGAGAAATTAAAAATATCAAAATCAGTCAATTCTTAATCATTTTAGGGGCCAGCTACTCGTCAGGAAAATGCGGATAGTTTTCAATTTTATTTAGAATAAAATCAAAAGGTAAGTTAAATTGAAAAATATTCGCATTTTCATGACGAGTAGCTGGCCCCTTAAATGGATGAGAATGGATTGATTTTGATATTTTTAATTTCTCCTAAGTGTCCCCAAAAAGATTTGTCAAAATATTTTGAAAAATCTCTTTTAATTTCGCCAGTGCTTGTACATTTGAAATCATTACTTCGAAAAACAGCAAAGTTGTCCAGTTTTCAGATCAAGTAGCTGGCCCCTTTAATAACCGGAAATGATTCAATTTTGAGTTTTCTTATACATTCATAGTATTTGTTATTCAAAACAAGCATTCAACTTCAAAATTCGCTCTTAGGCTCGCCAGCCACTTGTACCTTTTGATTTCACTCTAAGTAAAATTGAAAAATATCCACATATTCATGACGAGTAGCTGGTCCCTTAAATGGATGAGAATGGATTGATTTTAATATTTTTAATTTCTCCTAAGTGCCCCAAAAAAGATTTGTTGAAATATTTTGAAAAATCTCTTTTAATCTCGCCAGCTACTTGTACATTTGAAATCATAACTTCGAAAAACAGCAAAGTTGTCCAGTTTTCAAGTCAAGTAGCTGGCCCCTTTAATAACCGGAAATGATTCAATTTTGAGTTTTCTTACACACTCATAGTATCCGTTATTCAAAACAAGCATTTAATTTCAAAATTCGCTCTTATGCTCGTCAGCTACTTGTACCTTTTGATTTCACTCTAAGTAAAATTGAAAAATATCCGCATTTTCATGACGAGTAGCTGGCCCTTTAAATGGATGAAAATGGATTGATTTTGATATTTTTCATTTCTCCTAAGTGTCTCCAAAAAGATTTGTTGAAATATTTTGAAAAATCTCTTTTAATCTCGCCAGCTACTTGTACATTTGAAATCATTACTTCGAAAAACAGCAAAGTTGTCCAGTTTTCAGATCAAGTAGCTGGCCCCTTTAATAACCGGAAATGATTCAATTTTGAGTTTTCTTATACATTCATAGTATCTGTTATTCAAAACAAGCGTTTAACTTTAAAATTCGCTCTTAGGCTAGCCAGCTACTTGTACCTTTTGATTTTAATCTAAGTTAAGTTGAAAAATATCCGCATTTTCATGACGAGAAGCTGGGCCCTTTAAATGATAAGAATGGACTAATTTTGATATCTTTAATTGCCCCTAAATATCCTCAATATGAGTAGTATGTCCGTCTCTTTGGTTGCAAACAAAGATGACGTAATCGGCGGCTATCTTGACCTACTTTCGGTCATGGTGTTACTATTTTTAGTAACTCATTTGCATATAAGGAGTTGTTGGTGTGTCATGGGTATTCGCGGCGGGTATGTGGAGTCCGCCATGTTGGATGACCTAATTTCTATTTTTAGATTAGCAGCCATTTTGGGTGACCTGTTTTCTTTTTTAGACGACCATTTATTTAAATGTGCTTTGTGGCACAATTTTTTTTTTGGTGATAAATTTGGAGAGAAATAGCTTTAAAAATGAGTCATATAAGCGAGTACCCTAACAGTATACAGAGCTGACTTGTATACTCTATCTAGTAATGATCGCGGGCATTGAGGGTCAGGCCCTTTTACGAGACGGAGATTTCCCCACTTAGACTCATCTTTAACGCCACACCAAGTCAAAGAGCCGATTCCTAACCTTACTACGACCCTCGGCCAAGTCTATAAGGTTAAGTCGGTCTAACGACACATCCATGCTCTTTGAAGTATCTCACAAAAGTAAAAAACGATGGAAATAAATAGAAAACGGTACCTTCGATGTGATCTCTTCAACGTCCTTCTGTCAAATGACCAAGATCGTAAAAGTATGCAACCACCAGTGTGTCTATTTTTAGATAGTCATGTTCAGACATGTACGGGGGAGTGATCAATAGTCCTTTGTTAATGTCGCCACACTGTCTGGTTTTATTTATTTTGTGACGGAAGTCCGGACAATGGCCTATTCAACTGTCAAAGTTAATCCCCTAACAAAGGATAAGTGGCAGAACAATGGTCTTTTGTTAATGTCGCCATACTGTCTGGTTTTGTTTGATTTGTACAGGAAGTACGAACAATGCCCCATTCAACTGTCAAAGTTAATCCCCCTACAAAGGACCAAAAGGCAGAACAATGGTCTTTTGTTAATGTAGCCATACTGTCTGGTTTTATCTGTTTATTTTGGAACGGAAGTCCGGACAATGGCCTATTCAACTGTCAAAGTTAATCCCCTATTGAGAAATAGCTTTAAAAATGAGTCGTTTAAGTAGGTACCCTTACGGTATACAGAGCTGACTTGTATACCCCATTGAAGAAGTAGTCACAGACATTGAGGCCCAGATCTTCGGTCCTCGATAGAAAAAAAAAGGTAACTATAAAGATAAAACGATAAAAAGGCGAAAAATGAAAAGAAAATAGGCTATCGGTAAAAATATAAATGAACAGAGGGAAAAACAATGGAGTTAGCAAAAAAAAAAAAAAAAAGGTCTATGGTGAAAAAGGAGAAGTAGAAAAGTCAAACATAGTCTACGGGTAAACATGATAAAAGTAAAGATAAATTTCTAACGATATTAAAAGGGGAAAATAAAGAAAAAAGCAGAAAATTCAAAATAAGAATAGTGAAAAATAAAATGGTACCTTTTTGTCCATGTTTTCTCCTCAAACCTCATGCTCCAGAAAATGAACTAGTTCAACAGCTTGAACACGCTCTTCAACCAAGATGTCATCTTCAAGGATATATTCTAACAAAACACTTACTTGACCAAACGTGGTGGTCTCAATACCAGAAAATATATAGAAATCCACTGAGTCCTGAACTTCAAGAATTACATTTATAATTGGAGCAATCAAAAACGTCGAAAAGAAATTAATGATATCCATCAAAGTGAAAAATTCAAGTCGCCCCCTTTAAAGCAAGAGATTAAATGACTCTAACAAGATTGGACAAGACCCCCACTCCTTTAAGGTCCAGTACCCATTTATATGTATAGCATTGATTACGATGTAAAAGTGAAAAATCAAGTCATCCCCCTTTAAAACAAGAGATAAAACGACTCCCACCCCTTTAAGGTCCAGTACCCATTTATATGTATATCATTGATTATGATGCAAAAGCGGAAAAATCAAGTCGTCCCCCTTTAAAGCAAAAAGTTAAATGACTCAAACAAGATTGCACAAGACCCCGCGCCCCTTTAAGGTTCAGTACCCATTTATATGTATAGCATTGATTACGATGTAAAAGTGAAAAATCAAGTCATCCCCTTTAAAACAAGAGATAAAACGACTCCCACCCCTTTAAGGTTCAGTACCCATTTATATGTATATCATTGATTATAATGCAAAAGCGGAAAAATCAAGTCGTCCCCCTTTAAAGCAAAAAGTTAAATGACTCTAACAAGATTGCACAAGACCCCGCGCCCCTTTAAGGTCCAGTACCCATTTATATGTATATCGTTGATTATGATGCAAAAGCAGAAAAATCAAGTCACCCCCTTTAAAGCAAAAAATTAAATGACTCTAACTGGATTGCACAAGACCCTCACACCTTTAAGGTCCAGTACCCATTTATATGTATATCATTGATTATGATGCAAAAGCGGAAAAATCAAGTCGCCCCCTTTAAAGCAAGAAATTTATATGTATAGCATTGATTAAAATACAAAAATGAAAAAGCAAGTCGTTCCCCCTTTATGGCAAAAGAGTAAATGACTCTAACAAGATTGGACAAGACCCCATCCCTTTAAGGCCCAGTACCCATGTATATGTCAATGTTTTTTGACTTGAGATCGGATTAAGATAACTTATAAAGGGAGCTTGCCAATGTTTACATAAAGATTTATGATAACCCTAGTAACGGATTAAATTGTGCAAAAATGTAAGATTTTAGTCGAAAATTATAGGAGTTGTTACTTTCAGCAATGAAATGATTTTTTAAACATTCTAACCTTCTAACAAGTAAAGCCATGTACTGATAAGCGTAATTCTAGGAAATGTATGCAATGTCACCAGTTCCAGGACAACTAAGGAATGAAACCAATGTTCGTCTTTTTCTTTCATTTTGTGACAGTTTCTATTGATAAAATTTGAGATAACCCTACCTAGTTTGTTTATCTCATCAATAGATTCAACCCTATTGATTTTGAAAAAAATTCCACCAAATAGTATGGGAAAAGTAGCCATTTGAAGTTGAAAATTTTTATTTCTTGTGTACGCGATAAAGTCTGCATTTGTTGTCAGATTTTCATGAAACTTGCAGAGTTTGTTTATCTCGTCAATAGCTTCAACCCTATAGATTTTGAAAACATTCCAACAATTAGTATGGGAAAAGTAGCCATTTCAAGTTGAAAATTTCTATTTCTTGTTTACGCGATAAAGTCTGCAGTTGTTGTCAGATTTTCAAGAAACTTGCAGAGGTTGTTTATCTCATCAATAGCTTTACTCCTATTGATTTTGAAAAATATCCAACAAATAGTATGGGAAAAGTAGCCATTTCAAATTGAAACAAAAATGACGCCATTTTCTAAAAAAATTGCTACAGAAGATCAGCACAAGACAAAAATAGTTTTGTACATGTAATTATACGTACTAG
Organism: Tridacna gigas; assembly: GCA_945859785.2. Lineage (NCBI taxonomy): Eukaryota > Metazoa > Mollusca > Bivalvia > Cardiida > Cardiidae > Tridacna > Tridacna gigas. Next base: position 38,861,419 of record OX244042.2, read on the forward strand.
CACTAGCATTTCAAAAAACCTTACTGACGTCTGACAGGACGATATTGGGTATACCTTTTGAAATTACCCTCTTAGTTTTTGAGGAGAAGATGTTTGAAAATTGAGACAATGGGCAGGTACAGGCACGCACGCGCAATAGGTACAGGGCCATAACATAAGCTGGCTGACCTTTGGCCAGTGAAGCTAAAACTTACGTAGTGTAAATAAAAGGTTGAATATATTCTACAAGATACTATTAAACCAAACTGTTGCTACTACCATTAGATGAAATAAATAAAACTTACCTATATAATGCTCGCCTTCCCAACTTCATATCTACACTTTTCTTATATTAGAAATATCCATAACAAACGTTAACAATGTTTCCAAAAAATCGGCAATTTGCCCACAAATATAATCCATTATCATTGTTCTGATATAGAAAGTTGAGAATTGTAGGTATATATAATTATATGTCTTGTCTTGAGTGACCTGGACAAGTTGTGACAAGCTTCTACGAGTTCTCACATGAAGTCAATCCTCTCTTGGGTTCATTTGTTTTCTATTGTCAGTGTTTTTTGACTTGAGATCGGATTAAGATAGCTTATAAAGGGAGCTGGCTAATGTTTACATAAATATTTATAATAACCCTAGTAACGGATTAAATATTGCAAAAATTTAAAATTTTAGTCGAAAGTTATAGGAGTTGTTACCATCAGAAATGAAATGATTCTTTTTGATCATCCTAACCTTCTGACAAGTAAAGCCGTGTACTGATAAGCCTAATTCTAGGAAATGTAAGCAATGACACCAAATTCTAGGGCAACCAAGCAACGAAACCGATTTTCGTCTTTTTCTTTCATTTTGTGACAGTTGCTATTCATGAAATTTGAGATAACCCTACCAAATGATACATGATGTTTTACTCTTTCACTTTGACTCCCCCATTATCGATTCAGTTTTCAGCCGTTTCAGGCCCAATACTCCTTTTCTTAAAAAATATCGACTTTTTTATTTGCAGTCAGATCGAATCAATATAGGTATCATTGGAATGAACTTCTCACACTGATCAAGAAAATGTATAGTTTTGTAGGTGTCACTTCAATGACAACGGAGATACAATGATTAAAATTTTGAGAGATACACGCTTTTGGCATCCACTGGTACCAAAATGGCCCAAATCTTTATTTATTGACCGATCTTTACGTTCTTGGTGTCTATCCACGATAATATTTTCCCTGGGAATTCAAATTTGAAATCAAAATTTACCTAGAGATCATATTGAGATCGTAATGCCAGAAAGATTTTATATATGTTGTTATGAAAGATTTCAGATACGTTATTAATGCACCAACTTTAACAAAAAATGGCTAAAATCGTTGTTTATGAACCGATTTTCATGATCTTGGTGTCTAAGTGTATTGATTTTTTCTTAAGATTCCTTTTACGAGGGTTTCAATCAAGAAAAAAAAAAAAAAAAAAACGGAAATGACGTCATTTTTTCCTATAAATTGCAATAAAAATGGGATAAAAATAGTTTAGCGCGTGTCCTTACACGTTTCATCGGTTAATTTTAAAAGCTCTTTCATTGGATGATACATTATGAAGTCACTGATAAGTTCATATCTAAAAGACAAGTTTGGGACAATCATTTATTTCGTTTTAAACTCCATCATGAAACTTGCGTTTACACTTTCGACCCATGCCGTCGAAAAGCACTTGGATGCATATAATTTTAGTGCCTCTGTGTTTTTTAGTGAGCGGGTTATGTACAGTGCTGTACAACAGTGTTTAAATAATACCAACACATAGAATCGGAATGGTACATGTGGGAGAACTGTTTGCTCAATATATTAATACATTTTTGAAATTTAAACAAGAAGCAAGCGGTCCTCCCGATTGGATTAAATGTTACGATGATATGAATAAGTACATTGCACAATATATGGAAAAAGAAGGAGTTTTGTTGGATCGAGGAAATATTGAAAAGTACCCAGGGCTTAGAGCTTTGGCCAAACTGTGTCTTAATAGCTTTTTGGGGAAAGTTTGGTCAGAGACTTAATATGCGACAAACGGATTTTTTTCCACGAAAGTCAGGCCAACATGTTTTTTCAACTTTTTTCCGATCCATTGAGAAAGCCCATCGATTTTCATATATTGTCTAATGATACGATACAAGTCGAATGGCAGTATAAGGACGATTGTCAACCCGAAGATAACAAAACTAACATATATTTGGCAACATTCACTACATGTTGGGCCCGACTCAAACTTTACAGTGTACTCGAGGCATTAAACAGAAGAGTCTCGTATTACGATACGGACAGTGTGATATACATGAATCGCCCTGATGAGTATTATCCTCCTGTAGGTGATTACTTGGGTGAACTGACGGATGAACTTCAGAATGGAGAGTACATTGTGAAGTTTGTGTGTGGAGGGCCAAAAAGTCATGCTTACAAAACGAATAAAAACAACGAAACTTGTAAAGTGAGGGGAATTACCCTAAATTATAAAAACAGTCAACTCATTAATTTTGATAGCGTGAAAGATATAGTCAGAGACCCTCAAAGTAGTTCAAATATCACTGTGACCAATCCTAGTAAAATATGTAAGGACAAAAGAAAATTGTATAATAGAGAAGAACAGAAAAATTATCAAATAGTTTATACAAAAAGACGAAAAGTAGACCAGTTTGATACAGAACCATATGGGTTTTGATAGTCGTCCTTATACTCTGTCACATTTGCTTCAACAATATTATGATATCTATGTATAAAACTGTTAGATATTTCTTCATTGTCGCTCATTTTTCAAAATGTGTCACACAATTTTAAAAAAAAGTGTTACACAAATATCGAAAAGTGTTCACCAAATTTAAAAAAGTGTCACACAAATATCAAAAAGTGTTCACCAATTTTCAAAAAGTGTCACACATTTTCTTAAAAGTGTCACTCATTTTTCAAAAAGTGTCAATCATTTTCTTAAAAGTGTCACTCATTTTCACGTTTTTGTACTTTAACACGTAAAATCCCATAGGGTCCGTTTGAAAAAGTGTCACTCATTTTTCAAAAAGTGTCACTCATTTTCTTAAAAGTGTCACTCATTTTTCAAAAAGTGTCACTCATTTTTTTAAAAGTGTCACTCATTTTCTTAAAAGTGTCACTCATTTTTCAAAAAATGTCACTCATTTTCTTATAAGTGTCAATCAAATTCTTAAAAATGTCATTCAAATTCTTAAAAATGTCATTCATTTTTATGTTTTTGTACTTTAACACGTAAAATCCCATAGGGTCCGTTTCAAAAAGTGTCACTCATTTTTTCAAAAAGTGTCACTCATTTTTCAAAAAAGTGTTACTCATTTTTCAAAAAGTGTCACTCATTTTCTTAAAAGTGTCACTCATTTTTCAAAAAGTGTTACTCATTTTCTTAAAAGTGTCACTCATTTTCTTAAAAGTGTCACTCATTTTTACGTTTTTGTACTTTAACACGTAAAATCCCATAGGGTCCGTTTCAAAAAGTGTCACTCATTTTTCAAAAAGTGTCACACATTTTCTTAAAAGTGTCACTCATTTTTCAAAAAGTGTTACTCATTTTCTTAAAAGTGTCAATCATTTTCTTAAAAGTGTCACTCCTTTTTACGTTTATGTACTTTAACACATAAAACCCCATGATAAAAACGGGCAAATCTCTCTCTCCCTCTCATAGGTCAGATCTATTTTAAGAATTCAATTATTTTAGAATGATTCTATTTTTACTCTCCCGGAAGTATACGGAGCTGGCTCGTATACTCGATCAAGGGGCTTGAATGGCGGACATTGAAGGCTAGGTCCTGGGGACTTAATTATAAAACATTCTTCGTTTAGAAATATAGTAAATTATTTAGGTAAAAAAAAAACTTGAATAAAAGGCTTACGATGTGTCTCCCTCGACGTTCAGCGTTCAAATGACAGGCTACGTTTATGTTCTATTTTTAGTGACCGTATTTCACAATGACTACGGACTATTTCGTCATACGTCTGAACAATGGTCTATTGAAATGTCATAGTTAATCCCTTAAAAAGTCGCCACAAGGTCTGACGTCTGTGTATTGAGTACAGGAAATACGAACAATGGTCTATTGAAATGACAAAGTTAATCCCTTCAAAGTCGCCGTAATGTATAGCGTCTGTTCATTTTAAGACCGGATGGGTTAACAATGAGCATGGGATAACTCACGGATGAGCTGAGTGCAGGAGAGCACATTGTAGAATTTGTGTCTCGGGGTCCCAAAAATTATGCTAACAGAACAAACAAAAAACAATGGAAACATGTAAAGTAAGAGGGTTTACCCTCAATTATACGAATAGTCAACTCATAAATTTCGAAGCAATGAAAGCCTTAGTAACAAATAAAGACAGTTGTAAAAATATTGTTATAACCAACCCTAGTAAAATATGTAGAGATAAAAGAAAA